>OX465289.1:107672601-109034913 GCA_949987695.1 Merzomyia westermanni
TGCACCCTTCTTCGTTGCAGCTCCTGCATCTGTTGTTGAACGGGATGCCCATTCTTTCGGCGTGTTGGCCCAGAGGCCAGTGCCTCGTTAGTGTGGATGTGATTCTGAATATTTCCTTTCTTGACCTCTTGAGCAGGTCCTCTGTTCTCTCTTTGTTGTAGGTGGGCCACGTTTGCTTAGAGATTTTGCAGGCATCGGTGGAGAGCCAATTACGGGCTGCCAATTCTCTGTACTTGCAATGAATTAATGGATGTGATTGGTGGATGTAACATCACCGCATCGGAGACCTCTGCTTCAGCCCCCAATTTAGCCAGTTCATCTGCCTTCTCATTACCCGTGATATTCCTGTGGCCGGGAACCCAAACGAGTGTAATGCTTGAGAAGTCTGCAAATGACTCTAGCATCCTCCTACAGCTGCTGACCGTCTCAGAGGATGTGATGTGGGATTCAAGCGCCCTAATCGCTGCTTGGCTATCAGTGTAGATATGTATGTTACGTCCTCCTACTGTGTCCTCCGACAGGAAGGTACAAGCCTTCTCGATCCCCAGCACTTCTGCTTGGAAGATAGCTGAATCCGGAAGACGGACTGAAAGCGAGACATTCAGTTGCTCCGAAAACACACCCGCTCCAACCCCGCAGACCGTTTTGGACCCGTCGGTGTAGAGTGAAAGTGTGTCGCCATCCCATACTCCGTTCCTCTGCCAGTCCTTTCTTGAGGGAAACATCACCTTGAATTTCCTACCGAAGTACAGCAAAGGTGCGTGATAGTCTGTCGTTGATGCAACTATACCGGGCAGCTCTCGGAGGATACCACCATGACCATACTGCCTCGAGTTCCAGCAGCCAGACTCGCGGAGTCTTACCGCCGCACATGCTGCAGTTTCACGTATGTGAAGAATAAATGCCCATAATTGGCACTATTTTCTACCAACTTCACCCAGGCGCTATTATAAATACTAAAATTGAATAGGTCATAAAACTGCAAATCCAATTTTTTTATAAAAATTCTGATTAAAAAGTGTAGAGTTTTGATAAAATTTGGTTAAATTTCCGTCCCTATTTTTCCGCCGTTGTGTGCTCTGATTAAATTATTGAGCCTGCCTACTCTAGTATTTTCAGACCGCCTGAATTCGGATTTCCAAAGACGTGAGAGATAAGGGAGTAGAGTTTTAGCTCAGCAATATCAGACCTCGAACATTTTTTCGATTTGTTATTTTATTACTACCAGAACCAATGTGTACGCATACATCGAAACCGGTTTTATCGTCTTGAAAGCCATATGTATATAGGCTTAATATTCAAACGCATAATCCACTAACCGATAGTTTCATAAATTCACAAAACTGCCCTTAAAGTGAAGCTATACGAGGTGTGTTCAAAAAGTATCGCGAATTTTGTGTTTTTTCAAAAATTATTTATTTATTCATGAATATCTATTTTGTCCCCTTCAAAGTAATCCCCATGAGATATTATACACTTGTGCCAACGGGTTTTCCAATCTTCGAAGCACTTCAAAAAATCATTTTTTTGTATCTTGTTCAGCTCCTCCTTCGATGCCGTCTTTCTCTCGTCAAGAGAAGCGTAACGTCGTCCTTTCATGGGCCTCTTCAGTTTAGGGAACAAGAAAAAGTCGCAGGGGGCCAGATCTGGGGAATACGGTGGCTGCGGCATCATTAGTGTGTTGTTTTTGGCCAAAAAGTCGCGCACAAGCAACGATGCGTGAGCAGGGGCGTTATCGTGGTGCAAAAGCCAATTTTTGTTCTTCCACAAATCCGGGCGTTTCTGGCGGATTGCTTCGCGCAAATTGCACATAACTTGCAGGTAATATTCCTTATTGACCGTTCTTCCCTGTGGCAAGAACTCATGATGCACCACGCCCCTGCAATCGAAGAAAACTGTCAGCAAAACTTTCACATTCGACCGAACTTGGCGCGCTTTTTTCGGTCTTGGTTCGTGCGGCAGCTTCCATTGAGATGATTGAGCTTTGGTTTCCACGTCATAACCATAAACCCACGATTCGTCACCAGTTATGACCCTCTGGAGCAAATTTGGGTCGTCGCGGACAGAGTTTAACATCTCATTAGCAATGTTCATGCGATGCTGTTTTTGGTCACAATTGAGCAATTTTGGTACGAATTTCGCGTAAAAATCGAAGACGATCCAAAACACGTGCAAGCAAAGCAGCTGTCAACAATTAACTGAACATTCAAAATGGCCGAGCTTGTCGGCATAAGTGAGAGACATGAGTACCAACATAACGACACAAAAAATTCGAAAATCGAATATACGTAACCAGCGAAAAATCAAAATTCGCGATACTTTTTGAACACACCTCGTACACTACTTGCTTTTTCGTGATACCTATTTAATAACTACGGTAAGTTTCCATTTTTGAGTGGGCCCACCAATTCCAACATATCTTGTTATCTGACATCCCTGGCGATTGCTACACTAAAGTTTAGCTCTCTGCTATCAGTTTAAGCAACTGAAGTTTTTTTTTCAATAAGTCGTGATAACCCCAAATTAAATTAGCAGGTGAAACAAAAATCAGTTCAAGCGGGTAAACTTTTAAAAACAGTGTGGAATGCCCTCTAAAACTTTGGTGGTGGTTGCAAATTATGACAAATCCTTGTCCAATCCGACTAAGCCTTCGGCGATAAGGTTCAATCGAAACCGAAGAGATGCGCGAGCTCTTTCTGCCGGTAATATGTATTGGACAAGGAAATTAGACGCGCCACCAAGGAAGCGCATAAACGTGAAAATAGTGAAGCCGCCATTGCCATGACCACCACAAAGGTTTGGGAGGCCATAGGGAACTCTAAAGGCTCAAAATCAATTGGACCACACGGAAAATCCATGTTACTGTTAAACCTTCCGGCGATGAGAGAGTAAGATACTTAACATCTGTGTTCAACCTGTCTATGAACAGAAAAATGGAAACACGCAGAGGTGGTACATCTACTAAAGCCTGGGAAACCAGTTAACGTTAGGGGGTCATATCGCCCGATATCTCTCCTCTCGCCAGTAGTGAAGACCTTGGAGACAGTCTTGCTTCCTTACTACAACGCTAACCTGCGGATTGACTAACATCAACTTGGTTTCAGGAAAATGCACAGCCCTACCACCGCGCTGAGCGCCATAACCACGCAGATAAATTCTTAAATAGGGTTCTGATACATTCATTCTCGTTCGATTGTATTCGCGAACGTGAACATTAAAAAAAATTCTGCATTCGAATTCGCGAACAAAGCCTCAACGTTCACGGGTTTCACTAGCGAATCATTCGCGTATGCATTCACGAATCAAAGTAAGAACGTCCTTCTTCAAACATGTCAACCAAAAAAGGACATATAGGGATCCGTTCAATACTGCTTCGGGACTTTCTGGGATCATTTCGGGATTGTTTTAGGGATCATTTCGGGATGTTTTTGGGGATAGTTTTGGTATTTTTCGGGATTGTTTGTGGGATTACTTGAGGACCTTTTCGGATTATTTCGGGATTGTTTTCGGATCATTTCGGTACCATTCGGGAATGTTTAGGGACTTTCAGTTTGGAACTTTTTCGGGATTGTTTTCCGATGATTTTGGGATTTTGTTGGGGCCATATTAAAATATCTTCGGGATAGTTTCGGGCCTTTTTAAGACCATTTCGTGTGGTGTTTAGTAATGTTAATCACTTCATGGAGAATATTAAGGAATGCAATTTTGCGCAAACATATTTCACTAAATACCGCTACCTGAAAAAGTCCAAACGTATGGTTATATTCAACAGACAAAGAAATGAAAATCAAGTTCTGTATGTGATTGTAGAAAAATAAATGGATTAGCACTTGCTATTGTTCTGCTAACTAGCCGATGAACTGGGTTTTCCACAAGCACAAAAAATTATTATTATGATTCATTAACATAATTAAATAAATTAACTAGTTAATATGGCCAGTGAGCACTAGCTGCCAGGGCTATCGGGTCTATATTATAACTTAAATGCAAGTAAGATTTCGAGTGATATTGTATGGTTTGCTAGATTATTGCTTTAATGGCTCTAATGAAATTGTGTACTGCTTTCAGATTTCCGTTTGTGGGCATCCTTAAAATGGTTATCCAATTTTACTTAAAATAAATGCTTCTTGTTGCTTATAGAGCAGTATAGTTGGAGAAAATATGTTTCAAAGTTAGTGTATTTTGGCAGAGTGTGCATTTTGTGGCTGAGTCTCCTGAGAGAAGATACTCATGCGTGCATCTTGTATGTCCGAGACAAATCCGGAAATTTTTTTTATTATTTTTTTCCATATGTTTGTTGGATAGGTGGGAGATACCAGTTCTTGGTTAATTGCTTTATAGGGATGCTGGTTGTAGCTATTCCATTTTTCATGTTGCATGTCTTTTTTTCTATGTAAAGGGTGTTTTTTTAGGGGTATAGAACTTCGAATTGAAATAAAACACAAGAAAATTGTTTTAAGGTCCATCAATTTGGCTTTATTGGAAGGACAATTTTATGCCATTAATGTTTAAATATGATTTCGGGCATGTGGCCGCCGCGGCTGGCTCGAATAAAGCCAATTCTACAGGTCCAATTTTCAACCACTTTTTCGAGCATATAGGGCCGTATGTCGGCAATAACGCCACGAATGTTGGCTTCCAATTCCCCTAACGTTTCTGGTTTGTTGGTGTAGACGAGCGACTTCACATATCCCCAAAGAAAATAATCCAATGGTGTCAAATCACACGACCTTGGTGGCCAATTGACAGGTCCATTCCGCGAAATTATGCGCTCATCGAATGTTTCCTTCAATAAATCGATTGTGACGTGCGCTGTGTGGCATGTAGCGCCGTCTTGTTGGAACCACAACTCATCCACATTCATGCCATCCAATTCGGGAACAAAATAGTCGGTTATCATGGCTCTATACCGGTCTCCATTAACGGTAGCTGCCTCTCCAGCATTATTGCGGAAGAAGTATGGCCCAATGACTCCACCAGCCCATAGAGCACACCAAACAGTCAGTTTTTGTGGATGTAATGGCGTTTCAAGGGTCTCATGTGGATTCTCTTCACTCCAAATGCGGCAATTTTGCTTGTTGACGTAGCCATTCAACCAAAAATGAGCCTCATCACTGAACAAAATTTTGCGATGAAAATCAGCATCGAAATCAATCTCATTTTCGGCCCATACACCAAAATCACGACGCATTGCATGGTCTCGCGGCTTTAATTCTTGCACAAGCTGGATCTTGTAAGGTCGCAAGCCAAGATCTTTGCGCAAAATCTTCCATAAAGTTGATGGACAAAGCTCCAATTGCTGTGCACGGTGGCGAATCGATTCATTCGGGTCCTCTTCAACACTTTGCTCTACAGCGGCAATTGTTTCTTCGGTGCGCACTGTTCGACGTCTCTGCGGATGCGTATTATCACATAGAGTAAACGTAGTGCGAAAACGATCCATGGTTAACCGAATTAATTGCTCTGATGGACGATTATGTCGACCATAAAATGGACGGAGCTCACGGTAAACTTCGCGAACTGAACCATTATTTTCGAAATAAATTTGCACGATTTGCAAGCGTTGTTCTTTTGTCAACCTGTTCATGATGAAATGGCAAACCAAACTGAACATAAATGACATTAGAGTTGCCAGATTTGACCACAAAATGCCAGTTTTATCTCTATTCGAAAAACAAACCTGTAGAAAAAACACCCTGTACTATCTGACGTGACAGGGAGGTTGCTTGCCTATTTGGCAGCCATGTCTGCTGCTTCAAATCCAGAAAAGTTTATATACCCGGTTATCCAGAGAAGTCTAACTATCTCGCTGTTATCAATGAGATTACCTCTGATCAGCTGAATTGTTTTTGATAAGATTGTTGGGTCTAGCATTTCTTTCAAAACCGACAGACTATATGTGCATATGATTGTTTTGTTTTTAAGGCGATATCTGTTAGGTTTTGTTCAGTTAAGGCGATATCAGTTAGGTTTTGTATCCTCAGTGCGTAACCGTCAGTTGCGGTTTATCTACGGTTTTTGACTCATCCGTGTACATCCGTTTCGAATGACCCAAGAAGGGGCTATTAGTTTGTGTCTCTTCTTCCTAGAATGATAGTCCTAAGTTTGTTGCGGTATCGAGTATTCTTTGTAGAGTTGATCGTAGCCTTTTACGTGTATTTATAATAGAATCATATGTAACCATGACTTTGGCGATTAAAAGTGTCCCTATATGTTGAATTCTTTCTTCCAGTGTGGGTAGGTTCGATATATATATGACATAAAATTTACTCTGGAAGCTAATGCCTTTGTCAGCTCTAGGCAATGGTTAAGGTGTTTAAAATTCTCTATTTTGACATCGCTAATTGATATACTAAAATCGCATTTGCGTTTTCTACACACGTGAAAACTATTTGTTTTACTCAAAGATATTTTGGCTTCGAAATATTTTGACCAATTCAAAATGGCTTTTGCTTTATTTTCAAGTATGGTTTTTGTTCCGGTAGCATCTCTCTTGCAAAGGATGTACAAGTCATCTGCATAGAGGCAGTGGTCTATGCAATTCTTTGTTTTAATAATTTTGCCAATTTCGTTGAGTGCTATAGGAAAAAGCACAACAGATAGGGGGAATCCTTGAGGAATTCCGTTATTCAGTGGGTAGACGTTGGAGAACGTATTACCAATTCTTTCTTGAATCGTCCGTTAGATAAAAAGGATTTAAAAAACTGAAAGATTTTTGGTCCAATGCCCCGGCTTTGCAAGCAATTAAGAATTACATGTGGACCTATTCGATCAAACGCCTGCTCAAAGTCGACCGAAAGAATAGTTGGGTGGTGAATGGCAAATAGCGCTCAATATAACACTGTGGAACAAATTCAGGTTAGCAAAAGTTAGGTCGATTCGGAGAGTGAGGGGTGAAAATAGAGGCTAAATTAAAAGACCCGTATCGCGGCGTTGGTTTATGTTAGTTCGATTTTTTTTTTAATCGACCTTCGAACTTTGCAGTCAAATGCCGATTTTCAGCATATTGTTTGTATCGTTTTTTATAAAGCCAAATTATTGCTAGAGACCTGTGCGACAATTAAATTTTTACAAAAATTTATTATAAAATTTTTGTAGTGCTTATGAAGCAAAATGTTGTAAATTTTTTTTTTCATGCTTTTTGAACATATTTTCCACAACACTAAGTCGTTTTTCTTTCTGTTTGATCTATAATATGCTTCTTAATTTTTTCAGTGTTCGTTTTGAAGAAACATTGAAAAAGAAATTATAAAAATACGGGAAAAAAACTAATTTTGAAATGTTAGTTATGAAAAGTGTTAAGTCAAAAAATTCAATAAATTAAATTAATGATTTGGCGAGTTGCCGTTTAGCAGGCGGCTGTGGATCAACATCACTGCTCTCTCTAATATCTTGGTCACTGTCATCATCATCAGAAAGGTCGATATTCTGGAATTTCATCTTTGTCTTCCCCTTCTTCCTCGTTTTCCTCGTCTTCCTCTTTTTTGTTTCCAACCAGCACAGGTAGCGATTTTTTTTATTATTATTTTAACTTTTGCTAACCTGAATTTGTTCCACAGTGTAATAGTAGTGAAATTAAATTGGATATTGTTCGAAAATAAAAAGTTGTGTTTTTAATATTTTTCATTTAAAATAAAGATAATTCTGTAACAGGATCCACATAAAAAGAAATTTCGTCTAGGGTGTTGAGTGATTTCTTCCATACAACGCATGAACAAAATATCATTTTGTATGGAAGAAAATTTTGAACAGCCTGCACAATAAAAATTCTGGAAATTCAGGACAACTGTATACTCAAAAATTATCTAGAAATTCTGTCAAAAAATTTGCAGACTTTGATGAACATTTTTTAAAGTTTAATTAACTTTCCTGAACTTTGTGTAAACTTTGAAATTTCTTTTTATGTAGATTATATTACAGAATTTGATATACGTTAAATGAAAATTATTAAAAACACAGCATATTCTTATTTCGTCGAACGACATCTAATAAAATTTCATTACTATTATATTGAAAACAAGCGTACACTTGTCGAGGAAAGATGGTTTATGTGGCTTTTAGCCAATTGAAATTCCTATGAGAAATTGGTGGCAGACGAATAGTCTGATCATTCAGAGGCAAATATATTTACAATGGTATTTGGATCCGTGTGTGTATATATTGTTCGATTTCAACGGTATGAGGGTTTCACTGTTTTGTTGTTGTCGAGCATATTAATTTTGCTCCATATTGAAGTGATGGCTAATAGATTCTGTGAACTGCTTAAAGCTATTTTTCGTTTGGATTTTAATTTCTTTACGAAATTTAGCATTGGTTTTTCATAAAGAACTACGTTTTCAGTAGTGGGATTATTTTTAAATTCGTACCAAGCTTTTCTGATCTAAGTTTCACTTAGTCCCTTGTTCCACCAGGCCACATGTATTTTAGTATTTCGGGCTTGTGAGATAGAATGATTGACGGTTGTAGGTGTTCTGGTTTCTAGCTCTAGATCCAACAGCCATGCAAACCTCTCCCAATCTGCGGGGTTTAGTAAAAATTTCGGAGGATATTTAGTTCCAGTTGGTCTATTTGTGCTAAAACAAATTTTCAAGATGGTTGGAAAGTGATCACTTTTATATAGGTCGTCAATCGTTTGCCAAGACATTACTGGAAGAAGGAGATTGGATTGTGTTATTCAATTTTCAACAAGCCTTCCTCGATGATTCACCAGACTAGATCCATCGCCTAAACTAATAATAGGAGTATTAATTGTAGTATAGATGCTTCTTAGATATCTGCTATTGAAGGTTTTATTTGGGGTATGCAAACGGACAAAATAATAAACTTTATATCAAATCGATCTCGACGGCAACCACTTGAAGCTGCGTGTTTATAGTCTTTAATTAGAAGGCAGTAGTTTTGAATGGGTGTTTGAAACGGCGTTAGTAAAGTAGCCTTGGTAGTCTTTAGGAGGTATTGGAGTGAAGTTATTTGTTACAGTGAGTTTCTTGGATTGCTATGATGTAAGTGTTGTAGTGCTTCATAAGTATTTGGAGTTCTAAATAGTTATTTATTTATTTAGACTAGTATCTCCCGTGGTCGACATTCGACCAATTTAAATTAGTTTAACTTGTTAAATGCTCTGTTCACAAATTTCTCCAGCATTGTCTAGAAGCCGAAATGGTTGAATAAGGAAAAATATTTCCTACTTGAATTTAGTATGTATAGTTGAGTTATTTAGAGCCGCATTCATAAAATTCGGTTCACAATAAACAGTGGGTAATTTGACAGCTAACCAAACTAAATCAGTCACCTAACCCCGGAATCGTTAATAAGAGATGGTGAAAGCACCCCATAGGAATGTTTGAAAGCCCACCATCAGTGCTATCACTCCTTTCAGATTCGTTCGATATTTCAATAAAAAAATTTGGATTTGATGGGCATATACCAACAACATAGTTAAACTAATAATATATACTAGTGTATCCCGTGGTCGAAATTCGACCACCTTAAATTAGTTTAAGTTATTAAATCCTCTGTTCATATTTTATGCAGCACTGCCTAGAGGCCGAAATATTTGAGAAATTTTTGAATTTTTTACTGAAATTAATTATATATAGTTGAGTAATTTGAGGCCGCTTTCATAAAAGTCGGTTCATACTAAACGGCGGGTAATTTGACAACTAACCGAAAAAAATAAGTCCATTAAAGACCGGTTATCATTAATAGGAGATGGCAAAAACAGTCCTTAGGAATGATTGAAAATCCACGATCAGAGCCACTCCTCCTTTCAGATTCGGTCAATATTTCAATAAAAAAAATTTTTATTTGATGGGCATATACCAACAACATAGTTAGACTTATAATATAAGTTTCACTACTTTAACTCAATGTGCTCAGTGAGTGAAAATATGTCCACCGTTTAGACATGCTTGCCATATTGTAATTTTTTGGGTATTAGTATACAGGCAGTGGTTTTTGTAATCCATTTACCGGGAGAAAATTACAAATTCAATTTAGCAATTCCGACTCAACGAAGCACCTTCCTATTTTCACTCTGCTTTCTTTTTGATCTGAAATTTTGAATTATAAGGCGGCCATGGCTGGTTTGGAATCCCGTTTTAATATTGGAGTTTTATGAACAGTAAAAATTTACATTTTATTATAAACACTTAGGTTTTTCAGGATTTTAGGATGCATCTAAATACCCGACCAATAATAGAGGCCACCTTTTAATCTCTTTTTAATTATGGAATTTTACAAAAAAGAAGTTGAAGTTTGATTGCGCATAAAAAAATTTTTTTTTTAACTATAAGAACAGGGGGCACTATGGGTGTTCTTGAACCTCATTTTTATAATGCAGTAAAAATTTTAATTTTGTACTATTGTTTGCAATAAAACTTGCGAGATATGTTCAAAACAAATTGGTATTTTTTTTTAAGATTTTTGTACAGTTCAGTATAGGGGAAGGCGACTCTCTCTTAAAATCAAATTGGGCAGACGCGCCGACGCCGGTGTATACTTTAACTCAATTTGCTGATTGAGTAAAAGAATGAAAATATTTCTATCTTTTGGAGAGCAAATGAGATATGAGTTTGACGCACCGACGCCACTACTTTAACTCAATATGCTTTATGAGTGAGAGAATGAAAATATTTCACCGTTAGGAGTGTGTCCACACATACATTTTTGATTGAAAATGAGTTTAGCGTGTATTTTAAAGTTCCTTAAATTTCTCAATATGGGCATGACGCCGGTTTCCGTTTCGGTTTTTTTGTTTTGGATATACAGACAGTGTTATCAATTTAGCAATTTTTCTTTGGGTCCGGCTTTTTTGAAACCCATTTAGCCGGGGAAAATTTTTTTTCCTTGACCACAATTTAGACATGTATAAAGACATTTCATATTGACTTTTATAGCATTTCAATAATATTTTGTGATATATACATATGTATATGACCTGAATTTAAGTCCTATATCACTCAGAAAAAAGTAAATTCTTTAAAAAAATTCATAAAACCGTGTCACTATGTAAGTATTTATCTTACATATTTTGTTATGGTAAATTTTTAGTAATTTTCTTGCGGTTTTTTTTTGCAAAAAATTGGTTTCAAGAAAAGATTGTGTTAAAAACTTAACAAATTCAAGTCAAGGTTAGAAACTCAATTGAAAAAAAAAATATTGATTTTTGTTGGAACGATTTTCCGTCATCCCTTGTCAAGTTTGGTTTTGTGACAAACCGGTTTCGGCGTTCTGCCATTTTCAATGCCTAGTTTCGTTCTGGTCTGTGTCTATCCGCTGCGTTGTTTTTATGGGTGGGTGCTGTGGCAGGTAATGTCAATCTATGTGTTCGTGGTAGGTAACGTTAATATGCGTGTGTGTGTGCGCGGTATTGATACGTCCGAATTGTTATCTGTCCCAAGGGTTGTTTTTGTAGGTATGTAGACATACCGCTTGTTAGATAAGCGGTAGGTTGATGTAGGTAGAAATCGGTGATTTTTGCAGTTTGGTTCATATTTCGTTTTTGCCATTAGCAACGAAGAAGCGCAACTTCTAGGGAAGGGCCTGAAGCACAACATCGCGGATAGCAATGAAGCAAAAAGAACTGAGCAAGCGATAGTAGATGCAGAGGTTGCAATATCGCTTCTTCCATATGAGGAACAGGAGCACGCAAGGCACATATGCAGAGAAATCATAAGCAAGGAAGTAAGAGCCCAGGAAGCACAAAAAGGTAATAAGGAGCTGAAAATATTGAAAAGGCTACAACGAAAGCTAAAAAATAACAACATCGTCACAACGAAGGCAGACAAAGGAAACACAACGGTGCTAATCAGTAAGGATGAATATATAGCAAAGACAGAGAAGCTCATCGAGGAAATGAAATGCCGCATTATTAGGGATAACCCCACGGATAAATACCAGACCGAAGTTAAAGAGGTTATAAAAAATGCTACCAAAATAATAGACGAGAGGATGGCATATACCCTAACACAAATGAATCCATCTGCTCCTCCACTCATTGCGTTACCTAAAATCCACAAGCAGGGTACGCCGATGAGACCTATAATTAATTTTAAGTCCGCGCCGGGTTATAAACTGTCGAAACATCTAAAAACGATTTTAAAGGACACTCTGAAACTAGGGCACGAATACACAATAAGCAATACGATAGAACTACTACAAAGACTTGAGACCGTTAAACTCACAAGGAGCAGTAAACTCGTATCCTTTGACATAAAGGACTTATACCCGTCAATACCATTAACATATACAATGGATATAGTCAACAAAACACTACTGGACAAAACTGAAGATAAGGTAAAAACTGCGCAAATTACCAACGCGCTAAGAACAACGCTGCGGCAAAACTATTTCCGGTTCAACAACAAAATATATAGACAGACAAACGGACTAGGAATGGGTAACCCAACATCGGCCATTCTCATGGAAACATTCATGCAAAACTTGGAAGGAAAATATATACAGGAGTTAAAAAACCAAGTTAGGCGTGGCATTCTACGCTAGATACGTGGATGACATCATCTGCATCCTAAATGACGATGACGAAGAGCAAATACTAGAGTTCCTCAACAGGCAACATATCAACATAGAGTTCACAATGGAAGTAGAAAAATATGGAATAATGAACTACCTGGACCTAACTATAGGGATTGACAAAATAACAAATAGGTTCAACTACGGCATTTATAGAAAACCGACTGCCACGTACACCATTATACACTCTACATCAAACTAGAAAAATGCAGCATTGAGGCACTTAGTGGATAGGCTTCAGAGAAAGTCGCTCACACAGGAAGCATACTGGAGAGAGCTTAATACAATATATAACACAGCGGCGAATAATGGATACAAGCAAGCACTTGTGGATAAACTCAGAAGTAGCCATGGAACACAAAAAAGAGTAAACGTAGAGGAAAATCCAATGGTTTCGACGGCAATGACATACACTGGAAAAGCGACGTACAAATTAGCAAAGTTCTTTAAAAGATATAACATCAACACAGCATTCAGAACATCTAACAACGTCGGACAAAAACTAAGAACCGACACTAATTCTGATGACCCATTCAACAGACACGGAGTGTATAGGCTTACTTGTGAATGTCAATACAGCTACATAGGACAAACAGGAAGAAAAATAAGCACAAGATTCCGAGAGCATATCAGGGACTACAACAAAAAAACACGAAAACCCACCATAATACCAGAATCTAATTTCGCGAACCACATGTTTGAGAACAACTGCACCCCAGCTAACATAAAAACAACGGCGCGAATACTTCACGTGCAAGGAAAAGGCCGGCGGCTTAATGTACTTGAGAACATGGAGATATACAAGTTAAAAACATTTGACGGCAGGATCATAAACGAACAAACCAACACTATGTCTGACGAAATATTTGAACCCTTAAAACTAGTTTACAAAAAACAGCACAAGCCAGCAGGTACAGCAACCAAACACGTAACAATGAACAAGCAAAAACGAAATATGAACCAAACTGCAAAAATAACCGATTTCTACCTACATCAACCTACCGCTTAGCTAACAAGCGGTATGTCTACATACCTACAAAAACAACCCTTGGGACAGATAACAATTCGGACGTATCAATACCGCGCACACACACACGCATATTAACGTTACCTACCACGAACACATAGATTGACATTACCTGCCACAGCACCCACGGACTATAAAAACAACGCAGCGGATAGACACAGACCAGAACGAAACTAGGCATTGAAAATGGCAGAACGCCGAAACCGGTTTGTCACAAAACCAAACTTGACAAGGGATGACGGAAAATCGTTCCAACAAAAATCAGCTTACTACCTTGTCGGAAGATCAACACAACAAAATAAATCAAAAAAAATATTGTCCGGAACCTGGGCTCGAACCATGGAACGCACGCGTCTCACCCGAGACGCTTACGCTTGCTTCAGAAAATATTTCCACCATTAGGAGTATACATACATATCCATATGGCTTTTGAAAATGAATGAAACGTTCATTTGAAAGTTCCACAAATTTCTCAATATTAGCGTGACGCCGGTTTCCATATTGGTTTTTTTTTATAAACAGGCAGTTTTCTCTATTTTTCCTTTACATCTGGCTTTTTTGAAGTCCATTTAAGGGGAGAAAATTACACTGAAATGATGGTTTTCTGGCTTTTTTCTTCCACCACAACTTAGACATATTTAAAACACATTTCATGTTGATTTTTAAGGAAGGTTATCATCTTAACTGGTCAAATTTAGTCTACATATGTAGGGGTTCGGGTTATATGCCTGCCCTTTGACAAATTAAAATATTTGAAGAAATAGAAAATTGAAGAAGCTATAGCGTCTATCAGCCGTTCTGTCTCATCGGAAACCCCCGATAGAAATAATGAAAATTATCAAAATTCTCTACTGAGTTTCTCTTTCCGACGGAATTGGGTTGTGATATATGAAATTATTATAACATGTTTAGTCAAATATTATGGAGAAAAAATTTAATTTCTTAAAAAATTCATAAAGCTATGTAGGTATTTTTTTAAGTATTTTGTTTTGACAAACTGAAAACATTTTCTGGTGTTTTTTTGCGCAAAAATTTGATTTTTTCACTCCAAGATAGAGGTCATACACAGAAAAATATTGGGTTAAAAATATAATAAATTTTAAAAAATCATGATAAGAAGTTTTTATATACATATTTAAAAACAAATTTAACAAAAAGAAAAAAAGTTTTCCGGAACCTGGGCTCGAACCTTGGAATGTAAGCGTCGTAGCCGAAACGCGTACCACCGCGCTACTAATGTATGTACAATAACGCAGTCAGATACTGTAGTTGACAGCTTTGGCTTTATGCAGAAAACTTTAATGAGTTATTACAAATAAATGAATCATTATTTATTAAACATAATATGCCTATGCACCGACCCATACAAATATATCAAAATACATGTTTATTGAAATTATGCATTTTTAGATACAGATATACTCTGGCAATTGATTGAATGAAAAAAATGTTAGCTTATTAATATATACATGATAGTTACTTTAACTCAATGTGTTCAATGAGTGAAAATATGTCCACCGTTTGGAATGGTATGTGTATTAGGTTGGGTCGATTTGTATGGACGAAAGTTAACGCCATCCATTTTTCGATAAGTTTTGGGCTCAGGAAAAATAGTTCCACTACGCATACCCAAAAAAATAATTTTCGAGCCTGCGAAATTGAATTTTTTTGACTTTTTTCGACTTTGATTTTTAAGGGTTTTTTCATGACCTACTAAAAAAAATTTTATTTGATTTTAAAATTCTCATGTATAAATTATAAGAAACAGGTTGTTTTTTTATACCTTTATTGATTTTTCACAAACTGCGAAGCTACTCGCTCTGATACAATTTTCTTTCTGCTCCATCATTCATCGACGTCGCTTTATCAAACCTCCGTTGGGTTAGGCTGCTGCTTTTTTTGGGATACGTTGTGGATTTCCCTGCAGTCAGAAATTAATATTGTTGCTAGGCATATGCAAATTTATGCTATTTGATGTTTGTTGCCGCTTTGTCGCTGCAAAACCTGTTTCGAAGTGGGAGTCATGCCTTTTATCTTAATAAATTCAATCGCTATCACTACGCGTGCATTGGCGGTCCAAGGATTGTATGTTGTTGCTTTTACACCTTCAGCGGTTGTTCGGTTGCCTGTTGCTACCGCTAATATTGTTTAAGCATTTCACAACGACATATCTTCAGCACAATAATATCACTTGAGCGTAAGAGGAGAGTTTGAGTGCAAATTATGAACAAACTCAATAATGAGTAGGCAGCAAACGATCAAGTATTAGGATGGGTGTTATTTTAATGGCATATTCTGCTTGTTACCGTAACTTATACCCTGTCCGACCCAAAAATGTTCGCTAAAAACGTTGGCGATAACAGTTTTTTGAAAAAAAAAAAAATTTTTTTTTTGGGTTTTGGGGTGTTTTGATCAAAAAATTTACCCTTTCACCATTTTTTTAAGGGTTTTTTCAGCATACATGCAAAAATGTTTTCGATGATAACGAATTTGTCTCACATTTCCTGTCCCACTTAAAATTATGCGCTAAAAACTTTAGCGATAACAGTTTTTTGAAAAAAAAATTTATTTTCGGGTTTTGGAAAAGTCGCCAAAGTGTTTAGCGCATAATTTTAAGTGGGACAGGAAATATGAGACAAATTCCTTTTCATCGAGAACATTTTTGCATGTATGCTGAAAAAACCTTTGAAAAAAATGGCGAAAGGGTCAATTTTCTGACCAAAACAATCCCCAAAACCATAAAAATATTTTTTTTTTTTTTTTCAAAAACCTGTTATTGCCAACGTTTTAGCGGACTTTTTGGGTCGGACAGGGTATACATGAAAATTTTAAACCAAATGAAATTTTTTTTAGTAGGTCGTGAAGAAAACCCTAAAAATCAAAGCCGAAAAAATTTAATTTCGCAGGCTCGAAAAGTATTTTTTTGGGTATGCGTAGTGAAACTTTTTTTCCTGAGCCCAAAACCTATCGAAAAATCGATGGCGCGATATCCGTTAATAAATCGAACCAGTGTAACGTGTATCCTCTTCTGGTATAATGTCTACAAATGTGAACAAAAGTTTTCTTTGTGAAATAACTGTCAATGTTTCATTATTTTTCTCAAACAATATAACAATTTATTGGGAACATATTCGCTTGCTTTTCTACATTTGTAGTTTCTCTCTTTACTTCTTCTGTCGCGTTCATTTCATACGATATTTTCAAATGGACTGAATTATGCAAGACTCAATATTTTTCAATGGAGTCAATATTTTTTTGTGTACACATAAAGACTTCTACTTTTTTTAGTATATATTTATTTATTTTTAATAAAAAAAACATTGAATTAGCTTCTTATTTGAATTACATAAGAATATTTTGTGTTTTGAAGGTATATTAAAAATTAAAAATTTCGAAAAACTGTTTTTTAGTAATAAGAAAAAAAAAATTTTTAATTTTGTTTGAACTAAACCCCTTAGATATCAGCTATTGAAAATAAGTCATAAAAAATTATTTTGGAGCGTATTTTCGGTGCGGAATTAAAGAGAGTATACATATGTTTATGGTTGCCATTTTGGAATATACATATCGATCCCTATGCGCAAAAAAGACGTAAGAGCCATGATTTTCGACTTAAGCTTTTTGATGAAAATCGATCACTTATTAACACACACATAACCTCCCAAAGTTTCGTAGCTGTAAAACGTACCGATATGCACTTAGAGCGAAAGCAATTTAGACGCAAGTACCTGTGTTACCTGTTACGGTTTTTTTTTCTTTTTCAAATTAATAAGAAAATATGATATTTGATTGTCAAAATTAATTAAAATGGTGAGATTGGGTATATATTAGAGCGGGTCGATTTAAAAATCGCCCATTGCTCTGTGAAAATCGTATTCTAGGGATCAAAATAAGAAACTTTGCCGAAGGAACCATACCTCTAAAACGAATTCTGATGTCCCCCAATTTGGGTCGAACTTTTGGGTAGGGGCAAATTTTGAAAAATCCCACTTTGACCCATTTAGAGTGCTCCAATCGAGTCCAAATGAATGACCGACCCCCACTAACTTTGGAGGCCCGACCCACCGATGCCAGTGGAACACCCCCTGAAACCCCCCTGGGGGTTCCACATACAAACATTTCAAAAAATCGCTGGTTTTGCACTTTACATGAAAAAATCAGCGAAATGCCTGTTTTTTCTTTTTGGAGTTTATTTTTCTCTTTAGAAATTTATTTAGTCAGAACATATGTAAATGAATTTAACTTAGTAATAGAAAAGAAATTAAAAAAAATTATTAGAAATTAGCGTTTTTACAACCCTTTTAAAACCAAGGCATCACTGTGATGCATTTGCATGTCGTAAACATAGTTGTGTGGGTTTTTTATTCAACCGTTTTAAAAAATGAAGGTATCACTGTGACACAATTGCAGATCGTAAAATTGCTTGTGTTGTTTTTTTTTAAGCCACCACACGACACAGCAGGTAGAATTGAAATTACCATTTCATTCTTATTACCTCGTCTCGTAGACCATATATAACGCACCAGTTTTTGTGAATGCATTAAGTCGTTGTGAAGAACTCAAAGTGTGAAGTGCTAATTTCAGATAAAAAAATATTTCAAAAAAAATAATAAGTGAAGTGACCATTCCAAATCAAAAAGTTTACAATGAATCCACCATCCTCTACACCGCAAGATGAAGCAACTACATCAACAACTATCGAAAACCAAATGAGTCATATACCCAAGCATGATGTTACTGTTTTTGGTGTGTCTACTGATTTAACTGATCTTAATTTACCAACCCATCTGGATATCTTGAGATATTATTTTTACTTAAGCAAACGTGCTAAAACAGAACAAGCACAAGATAAGTTGATTGGAATTTGGGAAAAACTTGGTATGGAAATAATGCTGAAAAAAAGTGTATTTAATAAATTGAATAAATTGCTTGACAAGTATCAAGAGCAAATCAAGAGAAGAAACAACACCCAACAATTTACAGAGTATGTAAAATCTCTGGAAACAATTTTTTACATTGGAACATGTAAATGCGATTTGAAGGCAGCTCCATGTGCATGCGGCTGGGTTCCCGAACGCCTCAAAGAGTTCATGCACGATCAACATAATCAGAGAAGACTAACAATGGATGCATTTATGATGGAAACTGAAGAGCAAGGAGCAACGTCTATGTCATCAATGCCATCATACCAAGATCCCGATGATTCAACATACGCATCGCCACCGGTTCAAAAAGATATGGATAGAAGCACAAGTTCACAATACACAGAGAGATACGATTGTTTTAACTTTGCCTTGGTATGTGACAGATTGGGTGTGCCTGACAGAGTAGCATCAGCATTGGGAACCGCTCTTTTGCAAGATTTTAAAATTAAAGATAAGCATGGGAAACCTCTCATCATGGATAAATCGAAAGTTCGCAGAGAAAAAGAGAAATGCAGACAAGAAGTGCTTCGCAAACGGTAGATGATACCAATTTGTTAGCGTTTTCATTCGATGGCAGAAAAGATGATACTTTAACGATAGATAAAATTGATGAGAAGTATCATACTAGGATGGTAAAAGAACCTCATCTTGTTATTTTGAGAGAACCCAATTCTGAATTGATTGGTTACGTAAGACTGGAACATGAAACCGCTGAATACAAAACAACCAAATTAAATGGTTTTTTCAACGATAAAAATATATCACATATATGCATTAATTGGAATATGCGCTGACGGTGAGGTAACAAACACTGGCCCACACGGTGGAATTATACGACGATTCGAATTGCTGTTAAAAAGACCATTGCATTGTTTCGTTTGCCTTCTACACTTCAACGAACTTCCGTTTCGGCATTTGTTTGAAGCTTTGGATAAATCAACCAGCACTGGACCAAGATCGGCAACCGGAAAACTGAGCCGTCAAATCGAAACTTGTGAAACTCTTCCGGTAAGTTATTGCTATCACTCATTTATTATAATTGTTAACCATTTTTAATTATTTTATTATTATATATTTTCAGGTGGTGGACGGCTTCCAGAAAATTGAGTTGCAAAATATGCCCCCTGCTCCAGAAAAAATTGAATTTTCCACCGATTCGAAGTACTTATACGACATGGCCCATGCAATTTCAAGCGGCGTGGTTCCGGTGGATCTGGCTAACATCAAACCAAGGAAAATTGTACATTCTCGGTGGCTCACCAAGGCCGCTAGATTATTGCGATTATATGTGACAACGGAAAATCCAGATGCAAGTTTAAGAATTCTGGTTGAATTTATAATTAAATGTTATGTGCCAATGTACTTCAATATCAAGTATTACAGCTCTGTCGTGTACGGCAGTGCATTATTTTTCAAGTTCATTGGTTGGTCACGATTTCTACAACCTCGTTTACGCAAAATTGTCAATCAAGTAATTAAAGATAATTCATATATGCACATTCGGAAAATATCTTGTTATCAATGTTGTTTGATGATAAAAGAAACGCGCGACTGTGCCATCAAGAAAATTCTACGCTATCGACCCGATGTTGACGAGCCAATGAAACTTAGAGTTTATAAAAAACCAGATATAAACTTTAATTGCACAAGTTCTACGGAAATGATCAATTTGAATGATATAAATATCGTATTTGAACCACCATTCACGCGAAGCATTCCGTACGATACATTGAAAGAATATTTAAATCAAGATGATCCACCGTTTAATGATCCAAAAATTCCATCACACATACAAGGAACGGAACGACATGTTCAATTGCTAGCTAGCGTTTCCAAACGGGTTATACCGGAAAATGTAGGGGCTGTTATGGCGACGACATTAGAGAGCCGTGCGAAATTGCCCAGACTTGAAAGTAAAAAAAAATTCAAACAATAATTTTTTTAGTTTCTTTTCTATAACTCACTTAAATTAATTTTTTCATTTACATATGTTCTGACTAAATAAATTTGTTAAGAGAAAAAATAAATATTATTATAAATAAATAATAAATATTATTATAAATAAAACAATAAAAATAAAAAAAAACATAGGCATTTCGCTGATTTTTTCATGTAAAGTGCAAAACCGGCGATTTTTTGAAATGTTTGTATGGTGAACCCCCAGGGGGGTTCCAGGGGGTGTGCCCCTGGCATCGGTGGGTCGGGCCTCCAAAGTTAGTGGGGGTCGGTCATACATTTGGACTCGATTGGAGCTCTCTAAATGGGTCAAAGTGGGATTTTTCAAAATTTGCCCCTACCCAAAAGTTCGACCCAAATTGGGGGACATCAGAATTCGTTTTAGAGGTATGGTTCCTTCGGCAAAGTTTCTTATTTTGATCCCTAGATGATTTTCACAGAGCAATGGGCGATTTTTTTGCCTCCCACAAATCGACCCGGCCTAGTATATATACTAACTTTATCATTCTATTTAGGATTAAAAAAAAAAATTTGGAATGTGGGCGTAGCACCGCCCACAAATGAATGAGCAAATTTTCAAATTTCGAGTGTTAATAAATTGAAACCCATTTACGCTAGAATAATAATTGTTGGGAAAAGTACACCCACTGAATATAATCGCTTTTCGACCATGATCCCATAAAAGTTTATAAAAGTTTGCTGAAAATTAGGTAGCAATACAGAGCCATGCTATATCCCATTGACTTATGCCGATATAATGCTTAAATTTGGGAAAGACATTGACCTTTTCGTCCTATTATTGCTTTCTGCAAATTTTTGAAAATGGGCCAGGTATTAATGAACAAATAATAACTTCACAATCAATTGAATAATAGAGCTTGTTACTAAACAAATCATTGTTACGGAGAGTATACCCAGTATCAGTATCTCAATGAAAGTCGAATATTTCTATAGGTGTGTTCGTAAAACCGTTTAGATATTCACTGCCCCAACAAAAATTGCTTCAATTATGCAGAGTGTTAATATGCAATAAAAGATCCATGCTGTCTCTAAAATGTTTTCTTAACACGCCTAAAAATATTCCACTTAGAAAACATATGTAGCAAAGAATGTAAAGGAATAATGCAAAAATGGCACTATAGAAGAAAATTACATCCTGACCCTACAGTGCATCATAGCTGAGTTGTTACCGTATTCGTTCTAACAGCGGCTTTGATGCAGGTCCTTGGGTACGTATCCCAGTGTCCGAGAACGGGTATCATGAGCATTTGGGGGCTTCGAAACACATAATCCCCGACCATCGCTGAACATATCGTTGTAATTTTTCTGTATTGATATATTATTTCCAAGTTCATATTGTTAAAATAAGCAAGAAAATATATTGATTTGTGAAATTCGTGTACCAATATTATATAACAACGTTACATCATACTTCCTATACCACACTGCATATCTGTGGAAAACTCAGGAAACTCGGGTAATAAATATTTCCACTTTAATATGTGTTTTTGTGAACCGATATCGGACACTTCAAAAAACACATAAAAGAAGATTTACTTACTTACAAACTAAAATAGCGCGTAACCGTTTAAATGGTTTTCGCCGCCTAACATAGCACTACAGTCATTTTGGAAAGATCACATGATCGTAAATCGGTCTTCATTTGGTGCTATATTCGGAGTGGTGGTCTCCCTCGGGGGGAGGAGTGTGTGTGAACACTACCGCGGGTTGAAGAGGGAAGCGAGGCGGCTTTTCCGGGCGAAAAAAAGAGAGGAAGGAAAGCGTGAAATAAAGGAGCTTGAGATGCTGGCCAACGGGAATAATGCCCGAAAATTCTATCAAAAAATTCGGCGAATGACAGAAGGTTTTAAGCCCGGGGCAAACTCCTGTAAGAATGAGAACGGCGACCTGGTGGCCGATGTTCAGAGAGCACTCAGAATATGGAGGGATCACTTCTCTGCCCTTTTAAATGGAGAAACTGAGCAAGAAACCAAAGATGCCGAACCCGAGCCCACAATCGAAGATGATGGAATTGACGTTCCACAACCCGACTATAATGAGCTGCGAATAGCAATTTCCCGATTGAAAAACAATAAAGCCTCTGGCGCTGATGGTTTGCCTGCTGAGCTATTCAAACACGGAGGCGAGGAGCTGGTAAGGCGCATGCATCAGCTTCTATGCAGAATATGGTCGGATGAATGCATGCCTGAAGATTGGAATCTAAGTGTTCTCTGCCCAATCCACAAGAAGGGCGATCCTCCAAACTGCGCCAACTATCGCGGAATCAGCCTTTTGAATATCGCATATAAGGTCCTATCAAGCGTATTGTGCGAAAGACTGAAGCCTGATGTGAACAGACTGATTGGACCTTATCAGTGTGGCTTCAGACCTGGTAAATCTACCATCGACCAGATTATTACAATACGCCAAATCTTGGAAAAACCCCGTGAAAAAGAATCGACACGCATCATCTCTTTGTTAATTTTAAAGCCGCTTTCGACTCAGAGAAAATTGCTAAATTTGTCACCGCGGATCTAACAGCAAAATTAATTTTCTGTTTTACAGCGTACTCAAATAACTTGGAGATAGTTGACAATTTTGCAATTGGTTTGTAATTGGCAACAATGTTTTTATTGCCACTTTTTAAAAAAGGCGAAATGAAAGTCAACTTACAGGCATCAAGAAACTCACCACACTCAAGAGATTTGTTGAAGATTAAAACGAGTGGGATTGCCAACTCCAAAAAACTTTTCAGAAGATAAGACGATAAGCCTCAATATCTGTCTGGGAAGATGATTTGATGCTCCGAATTACATCAACAACATCGTCCAAAGATAGAGTGAGTGCTCCGAAGTTAATATGAGATCCCACAATTGAGGAGGACTCTGGAGAGCTTACCGACTGAGTATCGAAATTGAAGTGGAAGAAATCTGCAAAAAGATTAGCTGCCTCCATAGGTGAAAAAGCGTGAAGCCCATTGTAAAAAACTGACGAGGGGATACTCGAGCAAGTTTTTTTAGATTTCACATAATTCCAAAAGGCCTTTGGATTATCTCTGATATCAGATTCAAAGTTTCGAACAAAATTTCTACGAAGCTTTTTACTCAGCAACTTAAATTTCTCGGAAAAGTATAGGTACTTAACTTTATATACTAAGGACTTTGTAGTTGAATTTTTTGAAAAATCTATTTCGCAAATTCGTCAGTCGCTTAAGGCCTATAGTATACCTCGCTATTTTGAAACAATTCCTTTTTTCAGAGGTATATTGCTTAAACAAAACTAATTCATAAGACATTTGAAAACATTGAAACAATTTGTAGGATCACTTCCAGAAAAAAAGCTTCCCAATCCATTAGAGACACTTCTTAAGAAATAGCATCAAAATAGCCACGGCTAAAAGAGAACGTTGGAGCATCATTATGAGAAACATTACTTTCGAAGTTATAGAATTCTACATTAATAATAATCGGGATATGGTGTATACTAGAACGCGAAAACGGATCAAGACATTCAGTTAAAGAATAATTAATATTATCGTTAACAAAAATAAGATCAAGCGTTCTTGATAACTGGAAGAGATTAACACTTAAGAGATTGTCAATGAGGTTTATCTCAGAGGAACTGTTAACATTTTTAGGAAATAAAGCAAAACTATTGTCGAGGTACGACAATTCAAGACTTGGTAAACTAATATCACCTAAAATACAAAAGTTACTACCATCATTAGTATGGACTAGATTAACAATATTGTCAGCATGCGATTTTTAGAGTGAATCCAAACTGGCTGGATGTATATACGAGGCACAGACAAACAATATAGAGCTGCCTTGAACTGAGACACAAAGTTGATCCGGCAGAGAGAGCAAATGACGGCGCTCAGCAATTAGAACCCCACCACCCCTGGATAGACCAGTCTCAGTGTAGTCCCGATCTTTTCGGCAGACATTGAACAGGTTGAGATCAAAAAACTCACTGTCTAAGAAATCAGAGTTTAGCCATGTTACAATAATAAGGAATATATCGTACTTCATATGCGAACTCATAGCAAGGAGCAAGTTAGATTTGGTCCTCAGGCCAGATACATTCTGAAAATAAATATTAAGATGCTTTGAGCTATTATCAGCTGGAGCAGCTAATTGCTAAGCATCGTCGCGTCGTTGCACAGCTATTCGATGGTTTTGGAAAGGTTTAACTTTCACATCCCCCGGCCAGAGCAGAGGACGCATATATTTTTCTAATAGCGAAGGCGACACACCAAGTTTGAAATTTATTTTTTTTAGACTATTTGTCTTTAGTCTTTTTGACAAGAGGGAAACAGGCTAGTTGACTACCACTAATTTTGGCATTTTTGATTACATATGTGATAAGACTATCAGCAGTAACACTTGGTTTAAAAGAAGTTATGCATTATCGCTGACGCCAACTATTAAATTAGAGTTTTTTTTTTGATTTAAGGGTCTTTCCTCAGCGAGGGTTTGGGTTATTTTTTTACATCGTCAACTAAAGCTTTAGTATTAGACATTTTATTTTTATTTTTATGGCTTCTACGCTGATATTGAAGTATATAACAATACAATTTTTGTAAACAAGAGTATACAGGGTGGCTGATGAAAGCCGCTACCAAAAAAAAATTAAATAACTTTTTTTCTGTTTAATGAATCTGGTTAATTTTTTTTTTATTTTGCAGATTGACTTTTACATTTAACAAAAATGGATAACTGGGACACTGAAACAAGAATTTGGATTGTCCGCCGCTATCACGCACTGGAGTCCGTAGTTTCGGTTCAAAGAGAGTATAGGCGGACGTTTGGCGGAAATCCTCCGAGCAGATGGACCATAATAAGACTTGTAAACAATTTTGCCGAGCATGGGACAGTCAACAGAAGACCTTACCATCGAAACCCTTCAGTTGGACCGGAGGAAACAATCGCTGCTGTAGCTGCTGCCATACAAAACAATCCACGTGTTTCGACAAGAAGCTTATCTGCTCAAATGGGTGTAAGCAGACAGTCATTACAGTCAATTATGCACAAAGATTTGGACTTATTCCCATATAAAATTCAAATGGCCAACAAACTGAACGCTGCAGACTTGCCGATTCGCTTGGAATTTTGCCAGAAGATGCTTCAAATGGTGGAAGAGGATGGAAACATGTTGAACTGTCTTTTCATGTCTGACGAGGCCCATTTCGATTTAAACGGCAACATAAACCAACAAAATTGTCGAATATGGAGTGCTTCCAACCCACAGATACTCCATGAGACAGAATTGCATCCACTTCGTGTCACAGTGTGGTGTGCAGTTTCATCACGCTGCATTGTCGGGCCCTACTTCTTCGAAGAAAACGGTCACACCGTTACGGTTACTGGAGACCGTTACTTGAGCATGTTGAGAGAGTTTTTCTATCCAGAATTACGCCGAATGAGAATTTCTTTCAACTCTGTGTGGTTTCAGCAAGATGGTGCAGCTCTTCATATAGCCCAACCTGTTATGACAGAATTGCGACGAAAATTTCCCAATAAGCTGATATCCAGAAACTCCACATTCCGTTGGCCACCCAGGTCGCCTGACCTTACTGCACCTGACTTTTTCTTGTGGGGTTATTGCAAACAGGAAGTCTTGAAAGCAAAACCACCAAATTTGAATGAACGAAGGCAACCCATTCGAGAAACAATTGCGGCTATTCCTGTCTCAACTCTCCAAGCAGTAATGAACAACTTTTTGGTAAGCTGCCGCACATGCATTCCATTATTTTTGAATTTTTGTATATTTGAACGATTTTTTTTGGTGTTTCCCGGGGGGGGGGGCATTTATTCTCCACCATGTGATTCGCAAAGTTGGACTCTGGTATGATGGTTGGATTCCGTATCTTTTTGTTGTAATCTCTAATGTGTTCTCTGAACCTCGTTCTTACTTGTCGTCCTGTTTGTCCCATGTAACTGTGCTGGCATTCACAAGTGAGCTTGTATACACCATGGCTGCTAAACGGATCTTCTGAGTTAGTTTTGGTTCTTAGCTTCCGTCCTAAATTGTTCGATGTTTTGAACGCTGTGTTGATGTTGTATTTTCTAAGGAAATTTGCTAATTTATGTGTTGCCCTTCCGTTTGTGTACTTTCTTCTCCATTGTTTCTTTTTTGTTCTCTAAGGTCTCTCCTGAGTTTATCTACTAGTGCTTTTTTATATCCGTTGTTTGTAGCGATGTTATATATTATTCCAAGCTCTCTTCTATATGCTTCTTGTGTAAGAGGTGTTCTTTCCAATCTTTGTACTAAGTGCCTTAGCGCTGCATTTTTATGTTGTTGTGGGTGGTTCGAGGTATTATGTATTATTGTGTCGGTGGCCGTTGGTTTCCTATATATGTCGTAGTTGAATTTATTGGTAGCTTTATCAATACTTATTGTGAGGTCCAGATAATTGATTCCTCCATCTTTTTCGGTTTCCGTTGTGAATTTTATGTTCCCGTGCTGCTTGTTGAGGTACTGCATTACTCGTACTTGCTCTTCGTTCCTGTATATACTCTTTTTCCAGGTTTTGCACAAATAAATAAGAATAGCCGATGTTGGGTTTCCCATCGCAAGCCCGTTTGTTTGTCTGTATATTTTATTGTTGAATTAAAAATAGTTTTGACGTAGAGTGTTTCTTACCGTGTTCGTGATTTGAGTACTTTTTACTTTATCGTTTGTTTTACGTAGTATTATAGAGGTTACTATGTTCAATGTCTCTGCTAGTGGTATTGATGTGTACAGATCTTTTATGTCAAAAGATACCAATTTGCTGTCCTTTGTCACTTCAACGGTCCTAAGTTTGTTTATTAGTTCAGATGTATTAGTTATGGTGTGTTCGTTGCTAAGTTCCAGTGTGTCCTTCAATACTGTTTTTAAATATTTAGATAGCTTATAGCATGGTGCCGATTTAAAATTGATGATTGGTCTCATTCATCCATACGTCATACCAGAGTCCAACTTTGCGAATCACATGTCGGAGAATAAATGGCCCCCCGGAAACATCAAAAAAACAGTCAAGGTCCTACATGTACAAGCAAAAGGCCGACGTCTGAACGTACTCGAAAACATGGAAATCTACAAACAAAAAACATTCGACGGTAGAATAATAAACGAACAGACAAACACTGTTTCCGACACAATATTCGAACCTTTAAATTTGGTTTACAAAAAACAAATCAACCACTCAGGTACAACAAATAAACACAAAACAGCAAAAGATCAAAAACATCAAACGAGCAAAAAAGGTCAAACAACAAAAATGACCAACTTTTACCTGCCTCAGTCAACCACACAAAAACCGATCGATGCAAACCACCCCCGTTTCTGAATGTACACACACAACACATGCACACACGTACACAAACAGACACCCATGCTGACGTTACCTGCTGCCTACTTAGTCCTGCCACAAATTCTGTTAAAGTTTTAGCATAACGTAAAAATTAAAATAACGAGTTTTTATATTGTTTTTTAATTTGGTATTATTTATTGAATATTAGTATACCTGACAAAATAAGACCTTATTCAAAGTGATCGCCTTTTGCTTCAATAAAGGCCCTTAAACGGTCACCATTCAGCTATAGCGGCACGTATAGTTTCCGCAGGTATGGATGCAGCTGCTGCAATGAGTGCTTTCTTCAGACTTTCCAAATTTCGGTGGCGAAGTCTGCAGGCTATACCCTCTGATTCCCACCACAATTTGAAATCAAGAGGATTTAAATCTGGACTGCCCGAGGGCCAACTTTCAGCAGAAATAAAAGCTGGAATATTAAGCCGTAACCATTCCTGGGTCGATTTAGCTTTATGCGCCGGTGCAGAGTCTTGTTGAAAGACCCAGTATTCTCCATTCAATAGGGTATTGGTCAAGTTTTTAACCAGACCTTCCAGGACATCTTCTTGATACACTTTTGCTCCAGTTTTAACGCCTTTTTCACAAAAATGCAAGGAAGTTACGCCTTTATGGGACACTCCCCACCAAACCATAACGTATGCTGGATGATGACCTCTCTGAACCCTTGGCACAGTATTTTTCGCTTCTTGGGAAGTCTTAGCATATATTTTATCAGTTTTTTTATTAAAAACTCCTTCCACTGTAAAAATTTTTTCATCCGTAAAAAGAATATTTTCATGCCCGTTGCTTGCGTGCCACTGCAAATGCTTCCTGCATCTCTCTAATCTTATCTTCTTTAGGCGCGGAGTTAAAAGATGACCAGTGCACCTGCGAAATGCCTTCATATGAAGGTCGTCACGAATTAGTCGAGACATGGATCTGCATGACATTCCGAGCTCAGGCCATTATTTTTTGCTTCCTTAAAGGATTTCGGCGAATTCGCTCGCGCACAGCTTTTATGGCTCCACTCGTTCTCACAACACGCGGGCGTCTACTTCTAGCCCTGTCCTCCACTTGAGATGTTTCTAAGAAGCGATCGATGGTACGATAAATAAACATTCTAGATATATCGAGTTTTTTTAACGACGTGAATATCTGACTGGCGCTATTGCCGCACTTATGTAACGCAATCACCGCGATCCGATTTTCTTTATCACCCCACTCCATGTTTGTTAGATATAATTTCAAACCAAACTGACTTGAATTTATTTTGGCATTAAACATTAAACGAAAATATGGAATAACGTGAGCATAAAATTTCAAATGTCAGAGCCTACTGCCTTAAAAACTTTGTCACAGAACTTATGTCAGTACTAAGTACTATAAATACAAGACAAACGACAACAACAGATCAGAACGAAAATCGACACTGATGATGGCACAACGCCTAAACCGCTTTGCCTCAGAACCAAATTTGACAAGGGATGACAAAAAATCGTTCAAATATACATCAATTATTCACCCTGTCGGAAAAACAACAAAACAAAATAAATCATCTAAGTTGTTAGAAATATTGAGGAAATAGTCATTGGTTTTTAGTAATTTTTGGGTGAATTGGGAAAATGGGGATATATTTGAAGATTGGTGGGATAAGGGATTTGAATGGATTATATTGACCGAGCTGTGAGGGGTTGGGATACAGGATGAAGTTGATTTATTGGATTCTGTGCTGCCTACGTTTTTTTTCGGTTGATTTTGCTGTGTTGGATCGAGGTTGTCCTACTTGAACTGATATTGGTTTAGTAGTGTTTTTATTTTGTAAAGGAGGAGTCTTTGAATGAGGTAGGAGGTTTCATATATTGCAAATTGGGTTAATACCGCAACGTTTTTGGGTATGCCCAAGCCGTAGGCAGCTTTTGCAACGCATGGAGTTTGGTGTATAAGGCTGTAATTTTACTTTGTACCAGGCGTTATCAACGGATTCCGGAAGACGAAAGAGATCAAATGTGAGGACCACTAGTACGGTAAAGGTAGGTTTGCTATCATCAATTTGGCGCGAAAATTTGTAAGCACTGGGAACGTTCTGGTTTTTCCATCTTAATAATGATGTCATCTTCTGGCAAGTGGTTTGAGCAAGGAGCATGTATTACACAGATTTCAAACTTTTGTGTTATTTTACGTTGATTGGGCTCAATTTGGAAAGGCTTTCGCTTTCAGCGACTTGGGTATTACGTGTTAAGTTTAAAAGGTTGCCGTCCCTAATCTGGGAGATCGATTCTACTTCCGTTGAAATAGATTCAATGCGTTTTTTGATCGCTAATGGACTTTATTGTGAAAGAGACGTATTGTTATCAGCAGATATTATGATGAATCGGTTATTCGTTGGTGCAGCTTTATGGGATAGTAGTGGGAAAACTGTTGGTTTATTGTTTGATTTTTTCTTTTTTATTATCATGGAGCATGGCCAACACGAAGAATCGATTTACGGCAATCGACATACGGATAGGTATGTTCCGGCATGTTTGCAAGAAAACTATATCGTTTTTGTGGTTATTAAAGATAATACAGATGCAAATAGTGTAAATAAAAATTTTTAAGCAAGTAGAATAGCGGTACTTAGCACACTATTGAACACTAGTACGAGCTGATCGCGTTGAATGAGAGTCGGAGACTGCACTAAGGCTGTGTAACGCTGCGCGGCTTCACGGAAATACGCTGATACCGATGTTTGTGTCACTGGCGCTGATACAGTACAGCGCGATTTTTTTTCTGGCGCCATGAAGGTACGGTATCACAAATAAAGGTATCAGTACTGCAACTAGCAAGGCCCCACAAAAAATGTCAGAGTGCCGAAAATTAAGATTTGAAACAATTTATAACTTACTAACAAAAAAGTTAGCAACATTTGCCTTTTGTCCACTACTTTCAAACGGATAAAAAAATAGACTCCGACTACGGATTCTCATGGATACGCGGATGTAGATACCCCACCGGAACGTTTTCGTACAGTGCTCGATGGTGTCTCCGAAACTACCTAAACTACATTCTTACCAGAGCAAAAAATTTTTGGCTCATTATTTTTGAACGCCTAAAAATAGTTAGACTCCTTAACATTTTTTTGAATTGAATATAGTAGAAAAATTTTTAGAGACAATCGCCATAGCTTTTCTTATAGATCCATTTCGAAAGCTGCTAGGATTCTTCATCAGAGAAATTTTGGCACGCATTGCTAACCATTAAGCTAACAATACACTGGTTTTGATGTCATAAACTCCTAGTTCTATTCTTTTTTACCATATACATGAACCAATTCCGCCATCAGTTAGTAGTGTGATCATGATCGATTTTTTGGCATCTGTTTTATCATCATCAACAGAACTGCCTTCCCGCGTGCTCTCGGTTTTTGTTATTGCTTTTTGGTACCAACACTTTTGTTGATTTAAACTCTTGATTGATTATTATTCCTGGCCTTGCGAGCTCGTTTCATGAATACAGGCATAAATCCTTAAATTTTCTTCAAACATTTTATGGGTAAATTTCAAATTTAAATATTAATCTTAGATATACTCTAATGCATACTTGTAAAAATATCTTTACATAAATTTAAGGAAATTCAAGATAGATTAACTTTTTATGGTGAACATTTTAAGTTTCGGAGTTCGTTGCAAATAACCATGCAGATAACTCGCTTATGAAATACTAGTACATAATGTGCAAGTTCTTAGTAACTAAATTTTTCAAAAAGTGCTATTTTACCTCATTATAGTCGATGAGGTGCGAATAGCAATATCCCGATTGAAAACCAATAAAGCAGCTGGCGCTGATGGTTTGCCTGCTGAGCTATTCAAACACGGAGGCGAGGAGCTGGTAAGGCGCATGCATCAGCTTCTATGCAGAATATGGTCGGATGAATGCATGCCTGAAGATTAGAATCTAAGTGTTCTCTGCCCAATCCACAAGAAGGGCGATCCTGCAAACTGCGCCAACTATCGCGGAATCAGCCTTTTGAATATCGCATATAAGGTCCTATCAAGCGTATTGTGCGAAAGACTGAAGCCTGATGTGAACAGACTGATTGGACCTTATCAGTGTGGCTTCAGACCTGGTAAATCTACCATCGACCAAATTTTTACAATAAGCCAAATCTTGGAAAAAACCCGTGAAAAGAGAATCGACACACATCATCTCTTTGTTGATTTTAAAGCCGCTTTCGATAGCACGAAAAGGAGCTGCCTATATGCCGCTATGTCTGAGTTTGGTTTCCCCGCAAAACTTATACGGCTATGCAAAATGACCTTGAGCAACACCGCCAGCTCGGTCAGAATTGGGAAGTACCTCTCCGAGCCGTTCGAGACTAAACGAGGTTTCAAACAGGGTGACCCCCTATCGTGCGATTTCTTTAATTTAATGCTGGAGAAAATAATACAAGCTGCAGAACTTAACCGCGCTGGAACAATATTTTATAAAAGTGTGCAACTGTTGGCATATGCTGACGATATTGATATCATTGGCCTTAACAACCGCGCCGTAACTTCTGCTTACTCCAAATTAGAAAAAGAAGCGGAGAAAATGGGATTGGTGGTGAAGGAGGGCAAAACGAAGTACCTTCTGCCATCATGCAAAGAGTCAGCGCATTCGCGCCTTGGCAACCAAGCCACTGTTGGCAGCAATAATTTCGAAATAGTAAAGGACTTCGTTTACCTGGGAACCAGCATTAACACCAACAATAATGTTAGCTTCGAAATCCGACGAAGAATTACTCTAGCAAACAAATGCTACTTCGGACTGAGTAGGCCATTGAAAAGTAAAGTCCTCTCTCGACGAACGAAAATAACACTCTACAAGTCACTCATCGCACCCGTCCTGCTATATGGTGCAGAAGCGTGGACAATAACGACATCTGATGAGGCGGCTTTGGGAGTATTCGAGAGAAAGGTTCTTCGAAAGATTTGTGGACCTCTACGCGTTGGCGACGGCGAGTACCGAAGAAGATTTAATGATGAGCTGTATGAACTTTACGCAGACGCCGACATAGTTCAGCGAATTAAAACACAGCGGCTTCGCTGGCTAGGCCACGTAGTGCGAATGAGCGAAGATGTTCCAGCCCAGAAGGTATTCTTATCGGCACCCGCCGGTGGAAGCAGAGGAAGAGGGAGACCACCACTCCGATGGAAGGACCAAGTGGAGACCGATTTGCGATCCCGCGGTGTTTCCAATTGGCGCCAGTTGGCGCAACGAAGAAACGACTGGCGAGCTATGTTGGACGGTCAAAATCGCCCAGGCGGTTAGATGACCATTTAAAGAAGAAGAAGCTATTTTACCTACCTGGTTATTGTATGTGCCTCTGCCCGCCATTTTCGTTGTTGCAGCTTCTGAACGATTCCGTTGGAGATTCATTGTTATTTTATTTATGAAAACCGCATTTCACAATCACAATAAATCAACCCTGAAAAATAGCAACAACTCAATATTTCTTTTGTGATTTTTTTCAAAACGTTTTTTATTAGATAAAGGTTACTTAAATTATTCCAAAAAGAAATGTTATTTACTTACACAATTGATTTGAAATGATCGTTTCGTTTTCACTTTTCTTCGTGGTTTCATTTGAACATTTCTTATTCGTTGTTGCTTCGCTACTGCGCCGTTATTGCAGTAGCGACGTGGCAAAAATAAGGGTGATTTTGTTGACATGCACGTACGTACATGATCTGCAACCCAAATTTACTATTTAAACCACGAAATTCTCAAAAGGATTATGATTTTACTATCAGAACTATTATTTACAAGAAAGTTTTATATTTAATTTAATTGAATGAATATTTAAGAACCGAGAATATTAGTTTCAGTGCTCAAATGAAACCATAAAGAAAAGGAAAAACTAAAAAGCATAAAAGAAATATTGAATTGTTATTTTTCAGGGTTCACTAATTGCGAGTGGGAAATGCAGTTTTCAAAAATAAAATAACAGTGAATCTCCAACGGAATCGTTATGAAGCTGCATCAACGAAAAGGCGAGCAGAGATACATACAATAACAGGGTGGTAACAAATAACAAATTCTCAAAAAAATTCGTTACTAAGAATTTGTTTAAATTTTTCAATATGGTAAAAAATTATTTATTTTGAAAGACACATATTTTAAATAAAGTTATTTGTAATTGAATTTTGCAATTTTCGTGTATATTTCAATTGAACTAACCTACTATGAAGTGGTACAGTAACTGGTATAATAGGCTGACTAGTAGACCGCTGGTATGAACCTGACGCATATACTGACTAGTATGTCAACTGGTATGATTCCGATGCATAGGCTGACTAGTATGTGAACTGGTATGATAAAATAAAAATAAATAATTGGCGCTTTGTATAACTCCTGGGGAGATTAAGGCCGAGGTTCTCTACCAATTTGTAGTGTTCTGCTTCTAATTTTTCCTACAAATTGGCGGGACCTACAGTTTTTTGCCGATTCCGAACGGCATTTGAAAAGCAGATGAATTTTTGCTGAGAAGCCTTCCATGGCAGAAATACATTCGGAGAGTGTGCCAAACCACTGCCGAGCGGCGATCCCTTTTGGAAAAAAACATTTCCAAACCACTTTTGATGTTACCTGTTCCAGGGCTTGAACCTTGGACCTTCGGTGTGGTAGGCCGGCAACACTACCGCCACAATTGTTGAATATCCTATCTTATTTATCCCTTCTCTAAGTGATTATATTTTCTTGGGGACTTCTGTATTTTCCTCAATACAAGGTTATGAACGCAATTTCTTTAATATGAAAGAAAACACTTTAGCTCTTCGGAGGAAAAAATTGACTAAAATCAGCAAAATGTGTCAGATTGGCCCATAAAATTGCTTTGAATTTTCGCGAATTCAGCTAGCAATATATTTATTGATCTGATCTCATCAGCTCTGATAGTACTTTTAACCTTCTCTATTATCTAAAATTTAGTAAACAATTTTAGTGTAGAAAATACCAGTATGAGTTATAATTTCGATAAAACTTTTTTTACACCAATTTTATTTATGAACCTATTATCTCCTGCCCCTGCTAGTTTTGTTGCTGATGCAAGCGTCCCGTTTGTTGTTCGGAGAAAAAACCTGAGCTCCAATTTCTTAGGTAGGGCTTTAATGCTATTGTTAGGAATCTGGTTATGATCTCATGATTTTCAAATTTTCAGAAACGGCGTCTTGATAGCCGTTCATTCGGCAATACCCTCCGATGAACTTAATGTAACTACCACCGATTCTGTTGAATTCAAGTGCGTCTGCATACAGCTGTACAAGGTTTATACAAGGTGGCGCAAAAGTAAGCTTCCGATGTTCAGCCAATCGGTTGTGGCACGTGCAGTGTGTGCTGTTGCACCGTCTTGTTGGAACCACATGTTTTCCAATCCCAATTCATCAAGTTGCGGCAAAAAGAACTCGTTGATCATTGCTCTGTAGCGCTCGCCATTCACAGTAACCGTTTGGCCCCGATCGATTATTGGTCAAATAAATAGTCAGCAATATTCTGCGTTCTGGAGCAGTGTAGCGTAACATTGTTTATAAACGTGTATTTCGCATGTGTTTACTACACAAATGTCACAACAGAACTGACTTTAGGGGCCAATCGCAAAATTTATAGCATTTTCTGATAGGAGGATTAATTTTGCGCCACCTTGTATATACATTGCTGTTTTTTATATTCTTCCCGCTTCTAATATTTCAGTAAACAGATTCAAACAGTAAACAGATTCATTCACGGACCATCCGATTCTGTGATTGTTATAGGCGATTTTAATTTGCCGCATATATCATGAAGTATCTTTGACCGAAACATTGTGCCTATTAAATCCAAATTCGGGTATAATGACTTTTTCGATTACATGCAGAGCCTTTGTCTTAATCAAATAAAATTTAACCCTAATAAGTTCGGTAAGATCTTGGATTTAGCTTACGTTAGTGATACATCCAAATTCGATGCGATCCTCTGGTTTACCGGGCGACGTTTACCATCCTTCTTTTCAGGTAGTTTACGAAGTCAAACCTAAGTCGGAAGGCTGTGATACTAAACCATGCGAATATAGAAGTCGGCCCCTGCGGGTTAGGGGTTTAGAATATGCCCGAGGTAGGCATACCGGTCGTAAGAGGCGACTTATATGTACAAAGGTAATGACGTGCAACTCGATGGTTGATCTACGGATATGATGCCTCTCACCTCTCATTACCCATCTCCCCTTCCTTACGGTAGGAGGGGTGACATGACCTAGAAGGTTCCACTGGTCATACCAAATCGCTACCACGACAGTCGGGCAGTATCGTAAGGGAGTACCGGATTCATATCCGGCCAAGGACTGTCAGTTCGACAGCACCCCCAAAACCTTCGGGAAGTGTTTTTGTCGTTACAACAACAACAACAACAGTATAGAAGTCACTTTGATTTTGATTTTGGTAAACTAATTTTAACAAGTAAGGAAGTCTAAGTTCGTGTGGAACCGAACATTATATACCTAGTAGTGATATATTATGGCATCCCAATTTACGCAGGTCTATTTTAATACTTTCAGTTCGTATTTGCGCTTAAATAGATAGACGGACAGACAGATAGACGTATCGAGAGACGAACATGGCTACATCGACTCAGCTCACCCTCCTGATCATTTCAGTATACTTTTTGGTGGGACTATTTTTTTTTCTTCTCATACGTATAAACATTTCATGTTTATGAAAGGTATGAAAATCAAAAAAGATATACAACTTCGCTTTTGCAGTGGGGTATTAACTACTTGCCCGTATATTTAACTTTTCATCCTGAACGTTTTGATATTCATTTAGAAATATATAACGTAAACGTATATCTTGTGTGCGTAACAAAAATAGATATAACCAGTAAGGAAGTCTAAGTTCGGGTGGGACCGAACATTATATACCTAGTAGTGATTTATTATGGCATCCCAATTTTCGCAGGTCTATTTTAATACTTTCAGTTCGTATTTCCGCTCAAATAGACAGACGGACAGACAGATAGACGTATCGAGACGTACATACCTATATCGACGCAGTACATCCTCCTGATCACTTCGGTATACTTTTTGATGGGACTGTCTCTTTTTCTTCTCATACGTACAAACATTTCATGTTCACGAAAAGTATGAAAATCAAAAAAGATATACAACTTTGCTTTTGCAGGGGGGTATTAGCTACTTGCCCGGATATTTTACTTTTCTTCCTGAACGTTTTGATATACATTATTAAATATATATCTCGAATCGTTTATGCCGGATGAAGTAATATACCTTGTGTGCGTAGCAAAAATAGATTATAGGCGCTGTGGTGTATAAGGTTCCGTGAAATGAAAATATGCGATTTTGGTTTCAACAATGTATTTAATTGCAACTATTTAATATGGTTACAAAGATATAGCGAAGTGATTAATTACACGTGTTACCGGAAAAATATCAAGAAAAAAGTGAAAAAGAAATGTAAAAGTTAGAGATCGCCTATTATACGTATCGGATCCTCGCCTTATCGATAGTGTTACGATAAATCAGTGGGGTATATACTGACTAGTATGCCAACTGGTATAATGCTGATGCAGTGGCTGACTTGTCTGTTAACTGGTATGAGCTGATGCAGAGACTGGCAATCAATATTTCGTAGGCCACTGCCATGTTAAATCTGTATAGTTGCTAATATGGAAATAAGACAGAACTTCGAGTGGTTGGACTGTCTGTGCCAACTAGTATTAAACTATTTAGTAGGTTTGACTGCAGGGTACCTTCATATCCGATTTATTTAAATACATATTTTTACAATTTGAGAAGCGATGGCTAAGCATTTGCCGACAAAAATTATCAATACTCCTTAAATTAAAAAAAAAATAGTTCTCCTTTAAAATTACGGATAGGACGATTTAACTATAGGAATAGTGTTTTGTATGAAATTATTGCCTATAACGTGCCATCAATGAAAAAATTTACCACTTTTGGTATTAAAGTAACAGTTATCGCAGACGCTGGGTACAACTAGTCGCAAATTGCCTGCATCTGTCATTACTTATCAAAAACCAATCCTAACGTATGTCTCTATGTACTTAGTACTACCATAAGTTTCACAGCAGCAGGCTTTGACATTTTAAATTGTATCCTCCATACATTCCACATTTCAATTAAATGTTCTATGCCAATATATGTATAATCAAATCAGCTTGCTTTGAAATTTCGTCTAATCATGATGGAGTGGGGTGGCAAAGAAAATCGGATTGCGGTAATTGCTTTACGTTGAAAAACTCTGTAGATCTTAAGATGTTCGTTTATCGTACTTAGAAACTTCTATAGTTGAGGACGGCCAGAACTGGGCGTCCGCGTGTTGTTCTTACGAATGCAGTCATAAAATCCGTGCGAGAGCGATTTCGTTTCGCCCTTTAAGGAAACAAAAAAAATAATGGCCAGAGAGCTGAAATGTGCTTCAAATCCATGTCTCGGCTGATCCGTGATGACCTCCACATGATGGCTTTTCGAAGGAGCACTGGCCATCTCTTAACTCTGCGGTTAAAAAAAAAATAAGATTAGAAAAGTGTAAGAAGATTTTGGCACAGACGCAACGGCCATGAAAACATCCTTTTTACAGATTAAAAAATGTTTACCCTGAAGGTAGCTTTTAGTACCCAAAATGATAGAGTTTAGCGATGTCATCATCCAGCATATGTCATGGTTTGGTGGTGATTGTCTCATAAAGGCGTAACTTCTTTGCATTTTGCGAAAAGTTTGTGAAAACTGGAGCAAAAGTCTATCAACAAGACGTCTTGGGAGGCGTCATTATTTAACGGAGAGCACTGGGTTATTCAGCAAGACTACACCGTCGCATAAAGCTAAAACAACCCAAAAGTGGCTTCGAAGAAATATTCCTGCTTTCATTTCTGCTGAAGATTGGCCGGCGAGCAGCTCCAACTTAAATCATTTCGATTACAAACTATGGTCGGAATTAGAGCACATGGCTTGCACCACCGAAATTTGGAGAGTCTCAAGCAAGCTCTGGTTGCCGCAGCTGCGTTTATAGCACACGAAACTATACATGTATTAAGGCAAAAGCCGATCATTTCGAATAACTTTTCTTGTAATAAATAACATTTACATTCAGTCACTAAAAACAAACTGCAATAAACTCTAAAAACCCCTTCATTCATTTTCTAATTTATTTTCGCATTAGACCAAGTATGCTTTGCATATGCATTCATATGTGGCGCTATTTTTTTTGTTGGTGGAGTTCCGTAACAAATAAAAAGAAGTATTTACTCTAACAAATTTAATGAACTTTTAATCATAAATTAATATTGAGCGCGTATTCTACAGTTTGCAAGTACAAAAAGCGAATTAATCAACGTTCAGTTTTACTAACTGTAAGCATATAAAGGATAAAAAGTAAACGGAATGCTATAATATAATATAACGAAAGGTGCTAGCACAGGGTGCTCCACACATATGTACATACATAAACTGCAAAAAACGGTGGAGAATCAGAGTACTCGAAAGAAATCCACTTCCATATAAAAAGGCTGTCCAATTTTCATAACGAGGATTGGATCACCTAACTCATCTCGGAGCACTCCATTATTTTGCTTCTAAGTACTCTATGGAGCACCTACGTGAGAGCACTTTCAAAATGCTCCCAGTAGGTGATCCAATCGTCGGGCATTGCCATGTAAATTGGACCACCTTTTTTATATGAATGAGGATAAGTGTTTTAGTACTCTGATACTCCTTGAGTATTCCTTGGCTGATTGAACGGAGTATTTTCGTTTTTTGCAGCGTTTGTACACTCTTACACATGTCTAGCTAGACACTTTTTAAACAGTGGTATTTATCCCTAGATCGATTCTGGTATGTAGACAATTTTTGCTACATCCTTGCCCCGAACTTTAAATACTGGTGTTCCACAAGGATCTGTCCTTGGCCCACTTTTATTTAGCCTTTTTATTAATGATGTTTTTCCGGTGTGCAAGTATGTAAATGTTCATGCATATGCCGATGATATACAATTGTACTTATCAGATCGTAATGGTCTAGTTGAGGACTTATGTTTTAAGATAAACAGCGACTTGTCTGCTGTTTCTGCGTGGGCTGATGCAAACTATTTATTTTTAAATGCGACTAAGTCTTATGTCTTGCCTATATATAATAGCGCAGTATGTGTCAATGATATTCCTAATTTGTTCATTGGCCCTAGTTGTCTTAGCATTACCGACAAGGTAAAAAATTTAGGTTTTATCCTTAACTCTAAACTGAATTGCACTGATCACATAAATAGGGTTGTTGGGCAAGTGTATGGTATACTCCGGAAGCTTAGGATATCTGCGTCTTTTACGCCAGTGAAAACAAAGCAAAAATTAGTGCAACAACTAATAATGCCACTCATCACCTACAGTGAGGTAGTATACAGCAAACTTGATTCCGTAAATGTTGCGTTCAATAATGCCACTAGATATGTGTACGTAATCGGTAGATATGATCACGTTTCGGATTGGCGAACCAAAATTTTAGGCTGTACGCTTGAAATCTATCTACTCGCAAGAAATTGTATATTTCTGTACAAAGTTAGCATGTGGAAGCAGCCAACCTATCTTCATGAGAGGCTGATACCAGTAAAGTCTCGCAGACACCACAGTTTCATCATTCCGAAATATAAGTACTTGAGGTCGTCTAGATTGTTTTTTGTTAACGCGGTAAGAGCTTGGAATTCAATTCCCGAGTACGTAAAGGCTGGACTGACCATATTTAATTACAAGCAATCTTGTGAGTGTTTGCCATCAATGCATTATAAATCTATTCTCTGCTTTATCTTTTCCATCTTTTTATTTAATTCTTTTATAACTCTGTTGTTACTAACAAAGAAATCTGTATTCTAACAGTTTTTAAATAAATAATATGTATTAGAATCTAAGCAACGATTGTGAAATTTATTAATATTGAAGTACTGTTAAAAGACTTAAGTCTTACTTTGTACTACTTGAAGAAACAAATAAATAATATAGTCGGTAAAACACTGTGTCAATAAAAATCTAAGTGAGCTGGTTTTTATGTACCTAGAGCAGCGGTGCACTAAAGAGCTTCGCGGAGCCTTGGAAAAATATTCGGCATTCACCTATAGGTCGTATGAGCGAAGCTATTGCATTTCTATGACGTAAGCAGAACACCAGTTTGTATTTGAAATTCAAACTGCTAACATCGCATACGCAAGGTTTGTTGAAAGCTATATATTTCCATATCTATGTATGCATGGACGAATGAATGAATTAATTATGTTTCGTCCTGAATGGAAATCAAAGTATTTTTTTTTATTTTAATTAGCATTACGGCTTCGATGTGTACCAAGACGAAGAGCGCGCTACAAAATTTAATGCACTAAAAAAAATTATAAAAGACATATTTTGTTTATTTTTGCTTTGAACAAAAGCGAAACATGCATTCTTAAATTTATTCTTTATACTTGACAAAAAAAGTTCAGTTTTTCTTTTAATAGTTTTCGGCTACTATTATATGTGGTTTTAAGGATAAATATCACTCATGTGAAAGAATTAAAAAAAGTATGGACATAAATTCATATGAAAAGTAACTTTTTTCTTATTTCAAAAACTTTTAATGGAATGTCATTAATCATTTTATTATGATTATTTGGTCATTATTTACTGATGTACTTACTTCTGATTACTGAACGTTTTGGCATTGTACAAACGCCGTGAACTACTTGTTTATTTATTTTGTATCACTATTATCGCCCTTTTATATCTTTGTAGTACATTTTTTGATACCGACATCCACATGTTGTGGTAGTTTTCTTAAGTTAAAACAGATATTTACTCATGCATACTTGCCCAATTTCTGTATTGCATTCAACAAAAATTTTCTTGCACACATATGCCAAGACAAAAGTCCTGTACAGGTAGAAAAGAGAAACATGCCAATGTCTGATGAATACACCAGCATAAAAGAAACTATGCTACATATTTTTATAGTGGATTTTTCATTCTAGTGATTATGGATGCGCAGAATTTCACTACGAAAGAAAATTAGTTAACTTTAAAAAATTGATAATGTTTGCAATTTAAATGGTGGTGCATGCACAACACCTGATCAGCACTAAGAAACATCCTCTACCATCAAATAATGTACCAACATGTATTTCTAAAGAGAGTGATACTCCAACTTTTAATACTGCAACTCGCATTTTTGATGGTGTTTCCATCCTACTCCGTAATAAGAAGTGGGGTGGACTTTCCCATCCCCTGCGAACGCAAATGAGCAGCTGCGCATAATATTGGAAATGCAGAATCGACCATTTATGGAATTTTTTAAAGCCATTAACCCTCCAAAATCTTCAAAGCAAGGAGGAATTATTAGATTACCACAATTTAATCCTGACGTTTTTGGTGTAGATGATATTTCTTGGTGTTCAACAGTGGACGTAATCGTGACTTACAATCCATTGCAAGGTAGTAAGCTTATTGTAGCTCTCAGTAAGTCGTTGCAGAGGTGCGCATCGCATCCCAAGTAAGCTTTACTGCAATTACTTGGCAGCAATTTAGAGAGTTTTTTGTGCAATGTTTTGAAATAGTAACCCCACTTAGGCATAAGTGGAAATCACAGACTATTGAGGAATAGCCATCGCAGTGGTTCTAGCGTATTCATTCCGCTTTGACAACAGTTTTAAACGTTTGGTGTTTAAAACGAACATAAAGACACGGATTGAACTTCAGCAAGAGCTTAAAGTCTTCGCATTTGGAAAAAGGAAGCTTGTTTTCGAAAATCAGTCAGACCTAAAAAATATAAACCATCGCCTTACCTAAAAGGTGATTTTTGCAGAAAAATGGATCACAAAATTGCCGATTTTTGGCTGAAGAAAGAAAGAAACAAATCAATGAAGCCGGGGCAATCATCGGGTAACTGAGAAAATGATAAAGTTCGGTCGTCAGTTATTTGCTGCAGGTGCGGAGAACCTCGACATTATTCATCAACAACAATGAGTCTGCAAGCAGCAATAAAGCAAGGTTCGAAAAGAGAATGGATGTATGTGACATCATTGAATCAAAGGGAGTATTGTGCCAATCTGGTGAGTTATATCAAATCTGTTTTGATTCTGGGGCTGAATGTTTACTACTTAAGGAAACGGTGTAAGAGAAATTTTCGGTATGAAAAACGTATGAAAAATGTTGTAGTGTTAAGAGGTATCGGAAATACTTCTATATGTAGTTAATTACAAATTTTATTGAGTGCTAAGATGGGTAGTTATTCTCTTGATTTTTTGTTCCACTTTATATTGGATAAATATTTAAAACACGATATAAAATTTAAGCAGGGGTAATTCGGCCAAAGCCTCGTAAAATTCAGGCATTAATAGCTCTACCATCACCTCAATCGGTTCACCAGTTGAGACAATTTATAGGGTTGGCTTCGCATTTTTGCCAGTTTGTAGCTAAAATTTCACAAATAATGAAAGTACTTCTTGTTTTTAATAAAACCAATTTCAATGGGAAGCCTGCGCATGAGTAAATATACGTCAAAAAATAAATTCTTTGTAGACAAATAAGCAAATGCTAAAAACTTTCCATGCGCAATATCCAATAGAGTTGCCGAAGGGTATGGTGCAATTTTATTGCATAAAATTCATAGCAAACGTTATGTTATCGAATATTATAGAAAACGAACTTCTCCTGCTGAATCTAAATAACATTTGTATGAGTTAGAGACTTTGGCCGTAGTTAACCCAATTAAACATTTTCGGCACTATTTACACCGCCATAAATTTGTTGTCACGGATTGTAATTCTCTAAAAGCATCTCTTACAAAACACGATTTAAAGCCAAGGGTCCATCGTTGGTGGACTTACCTGCAATCTTTCGATTTTGTAGTTGAGTATGCAGAGGGCAAGCGCATGGCACATGCTGACTTCTTTCCTCGTAATCCGATCCCTTATATTAATCCGCCTATGCCTAACATTTCACAGAAGCGTGTCAACCTAACAGAAATTTCAAAAGATTGGCTTCTTGAAGAGCAACAAAGGGATCCATTGTGTGTAAGTTAAAAAATAATGAACTTAGCAGAGATGAGGCTAATTCTTATGAACTGCGGGCAGGAACGTTGTATGGGAAAATACTTTATAGGTGGTCCGTATTTACCATGTGCATGAGTTAATTTTGCCCTTAGGTTCAAAAAAAAACCCTTGACAAAGTTTATGAGCAGTACTGGTTTGAAAATATCCAAGTCCCTATTCCTTAAGTTAGTGTTCCATGGCATACTGTCTATATTGATAACACCCGCAAATTAAGTGGTAAAAATGATCTCAAGGAATATATTATCGTGCAAATCGATGCATTTACTAAATTTCTTTATTTACAACATATTCTGAATAATGATACAGAAAACTGTATTAGGGCTCTCAAATCAAAAATTTCACTGTTTGGTGTTCCGGCTCGTGTAAATGCTGATCAGGATAGGTGCTTCCCTAATAAAGGGTTTCACGATATTTGTGTTTCGCAAAATATTAATTTGCATCTGATTGCGACTGGTGCTAGTCGTGCTAATGCTCAGGTAGAACGAGTAATGAGTACTTTAAAAAATCGATTAACAGCAGTTGAAACAAGTAAACGTTCTTGGCAAGATGGGTGAAATTCATCTGGCATTGAATTCCACGGTCAATCCGGTCACAAAAGCTAGTCCATTAGAGTTGTTAATAGATAAAGAGGCACGGCTGTATGGGTTAATTCCAATAAATACAGAAGAAAATATAGTTGATGTATTTTGAAATCCTTGAATAACTAGCAAAAGGACGTACAAATATGTTTATTTTATTTTGTTGTTTTTCCGACAGGGTGAATGATTGATGTATATTGGAACGATTTTTCGTCATCCCTTGTCAAATTTGGTTTTGAGACAAACCGGTTTCGGCGTTGTGCCATCATCAGTGTCGATTTTCGTTCTGATCTGTTGTGGTCGTTTGTCTTGTATTTATAGTAGGTAGCAGGTAACGTCAGCATGGGTTTCTGTTTGTGTACGTGTGTGCATGTGTTGTGTGTGTACATTCAGAAACGGGGGTGGTTTGCATCGATCGGTTTTTTTGTGGTTGACTGAGGCAGGTAAAAGTTGGTGATTTTTGTTGTTTGACCTTTTTTGCTTGCTTGTTGTTTTTGATCTTTTGCTGTTTTGTGCTTATTTGTCGGTGATTGTGTGTCTGTTCGTTTATTATTCTACCGTCGAATGTTTTTTGTTTGTAGATTTCCATGTTTTCGAGTACGTTCAGACGTCTGCCTTTTGCTTGTACATGTAGGACCTTGACTGTTTTTTTGATGTTTCCGGGGGGGCATTTATTCTCAGCCATGTGATTCGCAAAGTTGGACTCTGGTATGAAGGTTGGATTCCGTATCTTTTTGTTGTAATCTCTAATGTGTTCTCTGAACCTCGTTCTTACTTTTCGTCCGGTTTGTCCTATGTAACTTTGCTGGCATTCACAAGTGAGCTTGTATACACCATGGCTGCTAAATGGATCTTCTGAGTTAGTTTTGGTTCTTAGCTTCCGTCCTAAATTGTTCGATGTTTTGAACGCTGTGTTGATGTTGTATTTTCTAAGGAAATTTGCTAATTTATATGTTGCCCTTCCAGTATATGTCATTGTCGTCCAGGTTTGTGTACTTTCTTCTCCATTGTTTCTTTTTTGTTCTCTAAGGTCTCTCCTGAGTTTATCTACTAGTGCTTTTTTATATCCGTTGTTTGTAGCGATGTTATATATTATTCCAAGCTCTCTTCTATATGCTTCTTGTGTAAGAGGTGTTCTTTCCAATCTTTGTACTAAGTGCCTTAGCGCTGCATTTTTATGTTGTTGTGGGTGGTTCGAGGTATTATGTATTATTGTGTCGGTGGCCGTTGGTTTCCTATATATGTCGTAGTTGAATTTATTGGTAGCTTTATCAATACTTATTGTGAGGTCCAGATAATTAATTCTCACTAATACTCACATGAGCATTTGACAAAGCTCCTGAGTAAGAAATCGCCAATGAACTAAGTGTAAGTGATTGTAAATATAAAACGAGCGAGCTCGGTGAAGATGAAAACGTTAAAAAAGCCGTTAATGCCAACGAAGACGTTGAAAAAGACGTTAGTGGCGATGAAGACGTTTAATGATGAAAATGTTTGAAAAAAAAAAACGTTATGTGAGCTATTCAGTTGCTCTACTCTTTATTAAAATACTCTGCCACTGAAAGTTTCCTTTATGGGAATTAATTTAAAGTTTTGTTGTTAAAAAAAAAATATTATAACAATATACTGTTTGCTGGTTTAGTATCACACCCGAGGACGTGTGTTAGTCACGAAGCCCGTGTCGATGTAAACAAATAATAATTAAATATCATTCCGAAATTACTTCTGTACATGGGTCATTATTTTACAAATCATACACCTTTTGAGATTTCATAACTTTGATTCGGGTGAAACTTTTTCTTAAGTTGCGTGCATGAAATTATCAAATCCCCATATCAGGATTTTGTCCAAAAAAAAATTTTTTTTAGAGATCTGCATGTGTTTAGATTCTATGATTAAGCAAGCTTGCGCACATTCAAAATTCCATATCTTTGGTTCTACTCGTCGTATTTTAGTCATTTTTTATTTGTAAGGTAACAATATTTACTTTTTAACAGTGTTAAAGAAATATTTAATTTTATAAAATAAAAAAAATTAATAAAAAATAAATTTTTTAAAGAATTATTACATACTCGCCACTCCCATTAATATTTTTGAAAAAGATATATAATACGCGCTGCACTTTCACCCATTTTATTTCAAGGTGGAGTCTTTTGTAATAAAAAATAAATTTTTTAAAGAATTATTACATACTCGCCACACCCATTAATATTTTTGAAAAAGATATATAATACGCGCTGCACTTTCACCCATTTTATTTCAAGGTGGAGTCTTTTGTAGTTCAAAAAATATTAACTCATTTCTGACGTGACCTCGAGCAGCTAGCCTACAATACCTTCCACTAATGGTATACAGGCAACGCGGACCTGCATACGCATACATGGGCAAGTTAACTCTTTATGTATTTGGGACCAAGGACGGTCATTAAGACGAGTATGTGGCTAATAACTATGTTATCACATATTTCCGATCGTAGACGATCACAACTACATACGAGTATGTAAATAGGTATCACACATGTTATATACGAGGAGTGTTCAAAAAGTATCGCGAATTTTGAATTTTCGCTGGTTACGTATATTCGAATTTCGAATTTTTTGTGGCGTTATGTTGGTACTCATGTCTCTCACTTATGCCGACAAGCTCGGCCATTTTGAATGTTCAGTTAATTGTTGACAGCTGCTTTGCTTGCACGTGTTTTGGATCGTCTTCGATTTTTACGCGAAATTCGTACCAAAATTGCTCAATTGTGACCAAAAACAGCATCGCATGAACATTGCTAATGAGATGTTAAACTCTGTCCGCGACGACCCAAATTTGCTCTAGAGGGTCATAACTGGTGACGAATCGTGGGTTTATGATTATGACGTGGAAACCAAAGCTCAATCATCTCAATGGAAGCTGCCGCACGAACCAAGACCGAAAAAAGCGCGCCAAGTTCGGTCGAATGTGAAAGTTTAGCTGACAGTTTTCTTCGATTGCAGGGGCGTGGTGCATCATGAGTTCTTGCCACAGGGAAGAACGGTCAATAAGGAATATTACCTGCAATTTGCGCGAAGCAATCTGCCAAAAACGCCCGGATTTGTGGAAGAACAAAAATGGGCTTTTGCACCACGATAACGCCCCTGCTCACGCATCGTTGCTAGTGCGCGACTTTTTGGCCAAAAACAACACACTAATGATGCCGCAGCCACCGTATTCCCCAGATCTGGCCCCCTGTGACTTTGTCTTGTTCCCTAAACTGAAGAGGCCCATGAAAGGACGACGTTACGCTTCTCTTGACGAGATAAAGACGGCATCGAAGGAGGAGCTGAACAAGATACAAAAAAATGATTTTTTGAAGTGCTTCGAAGATTGGAAAAACCGTTGGCACAAGTGTATAATATCTCATGGGGATTACTGTAATTTTTCCGAAAACTATGCATTCGTCAAAAAGATTTCGGTTTCGGAAAAAATGAATGCGATGGCTTCCAGAGCAAGCCTACATACAGCGAATAATGCAATTCAAACGCCAAAAGAATTATTTGATTGGGCATCCCTAATATTTCATTTAAATACCTGGAAAACGAGGAGTACTACAAAGAAGAAAAGAACCATGAAGTAGATTTAAAAAGGCTGTAGCAGTGAAAGGGACGTTGGCCTACCACTGCATGATTCCAGTGGCAGAAGGAGGAGTACAAATACTCTTGTTTGGATGATTATTCAATTGGAGTTATGAAATAGTTATTATGAAAAATAAATTTTAATGAAACTGAAAATTATTAAATTCTATTTTCGAAAACTCATTAACTTCCATTTGCAAGAGCCTAAAGCAAGAGATACCAGGATCACAATGTAAACATGTGTGAATGCGTGTGCATGGATATTTGTATGTACTACAAAAAGTCCTGTTAGAAATTTGTTTCAGTTAATGTATGCAAGTTTTATTACATAACATTACAGCACTTGCAACTGAAACTTAAGATAATTCTTCATTTCACCACCTGCCTACTTTTGCCTTGAATTATAGTATCCTATTTAGCAAACAAATTTAAGCAGGTAGTATTATTTTGAATATGTTGTTTTACGCAATTTAAACCAGCTCTTGCCTGCCATAATAAACAGTATATGTGTATGCCCACAATGAATTTCTATCATAGCATACCTTGCTTAAAACCCTAACACAAAACTTGCCATGCAAATATAACTGCAATAAACATACAAATGTATTAATAAATATCAAATTATAGTAATTTTAAGGTAAATATCTATCTAGAGATTCATTTACACACAAGAATGGTATTTAATTATTCGAAAAAAAACTATCCAAACCCTATTTACCGAATAAAGAACTATTCGAATAAACAAATGTAACTACTGCTTATGCAAATTATTTTAGTGCACTTGTGTGCTTTATTGAGTATTATTGAAAACTGATTATTCTACCCTAACTTATTTCTACCCGTCGTCGTCGTCGCTGCTGTTGCGCTTGCAGCTTATGTTGTTGTCCGCTGCCGCCGCTATTCGCTGATATCGGTGGTATTGGTATTTGCGTGCGATTATGCTGGCTCAGCGATTCCCATGGTTCGAATTGTTTATTATGAATCGATTCCACAAGTGGAAGTATCGGGTATCGTTTTTCATTAATATTTGGCTAAATTGAATGCAACAATGTAGTCTAAACAATTTACAGAGCATTAGACTGTGTTAACTCCTCCTCTCCTAAGTGAGGGTCGTCCGCGATCCTCTCAGTAATTTTCCGTATAGCAAGACCCATCATCTTTTTTGCGGAAAGTTTTCCTTGGATGCTTAGGATCAGCCAGATCACTAGGAAGGCGGTAATGGTTGTCACTGCAACAACGAAAACCACTGTCTTTAAACTGATCTCTTGTCGCAAAGCCTCTATGTGGTTGATGTTTTCAACATTCATTTCCTGGAGGTAATTAAGACTCAGAGACCCCCAGGTGCCCCACCAGGTTGATCTTTTGGGCAGTCGATTTTTCGGGAGTGTTTGTCATGGCATTGCTTCGACTTCGGAATTCGGTACCGTTTATTGTCACCTGTTGTTCGAAGGTTAGCAGATAGCTCTCTTTAACGATTTCTAAGATACCGGTCTCGCCCTTTATTACCGCCGTATCATTATTGACAATAATTATTCTATCGTCGATCTCATTAATGCCCCTCTCGTGGTTTGCTGTGGTTGAGCAGTTTGCCGTTTCCCCCGAGATGAGCTGTTGACCGCAAGTAATGGTTTTCAACATTTTACAAAAGGTGGCAAAGGTTGATTTTTCGCATTTTACGGCATGTGCTTTTCAGCAACGGTGTTTGTGTCCCGAAAATGAAGTACTAGCCCCTGGTGGTGTACGGGAATAGGCTAAGCTTTTTGCAGACTATCTCAGGTATGGGGTATTTTATTATGAAATACAAATTGTCCTTATTTTGTGAAACCTTAATTCTAGACATTCCTAATATTTCTATTGTGGATACGTTAGTCCAGTGCTCGTTGACTATTTTGTTTACATCGCTATTGTCCAATATTACAGGACTAACTAGATTTAGTTTGGCTAATGTTATTGAAATTGTGACAGCTTGCAGCTCTAGAGTTATTATCCTATTTCTTGCTAGTATTGTTTCATATAAGTGGCCTGTATCTATTTTCTCCCTTTTAGTAGAAGTAATAATTTTGTTTATTCTAAAATCGTTTGGTAAATGTGGGCGTTTATCCTGCACTGTTTGTTGTTCGAGTCAACAAGTATGTCGTGCTTCATCTGGAGTCTGTGCTAGTCATCGAAGTCGGGGGTGCCAGCAATGACCTTGAGTTCCGTACCCAAAAAGTTCGAGCTTTGTGCCTGGCGGTGGTGAATATCGACAGTTCGCAGCATTGTTTAGTTGTTTCATATCCGCGTCGAGCAGCTGCCTCATATGCGACTGAGGGAATAAATAATTAGATATTTCGTTTCATCGTTCATTTTTTCGTATAATGTCATGTTAGTGAAGTGTGTCAAGTATCCGTAATGTTAACATACTATTGCCTACCCGTCCACAATAAGGATGTAGTTGCCGTTAGTATAGTCTGTGAGTTTTTCTGTCAAAGTGGTTGTCATCAGGAATGCCAATATTACTATCCTGCAATTAAAGAAAAGTGGCAATTAGTGACTTGGTCTGTCAAGGGGGCCGAAGGTTGTCCTTGTGGACACTCCTCCCCTTTATAAGAACGGTGGTGCCTAGGACCTGTTCAACTACTTCCTCTACATATAATGCTGAGAGCTTATTTCCCAGCCTTCGATTTACCTTCACCAGGCCTGCGTTATATGACATATCCTGACGTTTCATATTATAATCGCGGTCAGCGCCCTGTTTTTTCAATACGGTCTCGGATTGATTCCACAGCTTTGGCTGCACCTGAGTAAAGGACATCGATTGGTTTCCTGTTGATTACTAAGTGAATAGATTTATTATATTCTATAGTAGCCAGCAAAATTAGGTCAACGGTGTCGCTAAGATTTCTTTCTAGTTTAAGGCTCCTAGCTATATCGGTTAAAGTACTGTGGAAACGTTCCACTTGCCCGTTTGAGGTACTATGAAGCGGGAGTGCATTTGCGATTGTTACATTATTATAATCTAACAGTATTGATTTTATGGTATGCGAGTTGAGCGACTTTTCGTTGTCACAATATATTGTCGGGACGTTTGGAAAAATGTTTATTAGCTGTACAATTGGCGGTTTTATGTCAATGATCGTTCTCGATGCAATCTTCTGCACTATTGCAAACTTTGAAAACTTGTCGATGCAAGTTAAAAAATATTTTTGATCCGTAGAGAAAATATCTATGTGTAATATTTGTCCAATGTGAGATGGCATCGGCGTTGCCGCAATGACATGCTTTTTTGGATGGCGGTCGTATTTGGACTTTGAACAGATTCAGCAGTTTGCCAGCACCTCTCTTGCTTTTTTATCCATCTTTGGAAAAAAATAGTCGGCCAGGATCTGTTTCACGTTTCCTGCGCGGCCCTATGTGCTCGGTTGGGTTCAGCAACAACAATCTCATGTTGGTCACCTTCACTGAGGACATCAGCAACCATCTTTTCAGTGTGGCGGAACTTCACGTTGGGATGAAGCTCCACCAGTCGGTGCTGAATCTTCGCCAGAACTGGTAGGCTACAGTGTATTGCATTAACCACACCATCATTAATTACTTCTAGTAGTGTGTCTATTAGCGAATCTGCATTACGAAATGAAACAATATGTCTAGTCTTCGAACCGAACAGGATAAAGGTCTGCTTTGACGGACTTTCGCACTCCTGAAGGACAATTTGTTTCAATAGTTTAGGTCAGGAACTCTTTGCTATGTACGGTAGCGCAGTCAGAGCTTGATTCCATTTCAACCCCCACCATATTCATGTGTTGTCTCGACAATGCAACATGGTTCTTCTTCCCTGGCTTGTAAAAAATTTTTGCATTGGAGCTTTCTATTAGAGATTTCCATCGCTTGATCTTCCCGTTAAAATTTTCATCTGAGACTGCAAATGTCAAAGGGTAGTAGTCAGTGAAAATGTTCAACTGGTTTACACCGTACAAGTAATTTCTCAAGGTGTTGCGGGCCCACACGATTGCCAGGAGCTCTCTTTCATTTGTTGCCAAATGTTCTTCCCTATCTCTTAGAGTTCTTGAGATCATGGTAATGGGTTTCTTTTCTTGTGAAAGTACAGCTCCCAAACCTCTCGAAGATGCATCAGTCGTCAAGTCAAAGGGTTTTGTGAAATCTGGATATGTTAATGTGACGTCTTCTGATGCTAAAATTTTTCTAAGCTTGTTGAATGCTTCTACACCTTCTAGTGTTAACTGAATTTTAATTTTTTTAGACTGTGTGGCACTTTGCCATGTTCCCCTTTAAGCTTACCGGTCAGTGGTTTTGCTATGCTAGCAAAATCTTTAATAAAACATCTATAGTAGCTCGCTAATCCTAAAAAGGAGCAGAGCCCCAGAGGAGTGGTTGGCTGCTCATATCATTTTATGCCGTGAACCTTATTAGGGTTTGTTTTTACGCCTCCTCTTGATACAACAAAGCCCAAGTAATCCACCTCAGTTTTGAAAAACTTTGATTTTTCCACTGAGACTCTTATATTGGCCTCGCAGAGCCTACGCTGAACCCATTCAACGTCCCTTAAATGGTCTTCTGCATTTTTTGAGTAGATAATTACATCGTCGACGTAAACATGGCAGATCCTGCCAATTTGCTCCATCAGAACATGATCGATGTTTGAAAAAAAAAAACGTTATGTGAGCTATTCAGTTGCTCTACTCTTTATTAAAATACTCTGTCACTGAAAGTTTCCTTTATGGGAATTAATTTAAAGTTTTGTTGTTAAAAAAAAAATATTATAACAATATACTGTTTGCTGGTTTAGTATCACACCCGAGGACGTGTGTTAGTCACGAAGGCCGTGTCGATGTAAACAAATAATAATTAATTATCATTCCGAAATTACTTCTGTACATGGGTCATTATTTTACAAATCATACACCTTTTGAGATTTCATAACTTTGATTCGGGTGAAACTTTTTCTTAAGTTGCGTGCATGAAATTATCAAATCCCCATATCAGGATTTTGTCCAAAAAAAAATTTTTTTTAGAGATCTGCATGTGTTTAGATTCTATGATTAAGCAAGCTTGCGCACATACAAAATTCCATATCTTTGGTTCTACTCGTCGTATTTTAGTCATTTTTTATTTGTAAGGTAACAATATTTACTTTTTAACAGTGTTAAAGAAATATTTAATTTTATAAAATAAAAAAAAATTAATAAAAAATAAATTTTTTAAAGAATTATTACATACTCGCCACTCCCATTAATATTTTTGAAAAAGATATATAATACGCGCTGCACTTTCACCCATTTTATTTCAAGGTGGAGTCTTTTGTAGTTCAAAAAATATTAACTCATTTCTGACGTGACCTCGAGCAGCTAGCCTACAATACCTTCCACTAATGGTATACAGGCAACGCGGACCTGCATACGCATACATGGGCAAGTTAACTCTTTATGTATTTGGGACCAAGGACGGTCATTAAGATGAGTATGTGGCTAATAACTATGTTATCACATATTTCCGATCGTAGACGATCACAACTACATACGAGTATGTAAATAGGTATCACACATGTTATATACGAGGAGTGTTCAAAAAGTATCGCGAATTTTGAATTTTCGCTGGTTACGTATATTCGAATTTCGAATTTTTTGTGGCGTTATGTTGGTACTCATGTCTCTCACTTATGCCGACAAGCTCGGCCATTTTGAATGTTCAGTTAATTGTTGACAGCTGCTTTGCTTGCACGTGTTTTGGATCGTCTTCGATTTTTACGCGAAATTCGTACCAAAATTGCTCAATTGTGACCAAAAGCAGCATCGCATGAACATTGCTAATGAGATGTTAAACTCTGTCCGCGACGACCCAAATTTGCTCTAGAGGGTCATAACTGGTGACGAATCGTGGGTTTATGATTATGACGTGGAAACCAAAGCTCAATCATCTCAATGGAAGCTGCCGCACGAACCAAGACCGAAAAAAGCGCGCCAAGTTCGGTCGAATGTGAAAGTTTAGCTGACAGTTTTCTTCGATTGCAGGGGCGTGGTGCATCATGAGTTCTTGCCACAGGGAAGAACGGTCAATAAGGAATATTACCTGCAATTTGCGCGAAGCAATCCGCCAAAAACGCCCGGATTTGTGGAAGAACAAAAATGGGCTTTTGCACCACGATAACGCCCCTGCTCACGCATCGTTGCTTGTGCGCGACTTTTTGGCCAAAAACAACACACTAATGATGCCGCAGCCACCGTATTCCCCAGATCTGGCCCCCTGTGACTTTGTCTTGTTCCCTAAACTGAAGAGGCCCATGAAAGGACGACGTTACGCTTCTCTTGACGAGATAAAGACGGCATCGAAGGAGGAGCTGAACAAGATACAAAAAAATGATTTTTTGAAGTGCTTCGAAGATTGGAAAAACCGTTGGCACAAGTGTATAATATCTCATGGGGATTACTGTAATTTTTCCGAAAACTATGCATTCGTCAAAAAGATTTCGGTTTCGGAAAAAATGAATGCGATGGCTTCCAGAGCAAGGCTACATACAGCGAATAATGCAATTCAAACGCCAAAAGAATTATTTGATTGGGCATCCCTAATATTTCATTTAAATACCTGGAAAACGAGGAGTACTACAAAGAAGAAAAGAACCATGAAGTAGATTTAAAAAGGCTGTAGCAGTGAAAGGGACGTTGGCCTACCACTGCATGATTGCAGTGGCAGAAGGAGTAAAAAGACTCTTGTTTGGATGATTATTCAATTGGAGTTATGAAATAGTTATTATGAAAAATAAATTTTAATGAAACTGAAAATTATTAAATTCTATTTTCGAAAACTCATTAACTTCCATTTGCAAGAGCCTAAAGCAAGAGATACCAGGATCACAATGTAAACATGTGTGAATGCGTGTGCATGGATATTTGTGTGTACTACAAAAAGTCCTGTTAGAAATTTGTTTCAGTTAATGTATGCAAGTTTTATTACATAACATTACAGCACTTGCAACTGAAACTTAAGATAATTCTTCATTTCACCACCTGCCTACTTTTGCCTTGAATTGTAGTATCCTATTTAGCAAACAAATTTAAGCAGGTAGTATTATTTTGAATATGTTGTTTTACGCAATTTAAACCAGCTCTTGCCTGCCATAATAAACAGTATATGTGTATGCCCACAATGAATTTCTATCATAGCATACCTTGCTTAAAACCCTAACACAAAACTTGCCATGCAAATATAACTGCAATAAACATACAAATGTATTAATAAATATCAAATTATAGTAATTTTAAGGTAAATATCTATCTAGAGATTCATTTACACACAAGAATGGTATTTAATTATTCGAAAAAAAACTATCCAAACCCTATTTACCGAATAAAGAACTATTCGAATAAACAAATGTAACTACTGCTTATGCAAATTATTTTAGTGCACTTGTGTGCTTTATTGAGTATTATTGAAAACTGATTATTCTACCCTAACTTATTTCTACCCGTCGTCGTCGTCGCTGCTGTTGCGCTTGCAGCTTATGTTGTTGTCCGCTGCCGCCGCTATTCGCTGATATCGGTGGTATTGGTATTTGCGTGCGATTATGCTGGCTCAGCGATTCCCATGGTTCGAATTGTTTATTATGAATCGATTCCACAAGTGGAAGTATCGGGTATCGTTTTTCATTAATATTTGGCTAAATTGAATGCAACAATGTAGTCTAAACAATTTACAGAGCATTAGACTGTGTTAACTCCTCCTCTCCTAAGTGAGGGTCGTCCGCGATCCTCTCAGTAATTTTCCGTATAGCAAGACCCATCATCTTTTTTGCGGAAAGTTTTCCTTGGATGCTTAGGATCAGCCAGATCACTAGGAAGGCGGTAATGGTTGTCACTGCAACAACGAAAACCACTGTCTTTAAACTGATCTCTTGTCGCAAAGCCTCTATGTGGTTGATGTTTTCAACATTCATTTCCTGGAGGTAATTAAGACTCAGAGACCCCCAGGTGCCCCACCAGGTTGATCTTTTGGGCAGTCGATTTTTCGGGAGTGTTTGTCATGGCATTGCTTCGACTTCGGAATTCGGTACCGTTTATTGTCACCTGTTGTTCGAAGGTTAGCAGATAGCTCTCTTTAACGATTTCTAAGATACCGGTCTCGCCCTTTATTACCGCCGTATCATTATTGACAATAATTATTCTATCGTCGATCTCATTAATGCCCCTCTCGTGGTTTGCTGTGGTTGAGCAGTTTGCCGTTTCCCCCGAGATGAGCTGTTGACCGCAAGTAATGGTTTTCAACATTTTACAAAAGGTGGCAAAGGTTGATTTTTCGCATTTTACGGCATGTGCTTTTCAGCAACGGTGTTTGTGTCCCGAAAATGAAGTACTAGCCCCTGGTGGTGTACGGCGAATAGGCTAAGCTTTTTGCAGACTATCTCAGGTATGGGGTATTTTATTATGAAATACAAATTGTCCTTATTTTGTAAAACCTTAATTCTAGACATTCCTAATATTTCTATTGTGGATACGTTAGTCCAGTGCTCGTTGACTATTTTGTTTACATCGCTATTGTCCAATATTACAGGACTAACTAGATTTAGTTTGGCTAATGTTATTGAAATTGTGACAGCTTGCAGCTCTAGAGTTATTATCCTATTTCTTGCTAGTATTGTTTCATATAAGTGGCCTGTATCTATTTTCTCCCTTTTAGTAGAAGTAATAATTTTGTTTATTCTAAAATCGTTTGGTAAATGTGGGCGTTTATCCTGCACTGTTTGTTGTTCGAGTCAACAAGTATGTCGTGCTTCATCTGGAGTCTGTGCTAGTCATCGAAGTCGGGGGTGCCAGCAATGACCTTGAGTTCCGAACCCAAAAAGTTCGAGCTTTGTGCCTGGCGGTGGTGAATATCGACAGTTCGCAGCATTGTTTAGTTGTATTTCATATCCGCGTCGAGCAGCTGCCTCATATGCGACTGAGGGAATAAATAATTAGATATTTCGTTTCATCGTTCATTTTTTCGTATAATGTCATGTTAGTGAAGTGTGTCAAGTATCCGTAATGTTAACATACTATTGCCTACCCGTCCACAATAAGGATGTAGTTGCCGTTAGTATAGTCTGTGAGTTTTTCTGTCAAAGTGGTTGTCATCAGGAATGCCAATATTACTATCCTGCAATTAAAGAAAAGTGGCAATTAGTGACTTGGTCTGTCAAGGGGGCCGAAGGTTGTCCTTGTGGACACTCCTCCCCTTTATAAGAACGGTGGTGCCTAGGACCTGTTCAACTACTTCCTCTACATATAATGCTGAGAGCTTATTTCCCAGCCTTCGATTTACCTTCACCAGGCCTGCGTTATATGACATATCCTGACGTTTCATATTATAATCGCGGTCAGCGCCCTGTTTTTTCAATACGGTCTCGGATTGATTCCACAGCTTTGGCTGCACCTGAGTAAAGGACATCGATTGGTTTCCTGTTGATTACTAAGTGAATAGATTTATTATATTCTATAGTAGGCAGCAAAATTAGGTCAACGGTGTCGCTAAGATTTCTTTCTAGTTTAAGGCTCCTAGCTATCTCGGTTAAAGTACTGTGGAAACGTTCCACTTGCCCGTTTGAGGTACTATGAAGCGGGAGTGCATTTGCGATTGTTACATTATTATAATCTAACAGTATTGATTTTATGGTATGCGAGTTGAGCGACTTTTCGTTGTCACAATATATTGTCGGGACGTTTGGAAAAATGTTTATTAGCTGTACAATTGGCGGTTTTATGTCAATGATCGTTCTCGATGCAATCTTTATGCACTATTGCAAACTTTGAAAACTTGTCGATGCAAGTTAAAAAATATTTTTGATCCGTAGAGAAAATATCTATGTGTAATATTTGTCCAATGTGAGATGGCATCGGCGTTGCCGCAATGACATGCTTTTTTGGATGGCGGTCGTATTTGGACTTTGAACAGATTCAGCAGTTTGCCAGCACCTCTCTTGCTTTTTTATCCATCTTTGGAAAAAAATAGTCGGCCAGGATCTGTTTCACGTTTCCTGCGCGGCCCTATGTGCTCGGTTGGGTTCAGCAACAACAATCTCATGTTGGTCACCTTCACTGAGGACATCAGCAACCATCTTTTCAGTGTGGCGGAACTTCACGTTGGGATGAAGCTCCACCAGTCGGTGCTGAATCTTCGCCAGAACTGGTAGGCTACAGTGTATTGCATTAACCACACCGTCATTAATTACTTCTAGTAGTGTGTCTATTAGCGAATCTGCATTACGAAATGAAACAATATGTCTAGTCTTCGAACCGAACAGGATAAAGGTCTGCTTTGACGGACTTTCGCACTCCTGAAGGACAATTTGTTTCAATAGTTTAGGTCAGGAACTCTTTGCTATGTACGGTAGCGCAGTCAGAGCTTGATTCCATTTCAACCCCCACCATATTCATGTGTTGTCTCGACAATGCAACATGGTTCTTCTTCCCTGGCTTGTAAAAAATTTTTGCATTGGAGCTTTCTATTAGAGATTTCCATCGCTTGATCTTCCCGTTAAAATTTTCATCTGAGACTGCAAATGTCAAAGGGTAGTAGTCAGTGAAAATGTTCAACTGGTTTACACCGTACAAGTAATTTCTCAAGGTGTTGCGGGCCCACACGATTGCCAGGAGCTCTCTTTCATTTGTTGCCAAATGTTCTTCCCTATCTCTTAGAGTTCTTGAGATCATGGTAATGGGTTTCTTTTCTTGTGAAAGTACAGCTCCCAAACCTCTCGAAGATGCATCAGTCGTCAAGTCAAAGGGTTTTGTGAAATCTGGATATGTTAATGTGACGTCTTCTGATGCTAAAATTTTTCTAAGCTTGTTGAATGCTTCTACACCTTCTGGTGTTAACTGAATTTTAATTTTTTTAGACTGTGTGGCACTTTGCCATGTTCCCCTTTAAGCTTATCGGTCAGTGGTTTTGCTATGCTAGCAAAATCTTTAATAAAACATCTATAGTAGCTCGCTAATCCTAAAAAGGAGCAGAGCCCCAGAGGAGTGGTTGGCTGCTCATATCATTTTATGCCGTGAACCTTATTAGGGTTTGTTTTTACGCCTCCTCTTGATACAACAAAGCCCAAGTAATCCACCTCAGTTTTGAAAAACTTTGATTTTTCCACTGAGACTCTTATATTGGCCTCGCAGAGCCTACGCTGAACCCATTCAACGTCCCTTAAATGGTCTTCTGCATTTTTTGAGTAGATAATTACATCGTCGACGTAAACATGGCAGATCCTGCCAATTTGCTCCATCAGAACATGATCGATGTTTGAAAAAAAAAAACGTTATGTGAGCTATTCAGTTGCTCTACTCTTTATTAAAATACTCTGTCACTGAAAGTTTCCTTTATGGGAATTAATTTAAAGTTTTGTTGTTAAAAAAAAAATATTATAACAATATACTGTTTGCTGGTTTAGTATCACACCCGAGGACGTGTGTTAGTCACGAAGGCCGTGTCGATGTAAACAAATAATAATTAATTATCATTCCGAAATTACTTCTGTACATGGGTCATTATTTTACAAATCATACACCTTTTGAGATTTCATAACTTTGATTCGGGTGAAACTTTTTCTTAAGTTGCGTGCATGAAATTATCAAATCCCCATATCAGGATTTTGTCCAAAAAAAAATTTTTTTTAGAGATCTGCATGTGTTTAGATTCTATGATTAAGCAAGCTTGCGCACATACAAAATTCCATATCTTTGGTTCTACTCGTCGTATTTTAGTCATTTTTTATTTGTAAGGTAACAATATTTACTTTTTAACAGTGTTAAAGAAATATTTAATTTTATAAAATAAAAAAAAATTAATAAAAAATAAATTTTTTAAAGAATTATTACATACTCGCCACTCCCATTAATATTTTTGAAAAAGATATATAATACGCGCTGCACTTTCACCCATTTTATTTCAAGGTGGAGTCTTTTGTAGTTCAAAAAATATTAACTCATTTCTGACGTGACCTCGAGCAGCTAGCCTACAATACCTTCCACTAATGGTATACAGGCAACGCGGACCTGCATACGCATACATGGGCAAGTTAACTCTTTATGTATTTGGGACCAAGGACGGTCATTAAGATGAGTATGTGGCTAATAACTATGTTATCACATATTTCCGATCGTAGACGATCACAACTACATACGAGTATGTAAATAGGTATCACACATGTTATATACGAGGAGTGTTCAAAAAGTATCGCGAATTTTGAATTTTCGCTGGTTACGTATATTCGAATTTCGAATTTTTTGTGGCGTTATGTTGGTACTCATGTCTCTCACTTATGCCGACAAGCTCGGCCATTTTGAATGTTCAGTTAATTGTTGACAGCTGCTTTGCTTGCACGTGTTTTGGATCGTCTTCGATTTTTACGCGAAATTCGTACCAAAATTGCTCAATTGTGACCAAAAGCAGCATCGCATGAACATTGCTAATGAGATGTTAAACTCTGTCCGCGACGACCCAAATTTGCTCTAGAGGGTCATAACTGGTGACGAATCGTGGGTTTATGATTATGACGTGGAAACCAAAGCTCAATCATCTCAATGGAAGCTGCCGCACGAACCAAGACCGAAAAAAGCGCGCCAAGTTCGGTCGAATGTGAAAGTTTTGCTGACAGTTTTCTTCGATTGCAGGGGCGTGGTGCATCATGAGTTCTTGCCACAGGGAAGAACGGTCAATAAGGAATATTACCTGCAATTTGCGCGAAGCAATCCGCCAAAAACGCCCGGATTTGTGGAAGAACAAAAATGGGCTTTTGCACCACGATAACGCCCCTGCTCACGCATCGTTGCTTGTGCGCGACTTTTTGGCCAAAAACAACACACTAATGATGCCGCAGCCACCGTATTCCCCAGATCTGGCCCCCTGTGACTTTGTCTTGTTCCCTAAACTGAAGAGGCCCATGAAAGGACGACGTTACGCTTCTCTTGACGAGATAAAGACGGCATCGAAGGAGGAGCTGAACAAGATACAAAAAAATGATTTTTTGAAGTGCTTCGAAGATTGGAAAAACCGTTGGCACAAGTGTATAATATCTCATGGGGATTACTGTAATTTTTCCGAAAACTATGCATTCGTCAAAAAGATTTCGGTTTCGGAAAAAATGAATGCGATGGCTTCCAGAGCAAGGCTACATACAGCGAATAATGCAATTCAAACGCCAAAAGAATTATTTGATTGGGCATCCCTAATATTTCATTTAAATACCTGGAAAACGAGGAGTACTACAAAGAAGAAAAGAACCATGAAGTAGATTTAAAAAGGCTGTAGCAGTGAAAGGGACGTTGGCCTACCACTGCATGATTGCAGTGGCAGAAGGAGTAAAAAGACTCTTGTTTGGATGATTATTCAATTGGAGTTATGAAATAGTTATTATGAAAAATAAATTTTAATGAAACTGAAAATTATTAAATTCTATTTTCGAAAACTCATTAACTTCCATTTGCAAGAGCCTAAAGCAAGAGATACCAGGATCACAATGTAAACATGTGTGAATGCGTGTGCATGGATATTTGTGTGTACTACAAAAAGTCCTGTTAGAAATTTGTTTCAGTTAATGTATGCAAGTTTTATTACATAACATTACAGCACTTGCAACTGAAACTTAAGATAATTCTTCATTTCACCACCTGCCTACTTTTGCCTTGAATTGTAGTATCCTATTTAGCAAACAAATTTAAGCAGGTAGTATTATTTTGAATATGTTGTTTTACGCAATTTAAACCAGCTCTTGCCTGCCATAATAAACAGTATATGTGTATGCCCACAATGAATTTCTATCATAGCATACCTTGCTTAAAACCCTAACACAAAACTTGCCATGCAAATATAACTGCAATAAACATACAAATGTATTAATAAATATCAAATTATAGTAATTTTAAGGTAAATATCTATCTAGAGATTCATTTACACACAAGAATGGTATTTAATTATTCGAAAAAAAACTATCCAAACCCTATTTACCGAATAAAGAACTATTCGAATAAACAAATGTAACTACTGCTTATGCAAATTATTTTAGTGCACTTGTGTGCTTTATTGAGTATTATTGAAAACTGATTATTCTACCCTAACTTATTTCTACCCGTCGTCGTCGTCGCTGCTGTTGCGCTTGCAGCTTATGTTGTTGTCCGCTGCCGCCGCTATTCGCTGATATCGGTGGTATTGGTATTTGCGTGCGATTATGCTGGCTCAGCGATTCCCATGGTTCGAATTGTTTATTATGAATCGATTCCACAAGTGGAAGTATCGGGTATCGTTTTTCATTAATATTTGGCTAAATTGAATGCAACAATGTAGTCTAAACAATTTACAGAGCATTAGACTGTGTTAACTCCTCCTCTCCTAAGTGAGGGTCGTCCGCGATCCTCTCAGTAATTTTCCGTATAGCAAGACCCATCATCTTTTTTGCGGAAAGTTTTCCTTGGATGCTTAGGATCAGCCAGATCACTAGGAAGGCGGTAATGGTTGTCACTGCAACAACGAAAACCACTGTCTTTAAACTGATCTCTTGTCGCAAAGCCTCTATGTGGTTGATGTTTTCAACATTCATTTCCTGGAGGTAATTAAGACTCAGAGACCCCCAGGTGCCCCACCAGGTTGATCTTTTGGGCAGTCGATTTTTCGGGAGTGTTTGTCATGGCATTGCTTCGACTTCGGAATTCGGTACCGTTTATTGTCACCTGTTGTTCGAAGGTTAGCAGATAGCTCTCTTTAACGATTTCTAAGATACCGGTCTCGCCCTTTATTACCGCCGTATCATTATTGACAATAATTATTCTATCGTCGATCTCATTAATGCCCCTCTCGTGGTTTGCTGTGGTTGAGCAGTTTGCCGTTTCCCCCGAGATGAGCTGTTGACCGCAAGTAATGGTTTTCAACATTTTACAAAAGGTGGCAAAGGTTGATTTTTCGCATTTTACGGCATGTGCTTTTCAGCAACGGTGTTTGTGTCCCGAAAATGAAGTACTAGCCCCTGGTGGTGTACGGCGAATAGGCTAAGCTTTTTGCAGACTATCTCAGGTATGGGGTATTTTATTATGAAATACAAATTGTCCTTATTTTGTAAAACCTTAATTCTAGACATTCCTAATATTTCTATTGTGGATACGTTAGTCCAGTGCTCGTTGACTATTTTGTTTACATCGCTATTGTCCAATATTACAGGACTAACTAGATTTAGTTTGGCTAATGTTATTGAAATTGTGACAGCTTGCAGCTCTAGAGTTATTATCCTATTTCTTGCTAGTATTGTTTCATATAAGTGGCCTGTATCTATTTTCTCCCTTTTAGTAGAAGTAATAATTTTGTTTATTCTAAAATCGTTTGGTAAATGTGGGCGTTTATCCTGCACTGTTTGTTGTTCGAGTCAACAAGTATGTCGTGCTTCATCTGGAGTCTGTGCTAGTCATCGAAGTCGGGGGTGCCAGCAATGACCTTGAGTTCCGAACCCAAAAAGTTCGAGCTTTGTGCCTGGCGGTGGTGAATATCGACAGTTCGCAGCATTGTTTAGTTGTATTTCATATCCGCGTCGAGCAGCTGCCTCATATGCGACTGAGGGAATAAATAATTAGATATTTCGTTTCATCGTTCATTTTTTCGTATAATGTCATGTTAGTGAAGTGTGTCAAGTATCCGTAATGTTAACATACTATTGCCTACCCGTCCACAATAAGGATGTAGTTGCCGTTAGTATAGTCTGTGAGTTTTTCTGTCAAAGTGGTTGTCATCAGGAATGCCAATATTACTATCCTGCAATTAAAGAAAAGTGGCAATTAGTGACTTGGTCTGTCAAGGGGGCCGAAGGTTGTCCTTGTGGACACTCCTCCCCTTTATAAGAACGGTGGTGCCTAGGACCTGTTCAACTACTTCCTCTACATATAATGCTGAGAGCTTATTTCCCAGCCTTCGATTTACCTTCACCAGGCCTGCGTTATATGACATATCCTGACGTTTCATATTATAATCGCGGTCAGCGCCCTGTTTTTTCAATACGGTCTCGGATTGATTCCACAGCTTTGGCTGCACCTGAGTAAAGGACATCGATTGGTTTCCTGTTGATTACTAAGTGAATAGATTTATTATATTCTATAGTAGGCAGCAAAATTAGGTCAACGGTGTCGCTAAGATTTCTTTCTAGTTTAAGGCTCCTAGCTATCTCGGTTAAAGTACTGTGGAAACGTTCCACTTGCCCGTTTGAGGTACTATGAAGCGGGAGTGCATTTGCGATTGTTACATTATTATAATCTAACAGTATTGATTTTATGGTATGCGAGTTGAGCGACTTTTCGTTGTCACAATATATTGTCGGGACGTTTGGAAAAATGTTTATTAGCTGTACAATTGGCGGTTTTATGTCAATGATCGTTCTCGATGCAATCTTTATGCACTATTGCAAACTTTGAAAACTTGTCGATGCAAGTTAAAAAATATTTTTGATCCGTAGAGAAAATATCTATGTGTAATATTTGTCCAATGTGAGATGGCATCGGCGTTGCCGCAATGACATGCTTTTTTGGATGGCGGTCGTATTTGGACTTTGAACAGATTCAGCAGTTTGCCAGCACCTCTCTTGCTTTTTTATCCATCTTTGGAAAAAAATAGTCGGCCAGGATCTGTTTCACGTTTCCTGCGCGGCCCTATGTGCTCGGTTGGGTTCAGCAACAACAATCTCATGTTGGTCACCTTCACTGAGGACATCAGCAACCATCTTTTCAGTGTGGCGGAACTTCACGTTGGGATGAAGCTCCACCAGTCGGTGCTGAATCTTCGCCAGAACTGGTAGGCTACAGTGTATTGCATTAACCACACCGTCATTAATTACTTCTAGTAGTGTGTCTATTAGCGAATCTGCATTACGAAATGAAACAATATGTCTAGTCTTCGAACCGAACAGGATAAAGGTCTGCTTTGACGGACTTTCGCACTCCTGAAGGACAATTTGTTTCAATAGTTTAGGTCAGGAACTCTTTGCTATGTACGGTAGCGCAGTCAGAGCTTGATTCCATTTCAACCCCCACCATATTCATGTGTTGTCTCGACAATGCAACATGGTTCTTCTTCCCTGGCTTGTAAAAAATTTTTGCATTGGAGCTTTCTATTAGAGATTTCCATCGCTTGATCTTCCCGTTAAAATTTTCATCTGAGACTGCAAATGTCAAAGGGTAGTAGTCAGTGAAAATGTTCAACTGGTTTACACCGTACAAGTAATTTCTCAAGGTGTTGCGGGCCCACACGATTGCCAGGAGCTCTCTTTCATTTGTTGCCAAATGTTCTTCCCTATCTCTTAGAGTTCTTGAGATCATGGTAATGGGTTTCTTTTCTTGTGAAAGTACAGCTCCCAAACCTCTCGAAGATGCATCAGTCGTCAAGTCAAAGGGTTTTGTGAAATCTGGATATGTTAATGTGACGTCTTCTGATGCTAAAATTTTTCTAAGCTTGTTGAATGCTTCTACACCTTCTGGTGTTAACTGAATTTTAATTTTTTTAGACTGTGTGGCACTTTGCCATGTTCCCCTTTAAGCTTATCGGTCAGTGGTTTTGCTATGCTAGCAAAATCTTTAATAAAACATCTATAGTAGCTCGCTAATCCTAAAAAGGAGCAGAGCCCCAGAGGAGTGGTTGGCTGCTCATATCATTTTATGCCGTGAACCTTATTAGGGTTTGTTTTTACGCCTCCTCTTGATACAACAAAGCCCAAGTAATCCACCTCAGTTTTGAAAAACTTTGATTTTTCCTCTGAGACTCTTATATTGGCCTCGCAGAGCCTACGCTGAACCCATTCAACGTCCCTTAAATGGTCTTCTGCATTTTTTGAGTAGATAATTACATCGTCGACGTAAACATGGCAGATCCTGCCAATTTGCTCCATCAGAACATGATCGATGTTTGAAAAAAAAAAACGTTATGTGAGCTATTCAGTTGCTCTACTCTTTATTAAAATACTCTGTCACTGAAAGTTTCCTTTATGGGAATTAATTTAAAGTTTTGTTGTTAAAAAAAAATATTATAACAATATACTGTTTGCTGGTTTAGTATCACACCCGAGGACGTGTGTTAGTCACGAAGGCCGTGTCGATGTAAACAAATAATAATTAAATATCATTCCGAAATTACTTCTGTACATGGGTCATTATTTTACAAATCATACACCTTTTGAGATTTCATAACTTTGATTCGGGTGAAACTTTTTCTTAAGTTGCGTGCATGAAATTATCAAATCCCCATATCAGGATTTTGTCCAAAAAAAAATTTTTTTTAGAGATCTGCATGTGTTTAGATTCTATGATTAAGCAAGCTTGCGCACATTCAAAATTCCATATCTTTGGTTCTACTCGTCGTATTTTAGTCATTTTTTATTTGTAAGGTAACAATATTTACTTTTTAACAGTGTTAAAGAAATATTTAATTTTATAAAATAAAAAAAATTAATAAAAAATAAATTTTTTAAAGAATTATTACATACTCGCCACCCCATTAATATTTTTGAAAAAGATATATAATACGCGCTGCACTTTCACCCATTTTATTTCAAGGTGGAGTCTTTTGTAGTTCAAAAAATATTAACTCATTTCTGACGTGACCTCGAGCAGCTAGCCTACAATACCTTCCACTAATGGTATACAGGCAACGCGGACCTGCATACGCATACATGGGCAAGTTAACTCTTTATGTATTTGGGACCAAGGACGGTCATTAAGATGAGTATGTGGCTAATAACTATGTTATCACATATTTCCGATCGTAGACGATCACAACTACATACGAGTATGTAAATAGGTATCACACATGTTATATACGAGGAGTGTTCAAAAAGTATCGCGAATTTTGAATTTTCGCTGGTTACGTATATTCGAATTTCGAATTTTTTGTGGCGTTATGTTGGTACTCATGTCTCTCACTTATGCCGACAAGCTCGGCCATTTTGAATGTTCAGTTAATTGTTGACAGCTGCTTTGCTTGCACGTGTTTTGGATCGTCTTCGATTTTTACGCGAAATTCGTACCAAAATTGCTCAATTGTGACCAAAAACAGCATCGCATGAACATTGCTAATGAGATGTTAAACTCTGTCCGCGACGACCCAAATTTGCTCTAGAGGGTCATAACTGGTGACGAATCGTGGGTTTATGATTATGACGTGGAAACCAAAGCTCAATCATCTCAATGGAAGCTGCCGCACGAACCAAGACCGAAAAAAGCGCGCCAAGTTCGGTCGAATGTGAAAGTTTAGCTGACAGTTTTCTTCGATTGCAGGGGCGTGGTGCATCATGAGTTCTTGCCACAGGGAAGAACGGTCAATAAGGAATATTACCTGCAATTTGCGCGAAGCAATCCGCCAAAAACGCCCGGATTTGTGGAAGAACAAAAATGGGCTTTTGCACCACGATAACGCCCCTGCTCACGCATCGTTGCTTGTGCGCGACTTTTTGGCCAAAAACAACACACTAATGATGCCGCAGCCACCGTATTCCCCAGATCTGGCCCCCTGTGACTTTGTCTTGTTCCCTAAACTGAAGAGGCCCATGAAAGGACGACGTTACGCTTCTCTTGACGAGATAAAGACGGCATCGAAGGAGGAGCTGAACAAGATACAAAAAAATGATTTTTTGAAGTGCTTCGAAGATTGGAAAAACCGTTGGCACAAGTGTATAATATCTCATGGGGATTACTGTAATTTTTCCGAAAACTATGCATTCGTCAAAAAGATTTCGGTTTCGGAAAAAATGAATGCGATGGCTTCCAGAGCAAGCCTACATACAGCGAATAATGCAATTCAAACGCCAAAAGAATTATTTGATTGGGCATCCCTAATATTTCATTTAAATACCTGGAAAACGAGGAGTACTACAAAGAAGAAAAGAACCATGAAGTAGATTTAAAAAGGCTGTAGCAGTGAAAGGGACGTTGGCCTACCACTGCATGATTCCAGTGGCAGAAGGAGGAGTACAAATACTCTTGTTTGGATGATTATTCAATTGGAGTTATGAAATAGTTATTATGAAAAATAAATTTTAATGAAACTGAAAATTATTAAATTCTATTTTCGAAAACTCATTAACTTCCATTTGCAAGAGCCTAAAGCAAGAGATACCAGGATCACAATGTAAACATGTGTGAATGCGTGTGCATGGATATTTGTATGTACTACAAAAAGTCCTGTTAGAAATTTGTTTCAGTTAATGTATGCAAGTTTTATTACATAACATTACAGCACTTGCAACTGAAACTTAAGATAATTCTTCATTTCACCACCTGCCTACTTTTGCCTTGAATTGTAGTATCCTATTTAGCAAACAAATTTAAGCAGGTAGTATTATTTTGAATATGTTGTTTTACGCAATTTAAACCAGCTCTTGCCTGCCATAATAAACAGTATATGTGTATGCCCACAATGAATTTCTATCATAGCATACCTTGCTTAAAACCCTAACACAAAACTTGCCATGCAAATATAACTGCAATAAACATACAAATGTGTTAATAAATATCAAATTATAGTAATTTTAAGGTAAATATCTATCTAGAGATTCATTTACACACAAGAATGGTATTTAATTATTCGAAAAAAAACCATCCAAACCCTATTTACCGAATAAAGAACTATTCGAATAAACAAATGTAACTACTGCTTATGCAAATTATTTTAGTGCACTTGTGTGCTTTATTGAGTATTATTGAAAACTGATTATTCTACCCTAACTTATTTCTACCCATCGTCGTCGTCGCTGCTGTTGCGCTTGCAGCTTATGTTGTTGTCCGCTGCCGCCGCTATTCGCTGATATCGGTGGTATTGGTATTTGCGTGCGATTATGCTGGCTCAGCGATTCCCATGGTTCGAATTTTTTATTATGAATCGATTCCACAAGTGGAAGTATCGGGTATCGTTTTTCATTAATATTTGGCTAAATTGAATGCAAGAATGTAGTCTAAACAATTTACAGAGCATTAGACTGTGTTAACTCCTCCTCTCCTAAGTGAGGGTCGTCCGCGATCCTCTCAGTAATTTTCCGTATAGCAAGACCCATCATCTTTTTTGCGGAAAGTTTTCCTTGGATGCTTAGGATCAGCCAGATCACTAGGAAGGCGGTAATGGTTGTCACTGCAACAACGAAAACCACTGTCTTTAAACTGATCTCTTGTCGCAAAGCCTCTATGTGGTTAATGTTTTCAACATTCATTTCCTGGAGGTAATTAAGACTCAGAGACCCCCAGGTGCCCCACCAGGTTGATCTTTTGGGCAGTCGATTTTTCGGGAGTGTTTGTCATGGCATTGCTTCGACTTCGGAATTCGGTACCGTTTATTGTCACCTGTTGTTCGAAGGTTAGAAGATAGCTCTCTTTAACGATTTTTAAGATACCGGTCTCGCCCTTTATTACCGCCGTATCATTATTGACAATAATTATTCTATCGTCGATCTCATTAATGCCCCTCTCGTGGTTTGCTGTGGTTGAGCAGTTTGTCGTTTCCCCCGAGATGAGCTGTTGACCGCAAGTAATGGTTTTCAACATTTTACAAAAGGTGGCAAAGGTTGATTTTTCGCATTTTACGGCATGTGCTTTTCAGCAACGGTGTTTGTGTCCCGAAAATGAAGTACTAGCCCCTGGTGGTGTACGGCGAATAGGCTAAGCTTTTTGCAGACTATCTCAGGTATGGGGTATTTTATTATGAAATACAAATTGTCCTTATTTTGTAAAACCTTAATTCTAGACATTCCTAATATTTCTATTGTGGATACGTTAGTCCAGTGCTCGTTGACTATTTTGTTTACATCGCTATTGTCCAATATTACAGGACTAACTAGATTTAGTTTGGCTAATGTTATTGAAATTGTGACAGCTTGCAGCTCTAGAGTTATTATCCTATTTCTTGCTAGTATTGTTTCATATAAGTGGCCTGTATCTATTTTCTCCCTTTTAGTAGAAGTAATAATTTTGTTTATTCTAAAATCGTTTGGTAAATGTGGGCGTTTATCCTGCACTGTTTGTTGTTCGAGTCAACAAGTATGTCGTGCTTCATCTGGAGTCTGTGCTAGTCATCGAAGTCGGGGGTGCCAGCAATGACCTTGAGTTCCGTACCCAAAAAGTTCGAGCTTTGTGCCTGGCGGTGGTGAATATCGACAGTTCGCAGCATTGTTTAGTTGTGTTTCATATCCGCGTCGAGCAGCTGCCTCATATGCGACTGAGGGAATAAATAATTAGATATTTCGTTTCATCGTTCATTTTTTCGTATAATGTCATGTTAGTGAAGTGTGTCAAGTATCCGTAATGTTAACATACTATTGCCTACCCGTCCACAATAAGGATGTAGTTGCCGTTAGTATAGTCTGTGAGTTTTTCTGTCAAAGTGGTTGTCATCAGGAATGCCAATATTACTATCCTGCAATTAAAGAAAAGTGGCAATTAGTGACTTGGTCTGTCCAGGGGGCCGAAGGTTGTCCTTGTGGACACTCCTCCCCTTTATAAGAACGGTGGTGCCTAGGACCTGTTCAACTACTTCCTCTACATATAATGCTGAGAGCTTATTTCCCAGCCTTCGATTTACCTTCACCAGGCCTGCGTTATATGACATATCCTGACGTTTCATATTATAATCGCGGTCAGCGCCCTGTTTTTTCAATACGGTCTCGGATTGATTCCACAGCTTTGGCTGCACCTGAGTAAAGGACATCGATTGGTTTCCTGTTGATTACTAAGTGAATAGATTTATTATATTCTATAGTAGCCAGCAAAATTAGGTCAACGGTGTCGCTAAGATTTCTTTCTAGTTTAAGGCTCCTAGCTATCTCGGTTAAAGTACTGTGGAAACGTTCCACTTGCCCGTTTGAGGTACTATGAAGCGGGAGTGCATTTGCGATTGTTACATTATTATAATCTAACAGTATTGATTTTATGGTATGCGAGTTGAGCGACTTTTCGTTGTCACAATATATTGTCGGGACGTTTGGAAAAATGTTTATTAGCTGTACAATTGGCGGTTTTATGTCAATGATCGTTCTCGATGCAATCTTCTGCACTATTGCAAACTTTGAAAACTTGTCGATGCAAGTTAAAAAATATTTTTGATCCGTAGAGAAAATATCTATGTGTAATATTTGTCCAATGTGAGATGGCATCGGCGTTGCCGCAATGACATGCTTTTTTGGATGGCGGTCGTATTTGGACTTTGAACAGATTCAGCAGTTTGCCAGCACCTCTCTTGCTTTTTTATCCATCTTTGGAAAAAAATAGTCGGCCAGGATCTGTTTCACGTTTCCTGCGCGGCCCTATGTGCTCGGTTGGGTTCAGCAACAACAATCTCATGTTGGTCACCTTCACTGAGGACATCAGCAACCATCTTTTCAGTGTGGCGGAACTTCACGTTGGGATGAAGCTCCACCAGTCGGTGCTGAATCTTCGCCAGAACTGGTAGGCTACAGTGTATTGCATTAACCACACCATCATTAATTACTTCTAGTAGTGTGTCTATTAGCGAATCTGCATTACGAAATGAAACAATATGTCTAGTCTTCGAACCGAACAGGATAAAGGTCTGCTTTGACGGACTTTCGCACTCCTGAAGGACAATTTGTTTCAATAGTTTAGGTCAGGAACTCTTTGCTATGTACGGTAGCGCAGTCAGAGCTTGATTCCATTTCAACCCCCACCATATTCATGTGTTGTCTCGACAATGCAACATGGTTCTTCTTCCCTGGCTTGTAAAAAATTTTTGCATTGGAGCTTTCTATTAGAGATTTCCATCGCTTGATCTTCCCGTTAAAATTTTCATCTGAGACTGCAAATGTCAAAGGGTAGTAGTCAGTGAAAATGTTCAACTGGTTTACACCGTACAAGTAATTTCTCAAGGTGTTGCGGGCCCACACGATTGCCAGGAGCTCTCTTTCATTTGTTGCCAAATGTTCTTCCCTATCTCTTAGAGTTCTTGAGATCATGGTAATGGGTTTCTTTTCTTGTGAAAGTACAGCTCCCAAACCTCTCGAAGATGCATCAGTCGTCAAGTCAAAGGGTTTTGTGAAATCTGGATATGTTAATGTGACGTCTTCTGATGCTAACATTTTTCTAAGCTTGTTGAATGCTTCTACACCTTCTGGTGTTAACTGAATTTTAATTTTTTTAGACTGTGTGGCACTTTGCCATGTTCCCCTTTAAGCTTATCGGTCAGTGGTTTTGCTATGCTAGCAAAATCTTTAATAAAACATCTATAGTAGCGCGCTAATCCTAAAAAGGAGCGGAGCCCCAGAGGAGTGGTTGGCTGCTCATATCATTTTATGCCGTGAACCTTATTAGGGTTTGTTTTTACGCCTCCTCTTGATACAACAAAGCCCAAGTAATCCACCTCAGTTTTGAAAAACTTTGATTTTTCCACTGAGACTCTTATATTGGCCTCGCAGAGCCTACGCTGAACCCATTCAACGTCCCTTAAATGGTCTTCTGCATTTTTTGAGTAGATAATTACATCGTCGACGTAAACATGGCAGATCCTGCCAATTTGCTCCATCAGAACATGACCGATCGCTCTCTGAAATATACTGGGGGCGTTTTTAAGTCCAAAGGGCAGGCGGCAAAATTCGTATTTGCTTGTTTACAGAGAAGGCAGTTTTTTCTCTGACCCTCTCTATCAACTCAATCTGATGGAACCCAGATTTCAGATCAAGTCTGGTAAAGTACGATATTGTGCTCCCTTTAGGTTTGACAATATTACCATTGCCTTAGGCATCGGATACTTGTCCTCAATTGTGACTCCATTTAGTTTCCTAAAGTCAATCACTAACCGTTTTTTTTATTTCCTGCCTCATCTATCCCTTTTTTGTCAACAACAATCGGGTTACTGTAAGGTGAACTAAAAGGGCGGATGATGCCGTTAGCCAGCAAATCGGCCACTTCCCCATTGACGAATTCGGCCACACTCATAGGGTATGGGTAGAGCCTAGAATATACCGGCTCTTCGTTTTTTGTTCTTATGGTAGCAACTATATTTGTATTGAAGGGAAGGGACTCGTTTGGGTCTGCGAAGGCCCTCTTCCTATTTTCTATCATCTTATTTTTATTTATTTATTTATTTTATTTATTTAAACCATGTGGATGTGACAGTAAGACAAAGTCTTTTATAGCACATTATCTGTTTTAAATTACAATTCAAGATAATTAAGTATAATTAAGCCTAAAACTAAAATTAAATTTAAAGGATAACTTTAGGTTCAAGCTGAAGTAACAGTAAATAAATTAAGTTTGTATTATTATATAGATATTCAGCTAATTACACGTTTAATTATTATAATATTATATATAATAGACATGTTGGTTAGAGAAAGAAGAAAGAATAGCAGGAAGGGAGAGAGCTATAGTTATGCAGATAAGTTTCAATTACATACATCACACTGAACTGAAGTAATCATAGATCACCCTCTTGTAGTTGCTCCTACTCAAAACACCCTTAATGGAATCAGGAATAGAGTTCCAGAGCCTTACAGCATTTACAAAAAATAGCCTCGAAGAGGACAAATAAAGATATCTAGGAATGATTAAATTATGGTGCCTACAAGACTTCGGAAATTTCAGCTTCTCGTAAAGATATCGTGGTATTTTGAACTCAATGAGCCGAAACATAAATATGCAGTTTCTAGCCGCAATGTAATCAAAAATACTACATCCTAAGACTTTGCACTTCCATGGGGAGTTGTGATCATATTTTCTAAGGCCATAAACATACCGTGTGACATTGTTGAAAGCAACATCAACTTTATAGCGCGAAACAGAATCAAAATGACTATAGACGACCTCAGAGTACGTTAAGTGTGGTACGATCAACTGGATAGCTAGCTTTTTTCTTGTTTCAAGGGGCGTAAATGATGCAGTCATTCTCAGCCTTCTTAGGACGGTATAAACATTGCCCACTATCTTGTTAACATGATCAACACAATTTAACTTTGAGTTAATCACAAAGCCTAAATTTCTGATCTTGTCTGTGAGAGAAAGTGCGGTATTACCAACAAACAGTTTGGGTATTGATTCTACATGCACATCATTACTACTAATAGGCAACACATATGACTTTTTGGCGTTTAAGCAGAGACAGTTATCGTACGCCCATTTCGAAATCGCAGATAAGTCACTATTTATTTTATAGCACAAATCCTCAACGAGACCAACACGGTTAGACAAATGTAATTGAACATCGTCTGCATAGGCATGAACATTTACATACTGACAAATAGAAAACACATCGTTGACAAACAGACTAAATAGAAGAGGACCAAGCACAGAGCCTTGGGGAACACCAGAGGAAACAGTACACGATTTCGACGCAGATCCTTTGCATACCACTTTCTGCGTTCTTCCCGCTAAGTAACTGGCCATAAGCTGGATAGAGCTGTCAGAGAACCCAAAGTAGTGTTCAAGTTTTTTACAAAGAAGACTATGGCTCACAGAATCAAATGCTTTTGAAAAATCGAGAAGGCACAGTAGAGTCAGTTCACCATTATCATAATGCATTCTTATGTCATCAAGGATCTTTACCATAGCAGTTGAGCAACTGTGGTTGGGTCTAAAATCTGATTGAGCTGGATTGAGCAGCTTGTTCTCATCAGCATATGTTGAAATTTGGGCTGCCATTAGGGACTCACATACTTTAGCAAAGGCAGGTAATATGCTAATTGGCCTATAATTACCTGGTTCTACTGCTGTATTTACCTTGGCAACGGGAATAATTAAGGCCTTTTTCCATTCCATAGGAAAACATGAGGTTGTAAAGCAGTGATTGATGATATGAGTGAGAGTTCCTATTATAAATGGCAGCACAAGTTTCACGAACTTCAGGGATACTCCGTCCTCTCCGATCGCGTTAGACTTGATGCTCATAAGAGATTTATAAACGTCATACTCAGATACCGCCCTAAACTCGAATTTATTTACCGGTTCAAAAGTACTTGAGATATTTTGAGATATAGGAATATCCCAATACTCACTGCATGTAACAAAATAGTCATTCAGAGTATCAGGGTCAACCTGACACTGCAATCGCGTCTTTCCATGCATATTAAGATTTTTCAAGTTACGCCATAAGTCTTTAGCTGGAATTGACAGGTTTAGTTTACTCTGACAGTACATATACTTTGCTTTTCGGGTAATGATTGTGGCTCTGTTTCGGGCAACCCGGTATTGCGACCATGCAGACTCCGTTTGGCTCCTCTTCCATTTAGTATAAAGCTTATTACGTGCTTTGATGGCGGATTTAACTTTAGCGCTGTACCAAGGAACGCAATTTGTAGTGACACGAATTTGTTTTACAGGGACATGCTTGTCATAAAGCGTACATATTATTTTATTTAGAAAGTTAAGTTTCTCATCCACCGTTGCAAAAAACCAACACTGAGTCCAGTCAACCTGGGACAAATCAAGAGACAACACATCAACATTCAAAGACTTGAAATCACGATACATAGTCGTGACAGTATCAGATGGACAATTAAAAATAACATCCAGTGTACAAAACGTTAAGTCGTGGTCGGAAATGAAGCTCATTTGATCAAATTTAAGAATATGTTCCTGCCTAGACGTGATAATGAGGTCTAGCAAGCTAGGGGTAGAATTAGGCGAATATCGTGTTGGTACCAGTTTGTTGATAATAGTGAGACCCGCGGCTGAGACATGATCATGTAACTTAATGGCATATAAGTCAGTGAGAAGAATGTTTACATTAAAGTCACCACATATAACAAAACGCTCGAAATCAATCAAGAACAAAGCCAAATCACTAAAAAATGAATCTAATAAGTAATATTTATGAGGATTGTATACACAAGCTACCAATACTTTTTGGAAGTTATCCGAGATTTCAGCGATTATATACTCCTCCCTTTTTTGACTTACGATCAACACGCACTAGCCTATAGTTAGGGACGCTGTAGAAGAGATCAGATATATCAGGAGAAAACCAGGTTTCCGAGACACAAATAACGTCCACATCAGACTTCTCGAAAGTATCCCTAACATAGTCCAGTTTCTCCCCATTTAAGCTGCGGGCATTGAAATGCACCACATTTAGTCCATTGGATTGCTTGCAGAATATATTTAATAAAGTCTTGTGGCTGTCATTAATGCTGTAGGCGGATTTCCTACAGGGGTTTAAGACCATCAGTATGAGAAAGAACGCATACAAGTGGTAAGAACTATGTAACGACAACAGCACAGAAGCGAATGTATATAGTCAAAACAAAATACACTATGAAGAGAAAAGTCTAAGAGTAAGAAGTAAAAATATATAAATAAATCCTGTGGTATGACTCGCAATAGCAAATGGTTTCGGACACAAAGAATTTCCTCACTTCTCATATCAATGAAATTTACATTCACGCACTCGTGGAACAACAGCTTTTCGTTTCCGAAATCGTGTCGTATTATTCTACTACTCAGATCTATTTGAGCATTTACCCGGTTTAATAGATCCAGTCCAATAATACCATCGAACGTTGACATATTAGGCAATATGAAAAAATCTGCCCATACACCAAATAACTTGATTCTATAGTTCTTATTCACATTACTATTTCCGTGCAGTGACTGAACTAGAAAAGGTGTGGATGCTGGGATAACATTTTTAAACTCGGGCAAAGGCTTAATATAGTTTTTCGATGCCCGTGTCCACTAATAGCTTTATTTCTTTTCCTTGGTGCCCTACTCGTCGTTCAATTTGCGGAAGCAGGGACTTCCCCCTAAAAAATTTAGTTCTTCTTCTTCGAGATTTTCTATTTCCTTTTCCGCCTCTTGATTGTAGGCCGTCTCTTGGTTAACCTGGCTTAAATTATTTATTCTCTGGATTTTTGGTCCAGTATTCCTACCTGATTCTGCCTGTCGATTTCCAATTTGTTGTTGTTGGTTAAAGTTAGGGCTCCGTTTAGAATTACTTCGGTATTGTTGTTGACCCTGATTTCCTTTTTGTGATTGACTGTAGTGGAGTAGTTTCTGAGGATAATTCACAAAGAATAAATCCAGCAATGAGGAATTAAACTCTGTAAAGTGTGTTGGCAGTACTCAATTGGAGAGGAAAAGTCGGAGAGATTCCATGTTTAGCTTTAAGCTAGAACCCACGAGAAGGTTGCAGTTGAAATCCCCAGTGATGATACCATTACCATTATCATAGTTTATGAGTAAAGGTTGAAGAAACTCAACAAAACCAGATAAGTTTACTTGGCGGTAAGCACAGCCTATAAGGCACCTTTAATTAACTTCTGAAAACACCTCAACGAGGACATATTCGACAGAATCACTAGAACTAGAACCACAACAGATTTAACAAGACAGACTACTTTTTACATATACAGCCACTCTGCCACCATGACCACATCTATCAACCCTGAAAAGTTTGTATCCACTAACTTGAACCAAGTCAAGTTTATGGCATGAAGAAAATCAGGTTTCAGGAATACAATATTACATCAATATCTGAACCTTCGAATATAAATCTTAGTTCATCTAGTTTATTCGTTTACTGACTATGTGCAACAATATACGTACTTTGGAAGTAGACAACCTATAGTCTGAGACCATAATTATCTTTTGTTCAGAGATCTGTTGGCCGGATGATATAACGAACCAAGAGTTAAAAATACGAACGTATAAACAAATAAAATGCAATTCATACAGTAGCACAAAACGTATAACCATATGAAGGTTTAACAGCGAATGCAAGTGGCCGCTGTTAAATCCATGGTAGATAATTTACCAATGCACCTGCATGTAAAATGCTTGAATTCACTGTGTTTTAATTGTATACTTACACACAACATTATAGTTGGAGTTTCTAAAACGTTTAGTTGTAAATATTGAATAAATAATAGCCTTAAAACTCTCGATTTAAACACAAATATCTCCAGTGGTGTATTACCCACCCGCGGATTGACTGTTTATGCTGTTGGCATATGCTGACGATATTGATATCATTGGCCTTAACAACCGCGCCGTAACTTCTGCTTACTCCAAATTAGAAAAAGAAGCGGAGAAAATGGGATTGGTGGTGAACGAGGGCAAAACGAAGTACCTTCTGTCATCATGCAAAGAGTCAGCGCATTCGCGCCTTGGCAACCAAGCCACTGTTGGCAGCAATAATTTCGAAATAGTAAAGGACTTTGTTTACCGGGAACCAGCATTAACACCAACAATAATGTTAGCCTAGAAATCCTACGAAGAATTACTCTTGCAAACAAATGCCACTTCGGACTAAGTAGGCAATTGAAAAGTAAAGTCCTCTCTCGACGAACGAAAATAACACTCTACAAGTCACTCATCGCATCCGTCCTGCTATATGGTGCAGAAGCGTGGACACTAACAACATCTGATGAGGCGGCTCTGGGAGTATTCGAGAGAAAGGTTCTTCGAAAGATTTGTGGACCTTTACGCGTTGGCGACGGCGAGTACCGATGAAGATTTAATGATGAGCTGTATGAACTGTACGCAGACGCCGACATAGTTCAGCGAATTAAAACACAGCGGCTTCGCTGGCTAGTAGTGCGAATGAGCGAAGATGCTCCAGCCCAGAAGGTATTCTTATCGGCACCTGCCGGTGGAAGCAGAGGAAGAGGGAGACCACCACTCCGATGGAAGGACCAAGTGGAGACCGATTTGCGATCCCGCAGTGTTTCCAATTGGCGCCAGTTGGCGCAACGAAGAAACGACTGGCGAGCTATGTTGGACGGCCAAAATCGCCCCGGTTAGATGACCATTTAAAGAAGGATTGATGGTTTGGTGTTTCTCACTTTTCGTCGCGTTGAACCTTCTTTATGTTTTACGCTCGACAGATATAATATCAAAGGTTTATAACTAGTTTTTTAGTCAAATTAGCAAAAACATTATTCATAAACGCTTTATAAACTTACAATACTGTAACAAAGCATTTAAAATGGAAATTAATTTATAACAAACGTTACCCTTGTATAAGCGCTTAATAAGACAATTTCTTCAAAGTGGTAAAGTTCACGCCGAACCTTCGAGTTTTCCAAACAGTTTTAGGAGTTAACAGATTTCCCTGACTTTAACCTTACGATTACCAGAGATTTTTATGTACGAAGTTTACCAATACCCACCCGGGTGACCCGTGTTCATTTGCTATGTTGCGTGGTAGATTCATATTTGTTACTTGTTACAGCGTAGAGATATTTATGACTGTTATAATATACAATGTCTTGTAATCGTTCGCATATATAATTTTATTAAATGCCGATTAGTGAATTATCTATTTTAATAATATTTTCTCCTAAGTGGAATACGTTTTGACCAAAGTTGTCCAATGAGAACGACACATATGGTCCGGCGAATTAATTATTTGATTTATTTCGCCCTCCTTATTTCAACAAATCAGCTGCTTTGTTATTGAATTCGCCCTGGAAAATACCGTTGTTCCTGAGCAAGCTGTATTTGTGAAAGCGATTCACCGTGTCCGAATAAGCAGAAGTTATTTTTCCTAGAGAGTGTGGATAAAATAAATAAAAATAACTTAAAAATAAATAATAAATATGAGTGAAAATAAGTTTGAATATCTTTCTGCAGCAGCTGTTGCAAGGTAAGCGAACATTTTCATTTCTAGGTAAGCGAACATTTTGGTTTCTTTGGTCATAGGCTTTCTTACGAAGATAGGCAAGCATATTATCGGAATTTGATTGATGCTGACTCTGAGGCGGACGATGAAATGTTTGAGGATGACGATGGTGACACCGATGTACATATGAGACCAAATTTAGACTCAGATATGGAAGTTGAACAGTATGAAGTAGAGATAAATGATGATACAGATAGCGATGAGGATGATGCCTATAATAAAGAACCATTATCTGCTTCTAATAATGACGGTTTTTTCTCTTCTAAAGATGGTACGAAGTGGTACAAGCACCCTCCTCGAATTAACCGCCAACCAGCTCATAATATAATAAGAGATACATCCCTTATGGGGCCTAGTCCCATTACAAAAAACCTTTCAAAAATTTATATATTCAAACTTATATTTAGTGAACCTATAAGGGACCTTATATGCAGATATTCAAACAAAAAGGCTGAGTATGTATACGCCCAATGGAACGAGGTAAATTCTGAAAAGCCATCGCGATCATGGAAACCCATAACGGATGACGAACTACTAGCCTTTGTTGGAATTTTGCTTTTCACTGGTTGCCATATTTCGAGTAAAGAATCAGTAACTGAACTCTGGAAAAAAAACGCGTACCCTCTATATCGCGCGACAATGTCTCGCAATAGGTTTACAGAAATATTACGATTCATCCGTTTTGACTGGCATACTTCTAGACTATCTCGTCAAGAAACTGACAAAGCTGCAGCTATAAGGGACGTTTTTGAGATGGTTAACTCAAATTTGGGCACTTACTACCGACCACACGAATCTATTACTGTTGATGAACAATTATTTGCATATCGAGGACGAACTAGATTCACCCAGTACATGCCATCTAGGCCTGCTAAGTACGGAATCAAAATCTGGTGGGCTTGTGATTCTTATAGCTACTACCCACTTCGGGGACAATTGTATACAGGAAAAGAAGGTAATGTGAGGGAAAAAAACCAAGGCGAGCGAGTTGTGAAAGACTTGTTAGCTCTATACAAAGGATTTGGGAGAAATATCACAACAGAAAGCTTTTTTACTACACTTTTATTCGCTAACGAACTAAGAAGTTGGAAATTGTTTATGGTGGGTACAGTAAAAAAAAAAAAAAACATATATTCCAAACGAATTCAAGCCGTCTCGAAATCGGGAGGAGCATTCCAGCTTGTTTGGATTTAACGAAACTACTACAATGTGCTCATATGTCCCAGCCAAGAATAAAGCTGTAGTTATGCTCTCAACTATGCACGCAGATGGAGCTATTACTGGGCCAGAAAATAAGCATGATATAATTATGTTCTACAACAAAACCAAGGGCGGAGTTGACACGATGGACAGAATGGTATCGCAGTATTCCACAAAGAGAGGAACGTTTCGCTGGCCTTTGGCAATATTTTTTAATATTCTCGATGTAGCAGCTCTTGCTGCATTTATAATATACGAAGAGAACCAATCCAATTGTGAACCGAAAGCGTTTCCTAGAGGATTTAGGTGAGGAGCTCTGCAGACCACATATATTGTTGAGATCTACAAATCGAAATATATAAAATGAGAAAGTCCAAAAAAAATACATATTTCGAATTGTAAAGTCAATTTAATTTTTGATTTTCTGAAAGAACTCAAAATTTTGATCAGTGAGTAAAAAGCATTTTTAGATTGAGTCAATGGTTGTCGAATAATCAATTAATGAAATTCCAAAAGGTCACCCGGGTGGGTATTGGTAAATCTAAGGTTAAGGAAAGCCTACTTCACATTGTAAGTAACAAACTCTTCCCAAATGTGAGGTATTTGTCCAACCTTTCGAAACACAATGATTGAGTGGTTATCACTTTTGAAGACTGAGTTTCGTGAGAGCCGGAAAGGGGCGCGAGCTTATTCTCCAGCTATTCCCCATGCAGTCATATTGATTGTTGCTTAAAGCCCTCAGGCTGTCACTGGAAACCTATTATATCTGCTCCTATGGTTCTGATGGTGAAACACAATTCCATTTTATTGACAACTATTCATTCTCACAAAAGCCGATTCTATCGTACTAGAATGGCTCGGGTTTCTTCAGCCTAAGTATTGATGAACGTCAGAAACACTTACATAAGTAGTTATCCAACTCAAAGAAGACCAAATGAAATGTATTAGATGAGCTTGACCTGTTAAAGGCCTTTGATACGGTAAACGACGCGCAGCTAATAACAGATTAGACCGCCAATTATTTTAGCGGTCGAGAATCGTGTTGAGATTAGAGGCGAACCAGGAGGTGAACGACTCCAAAACAAAAATGGTTCTTTTCACCAAAAGGTACAAGATACCAGCCTTTAGACCACCACTTCTAAATACAATTTCTCAAGAGGTCAAGTACCTCAACGTTATCCCGGAGAGTAAATTCAACTGAAACAAACATGTTGCAATCGTCAGTAAAAGATGGGGTTTTAACCCCGCGTAATGCACTGCCTGTACACCGCGGTAGTAAGACCCATCTTCTATTATGGTCTTGCAGTGTGGTGGCCCGAGCGAATCAATAATATTGTCATGATGACCAGAGTACAGAAGTCAACGGCGGTGCTTATAACGGGGGCACTTCCATCAACACTCACAATGGCTTTGGAGGTTATGCTCAACCTACTTCCGTTTGACATGTAAGGAAAACTCCATGCAAACTACAGTGCAGGCCGACTGAGCACCGTTCAGCGCTGAAGCGACACCAGATCGCATGCAGGTCCCATCGAACGACTTCATTCGAAGGTGCAGGGACGAGGAGGAAATAGAAATTGTCCTCTGCAGTTGTCCCTCACTGGCTAGGACTCGTATGGAGTTCCTAAATAAGTGCTTCTTCACAAGTTTAGTGGAGCTAGGCTCTGCTGAAATCGAAGACATTTTGAACGTCTTAAGGAGGAAGGGGATTTAAAGCTTATTAAGTGGTATCACAACGGGCCATCCGGCCTGAGTGTGCCCGTCGGCAGTGCATAGGTGCGGCTATCCTAACCTAAACTAACCCAGAACCGAGCCCCCGGGGTGCCACAGGCCAAATCCCGGCTTCTGTTAATTGCTAGATATCGAAGCTCCCACCTCCACCAACTAGTATCAAATTGTTTCCTAAGCTAACGAATATACGATAATTGTCACCGACCCAATCCACGGACACCCTTTTTAAGACATGGACTGCACAAGTGAGCATGGAATTAGACGTCCACTCGATGGTATTAAACTTCCGACTGTCTCTCATCACAATATATATGTTTGATAACATGCTTACTGGTTCTGCTCCTTCAACTGCGATTGCCAAAGTACAAAGCCGCAATAAAATCCCCAGCCACTGGGTGTTAATACTTAGATAAGAGAGATAAACGCTTCGAATTATTTAAAAAAAATTTTTTTTTTTTAATAATAATTCCCAACGGATAACCCACCATCCCGAACGAGGGGCGTATCCGCATAACTCACGGCTTTTTTTTTTTTTATATATATTGCCGAGTCGTTGAAACGCAGGGGTATGTTAAGTGTCGAGATCTAAAACTGCTCAGCTACAGATGGAAACTCATCAGCTAAGTAACACAAGAAATTAAAACTTATAAATAATGTATTAAGAGAAGAAATAATCAGTTAGATTGTAAAGAGTAAATTCATAAAGTTTCTATTGGTTAAGCGAGGATAGTATCGATTTTTCAATGATAAAAAGCGAGTCAGAAATATCAAATGTACTGGAGTGAGTGATATAATTGTCACACAAACATCGGAAAGGCTCATTTAATTCAAAATTAGTCCTACTCTGTTTCAAAAAAATTGTTTTAAAATGTCTTGATGGCCAAAAAGGAATGACTTCGCCCAACAAAGATGGGCTAGAGAGGAACCCGTTTAATAATTTAATCATAAATATAGTTCCGAGCATTTCTCTACGACTAGCAAGGGTAGGAAGGTTAATAAGTTCCAAGCGATTAGTATAGGGAGGCAAATTATACAGGGAATCCCATGAAAGATCTTTTTAAGCTAAAAGCAAAAATTGTTTTTGAAACGATTCCAACCGAGAAATTCCAAAATAACATTTTTCAAAACCTTATAAAGAATTTATAGTTACAAAATCGTTATAAAGCAACAGATTTATTAAATTTAAATAGATTTTCACTATTAAAGGGTTATAATGTGTTATAGAGATTTTTTTTGAATAATGCTCTAAGTATATAAATGAAAAATATTCCAATTTTTTTCTATTTTAAATTTTTTTTAAATTAAAATATCTTTTTATAAATTTTTTTTATTACAATTTTTCAAGAAATGTTATCTTCGGTTGTTCTAAAAACTATTTAAGTATTTTTAGAATATTTCATAAAGTATTTATTTGAAATAAATTGGTTAATTTCTCCCCCTCTTAAAATCGATATGTCCTCGCTTCGCCAAATACTTAAATAATTTTCAAAAACTAAGTTATTATTAACTAATGATCAATATTTTAATTAGGTTATACAAATTTTTCAAACTTGAAGTAAATTTATATCAACGAACATTATCTTTATGAATTTGTTTTCCTTTAATTAAAACTGTTCCAAGATCTTTTTGTACAACAATTTGTTGATATACATACCTTATGCGTTCGAAAACTACTTTTCTTTTAAAACTGTGTTTGCTTTTCCTCGATCGTTTTCAAACATTACTCTGTGCTGAACTTAGTAACTATTTTATAGAACTTAAAAGCTCCTTTAAAAATGAATAATTTAAATCAATAGGTTTCGATTGTATTACTAGATGAATTGTGTTATTATAATGGTATGTTGGTACTTGGTACTTATTGCATTTGACTGAAACGACTTTTCGTTATCAGATATAATAAGTTTAGTTTTTTTAAATGATTTAATAATACAAATAATGCGGGTTTTATATCTATTATCGATCTAGATGAGATAGTTACTACTTGAAAAAATTTCGAAAATTTATCAATACAAGTTAAAAAATGTTGTTTATCAATTGAAAATATATTAGTATGTAAAATTTCTCCAGGTATTCTGGAATGGGAGTTTCTCCTATTTCAGGTTCTGCACGATGCCTATTGTATTTGTTTTCCAAACATATTCTACCATTCTTTGTAATGATTTTAGGGATATTTTTCATATCCGAGGAGTAATATTTTTCTATCAACTGCTTATAATTTTCCTGTAAAGAACGATGGCCCTATTATGTTCCATCGTCGCGGTTTCTACTTGATAGGCTTTATTTGTTATATCTAGACATCGGAATTCTATGAAACTTGTATAGCCAGAACATATGAAAAAAATATGCAAAATGTAGGCAAAAAATAGGCAAATATGCAAGATATAGGCAAAAAATATGAAATCGATACTTATGGTAACAGGGCCTTAAATCAAAGCTTGTTCCTGACTAATAACTTTATATACAAAACCACTTTAGCTCCTGTCTGTTTAGTATATTAAATTATTTTTTAGTATATTGTATACTACAAGATATACATATATATGGGCAAACCCGCCGCAGTGTGACATTTTTGCCAAAAAAAAATAAATTTTTGAAACATCGAAGCACAAGAATAACTTTTTTTCTGGTACATTGGTAGATAAAGATGAGCTTAAATTTATCGGCGTAATTCGTCTTACGTAATGCCTCAAAAAGATATAGTCAATAGATCGGAGATAATATATATAAATTCAAGTCGCAGTGTTTAATATACATTTATTTAAACACTACTGCACCGATTTTGTTGAAATTTAAGCAACGTGTGGAGATATACGAAGCTTATATTTAGGCCAAATTTTTTTTATATCCGACATCCGGTTTTGGAGCTATCGTTAAAAATATATAGCCGAAAAACCGTCAAATATTTTTTAGTGCCAAGTTGGTTATGCATTCATTTTAACAGTTTCCTACCAATCATCTTGAAATTTTACCAGCGTACTGACGAATAAACGAAGAATGATTTGGGAAAAAATTGTCGATATCCAGAAACCGCTTTCGGGTATATCGATGAAAGTAAAACCCGAAAAATCGTTAAATATTTTTGCTAATTTGAGCACTTCTTTACCGATTATGTTAAAAGTTTAGCAGCATGTAGATATTTATGTAAAGTATATTTGGGTAAACTTTTTTTGATACCCGAAACCCGGTTTTCGAGATATCCTCAAAAATATTAAACCGGGTAAAAAATCTTTCTACCTGCAATATGGGTATCAAACGGAAGGTAATAAAGAGAGCTTTGGCGTAATTAACTTTTTTTTGATACCCGAAACACGGTTTTCGAGATATCCTCAAAAATATGAAACCGGGTAAAAAATCTTTCTACCTGCAATATGGCTATCAAACGAAAGGTACTGAGGAGAGCTTTGACGTACTATGGTTCTCATACCGATATTTCTACTTCTTCGGAGGTGTATTCCGATATTTGGACCCAGGGACCCACAAAACTTGTCTAAACAATAAGGGTATCAAATAGACGTAGAAGCGAGGTGGTTTCGACTTCATGGGTAAAAGTAGTGTGGAAAAATAAAACGAAAAATAATACTTGCATGTTTTGATTTTTTTTAATTATTATACTTAATTTGTGTTTCATTTCACTAACGTTTGAATAAAAATTAGTTTGGAAGTAATTAGATATATTTTTCCAAATTTTTTTACGGTTTCTGATATATCTCGAAAATTTCCCATATTTTCCCCTTGTACAAATTTCAATAACTTTCGTTATGTTAATCTTTTAAAATGAGGCTTTTGGTTTTATACTACTATAGTGTGGGACAACAAATTACAAAAGAGTAACTTGTAATAAAAGTAACACTGTAGCTGTGCCAACAAAAAAACATGCTACAGAAAAAAAAATTACGCAGCAAAGTACCTCGACATTTCTGCCTCTAACTTCAAAACTACAGAGAGCACATTAAATTCAAAACCACCGAAAGTTTTGCTGTATAAACTTATAAGCAGCACAAATTCACAAATATTGAAAAAGGCCAAAAATAGAGTATCGCTACTTCCATTGATGATAACTTTAAATATTGGAGGAGCACATTAACCCGGCTTACATTTTTAGAATCTCCGTCTCAAAAACTACACCCAGTTATCAAAGCGATACATTGATGCCTCAAAATTTTATAGAACAAATACCAAAAAAAAAAAACGAGTATCACTTGAAAAAACGGAAATATCGACGTTTTTTACTCTTCAAAGTTCTGAAAAAACTTTTTGTCTACATTTTTTCCATCCATATCTTCAGAGGTGATAGTGAATACGTCAAACTAAATATCCATATGATTTTTACCGCCTTTAATTCATTAACCCATGTGTAGCATCCGAGTATCCAAAAATGTAACACTACGGCGGATTTGCCCATATATCGATTTTTCGATAGGTTTCGGGATCAGGGGAAAAAAATCCACTACGCATACCTAAAAAAATAAATTTCGAGCCTGCGAAATTCAATTTCTTTGACTTTTTTTGACTTTTGATTTTTCGGGGTTTTTTCATGAAAAAAATTTACCCTTTCGCAATTTTTTTTTTAAGGGGTTTTTCAGCATACATGCAAAAACGTTTTCGATGAAAACGAATTTGTCTCATATTTCTAGTCCCACTTAAAATTATGCGCTAAAAACGTTTTTTGGAAAAAAATTTGATTTTCGGGTTTTGGAAAAGTCGATTTTTCGATCAAAACAATTCCGACTTACTTACTCTTTACCTGTTCAATTGAACCTGCTCTTCTAACATCAATATCACTATGGTCCAACCCTGTTGAAACAGCGCCTTTCCTTGGAAAAAAGCAGGTACCTTGAAGTGATGTAGAGGCTAACGACGACCGCATATGGTTATGACCACTTCAACTCCGCTGCCCTGCGTCGTATGCGAGCGGCAACTAAGAGCTGCCACCTGCTAATCCAGAGTGTTATGCGTTACCCTGCCCATTGGACTGGTTTGCAGCCAGGACGTTCAAAACAGCGGTTATTATGGCGCCGGGGCGCCTTCCGACAAAGGGCTCCGGCGAAGCGGACGAACCCGCTTCCCCTCACATACTTTTAGATCGCTGAGCTCGCCATGTCGAGCAGTTGAACGTCATTGCCACAACAGCCGGTTCTATCGTACCGGAATGACTCGGGTTTTACCCAACCAAGGGGCATTATTTCGATGTAACTCTAACTCCTCACCTTTCCCCCTAATGTTGTCATCCTCCGAGCAGCTCCTTGCATCAGGGCTGCTCAATACTCTATTGCCCCGGGGTGGTGTTGAACTTCTTTCTGGAGAAGCATTACCGGGCTGGTGTTGGATCCAACCCGGGACCAAGAGAATGGATCTGCTGCGTTTGCTGGAAGAAGATTTACGTCAAACGTTCGCACTCAGTCCAATGTAATACTTGCACAAAACTAGGTGCTCCGGGCTAAATTCCTCCAAACATAGGACCCCTAGTTTCTACAGATACAGTCTCTAGGACTAAAAGCACTAATACTGCCCAGCAAGTAGTGTGTAACTCCCGGTGCCGCTCACGCCCACCGTCGCCAACACCTCACACAGCTGCTCACAGCTACTTTCTACGTAGCACTTCTCTTTTAGATGTGAGCAATGCTGAGCGACAGCCCACCCCCTCCCACTTACAACTTCCCCTTCTTCTTCCAGCACTAGCACAAATCAAAGCCCAAACCACCAGCTCCTGGTCCCTTACACCATGTTGCACTGTTTGTCGGTTGAGACTATATACACCTGCGACATCAGTCAAATGCAACTACTGCCTTGGCCTATGTCACCTGCTTATATGTTCTCAACTTGGTAGCAGGAACTTATGGACTGATACGTACATTGCGCCATGTTGTCGAGCTACGCAACCTACAACAGATTCGCCTCCTTTCGGTGGTCCGGATCCCTAGCCTTCTATATTGCGACGCAGCGCGCGACCCAGCCTGCATCCACCGAGGCATACGCACCAGTCCTTGACTCCCAGTGTGATTATTTGTCCCCCTTCGCACTTCCGTGTCCTACAATTGAACTACAACGGCTTAACCGGCAAGTTTAGTGAGATAGTGAGTTCCATGAGGCAGTAAAATATCAAGATTGCTGCTATTCCACCGGGGTGACCGTGAGAGAGGACTTGGGGCGGACTCGCCTTCATCACTTATCAATCTGTGCAATATCGTATATTTGAGCCTGATGCCGACCCGAGGGACAACACCTTAGAACGTTAAGATATGGTTGTCCGGTCAATAATCAACATTTATGTACCTCAGCTACCTGCTGTCCGAGGGATTACCACCCTGACATCAGTGCGTTACTCAGAGGCGATAATCTTGTAATCCTCGGAGACTTCAACGCAGACCACGCCCTGTTGCACTCAAGCCTACAGGCGACCAATGCTAACTTTTGTATCAGATCATTTACCGATAGTCCTCTCAATCGATCGCCCTAATGACTTTGTCACTTCTGAGAATCGGACTTTCACTAATTTCAGCAAAGCTGATTGGGTTGGTTTTCTTAACTTCACTGAGAGCACCTTCGTTGCTCTTCCCATCCCGTCTGATGTACGAGAAGGGAAAAACGCGTTTCGCATGGTCATAGCTTCAGCCTCTAATCAATACATTCCGTCAGGTAGAATTAAGGAGGTACGTCCGTATTTCCCGCACAGGCAGCGGCCCTGGCTAATGACCATGTGCGACGCTTGGACCCTACGGATCCCCAAATTCAAGATCTCAATGCGGAAATCAGACGACTGGTTGATCAACACAAACACGCCAAATGGGAGGAGCACCTAAGGTCCTGTAACCTCTCTGCTGGTGTTGGCAAATTATGGTCCACTGTTAAATCCTTGTCAAATCCGACCAAACCTAACGACAAAATATTTTTCACCTTTGGTGATAAGGTACAGTCGAAACCGAAGAGATGCGTGAGCGTTTTCTGCTGGCAATTTGTACTGCATCCTCCGGCCGACAAGAAAATAAGACGAGCCATCAGGGAAGCGCACAAACAAAAAAATAGCCAAGCGCCCATTGCCATCACCACCACGGAGGTTCGGGAGGCCATACGGGGGCCCAAAAGCTCCAAATCGATAGACCCAGATGGTATATCCATGCTGATGCCAAAACATCTCGGAGAAGAGGGAGTCTTCAATCTGTCTATGACCATCTTTGTCATTCCAGAAAAACGTAAACAGGCAAAGGTGGTGCTACTACTAAACCCGGCAAGCCGGCCAACGAGAGGGAGTCTTATTGCGATATCACTCCTCTCGCCAGTAGTGAAGATAGGTTACGGTCTCAATCAACATCGTCCAAATACAGGATCGTGCTAGTTGCGCTTGACCTGTCGAAAGGATTCAACTCTTCCCCCCTGTCTAAAGCGTTGAAGCGCCAACTATCTGAGTGGCCGGCAGTCATCGGTTGAATTTAGAGGCGAAAGATCAAAACCACGTATAATTAAACAAGGGGTGTCACAGGGTGGTGTCCTATCCCCGCTTTTGCTTACTACATATCGAGACTCCCTTCCCCACCAGAGGGTGTCTCGATCGTCTCCTACGCCGATGACTGCACGGTCCTGGCGACGGGCCCCTCTGTAGATGAGCTCTGCTCGAGAGTTAACTCATACCTCCCTTCCCTGTCCGGTTTTTTCGCTGGACGAAATCTGAAACTGTTACCGACCGAGTCCTCAGGCACCTTATTTACGACGTGAACAGCGCAGGTGAACATGGAATTAGACGTCTACGTCGACGGCATTAAGCTTCCGACTGCCACACACCCCAAAATCTTAGGGGTCACGTTTGATAACATGTTCAACTGCGGTGCTCATGTAGCCGAGATTGCCACCAAAGTACAAAGCCGTAACAAAATCCTCAAGTCACTAGCTGGCAGCACTTGGGGTAAAGATAAAGAAACGTTACTGGCAACGTATAAGGCAATCGGCCAGCCGGTTCTGAGCTACGTGACGCCTATATGGGGCTAGCAGACACACACTGGAGGAGGTTGCAGGCCTGCCCAAAAACCGCACTCAGAACTGCCGTCTCCTGTCTCCTGAGCATCACCTCCATAGTGAGGCTAAAATGCTCGGTGTGAAAGAGCATAGCGAGATGTTGACCAGGCAATTCCTGTTCAACTGCCATAAACCGCAGCACCCGAACAGGAGCCTACTCAACGAAAACCCGCCTCCCATGAGAATAAGGAGTCACCCCCTTAAGCACTACGACGAGATCCGGCATCACATTTTCTCCCCGTTTGATCCAATGGGGCACCGGCGGGCCCTGAGTCGGTAAACTCCTTTGTCAGGTCTCGTCCAGTGAATGCAGTCCTACAGGCACAAGCTCCACCTGTTGCCGACGAGGAACGCGAACTGCCCAGGGAGACAAGAGTCACGCTGGCTCAACTTCGTTCTGGATATTGTAACAGACTAAACTCTTACCTATCCAGACTGAACCCTGACATGCCAAATGTCTGCCCGGCATGCGGCGTGTCTCCCCACGATACTAACCATCTGTTCATCTACTCAACTGAGCCCACTCTTCTAACAGCAATTTCACGCTGGTCCACCCCTGTTGAAGCCGCGAGGTTTGTGGAACTTCCGTTAAAGCGTTTGATGACAGTATTGGATGAGAGGTGATACTTTAGGCAGGTTAAGTAGTTGCTAGCACAACAACAACATCAAATCGCCTCAATGATCAAAGCTCACTCAGTGTTGGTCATTAATCAATACAATATGTAATCATTACCTATTAAGAAAATTATTGAACCAAAATAAATTGCACTTAAAATTTATAAAACTTGTTACAATTAAATGTTTAACAATTAGCACATGCCCACCCTACAATGCCACCCTTAATTACACTGCGTTACAAAAACGAGCTTTAGTTCTGTCCTATGAACCAAATATACTTTTTCGAAAAGGGAAGAAAAAATAAAAATACACGTGTATCGGCAATTTTCATGTACAATTGAACATTAAAAAAAAATTCTGACGTGTACATGAAAATCGCCGATACACGTGTTTTTATTTTTTCTCCCCTTTCCGAAAAAGTATATTTGGTTCACAGGACAGAATGTGTGTAACGCGGTGTTATCTATCTATGTATTTTTAGGACATAGAGTCATATTCGGGTCGTCAACGAAGCAACATATGGAATTATCATCATATGAATCAATTATTATTATTTGTTTTACTTTCTACTACTAATACATTGTCATTAAATGTATTTAATAGTTACAAACGTAAAATAAATATTTATTTAACTAGAAGAACCTGTCAGTAAGTAACGCCATACCTTGACACAATTGTATGGTTTACAATTCAAAAAAGAAGGCGTGAGTACCAAGTACTCGTGGAGTTTGATGTGAATTGAATTAAGTTCGTCCTCGCGAAGCGGTGGAATTTCAACCACAAAACCTTGTTACATTTTAGTTATTAGCTGCTCCTTTCTTGGCCACCTTTCTATTGTCTTATATGCTTTAAATTATAATATTTTTATTTTATTTCCTTTTCTCTTATCTCTTTCTATTTCCTTTCTCTTTTTATTTAATCTATTTTTTTCTTTCCTTTCCTTTTCTTTTCTTCATTTTCTTTCCCTTCCTTTAATTTTATTTCCTTTCCTTTAATCTCTCTGCTTTTTTTTCCTTTCCTTTAATTTAATTTTCTTTCCTTTACTCTCCTTTTCTTTCCTTTCCTTCTACGCATCGCTGTTTTAGGTGTCCGATCCTTACTTACAATTAGTACAAACTCTGCAATACTGTTAATTTAAAGATAAAGGGTGTTTTTTTTAGGGGTATAGAACTTCGAATTGAAATAAAACACAAGAAAATCGTTTTAAGGTCCATCAATTTGGCTTTATTGGAAGGATAATTTTATGCCATTAATGTTTAAATATGATTTCGGGCATGTGGCCGCCGCGGCTGGCTCGAATAAAGCCAATTCTACAGGTCCAATTTTCAACCACTTTTTCGAGCATATGGGGCCGTATGTCGGCAATAACGCCACGAATGTTGGCTTCCAATTCCCCTAACGTTTCTGGTTTGTTGGTGTAGACGAGCGACTTCACATATCGCCAAGGAAATTAACCAAAGGTGTCAAATCACACGACCTTGGTGGCCAATTGACAGGTCCATTCCGCGAAATTATGCGCTCATCGAATGTTTCCTTCAATAAATCGATTGTGACGTGCGCTGTGTGGCATGTAGCGCCGTCTTGTTGGAACCACAACTCATCCACATTCATGCCATCCAATTCGGGAACAAAATAGTCGGTTATCATGGTCTATACCGGTCTCCATTAACGGTAGCTGCCTCTCCAGCATTATTGCGGAAGAAGTATGGCCCAATGACTCCACCAGCCCATAGAGCACACCAAACAGTCAGTTTTTGTGGATGTAATGGCGTTTCAAGGGTCTCATGTGGATTCTCTTCACTCCAAATGCGGCAATTTTGCTTGTTGACGTAGCCATTCAACCAAAAATGAGCCTCATCACTGAACAAAATTTTGCGATGAAAATCAGCATCGAAATCAATCTCATTTTCGGCCCATACACCAAAATCACGACGCATTGCATGGTCTCGCGGCTTTAATTCTTGCACAAGCTGGATCTTGTAAGGTCGCAAGCCAAGATCTTTGCGCAAAATCTTCCATAAAGTTGATGGACAAAGCTCCAATTGCTGTGCACGGTGGCGAATCGATTCATTCGGGTCCTCTTCAACACTTTGCTCTACAGCGGCAATTGTTTCTTCGGTGCGCACTGTTCGACGTCTCTGCGGATGCGTATTATCACATAGAGTAAACGTAGTGCGAAAACGATCCATGGTTAACCGAATTAATTGCTCTGATGGACGATTATGTCGACCATAAAATGGACGGAGCTCACGGTAAACTTCGCGAACTGAACCATTATTTTCGAAATAAATTTGCACGATTTGCAAGCGTTGTTCTTTTGTCAACCTGTTCATGATGAAATGGCAAACCAAACTGAACATAAATGACATTAGAGTTGCCAGATTTGACCACAAAATGCCAGTTTTATCTCTATTCGAAAAACAAACCTGTAAAAAAACACCCTGTACAAAGCCGAAACAATCGATTGTATGGTAGCTATGCATTGTATTGGTCCGCTCTTGCTGGTTCCGACAAATGATTAATGTTTCACAAAATGACGCCCCTTAGCAAATTTCATCGAAGTATTTCAAAAACTGAGGGACTAGTTTGCGTTCAAACAGACATACGGACATGGCTAAATCGACTCAGCTCATTGCTTTTGCTGGGTCTATCTCTTCTCCTTCTCATACTTAGAAACATCGGACCAAAGTTATAATACCATTTCATGTTCATAAAAGGTATAATAAATAGACTATTATTTCTGGATATACATAGGTGGAATTTACAGAGGACAAATTTTGGCAGTCTATCATTTCCTAAAGCTACAAATAAATCAAACAAGACTTCAATGGTTGCAGAGTTTAAAATTTAAAAATTAACAAAAAAAAAAAAAAAAAAAAATGCCAAAATTTGTGAAGAAATAAAAGGAAATAAAATAGAACCGGAAACCAGGCGCGGATACAGGTCTCTAGTTAAGGGGGCGGCACTCATGGCAGTAATATAAACGAATGATTAATTTCAGAACACAATTTTGACATAATTACGAATAAACGTAACGAATTTATCTTTAAGCACTCAAATTAGCTTTCGAACAAAAAGCAATCAGGAAATGATTTTATACAGGTCAAAGGTAGAAACTAGTTCTTTCTGATAAGCGAGTTTCCCTGGTGTCTTTTAACTTAGTGAAGTTATCTTGAATCTATATTTATTGGACCAATGTAAAAAAAAAGAGATGAACAATAATGTTTAGTGAAATTAAGTACATTTCAATCTATTCGTCGACAGATTAAATATGTAGTTTTGTTACAAAGATGTTTTTGAAACGGTATACATTATTTCTTTTCATAAATTAGCTGTTCTGATACAATTGTATATTATAAAATCAATGTTTCGCTTCCCTTTTTTTCGAATCTTTCTATGTTTTCAACGTCGATTTTATTATCAGAATGTGCGGGTAAAAGTGCTAAACCAATGAGCCTCTCTTCAGTCATACTTGTTCGTAACCATGTGTTTAATCGCCGATGGGTAGAAAAACTTCTTTCTAGAGAAGCATTACAGACTGGTAGTGTAGCCAGAATGTGCAATAGCATCCTTATCAGTCGAAAAGCATTTCCGTCGCAGTGATCTAAAACTTCTACAGCCGATTTTGTTATTGATTTTTTGGCGGGCTTTTTTGAGAGAATATACTTATTATACATTTACATTTAACGCTAGACAAGCAGACAAAAGAAGATAAGAAAGTATTCATTCGATCTCAATTTTACGGAAATCTAAAAAAAATGCATTTGAATTTCGGGCAAATTAAGCACGTCCAATAATTCTTCGGGTCTGAGGGGGCGGCGATCGCCCCCATCGCCCCCCTTTGTATAAGTATTTCGATTAGGTTATAATATGTATTACGGCCGTACCCGTTTTATAGGAAACAAAAAAAGTTTTAAGAATATATGTATGTTAATTTCAGTTCAATTCTTATCAATAATGTTTATATGTATAAGAATGTTCGTAACTATTTTAGTTAACAAATGAATTTGAAATTTATATGTACGAGGTGTGTTCAAAAAGTATCGCGAATTTTGTGTTTTTTCAAAAATTATTTATTTATTCATGAATATCTATTTTGTCCCCTTCAAAGTAATCCCCATGAGATATTATACACTTGTGCCAACGGTTTTTCCAATCTTCGAAGCACTTCAAAAAATCATTTTTTTGTATCTTGTTCAGCTCCTCCTTCGATGCCGTCTTTATCTCGTCAAGAGAAGCGTAACGTCGTCCTTTCATGGGCCTCTTCAGTTTAGGGAACAAGAAAAAGTCACAGGGGGCCAGATCTGGGGAATACGGTGGCTGCGGCATCATTAGTGTGTTGTTTATGGCCAAAAAGTCGCGCACAAGCAACGATGCGTGAGCAGGGGCGTTATCGTGGTGCAAAAGCCAATTTTTGTTCTTCCACAAATCCGAGCGTTTCTGGCGGATTGCTTCGCGCAAATTGCGCATAACTTGCAGGTAATATTCCTTATTGACCGTTCTTCCCTGTGGCAAGAACTCATGATGCACCACGCCCCTGCAATCGAAGAAAACTGTCAGCAAAACTTTCACATTCGACCGAACTTGGCGCGCTTTTTTCGGTCTTGGTTCGTGCGGCAGCTTCCATTGAGATGATTGAGCTTTGGTTTCCACGTCATAACCATAAACCCACGATTCGTCACCAGTTATGACCCTCTGGAGCAAATTTGGATCGTCGCGGACCGAGTTTAACATCTCATTAGCAATGTTCATGCGATGCTGATTTTGGTCACAATTGAGCAATTTTGGTACGAATTTCGCGTAAAAATCGAAGACGATCCAAAACACGTGCAAGCAAAGCAGCTGTCAACAATTAACTGAACATTCAAAATGGCCGAGCTTGTCGGCATAAGTGAGAGACATGAGTACCAACATAACGCCACAAAAAATTCGAAATTCGAATATACGTAACCAGCGAAAATTCAAAATTCGCGATACTTTTTGAACACACCTCGTATATTAACTCTACGCCTCACTGTACGCTGTTGCCGCCACTACTGTTCTACTGCTGCCGTTGTCGATTTTCTGCCGCGTTGCTGCACTGCGCTGCTTCTACTGGATTGCGCTGCTCTGCGCTTCTGCTGCTGTGTTGCGTTGCAGGGTGTTGCTTCTGGGTTTTTCCACTACGCTTCCGCCGGGTTGGCGTGACAAATTTAAAAGGGGAATTAGTGGTGTATGTATGTATTTGTCGCCGTTATTTTCGTGGCGTGGTGCCATGCACCGTTATCAAGCCACCATCACCGCAAGGCTTTATCTCTTTTGGTAACTATAGTAGTTAAAGCTATATTTTTAATTAATTTTATATTTAAACATTTATTTTTATTGAATCAAAATTTTTAATTTGAATAATCATTTTTATAACTATGAAAAATTTTCAAATTTTAAAATTAAAAATACACAAAAGAATAAAATGAACAAGTAAAAGTTATCATTAAAATGAACCCTAAATATACTCCAGTGAAACGAAAATAAATTTAAAATACAATTAAATATTAAAAGTAACTCTTTTGGTCTTTTTTCTTTGTAGCGTATTTGAATTAGAAAGTGAAGAAGTAAGAGTGTTTGCCGGTTTTAATAAATCAATTGAAAAAGTTTTAATAGTGTTTCCATATTGTATTTCAAATGTTTTATTTTGTTTGGAGATAACTTTGAAAGGTCTTTCATAAGGTGCTTCTAAGTTAGATTTATGAAGAACTTTAACAAAAACAAAATCACAACTATGTAATTTTTGGGAATAAAACAGTTTCTTTATTGTGATGTATAACTTTAGAACGAACTAGAGAAAAATTTTCTTAATTTTTCAAGAATTTCATTTGAAGAATTATTTTCATTATGATAATTAGAAACAACTAATTCACCAGGCAGTCGAAGAGTTTGTCCATACACAAGTTTTGTAGAAGAACATTTTAAATCATTTTAATTGATGTTCGTAAACCAAGAAGTATCCATGGCAAAATTTCAGACCAGTGAGTAGAATCATTTTAAGCAATAATGGTTGTTTCACTTGCTTGAGGATGGTATGGTGAAGTATGAATTTTATCTGCACCTAATAATTTGGTTAGTTCAGTAAAAATATTTGAAGTAAATTAGGGACCTTGATCTACTGTTATGTTTAATGGAATACCAAATCTTGGTACATAATTTTGATCGAAAGTAGTTGCTATGGTACTTACTAAAATATCTTTAAGTGGATAAGCTTCAGGCCAACGAGTATGTCTATCAATAATAGTTAGAAGATAACGATACTCTTTTGATATAGGAAGAGGACCCACAATGTCCATGTGAATATGTTCGAAACGACCCGAAGGTATCGTGATTTTCTGAATTGGAGTTTTTGTATTTCTTGTAATTATAAACTTCTGACAAATAATACAAGATGATGTCTATTCATTAATTTCTTTAGGCATACTAGGCCAATAATATTTTGTTTGGATTAATTTTCTAGAATGCTTGGATGAGATAGAGAATGAATTTTGTTAAATATAATTCTTCTGATAGAAAGTGAAACACATGGCCTAAATGGTTGTTGAGAAACATCACACCAAATTTTCAAATTTATGATTAGAATATCTACTTCTTTTAAATTAGTTTTAAAATTTAGATCAGATATAATTTCTTGTAACATCTTATCTGTTTGTTGTTCTTTAAATAAAGTTTCAAAGTTTACATCTTGAGTTGAAATTACGTTTACTTCTGGAATACGGGAAAGTGTATCAGCAACTATGTTGTTTTTTCCACGTATTGTGTATCATTAGTGAATTGTGCAATACATATATATTCAAGATGACGTAATTGACAAGGAGATCTGTCTACTTTAGAATTTAGAACATGGGTGAAAGGTTTATGATCGGTAAAATAGGTAAACGTTCTACCTTCAAACACATTTTTTTAATTTTTAACCGAATTGTAAATAGCTAAAAGTTCCTTATCAAAAGTAGAATAATTACTTTCTGTTGGAGTCATTTTTTTTGAAAAATAAGCGAAAGGTTCTAATAAATTGTTATTCTTTTGTTGTAAGACAGCTCCTACTGCAACATTTGATGCATCTACATTTAAAGATAATGTACCATTTTTGTCAAAGTGAGTAAGTAAAGTATTCTTAGCAAAAAGTTTTTTAACATTGTCGAAAGAAATAGCGGTTTCATTTCCCCAATTAAGTTGTTTGTGTTTATTTTTGACAGAAAATGTTAACATTTCATGCAGAGGACTGAGTTCTGCTGCTAACATTTTAATATAGCGATATTAATAATTAACCATGCCTAAACATTTTTGTAATTTATTAATAGAAGTTGGTTTCTCAAAATTTATTATAGTTTCTACTCTTTCTAAAGAGGGTTTAATACCAGGAAATTTTATAACTTAAAAAATTTAATCTGTCCATACCAAAAATACATTTAGAAGGTTTTATATTTAAATTGTATTCCTCAAGTATTTTAAATATAAATTTCAAATGTTCTAAATATTGGCTTTCATTATCACTAGCAATTAAAATATCGTGTGAATACAAAATCAAAATCAGAAAACACTTCAATAATAAAGCGTTGAAATGTTTGAGCACTGTTTCGCAAACCAAAAGTCATACGAACGAACTCAAACATTCCAAATTGAGTAGTAATTGCAGTTTTGTGGATATCTTCTTCTGCCATAGGAATTTGATGGTAAGCACGAATAAGATCAATTTTAGAAAAAATTTGTTTATTTTTCAAATCGATAGTTAAGTCGTGAATATGTGGTAACGGATATCGAACCGGCGTAGTAATAAAATTTAATCTTCTATATTCTCCACAAGGTATCCAATCAATTGGTTCTTCTTTTGGAACGAGATGAAGAAGAGAAGCAATGGGAGAGCTTGATGGTCTACATATACCAGTTTTAACTAAAAATTCGAATTCGGGTTTTGCAATTTTGAGTTTAATTGGATCAAGACGTCGAGGTTTAGAGAAAGGAAGTATACCTTTTGTTTCATCCTATGAGCCGTATGGTGTTTCACTTCTTTAGTCTTCAGGTAATTAAAGGAAATTCGGTTTAATAATTTAGAAAATTTGTTTTCCGTAACTGGAATTCTAAGAGAGCAAATATCACAAAAACCCGATGATCCATAAACTCTTAATTTAGTAGTCGAATCTATAATTTCTCCATTTTTAATATTAACTATAATTCCATATATTTTTTTTTAAATTCGCGCCTAGAATTTGTGTAGTTATATTTGCAATAATAAATGGAAATTCAAAATCTCTTCTTAAACCAAGATCAATTTTTAAGTTTTGTTCCCTACGTTTGTAGGGTTTGAATTTAGAAAATGGAATAACTGATACTACTGCCCCGCTATCGATAAGAAAATTAAGATTACTAAATCTATCGAACACAAATAGGCGACGAGTTGGTTTGGGAATGTTTCCATTAACCGTCACCGTCATAATGGAACGATTTAATTAAAATTTTGTTCAGAATTACGATTATTGTCATTATTGTTATTAAAATTACAAGGTTGAATGCATTTAAATGCATTATTTTTATATTTCCTACGATACCAACAAATGTTGTTTGTGGGATTAAAATTTCTTCTATTAGAAAAACTTCTGAACTAGATCTATGTCTTTGTCTCTCTTTGGATTTAGATCTAATTCGTAATTCACTAATATCGTTGGTTATTATGTTTAAATTTTGAAAAATAGCTGAAGTAAATTCAGTTAAAGATTTAATGCATTATTCGAGATTATTATTGTTGATACTGGAAATGGCAGATTTTGATGAATTAGATTGATTAAGTAAATCGACAATTTTGTCCGCTAAAAGAATAACTTCATCTATATTTGAATTATCTGATTATGTTGAATGAACTTGAATTGGTTGTGGTAATTTTCTAATCCACAATTTAAAAAGTAATTCACGACTAACTATCGAATTGGAGCCTAAAAGAGATTTTATATAATGAAACAGTCTGGATGGTGAACGATCACCAAGTTCCATTTTTGAAAATAACTGTTTGTTTGGTTACGCCGCCACTGTCGTCAGCACAACAAGCGCAAGCAGCGCAGTCAAGTTAAACTATGCTATAATCTCTTCTAAATTCATGTATATTTACATATTTACATATATACATTGTAAATTGCTCTGCGAAGCAATGATAAAGAAAAGTCGTTAAAGCTAGTTGGACACATATGTACATATACACACTCATACATGTTAATGACATTTATTGCAATTGCCTTTTGCTCTCATTAACTTCACCTATCACTTTAAGTTTAGTTCGTTTTCAATCGCTAATCGTGAAGCACGGGTTATTCGAACCCGCCTGCTTCTGCAAATAAAATTGTATTTTTCTTGGACGACGAGCGTTCTTATTTATTTATTTCGATCGAAATTAGCCAACGAAAAAGCTCGAAGGCTACACATTTTTTGGTGACCCCGACGTGATTGCTATTGTCTTACCGAGTTAAGAGGCAAAATAGCAATTGCCATATATAGCAGTAAACGTTTTTTCTACCGGCTGACTGCGCAGTACATATGTAGGTACACACTCACATTCGGTGAAGCGGTAAATATATATTGGGATAGTACTGGAGTACATACATAATTTAGCTGTCAGGAAACGAACCATATAGCTGTGGCTGCTAGTATCCAAATTTATTGGCACTCATAGCGGTAAATTCATACATAAGTTAGCTGAGAAACGAACATATAGCTGTGGCTGCTAGTATCCAAATTTATTGGCACTCAAATACATACGGGAACTCAAAAAGCGGTAAATTCGTGCAGTTGCAAAATCACACAATATTTTGGAAAAAATAAAATAAAATATTATACATTTTTGTTTTCTCGGCAAGTTGCTCAGTTTTTTCAACATTGCATCATGTCAGAAGATGAGCAGTCTAGTCCACCACTTGCGGATAAGAAAATTTTTTACAAGCGCAAGGCACAAGCAATTTATGTGCAGGCGCAAAATATTGAACAGACGATCGAAGGGGAGAAAATTAATTTGCTTAACGAATCGGATTTAAGTGTAAGGCTGGAGCGTCTGGACCATATTGCCGCTACGTTTAAATCAATTTATGACAAACTCGAGGAGCTTGATTTTGATGAAATTGGTGGGGAACTGCGCTCAAACTTCGAGGATTTGCTCATTTCAGTACGGTCTCGTATACGGCATGAGATTCGAAAGCGTTCATCTCAAATGCCACCTTGTTCAACCATGCGATATGAGCATACACCTGAAGGTCAAACGATCATAATGCAAAGTCGACCACGGTTACCTGAATTAAAGTTGCCTACATTTAGTGGTGTATACACGGAATACACCGACTTCATTTCAATGTTTACAACGATCATCGATAAAGATCCTGATCTCACTGATGTCGAGAAAATGCAGCATTTGCGGACGTCGCTAAAGGGTGCTGCATTGGATACCATCCGTTCGTTGGAGATCAGTGATTTAAACTATAATATTGCTTTGGAGTTACTCCAGAAACGTTTTAATAATAAGCGTCTTATTTTTCAGGCACACATCACTGAGATTCTGGGGTTGAAAAGGGTTGAAGCATCTTCAGCAGTAAAATTACGTGAGCTATCAGATAAAATTAACGCTAACTTACGAGCATTGCTAACTATTGGAGACTCGGAGCAAGTAGCAGCCGGCATAATCATACATACTTTACTTGAAAAGGTGGACAGTACAACTCAGACTAAGTGGGAAGAAACCGCGCCCTTAGATGTCATACCATCATGTGAACAATTTACTACTTTTCTGGAAAAACGATGCCAAAAGTTGAAAAACGTCGGGCACTCCGTTGCAGCAAGTACTCGTATATCTCAGGTGGGCAAGAATAGTAGAAACACTAACTCCAGTAGAAAATCTTTTATATCCACTAACAAATCAAATGGCTGTGTTCTCTGCGACACCACAGACCATTCCATATATAGCTGCAGTAGATTTAATAATTTATCGCCACAACTACGTCTTAAAGAAGCCAAGCGGCTGTCATTATGCATTAATTGCCTTCGAAGAGGCCACCAGTTGAGAGCGTGCGCTGCCGGTTCATATCGTTCATGCGGCGGTAAACATCATAGCTCATTGCATTTTGACCATGCCAATAGCCGGGGCATAATAAATGAACAACAAAACCCCCCATTGTCATCGCAATCTACTCCGCAACCTCCACATCGCTCTCTCACCGTTGTTTCCCCTTCTGCCATTGATTCTTCGGGTGCCCCGAATCTCAAATGTGATGTTGTGCTCCTAGCTACTGCGGTTGTTGACGTCAGGAATAGTGCTGGTACATGGGTACCCTGTCGCGCGTTGCTCGATTCCGGATCGCAATTGCACATCATCACATCTCGACTTGCTCAACAATTACAATTCCGCAAAACTAAATCATTTGCAGCTGTATCTGGTCTTGGCGACTCCGAGTTCCAGTCTGATGGTTTTACTGTCAACATAAATCTTCGTTCTCAAACTTCTGAATACACTACTTTCATTTCTGCTTTAGTAGCCCCCAACATAACAGACAATCAACCTAACTTCAGTTTAAATATAGCATCGTGGAACATTCCCTCCAACATTCGTCTAGCAGATAAAGACTTTCACAAATCCCAACGCGTTGATATGCTTATAGGTGCAAGTCTTTTCTATGATCTTTTGTGTGTTGGGCAGATCAAGTTGGCTTCTGGTCTGCCGCTACTTCAAAAAACCAGATTAGGATGGGTGGTCACAGGTGGCGACTCAAAGCCCAGAACAGCAAGGGTTCTGAACGCGGTATCCTCAACGAAACCATCCACCCAGCTTGATCAGTGGGTGCGTCGCTTTTGGGAGCTTGAAAGCTGCTCTTCCTCTGTAGTCAAATATACCAAGGAGGAGATTGATTGTGAATCCCACTTCAAGGCTAACTTTACTCGATTATCAACTGGGGACTATTCGGTTCGATTGCCTATTAAACCCAATATAAGTATGCTAGGTGAGTCATATCCGCAAGCATTGCGTCGATTCCTAAATCTAGAGCGTAAATTAGATCGCCAACCTGAACTAAAGCAAAATTACGCTGCGTTTATGCAAGAATACTTAGACTTGGGGCTTATGTCTTTAGTTAGTGAAGAAAATTGTCATCTTTGCAAATATTTTTTACCCCATCACTGCGTAATGAAGGAAGACAGCACCACCACAAAGTTACGGGTTGTATTTGACGGCTCTGCAGCTTCGTCCACTCCCCAACGATGTACCCATTATTTCTAAAGCAAAGATTTTTCTTCAGCATCTTTGGAGGGAGCAACTCGACTGGGATGAAAGTTTGCCCTCATCGTTAGATTCATCATGGAATAGTTTATACTCAGATCTTGTTCGCATACCGAAACTTAGTTTTCCTCGGCTGTCTATCCTGCCAAAAGGTGTGGTCGAGGTTCATGGCTTCAGCGATGCTAGCGTTCAGGCTTATGGAGCCTGCGTATACGTAGTATCCGACAATGGAATGGAGAGGCAGGTGCATTTACTTTGCTCTAAGTCGCGTGTAGCACCCCTCAAAACTCTTACGATACCTAAGCTTGAGCTTTGTGAAGCAGCACTGTTGGCACAACTCATTCATGAGATCGCTGAAATGAACATTTTTGAATGCCCGTTTTTTTGTTGGTTGGATTCAGCAGTTGCACTATCATGGATCCACGACGAGCCATCTCGGTTTCAAATCTTCGCTTCAAACCGCATAGCAGCAATACAAGAATTGACGGCAGGCATGGAGTGGAATTACGTGCCAACCAAGTTAAATCCAGCTGACATTCTCTCTAGGGGCGCATCTCCCAGTGAGCTCATCGAATCTTCAATTTGGATTCGTGGTCCTGAATTTTTAGCTGAAGGTCGAAGCAAATGGCCATTGACTTGTAGCGTAGTGAAAGATCTCCCCGAGCTTCGGAAGAAGGTCCTACTGATAGTCCCTCAATTCGCTGACATGACACTTCGTTGCAAATATGTCAACTCGTTCGCAAAACTACAGCACGTTTTCGGCTATATCTACAAATTCATTCATAGCATCCGACATAACGGATTAACAGTTGATCATATTCAACAGGGAACAAAATTGCTTTTACGAACAATTCAAATGGTTAATCTTTCGGATGACTACAATGCCTTGAAAAATTGTGAACGGGTAAAGCCAAACTGCTGCATTTCATCTCTATCTCCATTTATTGACGACGAAGCATTAGTACGTGTAGGTGGACGACTCAAAAACTCAGCTTTGGACTTCGATGGTCAACATCCCATTATATTGCCTAGAAGCCATCCGGTAACTCATGCAATCATCATGCACTTCCATAGACGCAATTTACATGCCGGTCCTCGCGCATTGCTGGCCAACATTCGCCTGCATTACTGGCCAATCGGAGGTCGAAAAACTGTCTCAAGTACAGTGAGTAAATGCACAGTCTGTTTTCGAGCTAAGCCCTTTATAGCTGAACATATTATGGCTGATCTTCCTCATGATCGAGTCAACAAATCGTACGCATTCAAGGTCACAGGCGTGGACTTTTGTGGACCCTTTTTTTACAAGAATGAAATACGGAACAGGCAGCCAATAAAATGTTATATTTGTATCTTCATATGCTTCGCTACCAAGGCTGTTCATATGGAGTCAGTCATGGATCTTTCTACGAAGGCCTTTTTGAATGCTCTCAAGCGCTTCATTCTCACTCGCTGTTGCCCCGCTAGAATATGGTCAGACAACGCTACTAATTTTGTTGGTGCTAGAAACGAACTTGCCGAATTACGTCGCCTGTTTCTTAGTGATAGTCACATAAGGGTGGTTCACGAATTTTGTTTGGACAACAATATCGATTGGAAATTCATTCCTCCTCGTTCCCCACACTTTGGTGGAATGTGGGAGGCGGCCGTAAAAACGGCTAAGCACCATTTTTATCGAACAGCTGCAAATTCCTTGCTAAACTTTGATGAGCTGCGCACGCTCATCTGCCACATTGCGGCAATTATTAACTCTAGACCTTTATTTTCACTTTCAGAGCACCCTGGCGATCTGGACGTTTTGACACTCGCCCATTTCATAGGGACGGCTCCTCTGGCTTTGTTTGATGAACCGAATGTCACATCTCTTAATTTTAATCGGTTAGACCAATGGCAGCGCGTGTCGTATTATCAGCAAATATTTTGGGCCCGATGGCGCGAAGAGTACTTAACTCTGCTACAACAACGTTCTAAGTGGCGCCATCAAAAACCGGGCTTATCTATCAACGACATCGTCCTGGTAAGGGACGAAAATTTGCCACCACTTAAGTGGCCACTTGCGAGGGTCGTGAAATTGTTGAGCGGGGCAGACGGAGTATGCCGCGTTGCAGAACTAAAAACGGCCACTGGTATCATCCGGAGAGCTACACGAAAGCTATGCCCACTTCCTAAGCAAGATAAGGTTGAAAGCCCTAGGCTTCCAACGGGGGGAGAATGTTTGGTTACGCCGCCACTGTCGTCAGCACAACAAGCGCAAGCAGCGCAGTCAAGTTAAACTCTATGCTATAATCTCTTCTAAATTCATGTATATTTACATATTTACATATATACATTGTAAATTGCTCTGCGAAGCAATGATAAAGAAAAGTCGTTAAAGCTAGTTGGAGACATATGTACATATACACACTCATACATGTTAATGACATTTATTGCAATTGCCTTTTACTAAAGGCTCTCATTAACTTCACCTATCACTTTAAGTTTAGTTCGTTTTCAATCGCTAATCGTGAAGCACGGGTTATTCGAACCCGCCTGCTTCTGCAAATAAAATTGTATTTTTCTTGGACGACGAGCGTTCTTATTTATTTATTTCGATCGAAATTAGCCAACGAAAAAGCTCGAAGGCTACACACTGTTCAAGTCTCTTTTCTTCACTGAGAGAAAATCTCTGACAAAGTGCTGTCCTAATAGTATCAAATTAATTAATAGTAGGAGGAGGACTAATAACATCTATAATTTTAGCTATTGTTCGTCGTTGAAGGGCAATTAGAATATTTTGAAATTTAATATTGTCGTCTCTAATATTATTTATTTCAAATTGTCCTTCAATAAGGACAACCCATGCTTCGAGACATTCTTCCCAAAATTGAGGTAGTTTGATGGTTTTTGTTTGATTCGACATTAAGTTATTTTCTTCATGTGTTAAAGAATTAGATTGTAAGTTTTGTGTGAAATTTAAACCTGTGTTTTGTTGTGATGAGTCTTCTTGTTGAGTTTCTGTTGTTGTGAAATTGTGTGTACGTATGGGTGATCGATACATTTTTAAAGTGTATTAAGAAAGGGGAACGTGAATAAAATGTTGAATTTAAAAATGAATTTGTATAAATGAATAAATATGTAAGTTTAATTAATATTAATTAAAGAAATATAAATGATAAAATATTTATAAATCAATTATTTAAAATGGTAAAATCAACTTATTACTCGTAAAATTTCTGGAGTGAGAGTTCACGACTATTTGAAAAGTTAATAATATAAAATTATTTAATTTGAGAAAAAGTTATAAGTTAAAAAAGTTTTAAAAATTATTAAAAAAAAAGAATATTAAAAACTTGCGCGAACTCCAATTATCTGTTATAAATGTAAGTTGATTGTTGTTGTTGTTGAAAAATTAAAGTTTCCTTGAAAATATTGTTTAACCAAATATAGGATTTGTTGCAAATAGCCATCGTTTTGGCTCTGCACTTTGGTTTTTCTAAATTCTAGTACAAAATGATCGTTTCGTTTCAATTGGTGATTTTATGCCATACCTTATTGCTTTAGCTAGCACTATGTTCATTAAAGCTTTTCTTCTCTAGATAACTATTACAACCAACGATGAGGTAACGGCGGCACCGTTTTTCTATAATCTCCCAGATGAAGCTTGTCTGCAATTGCTACATAGAGCCACTTTAATTTTCACGGGTGTGGTATTTGTTGTTAGTGGATTGCTAAATTTTGCTCTACGCTTCATATTGGCTGTACTCATCACACCTCTAATGATATTATTGACTAGTGAAAACAAAAAAAAGGATTTTGCTAAAATTTAACACGCGCTTTCACACTTCTAACAGGATCGCCAATTTATAGTAGCTAAAACTTTATTTTTATTTAATTTTACTGAATCAAAATTTTTAATTTGAATAATAATTTTTAAACCTACCATTTATTTTTTATTTTTATATATATATATATATTTTTTGTTAATTTTTATTTTCACATTTTTCCGCATAATTTAGTTTTTTGCAATTTCCGCGTCAGCCAACGGATTCTTTTTGTAAGTCTCCGGCTTGCGGTGGACATTGCAGGCTATTTCACGACACGCACTACCATTGACGAACTCTGTATTAGAATCAACAGTTACCTCCGTGACCTTTACAGCTTCTTCACCGAGCGAGATCTGACCCTATCTCCGACTAAATCGACGGCGACCCTGTTTACGACATGGAATGCGCAGATAGGGCAAGAGTTAAATGTCCACGTAGACGGAGTACCTCTACCTACTGTCAACCACCCAAAAATCTTGGGTGTGACATTTGACAACGGTCTCACCCTCGCTGGTCATGCCACCGCAATACCCTCAGAAGTACAAAGCCGCAATAAGATCCTCAAGTCACTGGCCGGCCCCCTTCAGTGTTGACCGCCTTGACGTGGAGAAGGGGCTTAAATTCTGTATTGGAATCACTCCCAGTCTGGGACGGGTCCCAATGCGGAATGAACTAAGAGGAAGACCTCACATTTCATGCAACCTCGGGCGGAGTGTACATGAGTGCACTACAACGGTTGATGTATGAAATGGGAGGAGATCCGCGTCAACGCCACCCTAAGCCAAGGTGTGTAGGCACCGTGCCGATGGCTGAATGGTCAGCGGGTGTATATTGAATAGCTGATCGCTTACGGTCCCCTCCGATGCCCGGGCAAGGTCGGTTGTATGAGTGCCTTACCCCGGTACACTGGCTCTGCCGGGGTGGACCAACCCCTTCCAGTATACTCGTGGGAACATTTATGGATTGCAAAAATAAAAATAATAAAAGGAAGAGTGGAGAAGAGAGCGATCAGGGATCGCTTTCTGAGGACGAGCTCCTGGCCAGCAGCCAGGGGAGCGCCCAAACACAGGACGACAAGGGTACCAGCCATAGTACCCCGGTCGCTCCGAACCAACAGCAAAAAAGAAATGGGGGCGCACCAGCCAAAGTGGGCCCCAAGAAAAAGTCGAAGAAGTCCTCAGGGTGTCTACAGAAAGCTAGATACCTTAGGGCTCAGTACATCCTCGATAAAATAAGAAAAAACGAAGAGAGTGGCAAGGTCCATGAGCGAGACGCTGTGGACAGGGTCTGGTGCGAGGCGGTAGTCAAGGAGTACGAGACTACCCTCGCTAACAAGCCCGCTGTACAGCCACAGCAGAAGAAATCAAAGTCGCGGTCAAAGCGCAATCGGTCACACGAAGTGACCGATGATAACGGCAAGAGGGGCAGGTTTGATGGCCCTTCCACTAGTGCTGCAGCGCTGGCCAGGCACACCTATAGTGAGGTGGTCAGAGATCACCTCCAGGTTGCCCTGGTCGACGCTGACGGGACTAATGGGAGGCGAGTACTGGCGGTCTGGAACTCCATAGAGGGACGACTATCTGAGATGGTAGTCGAATACCTCATGGAGAATCGGACCCCAGTCCCCGCCTTCAACTGCGAGGAGATATGCCGGGGCTGCAGGGTGATCAAGTGCGCGGACGGGTTCTCCAGGGAGTTTCTCGGGAAATGCGTTGCTAAGATTAGCAACGCTTTTGATGGTCTTACGTTGAGGATCACCAATGCCTCGGATATTCCTCGGAGGCCTCGGGCGCGTGTTTGGTTGCCACTCATGCCAAATATGAAACTGGATGAGAAGAACGTCATCCAGTGCATTAAAAAGCAGAATCCCGGCGTCCCGATGGATGACTGGGAGCTGCTGAAAATCGAGGAAAAGCAAAAGTACAGCCACCCTGTGCTACTGCTCATAAACAACGAGTGCCTAGGGGAACTCGATAAGAGGGGGAACAAGCTAGCTTATGGCGTCAGGCACGCCAAAATAAAAGTTTTCCCGGCTGCAGTAGCACCAGACAACAGCCTAGAGGAGGTTGACGATGCCAATAGGCTCCTAGATGAGCTTAGACTGGCAGCACCAGCCGGGGCTGATGCATCGTCAAACCTCGACAAGAAGTCAGATGCGTCCCCCCGATCTAACGATTAGGGTGGCGCAAATTAACCTGCAGCACGCAAAATGCGCCTCAGATAACCTGCTGGTTCTCCTAAGGGAGGAGAACATCGATATCTGTTTGGTGCAGGAGCCTTGGATATGGCGCTCCAAGGTCAGGGGCCTAAGTATCAGAGGCTACAACTTATTCTACACTCTTGGAGAAGGTAAACCGAGAGCGTGTATCCTTGTTAGGGATACTATTAATGCTTTCTTTTTACCTAATTTCAGCACATTCGATTTGGCAGTGGTCAGGATTGAGTCACGAAGCGGACGCAGTTTAGCGATCGCCTCGGCGTATATGGCTCACGATCGGCCCGCACCTCCGGAAGAGGTACAGCTGCTCATAAAACATACAAACGAGAGGATCCTAGTAGGCTGCGACGCCAATGCAAGGCATGTGTTGTGGGGCAGCAGTGAAATAAACGAACGGGGTGAGTCTCTTTTTGAATTTCTACTATCAAATAAGCTATGTATATGTAACAGGGGCAGCTCTCCCACCTTTGTTTTTCCGGGTTCTGAGAACTTCGGTGGGTGGGAGGAAGTCCTTGATATTACAATCGCATCTGACTCCCAGGAACCTTCGATAAGGAACTGGGAAGTTTCGCAAAAGACCTCCATGTCGGATCATCGGATGATCCTTTTTGATATAGACTGGGAGAGAGAGATACTAAAACCGCATAGAAATCCTAAACGAACCTCGTGGGGTCTATTTGAAAAGATAGTCAGTGATAGGCTCAGTAGGAAGAAGACACCGATACAATCAGCAGAATCTCTGGACGACCGAGTTCGGTCTCTGGAAAAAAGTTTCCAGGTTGCCTATAAGGCCTCCTGTCCAATATCTAGAAGCAAGAAGACCTTCCCCCCATGGTAGGACAAAGATCTTAGCGAGCTAAGATCAAAGATGAGGAAAGTCTTCAATGATTGCTACGCCAAGAAAGACTTCCAGGAGTACAGGGACTCCCGGAGGGAATATAAAAAAGCCGTACGAGTCGCAAGGGCGAAGTCCTGGCAGGAGCATTGCGAATCTATCGAGGCCACGAAGGATTCAGCAAGGCTCGGGAAAATACTCGCCAGGGAACACTCTAATAAAACCTTTGTAAAGCGCGCTGATGGCACATGGGCGGGGTCACCAGCGGAAACCCTAGATATTTTGATTGAAGCTCACTTCCCGGACGACCCTGAAGGGGCGGAGCAAAGAGGAGAAATGGTGCAACGGGGAGCACCTAGTGAGTTAATAAACAAACTCCTAGCAGAAGACAAAATTGCCTGGGCAATAAATAGCTTCTCACCATATAAGTCACCGGGAGTAGATGGTATACTCCCTATCATGCTGCAGAAGACTCAGATACCTCTGGTTAGGGAGTTAAAGGAGATCTTCGCGGCTTGCATTTTCTATAGTCATATTCCGGACACATGGAGGAAAACGAGAGTGGTTTTCATCCCAAAGTCAGGAAGAAGAGGGCACGAGGTGGCCAAAGATTTCCGGCCAATAAGCCTCACTTCCTTCGTGCTAAAACGTTTGAGAGGTTGCTGGACATACATATACGGGAACTCCTGGAGGGTTCCCCTCTGTCCGGCGCACAGCATGCATACCTAAGGGGGAAATCCACAGAGACTGCGCTACACGAAGTAGTGCGAACAGTGGAGAAGTCCCTCCAGTATAAAGAATTTACACTAGCTGCGTTTGTTGATGTGGAAGGTGCCTTTAACAACGTGAAAGCTGACGCAATATCATCAGCGCTTGTTGGGGTAGGGGTGGAAGAACCAATACGGAACTGGATCTCATCCCTACTTCTTAAGCGTGAAATATCAGCAGAGCTAGGGGGAGCAAAAGCTAGCAAACAGATATGTAGAGGAACACCACAGGGGGGTGTCCTCTCGCCACTGTTATGGCTCCTTACTATGAACAATATCCTATTAAAACTCAACACTAATGGAGTAAAGATTGTGGCGTACGCAGACGACGTGGCGATCCTTGTTTCGGGTCCCTTCCCTTCCGTGATGAGCGAGATCATGGAAAGAACGTTGGCAAAACTAAGTAGGTGGGCACAAGAGTGTGGCCTAGGGCCGAATCCGGACAAAACGGAACTTCTTCTCTTCACGAGGAAGTATAAGCCACCTATCTTCGAATTACCGATGCTGAATGGCCAGCAGTTAACCTTATCTACCAGCACCAAGTATCTGGGGCTGATTATTGATTGCAAATTAAACTGGAAAGAGTGCATCGAGGAGCGGGTGCGGAAGGCATGTATCGCCTTCTACGCTTGCAAATCGATGTTTGGTAAGAAATGGGGTCTCAAGCCGAAGATGGTGTTGTGGCTGTACGAGGCGGTGGTCCGGCCTGTGCTGACCTACGGCTCGGTGGTGTGGTGGGAAGCTGTTCGCAAGAACTACATTCTCACCAACCTGCAGAAGGTGCAGCGCAACGCGTGCGTTGGCACCACCGGGGCCTTGCGCACCTGCCCCACTGCGGCTTTGGATCCTATTTTGAACCTGCTTCCAATTGATTTATATATACTTTGTACATCGGCACAAGCCGCACTAAGGCTCAGGGAGTCCGGGTGCTGGAAGGATACTCACCATGGGCATAGTAGTATCCTTAACACGCTCCCAGAGGGGATAATTAATAGCGTAATAGATTATTATCCTCACAAACTGAAGTTTGAGAGCAATGCCACTACAGTCATTCCAAGCAGGAATGAGTGGAAAAGGGGCAGGATTACAACAAATAACAATATTGAAGTTTACACGGACGGCTCCAAGATGGACTCAGGGGTAGGAGCCGGCGTATTCTCGGAAAGTCTGGATATCTCGGCAGCATTCAGACTCCCGTCGTATTGCAGTGTGTTCCAAGCAGAGGTTCTCGCAATTGCTCAGGCGTGCAAATCGCTTGAACAAAGGAACATCACTGGGAAAGTGACTATCTTCACCGATAGCCAGGCAGCGATAAAGGCAATCGCATCGCCACACACCAGCTCTAGTGCAGTGCATGCATGTAAGCAGACCTTGGCTACTCTAGCTGAAGTCCTAGAAATATCCATTATCTGGGTCCCGGGTCATAAAGGGATCGAGGGTAATGAGAGGGCTGATGAGCTAGCACGGGCGGGCTCATCAGTAGAAAATGAAGAGGTACCCAGCCTCGAGATTGGTGTACCCCTGGCAGTGGCCAAGGGGAACATTCAAAAATATTATTTTAATGAGGCACAACGGAAGTGGAAAGGTACTACTACCTGTGCAGTATCAAGAGCCACCTGGCCGAACTACAGCGAGAATAGGACAAGGAGTCTCCTAAGCAGGTCCAGAGTAGACACCTACAAGCTTGTAGCAGTCTGCACGGGTCACTGGACGATAGGTACGCATGCGGAAAAACTGGGCTTGCCGCACAACGACCACTGCAGAAGCTGTAAAGACATCGATATGAAGGAGACCGTTGAGCACTTCCTGTGTAAGTGCCCGGCTCTAGCCAGAACACGACTAAGAGTGTTTGGGACCCCTTTTCTGGAAAACCTAGGGAAGGTATCTGAATTAGGGATTCCAAGCATCCTGGAATTTATAAACAACTCTGGTTGGTTGTAGGTCTCTACGAGTTTTATGGCATCAAAACGGCTTTTAAAGCTACTTGGGCGACTTTTGTCGCAGCCATTTTACCTACCTACCTACTGGCCGGCAGTAATTGGGGAAAAGAAACATTGCTTGCTACATATAAGGCTATTGGCCGGTCGGTTATTGACTATGCTGCGCCCAATCTTTCTGACACCAACTGGAGTAAATTGCAAGTCTGCCAAAACACCGCCATCTGAACTGCTACGGGATGTCTGCTTATGTCATCTAAGTCTCACCACCATGAAGAGGCAAAATTGCTCAATGTTCAAGAGCACGCGGAACTTCTGAGGAGACAGTTCCTTCTGAACTGTCATAAACCTAATCATCCAAATCGACATATTTTGGATGAAGCACCGCCCCCCAGAGACATATTCGTAAGCACTACGATGAGATCCGGCACCATATCTCTTTGCCGTTTGATCTGCGGAACCATAGACGGGCTCTAAATGACCTCCACACCGAGTCGGTAGACAGATCTCTCAGAACCCCGTTATTAATACTCAACCACCTGAATTGGCTGAAGAGGAGCGTGTACTTCCGAGGGAGACTAGAGTCATACTAGCACAACTTCGCTCTGGATATTGTAATAGGTTAAATTCTTACTTATCCAGACTGAGCTCCAACATACCAAACACGTGTCCTGCATGTGGTATGTCCCCTCATGGTACCATACATCTCTTCTCCTGTTCAGTCGAACCCACTCTTCTAACACCTACATCACTCTGGTCCAACCCTGTGGAAACGCGCGTTTCCTCTGACTTCGGTTAGAAGAGCCTGATCACAATTTAGAGTGATCGAGCCCAGGGTGATCGAGGGCAGGGCGAAGCACTGTTAACAACAACAACAACACGCACTACTCGCATATGTATATGCGTAAATTAAAAACTATTTTTGTTTAAATGTTTTCGTTTTACATTTTTTGATTTGAACACTTTTATTTCTGATTATAAGTTTAAGTTTTAAATTACAAGGTTTTATATTTTAGTTTTTCACTTATCTAATTTTTAACTTCTTTTTTTTTATCACCGAGATGGAACCGGAATTGAATTCCGTTGCTTTCAGTCAACGCTTAGATGCCGCTGCACATTCCTGTATGCAATTGGCTCTGCTGTTCAGCAGCAGCTGATTGTAGTGACAATTGCCTACAGGGTGGTATTTTATTCTATTACCTTACACTATAAGGGATCGGTTACAACGTGATAGAATTAAAGTAGTGATTGAAAACAATATTGGGAAAGAATATTCTATAAAAATGCTACATTTCATTCGCCCAAGCTTCATAGTGAAGGGCATGAATTTGAAGTGTGATAACAATGTTTTGAATGATGCGATTAAAAAGCAAAATGTAAGCATAAGTAAGAGTTCGTTAAAAATTAAAAATGTTTAAAGAAATAAAACGAGAAAATACCACAGTATTTTGACTGCAAAAACGAAGAAGCTTGCCAGAAGTGCCATGGAAACCACAATTCAAAAACGTGTGACTAAAAAAATCCAATAAAAAAGTGCTTAAATTGTATAAAATCGAAAGAAAAGTTTAACTTGCCATTAGACATAATCAATGATACATTCAACAGGGTGTCCATGTTATGTGAATAAATTGCAGATAAGAAGCAATCGCTTTTGTATTAAAAATGTTAAAACAGCCAGTCAGACTGGCTGACGGCAAATAAGATCTTCTCACAAAGAGCTATCGAATGGGTAGCACACATCCCACCCCTCCTATGGAGGTAGTAGATGAGCTCCTGAAAATCTTTTCTGACAATGGAATCCGATTTCAAGTTCACCAACACCCTTTGTGACATCATACAAAGAGAATTAAACCTAGGATTAAGAACAATAACCCTACATGGCATGTCCCTAGAATATGTGAAGGTAAAATACTTGGGGGTCACCTTTGACAACAAGCAAAAAAGTCCATCATGGTGTGCAAAAGAATAGCGGGCAAAACAGCCGGCACATCTTAAGATGGATCTACACAATAATAGTATTCAATTAATTAATAGTAGGAGGAGGATTAGTAACATCTATAATTTTAGCTATTGTTCGTCGTTGAAGGGCAATTAGAATATTTTGAAATTTAATATTGTCGTCTCTAATAATATTTATTTCAAATTGTCCTTCAATAAGGACAAACCATGCTTCGAGACATTCTTCCCAAAATTGAGGTAGTTTGATGGTTTTTGTTTGATTCGACCTTAAGTTATTTTCTTCATGTGTTAAAGAATTAGTAATCGAAGATAGCATAAGCAAGTAGAGAAAAAATTGTCAGAAGGCTATGTGGAAAAAAAGTCGCCAGAAAGCGATAATGTTTCAATAATTATGTCACTCAGTGCACTTCTGGCTATTTTTATACATATTCTAGAATGCAAAACTAGTTCATATACAAAATGCTAGAAGGCTAATGGAAGAACGAATGAGATATTGGAGATCGTATGAGCGACAGCGGTCTGTGTAAAGACTCTTTTTTTCATACCTTTTATGTATTTTTTCATCAAATGCACTTCTGCCGACTATTTCAACATAAATTAGGATATTCCGAGAAACTATTGGACTAAAGCCAGAAGAGAGTGAGATATAATTTTTTTATCATGTGATCCCATGGGGATTATTTGTATTTGTGATATAGATTTAACTTAATACAAATAAATGAGAAAAAGTGATGAAGATACTGGAACATCAGCGTCTTGTGCGAATGTCTCAGGTATGTCAAATTCTTCCAGCATGTTTATATGCACCGCCGTCTCTACCATTCCTCATTTAAAAATATCAAGAGAAAGGATCTGGAGCGTTTGCTGAAAGAAGATTTAAGTCAAACGCTCACACTCCGTCCAATGTTTCGAATGTAAAATATGGCTGCACAAAACAAGCTGCTCCGGTCTAAATCCCTCCACATATAGGCCCCCTAGTTTCTTAAAAACTTGCTGTTCATGTCCTCGGGCGTCTCGTGGCCAACGTCGATCCAGTGTCGCACCGCCACTAGATCCAGATACAGTCTCCACGACAGCACTAATACTGCCCAGCAAGTAGAGTGCAAGTCCGGCTGCTGCTCACGCCCACCGGCGCCAACACCTCACACAGCAGGTTACAGCTACTTTCTGCGTAGCACCTCTCTCTTCGATGTGAGCAATGCTGAGCGACAGCTGCCCCCCCTCCCACTCACAACCCCCCTTCTACTTCCACGACTAGCACAAATGTGAGTCAAAGCCGGTTGTATAACATAATCCCGACACGCAAAACCCCGAAACACAAAATCCCGAAACACACAATCCCGACCATTCATAATCCCGACAAGACAAAATCCAGACCATTTTTTTTTTCCCCCCTTTATTGTTTGCGTATACACATAAAATTGTACATATACATTCTCAAAAAAAATTACATTTTTGTGGGAGAATTTAGCTCATCAGATTTGCAATTTTACGTATACAATTGAGTGATAGTGCTGATAAAATGTAAAAGTAATAAGTTAATAATAATTACATAATAATAGTATTATTATAATTATAACAATAGTAGTTAGTTTTTATAATTGTATAGTATTTATTTACATCAAAAATAATGTTGATAAAATAAAATCTAAATGTTTATAAAACGGAGAGATCAAGAATTTGAAATTATTAAGAAAAATTATAAAGAAAAATTATAAGGAAAAAAAGAAGAGGGGAAAAACTTGTGATGTGACAGAGAAATCTCTTTTGAATATAAGTTACTCGATGTCAAAATCATAGTTTTGAAGTAGCAACATAATGGCATACTTCTTAAAAGTGTCTACGTTATTACATGATTTGACATTTTCTGGCAATTTATTAAACAATCTTACACCATAATTGCGTATAGAGTTTGCACTTTTGCCTGTTCTAAATTGTGTAGTTCTTAAGGTATGTATGCATCGAAGATTATAGGTTGGATTTTCTATAATATTGAGTTCCAAATTATGTTTTATTACTTTGTTTTTAATTTTAAAAACTACTAAAAGTGTCTGCAAGATACACATTTTTTTAATGTCTAATCTATTTTCATACAGACTTGCAGTAGGCGTTCTCAAGGGCAGTGATAGTATGTTTTTTATTACTTTATTTTGCAGCCTCTGCAGTTCGTTTATTTTATAATCTGCACAACGACTCCAAATTGGGCTAAGATAGTTGATGTGCGACATGAAGTGAGCATTATATAAAAGCCACAATTGTTTCCTAGGAATAATATTTCTATTCCTATATAGCGCGAAGTTAAAGGGGACTAGTTTCAATTTTAAACTATTTATGTGCTCGCTCCAGTTTAAGCTGGAGTCAAACCAGATCCCTAAATACTTAAGCTTCTCTACCCTACAAATCTTAATATTATTATACATGATCCCGGAAAACTCATTGAAATCAGGAAGCTGTTTATAATTTTTAAAAATCATGAAACTGGTCTTTGATAGATAAATTTTTAGCATATTTTTGTCGAACCATTGCTTAATTTTTTCCAGATCGTGTGTTATGCTCATAATTAATGTTTCGAAGGAGTCTTCTGCATATAAAAAGCTTCCATCATCAGCGTAAAATTGTGGCGTTCCCTTTAGGTTGAGTTTGAGTGCATTATTTATGTATATTATAAATAAAGTAGCTGATAACTTGGACCCTTGTGGAACTCCTGTTTTAACTTTCATATTTGCACTTTTCTTTTCATTTACCTCAACGTATTGTTCCCTATTAGTTAGGAAACTTTCAAAGAGTTTCAATTCCTTTCCACCTATTCCTAGTTCCCAAAGTTTTCGGATCATTATAAACAGGTTTACTGAGTCGAATGCTTTAGATAGGTCTATCGCCAAGAGTGCTACATATTTTTTCTTATCTAAATTTTCATAAATGAATTCTGCACACGATATGCAGGCTGATAACGTATTCGAGTTTTCCACAAACCCGAATTGGTTTTTATCAATAATTTGATTTTCATTTAAAAAGGATTTCAGTCTATTTAACATTATGCTCTCAAAAATTTTGTCGATTGAACTTAGCTTTGTAATCGGTCTGTAGTTTGAGCACAGTTCCTTGCTTCCGGTTTTGTGTATTGGTACAACTGCACCTAACTTCAACTCATTAGGGTATTCACCACTTTGGAAACATTTATTTATGAAGCGACACAAAGGTTCACTTAAAAAATCATTGTATTTATTTAAAAAACGTACTGAGATACCATCTGGCCCGTTTGCAGATTTTAAGTTTAAGTTTTTAATGGCTAATTTAACTTCGACTATGTCACATTCATCTAGTGTGAATGGCATACGAATATTTAAGGCTGGCTCATCAGTGTATTGGACATTTGTGGGAGTTTCAATAACAGTTGTATAGTACTCGTCAAAACAATTTGCAATCTCTGTCGGGTCTGTTATGATATTTCCCTTGTGTACTATTTGACTCACCTCAGTGAAGTTAGCCCTACTTTTACCATATATTAGTTCCTTTAGTACTGACCACGTTCTGTTGGAGGAGGAAAGATTTTGCTGGATTTTCTCCCCATAGTAATTTTTTTTTAGAAAGTTTATCATATTTCTTACCCTTATTTTTAGATATTTAAATTCACTTTCAAAGTAAGTATTATTTTAATATTTCATCTTTAATTTATAAAACTTGTTTCGATTTTTAATTAGCTTTCCGAGTTCGTTATTCATCCAGGGACTCCTAAACTTATCACAAGACCTTTTAGTAATTTTCGTCGCATTAACTATGCTAGAGCTCAACGAGGAGTGAAAACTTGAGAAAGACTCTTTTCGTAAAATTTCATTTAAGTTCCCGTTTCTTTCAAACAAAGTATAGTCTAAAACTTGTGTGGTATTTGTTCTATTAGACAAAGTTATTTGATTTATTTTGTTGTGTTGATCTTCCGACAGGGTAGTAAGTTGATTTTTGTTGGAACGATTTTCCGTCATCCCTTGTCAAGTTTGGTTTTGTGACAAACCGGTTTCGAAACGAAACTAGGCATTGAAAATGGCAGAACGCCGAAACCGGTTTGTCACAAAACCAAACTTGACAAGGGATGACGGAAAATCGTTCCAACAAAAATCACAAAGTTATTTCTTTATTCAAGTTCACAGACAGATGTATGAGTCTGTGGTCGGATATTGGGTGATCTTCTAATGCAAATATATACCTGTATTCTACTTTATCAGTTAGAATGTGATCTATTATTGTACCAGAACTACTTCCCATTCTTGTACACATGTCCTGAGTGATCTTATTTAGACAGAAAAACCCATTGCTATATATAGTGTTTTGATAGTTGATCGCGTCATTACTAACATTGAGCAAGTTTAGGTTGAAATCACCAACAATAAAACAATTTTTTAGATGCAGGACTTCTTTTTCAAACGCATTTACAAACGCCGGGATATCCGAAAAACAATTTCTATATATACAGGCCAGGTGAATGTTAAGTTTAATTAGTTTAATTATTAGAAAACTACTTTTATCGAATTCTGCGCAAGATAAAAGATTTGAGCTTATGGATTCGTGTACATAAATCATACAACCGCCGGCTCTGTTAGATTCGCGGTTTGCAAAATATGCATTATAGTTTGGAATATTATAATATTTATTTTCATTCTCATAAATCCATATTTCCGTCATAGCTATCACATGAATATTTCTCTTCTTTTTCTTGTTTTCCTCAATCAAACTTTTTACATCAAGAAGTTTATTGCGAATACTTTGAATATTTAAATATAATATATTTAGACTAGGTCCATTATTTTCAAAACTCAAGTCGTTGCATTTGTACTTGACATTTTCTTTTAACAATTCATTATTAAGACAGTCCATTAATAACAATTATTGTTAGCTAAATATGATAATTGTATTTAAAAACGTCCACCTATCTATTTCAGTTTTTTTAAATCTTCAACAGATTCTATCTCTATTATTGCTGCATTTTCATCCTTTCTTACAAGTATTTTTGCCTCTCTCATCCATACATATTTGTACCTCTTGTTTTTTGCTTCTTGTTTTGTTTTTTTCATTATTTCGCTGATTTCTTTTTCCAGCAGGTGGTAAAAATTAACATTTTTACCATTCATGTTGCTGTTGGGTATTATCTTGTTGACATCTATGCTATTTCCAGTCTTTCTGAACTCCATACATTTCCTCTTAAAGTCGCTATTGCTAAGCTTAACGATAACAGGAAAAGTCTTGAATTTTTTATTTTCACTCTGATATATGTCAACTATTTGTTCTTTATTTATATTAACATTTATTTGCTCGCCAATATTAACAACAACATCTCTTAGCTTTTGTCTTTCAATTTTCGGTAAATTCGTTATAATTAAGTTGTTCTTGCTTTGGTTTTGTTTTATCGTTAATAAGTCTTTTTCCATCTTTTTCACACTCGTTTTCATACTTGTGTTTTTTACCCTCATTTCACTTAGTTCTTTCTTTATTTGTTTATTCTCCTCAGCAAGCCTAGATATCTTTGCTTTGAGTGAATCAAAACTATCACTCATATGCTGTTGAGAGTTTTTTATTTTGCTCATAGCTCTATCTTGCAGTTTAAATTGTTTTTGCAAATTTTCAATAATTGTTGTTAGTTTGTCACTGCTGATTTCTTCGTCGCTCGTTTCACTAGAAATTGTTACTTTTTCTTTGTGTTGTTGCCTCTTGCTTTTTCTTGTATTTGGCGACATTTTTGGTACTCGTTGGATACAAAAGTTATATTATAATTTTTATTTATTGGAATTTGTGCCAAATACGAGGCTTGCACTGCGAACTTCAATTTATCTAGGTGTGGACGCAAAAACAGTACTCACTATCTTCGTCCTATTAACGTACGATATCTTTTAATATTTATTTTTTAACTATCGACAGTGAAACAGCAACTTCACTCAACCGCACTTATTTGCGCTATTTGTTAAAATCCCGACACGACCAAATCCAACAAAAACTCCTGACAACTGTCCCAAACCAATTAAATTAGTTTTGAAAAGTTTTGCGACGAAAATTTTATCTTTCTTTACAAAAATTTAAAAGAAAAGTTGCCAGGCCGAAAATCTAAATTTGTCTGGATTTTGTCTTGTCGGGATTTGGTTATGTCGGGATTTTGTTATGTCTGGATTATGTAGTGTCGCGACTCTGAAAGTCGGGATTATGAGGTGCTCCCGTCAAAGCCACAAACCCTACGGATCCCCAAATTCAAAATCTCAATGCGGAAATCAGACGGCTGGCTGATCAACACAAACGCACCAAATGGGAGGAGCACCTAAGGTCTTGCAACCTCTCTGCTGGTGTTGGCAAATTTAGGTCCACTGTCAAATTCTTGTCAAATCCGACTAAATCTAACTACAAAATATTCATCGCCTTCGGTGATAAGGTCCAGTACAAACCGAAGAGATGCGCGAGCGCTTTCTGCCGGCAATTTGTACTGCATCCTCCGGTTGACAAGGAAATCAGACGAGCCACCAGGGAAGCTCACAAACGAAATAATAATCAAGCACCCATTGCGCTATCACCACCACATCGCGAGGCCATGAGGGAGTGTGAGGTGGGGAAGCGATGAGGGAGTAAGGTACCTCACAACGCACTCAATTTGTCCCTGACCAACTGTGCCATTCCACAAAATGGAGACAAGCAAAGGTGGTGCCACTACTAAACCCTGGCAAGCCAAGTAACGAGCGGGAGTCCTATCGATCGATATCGCTCCTCTCGCCAGTAATGAGTTTATTATTGAGCACAGCTTATCTACGGAGTTAGGGGTTTAGAATATGCCCGAGGTAGGCTTACCGGTCGTAAGAGGCGACTAATATGCACCAAGATAATCATGTGGAACTCGATAGTTGATCTACGGATATGATGTCTCTCACCTCTCATTACACATGTCCTAGAAAGTTGCACTGGTTATACCAAATCACCACCACGACAGTGGTTAGGGATACCCGGAGCGTACCGGGTTCCTATCCGCCAAAGGACTGTCACTTTTGACAACACTCCCCCTGCGGGTTAGGGGTTTAGAATATGCCCGACGTAAGCATTACGGTAGTAAGAGGCGACTAATATGCACAAAAGTAATGACGTAACCCCTGCGGGATAGAGGTTTAGAATATGCCCGAGGTAGGCATACCGGTCGTAAGAGGCGACTTATATGCACAACGGTAATGACGTGCAACTCGATGGTTGATCTACCGATATGATACCTCTCACCTCTCATTACTCATCTTATCCTTCCTTACGGAAGGAGGGGTGACATGACCTAGAAGGTTTCACTGGTCATAAATCGCTACCACGACAGTCGGGCAGTACCGCAAGGGAGTACCGGAGCGTACCGGGTTCAAACCCGGCCAAGGACTGTTAATTCGACAACACTCCCCAAAACCTTCGGGGAGTGTTTTTTTCGTTACCACAACAACAACAACAACAACAAGGTAATGACGTGCTACTCGATGGTTGATCTACCCATATGATGCCTCTCACCCCTTATTACCCATCTCTCCTTCCTTACGGAAGGGGTGACATGACCTAGAAGGTTCCACTGGTCATACCAAATCGTTACCACGACAGTCGGACAGTACCGCAACGGAGTACCGGAGCGTACCGGATTCATATCCGGCCAAGGAATGTCTCTTCGACAGTTCAAAGTTTGTTTACAAATGACACCAACACAAATGCCAAACATGTATTGACACTATAGGGCCAGAGGAGAGGAGAGGAAAGTAAAGGAAAGGAATGAAAAGGAAAGGAAAAGAAAGGAATGAAAAGGGAATGAAAACGAAAGTAAAAGAAAGGAATGAAAAGGAAAGGAAAAGAAAGGAATGAAAAGTAAAGGGAAGGAAAGCAAGAGAAAGGAAAGGAAAAGAAAGGAAAGGAAACAATAAAAGAGAAAACAATAAAAAAATTTTAAATGGAGAAATCAAAGAAAACAAAAATATTTTAAAGGAAAGGAACAGAAGAAAAGGGGAAAAAGGATAATGAAAGGAATAGCAAATAATGAAACTAAATGAAAGTTTTGTGGATACATTTTAACCACTGGGCGATCTCTAGTATTTATAAAGTTACAAGAGGATCTAAGCCGATTCTAAGTCTAGTCCAGATAAAGCCTTGGAGGCAAAGAATGTCTGAGACTGCGGACGCAGCCCAAGGGGAAACGCTGATTGATGAGGGGAACTCGAGCCCAGTAGAGGAGAGGGAAGCTAGTCCAGGACGGAGCTCCCCAGATAACACCACCAACAAACCAACGAAGTACCCTCCCGCATCAGCCAGCACCATCGCTCCCGAACCAAATAAGGGGACCAGCGAGCAAAAGCAGGAAGAAATCCGAAATACCCAGGAGCTTCTGGATGACATCGACCTGCAACGGTTCGACTTGGCAGACAAAATGAGCGAAAGCGACTATCGGCTTTCAAAAATTGACGAGCCGATGAGTGACTCAGGACCTCAATGACTGCCCAATAGGGTTAGGCTTATTTATGAAATTGATCCGATTTCAAGTCTTACAGCCTAAAAATGTTCGTATTGATACAGTATAAGAAAGTTTCAGCCTGATCAGACCTTGTTTAGAGGTGGCGACTTGAGCTGAACCTCTGTATTAAGGCGTTTAAAAAAATGCATTTTTTCACGGCATCCACTGCAAACACAAACAAGTAAGGAAGTCTAAGTTCGGGAAAACCGAACATTAAATACCCAGCGGTAGTTTCCATGTGATTTTCGAAATATTCCGTATCGAAAGTGGGCGTGGTCGGGAAGCGATTTCGTCCTATTTCATCAGGTATACTCCTTATAATGCTAGTATACCTTGTGCCGAATTTCATGATTCTACCGTAATCAATTTTAAAGTTACGACCAGTGGAATGGTCAAAAATTCTTCCCTTAAAAGTGGGCGGTGCCACGCCCACTTTAAAAAACTTATTAAAAAATCATTTATAAAATTATATCATATTATTATATAAAATTATATCATTTTAGCCATTGCAGCTACCGAGAGAAGCCTTCTTGACTCTTCAATTATTTTTACTCTACCGGTGTTTAAAACATCACGGTATTACATTTTCTTTCCATGGCTGTGTGTCCTGGCAGAGGTTTCTTGCAAGGAAGGTGAAGTCAAATGCAAATTTGCCAGTGTAAACGGGTTCGAAATGACTCATTCAAATTGGGCAAATTTGGTGCAGTGTAAATGTAGTATAAATTAAAACGGTAAACTCTTTCAAAGTAAATTTGCAACTTTGGGGACGCCGAATAAATAAACGTTTTTCTGCAGTTGAGACGAATTTGTGGACGTTAATACATCGCTTTTTTTTGTGTACTAAGCTAAAAAAAATATGGCGAATTTACGATCAACTGACGAAATTTTTTTACTTGGACATCCGTGTTCTCAAATTCTCGGAAGCAAATTACCATCGATTAAGCAAGTGTTGTGTGTTTTTTTTTACAATCACAATAAAGTTCGTTTAACAATACATGAAAGTGCAGTGCTTGTCATAAAAGAAGTGTCAGTATTTTGGTCGAAAGCACGAATTCCTATTCGTAAAGAGTACAATTGTGTTTCGAAAGTGAAAAAATTAGTTACAAAATGGAAAGGTCTTCTCACAAATAAAAATAAATCCAAAGAGATTTTCAGAGAACACGAGGCCGCTTTTGTAGCGAATTTAAACGGTCTGTTTGATATCGCCCATGCAAATGCTATGACGATGATGACAATTGAAGAGGACAAGGCATTTCTTGAAATGCAACGCAAGGACGGACGCCCAGGTAATTTAGCTGGATCAGATTTAAAGTTAGCTAAGAAGGAGCAAAGGAAGACACAACGTGATTCGGAGAATCATGTCCGAAAACAAAGGGAGATTGAGCGCGTTGCTACCCAGGTATCATACAATGATGAAGGTAAAATTAGGTGTTACGTGTGTCATGTATTATTTTTTATGTATTAATTATTCTTTCCTCCAGAGTCCGACGCACCCTCTGTGGGTACTGTTAGTGATTCTTCGATGCACATTCCGGAACCTGAAAAAAAATTACAACCAGCACAAAGAGGGCGAAAGAATTTCTTAACCCCTCGCGTATTATCTTCATTGGATAAATGGCGAATCACAAACAATGCTGCCATGCATTTAGTATCCGCAATATTGGAAGCATTGGACCATGATATAAGAGAATTTGCATTTAATGCAAGAACATTACAGCGACTTAGAGAAGAAAATCGAGCAACTGCCGCTTAATCTGCCAAAAAAGGCTGCCTTAACTTGGTAATACATTTTTCTAAATCTGTATTAAGTAGGTCAGATTTTATAATTAATATTATAATGCAAATGAGTGGATTCTTTAAATAAATAAGCAAAGATTATTTAAATTTCAATCCCATCCACACTTTTTATTACTTTCAGATGTCAGCAGTGGTGCACTGGGACGGTAAAATGCTCCCAGAGTTGACGGGACATAACTTGGTAGAGCGCTTACCAATCATTATTACACATATGGACGGCGAACAGCTCATAGGTGTACCTAAGCTAAGTTCTTCAACTGGAATGGAAATCTCTAAAACAGTTTTTGACGCACTGAATGAATGGCAACTCTCTAATAAAATTGTAGCGGCTTGCTTTGATACAACTGCTTCCAATTCGGGAAGATTAAATGGCGCTGCAGTTTTATTAGAAGGTCTGTTACAGCGCAGCTTGCTTTATCTTCCATGCAGACATCACATCGCCGAAATATTTTTGCGAGCTGTCGCTGAAGCTACATCAAGTCCAAATGTCCCCCTCTTTGCAAGATTTAAAGAGTCTTGGAGCGAAATTGACCAGAGTAACTCCAAGTTTGGAGTAGCGAATGATTACATAGCGATGCATTTAAATGATGAAAGAGAAAAAATAATTAATTACTGTCATGCCGAATTGACAAGGGACCATACTCGTACTGATTACGTAGAACTGTTGGAGTTAACTTTACTTTTTTTGGGAAATATTCCGGAATATCACCATTTTCGATCTCCTGGACCAATGTATCATGCACGTTGGATGTCCAAGGCTATCTATACCCTAAAAATATATTTGTTTCGATATGAATTCAAATTGACAAGCAAAGAAGAAAAATATTTGCGTGACGTATCTGTTTTTATTGTAAGGTTTTATGTAAAATATTGGTTTCGTTCAACAATTGCGTGTGAAGCTCCGAATCTCGACTTTCAATTCATTCGTGAAATATACTTTGATAAGGAAATAGATGAGAAAATTTCTACTGCTGTGCTCAAAAAAGCCTGCAACCATTTATGGTATATAGCGGATGAAAACATAGCTCTTTCCTTGTTCGACGATAATGTTTCCTATGCTGAGAAGCGAAAAATGGCAAAGAGAGTATTAGAGCTTGGTCTTGATGGCAATAAAAATGACAATTCACTTAAGCGTATAAGCCTGAAAGAGAAAGATCTGCCATCGTTCGTTACAAAGAAGTTGTGTGACTTCATTACGTGTAACACCATTAAGTTTTTCGACCGTTTCAACATATCAACATCATTTTTGACCAATGATCCTTCTGAATGGAATGATAGCGATGAATTTAAGGACGCTTTGGAAATAATCGGCAAACTAAAAGTGGTTAATGACTCGGCAGAGCGCGGCGTCAAACTCATGCAAGACTATAACCAAAAACTTACAAAAAAAGAGCATGAACTTCAAAATTTATTACAAGTTGTAAAAGAATATCAAAAAAAATTTCCTTTAAATTCAATCATTTATATTAACTTTTATTCAATTTGTATACACGAATATTTAATTTACTTGAATACTGTTTTGTACCAAAAATCAAATATTAATTTTTTTTTATACCATAGAAGGAGTGGAGTCATCCTATATATCAAAATAAAAATAATTTGTTGGATTTATGAAACTAATATCGAAGTAATCTATATTTAAATTTAGTTTCATATTTAAATATTTTAAACAAAAGAACTATTCATAAGATACATATTTTTTTGAGCGCGAAAAAATGTGTCTTTGCTAAGAATGCATATATATATGTATATAACTTTAAGCTCTTGTCGCCACCTCTAAACCTTTATGGATTTACTTAAAATTTCACATATTTGTATATCACAGTAAAACGAACATTTTTAGCCCATAAGACTATCATTTACGCAACTTTTTTTTCCCTCCATACAAATAAGCCGAACCCTACTGCCCAACGCCCCAGATCAACCACCATCACGCAGTGGCATTAGTGGTCGCATGTTAATGATACTCTCAACGTCTGCTAGGGCAGCTCTCAACACTTCTTCGCGTATATTGCTCTTTGGCAGGATATCCATCAATACTGACTTCACAGAACGAATCGTGCGTTCCCATGCGCCATGTGCGGCGCTGCCGGTGGTATGAAAGTCCATTCAATTTCAGGGTATTTTTGCATAATAGTATCAGACGATATCTTTTCAATCTCTTCCGCTAATATTCGACTGGCGCCTCTAAAATTGGTTCCGTTGTCGGATATAATTCGTCTGGGAACGCCTCTTCGGGCAATGAACAGTTTCAATACGAGAAGGAACGAGTCCGTCGAGAATGATGGCGAAATTTCAATATGAACCGCTCGAATGGTCATACATGTAAAAACAACGCCCCACCGTTTCTCATGCTGTCTTCCAGCCATCACGTCAAAGGGTCCAAAATAATCAACGCCTGTGTATGCGAAAGGGTGGGTAAATGCTGCAAGGCGATCTGCGGGAAGTCTGCCCAATTGTGGCGGTGTTGGTTGCGTCCGTTGGTTGCGACCTTGTTGACAGACTTTCACAATCGTTCTCACCAATGCACGTAATCCCGGTAAGCAGAATCGCTGTCTCATCTCATTTACCACTATCTCGTTATGATGGTGATGGAACCTTCGGTGGTGGAAATCTACGATGAGATCGGTAACGCTATGATGTCTTGGGAGAATTATCGGCTGTTTCAGGTCTGATGACACACCCCTTACTTCGTCGATTCGTCCCTTCACGCGCAGCCGACCGTACTTATCTATCGCGATGTTGAGCTTCGATGGCACCCACCTCCATTCGCCGACTTGTGACTCTTCCAAGATTTCCCCCAAGCGTACCGCCACAAATTGGTGGAACTTTCTAGTGTCAGACCGTATCCAACATAAGACGTCTATTGAATCGGACGAGAAGATGCGACGGCTAATCTGTATGGAAATCTCCTGTTGTATAAACTTGGCGAGGCGAAGCCCAAGAATTGCAGCCATCAACTCAAACCTCGGAATCGAGAGCGGTTTCACTGGGGCGACTCTTTTTTTGATGCTATTAGGTTGCACCTAATGTCGCCGACGTCACTGGAACGCAGGAATGCCACAGCTGATATACTGGCGTCGACAAAAAGGTGCAGCTGGTTATCGTTACTACAGCTTGCCAAGACATAGCAGCGTGGAATTCGGATTTAGTTTATGTGTTTCAGCCCACGCACCCACTGCCACCATGCTAGTTGTTCTTGTTCGTGCACGGGTTCATCCCAAGCCACTCCTGATCGCCAAACATCCTGAAGATGCCTTTGCCTCGATCACAAAGAAACCCAGCAGACCCAAGGCATATGCCTCTTTGTTGGTATGCTTGACTCGTCGAAAACTTCCGGATTGAAATTATGTATGAAGGCCAACTCGTCGCTGCTCGGCAAGCACCACATACCGAGAACCTTTTGGGATTCCGACCCTGGCTCGGCGACTCTTGCTTGGGCCCTGATCCGTCCAGGAGCGCCTCTACAACTCGCGTAGAGTTTGAGATCAAGTTGCGCATCTCGAACCCGCCTTCGCCGTGGATGTGGCGGACGTCGGTGGCTAGTCATATCATATCACCTTCATCGTCTACGCTATGCAGCCAATCATCTACAAAGGTGTTTCGGACGATTGCTGCCACTGCTTGAGGAAGCTCTTTCTCGAAACGGTGAGCATTTTTGTCTTTTATGTAGTTGGCTAAATATGGGGAGCAAGACGCTCCAAACGTCATCACGGTCATAGCCCATACATCAGGTCGACGGCTGCTATCGCCATCCCTCCAAAGAAACTGCTGCGCCACCTGGTCCTCTTTTCTCACCTGTATTTGGTGAAACATTTCACGAACGTCCCCGCATATAGCCACCGGTCGTTCACGAAATCGTATTAAAACACCTACCATTGATCGTAAGAGGTCGGGGCTTGTAAGCAATACGTCGTTCAGGCTTATATTTTGCACCTTAGCCGCTGCGTCCCATACAATTTTTCTCTTGTTTTTGTTAATATTTATTACAGTGAACATCGGTATGAACCAGGACTTACCCCCTTTAGTAACTTCTTCTACGGAAAGTTTGCTGACATACCCGTGTTGCATATAGTGGTTAATTTTATTGATTAAGAATTCTTTTAACTCGGTGGACTTTGCCATCTTCCTTTTCCAAACATTGAAGACGATGATAAGCCATTTGGAAGGAATCAGGTAAATCGATTTGATCGTATCTCCATAAGAAGCCAGTTTCCCACTTCCTTTCGTATGGTTTATATTTGACTGGTATATGCGCGCTCGTCTGCCTTTGATCTAAGTGGTTTTACGGTGGGACTGGTACCTATCGATTCTATGGAAAAATATGTTCTCATGAAGCTGTCAACTTGATTATCCCGCGTACAGGGGCATATGCAACAAACTTTCCTCTAGTCGATGTTCGGAATTGTCGTGACCATATACCGACCAGCCTAACTTACATCGCGCAGGTGATGATCTACCTTCGATTTGATGTACCTCCAGCGGTATGGAGAGTTTTATGTTGTCCAAGCCTATCAAGAAACGTGCTTTGCAATTAGTGTACGGTAATATAGGCAGTGATCTCAAGTGATGGTGCTCTGCCAGCGTTTCGGGGCTTAAGGATTGTTGCGGTAACTCTAGGTTAGTGATGGTGCATACGTTACGCACACGATAGCGCGTTAGGTTTGCTCTGCCGGATATTTCGCAACCTACAAATTTAGAGTGGGCCTCCTGTTGAGTTATATCACCTGTCCATCTCAAACAAAGTTCTTCACTGGGACCGTTAAGACCAAGTTGTTCGGCCAAGCTATTGTCCATCAGTGTGCAAGATGCCCCTTCATCAAACGTCTCCAACGTTGACTTCGGTCCGTAAAGAGTCACCAGAATGTAGCGAAAGATTGCTCTCTTGAACTTACGCTGATGGGATAGAACTGTGGATCCATCACTACCATTATTGCCCATGCTTTCGAGGCGTCTTCATGAATGAGAACCCTTTCTTTGTTGCTCCTTCGTCCCCCTTTCTCCTCCCCACTAGTATACGTAGTACGGCTTAGTGGTGTCACTTGGCTGGCGCACGTTGCTAGGTCGAATAGCCAATCATCAAATGACACAATGTTAGTGCGAGCTGTATTCATTAGAGTGTTTAACCGGTCGCTTTTCACTGCTGGCATCTGTCTCAACTTGCGCTGGAGTGTGTCGTGGATTACATCGGGTCGCCCGAAAAGCATGCGCAGTGTACCAATGGCTAGATGAACTGTGGAGGGCATAATGAGCTTCCCTCTTACGGCTTCTAAAGCTGCCCCGCGTAGTGACTTTTGCAGTCTAATTAAATTTTCCTGCTCAGAAAACCCGCAACGTTTGGTTGATTTCTCGTAGTTTGTAATGAAGAGCGGCCACTCCTCTGGTTTTCCGGAGAAGGGTGGCAAATCTTTACTAATCGCAAATCTTTACTTACATCCAGATTGTAGCGTGGGTGTGTATATAGAATTCCCCACGTGCTTTCGTTGACGGGCGCTAAACCTCCATGTGGTTGCCCAGAACAGCCGTGAGCAGGTGAGGCAGGTTGGTATGGTGCGGTAGCACCGTATGCTCCTATATACGCAGCGCCCACGTTAGCTTGTGATATATTCAGTGGCGATCGCGATGCATGTTGGCCGTTGTCTCCTTGAGTGGAAGTGAAGATGGTGATATTTGGTCCGTGAAGGCTCTGACCGTACACACAACCAGAAGGGTGAGCAAACGTCGAGTTAAGTTGAGGTTCACCAATATAATTGGGTAGCCGGTTATAAAGAGTAACTGGGTTATGCATCATGTGTGCGCTGGTATAACATGCCTGTTGATTTATAGGTACCCCCAGGGCTCCGAGCCCAGTATGTAAAGGTATATATGGCGACACATGGTACGCACTATTCATGGAAAATATGCCGGGCACATTTGCAGATATCGTGGTAGTTGGAGTCGCAATTAACGAATTACCCCCTGTAATGTATGATTGCGCATTTTTGCTACATGCACCAGTAAGCGATAGCGTATTATCATCAGTAAGGTCACCTTCGGAATTTTGCCGGTCAGTCATGACGTGTTAACAAATGGCCGATGAGTAGAAATTTCCCAACGATAATTGCAAATTACGTAAGGTGTAGTTTTCAACCAAGAATGTTGGCGGGTGGCAAATTTAAACACGTATTTTCAGCTGTATTACTATGGTAAATTCATTTAATTCAAATGGTAGATGGGTAAATTGCAAGATTATTATATTGGAAGTAATATAATCGCTAAAATACTTGTGCTCCTTGTAGCTGTATGTTCCACTCCGCCCACGAAAAGAAAAGGAAAGAGCGCGAGTGCAATTGCTTGACGTTAGATCGGCTCAGTTGGGCAGCTACGGGACATACAACCCCAAGGTTGCATTTTTAAGTAAAAGCAATATGTATCTTTAGGTACTCGAGGGTGTACCGACTTGTTGCGCGCTAACAGATGGATAGACGGCTTACTCCGCACCAGAACCGCTGAAACCTGGACGGGCAGCAGCATAATACAGGTCAACACCACTAAGGGGTGCCCCCAAGAAGGGGTCCTCTCACCCCTTCTGTGGAGCCTAGTAGTAGACGAGCTCTTGCAAACTCTTACTGACAGTGGTGCCAAGGCTATGCGGATGACATCGTCATAATTGCACGGGGCAAATTTGAGCCCACCCTTTGTGACATCATACAAAGAGCACTAAACCTGATAAGAATATGGTTTGCCAGTGTGGGGCTTAATCTAAACCCCACAAAAACAGCCATAATCCCCTTTACCAGAAAAATAGTCCTCCCGGGACTCAGAGCAATAACCCTCGATGGCACGTTGATAGAGTTTGTTGCTGAAGTAAAATACTTGGGGGTCATCTTCGACAGCAAGCTTCTATGGGGGCAACATTTCGTGAACATGTCCAGTAGGGCGACAAGATCCATCATGGTATGCAGACGCATCGCGGGCAAAACATGGGGAAGCAGCCCGCAAATCCTGAGATGGGTGTACACCATGATAGTAAAACCCACTATCACCTATGGCTCGGTAGCATGGGCACCGAGAACAGTCCATTCAACAGTGAGACAAGCACTCTCCAAGATCCAGCGCATGGCGTGCGTATGCATCACAGGGGAAATGACCACTTGCCCCACCCCTGCCCTGGAGGCTATTCTTGATCTACCCCCACTACATGTAGCGATAGAGTAGTCGGCCCAAAAGAATTCTCCTCAACATTGCTAAGGATGATTCGGCAGACTAAAAGTAAGTGCAACTAACAACATATTGAAGTTGAGAGAAACCATCCCAATTTCTCAACTACCGAGGCACGACATTCTCAGGCATATAACATTTGAAAGGAGATTTAGAGTAGAACTGGGAAACAAGTCAACCTGGGAACAATCCAGAGCAGACACCATACACCGCTCCCAGACGATCGTGTGGTACACGGATGGCTCGAAGACCCCAGAGGGGATCGGAGCCGGAATATTCGGCCCAAGAGCATGGATCTCAGCGCCTCTGGGGATATACTCCAGCATCTCCCAAGCGGAAGAATATGCCATACACCACAGAACTAAACCTGCAGCGTGGATATAGCAATGAGCGCATCGCTATACTTAGCGACAGCCAAGCTGCACTCAAAGCAATCTCATCTTACGAGGTAAAATCAGCCCTTAACCGCGAGTGCATTAAGAAGCTAAACGACCTAGGAACCAACAATAGGGTGCTTCTAGCATGGGCTCCAAGTCATACAGGAATCGAAGCTAACGAGCAGGCTGATACGTTCCCACAACAGCCGGTTCTACGTACCGGAATGACTCGGATTTTTACATCCGACCAAGGGCTGTTATTTCGACTCTACCCTGTCTAACCTGTCACCTTTTCCACTAATATTGTCATCCTCCGAGCAGCTCCTTGCAGCAGGGCTGCTCAAAACTCTCCTGCTCCGGGCTGGGGTCGAATCCAACCCGGGTCCAGGAGAATGGATCTGCTGCGTCTGCTGGACGAAGATTTACGTTAAGCGTTCACACTCCGTCCAATGCAATTCTTGTAAAAGATGGTTGCACAAAACCAGGTGCTCCGGGCTAAATCCCTCCACACATAGGCCCTCTAGTTTCTACAAAACTTTCGTGGCCCCTTGCTGTTCACGCCCTAGGACGTCCCGTGCCCAACGACGATCCAGTATCGCACCGTCACAAGCTTCTGAAATAGTCTCCACGACTAATAGCACTAATAACGCCCAGCAAGTAGTGTGTAACACCCGCTGCCGCTCACGCCCATAGGCGCCAACACCTCACACAGCCGCCCACAGCCACTTTCTACGTATCACCTCTGTTTCAGATGTGAGCAATGCCGAGCGACAGCCCACCCCCCTCCCACTTTCAAATTCCCCTTCTTCTTCCAGCACTATCACAAATGTAAGTCAAAGCCACCAGCTCCTGGTCCCTTACACCTTGTGCTCTGTTTGTCGGCTGAGACTATATACACCTGCGACATCAGTCAAATGCAATTCCTGCCTTGGCCTGTGTCACCTGCTTATATGTTATCAACTTGGAAACAGGAATCTATGGACTGATACGTGCGTTGCACCATGTTGTCGAGCTACGCAACCTACAACGTCGACCGATTCGCCACCTTCTGGTGCCTCGGATCCCTCGTCTTCTAGAGTGCGACGCAGTGTGCGACCCAGCCTGCTTCCACCAAGGCATACGCACCAGTCCCTGACTCCCAGCGTGAATATTTCTCCCCGTTCGCACTTTCGCGTCCTACAGCTAAACTGCAACGGCCTAACCGGGAAAGTGAGTGAAATAGTGAGCTTCATGAAGCTACAGAATATCAAGATCGCTGCCATTCAGGAGACGAAGTTAAACGCCCGATCAAATCTTCGGACTTGTGACGGCTATAACATCCACCGACGTGATCGATGGAAGGAGGGGTGACATGACCTAGAAGGTTCCACTGGTCATAAATCGCTACCACGACAGTCGGGCAGTACCGCAAGGGAGTACCGGAGCGTACCGGATTCATATCCGGCCAAGGACTGTCAGTTCGACAGCACTCCCCAAAACCTTCGGGGAGTGTTTTTGTCGTTACAACAACAACAACAACAACAACGTGATCGAGAGAGAGGTCTTGGGGGCGGACTCGCCTTCAGCACACACCAATCCGTGCAATATCGTCCATTTGAGCCCGACGTCGACCCGAGGGACAACCTCCTGGAACGTCAAGGAATGGTTGTCCGGACAGGCGACGTCGACCTTGACCTATATACGACGTCGACCTATATACCTCCAGCCACCTGCTGTCCGAGAGATTACCACCCTGACATCAGTGCGTTACTCAGAGGGGATAATCGTGTAATCCTCGGAGACTTCAACGCACACCACGATCTGTGGCACTCAAGCCTACAGGCCGATGGCAGGGGCGTTGAATGGCGACCAATGCTTACTCTTGCATCTGACCATTTGCCGATAGTCCTCTCAATCGATCGCCTCAATGACTTCGTTACTTCTGAGAAGCGCACCTTCACTAACTTCAGTAAAGCTGATTGGGTTGGTTTTCTAAATTTCACTGAGAGCACCTTCGCTGCTCTTCCCATCCCGTCTGATGTACGAGAAGGGGAGAAAGCGTTTCGCTTGGTCATAGCTTTAGCCTCCAATCAATATATTCCGTCAGGTAGAATTAAGGAGATACGTCCGTACTTCCCCGCAGAGGCAGCGGCCCTGGCTAATGAACGTGACCACGTGCGACGCTTGAACCCTACGGATCCTCAAATTCAAGATCTCAATGCGGAAATCAGACGGCTAGTTGATCAACACAAACGCGCCAAATGGGAGGAGCACCTAAGGTCCTGTAACCTCTCTGCTGGTGTTGGCAAATTATGGTCCACTGTTAAATCCTTGTCTAATCCGACCAAACCGAACGACAAAATATCCATCACCTTTCGTGATAAGGTACACTCGAAACCAAACAGATGCGAGAGCGCTTACTGCCGGCAATTTGTACTGCATCCTCCGGTTGACAAGGAAATCAGGCGCGCCATCAGGGAAGCGCACAAACGCAAAAACATCCAAGCGCCCATGCCATCACCACCACAGAGGTTCGGGAGGCCATACGGGGGTCCAACAACTCCAAATCTATTGGCCCAGACGATATATCCATGCTGATGCTAAAACATCTTGGTGATGAGGGAGTAAGGTACCTAACAACCGTCTTCAATCTGTCCATGACCACCTTTGTCATTCCAGAAATATGGAAACAGGCAAAATTGGTGCCACTACTAAAGCCAACGTGGGGGAGTCATATCGACCGATATCACTCCTCTCGCCAGTAGTGAAGACCCTGGAGACGGTCTTGCTCCCTTACTATATCGCTAACCTACGATTGACCTGGATTCCGCAAAATGCACAGCACTACCACCGCGCTAAACGCCATCACCACACAGATAGGTGTCGGTCTCAACCAATCTCGCCCAAATGACAGGACCGTGCTAGTTGCGCTTGATCTGTCGAAAGCTTTTGACTCTGTTAATCATGCACAACTCATTAACGATCTGGAAGATTCAAACCTTCCCCCCTGTCTAAAGCGTTGGACCGCCAACTATCTGAGTGGCCGGCAGTCATCGGTGGAATTTAGAGGCGAAAGATCAAAACCACGTATAATTAAGCAGGGGGTGCCACAGGGTGGTATCCTATCACCGCTTCTGTTTAATTATTACATATCGAGGCTCTCTTCCCCACCAGAAGGCGTCTCGATCGTCTCCTACGCCGATGACTGCACGATCCTGGCGACTGGACCCTCCGTTGATGAGCTCTGCTCGAGAACTCATTCTTACCTTCCAACCCTTTCCAGTTTCTTCGCTGCACGGAGCCTGACATTGTCACCGACCAAATCCTCGGCCGACGTGGACAGCGCAGGCGAACATGGAATTAGACGTCTACGTCGACGGCATTAAGCTTCCGACTGTCACACACCCCAAAATCTCAGGGATCACGTTTGATAACATGTTGAAATACGGTGCTCATGTAGCCGCGATTGCCACCAAAGTATAAAGCCGTAACAAAATCCTCAAGCCACTAGCTGGCAGTACTTGGGGGGAAAGACAAAGAAACGTTACCGGCAACGTACAAGGCAATCGGCCAGCCGGCTCTGAGCTACGCGACGCCAATATGGTCGCCGGGGTTAGCAGACACACATTGGAGGAGGTTGCAGGCCTGCCAAAACACCGCACTCAGAACTGCCACGGGGTGCCTCCTTATGCCTCCTGAGCACCATCTTCATAATGAGGCAAAAATGCTCGATGTCAAAAAGCACTGCGAGATGTTGACCAGACAATTCCTGTTCAACTGCCATAAACCGCAGCACCCGAACAGGAACCTGCTCAACGAAAATCCGCCTCCCAGGAGAATAAGGAGTCATCTCCGTAAGCACTATGACGAGATCCGGCACCACATTTTCTCGCCGTTTGATCCAAAGTTGCACCGGCGGGCCCTCAACCTCATCCACACAGTCGGTAAACTCCTTTGTCAGGTCTCGTCCAGTGAATGCAGTCCTACAGGCACAAGCCCCACCTTTTGCCGACGAGGAACGCGAACTGCCCAGGGAGACAAGAGTCACGCTGACTCAACTTCGTTCTGGATACTGTAACAGACTAAACTCTTACCTATCCAGACTGAACTCTGACATGCCAAATGTCTGCCCGGCATGCGGCGTGTCTCCCCACGATACTAACCATCTGTTCATCCGCTCAACTGAGCCCACTCTTCTAACACCTATTTCACTCTGGTCCACCCCTGTTGAAACCGCGAGGTTTCTTGGACTTCCGTTAGAAGAGCCTGATAACAGTGTTGGATGGGGGTGACATCCTAGGCAGGTTAAGTAGTCGCTACAACAACAACAGCAGGCTGATAGCCTAGCGAGACACGCAGCAAGCAGAAGCCCCATCGGGCCTGAGCCAGTGGATCCTCAAACGCTTAGAGAATGCTTGAGGAAAGACGAAGGAAAATAACGAGAGGAATACTGGCGCAATGTGCCGGGCTTGCGGCAGTCGAAGTTGCTCTTGGGCGGCTACAATACCTCTCGATACAGAGCAATAATAAGCCTCTCCAAAGCTAATTTAAGAATTTTAACTGCTATTCTTACAGGTCATTGCAGACTCAACAACCACCTACACAAAATGGGAATAAGGGCGAATGACAACATCCTTATGGCATGCGACGCAATAGCCAGAACAAGAGCACAAGTCCTGGGATCACCATGACCATAGCATAGGAATTACAAGCCCTCAGGCCAACTGAAATAATCACCTTTTTGAGGGAAGTTGGCTTGGATAAGATGTTGTAGAGATGAGGGCACAATAGACCACCCGGTCGCAGTGCTATCCTCAAATTATCTATCTATCTAAGCCGATTCTATGATTGGCTATGTTTGAACAGACTGAAACTAAATATTACCAAAATAAAATTTTGTTGTAATATCAAGGCGGAAGTCTCCAACGAGTTGCAAAACCTAATTATAAACAATGAAAAAATGTATAAAATGAACAATTCAAGTAGGTATCAAAATCGATAATAAACTCAACATTCCCAAATCAGCCGGTTTTTTAACCCGGCCAAGGGCTGTTATTTCAGTGTAACCTTCTCTAACTTGTCACGTCCTACTCTGAAATTGTCATTCTCGGAGCAATCCCTTGTAGCAGGGTTACTCCATTTTCTCTTGTTACGGGATGGTTTCGAATCGAACCCCGGACTAAGACCCTGGATCTGCTGCGACAGCTGGAAGAAAATGTATGTCAAACGGTCACATTCTGTCTAATGCGACCTTAATCCTGCCATTCACAGACTCCATTTCTTCAGTACTTTCGAGGAACCTTGTTGTACACACCTTAGAACTTATAAACTGCGTCAACTGGCGGCCGATGCTGACATTGGCATCCGACCACCTGCCAATCATACTCTCAATCGAGCGACAGACGGACTTTATTACCTCCGAACGAAGAACCTTTATAAACTTCAGCAAAGCGCAATTGGACCGTTTTACGAACTATACAGAGCGCTCCTTTGCTGCCCTAATTTCCCTGCTGAGGCAGCGGCTCTGGCAAGAGAACGTGACCAATCCCGCAGACCCCAGAGTTAAAGATCTTAACGCGGAAATCCGACGGACAGTCAATGACTACAAGTTGAACTAGTGGAAGCAACACCTAGAGGCATGAAAACTTTCCGGTTGAGTCGGCAAGTCGTGGTTAACAGTCAAGGCTCCGTCAAATCCGACCAAATACAATAACAAGATCGTCATTACATTTGGTGACAGCGTTAAATCGGAACAGGCGATGCGCGAGCCCTTTCTGCCGACAGTTTATAATGCATCCACCTGCTGATAGGGGCCAAGAGACGAGCCATCCTTCGGGCCCACAAACACAACACAGCGCCCATTGCTGTCTCCGTTGTTGTTGTTGTACCTCGGTCATATTCTAAACCCCTAACCCGCAGAAGTATTGCTGTCTCCGTCTCCGAGGTCAACGAAGGTCAAGCCCTCAAGATCAATTGCACCCGACGGTATTGCCATGACGACGCTGAAACACCTAGGCCACGAGGGACAGAGCGGCTATATTTAACCTCTTGCTATCCGCTTTCGTCATTCCAGAGATTTGGAAACCAGCGATTGTGGCCCCCCTACTAAAACTAGGGAAGCCGGCGAACCAAGGATAATCATATTGTCCAACATCTCTCCCGTTGTCGGTAGCGAAGTTATTGGAGACCCACAATCTCAATCACACTGAGTCGGTAAACTCCGTTGTCAAACCTTCGGAGAGTGTTTTTGTCATTACCACAATAACAACAACAGTGCTCGTGGCCTTGACCTTTCGAAAGCCTTCGACACGGTCCACCACGCCACACTCCTAAGAGACCTGGAAGCGGCACCGTTCCCTGCCGTCCTAAAAAGGTGGACCGATAACTACCTCAACGGTCGGCAGGTCAAATTTAGGAACAAGTAATCTAGACGACGAAGAACCAAACTAGGGGTGCCGCAGGGGGGTGTCCTATCCCCCCTTTTGTTTAATTTCTATATTTCGAGGCTTTCTCCTCCGTTATATCCTAAGCTGACGACTGCACGATTATGGCTTCGGACACTTTTTACGACGTGGAATGCTCAGATGGGACAAGAGTTGAACGTTCACGTAAATGGAGTACCTTTACCTACAATCCTGGGTGTAAGGTTTGACTACAGCCTCACCTTCGCTGCAACAGCATCTAAGGTACGGAGTCACAACAAGATCCTCAAGGCACTGACCGGCAGTACGTAAATAAAAGTTAATAATTGGCGCTATATATACCTCCTGCGGAGATTAAAACCGAGCTTCTCTACCAATTTGTGGTGTGCTGCTTCTAATTTTTCTTACAAATTGGCAGGGTTTTGCCGATTCCGAACGGCATCTGCAAAGCAGATTAATTTTTGGCTTAGAAGCCTTCCATGGCAGAAATACACTCGGAGAGTTGGCCAAACCACTGCCGAGGGGCGACCCCTTTCCAAACCACTTTTGATGTTACCTGTACCAGGGCTCGAACCTTGGACCTACCGCCACAACACGGCGGCCGGAAACAACAACAACAACACACCTTAGGGTATTGTTTTAGTTTTTAGCAACAAAAACACTCCCAGAAGGTTTTTCTGAGTTTTGTCGGAAGTGACACTCCTTTGCTGGATATAAAACCCGGTACACGTCGCCCAAGCGCCGTCCTTCCATCATCAAGTAGCCACAATGGTAGCCTAGCCTCCACGGCTAGCCCAACAGCGGTTCTCCTCGCACGGTTGGTGTTGTTGCTGTTGTTTCTAACGACAAAAACATTCCCAGAAAGTTTTGGGGAGTATTGTAGTTGTTATTAACAGTGCTTCGTCCTGCCTAATGTGCACGATTACTGTGAGAATCGCCATCAAGCTCTTCTAATGGGAGTCCAAGGAAAGGCAGTGGACCAGAGTGATATTTGTGTTAAAAGAGTAGGTTCAATTGAACTGGAATAGAGAAATTAATAAATAAATAAATAAAATTGACATATATACTACATGCAGGGCACGTATTTGGTATGGTGCGGTTCAGTCTGGATAAGTAAGAGTTGCGCCTGTTGCAATATCCAAAAAGAAGTCTAGTCTCTCTCGAAAGAACACGTTCCTCATCAGCTATTTCAGGTGGTTGATTGTCAATACCGGGTTCACAGGCTGAGATCTGAGGGATCTGTATACTGACTCGGTATGGAGTTCATTTAGAACGAGCCTATGGTTACGCAGATCAAATGGCTAGGTAATGTGGTGCCGGATCTCATCATAGTGTTTGCGGAGATGTTTTCTTATGTCTCTAGAGGGCGGATGTCTCTCGGATGGTATAAGCAGATATCCCGTGACAGTTCTGATGGCGGTGTTTTGGCAGACTTGCAACCAACTCTTCAGTTGGTGTCAGCCAGTGACTTGAGGATCTTGTTGCTGGCCGTTACCTTTGAGTCTATTGCGGTGGCATGACCATCGAAGGCGACGCTGTTGTCGAACGTCACACCCAGGATTCACAGTAGGTAGAGGTGCTCCATCTACGTGGATGTTTAACTCTTGTACCATCTGCACATCCCCGCCGCAAAAAGAGCTGCCGTCGATTTATTCGGAGACAGGGCCCGAATTCGCTCGGTGAATAAGCTGGAAAGGAGCAGCGTTCGGCAATGGAGAGGCCCTTACCCGAAGTCATAATCGTGCAGTCGTCAGCATAGGATACAATGGAGACTCCCTCCGGTGGGGAAGGAAGCCTCGAAATATAGAAATTATACAAAAGGGGGGATGGGACACCACGCAGCGGCACCCCTTATATGATTTTTCGTGGTCTAGATATCTTGTTCCTAAATTTGGCTAACGCCTGCCGATTTGAAGTAGCTTGCGGTCCGCCTTTTTAGGCCGGCAAGGAACGTTTATCTTCCAGGTCGCTTAGGAGTGTGGCCCCGTTGACCGTGTCAAAAGCTTTAGAAAGGTCAAGTGCCACGAGCATCGTCCTATGGCTTGTTGTTGTTGTTGTTGTAACGACAAAAACACTCCCCGAAGGTTTTGGGGAGTGCTGTCGAACTGACAGTCCTTGGCCGGATATGAATCCGGTACGCTCCGGTACTCCCTTGCGGTACTGCCCGACTGTCGTGGTAGCGATTTATGACCAGTGGAACGTCATGTCACCCCTCCTTCCGTAAGGAAAGAGAGATGGGTAATGAGAGGTGAGAGGCATCATATCCGTAGATCAACCATCGAGTTGCACGTCATTACCTTTGTGCATATTAGTCGCCTCTTACGACCGGTATGCCTACCTCGGGCATATTCTAAGCCCCTAACCCGCAGGGGTGGTCCTATGGCGATTTTATGGCATTCAAAGCAGATGTAGTGCGGTGTGACTTCGGAAACCATGTTGGTGTTAGGCCAAACGTATGTTTGCAGTTTAATACAGGAGCAGAATGGTCTCCAATAACTTCGCAACCTGCGACAGGAGATATCGGTCGATATGATTCTCCTTGGTTCGCCGTCTTCCCTGGTTATAGTATAGTGACCACAATCGCCTGTTTCCAAATCTCTGGAATGACGAAAGTGGTTAGCGAGAGATTCAAAAGAGCCGCTAAATAACTTTGTCCGTCGTGGCCTAGATGTTTCAACATCTTCATGGTAATACAGTCGGGTCCGAGGGCTTGGCTTCCTTGACCTCGGCGATGCAGACGGCAATGGGCGTTGTGTTGTGTTTTTGTGTATACGCTCAACAGATGGCTCGTCTCTGGCCCTGTCAGCAGGTGGATGCATTATAAACTGTCGGCAGAAGGAACTCGCGCATCGCCTGGGATCCGATTTGACGCTGTCACCAAATGTAATGGCGACTTTGTCATTGTATTTGGTATGATTTCATAGCGCCTTGACTGTTGACCATAATTTGCCGACTCCACCGGATAGGTTTCATGCCTCTAGGTGTTGCTTGCACTTGGTCAATTTGTGGCCATTGACTGTCCGTCGGATTTCCGCGTTGACATCTTTAATTCTGGGGTCTTCGGGATTGAGGAATCTAACTTGCTCAAGTTATCTTGCCAGAGCCGCTGCTTCCGCACTGAAATTCGGTCGAATTTCTGGGATTTGTCCAGCGGGAATTAAGCGGCCGGAGGCTAAATCGATAACTTTACTAGACTCTCGTTCACCTTGGCGTATATCTATCGGTGTGGATGGGGCAGCAAAGGAGAGCTCTGTTTAGTCCGTAAAATGGTCCAAGTCGTCCTTGCTGAAGTTGGTGAAAGTTCTTCGTTCAATGTCATATTCGGTCGCTGTTGACGCAGTTTAAGAGTGCTGCGCTCACCATTGAGATGTCTGGCGAGCTATGGCAGTTGCCTGCCCCTCTGGTAGGGGCGTCTCCGTTCACTGTAAAGAATATCGTACAGAGGCATCTATTTGCTCCGCAAGTGCATGCCCTCTGCTGTCTCCTGGCAAAACGTTACAGGGGGTATGTAGATATTAATAATTTGCAGATCGACATCGCCTGACCGGACCAATGTACCTTGGTATTATAAGGCTCAGTCCCTTGGGTGGAGGTCGGAAACCAATAGATTATATTGTACAGAGTGGTGTGTTATGAAATTGAGGCTACCCCAATACCGCTGGAACGGTTCTTCCGATGTACATTATACCCATCACAAGTTGGTAAGTCAGATCTTGTATTCAGTTTGGCCTCTTGAATCGCAGCGATTTTGATATTGTTTAGCTTCATTAATTCAGTAATATCCGCGATCTTGCCAGCTAACCCATTATAATTAAGCTATACAATTTTGAAGTACGCCGGAATCGAGGTAGGGGTCATACAAGGCGTGAGGGACGAATGCGTCTGCTAGGTGTTGTAGGCTGAGGCCTAACCTGGGTCGCAGTCTAGAAGATAATGAACCTTGAATATAAGATCGAGATAAAAGATTATATGGCGTGACCTGCGTTATGAACGTATCCGCCAAGAGGTTGCTGTTCGCGATCCCAGAACATATAAGTACTTGACATAGGCCAAGGCAAATTTTGCATTTGACCGATGCCGCAGGCGTATATAATCTTTGCCGACAAACAGTGCACGTTGTGAAAGGCACAAGGAGTGGGTGTCCTGAACAACGTGCATGCTGGAAGTAAGGGGTTATATTGGGGGCAGAGACAGGGGAGACTAACGCTCATCAGTTGAGTGATGAGCGGCTGTGCTAGTTGGACACGCTTTTGAGAGTGAGCGGCAGTCGGGAGTGCTTGAGGCTGGTATTGCAGCAGTGCTTCTAGTCGTGGAGTGTTTTCGTCGTTAAAAATAAAAGCAACCAAATTGGCTCGCTACATTTGGCCACCGGGCCAACCTTGCTGGCACCAACTGGAGGAGGTTGCAAGTGTGCCAAAATACCTCTTTCAGATCTGCCACGGGATGTCTCTGTTTGTCATCTGAGTCTCACTTCCATCAAGAGATTAAATAGCTCAATGTTCGTGAGCACGCAGAACTCCTAGAGACATAGGAAAACATATCTGTAAGCACTATTGAGACCCGGCATTATATTACCTTGCGGTTTCTAAACGACCTCCACACAGAGTCGGTATCCACATCCCTCAGATCTCGGTCTGTGAATCCCGTAATAGATATCCAACCTAGTGAAATAGCTGAAGAGGAGCGCGTCCTTCCAATGGATACAAGAGTCATGCTAGCTCATCTTCGTGCTGGTTATTGTAATAGGTTAAGCTGTTACTTATCCAGACTCAATCCCACCACACCAAATGGTTGCCCTGCATGTGGTTTATCCCCCCATTACACTAAACATCCCTTTTCCTGTTTAATTGAACCTACCCTTCTAACACCAATATCACTATGGCCCAACCCTGTTAAAACTGCGCGTTGCCTTAGACTCCCGTTAGAAGAGCTTGATGACGATTCTCAGATGCATTCGACACGGTCAATCACGCCACACTCCTGCGAGATGTAGAAGAGACACCGCTCCCTGCCGACATTAAACGGTGGACCGCTAATTACCACGTAGACGGAGTACCTCTACCTACTGTCAACCACCCGAAAATCTTGGGTGTGACGTTTGACAACGGCCTCACCTTTACTGGTCATGCCACCGCAACAGCTTCAAAGGTAAAGAGCCGCAATAAGATCCTCAAGTCACTGGCCGGCAGTACTTGGGGAAAAGACAAAGAAACATTGCTTGCTACATATAAGGCTATTGGCCGACCGGTTATTTACTACGCTGCGCCCAAATGGTCGCCCAATCTTGCTGACACCAATTGGAGGATTGTGCAAGTCTGCCAAAACACCGCCACCAGAACTGCTATGGAAAGTCTGCTTATGTCATCTGAGTCTCACCTCCATCAAGAGACAAAATTGCTCAATGTTCAAGAGCACGCGGAACTCTTGAGTATACAGTTCCTTCTGAAATGTCATAAACCCAGTCATCCAAATCGACATCTATTGGATGTAGCCCCGCCTTCTCCAGAGACATAAGGAGACTTCTTCGAAAGCACTACGATGAGATCCGGCGCCACATCTCTTTGCCATTTGATCTGCGGAACCAAAGACGGGCTCTAAATGACCCATTTCACTGAGTCGGTAGACAGATCTCTCAGATCTCGGCCTGTGAATCCCGCTATCAGTACTCAGCCACCAGAATTGGCTGAAGAGGAGCGTGTACTTCCGAGGGAGACTAGAGTCATACTAGCACAACTTCGCTCTAGATATTGTAATAGGTTAAACTCTTACTTATCCAGACTGAACCCCAACATACCAAACACATGCCCTGCATGTGGTATGTCCCCTCATGATACCATACATCTTTTCTCCTGTTCAGTTGAACCCACTCTTCTTACACCTACATCACTCTGGTCCAACCCTGTGGAAACTGCGCGTTTCCTTGGACTTCCGTTGGAAGAGTCTGATGACAATTTAGAGTGATCGAGCCCATTGGGCAGGGCGAAGCACTGTTAACAACAACAACGATTCTCAGAGTTTATCGTTGATTAGGCCGCAACATGAGCGGCCGTGTAAGGTGTAAATGAAAGTACGGGGTCTGTGGATGATAGGGTTAAGTTCTGAGCACTCGCATTCGTGAAACCATCTTTTACACGTCACGTATTGAACATAATGATACTATTTAACATAAACATTCTTCCTGTCTCTGAATCCGGGGGAACAAGAGGGAATGTAACAGCCCCGCTTCAGGGGATTCTTCCGAGTAAAATGTAGTTAGCACGCCTAAGCTCTTTACGGGTTTGGGACTAAAGATATTGTTTGATCACTTTAGCCACCGACTACTAAGGCTCTTTGAAAAATGCCGCGAGGAAACATAATTCGCATCCGGGGTTTTTATTCTTAGTTTCTCCGTAATAAAGGTGATTTATTGCACTCTTTTTTCTTTTACTTGTTATAATTTCTTAAGGTAGTGTGAATTATTTTCGATTTCACGTAACTTTAACTACGTCAAATCTTCGATTTACCAAACGATTTTAGTTTGTATTAGTAACAATGAAGTTGCGCACGGTTGCTAATTTGTAAATTTGTTGCTGCAATTGCGAAATTTCAATAACATTTTCAATTTCAAAATAAATTGCATTTAGTTATACTATATAAGCTTGACGTTAATGGCATAGTGACGTTTGGCGGTGTTAATTTTGACCGAAACCACCAATTGAAAAGTATTTTCGGAATTTAGCAGTCAGTGCCTAAGGTAAACAAAAAAATAAAATAATCGTACTAACTTTGAACATCTGATCTGCAACATCTTTAGCTATTTGGATTGCTATGCCTTCCAAGTACTCAATCGTATTATTTTCCGGTGGAGCTAAGCCAGGTCCAATAGGAGGAACAAGTAAATCAATTAAACCAATTTTTTTTCCACGTTCTGCTGTAACTTGTTTTCCAGAAAGTGCTAAGTCCATTGCTGTTGTTATGGAAGTCAGTTTGGGAAGCCTTACTGTGCCCCCACTTCCTGGTAGAAGCCCTAATAACACTTCAGGAATGCCAAGTTTGGTCTTCCGGTCATTAACTGCTATACGATATTGACATGCCATTGCCAACTCGAGACCTCCACCGAGACAAACTCCGTTGATTGCTGCCACAATTGGTTTAGAACAATTTTCCATGTAGTTAAACAGTTGTTGCCCTTCTTTTGAAATAGTTTTTGCCTCTTCTTTACTTTGGCATTTTTCTAACATGCCTATGTCAGCGCCTGCAATAAAATTACCCGGCTTTGCCGATATTACTACAGCCGCCTTCACAGAAGCGTTTGTTACAAGCTCCTTCATTGCAGTCTTAAACTCAGAGCTTAGGGATAGATTCAGAGAATTAACTCTTGCTTTTCGGGCATCCAAAGTTACAACCAACACACCATCTACTAATTTTGTGTAGAGGTTTTCTCCACCATCCTTTTGTTCTATACTGGAAAAACTTCTATAATTCAATGGTTGCCCTGAAAAAAAAAAAAAATATTTACATATTATTTACTATCAAAAGGTCAAAGTCCAAATATCCTATCAGTACATACATGACCCTTTGAATAGCCTGATTTTGGTAAAATTAATAACAGCTTTCAATAGATTAACTGACATTTTGTAAATCCACTTTTAGTAAATCAATATCTCTGAGCTTTTTCCCAAAATTTTCGTAAATACCCTAAAGAACTCTAAAACAATCCACGGAATTGACGATGGTTTTTATTGCCAATTATATTGTGACGATTATTCTCAAGCGTACCATCCCTAACTCAATAACACTCCCAATACTAGTTAAACACAACAGAGATAACGAGGGCTACTCTTAAGCGTGCAAACGTGTAACTAGGAAGAGGAAGAGAGATGGCGCTGCTGTTTGCGGATACGATGCAAAGAGGAGATGCCAATAAGTAACACCGACCCTTCCAGAACACGAAGAGCGAACAACCAAGAAACTTCTAGGTGCATGGGGAAGCACCCTGTCGGACTATATAAGGCAGTGACCAAGCAAGGCAGGTTGATCAGTCTATTTTCAAGTGTTGTTTAGTGAACTACTGCGAAGTTACCAAGCTCTTAAATTTGCTTGCGTTTATTACTAGTAAATAAAACTAGTTATTAATTACAACATATGTGCGTGTGTTTATTTGACTTTATAGTAATCGAACCCAGGATTAATAATCAAGGAATCATCGAATTCGTCACAATATTGTCATGAATTCGATTAGTCTTCGGCTATTTCTTGCTGGGTTCTATCACTATAAAGTCAACTAAATAGCCTCATTTCCTAAACATCAGTTGGCAAGGCAGCACTGCAATACGATAACCGCAGTGATGCGTTGTCATGATGCTGTTGCGATACAATGCATAAATTATGACTATATTTAGGAACGCAACTTGTCACTTTTATTTATTATTCCTAATACAATATAAAAAGTAATAAATGTATTACTTTAAATGAATAATTTCCATGGAATTATGTGTACTTATGCTTCCGCTTCTCAATTGCAACAAATTTTGTGATGCCCAATTTGCCAATTTGATGCGCTGCGAGAACGCGCCTAAATATACGCAGCGGATTTTACGATTGCGCGTCATCGACTTTGTAGTTTAGGAACATTTTACTTTGGACTTATGCAGGGGAACTGACGCTAATTGTTAACGACAGCCACCGAGTGCGAAAACACGTCTAAAGAGAGGAATCAAGTTATTTTTAATAGTTTGCAAGATATTTGCAATTAAAGCTGAAAATTTCTGTCATTTTCATGTGGTTGTTGTAATCACAGACAGGGCCGAAAATTGCAGAAGTGTGTTCTGTACAGAAATACTGGGGATCGCGTAGCCGGTGTTGGACCGGCTAAGGGTAATTTTTTGTAAATCGCGGCTTAAGGCCGCCAACTCACAATGGTGTTCTAGACATAACAAGTATGGATCACGAATAAGATTTAGGATCGGCCTAAGTTAACTTATCGGTTTTTAGCAAATATCTTCGAAAATAATTAAAATATTTATATATATATTAATATTACCCATATCGCCATACTTGGATGAATATTTGCACTCGATGGCTGTCGTAGACAAATACCGAACTGACGTTTAGGAAGTCAACCATATCTAGTTATATTTACTAGTGATAAACGCAATATAAATTCACGAGTTTGATAACTCCACACTGTACAACACTTGAATATAAACTTATCATCCTACCTTGCTTGTATGCTGCCTTTTATAGTCTGGCCGAGCACCAGTTTCATCATCTACAAGCGTGTCCACAGTTCGGGATTGGTCTTGTACTTGCATTCTAGAACACTGGTTATCAGTATTTAATCCTTTTTTTTTTTTTTTGGTATTGTGGCTTTGGTCACAAACCACATTGCCAGGAACAAAAACACGTGGTCTATCTCTCAGTCAATTCACATCACATTTATCTTTCCGTTATTCTTACATATTTACAATATCCCGTTTTTTTCCTTTCACAAACCTTGTTTCTATTTTTCGTGGCTCTCATTTTTATATCCGTTGTTTTTTTTAAACAATTTTTTCTGTTATTTCAAAATTTTTCTTTTCGAAAAGATTATTTTTCCAAACTAAATTTGTCTTGGTTGTGAGTGCAAGAAACTTTCTTAAGTCGACCTAAAGATGCCCTGCACATCCCAACTACTCAGATTTATGGAAAGGAGTGCACAAGCTATCCTCCTAGCTCATTTGAAGCAACACAGCCCACACCAGGTCTATTTTTCAATATGGCTGAGTCACAGGTAGCTCGGCACAACCTTTCCGGACAAGACGCAAACACGAAATGGCATTTAATCTTTGCAAACACTCATGCTGTCTTAGTGGTGGGAGTGTTATTGATATTTACAGATATTTGTTTATGATATACGTATACATACATACATTTCCTTTGTTGTCATTCCGCTTATTATTAAGGGATGATAAAACAGATTGCTGAAAGTTGGAAAAGCAGTTTGCACAATGTATAGAAAACTACTTGGAAGTACTATTTAATATAGGGTGTTTTTTAGGGGTATAGAACTTCGAATTGAAATAAAACACAAGAAAATCGTTTTAAGGTCCATCAATTTGGCTTTATTGGAAGGATAATTTTATGCCATTAATGTTTAAATATGATTTCGGGCATGTGGCCGCCGCGGCTGGCTCGAATAAAGCCAATTCTACAGGTCCAATTTTCAACCACTTTTTCGAGCATATGGGGCCGTATGTCGGCAATAACGCCACGAATGTTGGCTTCCAATTCCCCTAACGTTTCTGGTTTGTTGGTGTAGACGAGCGACTTCACATATCCCCAAAGAAAATAATCCAATGGTGTCAAATCACACTACCTTGGTGGCCAATTGACAGGTCCATTCCGCGAAATTATGCGCTCATCGAATGTTTCCTTCAATAAATCGATTGTGACGTGCGCTGTGTGGCATGTAGCGCCGTCTTGTTGGAACCACAACTCATCCACATTCATGCCATAAAATTCGGGAACAAAATAGTCGGTTATCATGGCTCTATACCGGTCTCCATTAACGGTAGCTGCCTCTCCAGCATTATTGCGGAAGAAGTATGGCCCAATGACTCCACCAGCCCATAGAGCACACCAAACAGTCAGTTTTTGTGGATGTAATGGCGTTTCAAGGGTCTCATGTGGATTCTCTTCACTCCAAATGCGGCAATTTTGCTTGTTGACGTAGCCATTCAACCAAAAATGAGCCTCATCACTGAACAAAATTTTGCGATGAAAATCAGCATCGAAATCAATCTCATTTTCGGCCCATACACCAAAATCACGACGCATTGCATGGTCTCGCGGCTTTAATTCTTGCACAAGCTGGATCTTGTAAGGTCGCAAGCCAAGATCTTTGCGCAAAATCTTCCATAAAGTTGATGGACAAAGCTCCAATTGCTGTGCACGGTGGCGAATCGATTCATTCGGGTCCTCTTCAACACTTTGCTCTACAGCGGCAATTGTTTCTTCGGTGCGCACTGTTCGACGTCTCTGCGGATGCGTATTATCACATAGAGTAAACGTAGTGCGAAAACGATCCATGGTTAACCGAATTAATTGCTCTGATGGACGATTATGTCGACCATAAAATGGACGGAGCTCACGGTAAACTTCGCGAACTGAACCATTATTTTCGAAATAAATTTGCACGATTTGCAAGCGTTGTTCTTTTGTCAACCTATTCATGATGAAATAGCAAACCAAACTGAACATAAATGACATTAGAGTTGCCAGATTTGACCACAAAATGCCAGTTTTATCTCTATTCGAAAAACAAACCTGTAAAAAAAACACCCTGTAGTAGCAGATAAAGTTGTACGCTTAGCAGTCCATACAACTATTAAGTGGAAACGCATATGCGTATGAAAAAAAAAACGGCGAATATTCGCAACACCACAAATCACATACACAGATTGCGCATTGCCGTGTTTAAATTTGATTTGTTCTGCGCATCTACGTCATCATTGACAAGTGAACAAACAGCTGGTGTCATTTAATATTGCAGGTTAGGTTAGGTTAGGTTGCAAGGGCAGGTCAGAGTACCTGGACTCTGCCCGACACTTAGGCCACTAAATAGGCCCATTGTGATACCCTATACGGTCTCTACCCACCTCTATGCCCCAGAGATGCGAGCAAGTCATCCCCGACGCCGACAGCAGCTCAGCCGTTTAACAGTCAGCCGAACCAACAACCCTAGAGTATCCGAGTTCAAAGATCTCCCGAAAGCTGAGAAGGACAAGTCGACTCACACGGTTGCGCTACCGTCGACGCCAGGGAAAACCAACTCACACCCTGTTCAAGGCAGGGGATCGAACCACTTCGTGGAGTCAATAAATTTAGATAACGCTTTTATTTCAATTTGTGATACCTCAGCGAGGTTATCGAGAAACGGTTGGCCCAAGATAGCTAACCGTCGCCTGCTGAGTGCAGGGCATTGACCCAACAGATGCTGAACACTTTCCTCCTCCTCAATACATCTGCAGCTGCGACAGTAATCATTAGACATTACGCCCATTCTGGCGCCGTGAGTGCCTATTAAACAGTGCCCTGTTAGAACCCTTACCAGGGATGAAATACCCGATTTATTGAGGGACAGCAGGGAGTTTGTACGTCTTTTGTTGTAACAAGGCCAGGTTAGCCTGGATATCTCACACGTCGAGAGCCCTGACCAGAGCATATTTGCTATTTCCATTGTTTTTGTGCTGACACTAAATTTAAAGGAGGCCATGGGTATGCCTACCGAACTATTTCCTGGAAGGAGATGGGTGGTGGTACCTCGTCTAGCCAGCTCATCCGCTCTGCAGTTGCCTTCAATATCCCTGTGCCCAGGTACCCAAATAAGGCTGATATTGAAGTGCTGAGCCATCTCGTTGAGAGATCTGCGACATTCAGTTAACGACTTTGCATTGTCGACGTATGAGTTCAAGGCTTTAAGTGCGGCCTGACTGTCTGAGAAGATATAGATCTGTTTACCATTTTGGGGCATGGATACCAAGCTTTTCACCGCGCCGTGTATTGCCAGCATTTCCGCTTGGTACACGCTGCAGTGGTCGGGAAGACGGAAGGAGATCTCTAGTCCCAGGTCCGGTGAAAAGATTCCTCCCCCCACCTCCCCCTCAAACTTGGAGCCATCAGTAAAGATGTTGATGGCGCCCCGAACCGTATGTGGTCTGTTGTCCCATTCTTGTCTTGTCGGTATTATTACCTCGTAGTTCCTGACAAACACGTTATTTGACGAGCAGTAGTCCGTGTGTGGTGGTATGTTAACAGGCGCGTGGTCGCCCAAGATTGTGGCGTGCCCACTTTGTCCATTTATCTAGACGCCAGTCTCCCTTATTCGCAAAGCTGTGATCGTGGCTACTTCCTTCGCCACCAAATCAAGCGGTGGTAGATGCAGCATAGTGTTGAGTGCTTCTGTCGGGGTGGACCCAAGGGCCCCGGTTATGCAGAGTTCTGAACTCCTTTAGACTTTTTGTATCTGTTTGAGGCACGTATTCTTAGTTAGTGCAGGCCACCAGACCAGCACTCCGTAGAGTAGAATCGGGCGAACAATGGCTGTGTAGATCCAGTGCACCACCCTGGGGGAAAACCCCCACGAAACACCAATTGCTCTCTTGCAAGTAAACAACGCGCACGTTGCTTTTTTAACCCGTTCTGCTATATTGTCACCCCAGAGTAGTTTCCTGTCTAGAGTAACTCCTAAATATTTGACTTTGTCACTGAATGCCAAAGTCGTGTTACCAATTTTTGGTGGTATAAGGTTCGGTATTTTGTACCTTCTAGTGAAGAGGACTAGCTCGTTTTTCACGGGGTTAACCCCCAGACCTGTTGACTTTGCCCAGTCACAAATTTTAGCTAAGGCTGTTTCCATTAAGTTGCAAAGAGTTTGAGATTTTCCCCGAATCATAACGCAGATGTCATCTGCGTACGCAATCACTTGGTGGCCTTCCGCTTCCATGAGGCGTAGAAGTTGGTTTACAGTAACCACCCAAAGTAGCGGTGAGAGAACACCTCCCTGTGGGGTACCTCTGTTAACGAGTCTGTGAATCGAGTTCCCACCTAGCTCGGTTGTGATCCGTCTGCTAGTAAGCAGTTTACGAATGAACTCCACCAGACAGGTATCGACCCGCAGACCCGTCAGCGCCGAGGTGATAGCTTCCGGAAGGACGTTATTGAAAGCGCCTTCTATGTCGAGGAAAGCCACCAATGTATATTCCTTTAGGTTAAGTGACTTGTCTATAACAGATACAAGAGAGTGCAAGGCAGTATCTGTTGACCTACCCTTACTGTAGGCATGCTGAGCCCGCGAGAGCTGAGTTGGGTCAATCGATCTTCTGACATAGTCCTCCAGAAGTCTTTCTAGGGTTTTAAGAAGAAATGAGGATAGGCTTATAGGCCTAAAATCATTAGGTTTAGTATGAGATGGCTTCCCGGCTTTGGGGATGAAGACTACCTTAACCTCCCTCCATGAAGTGGGTACGTAGTTGAGCCTTAGGCAGCCTATAAACATAGTTTTCAACCAAGGCTTGATAAGCTCGGATGTATGTTGTAGCTGGGCCGGGAATATTCCGTCCGGTCCAGGCGACTTATGGGGCTTGAAGGTAGATAAAGCCCAAGCTAACTTCTTCTCATCGGTGATCTCCTTTATCATTTGATCGGAAGGCACCTCTGCGCCGATCGTAGTAGTAGACACGTCTGTGCATGTCGGGAAATGTGTATCCAGGAGCAGATTCATGGTATCCGTAGTCGAATCCGTCCACTGCCCATCTGGCATTTGGACGTGGCTCAGTGTGGCTGGCGCTTTTGAAAGCACCCTCCTCAAGCGCGAGGCAGCAGATGTGGATTCAATTTCACTGCAGAATTCCACCCAGGAGGCTCGTTTGGCCTTGCGGATTTCTTTTTTATATGTACTCGTACTTAGCTTAGTTTTGTAAACAGCCCAGGATAGCTCGCGGCCGTCCTGTTTGGCTTTATTAAAGGCAACCCTACAAGCCTTTCTGAGTCTATCTAGATCAGACGACCACCAAGGTGGCTTATGGGTTTCCGTTACCTTTTTGGTCGGGCAGGCCTTATCTAAAGCAAGCTTGCATTGTTGATTAAAGGTGTTGACTAGCTCGTCTAGTTCCTTATCATTTCTAGGTGTGACCATTTGTTTTGATAGATTTCTATCAATGAGCTTCCTGTAGTAGCCCCAGTTTGTTCTTTTTATATTTTGTATGGATTTTGGACTTGTGTGCGTATCTGCTATTGAGAAACTAATATATCTATGGTCTGAGAAGGAGTGTTCTGTTAGAACCTCCATGATTCTATGAGGTCGCTGAAAGAGTCGCTGACCAGTGTAATATCAAGGACTTCCTCGCGGTTCCTTGTTATGAATGTGGGGTCACTTCCCCTGTTGCATAAACTTAGATTAGTGCCTAATAAGTAGTTATATAGTGACTCACCTCGGTCGTTTGTGTCAGTGCTGCTCCATTGAGTGTGATGGGCATTCGCATCGCCTCCAAGCACAATTAGATTATTTCGTGGTCTAGTGGAACTCACGAGCTCTCTGAAGTTATGTGGCGGTAGTGAGCCTTCGTGATCATGGGCCAGGTAGAAAGAGACAAATCTACAACTTCTACCTAACCCCTCGACGCTAATCGCTGTCAGATCTCCGTCACTAAATTGGGGTAGAAGAAAAGCGTTAATATTCGACTTAGCTAAAATACACGTACGAGGCTTACCCTTATCTTGAGCGCTGTGGAGCTTGTAAGTGGGAGTCCTCAAAAACACAGATCCTATTTCCAGTGATCCACGGTTCTTGAACTAGAACGATAGCTACTCCCCCTGCCGAAAGTTGGAGTAGAAGTGCAGCTGACGCTGCTTTACTGTGATGAAGGTTGATTTGGAGGACCCTCATCATCTTGCTTTTTAGCACTCTCCTCCGTGAGCGTCGCGTCTGCGTCGTCCTCGCTCAGAAGCTGACTCTCGGGGTAAAGCCTCCTGAGAGTCCCGCTACCGTCCAAGCTGGACGAGGCATAGCCGCTCCGCACATCCGACCCACTGTCATCAACCTCCATCTCGTTATCGCTGCGGGGAGGCTCCACCTCCGCCAGAGATGAAAAATTAGCCAGGGCTTCGGCGTCCGCCTTGTACACCTTCAGGCTTATATTCTTAAAACCATAGCTTACGCGGTAGTCGCACCGGTCCAGGGCCTCGATGCTTGCCTGGTCTAACAGCAGAACTATCTGCATCGTTGCTTGTCCGGCTGCTTTGTCCACGCTGACCACATTCCAGTTTTGGGTCGGTAGACCCGGGTTAAACTCCTGCAATTGTTCCAGGATTTCATCTGGCTCCGTTGGCGTCACTGGAACCCAGGCTCTAGCTCTTGGCCGCTGCGGGATGTCGCACGCATCCACTGCTTTAAGGCGCGCGCCAGGGTACACTTCCCCTATTCGCTGCACGCCGATCTTTTATAGGTCCACGGACCTAGCGTCTCCACAGGTGATCAGCCTGACATTGCCTTGGTACCATCCTGCATCGGTATAAGATGGTGGCAGTCCAGGGTTCTCCCTCTTCACCTGGATGGCAACTTTAGCGAGCGCGGCTTCGCTCCACTTCCATTGTTGTTTCGGGATCTTGCCATCTACGCTGCCCTCATCTGCCTCATCTGAAGGGGACGGTCCACCCGGGCAGAGATCCGCATTACCCGGGTAAGGCTAAATAGAACCGGAGGTCGCCCGGTATCCGAAGCACTCCGTTCGCGACTGGGCTATTTAAGGGCCCCCAGCCAGGTTGATCATCGGCACGGGTCGTATGACACCTTGATCCAGCCCTTACAAGGAAGGGAAAAGGAGGGGGGGGGAGGTTGGAGGGGGGTTATGGGGGGTGAAAAGGTCGCCGCTCGAATTAGCCGCCGTAGCGTTACCAGGTATCACCACGAGGAGGCTTCTCCCCCGCTTGGAGGAGGAGGGTGTATGCACCTACGAGTCGACGGTTTGGGGTGGCGCTGGTGTGTGCAAGGTGCGAACACCCCCATTAAAGATACCCCATATTGCAAATGCAGTGAAAATATTTGTTTACAATTGAGGGAGGCTTATAACTTTTTTTAACTCTTATAAACACAACTTAAAACTGTTGCGAGGGAATGGCTTATATTTTACATTCTTATTTACACATTTATAGGAGCAAGCTGAAGGTATTGTGAGCGTTAAAAAGGAGTGTGCATGCAATTTTAGCATCCAGATTTCCAGAGAAATCACACATGGAAACATTTATTAGGTAACATAATTGAATATTCATGTCAATCTACAAGGTGGCGCAAAAGTAAGCTTCCGATGTTCAGCATATCGGTTGTGGCACGTGCAGTGTGTGCTGTTGCACCGTCTTGTTGGAACCACATGTTTTCCAATCCCAATTCATCAAGTTGCGGCAAAAAGAACTCGTTGATCATTGCTCTGTAGCGCTCACCATTCACAGTAACCGTTTGGCCCCGACCGATTATTGGTCAAATAAATAGTCAGCAATATTCCGCGTTCTGGAGCAGTGTAGCGTAACATTGTTTATTAACGTGTATTTCGCATGTGTTTACTACACAAATGTCAAAACAGAACTGACTTTAAGGGCCAATCGCAAAATTTATAGCATTTTCTGATAGGAGGATTACTTTTGCGCCACCTTGTATAATATCATTTTATTTATTTGCTGTGATGTTATCAAGGAGATTCAACTGACAAATTAATTGCTTTCAAACAGTTTGACTAAATTTACCCGCGTGCCATATGTGGTATTTATGACTGAAGGACGCATTTAGAAGCATGCTGGTGATCCTGTTGAATCGTATATGTGTATAGATGAAACCACCTATGGATTCCCGGAGGCAAACATGATCTACCCTCTTTTGCAACAGTAGTAACCACTTACAATTTTGCACAACAAACGCAGCTTGTGTATGTCAACGTCGCCAGCGAAGCCAACACCACCGAAACACGACCGGAAACGTGCTATTAGCGGAGCAGAACGTTTTGTAGGTTACCCCACCTCATTTCTAAGTTTACGTTGGTTGCTCCGGGTATTTCAGATATGGAACGGGATAAAAGTGCTGGTGTATTAAGAATTTCACATTTGGTGCATAATGTAAGTTAACAAGCCAGAAAATATGTACCTTTTCGATATTTTGATTATAATTACATAAATTTACAACCATCTTTAGAAGCTGAAAAGGATAGAGCTTCATATGAAGATACGGCATTTGGCAATAAAATCTGTTTACCCATCGGTGACTATTTGCTTGGGCACTCTAGAGCTGAATTGGCTAATTTACGCAATCGAAAAGTTGTAGAGTTCATTTCATCAGCCATACGTGATTTCGCAGAATCACAATTTATAGGCGAACGTGATGACCAAATATTTTGATTTTGATGTGAGTGATGTTATGACACTTTCAAATATATCCAAAGCTAGGTGTATACCAGAAAAAGAGTGGGAATGTCGCAATATAATAAATGTTGGAAGTCTTGGGCAAAGCATGCCCAAGTGCCTTGAAACTAGCTGGGCAAAGTGAAGAAACGCAAACGCAGGCATGTCTGTTTGGTAAACATTTGTCTCTAGCATGGCAGGCATGTTTGGGTCCAGAACCATTTCAGAGTACACCGCTACCAATGGGTGGGTATTGCAAAATCTCATATTTTCAATATTTTAAATTAATTATTTCTTTTAGATACAACATTCAGTTTGGTGTTGGAGAAAACTAAAGCTTTAAAACGTAAACACACGACAGCAGCTATGGAAATACTTGAAAAGATTCCACCAACTGATGGGCGCACAGCTTCAGAGAATATAATACTAACTATGCAGGACTTATAAGATATAACAGACATTATTAGAAAATAGAAAAGAACACTTAATATTAATTTATCTAAATTACTAATATTTATTTACATTTTTGTTTTCGGTTATAGTTTAACAATTTTTATTTGTTATAGTTTAGCCAAAGAGGATAGATATGTAAGAGACGTCAGTTCGGCGATATGAACGAGTTGCTCGCTGAAAGCTGCTAAAAAATTGGTGCCCGTTTTGTCTCAGGGTTTCGGTCATTTCTTTTGCACATTTTCGTGAGTTTGACAACTACTCAATTTTTGTTTCCACTCACGGAATTGACATTTGTGGGGAATGAGTAACATTTGGATTTGGAGTATTTAAGTATATATATTTATTTCGAGCTGTTTGCTACTTGTGGGTATTTATGAAGTTCACCAACTATATTTGCTTATATTGTGCAGATATTCCTAATTTTCATAAAAATTTACTTTTATGACATACGAGTATGAAGTGAAAAATTTGAAATGCTTTAAACATTTACCAATTTCAAAAATACATATATGCAAGTAATAACTTTGCCGCCGGTGAATACCACAAAAATGTTGCTATCATTATTTAGTTAAAATATTGTACAAATTTGGAAAAAATTCTATTGAAATATGTACCTACTGTTGTTTATTTCAGTATTCAATATTATAAATAATCCTATTATGGTAACAAAATGAAAATACGGTTTTACCGACGGCAACTACAAATTCAACAAAAATAAAATTTCTTATTAAAAGCTATAAATTCTATTTATTGGGTTATTTTGTTTATTGGTGAAATGGGTACGGGTGGCATGTGCATAATGTAGTAGGCAAATTTATTTTAGGTTTAATTTTTGATTGCAGAAATCAAATGCAAAAGCACCTGATCGCAGCAAACAAAAATCCACCCTTAAATATATGCCTACGAATGTACTCATGTATGAATGCTTTCAGCTGGACTGGCATTAAATAAAATGTATGAAAATATAAATACATACACAGGAATGTCGTTGATTTCGTCTTTGACACGAGCTTTGAGTGAAGTCGTCGGTCATCAAAAGTGTTGCCGCATACAGTTTGTTCCTATCTTTCAGCCACTACCAAAAAATGGAGTAGTTCTTCACTACTTAAGTATTATTAACTTCTGTTTTTTTCTTCCATAATGGCATGTAACTATCTTAAATTACTTTGGATAATAATTCCATATTCTTATATTATGTTTTGACTAAGAATATTATCTAAAGTCGCACATAATGTTGATAAGGAGTGTAAAAAGCTAAACTTTTCCTACATGGTAGTGTATTCAAATGATACTTCTGTGCCAGAACGGGCACACTTAAGCCAAAAAAACATGGCTGACCAAATTTGCGACTGAATTTCAGTAACAACAACAAAATCTCATAGGGTTTCTCACGCAAACAAACAAAAGTGACGAAAGCAATATCAGTTGCGCAAATAAGAGAACTTCTTATCGAATAAGGACAACTTTTTGTCATATAAGGGAAACTTTCAATAAATAATTAAAAATACTTAGGGAAACTTTTTCTTAATAATTTTTTTGCAAAAGCTTGGGTCTGTTGCTGGACAATAGCTGTATATTTTTATTTTATTTTTTCTTCAATATACCTATCTACCTAAAGCAAATCAAAGTCTTAATGCCAAGTTTTGTTCGGAAAATTGCCAAAGTGCACAACTGAAAAAGCGCTTTCGAGGGAATACCTTTCATATGGATTGAAGTTGGATTTTATAAAATCGACAAAATTGAATATTTTGATTCCTCGACAAATAATTTTATATATTTTTATGAATGAATGCTTCAATGAAGTTTTTGTTGTTGCATTCGTAGAATTGGTTTTCGTTGTTGGATTTTTGTGCGCAGAATTGGTTTTTGTTGTTGGATTTTTGTGCGTAGAAATGGTTTTTGTTGTTGGATGTTGGATTCGTAGGAATAATATGCTTAATTTATATTTTAATTGCTTACATTTGGCAATCTTAATATAAATGAACTTAACTTGAAATGTTGGCAACCAAGGAATTGACGAACCGAAGCAAAAATACAATGATCATAATAAGAGAGAAAGAGCCACTAGAATATTTCTGCCATACTCTTTTTTTTTATATTACTTAACGAAAGTCCATTTTTGAATTCAGATGTTCATTGTATTTTTACGTATGTATTTTTTATTCATTCGATTGACTCGCATTAACGTGGCAAGTTGTAGAAGATAAAAGAAGCTTGAATAAAATATCAAGAATAAAATATAAATCAAAAGTGTGTGGTTATTCATTTAAGTTTTCCAATAGGTTATGGGCCCAGTCTATGCTAACATATAAACTGCGCGAGGTATCACAATATGGAAAAGGTTAAAAGAAATATAAAACCTTTTGACGGTGAGAAATATTCAGTATGGAAGTTTCGTGTCCGAGCGCTATTGGCAGAAGTTGATGCCTTGCAAGTAATTGACGACGAGCCACCGATGGAATTGACTGAGAAGTGGAAACAACTCGAAAGAAGTGCGAAAAGCATAATTATTGAATTTTTAAGCGATTCGTTTCTCGGATTTGCAACAAGCGAAAGCAGAGCTAAACAAATTTTCAGAAATTTAGACGCCATATATGAGCGAAAGAGTTTGGCATCGCAATTGGCTGCACGAAAGAAACTGCTCTCGCTAAAACTCAAAGAAGAAATTCCATTATTGACGCATTTCAACATGTTTGATGATCTAATTACCGAGTTGCTCGCTTCCGGAGCAAAAGTTGAAGAAGTTGATAGAGTGGCTCATTTATTGTTGACTTTGCCATTATCCTATGATGGCATAATAACCGCCATTGAAGCATTGGCCGAAGACAGTTTAACATTAGCGTTCGTAAAAAACCGTTTACTCGATCACGAGATAAAATTAAAAAGCGACAGCAAAGACACGAGTGCAAAAGTGTTGCAAGCAGTGGAAAGTAATCGCAAAAACGAAAACAGGATTAATAAATTTTACAATTTCAAGAATAAATATAAAGCAAAGAATTATAGAAACAATATCAAAGCAAATATGAAGTGTCATCACTGTGGTAAAAAGGGTCATATTAAAAAAGAGTGTTTTATATACAAAAAGTTTTTAAGTAATCAAAATAACAATGACAAAGATAAAACTGCGCAGGTTGCAGCAACACAATCTGATAGAGGATTTGCTTTTATGATGAGGAGTACAGAAAAAAATCTAAGATCAGGAAATGTGTCTTTCCTTTTGGATTCCGGAGCGTCTGATCATTTAATAAATGACGAAAATTTATTCGATAATTATGTTGACTTGAAATCGCCAGTTGAAATTGCTATTGCGAAGTGTGGAGAGTATATTTATGCAACAAAAAGAGGGGCAGTGAGACTCCGTAGCAATTTTCAAGATGAGATTACCCTTAAAGACGTTTTGTTTTGTTCAGATGTTCCGCAAAACTTACTTTCTGTGCAGAAAATGCAAGACGCAGGTATGACAATTGAGTTTCATTCAGGAGGTGTTAAAGTAAGCAAGAATGGTCAAGTGATAATTACAGGTAAAAATAATAATAATATACCTATTGTTGATTTTGCATTGTGTTCAGTAGTATATGCATGTAATCTAAAAAAAATTAGTGATTACCGTTTGTGGCATGAGCGGTTGGGGCACATAAGCAAAGGCAAGTTTTTGGAAATTAAAGGCAACGATATGTTTGAAGATATAGAACTTTTAAAGAACGTAAAACCAGATGATGACTTATGTGAGGCGTGTATAAATGGTAAACAGGCCCAATTACCTTTTGAAAAATTTAAAAATAAAGATCACATAGACAGACCTTTATTTGTAGTTCATTCAGATGTTTGTGGCCCTATAACCCCTTCTACTATTGATGGAAAGAACTATTATATTGTTTTCATTGATCAGTACACGCACTATTGTGTAACTTATTTGATCTCCTACAAGCCTGATGTTTTTGCTGTTTTCAAAGACTTTGTAGCAAAAAGTGAGGCGCACTTTAACTTAAAACTAGTAAATTTATACATTGACAATGGCAGAGAATATTTATCAAACGAGATGCGTGATTATTGTGTTCAAAAAGGCATCAGCTACCATTTGACCGTACCACATACTCCGCAACTTAATGGTGTATCCGAAAGGATGATAAGAACAATAACAGAAAAAGGTCGTGCTATGGTGAATGGAGCACAGTTAGAGAAAAGCTACTGGGGTGAAGCTGTACTAACGGCAACCTTCCTAATTAATAGGACTCCAACTAAAGCATTGAAGAACAATATGAAAACACCATATGAAATGTGGCATAGAAGGAAGCCTAATTTAAAGTATCTGAAAGTGTTCGGCGCGACAGTATATGTTCATAAAAAAATTAGAAAAAGAAAATTTGATGAAAAGTCATCGAAGGGAATACTTGTTGGGTATGAACCGAATGGTTATAAATTATGGGATGTGGAAAATGAAAAATTTATAGTAGCAAGGGATGTTGTTGTTGATGAAACGAATATGAAAAATTCTAGGACTGTGGTGCAAGAGAGATCCAAAATAGTTGACTCTGAGTATCGGAATGAAAGTACGGTACATGTAGACTTCCTGAATGATAGTAGGGAAGAAAAATCTGATGAGGTCAGATCAGATAAACAGCCTAGTGATGCGGAAATGGTTACTGAAAGTGCGGATCCAATGGATACTGGTGGACTTATATCTGAATGTAGAAATGAACACAATAATCAAGAGCCATGTTTGAAATTGAGCGAGGAGGTGCGAGATACCGAAGTAAGAAGAAGTGAGAGATTGAGATATCGACCACAAAGATCATTTGGAGACGATTATTATTTATATAGTTGTGTGATGAATACGGGTACTTATGATAATATTACTCCAATTTTTTTTGATGAAGTAAAGACCAGGAATGATAGGATTCATTGGGAAAATGCAATAAAAGAAGAGCTTGATTCACATTTCTATAACAACACTTGGTCTCTTGTAGAAATGCCAAGAAACAAAAATATTATCGATTGCAAATGGGTTTTTACACTGAAACAAGACGAATCAGGAAACCCGGTAAGGTATAAGGCTAGACTTGTTGCACGTGGTTTTACACAAGAGTATTTAGTCGACTATGACGAAACATTTGCTCCAGTAGCAAGAATATCAAGTCTTCGTTTCATTTTGTCGATTTCAAACCAATTTAATTTAAAAGTTCACCACATGGACGTAAAAACTGCTTTCCTAAACGGCACGTTGAAAGAAGAAATATTTATGAGGGTTCCTCAAGGTTTGTCAGGTGAAGATGATAAAGTTTGCAAATTAAATAAAGCAATTTATGGACTTAAGCAGGCAGCTAGATGCTGGTTCGAAGTTTTTGAGCAGTCATTAAAAGCAATAGGTTTTGTAAGCTCGGACGTAGATCGTTGCATTTACATTCTAAATAAGAATGATATACTTAGCAATATATATATTCTATTATACGTGGATGATTTAGTAATAGCAACAGCAAATTATGAAACTTTGACTAAATTCAAAGATTATTTAATGACCAACCAATGACTGACTTAAATGAAATTCGATATTTCATTGGAATAAAAATTGAGAGAAAAAACAATATTCTAGAGCTAAGCCAGTCTTCTTTTATAAAAACCATTTTAAAAAAATTTAAAATGGATGAATGTAATCCTATTAGCACTCCACTACCCGTTAAGCTTAACTACGATGCATTAAATTCTGATGAAAAATACGATGCACCGTGCCGTAATTTAATTGGTTGCTTAATGTATATTATGTTGTGTACATGAGCCAGCATGTTCACAAGGTGTATAATTGTAAACATGATTTGATCTTGAATCCTTCTTCAACTGAATCCTACGACAGTGGAGTGATAACAAACGTTGTTTCTTTTTCGAGGTGGTGTACAATATTGTCGAAACTCTTCAATACAAACTTCAGCTTCCTCTTTTTGTGCAAACTCGTAGACCTTATAAATAAGCATATTTAATACCAGAAAAAATAAAAATATATTAAAAACCAATGTGTATGTTCTTACCTGCTGGTATGTTTTTGTTAGCATTTGTTTCAGCAGAAGCAGCACGCTTCACTGTACTGCTTTTTTTTTGCCATTTTCTGCGTTTATTACTTAACTGACTATTGCTATCTAGAGCTTGAATTAATTTTCCCTAATACTTCTATACAACTTCTACCGCGAATAAAACAATTTTATCAAGTCTGACGTCAGCAAAACCGCTGATCGAAAGTAAAAATTCACAATGCCAAATCTTCTTATTTGATTCATGTCGCGACACTGCCCTCCTAAGTCTGATCGTCCCGATCGGACACATTTCCAGAACCAATTGCTGCTAGACACTCAAGGATTGGCACTGCCTTATTAAACCTCCCTTCCTCCAGGGATTGAAACTACGACAATAATTCTCTCTTGCAGAGACTTCCAACCATTTTGTCTATCCTTAACCACGCATGGATTTGTTGTGAAGACCCCAAATCCTAGGTCTTTGGGACCTCCACAAATTTTTATATAGTTCCTAGAATTGAATTCAAATATTTATTACATTGACATATATATATATATATACAAACATATACTTAAATACAATGCATTTATATATATAAATATACCATTAATATGATTTCCATATTTACACATATAAAAATAAACTTATATATACTTACTTTATTTGGATTTACGTACTTATATACTACCCTGAACTTTTTGTACTTGAATACAAAAGTCTTATACATATGTATACCAAAGTAAGCGAAAAGCAACAAGAAGTAGAGTTTAAGAACAATGTGCATTATTGTTGTAAGCAAATTACATTAGTTAACTATTAGAAATAAGAAAGTACTATTGTAAAATAGCGGTGACCCGGCCGGCAAAATTGTATAAAAGCGGCGGCAATCGCTAAATAGGTAGAGTAGGGGCTGAACAGCCAACAGCATAGGTATACAGTATGACGTGTAAAACGCCTACTACGTAGCAACTGGCAGTGACCACTTCGGTTGTTTATTCAGTTAGAAAGCTGAGAGGTGTAAAATGCTCAACTAAGTAAAGGGTAGTAAGGCTGGGTCGCGTTGATACCATGAAGCCAGCGCCATAGCCGGTATCAGAGTCTAACTTTTTTTACCCGTTCAAAAATAATGAGCAAAAATAGTTTGCTCCGGTAATAATATAGTTTAGGAGACACCACCGAGCACCGAATTCAATGGCGGCGGCTGCGCCAGATACAATAGACTTACAAAACAGCAACACTTTAACTTAATGGCGCCAGTAGCACCACTTCAGTACAGCGGTGTTTCGTAGTAGTTTAGTGTTTCTGGCGCTGCTGGCGTCATGGCGTCACGGTATCCCAAATAAAGGTATCAACGCCAGTGACGCTAACACCGGTATAAGCGAAATTTCGTGAAGCCGCGCAGCGTTACACAGCCTTAAAGGGTATTGAACACTTCCGATGCTACAGGGAATAGGAGACTGAGAGAGGGCTAATTAGTTTAAGTTAAGAGATTTTTAGAAATAAACTACAAAAATTATATACAAGGTGGCGCAAAAGTAATCCTCCTATCAGAAAATGCTATAAATTTTGCGATTGGCCCCTAAAGTCAGTTCTGTTTTGACGTTTTTGTAGTAAACACATGCGAAATACACGTTAATAAACAATGTTACGCTACACTGCTCCAGAACGCGGAATATTGCTGACTATTTATTTGACCAATAATCGGTCGGGGCCAAACGGTTACTGTGAATGGTGACCGCTACAGAGCAATGATCAATGATCTTTTTGCCGCAACTTGATGAATTGGGATTGGAAAACATGTGGTTCCAACAAGACGGTGCAACAGCACACACTGCATGTGCCACAACCGATATGCTGAACATGGGAAGCTTACTTTTGCGCCACCTTGTATAATCAAGTTAGTATTTTTACTTTGTAAAGGAACCCATCGTCTGAGTTATACTCCTGGCTATAGACCGCGAGACCGGAGCTCGTTGCAAATGGCGCTCGAGAAGGGACACTTATAAAGTGGAACAGGATACCAGGAAAACGTTAGAGGCGCTTAAGTCAACGGAGGAAAACTCCATTTCATCAAGATTTAGAACGCTGGAGCAACATAAATTGCGATGGTAAAAGTGGGGTGCATCTATTACCTCAACAAGGGAGATCTGGTTATGTACGCAAACGAGTTTGGCTCCGAAAACACAGGAACTGTCGACGAATTAAGGAAGGAATTCGTCAATTTCATCAATCAAAATCCAACTCACGAGAGTCGCTAGAAGCAAAACACACAATAGCAACGACAGCACTTAACGTACCCAATCAATTAAACTGCAGGTCAAGCCCAAGGAGATCACCAATGACTACAAATATGAGCGAGGGCGATGGAGTATTCAATACGGGCGAAACAAACAATTCACTTGTCCAGCCATCACCACAGAGAGGGTCAAATAGCTGGCAGAAGGGTACGAGGTAGACATAAACATACTACCAAGAGCGCTCCCTGAACTACTAAGGGACCGCCCATTGATATGGCTAAGCAATAACAATCGGCATTGTTCTGTTCAAGCAGAACTTTCTCCCGTTCTTCTTAAGCGGCCGAAACTTCGAGAGACTAGACGACGAGATACGGCAGCGCACGCAAAGGCCCAAGGAACTATTCAAGGATTACGTTCTGGAACTTAAGAAGCTAATGCGGCACGCCAACTTAACCAAAGAAGGGAAATTGAACCGCATGTATGGGAATAGCCGCAGCGAATATCAGCTTTACGCCAAACGCAGCGAGTTTCCTACACAGAGAGAGAACAACAAAGGCCCATGGTACGGCCACACCCACCCGACGCAACGAAGAACGATATCCGCATACACAGAACACGGAAGCAGCTAGACATGATGTACATTTTCGACAACTACATGAAGAAACAGAACCACCAGCGGCACAGCAAGAAACGTTTGTAGGCGATGTGGTGAAAGATGTCGGAGCGAGCCACAAAAATTCTGCTGGGAGTGTGGTCGATGCGACGTGCTCACACGAAACTGTTGCCGAAGATCGATGGAAACGACCGGAGACCTTATCACAACCGGGGGGTAGGGTCTCAAACAGTACAACGTCGGTAAGTCTAAATATTTTAAAACAGGAAGAAGGACGGATTTTGGTAGAGTCATTAATTAATGGTAAAGGGGTCATGGCAACCATAGCCACAGATGCAACCAGCAGCTTCATAAGCAAGTCATGGTCAAAGAATCTAAATACGAAGAATACGTAGTAATGGGAGATGGTAGACCAAGAGCAGTGATAGCGATAGACGTAGAGGTCGGAATCGGTGATAAAGCACATAAGAGGGAGGTTCTGGTCCTTCCAGGGCTAGTCGATGACGTAATCATTGAAACCGATATCTTGGCTGAGGCTAACATGACGTTAAGCTGCGGAGGTCACTCTTTGACACTACAAGCTAAGGAAGAATTGCAAGAGACTAACGGGTGCACATCAATAAAGGAGCACAACAATGAGAAAACCATAAGATTACTAAGCTAGCTAAGATATTCAGCGGATTAAAGCTTTTCTAAAAGCTTTTCTTCGCAACGCACAAGTTTGTAGGCAGTCTAGACTTGAAGAACGGCTATTGGCAAATCCCTATGGAAGAGGCCAGCAAACAGTTTACAACATTCACCGTGCCAGGACGAGGATTATTTCAGTGGCGAGTGATGCCATTCGGCCTGCATTCCGCACCGGCCACATTTCAACGAGCGTTAGATCACGTCATCGGTCCGAAACTTGAACTACACGCGTTTGCTTATTTAGACGACATTATTGTTACGAGTTCCACGCTGGAAGAGCACATCAAGCACTGTTATGGTTTACTTTCAATTAAAAGTAATTTTTAGTTGGTTCAATTGGTCATGACTCACTGCAGTTGGTTAGGTGAATTGACAGTTTTGATTCACCCTCCGGTTTCACATTTAGCTACGAAAAAGTGCTTGATTTTTGCTGAAGTAGCACCAAAATTTACATATAGTGGAAAAGACACCACTAACGGAACTTTTAATTTCCAAACAAACAAGTGTTTGGTGTTCTCGGTGTGGCTGGAGTTAAATTGCGGGTAACCCAGGGCGCCCGAAGGTGTCAGACAAAAGGGAAATGGGCAATTGACATCCAAAAAGTGTTTCCTTTGTATGAGTGAATTTAAAGTATTTAAGTTGGTAAAAAGAGCACGAATAACATAGTATGTGCGGAATATAAACGTACAATAAATTCAATGCTTTTTTATGCACGATCTCGAAAACAAAAACCATCAAAATGTCAAAACCACCAAAGTGAAAGAGACGCCTCCAAAACGGACACGCATAACAGTTTCAAAACGGCACGGATTGCCGTTAACAAAGCTATTAGGACAGCCAAAGTTAATTATTATAAAGATAAGTTTAGTTCTGCTCTTAACTCTAGGGATACTTGGAACTCCATCAAAAGTATTGGGATTGGTAAACCTAAAGGAGACCTCTCTGTTTTGTCCGATATTGAGATCAATGATATAAACAATAAGTTCGTAAGCCTGCCTATCCCAGTGGATAATATTTGTGTTGACAACTACTGTGATCGTGTTGATGTTGACGCCCGTCCTCTCGAGTTTGTCTGTGTCGATGACTGTGATGTAGTGCAAGCCATACTTTCTGTGAAGTCCAATGCTACCGGGTTTGATGGCATATGTGCCAAGTTCTTAAAAATCATTCTTCCCAAAGTTCTTCCATACATAACTTATTTGGCCAACTCGATTCTGACAACCTGTGTCTTCCCGAAATGCTGGAAAGCTGCAAAGGTAGTACCGGTTATAAAACAAAACAAGGAGTATAGGCCCATTGCTATACTGCCTTTCTTATCGAAGGTAGTTGAACGAATCTTGCATGATCAGATATCATCCTATGTGCACGAACACAACTTTCTGTCGGATCATCAGTCTGGGTTTAGGTCAAAAAGAAGTTGTACAACTGCTCTCCTATCTGTGATAGAGGATATTCGAGAACGAATTGATAATAACCAAACTGCCTTTCTTACCCTTTTAGACCATTCTAAAGCCTTTGACTCTGTCGACCATACTTTACTTTGCAAAAAGCTGGAAAACTTGTTCAATTTCTCCTACCATGCCACGGCCCTCATCAGGTCTTATCTTGGCGACAGATCCCAGGCAGTAAGCGTAGGTTGCAGAAAGTCTGATTTCTTAAATGTTGTTAGGGGTGTCCCTCAAGGCTCAATCCTAGGACCACTGTTATTTGTTCTGTATATAAATGACTTACCCGGTGTCCTTAGGTATTGTAATGTGCATATTTATGCAGATGATGTACAATTGTATGTGTGCTGCCCAAGCGATCGTACAAGCTCCTGCATTAATAATTTGAATCACGACTTAGACCAAATAGGTGCGTGGGCTTCTAGAAACGGATTGTGTTTAAACCCGAACAAATCGAAATGCCTAGTCATTCATAGAAAGGCGCTTGCAACCAATGGCATGGATCAAATAATATTTAACAACTCCATTATAGAATACGTAGACACTGCTAAAAATCTAGGTATTGTTTTTAACAAAACATTAACATGGAAGGATCACATCCTTAGCACGGTTGGAAAGGTGTATGGTATGCTACGTACACTGTGGTTAACTCAGTACTATACTCCATTAAATATCCGGCTACTAATAGCCAAAGCTTACTTAATACCAATGCTTCTCCTCGGCTGTGAGATCTACTCCAATTGTGACTACGTATGCAAAAAGAAGCTAAATGTTGTGTATAACAACATTGCTAGATACGTATTTGGGCTGTCGAGACTCGATCACGTTTCCTATCATGCAAAGAAGCTGCTAAACATCTCCTTCGACAATCTGTTAAAAGTCAGAACGCTTATTACATTACACAAATTGATATACACGAAGGAGCCTGATTATCTATACCGAAGGCTTATTTTCCTACACTCATCAAGGTCTGTCCTGCTTGCGCATGTCCGACATCGTATGATGATCTCTGATCGTCAATTCTTCATTACTTCGATACGTCTTTGGAACTCCCTCCCTCCCAGACTAAGGCTGATATGCAATGCTCTGCACTTCAAAAATAAGTTAACTAGTTTCTATAACGACTAAATTAAAATCAAAATTATGATTACCTACTGATAATTATGCTATTCAAAACTCTATTCCTTTCCTATGTTTTCTGTTTTCCTACTCTTTACATTCTTCTGCCTATAAAAATTTCCCTGCTAGACAGTATTATGACGCTCGGTTGGCTTAGTAGTGGTGTTGCCTTAGAGGGCGTGATGGAGGATCCTGAAGTAAATATCAGCTGTTTTATATTTACTACAGGTTTTTCTATCACGTTTTCGGGGGCAGCATTGCAGAGCTGACTGAGTGTCATAATACTGTCTAGCTGGGCTATTTCTATTTCTATTTCCATTTCTATTTCCATTTCTATTTCCATTTCTATTTCTGTTTTGTTATTATTACTATCATAGTCCACGTAAGTTATTTTGTTCACTCTCGTTATTTATCACTAACATTAATAATAATAATAATAATAATTAATAACTATTATTTAATTTAATTTATCAATTTATTTATTAATTTATTACTTTATTACCTTATTTAAGTCATCTTGTAAATTTACGATGTACCGACTAGCACTATAAAATAATTTTTCTAAATTGTTGTGCTAGGAAAAATTCAAATAAATACATACATACATACATACATGCCAAATTGCCCAGGGTGGGAGACACATGGAATCCTGTCCTGATCCCTGCCTTTAACACGGCTGACATCACTTTTTCAACCGAACGCGAGTAAAACTAGGTATATTGCCAGAAGACATTTTAGCAGCAAATGGCAATCCATTATTAGTCAATTTGTAAAGTATTGTAAAATTAAACTTAAATGAGTTCTTAAAGCGGCAGTGTTTTATTACTATGTGCATTGTTAACGAAACCTGTAGATCGGAATATTATTGTCAATGGCTAGGTCGGATGGGGAGCTCCATGTGTCTCCTATTCCAAACCCAGTAACGTGGGGTCCCGCGGGCCACCAGGGGAACACACCAAACGCATGGTCTAGAACCTTCCTAATTTTGCGCGCCAACGGAAGCGTGCCTTCAGGGTTCGGACCTGACAAAAAATGCAGTAAATTTTAATACCTACTGCACTTTACCAAAATTTACTACGCTTTATACTCCCATAGAAAAGTGCCATAATCTGATTTATTTCGATAAATTGATTTTTTTTTTCTATCTATAAACTTTCCTATAACGTCATTAATCATTATTAATATTCTTGGATTTTTTTTCTTGTTCCATACGGGGAAAATTACCTTCAATAAAAATATCCGCTGAGCTAAATAGTAGTAAGAGTAAACCTTACTAAATTCACCTTGTACTTAAATGTTAAAAAAAACTGTAGACATACAATTTTTGGTTTTAAAGTAGATTCCAAAGTTCAATGCTCATTAAATATACAAGGTGGCGCAAAAGTAATCCTCCTATCAGAAAATGCTATACATTTTGCGATTGGCCCCTAAAGTCAGTTTTGTTTTGACATTTGTGTAGTAAACACATGCGAAATACACGTTAATAAACAATGTTACGCTACACTGCTCCAGAACGCGGAATATTGCTGACTATTTATTTGACCAATAATCGGTCGGGGCCAAACGGTTACTGTGAATGGTGAGCGCTACACAGCAATGATCAACGAGTTCTTTTTGCCGCAACTTGATGAATTGGGATTGGAAAACATGTGGTTCCAACAAGACGGTGCAACAGCACACACTGCACGTGCCACAACCGATATGCTGAACATCGGAAGCTTACTTTTGCGCCACCTTGTACTATGAAAAACGAAAGTCATATCTTCAACTTAAATTTCCATAGTATATTGTCTTTTTTTTTCTGAAATGCCTATTGTACTTTTACAGGATTTGGTAGTATTAAAAAGGTCTTTAAAATAAAAATAAAAGTCCGAGCCCTGATGGCAACCACCAATCCGAGAGGCAACAATCTTGTCACGTCAGACTGGGCAACGGAGCTTTTCCATTGCACAGTCGCCGTTGCTTGACGATTTTTTTGCTACCCTAGTGGCTTCTCAGCCTTTGCTGGCATTCAAAATGTACGGTGAACTGAAATCGAAAGGACGTGCGCGCAGAATTAGTAGTGCAAAATAAAAGGAAGAGACAATTTTTACGAAGGTGAAATCAAACTAAGCTAATGTAGTTTAGCATAGTGATTTGTATCGTCGTAAATCACAAGATATATGTTTTCAATGTGCCACGGGAAAAGCGGTGCAATTACAATATAGTTAAACATCCATTGGAGCCATCCGTTGGAGCCATTAGCTGCAATTGTGGTTACATACAAAAACGCCCGTCGGAAGCGGGCACCACGGCTTCGGAGAATATACCGTAAACAAACATATACTAAAAGGCACACCATCGCGCATGTCAACGCGCCACATCAAGCGCATATCAACGCTCCACAATTGCGGGAAAAACCATCCCGTCCCATCAAACGCACACCATGCGCTACATAAACGTACCTAATCAACGCGCCTCATCTACGCGCATATCAACCGCCATAAAATAGCCCACCGTACCAACCACCGGCAACAACAAAGCCGGCCACTACAACCAGCAGTGACAACAGCGGGGGCCGCCCTATTGTAGGCCCACTGCACAACCAGCAGAGACAACAACACCAGTAGCGCCGCCGAAAACGGGCTACTGCAACAACAACAGCAACCAGCAATGACAACAACGGGGCCGCCCTATTGTAGGCCCGCTGCACAACCAGCAGAGACAACAACACCACTAGCACCGCCGAAAACGGGCTACTGCAACAACAACAACTACCAGCAGTGAAATCCGCGGGGGCCGCCTGTTATAGGCCCGCCGCACTATACAACCAAAAACAAACACAGTAGCGCCCCCCTAAGGCCTACCACAACCACTGGGTGAGTCCGTGCCGATTAGCACGTTAAAAGTGAAATTTAAGTTTAGAGTAATACTAGAAATAAAGAAAACCAAAAAGATTAGAAAGTAGGATAAAATAAACCCGGTTTCCTTAAGATTAATCTAAAGATTTCAACTGTTAAATGAAAAGTTTACTTTATTTTGATTATATATTAAGGTAAAGTAAAAGTTAACTATAGAGGAAATATGCTATAAATGTAACTAATTAGATCATATAGAAAATAAAGTCAGGATAGGAGTAAGAACCAATGAAAATTTTGTTTAATAAAATAAATAAAATTAGTAATTATGATAAACTAAATCCAAAATATTGTGACGGAAAAAATATAAGAAACTTAGCATTGTATAAACTGTCTTTGTTTGAAAATTATTCATTGAATAAAGACGTAATTTTTCCTGTACAAAATTGTAATAACTTTTATTCGATTGGCGATTTAGAGAACGATCCTTGAAATCTGTAACAATTGGTGGCAGAAGCGAATTTGCTAAATGAATAAAACTTGAAGATGGTTAAATTCGACGAGCTGAATATTCCACAGCTTAAAGCAGAATTGGAGCTGCGTGGTCTGTCAACATCTGGGGAACAAGCTCGAGCTGCAGGCGCGGTTAAGGAAATCTGTAGAAGCCGAAGGGTTAGATGCAGACACTTATAATTTTCACGTTTCAGATGTATCAACGAAACTGGAAAAGGCAGAAGGCGCAAGTGCTGCAGTTAGTACGAACTTCGACGATTTGCTAACAGCCATCCAAGGTCAGCTGGCTGAGAACATCAAGCAAATGTCTGAAAACTCCAAGGAAATGGTTGGAAGCTTAGAAACCCGATTGGCTGGGAGTCTAAGTTTGACAAATATACAGCGGAAATCGGCGAGAAAGTTAGAAAAATCAATGAGCAGGTCAAAGCTGTCGAGGAAAATGTCGTCGTGAAGTTTCAAGCAATAGAAGAAAGAGTTGGATCTTTAGAAAGCTTTATTCAAAATAATGCTCACACAGCTACGTCCGTGGTTTCTGGTGCAATGAAATTTAAGGTTCCTCCATATGACGGAACTATAAGTTTTAAGACTTTTGAGAAGCAGTTTGAGTCGGCTGCAATGAGCAATAATTGGAGCGACGCGGATAAAGCAACTGCTTTAATTCTTTCGTTGAAAGGCTCTGCGACAGAGGTCTTGAACACGGTGCCTGTGGGTGCACAGCGACATTTTGAGGTTATAATGAATGCACTCGAGAGGAAATTTGGCACTGGACACCGAAAGCAAATTTTTCAGATGGAATTGCTGAACCGATGGCAGAAGCATGGTGAGACTTTACAGGATTTTGCGACAGAAGTTGAACGGTTAGCTCATTTAGCAAATGAGGATGCTTCCAGTGAATTTATCGAGCGTATGAAAATTCAAGCATTCATGAATGGCATCCGTGATGTTGGCACGAAGCGAGCAACTTACGCCATGCCGAAACCAACGTTTGCTGAGACTGTTGCACATGCATTGACTCAGGAGACAGCCACATTGTTGAGCAGACCTTCGTATCGTGCACATCGTGTAGATGTTGAGGAAAGCGATTTGCAAACAGTGTGTAATACACTTAAATTAATGCTACCAATGGCGGGGAATCAAAGGAAGTTTGGAGGTAATTGTTTTAAGTGCGGAAAAAAGGGACACATGGCACGGAACTGCTTCTTTGGAGGAAAACAATCAACGAATCCTCAGCAAAACAAAGACAGCGCTGAACAAATTTCGTTAAACTAAATAGAACCAGCTGGAGGGGGTACAAGCTGGTTCCCGTACCTGGATACCCCACTATCACAATTTCGCAAATCGGTAGAGAACCGAGTAAACTAACTGTGAAAGGATGTATAGACGGAGTAGAACGTATGCTGACATTAGACACTGGGGCGTCGCATTCCATAATTAAGACCGCGTTAGCTATAAAGGAAGTTAAGATACTTATTGGCGCAAAGCTGCGCACGGCAACTGGTGACGAAGCATTGTTAAAAGGCCTGACGAAGTTATAATTGGAGTCGATTTCTTAATGGGCCATGGCATCCATCTTGATTTGAAGAACATGACGATGAAGTATCCCAACATGGAAGTGACTCTTGGTTCCGGATACGATAGGTCACACAGTACCTTTCGAACTTTTGGTGGATGATCAGGAAATTCCACCTATATCTGAAGCAGTTGTTTGGGCAAAAGTTAACGACGATTGCGGAGAAAACAATTTGTGGATGATCGAAGCTACACAAGATTCTAAGCCGAACGTGTTAGTTGCGAAAACTTTAGCGAATTTAAGCCGCGATGGGCGTATTCCGGTAAGAGTTCTTAACCAATTTAAATCACCAATAAAACTTTTGAAAGGCGATTTTTTGGCAGAATGCCACGAGGTTGAGGCTATAGTTAGTTGTGATGGGGTTTCCGAAAATGTGAGTGGTGAAATAGAGGTGTGTAAAGAGATGAAGGATTGGACAAAGGGGCTAGAGTTGCAGGAAGTTATTAAAGCCGAAAAACTGATATGCAAATATTGTGGTATATTTGATAAGGAGGGAGCAAAACCAGGCAGAACAAACGTCGTAAAGCACCGGATTGACACCGGTGATGCAAGGCCCATTAGACAGCGACCACGAAGTATACCATTAGCCAAGCGTGAGGGACGGGAAGATGAGGTTCTGCGTAGACTATCGTAAACTCAATGACGTAACCAAGAAAGATAGTTATCCCTTGCCGAGAATTGATGATACACTGGATTTACTAACCGGGACAAAATGGTTTTCAACTCTTGATTTAAAGAGTGGCTATTGGCAAGTGGAGGTTGACGAAGCAGATAGGGGAAAGACAGCGTTTAGCGTAGGTGCAGGTTTGTGGCAATTCTCAGTAATGCCTTTTGGGTTATGTAATGCCCCTGCCACTTTTGAAAGACTCATGGAGCATGTGCTTAAAGGGCTTCATTGGAGAACTTGTTTGATTTATCTTGACGATATCAACGTGCTTTGAAGAATTTGGATGAAGTCTTGCAAAGAATATCTTGTGCGGGATTAAAGCTGAATCCAGAGAAATGCTCGTTATTCAAGAAAGAAGTAAAATATTTGGGGCATAAGGTAACGGAAAAAGAGGTTTCTACGGATGACGACAAAATCAAAGTGGTAAGAGAGTGGCCAAGACCGACCAGTCTGCATGAGCTGCGTACCTTCCCGGGATTGTGCACGTATTATCGTCGATTTTTCCAAGATTTTGTCAATCTAGCTAGTAGCCTCCATGATATTACTAAGAGAAATCGACGTTTTAAGTGGGAAGAGGAGCAGGAGATAGCTTTTCAGACTTTGAAGGAACGATTATGTAGTGCACCAATGTTGGTATACCCCATTCCAGGAGAAAAGTTCGTACTAGACACTGATGCAAGTGGATACGGCATTGGAGGAGTCCCATCGCAAGTGAAAGATGGAAAAGAAAGAGTGGTTGCATACTATAGCAGAATTATAGGGAAACCCGAGAGAAATTATTGTGTTACGCGCAGAGAATTACTGGCCTTAGTGGAATGCATTAAACATTTTCACAAGTATCTTTATGGGCAACGTTTTCATGTACGGACCGATCATGTGGCATTAAAATGGTTACTTCAGTTTAAAAATCCCGAAGGACAGTTGGCGAGATGGCTTAAGAGATTACAAAATTATAATTTTTCCATAGAACATCGTTCGGGAAGCTCACATGGTAATGCAGATGCATTATTCCGTCGACCCTGCAATCTAGAATGTAAACATTGTTCGAAAGCCGAAATCAAAGAAGGCGTTATTGATGTCCGGTTAATGACTATTCAGTCAACTGAAGAATGGAGTGATATAAATTTACGTAGATCTCAACAAGAAGACGCTGATTTGTCTTTGTTAATGAAAGGTATGGACATAAACCAGCGACCGACCAAAGAATAGATGTTATCTGAAAGTTCCATTGTCAAATCATATTGGGCTCAGTGGAAGAGTCTGAGGATGGTATCTGGGTGCCTCTATCGGATATGGGAAAGCGAGGATGGTCAAAGCACTAGATCTTTAATTATTGTGCGGATACCAGAAGTTCTGAAGGAATTGCACAATGGGCCAAGTGGAGGGCACATGGGCATAGCCAAAACATTAGAGAAAATAAAGCAGAGATTTTACTGGGTTGGTTGTCGTCAATCCGTTGCTGAATGGGTCGGTAATTGCAGTGAGTGTATGGCAGCTAAGGGGCCAAAGTACAGAAGTCGTGGGCAGATGAAAGAATTTAATTCAGGAGCTCCTTTTGAGCGAATCGCAATGGATGTAGCAGGACCATTTCCAACCAGCAGCTCAGGTAATAAGTATGTGCTTCTCGTTATGGACTATTTTAGCAAATGGCCGGAGGTTTACCCCATTCCAAATCAGGAAGCCACGACAGTAGCGGAAGTCTTTATAAAAAGTTGGGTGTCGAGGTTTGGGGTGCCTTTACAGGTTGCATTCTGATCAAGGCAGAAATTTTGAGTCGGCTTTATTTAAGGAAGTGTGTGATACGCTTGGTATTCCGAAAACTCGAACTACTGCCCTCCATCCTCAATCCGACGGCATGGTGGAAAGGTTTAACCGCACATTGGAAGAGCATTTGAGGAAATTGGTAGGGAAAGAACAGAGGGATTGGGATGCTCACATTCCTTTGTTCTTAATGGCATATCGTTCCGCGGTACATGAGACCACAGGTCAGACTCCCGCCATGGTGATATTCGGCCGTGATCTTCGTTTGCCTTCCGATTTAAAATTTGGCTCAGGTGAGATTATGAGCAAAGGAAGCAACGATTATGTTAAAAAGCTGAGAAAGATTATGAACGAAATCCACGACCAAGTGAGAAAACGAACAAAGATTATGAGCGACAAAATGAAGGTGAGGTATGATCAAGCAATTAATTGTAAAGGATTTGTACAAGGTGATCAGGTGCTGTTATATAATCCACAGCGAAAGAAGGGTTTGTCACCGAAGCTAAAGTCTAACTAAATGACGTTGTATAAAGAATTAAAAAACTTGGTGGAACCCGGTACAAGATGAAAGTGGTTCATTTAGAAAGGTTCGCGGCATTTGGAATAGCTAATGCGTCTGATCGAGGCGATCAGACTTAAGCGGAGAGTAATGTGAAAAAATATAAGATCATTGTTTTTCATAAAATTTTCCAGAGTTTGAAAATTATTCATTGAATAAAGACGTAATTTTTCCTGTACAAAATTGTATTAACTTTTATTCGATTGGCGATTTAGAGAACGATCCTTGAAATCTGTAACAATATACATAAATGCAAATAACATAACTTATACCTTATCGGAATAAATAAAATGGCTAAGTAAAAATTAATAAACAAATAAATAATCAATAATACCCAACAAGCGAAGTAAACCTAAAATAAATATTTAAAAAGCTTTCCGTAATAGATATTAAGTTTACCAAATTCTGATTTTTCGTTTATAAAACGTTTGGAAATAAACGTCTTATAATTGAAACGACACGTTGATAAAAAGCTTATCAATGTAAGCCTATAAACCATTTACAAATAAAGCTTTTATAAGTGTGTTTTTTTTCTGGAACTTAGTTCAAACCATATTTTTTTCTTATTATTATTTTCTTAAACCAATTATTAGCAGATTGCAAAAGTGGTTAAGATGCAGCCATAATTTATGCTCTTTCGTCCTATGGCAGATGTAAAATCTTTTATAAAAAGAATTTAGAAATTTCTTAAATTGAAAAAAAAAAAAATTTTTTGACAATTAGTTTTCTCTGAAATTTTTGTAACCAGTCGTATTTCATTTTTAAGGTAAAATGATTCATAAAGTCTGTTCTTGAAAGTTATAGAAAGTTTACTTTAAATTTTCGAATAAATTAAAACTGAAAAGTCTTACCTATCGCTTATCGTAGCAAATTTACTCAAAATTATTTTTAAATTTACTTAAAACAGGTTAGCTTTAAGGAATATTTTGTGAATAAATTTGTAAAAATGGGAATGCTGACGTCCACTTTTATTTAGAAGGCGTATAGGAGGTTAGGAAAGGGGCCATCCGGATTCGGTTTGGTGCACCGATGGCCATGGTGGTGGGTCAGCACCAGGGCGTCGCAAAAAACCCTCGACGCCCCATTATATTGTTCGGCCTCTTCATATTTATTTCCTTTTGTTTTTCAGCTTTTGTAACCGGTCATTTCCCGTTCCTTTTCAATTTTCAGGTTTTTTTTCTTTGGTTAATTTAAATGAGTCTGTTTTTTTTTTGGCTTTAATTTTCGGTTATTTTTGAATTTTTGTTTCTATTTTAAATATTTTGTTTGCCCGTTTCTTTTAAATTTTAATTAGAGTTTTCTGTTTTTTATTTTAGTTTTAATTGTTTAAATGTCAAATGTCCAAGTTCTAACCGGATGTTGTTTTTCTAGTTGTTTCAGCGCGGTTTGTGCGTCTTACCCGCGTTTTAAAGGCATGATTAGAATTTTTCTGATTATGGCGCAGGACGGTAAGGTTGGCAAGAGCCCACTTCAGCCGACAATGGCTAGCCACAGCCACCAGCGCCTTCCTTACTGCTCCATTCTTGATGCGTATCCATAACAGCACCTCACCGAAGTGTTTGACCGACTAAGTCAAGCCAATCTTAAAATAAACCAGGCAAAATGTCAACTTTTCAGGAAGCGGCTGAAGTATCTCGCCCATGTGGTAAGTGAAGAAGGGATACGTACTGACCCCGACAAAATTTCAGCGATGACATAGCTAAAAGCACCCACGAACGTACGAGAGTTGAGAAGATTTTTAGGCGTAGCATCTTGAAACTGACGGTTCGTACTTTTCTAACATAGCGCATTCCCTTACAATGATGTTAAAGAAATGCAATAAATGGAAGTGGTCAGAAGTGCAAAAGGAGGCATTTGAGGCGTTAAAACTTTCGATTATGGGAGAACCAGTGTTAGCCAAACCAATAATGCCATGAAGCTGGCAACGGGAACATAAACTCCCCTCTTTTTTCTTTAATTTAATACATACATACATATGTACATTGTTTTGTAATTGTTATAATTTTGCAAATTTTTCTATTTTATGTTTTTTGTTTATATTCTTGACTCTTTTGTTTTAGTAGCGCGTCGCTGATGATGGACAGCAGGTCTGTCCGAAATGAATTTGTTGTGCCAAATAAAAAATATATACATATATGTTTTTAGTGTATTATTGTTTTTATTTGACAAACTGATTTTGTAGTCAAAAAAGAAAGTGCCAAAAAACTATTTTAAGTGTTGTTAGACTATAAACCTTAGGTTCGGCTATTTTAATAAATAAATAGTTCTCACACAGTTTAAGTGTTAGCATGCCCAGACTTCACACAAAGGTTCACGTTGCAAACAGATGCAAGCGATTTTGGACTAGGAGCAGTGCTCATGAAAGAACTAGATGGCGAAGAACGAGTACTTGCATATGCTAGCCGGCAACTTAACAAGGCGGAACTCAACTATTCAGCTACGGAGAAGGAGTCTTCGGCTATAGTATGAGCCATTCGGAAGATGAGACCTTACTTGGAAGGATACCAGTTAACGGTAATTACAGACCACCTATCACTGAAGTGGCTGAATGCGATTGAGAGTCCTTTTGGACGAATAGCAAGATGGGCATTGGAGTTACAACAACATCTGTTTGCCACTCAGTATCGCAAGGGAAAACTGAATCTAGTACCGACGCCCTTTCTCGTCAACCGCAGGACGCACAACTCTGCGTGTTGAGACAGACAAAGGAAATATCGACATGCAAATGGCTGCAAACGAAGATAGAAAACGTGAAAATAAACCCATAGAAGTTCGCGGATTACATTATCGAGAATGGTGAGTTGTATCGTCACTTCACATTTCAGGTAGACGGCAAGGACGCAATCCTATAGAAGCTATGTGTGGGCAAGTCTATGAGAAACAGAGTACTTCAACAAGTTCACGACAGTCCAACGGCAGGACACATGGGGATCCGGAAGACAACCATACGAGCGGCTAACCGATACTATTGGCCCGGGATGTCCAGAGACGTAAAAAGGTACGTACGACAATGTACAACCTGCCAAATATACCATCCCCCTCTGTAAGGCGACGACAGATAGCCTTAACAAAACATTTCGGGGAAAGGATATTGTCCCAATTTGGTATACCGAAAGTCGTAATCACTGATAACGGAGCACAATTCACCAGTAGGCAGTTCAAAAAGCTATTAAAGGATTACGGAGTCAAACATAAATTAACCGCACCCTACACACCACAGGAAAATCCAACAGAAAGGGATAATCGAAATATCAAAAGAATGTTGGCGCTGAACTCAAGTGTATGCGAGGCAACGGGATATAGCCCTGTTTTCGTGGTACAAGGACGAGAACCGCGAATACCAAAAACGCTCTACGACGAAAAGATGTTTGGAACCGGTGAGACTATAACAACACCGAACGAAATGGCTTTGAAGATGAGGGAGATATTTAAGTAGTACGACGAAATCAGCAGCTAGCATCAACGAAACAGGCACGGTACTATAACCTGCGCAAAAGGTGATGGCATCCAGCGATCGGAGATAAGGTTCTGGTAAAGGAGCACAACCTATCCAAGGCCCTGGAAAGCTTAAGAGCGAAACTGGCAACAATATTCAGCAGACCCTACCGAGTCACAAAGTTTGTCTCACCAGTAATTGTCGAATTAGATAAAACGCTTCAAGGCAAGAGAAGAACAGCTCACGTAAGTGAATTGAAACAATTTTTTGAAAGATACCCAGAAAACGACCATCCATCAGAGCCTAATCCACTGCAAAGCGAGGTTAGATAAACTTCGGCTTGGTTCGAAGTGTGACAACTCGGCGATTGCCAAAGGGGAGCACTTGTCAAAAGAGGAAAGGTAGGAGAAGAAGAAGCACGAGGAAACAAGTTACAGAAAAATCTATGGTGGTCAAGGGAAAAAGCAAAAGAAAATAAAACATAAAGATCTAAAGGAAGAAGAAACACAATAATCACTAGAGGCACGGTAAAGAGAACTTTTTCAAGGAGAAAACACAGAAGAAGAAGAAGCACGGAGAAATACAAGGAACATGTAAAGTCAAAGGTCAACAGGAAGAAGAAGCATAGAGAATTAAGAGGAAAATGAAGAGTAATGGCAGGCGAGGTAATAGCAGGAAGGAGGAAACTTAAGTAAGAGGAGTATAGAAAGGAATGGCGGTAAGAAGAAGACTAATCGTCACCAATAATTCGCAAGAAATCGATGTAAGAAGAAGAACCAAGGAACCAAATATTATTTTCATTTAAAATGTTATATACCAAAAAAAAATTTTATTTATACATGCTCATATGCACACGCTAATGCTATTAATAACCAAGTCATCCACAGTAAGAATAACCACACAGCGGCAGAATCTGATACAGAAAAAATTCAACGCCACAAAATCTCTTAAGCACAAACTCTGTTGCTAACATCTGCAGGACAGTAACAACCAAGAAGGTCAAAAGCAAAACGAAGGGAAACCAACAAGCACTCCACGCAAGCTGCATGAGCAACTAACTAAGAAACACATACTAAGCACTAAGCAAGTGATCACATTGCAATATTGTTTATGGGAAATTGCGGGGTTTTGCGCAATGGTAATTAATATTAACAAGGATCGGCGACACAGAAGGACTTTAATATCATTAGTTATCCAATATCAGCAATAAACAGGCGCAATGAGTTCACCGCAGAGCAAGCAAACGATGGTAGTCTGCGTATACGGCTACGACCCCACAACAGTGAGGAATTTATTGAGGAAGTACAGAACCAGGGCCAATACAGTGAGCGTAGCAACAGTGGCAACGAATACGACCGGCTAAGTGAGGGTGAAAGCGATGCTGGAACCGAGGACTTTATCGAAGTTCTCTCGCCAATTACCATCCTCTCAGATGACTGCGACGAAGAAGCAGTGGTAAGGGCCACAACGCCAATTAACGTGGAGGTGAGGGAGGCGGAAGATCAGCGTGCGGGCAATGGGTACATTGAGTACTCGAAACGAGTTGACGTGCGCGTGCGCATCTACAACGATGGCGAAACGAAGGAAACCCCTCCGCCACCAAAGCTACAAATATGGTGGTGACACATTGAGTGTCTGCGCAGACGACAAATGGATGGAAGGCTTCCTCGACGAGGTCATTAACACCGAGGAAGAGCCAGTTAGTCCAGAAGTGGTCGAGGAAATAGAGCAGAGGCTGTTCCACGGTGTTAACCCAACCGACCAAGCGACGAAATGCCGGAAGTTCAGCGGGGTCGAACCCTTACCTGATGAGGTATTGAGAGCAAAACGAGGCCATCAGCGAAGAAAGTTCCAAGTACATGCAGCTGATAAGCTATTCCGGGTGAGGATCAGCAGAGGCAGCGCGGCAACAGTCACACTCCGGCGAAGCAAGGGGGGAATGTGAATACCTCAAATCCTAGGTCTTTGGGACCTCCACAAATTTTTATATAGGTACTTGAATTGAATTTATATATTTACTATAACTTTATACATACGTGAAATAGATTGAAATATTGAACTTTTACATTTATATATATATATGTACATATATATATACTTATATATATTGTGACGAATTCGATGATTCCTTGATTATCAATCCTGGGTTCGATCACTATAAAGTCAACTAAACACAAGCACAGATATTGTAACTAATAGCTAGTTTTATTTTATAGTAATAAACGCAAAACAAATTTGAGGGTTTGGTAACTTTAGAGTAGTTCACTGTTCAACGCTTGAAAATAAACTGATCTACCTGCCTTGCTTGGTCACCGCTTTATATAGTCCGACAGGTTGCTTGCCTACGCACCGAGAACATTCTTGGTTGTTCGCTCTTCGTGTTCTCGAAGGGTCGGTGTTATTTAGTGACATCTTTTCCTTGTATTCGCAAACATTCGCGCTATTTCTCTTCCTCTTCCTAGGTACACGCTTGCATGCATAAGAGTAGCCATCGTCATCTCTGTTGTGTTTAACTAGTGGTGGGAGTGTTGTTTAGTTAGGGATGGTACATGCTTGAGAATAATTGCCACACTGCCCTCCACCTAAGTCTGATCGTCCCGATCAGACACATTGCCGGAACCAAAGGCAAATGGACCACCTTCATCTTCAATGGACCACCTTCATCTTATTCGTTGGCCTTCCCATAGTTTGTATGCGATATACCACATCGTTGATCCGTTTAATGACTTTGTATGGGCCTTCCCAGTTACATTGTAGTTTTGGGGTCAAAGCTTTCCTACGCTGTGCGTTGGATAGCAGCCCTAAATCTCCCTCTATAAAACCTTCCGAATTTATTGCTTTTTCGTAACTGGCCTTCATCTTATTCTCATGATCTTAGTCCGTTGTCTCACAAGGTGGTGAATTTCTCTTATTTCTCCTTCCAATATGCTAGTAGATTTTCGAGCGTTTACTCCTGCATCAGCGTTTATCCGAAACTTCAAGTCAGCTGGAAATCGAAGATCATTCCGAGAATTACATTTGCAGGAGTCTGCCCAGTTCTTTCATGTACGAGGTGTGTTCAAAAAGTATCGCGAATTTTGGGTTGTTTCAAAAATTATTTATTTATTCATGAATATCTATTTTGTCCGCTTCAAAGCAATCCCCATGAGATATTATCCACTTGTGCTAACGGTTTTTCCAATCTTCGAAGCACTTCAAAAAATCATTTTTTTGTATCTTGTTCAGCTCCTCCTTCGATGCCGTCTTTATCTCGTCAAGAGAAGCGTAACGTCGTCCTTTCATGGGCCTCTTCAGTTAAGGGAACAAGAAAAAGTCACAGGGGGCCAGATCTGGGGAATACGGTGGCTGCGGCATCATTAGTGTGTTGTTTTTGGCCAAAAAGTCGCGCACAAGCAACGATGCGTGAGCAGGGGCGTTATCGTGGTGCAAAAGCCAATTTTTGTTCTTCCACAAATCCGAGCGTTTCTGGCGGATTGCTTCGCGCAAATTGCGCATAACTTGCAGGTAATATTCCTTATTGACCGTTCTTCCCTGTGGCAAGAACTCATGATGCACCACGCTCCTGCAATCGAAGAAAACTGTCAGCAAAACTTTCACATTCGACCGAACTTGGCGCGCTTTTTTCGGTCTTGGTTCGTGCGGCAGCTTCCATTGAGATGATTGAGCTTCGGTTTCCACGTCATAACCATAAACCCACGATTCGTCACCAGTTATGACCCTCTGGAGCAAATTTGGGTCGTCGCGGACAGAGTTTAACATCTCATTAGCAATGTTCATGCGATGCTGTTTTTGGTCACAACTGAGAAATTTTGGTAAAAAAATAGGTAAAAATCGAAGACGATCCAAAACACGTGCAAGCAAAGCAGCTGTCAACAATTAACTGAACATTCAAAATGGCCGAGCTTGTCGGCATAAGTGAGAGACATGAGTACCAACATAACGCCACAAAAAATTCGAAATTGGAATATACGCAACCAGCGAAAATTCAAAATTCGCGATACTTTTTGAACACACCTCGTACTGCAGAGCGATATGCCATTAGGAAAAAGGATGTAATTATCCCAATCCTTCCGGAACTTATCCAATACTTTCCTTAGGTGCTCTTTCAAGGTTCTATTGAATCGTTTCACCATGCCATCTGACTGAGGATGCAGTGCAGTTGTTCGAGTTTTCCGAATGCCCAATGTCTTGCACATTTCGCTTCTAAACGTTTCCAAACATGGAGCTTCGTCTTTCAAGACTCGTTGCATCAACCTTTTGATGCACGGTGCGAGGCGTTCCCAGCAGCCCCCTGCTGACAGGTTAGCAGGACAATTGAATACCCATTGAATATTTTGGCGAGACATTTCGACACGATTACAATCAAACAATCGTTGTTCTTGGTTAAGCTCATTTTGGGCTTCAACAAAATTAGGGCAGTTGTCACTCCTGATCTTTACTGGCACTCCTCGGCGGTTGACAAAATTTCTGAAAGTAAGAATAAATGCATCAGTAGACAAATCTTCCGTTATTTCTAAATACACGGCACGCGTTGTCGCACATAAATAGTGCCACCCATCGCTTTTCTCTTACGACCGATCGCAACGAAGAATGGTCTACAGTAGCCCACTCCGGCGTACTTAAATGGACGGACAAATGGTGTAAGGCGATCAATTAGCAATTTCGATGATACTGCTCAACGACAAGGCGTGTGACGTGGTGATTTTGAGGCAAAATTACCGGACGACGTGCAGAAATTGCCAAACAGTAAGCTGCATCGCTTCTACCATTAATTTTCAGCAAACCATCATCGTCTACGAACGGCGTTAACTGGTACAAAGATGATGATTTCGGTACTCCATTTTTCAATTTTAAAAACTGGAGTTCATCGGCGAATGATTCGCTTTAAATTTGACGTGTTATTGTTTTTTCGGCATTGACAATCTCCATAGCGCTGAGTTCCCCACTATGACGAATATCAGATTTGCATTTTTTACGAAGCGTTGTACCCATGCAACAACTCCGACGACCTTTAAATATAAAGAAAAATGATTAAACTGGATGGGATACCACCCTTGATTTGTCAGCATGAATCTCCTGGTAGATTCCTCTAGACCAAAATTCTCGGACGTCAACTCCAAATTCATCCCAGCCCATTGTGTTTCATATTCATACAGAAAAGGTGGCCCTCTCAACCATCTTGATCGTAGATCCCACTGAAATGTTGTAAATGCCCTCGTTGCCTTGTCTGCTACGTTAAGCGTTGTAGGGACCCATCGCAATTGATCTAAAGTTGTAGTACTCAAAATTTCAGCTATGCGACACTTGTAATCTCTGCTAGTCGAACGAATCCACAGTATTACTGTTTTGGAGTCGCTCCAAAATATTGTTTTATTGATGTGAAAATCATGACAGTGGATAAGTGACTCTTTTAAACGGCAACCCAATACTGCAGCTTGTAGCTCCAAATGTGGTATGATCATACCCTTAAGCGGCGTACATCTTGCTTTGGCTGAAATTAATGTAACATATTTTTTTGCTTGACTCGGATATACGCAACAGCAGCATATGCAGAGGAACTTGCATCGACAAAAACATGTAGCTGAACCTCGCCGGCAGCAGGCAGTAACAAAGAGTAACATCGGGGCACTGAAAAACGTTTCACAGACTGAAAATCTTTTCACCACGAATTCCAACGGTGTGCTGGGTTATCAGGCACCACTTCATACCACTGAACTTACAGTCGCCATAATGATTGAACCAACAGCTTCAAAAATATTGTTATGTTGGTCAGAAGCCCAAAACTCCCAACAACTCTCGCTTGGTTGGCATTCGTATGCCATTTAAAACATCCCGGGCGATTTGATAAAACTGAAACTGAAATTCAAGCGCATCATTAGTAGTGTTCCAATACATACCAAGAACCTTTTCAATTTTTGTCTTGCGATACATTTTGACGAGCTCTAAATAAACTAAATAAACTCGTATTGCAGCTCTTTATAGTTACATATAAAGTTACGTAATTTGAAGCCCGCGGCGACATTGATTCTAATGGTATCATTGGTGTCATCCAGAGCTTCTTAGGCTCTATCAAAACTTATTACTAAATCGTCAACGTATGTGTTAGTGATGGCGGCCTTACTACCTCTTGACGTGGTTGACTCGAATTCAACGGCATTGATGCTTTTTATGTATTCGGCACAACAAGGTGATCAAATAGCATCGAATATCATCGACGACATTACATACGTAAAAATTGGTTGATTTGCCTTACCATCTCGCCACAAAAAACGTTGTGAATCCTGATCTTCATTTCTTATTAGCACTTGAGAAAACATTTGCTGAATATCTCTGGCTATCGCTATAACGCATTGTCGAAATTTATGAATAGTGGATATTAATGGTTGGGCTTGTTCCGGGCCCTTCAATAATAGTAAGTTTAACGACGTAGAGTTTGTAGCAGCGGCTGCGTCAAAAATGATACGCAGATTTCGACGGATAGACAACACCAAAGTGAGGTAGATACTATGTTCTGGGACCTTCATTTGCGGCTTCGTTTAATGTCAGCTTCCTGACGTACCCCTTTTCAATATACGAGTATTTAGCTATTTCCCTCTTATAGATGTCGGCATAGATCGGGTCTTTATGTGTTGGTGTGTTCAAAAAGTATCGCGAATTTTGTGTTTTTTAAAAAATTATTTATTTATTCATGAATATCTATTTTGTCCCCTTCAAAGTAATCCCCATGAGATATTATACACTTGTGCCAACGGTTTTTCCAATCTTCGAAGCACTTCAACAAATCATTTTTTTGTATCTTGTTCAGCTCCTCCTTCGATGCCGTCTTTATCTCGTCAAGAGAAGCGTAACGTCGTCCTTTCATGGGCCTCTTCAGTTAAGGGAACAAGAAAAAGTCACAGGGGGCCAGATCTGGGGAATACGGTGGCTGCGGCATCATTAGTGTGTTGTTTTTGGCCAAAAAGTCGCGCACAAGCAACGATGCGTGAGCAGGGGCGTTATCGTGGTGCAAAAGCCAATTTTTGTTCAATTGCAAATTGCGCATAACTTGCAGGTAATATTCCTTATTGACCGTTCTTCCCTGTGGCAAGAACTCATGATGCACCACGCCCCTGCAATCGAAGAAAACTGTCAGCAAAACTTTCACATTCGACCGAACTTGGCGCGCTTTTTTCGGTCTTGGTTCGTGCGGCAGCTTCCATTGAGATGATTGAGCTTTCGTTTCCACGTCATAATCATAAACCCACGATTCGTCACCAGTTATGACCCTCTAGAGCAAATTTGGGTCGTCGCGGACAGAGTTTAACATCTCATTAGCAATGTTCATGCGATGCTGTTTTTGGTCACAATTGAGCAATTTTGGTACGAATTTCGCGTAAAAATCGAAGACGATCCAAAACACGTGCAAGCAAAGCAGCTGTCAACAATTAACTGGACATTCAAAATGGCCGAGCTTGTCGGCATAGGTGAGAGACATGAGTACCAACATAACGCCACAAAAAATTCGAAATTCGAATATACGTAACCAGCGAAAGTTCAAAATTCGCGATACTTTTTGAATAGCGCTGCTTGGCCATTGAATAACTCGCCGGTATTTCGGTAGAATCTGGTCGCCACAGCAATCCTATCTCATATCTCTGGCAGATGTCTTTTGTTGTGCTTGACAAAATTTTTCGAGCGGGTGGATTTTTATCCGCATCCAACAAAATTTCAGTACTCCGGACACCAAAGCTCTCATTTGAAAAATATTCCTCCATCAATTTATTTAGCTGTTTATATGATTCAGGTTAACGTACATGAAGAACCCTGGGCATGGCTACACTGTCTTGCCGGTGTGGTCCATATACCACCCAACCTAATTTTGTTTCGCTGCTACTGGTTGATGGCATCCAGCTACGACAACTTTGTCGGACAAACACAAATGGCAATTGTCTAAGCCCAGCAGCAAAACAGGTTCGAAGTCTTTGTAGCCCTGCAAAGGCAATGCTTTCAAATGATTTAATTTGCCTTTTCAAATGATTGTTTCGGTAAATGGAGAGCGTTTATTGTGTGGACGTTTTTGATTGAAAATTGTTAGTGACTTCAATTTCAAGTGATACCTTCCTTGAGTTTTCTGTCGTTTGGCTGTCACCGTATCACTGTAGTGTAAGAGGCATGACACGACCTCTTAGACTTAATTTGGTGGCAACATCTTCCTCAAGAAGTGACACTGACAACCCTTCGTCAAACATTGCATATGCTGACATCTGACCACAGAGACCTGACAAAGTAATTGGCAAAACTTTAAATAGGCTGGTTACCAGCTCTTCCCGACAGTTGAGAATCCGCTTCCGGTTGGCTGAAGACGTGGATGACAGCAATTGATGCATACGTTTGCAACTGTTGATTGCACATATTTTAGGGCGACGATAATTTATAAGACTGTGACCTTTTATCAAGCATCCAAAACAGAGACGATGTTGTTTGACCAGCGACCTTTGGCTAAGTCCAGCGACTGAAACTTTCAGTAATCTGTCAGCGCATGACTTTGGCTGCAAGATGGACAAGACCTTTCATTGCTGACTAAAACTCTGCGAGCCGACCCTCCATTTGGACCAGACTGACGGTTGGCTTGTGTACTATACCGCGCTGGAGGTACTGTTTGTTGGCTTGGGCGCCCAGATATGTTGCTAACTTCGGGCATAGTCGTAATTATTTTAGCTAAATTACTTTGTCGTTCTGTAAATACGTCAACAGTGGGGAAAGGAGAAATGTTAGAGGCATACTTACTTCATTCAAATTGCTTGGATGTTGGAAGCTTAGAAATCAGCTGGTCAAGTAGCATGGGGTTCATAAGGTGCTGCTCACACTTGGCTGACTTGGAAAATGCGGATATATTACAAACGCGGTTTAAAATTGTAAAATTTGATCCAGATGGTTGTCGTTAATGGCTGAAAATTGCTGCACTTTCTGCAACTGGCATCGTATAAGCAAGTCCTGGCGTCCAAGGTTAAACTCCAGTTCCTTTTAACCCTTTAACACGTCGTCGTGGTAAATTAGCATTGACGTTACTGACAACCTCGCGTTGCCTTGTAGTGGAAAGCTAATAATCTTAGTAGGAAGGAAAGCTAATGATCTTACTGTTTACTGACTGTGGATATGGGCGCATCTCATTCCATCATTCGATTTGATTTAGTGACAAGAAGGTGATACCATTACATAGAGCAAAGTTGCGTACGGCCACTGATGAGGACGCCCAAGTCCTAGGAGAAGTAACATGTGAAATCGCGCTTGGAAACGAGTCTATTGTACACAATTTTATAATGGCAGGCAATGTTGTTGAACTCATAATTGTTGTGGACTTCTTAATAGACCAAGATATAAAGATCGACATGCAGAGCAAGATCATGAACTATATGAATATAGACGTGCCACCAAACTTTGGATACGAAAAGAAGTATATTAGTAAACGAGTACTAGTGGAGGAGAGCCGACAAATTTCACCGAAGTTAGAAGCAGTTATATGGGAAAATATTGATGGAGATTATGGTACAAACAAATTGTGGGTTGTGGAGGCAGCAAACAAATCAAAGACGGATGTACTAGTTGAAAAAATCTGGCTATTACAAAACAAGATGGACGTACACCGGTAAAAGTACTTAATGAGTTCAAATCGCCAATTAAACTTTACAAAGGAGTCATATTGGGACAACGCCAAGAGGTGGATGTGGTTATCAATTCTGAACAGCTCCAGGAAAATGGTTCTACCAGCAAGATTGATCTTTCAGATGACATTATGGGATGGACTGAAGAGCTGGGAAAAGACCACCAGAATAAGACAAAACAACTTTTACTCAAGTACTCGAGTATATTTGACAAGGATGGTTCCACACCAGTAGCGCGATTCACTAGCTTTTTGAACACAATTTGTTAACGATAAATTAACTTAACAACAATTTTAACAAACTATGCTATTCACTAACTTTTTGTCTACTCTAAATTCGATAAAGTATCGTTGTCGACCGGTAAATTGTTATTTTATCACAGATTATTGTTGTGCTGTTAAAGTTTTGTTTACTTTTGTTTTGTGTGGGCAATTTATTGTTATATTTATATTTTTTGTCAAGGTATTCGAATAGCGTCCAATATGGCACGGAGTGCAGCTGCAAGGAGTGCAACACTAGATCGAAGGTTACTTGGGACATAGATGATCCCTTTGACCTAGCTCCATCGGAGTTTAGAAAGTTGTACCGGGTGGGTCCTGAAATTGCGATAGGCGCTCCGGAGCGGCTGCAGGACCGATTGCAAGGACGGAGGATCACTGCGATATCGGCAGAGAAGCAGGTAACTTATATTAATTCTAATTAAAATTATAAAATTTTATTGAACACCTCTCCTTTGTAGGTATTGTGTGCATTACGTTTCTATGCTACAGGATGTTACCAACGGCCTTTGGCGGAACAGTGGGGCATCTCAATGAGTCAAACCTCAATAAGCCGGTACATCCACCGCGTTACCGATGCCATAAACTCCTCAATGTTTTTCGAGATTAAGTTCCCTATGTCACAGGCGGAACGTCAAGCGGCAAAGAAAGTGTTTAGTGCGGCACCTGCCCCATTTGTTAGAGGTACAATAGGCACAATTGACCTTACGCACATATCGATATTGGCTCCGAGAGTGCACGAAGAAGCGTACGTAAACCATAATTTGTACCACTCCTTAAATGTTCAAATGGTAAAGTACAGCTCTAACTAAAACTATAGCCCTATATAATTTTTCGTTTTTGGATTTCAGATTTTCAATTTAAAAATTTTAAACATAAATGCCAATGCTTGTCATGCAAAGGGAGCATGAAAATGGAAACCGCAATATGTTTTTGATTGGTACTATCTATTTACTTTACTTTAAAATGTACATAAGTTAAAATTTTACCTTGTAGGTGATTCAGGATAATCCTTGGAACCGTGGCTTATGACGCCATTACCAAACGAACCAGAGGATACTGCCAAATTTCTATACAACGAGACGCTATGCAAAGCACGGAACCCAATAGAAAGGCTATTTGGGGTCCTCAAAGCAACTTGGCGGTGTCTGTCGAGACAGCGGGTTCTCTTGTATGACTGAGCCTGGGTTCGCGGGGAAGGTAGTGAATGCGTGCGCCACCTTACATAATGTTCGTTTAGCCGAGCGATCAGACAAACTTAACAATATCGGCATAGTCTTGGACATGCACACCAATGATAATTCCAGCAATTCAAGTTCAGTATATTCCGCTGGAAAACGTGTCCAAGAGAGACTGATTTCGAATTTTTTTTACATAAATTTTTGATAAAATAATTTTATTACAATTAATTTAAATTAAAGCAAAAATTTGTGAAAATCGCAAAAAACGACTGCATAAACATATCCGCCACTGTATATCTTTTAGCCATATTAAATAATTTAATTTGGTTTGTTGTCCTACGCTTGTCAAACAAAATAAAATGTACTACTTCTGTAGATGGAAAATTTAAATTTTTCTTATTTTATTGTGGAATTTGGAAGTAAGGCACATATTTCAATCATTAAAACATTAATTAAAAGCTACAGGTACAGGTGGAAGCTTAAAGAATAATACACCTTTTCAACCGAACAATAAGAAAACATTACAACATTACGTACAAACTTTATATCATTACAAACGTGACAAGGGAGCACGGAAAACCGTTCCAATATACATCAAGTTTCCTTTTTTTTTTGTTATTGGCTTGAAAAGGTGTGAAAACTTAAAAGTACTAAAAAGCAGCAAAACGAAAGCATGAATGTACGGCTTTTTAAATCACGCCAGACCTGTAAAATTAACTGTAAATATATTTCTGAAGTTCACTAAATCAAAGTGGGCAGACTTTCTATTATGGGGCCCTGATTTTTCATGTTTTGCAAAGGTAGCGTGACATAATGGAAAGCCAACCACACTAATATGCATACTTATTGCCACTTCTGCGGAAAAGCGTGTCGAATATAACGCTGCAAGTCCTCTCCACATTACACCATCTATGCAGTGTAAAATGCATATATTCATGCAACTAATCAACTTTTAAAAAACACTGACAAAGTTACACACGATGTATCATTCCATAGAATTGGTGGTAATTGTTACCTTTAGGAGACAACGTCTAAAACACGTCCGAAATTATCGGGAGGGGTATCAAACAACGAGTTTTGGCCTCGGTATCAACAATCCGAAATCGCAATCTCGATTTTATATATCTGTGAAGAGATATTTGCAATTAAAGTTGAAAATTCTCTATAATTTTCATGTGGTTGTTGTAGACACAGAAAATTTTGCGATATCTTTTCACTGACACGAAATATTTCTTTTCCGCTCCAGGATTATTGTTACTGACAGCAAAACGCGTCTTTTGATACCTTTCCCGATAATTTCGGAAGTGTTTTAGCAGTTGTCTCCTAAAGGAAACAATTACCGAATTGGTTAGTAACATTTTGTTCACTTAGTACTTACCGTAATCCATTGCTCCACACTTTTAAATGCTTCTCCAATGGCATTCAGCTTCTCCGCCATTTCCTTCTACTTATTTTGGTGGTCGAACTTACCGTGCAAGCGCTGGAATCTTCCAGATGCCAAACCAGGCGTTTCTCCCAGAACGTCCACCATCGCTCGTATTTGTTCGGCTGTTGCCCTACTTCTTCTGGCTGCTGCAGCACTTGTTGATGTCATCCTACAATTAAAAGGAAAAATAAAGGGCAGTAAGCGGCTAAAAATACAATAAATACCAAAAATACTTCCCTTTGCTGAAATATCTGCACAAACAATCGGCGCGAACAATTATTTTTGTTCTATTCCTCTTTGAACTTTTCGTAAATTTTGACATTTCAGTATCAGTGATGCCACTTTTTCTCAAATTGAAAACATTGATAACAAGTGTTGTTAAATCTGAGATAGTGAATCGCACAATCGTTAATAAAAGCAATATACGTTTACGGTAAACATCTCGATTGCCGAAACGTTAAAAGTTAGTGAACCGCGCTACAGGCCGGACCAATGTTGTGAGACATCAAATAGATACTGGTGTCGTAAGGCCTCGTGGTGTCCCTTTATCCAAACGCCAAATGCTAAGGGAAATTATACAAGAAATGAGTGATACGAGCTTGTTCGAACCAACAGCCAGTCCATGGAGCTCATCGGTAGTACTAGTGAATAAGAAGGACGGAAAGATGAGGTACTGTGTGGATTATCGGATATTGAACGACGTAACGAAGAAGGACAATTATCCGTTGCCAAGAATCGACGATACTCTGGACTCGCTTTCTGGTACTACATGGTTTTCCACATTTGACTTGAAAAGCGGCTACTGGCAAGTGGAGGTAAAGGACGAAGATGAAGAAAAGACAGCCTTCGGCGTTGAAGAAGGGCTTTGGAAGTTTACAGTAATGCCCTTAGGACTATGCAATGCTCCAGCTGCTTTTGAGAGACTCATGGATCAGGTACAATAAGGATTGCCTTGGAAAATATGTTTGGTGTACCTGGACAACATCATCGTCTTGGGAAAAAGAACTTGGAGGAAGTTTTACAAAGGATAGCTGCTGCTGGTCTTTAACTAAGTCTCAAAAAGTGTTCCTTGTTTAAGAAGTAAGTAAGTTATTTGGATCACAAGGTAACAGCGGAGGGCATCTGCACTGCTAAGGAAAAGATCGAAGTCAGGAAGGATTGGCCAAGACCGCAGAATTTGCATTATTTACGAAGTTTCCTTGGGCTATGCACGTATTATAGCCGATTTGTGCCGAATTTCACCTGCGTAGCCAGTAGCCTCCACGATCCTATCAGGAAAAACATGTGCTTTGAATAGAAGAAGGAACATAAAGCCGCATTTGAAACCTTGAAGGATCGACTGTGCACTGCTCCAATCTTATCCTATCCAATCCCAGGCTCAACATTTATTCTGGATACAGATGCTAGTGGTTAAGTTATAGAAGGTGTTTTGTAACAGAACGTCAAAGGGTAGGGGTAGGTAGTTGCGTACTATAGCCGAACAATCGGGAAGCCTGAAAGAAACGATTGTATAACGTGGATATAACTCTTGGCATTGGTAAAGTGCAGCAAAATGTTACACAAGTACCTCTATGGGCAGCGATTCCACGTCAGGACAGACCATGTAGGGTTGCAGTGGATCTTCAGTTCCGGAATTCGGAAGGTCAACTGGCACGGTGCATAGTGCAGCTGCAAAGTTATGACTTTTCCATACACCATCGCAAATTTCGAATCAGCTTTATTCCATAAAATGTGTAAGGCATTGGGAACTCGAAAAACTGGCATCCTCAGTTAGATGGCATGGTTGAGCGATTCCATAGAACCTTCAAGATACACCCAAGGAAAGTGGTGGATAGGTTCCAGGATTATTGGGATAGTCACATCTCATTCTTCCTGATGGCATATCGCTCTGCAGTACATGAAACACCAGGTCAAACTCCTGCTTAGGTAATTTTTGGGAATGGACTTCGGTTTCCAGCTGACTTGAAGTTTGGGATACATGGTGATGCAGAAATAAATGATCAGAAATCCAGTATCGTCTTCGAAGAGTAAATGAGAGAAATACATGATCTTGTGAGACAACGGACCAAGATCATAAGTTATAAAATGAAAGCCAGGTACGACAGAGCAATAAATTCGGAAGGCTTTACGGATGGAGATTTAGTGTTGCTATCAATCCACAACATAAGAAAGGTTTGTCCCCAAAATTGCAGTGTAACTGGGAAGGCCCATACAAAGTTATAAAACGGATAAACGATATTGTCTATCGCATACAAACGATTGGAAGGCCAAGAAATAAGATGAAGGTAGTCCATCTGGAAAGGCTAACAGCATTTGCTTGGGTCAATATGTCTGAGCGCGACGATCAAACTTAGGCAGGGGGCAGTGTGGCGAATATTCTCAAGCATGTATCATCCCTAACTCAATAACACTTCCTCCACGAAGACAGCATGAGTGTTTGCGAATACGAGACAAAGAGCAAATGCTGATAAGCAACCAGTGTTATAGAATGCAGGTACAAGACCAATCCAGAACGGTGGAGACGCTTGTAGGTGATGAAACTGGTGCTCTGCCAGACTATAAAAGGCAGCATACAAGCAAGGCAGGTTGATCAGTTTATTTTAAAGGTTGTTCAGCGAACTACTGTGAAGTTACCGAAATCTTAAATTTGTATTGCATTTATTACTAGGAAATAAAACCAGCTATTTGTTACAGTATCTGTGCGTGTGTTTACATGAGCTTATAGTGATCGAAGTAAGGATTAATAATCAAGGAATCATCGAACTCGAATGTGCTCAAATATGTATCATCGCTAACTCAAAAACACTCACACCACTACTTAAACACAACAAAGATAGCGATGACCGTGGCATCTGATTCTACTTACCGGAATGACTCTGGCTTTACCCGACCATGGGCTGTTATTTCGATGTAACCCTGTCTAACCCGTAATTTTCCCCCCTAACACTGTCATCCTCCGGCCAGCTCCTCGCAGCAGGACTACTCAAAACTCTGTTGCTTCGGGCGAGTGTTGAATCCAACCCGGGACCAAGAGAATGGATCTGCTGCGTTTGCTGGAAGAAGATTTACGTTAAACGTTCACACTCCGTGCAATGTAACACATGTAAGAGATGGCTGCACAAAACAAGTTGCTCCGGGCTAAGCCCCCTCTTCTAAGACCCGCTAGTTTCTTCAAAACTTTTGTGGCGCCTTGCTGTTTACATCCTAGGGCGTCCCGTGGCCAACGTCGATTTACTGTCACACCGCCACATGTTCCAGAGACAGTCTCCACGACTCATAGCACTAACACTGCCCTGCAAGTAGTGTGCTCACGCCCCCCCCCCCCCCCCAGCTCACAGATACATTCTGCGTAGCACCTCTCTCTTGGATGCGAGCACTGATGAGGGACAGCCCATCCCTCCCCCACAAACAATCTCCCCTTCTTCTTCCAGCACTAGCACGAATGTAAGCCAAAGCCACCAGCTCCTGGTCCCTTACACCACGTTCATTGTTTGTCGGTTGAGATTATATTAACCGTCGGCATCTGTAAAATGCTGCGTGACCGGAGACAAAGCTCGGTGCCCGATCAGATCTTCGGACCTGTGACGGCTATAACATACATCGCCGTGAACGTGCGAGAGGACTTGGGGGAGGACTTGCTTTAGTCACACCCCAACCTGTGCAATACAGTCTATTTGAGCCTGATGTCTACCCGAGGGACAGTACCTTCGAACGTCAAGGTATGGTTGTCCGGTCAGGCGATGTCATCTTGAGATAATTAACTTTTGTGTACCTCCTGTCTCCTATTGTCCGAGTGTATACCGCCCTGACATTCGTGCGTTACGCATAGGCGATAATCGTATTCGACGTTCTGCACGGTGAACGGGCATGGCCGCACAAGAGTCGCGGTAAATTGTTCAAGCTCCCCAGACCTTACCGTCGTCAGCGCTGGTCGCGTAAACTGATCATCTTGCATCAGATCATCTGTCGATTGTGCTCTCAATCGATCGCCCCCCGACTTTGTCAGCTCCGAAAATCGTACTTTCACTAATTTCAACAAAGCTGCCTAGGTTGCATTCCCCGCAGAGGCAGAGTCCCTGGCAAAAAAACGTAACCATGTGAGACGCTTAGACCCATTTATCTCTTATGATACCATTGACTGAGTGTGATAAATCACAATCACGGACGATAGAGGAGCAATGCTTGTGGCAAGGTGCTGTAATCGCGGTGTGTGCACTGGCATTTAGGCCCAGAGCTTCAGCTTCGTGGTATTCGATAACGTGATCACAGTACAGCACTACCCTCCTCAGTCAATGGTCACACACGATACATTTTTATATTTGCACACTGGAACTTGCAACAGACAGAACAAACTATCAAAAAAAACTCACTTACAATCTGCACTTACTTGCCACACTTCATCAATATGCCCCTTCACACTTACCTCTTGTCTGCCTGACAGCTCATTTTGAGGTTCGGAAGCTGCCTCTGTACCCGCCCTACCATTGGCCTTTTTGCTATTATCAAGGCCCCAATTCATTACAAGGAAATCGGACGCGCCACCAGGGAAGGCACAAACGAAAAATAGTCAAGCGCCCATTACCATCACCACCACAGAGGCTCAGGAGTCCATTCGGAGGCCTAAAGGCTCAAAAGGCCTCGCGGTATTGAGGGAGTAACTGTCTTCAATCTGTCCATGAACACTTTTGTCATTCCAGAAAAATTTAGGAAAAAGCTGGTGCGTCTACTAAAGCCTGGCAAAGCCAGAAAACGAGGGAGATTCTTACCGACCGATATCGCTCCTCTCACCAGTAGTGGAGACCGCCCAGCTTCCTTACTATACCGATTACCTACGACTCGCCGAACATCAGCATGGTTTCCGTAAAATGCATAGCACGACCACAGCGCTTAACGCCATTACCACTCAGATAAATGTCGGTCTCAACCAAAATCGCCAGGACTGTACTGGTTGCACTTGACCGGTGGAAAGACACGGTCAATCACGCAACTTATTAAATACCTTGAATAGTCAACTCTACCTTCTGTCTAAAGCGTTGGACCACCAATTATCTGAGTGGTCGGCAGTCATCGGTGGAATTCAGGGGCGAACGATCAAAACCACGTATAATTACACAAGGGATGCCACATGGTGGTGTTCTATCACCGCTTTTTTTTAATTACTATATATCGAGGCTCTCTTCCCCACCAGAGGGTGTCTCGATTGTCTCTTACTCCGCTGACTGCACGATTGGTGCCCCTCCGTAAATGAGCTGTGCTCAAGAATAAACCCTTACCTCACATCCTTGTCCACTTTCTTCGCTGGGTGATATCTGGCAATGTCACCGACCAAGTCCTCGGTCACCTTATTTACGGCGTGGTCAGCGCAGGTGAACATGGAATTGGACGTCTACGTCAACGATGCTAAACTTCCGACTGTCACAAATCAAAAAATCTAAGGGGCACGTTTGATAACATGTTCCCGATTGCCACCAAAGTACGAAGCCGCAACAAATTCCTCAAGTCACTAGCTGGCAGCACTTGGGGAAAATACAAATAAACGTTACTGGCAACGTACAGGGCAATTGGCCAGCCGGTTCGAGGCACGGGATGCCTGTGGTCGCCGGGGTTAGCAGACACACCCTCGAGGAGGGAGAAGGCCTGTCAAAACACCACACTCAGAACTGCCACGGGATACCTCCTTATGTCACATGAACAGCACCTACACAGCGAGGCAGAAATGCTCAGAGTTAAAGAGCATAGCTAGATGTTGACCTAGCGAGGATATCTATCCCTGTACAATTTGCTGCAAACCGCAACACCCGAATAGGCGACGAAAATCCGCCTCCCAGGAGTATAAGGTCATTTCCGTAAGCACTATGATGAGATACGGCATCATATTTTTATTTGCCGTTTGATCTAAAGGTACATCGACGTGCCCTCAAACTCATCCATACAGATTCGATAAACTCCTTTGTCAGCTCTCGCCCAGCGAAGGCCATCATTCAGCCACAAGCTCCACCTGTTGCCGAAGAGGAACGCGAACTGCCTTGGGACACAATATTCATGCAGGCCCAACTTCGTTCTGGACATTGTAACAGGTTAAACTCTTACCTATCCAGACTGAACCCTCACATGCCAAATGTCTGCCCGGCATGGTTTCTGGGACTTCTGTTAGAAGAGCTTGATGACAGTGCTAGGTAAGGAAAACTGACTCTATCTCCGACTAAATCGACGGCGGCTCTGTTTCCGACATGGAATGCGCAGATGGGGCAAGAGTTAAATGGAGTACTTCTACCTACTGTCAACCACCCTAAAATATTGGGTGTGACCTTTAACAACGGCCTCACCTTCGCTAGTCATGCCACCGCAATAGCTTCAAAGGTACAGAGCCGCAATAAGATCCTTAAGTCACTGGCCGGTAGTTCTTGGGGGAAAGATAAAAAAACATTGCTTGCTACATATAAGGCTATTGGCCGACCGGCTAAGGATTATGCTGCGCCCATATGGTCGCCCAACCTTACTGACACCAACTGGAGAAAATTCGAAGTCTGCCAAAACACCGCCCTCAGAACTGCCACGGGATGTCTGCTTATGCCATCTGAGTCTCACCTCCATCAAGAGGCTAAATTGCTCAATGTTCGAGAGCACGCGGAACTCTTAAGTAGAAAGTTTCTACTGAACTGTCATAAATCTACATATATTGGATGAAGGCCCGCCCCCCAAGCACTATGACGAGATCCGGCACCACATTCTTGCCGTTTCATCTGCGTAACCAAAGGCGGGCTCTAAATAACTTCCAAACCGAGTCGGTAGATAGATCCCTCTGATATCGGCCTGTAAACCCCGTAATTGACAACAACAACAACCATGGAAAATGGAGGTAGTTCCACTGTCAATTTTGGCTTAGTTGCACAAAACATACATTTCGCAAGAATCCACAGCAGTATTTGCGACGGTTTGAAGCGTGTATATTTTTTTGGGGGCTAATAAAAACTTTTGGTGTAGAAAAACCCAAAAGGTAAATTTCGAATTTTTTGAATTGAAATATTTTGAAAAAATGGGAGGATTTAAAAATCGTGAATGCTGATAACTAGGTTAAAAATGGCTTTCTTTTGATGTACATAATTTGTATCTTAATTTTAAATATTTATAAGAGAACTATGTTTTTATGGAAGAAATTAAATAAAAATTATTAAAACTGGAAAATAATGCCTTATTAACGGTATTATTAAATAGTAAAAATAGCTGACGACACAATTAGCTTTAATTTGCTGGGTAATTCCACAACTAAAGGGTAAGCAAACATTTTTTTTCGATATAGTTTGGTCTTAAATATATTTTTAGCAAATTTCACTGCACCAAAAAAAAATCGATAAAAATCCTCTACAATGTTCATTTTTTAACTTTAAAATTTGACGAATGTATGCGTTATGGTGCGGCTAAACCCACAGCCTTTACCAGGCGAAACCACACCGGCCAAACCCATCGAGGGTCGGGCAAGTATAGTGCAGCCCGAGGGACCTGGCACCAAAAGGCCTCCCTAGCGTGGACAATCAAACTTCTCGCCGGGAGAAAGGAGCACGAAATAGGGAAAAGTGGAGAGAAGAAAGACCACCCTAGGGCCAAGCCAAAGGCACTAACCTCTAAGAGACAACGTTCTCAGGAAAGCACCACGAGTGGATCCAAGACGCATAGACCTTTGGCGGCAGCAAAAGAGCTTCTGTGGCGAGCCCGTCCAGACCGTTCAGTGAAGTGGCCAAAGAGCACCTCACAATGGCTGTGCTGAACGAGGGACACCCAGACGGTAACATCACTCCTGATAACTGGAAGTTGGTGTTGATAGGTTTGTGTAGGGTTTACGAAGAAGTCCTCGAGAAACATCTGGGCCCTGCACCTGTCATCCGGGATGCCGGCTGGAATCAGCGGCGAATTAAGATGGTCTCTTGCGCCGATGATCGCTCGGCTATCCTTTATAAGGAAGCAATTTCCGCGATAGGCTGGGGCAGACTTGGTAGCGGTGCACAGGAACGACATTTCTTGCAGGCTACGAGCCTGGGCCTGGATACCAGCAGCCGAGTCATCGACGCCTGAGTCCATTCTGCAAACCATCCAGAACGGAAACGCAGGACTGCCCACTAGTGCCTGGACGCTAGTGAGGGTTAGTGTGGTCAGGGAAGACTCTCTCCTGCGCTCGAGGGCAGACACAACATAGGTAGGATGAGTAGAGTGCAGCGATCGGCGGCGGTGCTTATAACAGTGGCACTTCCATCAACGTCTACAAAAGCTTTGGAGGTCATGCTCAACCTACCTGTACGGTTGACCTGTTCGGAAAACTCCCAGCAAGCTATAGCTCAGTACGACTGAATGCCGTACAGTGTTGGAGCGACAACAGATTTGGACACGCAAGCATTCTGAAGACCACACCCCAAAATCTTGAAGGTTGTGGATTACACTACGCCTACCGGCTACAAGCCAAAAACCAAGTTCTCCACCAGAACTCCTAAGAGGCACGAGTGGGAGGACGTACGTATTCTAAACCCTCAGACAACCTCTTTTACAGACGGTGCAAAGCTCAACGGCAAGGTGGGCAGCGTCGTCTGCTTGGAGGATCTTTCAGTCTTCTTAGGCATTAGACTACCTAGCCACTGCGGCGAATTCCAGGCTGAACTTATAGCCATAGAGGAGGCTGCGCGCTGGCTGCTCTCGAAAAACTGTACATCAGTGCCGATATACTGCAAACGCCAAGGAGCGATCAAAGCCCTTCAGGGTAGTAACACTGCTTCGAAGGTAGCACTCGACTGCAGGCAATTGCTTAATGAAGTGGGTGCGAAATGCTCCACAGCAGTGATATGGGTACCAGGCCATTCTGCGCTTTACTAAGCGGACAGAATGGTTCAACTTCATGCATGTTTAAAGGAGGAAGGAATCCAAGCTTTGCAGTGGTATCACAAATACAAAAATGCACCGAAATATACAGTTTTATCAAAATCCATGGTACTTTAAGAAGTATTTTCAAATAAATAAATAAATGTCTACAAGTATTGGGAGCGTCTTAACAATAACTGAACGAAATCATGATCCGCTGGAATGTTTGTTTTTGTATGTCGGCAGACGTGTACACCACTAGGTATTGAGGACAATGCCCAAATCAACCAGGTATATGCTAACCCAGAATCAGGGTTTAGCGTTGACATGAGAGCAACAAAATATGTGTATAGGTAGATATCTTAATTTTTTTTTTTAAACAAAATGCACAAAGGCATTTCCAACTTTTACCTCCGTCTGGCCTAAGTGTAAACCAACATGAGAAATGTCAAAATTAATGACGAGTAAAATTTTCCACCAACGGGATTTTTTAAAAGCTCTTGAATGTGAAGGTTGCCATATGCCAGTGAAGATGTGTTGGGTAAAATCAACGACCAGAACAAAAGGGCGGGTATAGGGTGAATACATGCACTGTTTACAACTAGAGAAGTTGTATCAGTAAACTCTACTATCTCAACACAGTTTGATAATTTGGGTTCCTCGCTGCTAGACTTATTATTTCTAAACGATTTTCATAAACTGCTTCACTGTGACCAGCTATCTGCATCTGTCTTCTGAAAACACGACCTTATATTCCTTACGTACAATTTTTAAACTTCATGCAAGCCGTGCTCTTATACGTATCCCGATTTCAAAAGCATAAATTATATCTCTCTTGCTGAAACAGTAGAGTTGGTAGACTGGGGTTTGATTCGGATGCTACCATCTGTCGAGGAGCAGAAATAAAGTAGCTAAACTGTTATGTGTCTGCGCTAATGAAGCTAGGGCGGGACGTGTCATGGTGGCGCTCACCAGCTAGCTAGGGGGCGTTTTGCACAACTTACCTACCGACACATCAACAAAAATTTAGGGTTAAGGCCAAATTGAAATAGAAGAAGGATAAGAAGAAAGTTGAATGAAATATAGAATATAGAGCAGTCCGGGTCAAGTGGAGTATTCCCACCCTCTTCAGCGCGACTGCGCGAAACCAAGGGGGCTGCGTTGACTCCTATACTTTTTACAGCGTCCATCATTTTGTCCACGTCTCGAGTCCGTCTGTTGTTGTTGTTGTGGTAACGACAAGTCCGTCTCATCTGCGCAAGCGCAACACCCACACCAAAAGTTAGCTTAGCAATCTATCAAAATAAAATTACGAACACTTCTAAATAGTTTGAAGTGCATTCATTGGTTTATTTATAATATGCTTCAGCCTAGTTATTTAATGGCAAAAAAAGTAAAAAAAAATTTTTTAAAAGGAGGAACATGGATTACAAGCATATTCCTTATACTAGAATTCCTGTGCTTATTCTAACTAATTAACAATTAGAGGGCGTTCATATATGTAGATATATTTTTTTGTATTTATTAAGTCATCCAATCTCCAAAAATTTAAGAGTAACCCTAGTATGGGTTCTTTAGTTATGAGTATGAGCGACCAAAAAGCAAAAAAAAAATATGAGGATCACCGGGCAATAGGCAAAATCAATTATTTTGTTAAATGTGTGTATATGTTTAAATACGTATGTATAAGTACATAGCTTAAATGTTAGCACTCACCCCTTCTCCACTTTGTTGAAAGGCACCTTTACAGTCAAAAGGAGGTACCTATATTTAAGAAGTGTTGAGAAATGAAAAAGCAAATAAATTTGACACCAAATAGTCAATAAATGTAAAAACACAACTAGACTTTATTTTGCCCAACGGGCTTTTTATACAGCAAAGAAATAATTGCCTAGTCATCAGGACATTGTGCCGTTATAGAAAAATTTAGTCGATGCATTTCAAAGTCGCTTAAGTCCACTATAAGACAATTTTGGAAAACTGCGGTTTTGTATTTTTTTGAAATATACTTTATGTAAGTTACGCGAAGCTCTATAAACGTTTATATAAGAAAGCGTAAGAGCATTTTGTGAAGAAAAAATAATGGAAAATTAAGCCATTTTAAAATTAAAAAAAGTTTTAACGTTGGACTTATGCAACTTTGAAATACACCACATGGACTCAATTAGTTTTGAAAAAAAAATATATGTGGACTTAAGCAACTTTGAAATGCGATGTATCACTTGCAAGGTAGCGGATTTGACACAGCCTTTTCTCCACATGATTCTTTAGGGCCTTGAAAATGTTATACTTTCTTTAATATGGCGCAGAATGAAATTGTCCTGCGCTATTTTGCTCAGGAAGCTGTAACATTTTTTTGGAAGTAGTAAATGTCACGCAATCGCAGGGTTTTGCACTTGTATTTTGATTTTTTTCCATGATTGCACTTCGGTTTTTGTGGGAGCCCTTTTGGCGAATACCTAAAGGCATGAATGCGGCCGTAAAGACAAAAACAACATGAGTGATACACTCAGTAAATACCTTAACAATAATAGCAATTATTAATAAAAATACTTACAGTTTCGGCATATTTTTTTGTTTTTTTTTATATCTTTTATTAATATTCTCTTTTTTTTTGCTTTGTCCGGTGACAAAATTTGCACATATTCGCTATTTTCTTCCATTTTTATCAAAACACACTCACTTTTAAAGTTTTCAGTTAAGGAAATATCGTTGAATATGTCACAATAAAGAATAGCAGAGCACACCCTGATTGGCTGAAATGGACTTAAGTAGTTTTGATTTACAGGTATAAAAGAACTTATTCAACTTTGAAAAAATTGTTAAAACAAAATGCGAATTTTTAGCGTAATTGCCATTAATTAGACAAACTTCTATATTTTAAACCATTGATTTGTTAGTGCAGTATATAACGCAACAAAAATTTTAAAAAAATTCTACATGTGGACTTAAGCGACTTTGATATGTATCGACTCAATTGTGATGACAAATAATAAGCAGCTTTCGACATAAGGCGACCATCACAACGTAGCGAAGTCCCACCGAATGAATCTTATACATCCTCCCCGGCTGAGTCCTGCGGACTTGGAATTTCTTCGCTAGAATCAAGAATACGGCATACTCGCTGGACGGGTCGCTGGCAAACATGTTTGCCGTACAGACCTCTCTCGCAGGTGGGGAACTCAATGGTAACCACACATACCAGACCGTCCGTCCCTGGATGCAACTGGGTAATGCGACCAATTCCCCGGCAGGAAGGGGGAAATTGTTCATTCTGGATATCGACGATGTCTCCAACTTGCACATTTGGTGTACGCCGCGACCATTTGCTGCGAGCTTGGAGCTGTACCAAATACTCCTCTTTCCAACGTTGCCAAAAATAATGAAGCATGCGATGCAGGTGTTGACAGTATTTCAGTCGATTGTCAGGTGCATCCGAGACGTTGGCTTCTGGTCGGAAATTTATTGGCCGACCAATGAGAAAGTCTCCGGGTGACAATGCAACCCCGTCTTCAGGATCGTCATGGATAGCTACAATCGGTCTCGAGTTTAGACATGCCTCGATGCGCAATAGCAAAGTGCTTAGTTGAGTTTATGGGAGTACGGTGTCACCAATGACGCGCTTTAGATGCTTTTTAGCAGATCGTACTGCAGCCTCCCACAAGCCTCCTTGGTGAGGTGCAGAGGGGGTGATCAAGTGCCAGTGGACTCCGGCATCGGATAGTCGCTGCTTGGAATGCGAGTTGGTCCAGTTCGCCAGGGCAGAGTGGAGTAGATCATTGGCACCAACACATTGAGTACCATTCTCACTGTAGAGATTTGTGCAATAGCCACGACGACTGACATCAAGGAAACCTCTGGTGCTAAGATCCTCGGTCAATTCAATGTGCACAGTAGACTGGGTCGATTTAATAACCGATATCGTGCCATCGATTTTTCGATAGGTTTTGGGCTCAGGAAAAAAAAGTTCCACTACGCATACCCAAAAAAAATAATTTTCGAGCCTGCGAAATTTAATTTTTTTGACTTTTATCGACTTAGATTTTTAAGGTTCTTTTCATGACCTACTAAAAAAATTTTCATGTATACACTGTCCGACTCAAAAATGTCCGCTAAAAACGTTGGCGATAACAGTTTTTTGAAAAAAAAAAAATATATTTAAGGTTTTGGGGAGTGTTTTGGTCAAAAAATTTACCCTTTCGCCATTTTTTTAAGGGTTTTTTTCAGCATGCATGCAAAAATATTTTCGATGAAAACGAATTTGTCTCATAGTTCCTGTCCCACTTAAAATTATGCGCTAAAAACGATGGCGATAACGGTTTTTTGAAAAAAAATTTTATTTCGGATTTTGAGACTTGCTTTGGTCGAAAAATCGACTTTTCCAAAACCCGAAAATAAAAATTCTTTAAAAAAAACGGTTAACGCCAACGTTTTTAGCGCATAATTTTAAGTGGGACAGGATATATGAGACAAATTCGTTTCATCGAAAACATTTTTGCATGTATGCTGAAAAAAACCCTTAAAAAAATATGGCGAAATGGTAAATCCCCAAAATCCGAAAAATATTTTTTTTTTCAAAAACGTTTTTAGCGGACATTTTTGGGTCGGACAGGGTGTACATGAAAATTTTTTTAGTAGGTCATGAAAAAAACCTTAAAAATCAAAGTCGAAAAAAGTCAAAAGAATGAAATTTCACAGGATCGAAAATTATTTTTTTGGATATGCGTAGTGGAACTTTTTTTCCTGAGACCAAAACCTATCGAAAAATCGATGGCGCGATATCGGTTAACTTTCGTCCATACAAATCGACCCACCCTAGTGCACAGCCTTGGTGCACATGCATATGAAAATCGCTGAATATGTTTTGGTGGTGGTAGTAGACCGCTTCCCACCATGGCGGACGAGGAAAGGGCCACTAGCACTCGTGACCGAGGAAGATCAGGCATCTTTTGTTGTTGCACAACTCGTTGATGTAACCTGCATGTTTTACACTGGTGTCTATAAGTCGCGACGAAGGTACCGTAGCATTTTTCTTATCCCACCATGCAGGGTCACGCTGTGGGAATTGCGAACGAAGAGCTTAACTAGGAGGATGCTGTGATGACGCTGTTCGTAAGAGAAGTCTGCGTTCCTTAGTCGGCCACCAACCCGTAACACTCCATCACTCCCCAGCGTTGGATTGAGTGGGAGTAACTTACTCGAGGGGGAAACACTGCACAGTCTGCTGGATTATTCTTTGTACGAATGTGATGCCAGTCTGACGTATTGAAGTTCTCCTGAGTGTATGCCACCCGATTTGAGACGTATTTCATCAACGTATGTGGTGACTTGCTGATCCAGGACAGGGCTATGCTAGAATAGCTCCAATAGACGCATTTGTTTTTTCTGACTTGAAGAGCTTCACGTAAGCTGACCATAGCCGTTGTAAGTAAATGTGCTGCGCACAGCAGCCGTGGAATCGTTATGGTTTTGGTGGACTCATCTTCGTTGTTGCTGCCACAAGTCTCACCCTAATCTCTCCACTTATGTCGGCACTGCGCATTATTATCTTGGCTGACACTGATATTGGAGCCAAAAGCCCAAGGGGTCAAAGATTTTGGCAACATCACTGAGCACTTGTCGCTTTGTAGGGATAGGACTACCATCTTGCAACGTTAGTTTGTATATAAGTTCATCATTGGATGGTTCCCAGTGGAGTCCCAAGACCTTGGTTTCTGCGTCGCACAAACTAAGTTCAGAATGTACGTTCAAGCTGTTGGACTTCCATTTGCAAAGCCGAAACTGGCCTTGCTTTAATATTGCAGTTATGTCCAGAGCTAGTGCGATGACCTCATCAATCGTATCTGCTCTGTCCAATAGGTCGTCCATGTAGCAATTGTATAAATACTGTCTCGTGCTCAAGTAGCTCGCTGAACGTCAGGCACCGAAATTTGATTTTCAGTGGGAAATAAATTGAGAACGCGAGCCGCATTGAAAGGGCTACATGTCATGACGTATGTTATTGTCTTTAGTTGATACGTACAAAGTGGGTCCTTTGGATTTTCTCGCCAAAGGACGTGTTTCCAACAACGATGCCTGGGATCGATTTCAATTTATCGGAACATCTTCTCGATGTCCGCCGTCATAGCCACACGGAAACGGCGAAAGCGCAGAAGAATGTCGAACAGTGGATCTTGAACTGTTGGTCCAACCAGCTGCGTGTCGTTTAGAGAAAAGCCATGGCTGGGCTTCGCTGAAGCGTATGAAATAGCCACCGGACTTGTCATGTCCGGATATGATCTTCTTCATGTGTCTAAGGCCCTCATACTCACCCATAAATTCGACATATTTACTTCGAAGTGGCCCATCTTTACCCAGACGCCTTTCTAGGTTGAAGAATTGACGCATCGCATTGGTCCCCGAGTGGTGGCGCATTTGGAACAAATAGTATCTGAACAATATAGCGGACGTCGGGTTTACGCGAAACCGTCTGTTGAAAAATATCTTCACAAATGTTGTCTGAAGTTTTGGGACTAGGCGCTTCCTCGAGTTCCCAGAAACGTTGTAAAAGTTCATCAAGTTTTTCCTTCCCGGGACCACCTTTGGAATGAGTGCCCAAGGCTGGCAGGTATGTACAGCGTGGCGATGTAGGTCCGCAAATGACGCAACCAAGTAAAGTGCACATGGCTGCTTAGGCCCCCCAATGATTGTATCACCAAAACGAAGCATACCCAAAATGGCCGCTCCAATGAGCACATCAATGCCACCTGGCGTGTGATACGTCAGATTAGCTAGCGGTATGCCATGTAAATGTTTGTATTGTATATCATGTCTATTTGCGACGACGGAATTATTGAGGTTATGTTCGCTAAAATGTGTGCATCACAACAGCATTCAAAGTTTGCATCATGGTATGAGAGCATCACTAACGTCGTCTGTACACGGGATTAAGTAGAGCAATGTTAACCAATACCCTGAACAGTCAGTGAGTAGCGTTTTCTGTGAAGACCCAAACGATAAAAAACTCGTATTGAGGCTTACCTGTGAACCCATGTCGCACAGCAGGCGACATTCCATCTCGTTTCTCAGGCCATCAAGGACCGGCGCCTTTGCTGTAGCTAGGAGGACGATCCCTTCGGAGTGTGCTAGTAGGGACTGAACAGCGTATATTCGGGGTAGCACTTGAGGAGCGGTTCTGCCGGCTCCTGATGACGGTTGAGATACTGAGTTAGTGTTTGGCGGTGCCCGCTCGCTTGGCGGCGCAGCCTTACAAAGCAATGTGTTGTGCTTCTGCTTGCAGTTGTTGCAATTGCTGGAGTTACAATCCCGGACTGAGTGACCTGATCCCAAGCAATTAAAGCATAGCGATGCTTGACGTACCATTTGTAGGCGTTGATCCAGATTTAATGCTCGATATTTCGGGCATTTTTTAAGGCGATGTGATTCAGTGCATTGTGTGTTGGCGTTTGAGTATTTCGGTGTTACCACATGTGCCTCTGCAGAACGATATATTGTTGAATGTTTTGGCGGAACTGTGGAGTTGCTCCTCAGTGTATCAGCATATGTCTCGATCTCCTGTAGCATTTTTTGTAGCTGCGAAAGTGATTCAGAATGGCTAAGTACCGTCCAGTGGGTGACCGCCGTTGTTGGTAATTTTCCAAGAACAATAGGGTAAACGATAGGGTCCCACTGATCTGTGGCTAATTCCATCACGTTGAGTGCACGCAGTGTACTTCTCACCACATCAATTACGTTGTGTCAAAGCTGGGTGCTCAGGCAGGTCCAACAAACGGTTTACATGCGATTCAACCAACCGCCTTGGATTGTCATACCGTCGCACAGTGGCGCCTCTGCCGTTAAAGCATGGCAAAAATCAAAAAAATCATGAAAGCGTTCGCTAAATCTAATACATGTTTCTAATAAAGAAAATATACAACTGGTTTTTCACAGAAAATTATAGTTTACCAGGTAGAGCCGCTCAAAGTTGACCAATTTTCAACATTGGGAAAATGTTGAAATTTTTCTTCTTTTTCATTGTATTTAAAATGGTTTTGTGAGTAAATAAGGCGGCCGGTTGTCGTTTTCTTTCTAAAAATAATTTAATTTAGGATTGAAAAAAAAAAACTTGTTTTTTTTGTTAAAAGTTGGCGGATATACCTGTTTTTCGAAATGCCTATTTTTAGGCCCTTTTTAAAACTTAGATGGAAAAAAAAAATGTTAAAATATGTGCTCCGTCAAATTAACAGTAGTTATTTGCGAAATATTCAGTTACCTAAATTCATAAAGCCTACCTGCGTCCAGCTGCAACTTCACTTTTTACATCAAATAAAGTTAAATAACCTTGGGCATAAATACCCGCCTGAGCAGGTATATATAATTCAGTACGGCCGCAAGGTCGTTTTTGTTATTGGAACTTGTTAACAACATACATTTTTTTAGTTACGAATTGTATACCTGAAATTCATTTTAATAATTTGAGTAGGCATATAAAGCTATCCATCATACAATGCACATTATCATTCGTCTTTTGGAGATTAAGGAACTTAGTATTCTGTTTACTTAAATAAAGTGAATAGTATTTTTAAATATAGTTCACAGTTTAATATTTAGTCAGATACACTCGAAGCCAATTCTAATATGTATCTAGAAAACTCGAAACTATTTGCGGTGTTTAATTATGAGGCTATTATGAGAGAATTAGCGAGTGAAACAAGCATTAAAGAAAAGGAAGGCCTGGAAGAAGAAATTGGTTTACAATACATTAAGATAGAAAGAAAATGGAAGGATGCCTATTGTAACAATTCAAAATTTCTAAGTAAGCATGAAAAGTGGTTGGCTGACAAAACTTTTTTGGACGAAGAAACGCCTAGCACGTCAACCAATCCAACTAGAGGGAGACCAACAAACCCCATAGAAGAGTGTTCTACCTACACAAGGAAAAGGAAGCTGTCTGATACCACAAAAGCTATGACCAGGACTCATCTTTCAGAAGCACTGGCTATTAGATATAAAAAAGACGAAGAAAACGTGAAGTCTCATATAACAGAAGCAGTTGCGGTAGCAAGTCCAGTGCGACTGATGAGGATCAAAAACAGCATTCCCACACCACCAAATTTGCTACCTAGGAAATACACTCCCGAAGAAGCTTTGGCGCTGTTTATAGATCTCGGTTTAACGAAGAAAAAATATATTATATTGCGTAAGTCATAATTGCAACGTAATGCCGATATTTTACCTGGATACAAAAAAATTACTCAAGGCAAGAAAGAAGCAGTTCCTCTAAGTCCCAAAATAACCGAAGTATCAGCTGAAATTGAGCTACAAAACCTAATGGATCATACGTCTACACGACCCCTTCAAAGTTTTACTGAAGAAAAGTTGAAATCACTGCCAAAGGAGCTAGCATTGATAACTAAGTGGGGCTGTGATGGATCATCAGGACAAATCGCATATAAACAAAGAATAAATGTAGACGATGAAGCAATTATAGATAGTAATATGTTTATGGCTTCTATTGTTCCATTACGACTAAAAGATGAAGCTTCAGAATATTGGAAAAATCCACGTTCGTCATCAACTATATTGTGCCGCCCGATATTATTTTAATACGAGAAGGAGTCTTCGAATCTCATAAAAGCTACAGTGAGTGATATAAAAAATCAAATTGCCAAATTAGAACCAACAATAATTGAAATTGAAGAGGGGAATGTCATTACAATAAAGCATGATTTTCTTCTAACAATGGTCGATGGAAAAGTTTTGAACTTAATAACAAATACGACATCTACAATGAAATGTCCAGTTTGTAAGAAGAGCCAAAAGGACTTTGAATCTCCTTTGCATGCTAGGATAAGATGTATAGAATTTGTTTTGAAGCTGGCTTATACACTACCATAGCAAGGAGAAGTTTTCGACGACAATACAACATGTAAGGAGAAACAAAACAGGAGAAAAAAATAATTCACGATGCATTCTATAAAGAGATTGGCCTGAGAGTTGACTGTCCAAAGTATGGATACGGAAATACAAATGATGGTAACTCCTCAAGAAGATTTTTTGAAAACGATGAAGTGACTGCTCGCATAACAGGAGTTGATAGAGATATTGTGAAAAGATTGGGAGTAATTTTAAATATTTTAAACTGCCATTACCCAGTTAATGGACCCAAATTTGGAGAATATGCATCTAAAACTACAGAGTTGATGCATCAAAAGTATCCTGAGAAGAAACTTACACCAACGGTACATAAAATTTTAGCACATGGAAAAGATTTAATAGAGTACCAGTGCTTACCATTAAAAAAATTGTCTGAAGAAGCTCAAGAATCTAAGAACAAGGACTACAAAAGATATTTATGTATGAACACCTGCAAAGTATCACGAGTTAGACAAAACGAAGACCTTTTCAACAATGAAAAAGAGATTAACTAATCAATTTTGTTACTTTATTGAAAAATAAGATATCTATGTACAAGTTAATTTTTTATTTCAAATAAAAGAATTAATTAATTTAGTAATTTATAAATACATACTTTTCGTTAATGCATTTCTCTAAAGTTTATCAAACTTATTTTGAAGCTTGGGCATTTCGCCTTCAAACGAGTTATAAATTTTTATAGAAATCAATACGTCTACCGAGTTTGGTACAAATTGGTAAAGCGGTTACTAAGATCCAACTTTTTACCATAAATGGGCAGTGCCACTCCCCTTTTCCAAAATTCGTTGGCTGTTTAATCTTTAGCTCAAATAAAATTTCATTGAACCACTTTCAATAACTTTTAGCTATTAATAAAATACATATTTGGCTTGTAAATTAAAAAAAAAACATGTAAAATTTTACGATGAATTTTGAAGCACCTTGTTATTGTGGACGTCTATCGATTTTGTTAGTTATTGATTACGTGACTACTTAGATACAACTTTTTGTCATAAGTGGGCAGTGCCACGCTATCTTATCAAAATCATTAGTTTATCTTATTTAATGCTTAAATACGTCATTATAAGACAAATCTCATTTTATTTTTTTTTTATTTTTTGCTAAAAACATTTTGTATTTGAATTTTTTTTTTAATTTTTTACTTTGACGAATTTTTTAGAAGCACCCTGTATCTGTGACATTCTGAGCTTTCACACAATAAAACTTCAAATAATTAGCTTTCATTTGCATTTTAAATTTTTAAAATATCTTCATTGGTTCAAAAGTTATGATTTTTGCAAAGAAAAAACTGAAAAGGCGCCACTGTGCGTCGTTTTATTTCTGCCCATAGTTGATCGTAGCCTCCAGTGTATACGCCACCAACCATTGGTACTGCCTGGGCAACCACGCATTGCATTAACCTGCTGAGCTTGTATGTATCATCTAGCTCTGTGCCATTGTGCACCATCGATTCCAAAATGTCTTTAAACATCAGCCAATTTTCCTGTTTCCCGTCAAATGTAGGAAGCTTTACAGAATCGAGTCGGTGCTCTGTTTGGCAACGACTAGACGCAAAATGTGTTGTTGCATTTCCTGCCTAACGAAATCGATGCAGCTTAGTGACAATGTTTCCGTAAATGGTCTCCACTTGCGCTAGCAGTTCCTCATGCGCAGCCAATTCCTTGGAGGAGGCTTCGCCAACTAATATCATGTGGTTTTCCATGAAACGGTTGAAGTGGGCAGCCAGCGTACTGATGGTGTGTTCCACCTGAGCCTCATCTGGATTATAGCCATCGGAGTCAACCACCGCCTTGACGCGTAAAATGCTGCTCCTTGCCGATCTTCTTATGTTGATTGCTGCCATAGTTGCGGGATTGCAAAATTTAAACACCGAAACGAATTAAAAAATTACATTTGACACAAAACAGTCAATAAATGTAAAAACACAACTAGACTTTATTTTGCCCAACCAGCTTTTTATACAGCAAAGAAATAATTGCCTAGTCATCAGGCCATTGTGCCGTTATAGAAAAATTGTGATGACAATAAGTATTCATGAAACGAGCTCAAGGCCAAGAATAATAATTTTTCACTTTTTGAATTTTTATGAAAATTATTATGGTTTTTATTATTGCTTTTTTATACCAACAATATTTGTTGATTTACGGCCTTTATATTTTCAAGTATTCATGAAACGAGCTCAAGGCCAAGAATAATAATTTTTCACTTTTTGAGTTTTTATGAAAATTATTATTGTTTTTATTTTTTTTAATAATCATTTTTAATTAATTATTAAAAGTTTTTTTTTTATTGAATAGAGTAGGAAAAATGTTTAGAGACAACTGCCATAGCTTTTCTTATAGATCCATTTCGGAAGCTGCTAGACTTCACTCATCAGAGAAATTTTGGCACGCATTGCTAACCATTAAGCTAACAATACGCTGGTTTTGATGTCACCTAAACTCCTAGTTCTATTTTTCTTTACCATATGCATGAACAAACCCCGCCATCTGGCAGTTAGTAGTGTGATCATGATGGATTTTTTGACAGATCTGTTTTATCAGCAGAACTGCCTTACCGTGTGCTCTCGGTTTTTATTATTGCTTTTTTATACCAACAATATTTGTTGATTTACGGCCTGTATATTTTCAAGTATTCATGAAACGAGCTCAAGGCCAAGAATAATAATTTTTCACTTTTTGAGCTTTTATGAAAATTATTATTGTTTTAATTTTTTTAATAATCATTTTTAATTAATTATTTGTAGTAGATTATGTAGTAGAGTAATAGACTTAGTTGAACAATACGGTAGCACTAACAATATGGTAACTCCAATGTCATGGCAGCACTATTATAATTAAATATTTGTACATGGCAATCCTGAATACAATAAAATGGCCATTGATTCGGCAGCTTCAACATCGTCAGGTGTGGAAAAATCCACCGCTTCGAAAAATTTAAAGTTAATCGCAAAATTTTACCGGAATCAGATATTTGATCGTTTCAAAATGCCACCTGAAAAGCAACAAATTGGGGACGGTCTCCGAGAACTGGGAATTTCGTTCCCAGAAACGGCAACAATCAGGCAACTAAAACTTTTACTTGCCTCAGCAATTGGCACGCACGTGCAAGCGGAAAGCCAACAGGCACCGAACGGCGAGCCAGCCAGCGCACCTTCAGATACAGGCGAAACAACTTCAGCAACTTCCGATATTCCGGCTTCCGTAGCAAGTACACCTTCAGATACGCAACCGGCAACTTCAGGCAACGCAACTTCAGCTTCAGAACAAAACGACGCAGCGGCAGCACCAACTAACCAGATTAGTAATGCAAACACCGCAGTAGCAACTCCAAATTCTGCAACTCTAGCGCTGGGCGGCGCAATACCAAAACAGGATAACATACCCTCGTCGGCATCAGGTTCAAAAAATATGAACGCGCCAGCTCACATGGCAACTGCAGCAGAGTACGTCGACAGCGCCGCCGCCACTAACGCTACCGACGAATTAGCAGCTATGGAAGCACAACTAAATAAGAAGCTACGAATTTTAAAACTCCAAAAGGAGATCAAAGAATTGGAGGAGAGTACAACCCCAAACAATTTCCCCATAAAATTTAGCGACATCGAGAACGCCATCCAAAAATTTAGTGGCGACGACGAAACCGACGTTCAGAAGTGGGTGGCAGAATTTGAATACACAGCAAAAAATTTCGGCTGCGAGGAAAAAACGAAACTCCTTCTTGCACGCCGAACGCTTATCGGTAGTGCCGAGCTGCTTATGAAAATGATTAAGGCAACGAATTCAAAAAACCTGTCAGCGTTAAAGACATTTTCAAGCAGCTGGAATCGCGCTCCTGGCAAAAGTCGGAAACATTGACACATTATGTTCTGTCCATGCAGCAAATCGCCCAAAACGCTCCAATCGATGGGGCAGAACTAGTGGAGTATATTGTTGATGGCCTCCGAGACAAAACGGGCAATTCTCTAATATTTAGTGGAGTATCCAACCTAAACGTGCTGAAATCTTTGTTGCCGAGATACGAGAAGTTGCTACAAAAAACCAAGCGGGACGTAGAGCAGAACCCGACACCAAGGTGCTTTAACTGCTCACGATTCGGGCACTACGCAAAGGAATGCAAGGAAAGGAAGCGTGTTCCAGGTTCCTGCTTTAAATGTGGCAAGCATGATCATGTATATAAGGATTGTCCATTAAAAATAGTTGCAGCCGTGGAAGACCCACAAACTGAGGAAATCTATTTCAGAGATATGGTAAGTGTTGCTTTCTATGGTAATTCCCAGAAGGGTTCTAAATTTAAAAACCTATTTTCCATGTTTGATACGGGCAGCCCGAGTAGTTTTATCAAGCGATCGTTGGTAGAAGCTTATCCACACCGCGAGAAATTTTATGAAAACATTCCACAATTTAAAAATATAGGAGGCAGTTTAATCCAGCCAAGCGAAAAAGTTTTTGTTTTAATGAAATATCGCAATATTGTTAAACCTTTTTTTTTGTACGTTATGCCAGATGACTGGTTATCATTTCCATTGCTACTTTGTAGAGATTTTTTGAAAAAATATGAAATTTCTTTGTATTTACATGAATAAAAAATAAATGTATCGAAAGTTAATAATTCCAATAACAAATTAGTTGCAAATTTTCTGAGTGGACCAGTTGAAACAAATAGTGAGAAAAACAAACGTAAGTTGAATTATACAAAGGAGACTGTGGAAACTAAATTTGCCCTTAAGAAAATTTGCAACATCGACAACAAGATAAACAGTGCGGAATTAATTGACGTGAACCCTAAGTTACCTTCAGTTTTGGCAGAAAATTTTAAGAAAATGATTGAAAATACTTATGTTGAGAAGCAAAGTGAGGAAGTTCAAAACATTAACTATGAAGCAAAGATTGCACTTACATCTAATAAGCCAACATTTTGTAAGGCAAGACGACTGTCATACGGGGAGAAAAACGAAGTTAATAATATTATAGCAGATTTACTTAAGAGGGGCATAATAAGGCATAGTGATTCGCCCTATGCGTCGCCAATAGTTCTCACAAAAAAGAAGTCGGGCGCTACTCGAATGTGCATTGACTATAGAAACCTGAATAAAGTAATTGCTAGGGACAACTATCCGCTTCCATTAATCGAAGATTGTCTAGAATATTTAAGAGATAATACAATCTTTTCAGTTATAGATTTAGAGTCAGGATTCTATCATGTTAAGATGGCCAATGAATCTATCAAGTATACATCTTTCGTCATTCCGAATGGCCAATACGAGTTTCTGAGAATGCCCTTCGGATTGAAAAATGGCCCAGCCATATTTCAAAGATACATAACAACAATTTTAAGAATATTCATTGATAAGAACGAAATCATTGTATATACGAACGAACATTTGAATTGCTTCAACGGGTTTTACGACACTTAAGTGAATACGGTCTTCGAATAAAGCTAAATAAGTGTAAGTTTGCTTATTATGAAGTAGAATACCTAGGATATAGGGTAACGGAGCGGGGAATACGACCTTCCGAAAGCCACATTAGTGCCATTAAGGACTTTCCGAAACCTAAAAACCAGCGTGAGTTGCAATCATTCATAGGATTGTTCTCATATTTCCGGAAATTCGTGGAATCCTTTTCACTGATAGCTCGTCCTTTATACGAACTGTTGAAAAAAGACACTAAGTTTACATTCACCGAAAAATGCGACACATCATTTGAGAATCTTAAGAAAAACTTAATATCAGGGCCAGTTTTAGCAATTTACAGTCCTAAAAGGGACACCGAGCTGCACTGCGACGCAAGTTCCTACGGTTTTGGTGCAATCTTACTTCAAAGACAATCCGACAAAAATTTCCATCCGACAGCTTATTTCTCTAAAAGAACTTTAGACGCCGAAAGTCGATACCACAGCTTTGAATTGGAAACACTAGCAATCATTTATGCATTACGACGATTTAGGGTTGGAAAATGAAGAAATGACAAAATACGTAATGGAAAATGGGGTAGTCTTCAGGAAAAAAGAAAACCGGTTACTGCTCCTCGTTCCAGCAGAACTTGAAAAGGAGTTAATACGTTCAACACACGAACAACTAGGTCATGAAGGGGTCGAAAAATGTTATCACAAGCTTATATCAAACTATTGGTTTTCAGATATGAAAAACAAAATAAACAAGTTTAAGAAAAATTGCATTAAATGCATTATATATTCAGCTCCAAAAAAAACACCGAGGAACTTGCATAATATACCGAAATATCCTGAACCTTTTCATACTATACATTTAGACCACCTAGGCCCCCTTCCGTCCCTTCAGTCAAAGCGAAAACACATTTTAGTAGTAATAGATGCATTTACCAAGTACGTCTAACTTTATCCAGTACTGACAACCAGCATTAAGGAAGTAACAGCAGCCCTTAACAAATATTTTGACTACTACAGTCGACCACATAGATGCATCACGGATAGAGGTAGTTGCTTTACGTCAAACGAATTCAAACAATATTTAGGTGACAGAAACATAGCGCACGTAAAGGTAGCAGTACACTCCCCACAGGAAAACGGGCAGGCAGAACGAGTTAACCGTAGCCTGGTAGGAATGCTCGCAAAGCTAAGCGACCCACTGACTCACGGTGATTGGGTAAAACAGTTAGGGAAGATCGAATTCGCTTTCAACAACTCCGTAAACCGATCCATTGGAATGACACCAAGCCAGGCCCTTTATGGTGTAAACCAAAGAGGCGAGGTTGTAGATAAGCTTACAGAATATCTAGACGATTGCATTCCAGCCCCGGGGAGGAGGGATTTAGACGCATTGCGGGGAAAAGCAGAGGAGCGCATTAAGAAAGTACAGAAATACAACTTAGTTCGCAGCGAACAAATACCAGGGAGGGTAGATGAGTTCACAGAAGGGGACTTTGTGGTTATTAAAAATGTAGACACTACGGTGGAACTTAACAAAAAACTTCTGCCAAAATTTAAGGGACCTTATATTATCCACAAGAAACTTCCAAACGATCGCTATGTAGTTAAAGATATAGAAAACGGGCAAATAACGCAAATACCCTACGACGGGGTAATCGAAGCCCGTAACATCAGACGGTGGAAAACCAAAGAAAGCGACACTGAACCCTTATAAAAATATTTGTAATTTCATAATGAAAATATTTGTAATTTCATAATGTAAACATAATCATAACCCGGCAGCCGGTGATCGAGGCCGATCACTAAGGTCAGGTCGGCCGAGCTGTAGTAGATTATGTAGTAGAGTAATAGACTTAGTTGAACAATACGGTAGCACTAACAATATGGTAACTCCAATGTCATGGCAGCACTATTATGATTAAATATTTGTACATGGCAATCCTGAATACAATAAAATGGCCATTGATTCGGCAGCTTCAACATATTAAAAGTTTTTTTTTTATTGAATAGAGTAGGAAAAATGTTTAGAGACAACTGCCATAGCTTTTCTTATAGATCCATTTCGGAAGCTGCTAGACTTCACTCATCAGAGAAATTTTGGCACGCATTGCTAACCATTAAGCTAACAATACGCTGGTTTTGATGTCACCTAAACTCCTAGTTCTATTTTTCTTTACCATATGCATGAACAAACCCCGCCATCTGGCAGTTAGTAGTGTGATCATGATGGATTTTTTGACAGATCTGTTTTATCAGCAGAACTGCCTTACCGTGTGCTCTAGGTTTTTATTATTGCTTTTTTATACCAACAATATTTGTTGATTTACGGCCTGTATATTTTCAAGTATTCATGAAACGAGCTCAAGGCCAAGAATAATAATTTTTCACTCTGGATCTATAAGAAAAGCTATGGCAGTTGTCTCTAAACATTTTTCCTACTCTATTCAATAAAAAAAAAACTTTTAATAATTAATTAAAAATGATTATTAAAAAAATAAAAACAATAATAATTTTCATAAAAACTCAAAAAGTGAAAAATTATTATTCTTGGCCTTGAGCTCGTTTCATGAATACTTATGGTTTTTATTTATTAATAATTAATTAACGATTGTATGTGTTGTTGAGCTCTAGGCCACCCAAATATATATGAATAATAACAATTTTAAATTTGTTAATATTATATATTTATTTAAAATGATCGATATTTCGATTTCAATTTGAAATCATCATCAGGATCTGAAACATATAAACATTGAGATCAACAAAATTCAACAAAACACTTTCATACACTTACACTATTGACTGCACCTTATCGACTAATTTAACATTTATAATAGAATGCAGTATAAAGTCAAAAAATGAAAAATGTAAACAATTTCAAAAACAATAATGATCAACAAATCCAATAACAACAATACATGAAAATATGCAAAGAAAACGGCGCTTCAATAATATAGAAACAGATGATTGCTTGTTGTTGTTGACACTCTCTGTGTGCTAGGTGTAACTCTTTTTCCTTTCTATCAAATACCGGTATGCTGGAGCGACTCTCTCTACGTCGCTCTTAAAATTCATGCGTATGTCGCTAGGTGTGTTAATAATGTGTAGCATCTCCAAAATATAGCGCTTTTTGTAATTTGTTTCTTGTTGTAATATAGCTACGTTGTCTAAGTTGGGAGAGTGTCCAGTGATGATGCAGTGTTGTGATAGAGCCGTTTTGTTTACATTAGAGTGGTCACGATTTTTGATGTTTGATTTATGAGCGGAAATCCTTGTCTTTAGTTTCGATTTAGTTGTACCCACATATGCTTTATTGCATACGTGGGACCCGTCCCCATTACAATTAATTTGATAAATTAAGTCCGATTTCTCCAATTTTTCTATTTTGCTTTTCGTGTTGCTAAATATTTGTTGTAATGTGTTAGTGTATTTAAATGCTATTTGAAATTTTTCTTTGTCATACATAGTGCAGTGTTTAATCCGGTTTGATAGGCCTGGTACAAATATGGCAGTCTTATATATTTTGTTAGCGTTATTATTGTTGGTGCTCTGTTTAGTGTAATATTCATGTATATATCCATTGACTAAGTGGGTGGGAAACTCATTGTCCGAAAGAATCCTTTTTATAATGTCAATATTCTTCTTGTGGTAAATCTCGTCGCTAATTGAGAGCACTTTTCGTATAAAATTCCTTGCCGTGTTAACTATCGTTGTCTTCGCATGTTTGGAATTAAAATTTATTAACCTTCCGGACGCAGTAGGCTTTTGATACCAGTCGAAGGTTAAGTGATTATCTTTCTTTACTACCATCGTGTCCAAGAAAGGCAGTTGTCCATTATTTTCGATCTCGCATGTAAATTTAATAGACTTATGATATGAATTTAAAATAGTCAACATTTCATTAATGGAGTCTGTCATGGCTATAGCGAATAAATCATCCACATATTTTGTGAGCAGCCGCGGTTTGTGTGGTGAGTCCTCTTGAAATTTTAGTAATAACTCCTCCATAACTATGTCAGCTATGACCGGTGATGCTGGGGAGCCCATTGGCATCCCTGATCTCTGCTCGTAGATTTTATTATTATATTTAAAATACCGGTTTTCTTTGATGCAAAAGTGAACCACACTAAGAAAAAGTTCTTTGTTAAGAGTTGTATGGTGGCTAATTTGATCCCATTTCGATGCTATTATTTCAATGGCATGGTCTACCGGGATACTAGGGAACAAAGACACAACATCAAACGATACAAGGCTCTCATCTTCGGACACAGACGTTTCTTTCATTTTATTCTTGAACTCGATCGAGTCTTTGACATTGAACTTGGACGTTTTGGTAATATTTTTAAGAACATTGACAACATATTTACATAAACTATACGACGGAGAGTTGATTGACGAACATATAGGCCTAAGTGGAACTCCTTCTTTATGAATTTTCGGCAATCCATACAATCTTGGAGCATTGGCAGCTCTGCTAAGCAGACTATATTTTTCCCTAAGATCAATCATTTTTCTATTAAATAGTTTTTCTACTAACTCATTATTTTTTTCCTGGAGTTTGTTCGTGGGATCCTTTTTTAAAACTCGATATGAGGAAATATCATTGACCATTGTTTGTAGCTTCTTGTCGTAATCAGATTTATCCATTAATACTGTTACCTTTCCTTTGTCTGCGTTGAGGACTAAAATTTCATTATTTTCTTTGAAAAATTTTTTTGCTGACTGTAGGGTACTTAAAATATATTTATCTCGCGCGCTCACAGTTTTGTTGTTAAGGTGATCCCGTATTATCGTTGTAAAATTGCTTCGCTCAATCTCTTGTTCTTCTTTGTTAACAATCGTTTGTAAACAGTCCTCACCATCCGCTATTAACTTAAAAAGGGGGAAATCTTTTTTGGTTGTAGGTAAGGAGTACTTTGGTCCCAGGGAGAGAATCCACTGTATATCTGTCGGTATATTAGTTTTTGTGGTATTACAAAACCACTGTGGTACATTCCTAATGTTGAGCGATTGTTTTTGTTTATTTTTCAGTTTCTCAAATTTGTTTGTTTGTGTTCGCCTAATTTTTGTTGTGAGATGTTGGGACAATACTCTTTCGCTCTCGAAACATAATTCGGAATCTTCGCTACTAAGTTTTTGTTGCACTATTTCATTTAATTTATTTACCTTTTTTCCTTTTTGTTTTTTGAGTTCATGTTTTATTGTTATTAGGAGATTCAGTAGTTTTGTTTGTATATTATCCAAATATGTTGATGCTGCTTTGCTAATACTCGCTGGAATTCTCTCGTTATTGATGTTGTAGCTTATGATATAAGAAATGTTCTTAGTTGCGTTGTTGATAAATTTGGGCATCACGCCGGCTTTTCTGCATCTCAATAGAAACTTCGTGGACTCAGCTAGTTTGGTAAGTTGATGTGTGCTGTGTTGATAGCGTTTTGTATATTTGTTGGTTTCTATGTCATACTTATCTTTAACGTGTCTGTAAATCTTGACTGTGTTGTTATTAGTACGGTGTGCTCTCCGTTCCATAATTATTTCTTTCGTGTTTTTTCGGCCTTAAATTGACGATTGTATGTGTTGTTGAGCTCTAGGCCACCCAAATATATATGAATAATAACAATTTTAAATTTGTTAATATTATATATTTATTTAAAATGATCGATATTTCGATTTCAGTTTGAAATCATCATCAGGATCTGAAACATATAAACATTGAGATCAACAAAATTCAACAAAACACTTTCATACACTTACACTATTGACTGCACCTTATCGACTAATTTAACATTTATAATAGAATGCAGTATAAAGTCAAAAAATGAAAAATGTAAACAATTTCAAAAACAATAATGATCAACAAAACTTCTCCAATAACAACAATGCATGAAAATATGCAAAGAAAACGGCGCTTCAATAATATAGAAACAGATGATTGCTTGTTGTTGTTGACACTCTCTGTGTGCTAGGTGTAACTCTTTTTCCTTTCTATCAAATACCGGTATTTAAAATGATTATTAATAAATAAAACCCAGTAAAACCAACAACAAAATAAAAACAATAATAATTTTCATAAAAATTCAAAAAGTGAAAAATTATTATTCTGGGCGTGAGCTCGTTTCATGAATACTTGAAAATGTACAGGCCGTAAATCAACAAAAATTGTTGGTATAAAAAAGCAATGGCAAATAATAAGCATCTATCGACATAAGGCGGCCATCACATGGTAGCGAAGTCACACCGACTGAATCTTATACAATTAATAAATAAATAAATAAAACTAGCTATTTGTTACAGTAATTGTGCGTGTGTTTATTTGAATTTATAGTCATCGAAACCAGGATTAATAATCGAGGGATTCGTTTCAATATTATATATATTCATTTTACATATTTGCATTTTTAATGCGGCATTTGTTTTTTTAAACCTAATGGGAATGCTGACGTTTCTATTTATTTAGAAGGCAGCTAGGATTTTTAGGTAACGGGCCATCGAAATTAGGTGCGTTGATGGCCATGGATGAGGGTGGGCCAAGCACCAACACCAGTGGCGTCTCCTTGTATTGTTAGGCCCTTTTTGTATATTTTTTTTGTTTTTCAGCTTTTGTTACCGGTCGTTCTCGGTTCGTTTTCAATTTTCAGGTTTCTTTTGTTGATTTAATTTTAATTGTCCCTTTTCTTGCTATTCGTTTTATTCAACTGCTAATTAAATTTTTGGAGAGAGTTATAATCTTGACACAAACAGCGAAAAGGCTCATTTAACTGAAAATTAGTTCGGCACTGTTTTAAGACTAGAGGTTTAAAATGCCTTGAAGAACGAGACGGTACATTGAAGTTCACTTCACTTAGAAGAAATGGGCTAGAGAGTGAACCATTTAGCAATTTAATCATAAAAACGATTCCAAGCATTTCCTTCCGACTAGAAAGTTTGTGAAGATTAATGAGTTTTATACGATTCGTATAGGGTGGCAGATTATACAAGGGATCCCAATGAAAATCTCTTAAGGAAAATAGTAAAAATTGTTTTTGAACTGATTCTAGGCGATCTACCTGAACCTGGTAACGCGAGTTCCAAATTATAGAACCGTATTTAAGTATAGGTCTGACTAATGTAGTGAAGAGAGCTTTAGTTACATAAGGGTAGCTAAATTCTTGAGACCATCGTTTAACGAATGCTAGAACACCTCTAGCCTTATTGACTGTTGTGTTAATATGGCGGTTGAAACTGAGTTTATAGTCCATAGTAACCCCCAGGTCAACAAAATTATACACTTGCTCAAGACTATAATTTTTAATTGTATAGGAAGCCGGCTGAGAAATTCCACACGAAAAAACCATGTACATATTTACATTTTTAAAGGTTAAGTGGCATATAATTTAAATCACACCAAGTAACTAGTGTATATAGATCTGATTGTAGCTTATTTCTATCATCAAATGACGCGAATGACATGAAAAGCTTTACGTCGTCAGCATACATTAACATTTTTGAAAATTTTATTATTGTAGAGATACCATTTATAAACAACAAGAACAGAATCGGGCCAAGATGGTTTTCTTGAGGAACTCCTGAAGAGACATATATGACATCGGATACTTGCCCCTGCGGGTTAGGGGTTTAGAATATGCCCGAGGTAGGCATACCGGTCGTAAGAGGCGACTAATATGCACAAAGGTAATGACGTGCAGCTCTATGGTTGATCTACGGATATGATGCCTCTCACCTCTCATTACCCATCTTATCCTTCCTTACGGAAGGAGGGGTGACATGACCTAGAAGGTTTCACTGGTCATAAATCGCTACCACGACAGTCGGGCAGTACCACAAGGGAGTACCGGAGCGTACCGGGTTAAAATCCGGCCAAGGACTGTTAATTCGATAACACTCCCTAAAGCCTTCGGGGAGTGTTTTTGTCGTTACCACAACAACGACAACAACATCGGACTCTACATTTTTAAACACTACTCTTTGTGCCCTGTCACTAAGGTAAGAAGAGATCCAGCGATTGAGACCCGGATAGAAGCCCAACTGACCGAGTTTATGAATAAGTATTGAGTGACACACTTTGTCAAAAGCTTTGCTGAAATCCGTACAAATAACGTCGGTGTGCACCACACTTTAGTGATAGATTGAACAAATTGGTAAGGGGTTGGTAAATATGGTTAGCACACTTTTTTAAGAAACATGTAGGAATCCTATCAAGACCGTATTTAAAATATTCTTTTAAGGTTTTAAGGTAAGTTAGAACATCTTTGGCGCATATAATTGGTGAATTAATTAAATTTGTCCCGTGTAGCTTATAGGGATGATTTTGAAAGTTTGAATTGGTGACAGCAGAATAGTTAGAAGTGAAAAATTGAGCAAAAAAATTTGCGATATCTTGATTATAGCTAGATATAATGTCTTGATATTTCATGGCTGAGGGAAACCCTGATACTTTACGTTTAGAATTTACGAAACCATAAAAGGACTTTGGATTGAGAATAATCTCTCTTTTTGTTTTAGAGATATAAGCTTTATAGCACTTTTTATTTAAATCTATGTACTTCTGACGTAAAATGGAATACAGTACGTAATCTTTGTTAATCCGGATTTCTTATATAAATTAAATGATCGCGTTTTCAAATTTTTCAGAGCCTTAAGCTCTTTAGTAGACCAAGCTTGCATAGGACGATCATAAGTTAATTTATGTTTAGGAATAAACTTCTCAAATAGGCAGTAAACAGTTTGATTGAAATGTGAGATGTTTAGATCGATATCACTACCAAATTCAGGCCAAGTTAATTTAGACAGTTCCTTGTTTAATTTCTTGTAGTTGGCTTTGGAAAAGTTAAAATCAAAGCTGCTACATGAGTAGCATTGATTGCCTTGGCCATTTCTTATGGTTTTGTAGACTATTACATCAAGGGTGGTAAAGGCCTTCTGTTAAAACCAACGGATCACAACGATTTACAGAAAATTGGTTTATATTACATTACATTTATTTGATTAAGGCAGAGATCGGAAATTCCATCTAAAAAGTCATTGTACCCCAGTTTAGACGGATTTGGAATAATGTTTCCATCATATATGCTCCACGATATATATTCATTACATAAAAACTCTGAATTGAAAACATGAGGTTTTAGCCAAGTTTCGGTAAAAGCAATTAAGTTATATTTACAATTAAAAGATTTCAAAAAAAGATCAGTTAATTTGGTATTTAAACCTCTCACATTTTGATAAAAGATATTCACGGATTTAGTGGTCAGTTTTTTGACTCAAAGTTATTACGAGAAATTTTCGCTACATTTTGAATATTCCTAAGCGGTCTGTGTTCAAACTCCCACACAAGAGCCCCGAGAGGCCAAAAAGAACTGTCCAAAAGAGTATCGAAATCTTTCCCAGATACATCAATCTTAAACGAAGCCATACTTCTTTGATATGTGAAGTTAAATTTTCTAACAGTTACGCGTTGATCTTTAACTTTAGAAGAAATATGGTACATCAAATCATCCTCGGTAGTGTCTGGATGAAACCTAGACACAAAAATTGATTTTTTGCGAGGGACCACGGATATGATGCCGCTCACCTCTCATTACCCACCTTATCCTTCCTTACGGAAGGATGGGTGACATGACCTAGAACCTTTCACTGGTCATAAATCGCTACCGCGACAGTCGGGCCAAGGACTGTTAATTCGACCACACTCCCCAAAACCTTCGGGGAGTGTTTTTGTCGTTACCACAACAAGAACAACATGGTTTCACCACCCCATAAGTCCCAGGTAGGCAGGCCCAGGAGCCGCCACTCGCGTTGCTATGGAATGGTGGGACTGATCAAGTTGTCCGGATAGGTTGTTGTTGTGTTTGTAACGACAAAAACACTCCCCGAAGGTTTTGGGGACTGCTGTCGAAGTGACCCGCAGGGGCTTAGGTCTTCGTTGTCAGTAGCTAAGGGCTCCACGAGACTTTACGTCATTTCGACCGGAAGTTTTGCATTTCACCCGGTGAGGCAGTGCTAAAAGCACCCAGTTTTTTTTTTTTTAATTAAAATTTTTTTTTGTCCCGGGTCTGTTGTCCGATGTCGGCTTCGGGAAAAATATATAAATGTCCGCTAAGTGGGGTTTAGTTTATTCTTGGGGATTATTAAATTAATTTTTTTTGCCGGACGTGTAGTGTTTTGTTTGTTCTCAGTTTTTTTGTGATTCTGCTTTTGGCTACAGATCCCAACTCATTCCACGTCTCAAATGGTGGACTAGGGTAACATTTACATTACGAAGGGATGAGCTGGGATGTAAGGGTATGCTCCTTTCATTGCGGCGGAGTTAAGTAGAAGTACCTTGCCAAAAATCCAAATAAGGGAAGGCAGTCCCAGAGATAGACCCACCAATAAGTATACTGAAATGGTCAGGGCGATGAGCTGAGTCGACTTAGCCATGTTCGTCTGTCCGTCTGTCTGTTTGTACGCAAACTACTCCCTCAGTTTTTAAGATATCTTGATGAAATTTGGTATGGAGCCGCCATTTTGCATGAGATTAATCATTCGTCGGAATCAGCAAGATCGGAGCAATACAACGCATAGCTCCATTCAATCGACAGTTTCGATAAATGGGTTTTGGGCTATAAATTTTGCTATTGAAAAGCTAGGAACGTAAAGTTTTGCAGGTTATCGGTAACCTTATTTATTTATTTATTTAAAGTCGACACAACAAAATACGGTAGACAGCATGTGAGTAAAACATTGTACATGAGTAACTTAAAATTATAACTTAAAGTGAGAATGTAAATTAAGCAGATAAGTAAGGGAAATTTAGAATATCAGTTTAGACAAGAGAGTATTGCAGTATGTAAGGCGGCAAAAGAGCTTTCGATACTGATACATTTGTACAGGTCGTTATAGTGCGAGCACCAATAACGCAGAGGGTCACTTTTGGCAAAATTTAGGCGCCAAAATGATAACTGAAAGGGCACGTAGTGTCTAGATGCCCTAGCAGGAACATCGAAATTCAGTCCACTTACAAGGTTAGAAGAGTCAATCTCGCCGAGAATCAGTTTATGGAGGAACATTACCCGGAGTAATCTCCTACGATTTTCAAGTGTTGGCTGATTAATAAGAAAATCCTACTCCTATAAAGTGAAAGATGAAGACTTGGTTCCCAATTAAAGCTGCGTAAAGCAAAAATCAAAAATTCGTTCTGCACTGATTCAATTCGCTTTATGTGATTATTATATCCTGGACACCAAACACACGAGCAATATTCAAGAATAGGCCGGACCAACGATGTGTATAGGATCTTGGTGAGATAAGGATCTTTAAACTCTTTAGCCCATCGTTGAATGAAGCCAAGAACACCCATAGCTTTATTAGCAATAGAAGAAATGTGTGTATTAAAGCTCGAGGTTTAAAATGCCTTGAAGAACGAGACGGTACATTAAAGTTCACTTCACTTAGAATAAATGGGCTAGAGAGTGAACCATTTAGCAATTTAATCATAAAAACAATTCCAAGCATTTCCTTCCGACTAAAAAGTGTGTGAAGATTAATGAGTTTTAAACGATTCGTATAGGGTGGCAGATTATACAAGGGATCCCAATGAAAATCTCTTAAGGAAAATAGTAAAAATTGTTTTTGAACTGATTCTAGGCGATCTACCTGAACCTGGTAACGCGAGTTCCAAATTATAGAACCGTATTTAAGTATAGGTCTGACTAATGTAGTGAAGAGAGCTTTAGTTATATAAGGGTAGCTAAATTCTTGAGACCATCGTTTAACGAATTCTAGAACACCTCTAGCCTTATTGACTGTTGTGTTAATATGGCGGTTGAAACTGAGTTTATAGTCCATAGTAACCCCCAGGTCAACAAAATTATACACTTGCTCAAGACTATAATTTTTAATTGTATAGGAAGCCGGCTGAGAAATTCGACACGAAAAAACCATGTATTTACATTTTTTAAGGTTAAGTGGCATATAATTTAAATCACACCAAGTAACTAGTGTATATAGATCTGATTGTAGCTTATTTCTATCATCAAATGACGCGAATGACATGAAAAGCTTTACGTCGTCAGCATACATTAACATTTTTGAAAATTTTATTATTGTAGAGATACCATTTATAAACAACAAGAACAGAATCGGGCCAAGATGGTTTTCTTGAGGAACTCCTGAAGAGACATATATGACATCGGATACTTGCCCCTGCGGGTTAGGGGTTTAGAATATGCCCGAGGTAGGCATACCGGTCGTAAGAGGCGACTAATATGCACAAAGGTAATGACGTGCAGCTCTATGGTTGATCTACGGATATGATGCCTCTCACCTCTCATTACCCATCTTATCCTTCCTTACGGAAGGAGGGGTGACATGACCTAGAAGGTTTCACTGGTCATAAATCGCTACCACGACAGTCGGGCAGTACCACAAGGGAGTACCGGAGCGTACCGCGTTCAAATCCGGCCAAGGACTGTTAATTCGACAACATTCCCCAAAACCTTCGGGGAGTGTTTTTGTCGTTACCACAACAACGACAACAACATCGGATACTAAATTTGTAAACACTACTCTTTGTGCCCTGTCACTAAGGTAAGAAGAGATCCAGCGATTGAGACCCGGATAGAAGCCCAACTGATCGAGTTTATGAATAAGTATTGAGTGACACACTTTGTCAAAAGCTTAGCTGAAATCCGTACAAGTAACGTCGGTGTGCACCACACTTTAGTGATAGATTGAACAAATTGGTAAGGGGTTGGTAAATATGGTTAGCACACTTTTTTAAGAAACATGTAGGAATCCTATCAGGACCGTATTTAAAATATTCTTTTAAGGTTTTAAGGTAAGTTAGAACATCTTTGGCGCATATAATTGGTGAATTAATTAAATTTGTCCCGTGTAGCTTATAGGGATGATTTTGAAAGTTTGAATTGGTGACAGCAGAATAGTTAGAAGTGAAAAATTGAGCAAAAAAATTTGCGATATCTTGATTATAGCTAGATATAATGTCTTGATATTTCATGGCTGAGGGAAACCCTGATACTTTACGTTTAGAAATTACGAAACCATAAAAGGACTTTGGATTGAGAATAATCTCTCTTTTTGTTTTAGAGATATGAGCTTTATAGCACTTTTTATTTAAATCTATGTACTTCTGACGTAAAATGGAATACAGTAAGTAATCTTTGTTTAATCCGAATTTCTTATATAAATTAAATAATCGCGTTTTCAAATTTTTCAGAGCCTTAAGCTCTTTAGTAGACCAAGCTTGCATAGGACGATCATAAGTTAATTTATGTTTAGGAATAAACTTCTCAAATAGGCAGTAAACAGTTTGATTGAAATGTGAGATGTTTAGATCGATATCACTACCAAATTCAGGCCAAGTTAATTTAGACAGTTCCTTGTTTAATTTCTTGTAGTTGGCTTTGGAAAAGTTAATATCAAAGCTACTACATGAGTAGCATTGAGTACCTTGGCCATTACTTATGGTTTTGTAGACTATTACATCAAGGGTGGTAAAGGTCTTCTGGTAAAACCAACGGATCACAACGATTTACAGAAAATTGGTTTATATTACATTACATTTATTTGATTAAGGCAGAGATCGGAAATTCCATCTAAAAAGTCATTGTACCCCAGTTTAGACGGATTTGGAATAATGTTTCCATCATATATGCTCCACGATATATATTCATTACATAAAAACTCTGAATTGAAAACATGAGGTTTTAGCCAAGTTTCGGTAAAAGCAATTAAGTTATATTTACAATGAAAAGATTTCAAAAAAAGATTAGTTAATTTGGTATTTAAACCTCTGACTTTTTGATAAAAGATATTCACGGATTTAGTGCTCAGTTTTTTGACTCAAAGTTATTATGAGAAATTTTCGCTACAGTTTGAACATTCCTATTCGGTCTGTGTTCAAACTCCCACACAAGAGTCCCGAGAGGCCAAAAAGAACTGTCCAAAAGAGTATCGAAATCTTTCCCAGATACATCAATCTTAAACGAAGCCATACTTCTTTGATATGTGAAGTTAAATTTTCTAACAGTTACGCGTTGATCTTTAACTTTAGAAGAAATATGGTACATCAAATCATCCTCGGTAGTGTCTGGATGAAACCTAGACACAAAAATTGATTTTTTGCGAGGGACCACGGATATGATGCCTCTCACCTCTAATTACCCACCTTATCCTTCCTTACGGAAGGAGGGGTGACATGACCTAGAAGCTTTCACTGTTCATAAATCGCTACCGCGACAGTCGGGCCAAGGATTGTTAATTCGAGCACACTCCCCAAAACCTTCGGGGAGTGTTTTTGTCGTTACCACAACAAGAACAACATGGTTTCACCACCCCATAAGTCCCAGGTAGGTTGCTATGGGATGGTGGGACTGATCAAGTTGTCCGGATAGGTTGTTGTAACGACAAAAACACTCCCCGAAGGTTTTGGGGACTGCTGTCGAACTGACAATCCTTGGCCGGATATGAATCCGGTTCGCCCCGGGACTCTACTGCCCGACTGTCGTGGTAGCGATTTAGTATGACCAGTAGAACCTTCTAGGTCATATCACTCTCCTTCCGTAAGGAGAGAGAGATGGGTAATGAGAGGGGAGAGGCTTCATATCTGTAGATCAACAATCGAGTTGCACGTCATTACCTTTGTGCATATTAGTCGCCTCTTACGACCGGTATGCCTACCTCGGGCATATTCTAAACCCCTAACCCGCAGGGGGTTAGGTCTTCGTTGTCAGTAGCTAAGGGCTCCACGAGACTTTACCTCATTTCGATCGGAATTTTTGCATTTCACCTGGTGAGGCAGTGCTAAAAGCACCTAGTTTTTTTGTAATTAAAATTTTTTTTTGTCCCGGGTCTGTTGTCCGATGTCGGCTTCGGGAAAAATATATAAATGTCCGCTAAGTGGGGTTTAGTTTTTTCTTGGGGATTATTAAATTAATTTTTTTGCCGGACGTGTAGTGTTTTGTTTGTTCTCAGTTTTTTGTGTTTTTGCTTTTGGCTACAGATCCCAACTCATTCCACGTCTCAAATGGTGGACTAGGGTAACATTTACATTACGAAGGGATGAGCTGGGATGTAAGGGTATGCTCCTTTCATTGCGGCGGAGTTAAGTGGAAGTACCTTGCCAAAAATCCAAATAAGGGAAGGCAGTCCTATTGACGGCCCCTGCATTCCGGTCAGGCGTACTGAAATACAGTTGGTAAATTTCAATATACGTGTAAATAAAATTTTTTTTTGTGATTGTGGGCCAGTACACAACCAGTCTCAGGGAGACTCGTCTTCGTTACGACCCCTGCATTGCGGTAGCATTGGGATCCATTTGTCTAGTTTTTGTGCCCTATTTACCTATGCCTTCTAATGATGGGAGGTCAGCAATCCCATTGAATATTTGAATACATATAACTTATCAAAACTACATATCGTGTTTCATTCCATTTTTATACCTTTCATGAACATGAAATGGTGTTATAACTTTGGTCCGATGTTTGTAAGTATGAGAAGAAGAAGAGATAGACCCACCAATAAGTATACTGAAATGGTCAGGGCGATGAGCTGAGTCGATTTAGCCATGTCCGTCTGTCCGTCTGCCTGTTTGTACGCAAACTAGTCCCTCAGTTTTTAAGATATCTTGATGAAATTTGGTATGGAGCCGCCATTTTGCATGAGATTAATCATTCGTTGGCGGCCGCCGTGGTGTGAAGGTAGTGTTGCCGGCCTACCACACCGAAGGTCCATGGTTCAAGCCCTGGTACAGGTAACATCGAAAGTGATTTGAAAAAAGTTTTTCAAAACGGGGTCGCCCCTCGGCAGTGGTTTGGCAAACTCTCCGAGTGTATTTCTGCCATGACAGGCTTCTCAGCAAAAATTCGTCTCCTTTGTAGATGCCGTTCGGAGTCGGCAAAAAACTGTAGGTCCCACCAATTTGTAGGGAAAATTCAAATCGGCACACCACAAATTGGCAGAGAAGCTTGGCGCAAAAATCTCTTAGGAGGTTTATGATGATATACTTGTTGTATATCGCGCCATAGAGAGAGAATCATTCGTCGGAATCAGCAAGATCGGAGCAATACAACGCATAGCTCCATACAATCGACAGTTTCGATAAATGGGTTTTGGGCTATAAATTTTGCTATTGAAAAGCTAGGAACGTAAAGTTTTGCAGGTTATCGGTAACCTTATTTATTTATTTATTTAAAGTCGACACAACAAAGTACGGTAGACAGCATGTGAGTAAAACATTGTACATGAGTAACTTAAAATTATAACTTAAAGTGAGAATGTAAATTAAGCAGATAAGTAAGGGAAATTTAGAATATCAGTTTAGACAAGAGAGTATTGCAGTATGTAAGGCGGCAAAAGAGCTTTCGATACTGATACATTTGTACAGGTCGTTATAGTGCGAGCACCAATAACGCAGAGGGTCACTTTTGGCAAAATTTAGGCGCCAAAATGATAACTGAAAGGGCACGTAGTGTCTAGATGCCCTAGCAGGAACATCGAAATTCAGTCCACTTACAAGGTTAGAAGAGTCAATCTCGCCGAGAATCAGTTTATGGAGGAACATTACCCCGAGTAATATCCTACGATTTTCAAGTGTTGGCAGATTAATAAGAAAAGCCTACTCCCTTAAAGTGGAAGATGAAGACTTGGTTCCCAATTAAAGCTGCGTAAAGCAAAAATCAAAAATTCTTTCTGCACTGGTTAAATTCGCTTTATGTGATTATTATATCCTGGACACCAAACACACGAGCAATATTCAAGAATAGGCCGGACCAACGATGTGTATAGGATCTTGGTGAGATAAGGATCTTTAAACTCTTTAGCCCATCGTAAAATGAAGCCAAGAACACCCATAGCTTTATTAGCAATAGAAGAAATGTGTGTATTAAAGCTCAGATTTGGGTCAAAAAGAACACCTAAATCACCAACATCTGATATACGCTCCATTGAGTTTCCATTTAGTATATAAGAAGTCAAAACGAGCATTACGCGGTGAAAAGTCATATGCTTATATTTTGAGCAGTTAAGAACTAGTAAATTTACTGAACACCAGCGTTGAAATGAGTCCAAATCAGCCTGAAGAAGTTTCGAGTAACATAGGTTAGAGGGCAAATAATAATCCTCATACATTAGAGCACGGGAGTGAGATAGAACTATTGGTAAGTCATTTATAAAAAGGGTGAAAAGCAATGTACCCAAATGACTACCTTGGGGTACAACCTAGGGTTAGGAATACAGTTTGAACTTTCTATGTAGTAGGGATAGTGAACGGGTTGAACACAATTGAATGAATAAGTCGATTTAAAAAATACTGCGAATAATTTCGCAACATCGTGATCAAGGCAAGCATTCTTACCCCCAAACGAAAGGGACGAGGGAAATCCAGCGGATTTACGTTTTGAATTAACAAAGCCGTAAAACCTTTTAGGGTTATTAAGAAAATTTGTTTTACAACGCTTTAAGTAAAACTTATAACAATGGTGGTTTAGGGACTGAAAGTTGGAATGTGGACTAAGTATTTAGAAAAGGGTCCAAATCTCTTAAAACGTTTAAAAAGCTTAGATTTGATGTTATTTAATCTAAAAAGTTGCGTTGTGAACCAAGGCATATTTATAAGAAAGTTAACAAAATCATGTTGAACGGTGGGAGTCAAATAGTTTGAGTCGGCAAGGTTAATCCAGTTCACTGATGGCAAATTGGAATCACCAAGAACAATAAGTCGATCGTTATCACGCATACGAGAGTGCAGGTTACGAATTGGTAAGATGTGACAACCCTAAACATGCCTATTTGCCCGTGGCGGTATATACGAGCAGCAAATAAATAAAGAGAAATTTAGAAATGAAAGCTTCACAGCTACTCGGCATCCAATACGTTATCATACAACAATAACTCAGAACTAATGCTTGAATCAAAACTATCGCATGCGCTGAAAAAGAAAAACTATTTTAAAAAAGTACTTAGTTTAGATCGCAAACCCCGAACATTTTGATACTGAATGTTTAGACTGGATAGGTCGCTATTGAGTTATAATTGCAGTGTTGGCTGGTGAGTTTTTTGAAATTTGTAATATTTCCGGCACTACATCAGACTTTTTGGTATACAAATGTACCACAGTATATTCAGGCCAAAACAAACTTATTATATATATAATGTGTGCAGTGAAAATCAGCCAGATCGGACCTACATAACATATAGCCACCATACAATCGATTGTTCCGATAAATGGGGTTTGGGCTATGTATCTTGAAATTATCAGTTTTGCAGAGTTTTTACTAATTATGAGTAAGGATCTGACACTTAACACCGTGTTGCGTATTCATGAAAGGTATAAAGTCTTCGGCACAGTCGAAGACAGTCCTTTCCTTGCTTGTTTTTTCTTGATTTTCAAACATATATTTACTAACCAATCTTATTTTCAACATATACTTTATATGAATTTTTTTTCCAAACATTACGATTATCGACTTTTATTTTTTCTCTAACCGTCGCTAGTATAGAGCATATAGAGGGTGAATCCATACCTTAAGTTCTACCCGCCCTTACTACTAACTTTTTTCTTAAAATTGAGCCTAGACCTGACTTGACCAAATTAATCTTATCCACTTACAAGGAGTATTTCAAAGGAACAGGCATCGAGCGGCTGAACGGATGACTACTAGGAACTCTAAGCGAGGAAGTGGGGGTAAGCCTAGGGGTCAGGGTAGAGGGGCGTTCCCGAAACAGCCAAACAAGCGGCCTTTGGTAATACATTATCCAGTAGGTAGCCCGGGTGGAGGAGATCCGGCCAGGATCGTATTAAATCCTGCTTCCAACCAGAAAATTGATAGGCCAGGCAGTACTAATATCCATGACTCGTTCATGGCAGCAGAGCCAATGCAGAATCTCTTCAACCCTTCGACTAACGTGTTGGCAGGTATTCTTTTCTAGAAAACCCATTACCTCTTAATACTTTAGGTGATAGGATCGCAGAGGAATAATGCCGAGGCCCCTCCTGAAGACTCGTGTGTGAACGTGCTACATCAGCTGTTCAGTATTTTCAGGAGGAGATGAGGAACGAAATGAGGACGATCATGGAGAACATAGACTTACTTAACGCTGCAGTAAGCTCTCCACAAGCCGGTGTGGGCTATACCAGGAATACCAATAGGGAAGAAAGTAACCGAGCACAGAGTTTCGTGAGCAAGCAAGCTAACATTGTGTCCGGTAGCGTGGTGGTGAAACCACAGGACTGGAAGGTATCTGTCTTTATTGGGGGGTTTTCACAGCGAAAATGAGGAGACTAATCCTACGCTAATACCTCAGAGCCACAAGTGCTCGCTCCCAATTAATACATACAAGGTGTAAAGGTGTCCGCACCCCTCGTTCTATATAGAACATATAACTTAATTAAAAAATACTAATAAATTAAGTTGTGGTTGATTTTAGGCTTTTTTGACCATTTGTTCAAAAGTGCAAAATAAAAAGCTTTATTTCACTTTTACGACCCAACGTTTCGCTAGACATTCTAACAACTTCAGGGATTATCTGGTTTTATTTTCAAGCAACAAAACATATGTATATTTACATCGTGTAATATATAGGTTTAATACTAATTTCAAAATTCTTTATACATACTCGTACATATGCACAAACACAAAGAGGCGAAATAAATATTTTTATTTTGCACAGATGGTCAAAAAGCCTAAAATCAACTACAACTACAAAAATAAATTGATCGGAAAAAGTATAAAACTAATAATTGAAATTAATATTACTCAAAGGTTGCCCCCTATGCAACATTTGTTCCGCACCCCGTTCTACTCTCTAAACATATAATAAAATAATATACAATATCAAGATACCTAATTTGGCACCAGGGAATCAATGTAAAATGAATTTACATATATTGTTCCTACCCAAATGTTTTTCTTGTTTTTGTAAATGTTAATGTAAAACTTATTTGATTCCCTTTTTTGTCACAAGTTAATAGAAGACAACCGCTAACATTTGATGTAAGAATGCCACTCATTTCTTTATTTCAATGTCATATTCCTTGACCCTATTTGTTGTTAGAGAAGTGAATACAAATACAAGAGCGACTTATTAAAAGACAAATATAAGAGAATGAACATAAAAAACAATAACTCAATGAATGTAGATATGTATGTATGTATATCATTACATTACATTATAAATACAACTGTCACACACTACGGGTGTGCGAACGAAAAACTAAACCAGATAAATAACTCACGCAACACAGATTTAGTTTTAGACGATTTAGTATTGTTAAGATTTTATTCAGATAAAATTATAAAGAATACTTTTTAATATTTCACGACACGACTTGCCAGGATGCGATTCGATATCATACTGTCGTTGTTCTCTTCTTTGCAGAGTTGTATTAAGATGGTAGGGTAGTTTATTTTGTAACTGACCAAACATTCCAGTCCCCATTCATGACTCGATCCATGACCCATTTCATTGGAGTTGGTTATCATCATGAACAAACACTAGGACATCAACTTGCAAGTCTCGTTGTGGCCCCAAAGTGGTGTGCCCTGGGTGGAATAAAAGAAAACTCGATAAAATAAGTTGTGCAAAAATCTGAAACTTTTGTAACATGGGTTGGGCTATGGAAATGTTTTACGAACTCCTTTAACCGTGCAGGCGCACCGCCAAAATTTGTGGCATGGTCACAATATATTTGTGATGGCAGGCCTCTTTTGCTAACGAACTTTTTGACAGCGGCGATGAATGCATCACTTAAGAGGTCAGTAAATGCTTCAAGATGCACAGCCTAAATGGAGTCCTTCCGCCTTGTTTAGGATAGGTAAAATATGTCCGCCGAAGTGATTTACAATTGACTTTCTAGAATTGTTGCTCTATTATAGCAACAAGAGCTTAAGGTCCCGCATGATAGTTCGTAATATGAAATTTTCGTACCATACATTTAACAAAGGGGTCCTTCTTTGGTAGAAGAGAGGCAGATTCTGGTATATCGGCATGTCTCAAACGACCACCAACGCACAACAATTGTATTTCATCTTTAGTCTGTAAAAAAGGGGTGAGTGAGACAATTACCACTTTAGGCTCCTTATCTTCTCGTAATAATTAATGTCGTGAGCATAGTACTGCTGTTAAACAACCCAGATTATACGTATTAGTGCTTCGTGTAGTTCAGCTGCTTTAAGTGCCATACCACGCAGGTTTCCATTCGTAAGTTTAAAACGGAGCATGACTGGCACTAATCTTGATATAACTGCTTTTACCTGATGAAACATTTTTAAAAGGTAGGAAAGCCCGAGAGTCTAGAGCTAGGCTAGAGAAATCTTGCGTTTTTCCAAATCTGTTCTTTATCAGATAACATAATATTGAGTGGTGACGGCCAAGTTGACATATCTTGCGACAAAAAGGGCGGTCCTTGAAGCCATATTGACCCGAATAGGTTGGTGACTGAACAGCCGCGTGATATCAGGTCGGCAGGATTTACATCTGTGGGAATATGTTTCCAAATTACATTGGTCGATAATGTTGGACTTCAGATAATCGATTGCCTACAAAGGAAGAGAGTACTGTTGATTTGTGAGTCAGACCAAAAAAATAATTGAGTAGGTTTTATACAGAGATGCTCTTTGGTTTTATTCCAAAACTTAACAAGCAAGTGTGCAGCGCATAATTCTAATCTGGAGCTACGCAAGTTTTCGCTGCCAGTTAATTGACGGAAACACTGCCACATTCATCATTGCATCGAAGATACAAGCAGCACCCGTATGCCTTGATCGATGCATCACCGAAACCATACACTTGTACACTGACACAGTTTTCAATACCAGCGAATCTCGAAATGCGGTTGAGAGGTAGTTGCTCCAAATTTTGGAGGATGTCATCCCAAGCGCTATCAATTATTTGCGGTACTGATTCATCCCAAGCACAGCGAAGGGCCCAAAGTTTTTGTAGTAAAATTTGTGCACTTATTATTATAGCGCTTATGAGTCCTAATGGATCAAAAACCGTTGTAGTTGACAATATTAAACGCCTTGTGTTAGTTGACGATGGGCTTGAATGTGAACGACAAGGTATCTTCACACGTATCTCACGATATCCCAAGCCACCGTCAACCAATTGCATATTAGTGATGTTCATTGATGACCTTAACGATGGGTGGTTTCAGTACCACTTTGCTAATGAAAGTTGATAGTATTTGAAAACTTCGTTAACTTCCCTTTTAATTGTTAGTAGCGAATGCAAATCATTTGCTCCCTTCAGCATATAATCAACGTAAAAATCCCTTTTGAAACCTGTTTACCTATTTCGTTGCCATATGGGAAATTATCTGCTGCATAATGAAGACTACGAATTTCTAAATAGGGAGCGGATGTGGTTCCGTAGGTCACCGTGTTAAAATAGTACGTTGAAGTAGGTTCCGAATTACCTAGACTGCTTTCATCGCCTTTAATGGAAGTCTTACCTGAGTCTGCCCATTCACCCTACGCGCAGTACCTATATAGAGTGCCTCACATCGTTCTTCTTCGACAGTAAGATGTTGTTACTACACATAAACTTCTTCAAGTTTCCACCGTTTTAGGACATTGGTGTTAAAGGTATCGTTGAAGGATTCCGTTGCGCAAATAGATGCGATTGTAGCTGTCTGTCTTGGTGCGGAATGCCTTTCCGACACTATCCAACCAAAAACCGTCATTGGTAGAGTGGGCAAATTATCTCCAAGGCGAATTTTGCCCACTGATAACAGGGAGACAAATATTTCTGCTCCGAGCAACATATCAAAGTCGCTTGCACGGTGAAATTCTGGATAAGCGAAATTAATATTTTGTGGGACCATGGTATCGGATATTATATTCTCATTCCATAGCCAGAAATTTGTGGGTTTATTAAAAATTTCAAAGAAGTTTCAAAATTGTTTAATCGCGAACGAATCGTTATTTGCGTTTTGAATCTTATCTTCGCTCAGGCATGTTAGCAAGTGATTCAACTTTTCAATTGCTGGAATATTCGAATCATTATCTACTAAATTGCTGAAGCTGTTTATGGGTCATTCCATAAAATTCTTACAACCCAAAACACGGATTTTTTTTATTTTACCGTATTATGCGAAATTTTCGAGTAATAATTTTTCAAACTTTTGAAAAACGAGAAAATAGAACATATTTTAAAGGGTTGCTGTTTTAAAAAGAGTTGTCCTACAAAAACGAAATTTACAGGTTATCTTAATAATCGTTCACACTTTGTAAATATAAATAAATATTTTTTTTTTTTTATACCAAATAAATTAAATTCTTTTTTTAAATAAACAAAAGTCAATAGCGAAAAAAACCAAATGGTTAAGGTTGTTTATTTTTAAACCAAAATAAGTGTACGGTTTGTAGAACATGTCATTAAAATTTCAGAGTGGGTAGCGAAATAGTTTTTTTGCAAAACTATTTGTTTACACCTCAGCTCTAAGCATGCAATAGACCATACAAGGCCGATGGCGGGCATTTTTTTTGTGTAACAGTTTATATGAGTTGATATTTTTTTCAACATATTCGAATACACTATTTCAACATCTATACGAATAAAAATCGCCCAGGCGGTTAGATGACCATTAAAAAAAAAAGATAACGACTGAAAGCTGTAAGTAAAAAACATTAATTTGTTTAACCAAAAAGCCAACAAAATTTAATTTTTTTTAGAAAAGGGTTTATCCAGCTTTGGTTTGTGTGAGGTGGGCAAATTTCGACTGATAGAATTTGAGCTAATTAAAATCTGAAAACAAACACTTTAAGCAAAATTATTTGAGAGAGATATACCACATTCTATTTTTATATACGTCAGAGCATTATTCCCTTTGCAACAACAACAACATAAAAGCGCATAGCGTGGGCGAGCAGTACTGCAAGGGAACAAAACAACGTACGAGTATATCGGGTTTGCTAGTATATTATTAAACGGCCAAAGCAAACCACGAATTTCAGCATTCTTTTGTAAAACTGAGAAACTAGTTTGCGTTCAAATAGACAGACGGACAGACGGAGGGAGAGACGGGCATGGCTAAATCGACTCCGCTCATCGTGCTGATCATTTTAGTGAACTTTTCTCTTCTTGTTCTCATACTAATATACATTTAATGTTTACGAAAGGTATGAAAGTCAAAAAAGATATATAACTTCGCTATTGCAGTGGGCTATTAACTATGTGCCAGAATATTTCGCTTGTGTATTTCCCGATTTGGCTAATTTTTGGCAGGAGTATAATACATACTACTGAGAAGCAACTGACCAATTTTCATTGAAATGTCAAGATCGAATTATAAGCGATTGCCTTTGAAAATAGCAGAAATTGTATGCTGAAAAGTGGGCGGCGCCACGCCTACTTCTTCGAAATAAAAAAAAAGTTTTTTGCGGCCGAGTTTTTCTTAAAAAGCTTAATATGTGTGCAAAATCTAATTGATATAACTTGCTTAGTTGTAGAAATATCGCTCTTTAAATTTTACAAAAAAAAGTTTCAGAACTATGTTAAAAAAAAAATTTCGTTTCCACAAATCAATTTTTGGCGGAGTTATGGCATAAAAAGTTTTGTGGAATAGTCCACTATAAAAAGGGCAGGTCCACGCCCATTTTCCAAAATTTTAAATTTTTGGATTTCTTTGTTTACGGAAACTTTAAAACTGAAATATAATTGCTGTAAAGCTATTTTACGCAAAGTTATTGCCTATTTAAAATATCTACGATCCTCTTCAAAATTTTTCATATAAAAGTGGGCGTAGACCTTAACCGATCCCGCCTATTTTTTCCTGGAACATTCCTTGCATACCTGCAAACCTGCGTGCTGAATTTCGTTTCGATATCTTCACCGGTTTTTGATTTATGCTTAATATTATTTCTAAATTTGACTTAATAAAAAGTGGGCGGAGCCAGGCCCATTTTCAAAAATTTCTTTAAAAATTTATTTTATGCCTCAATCTCAATGTATTAACCAAATTTTATCCTTATAGGTGTATTATGTACTGAGTAATCACTTTTCTTGTGTTTTCGAAAATATTCTATACATAAAAAGTGGGCGTGGCTATCATCCGATTTTTCCCATTTTAAATAGCGCTCGGAGATGAGTGCCAAGGAATCTGCATACCAAATTTCATTAAGTGTATTTCAAGTTATCGTGTTCACAAACGGACGGACAGACGGACATGGCTCAATTTCTCTTTTCGTCCTGAACATTTTTATATATATAAGTCAATATCTATCTCGATCCATTTATGCCGTTACTTACTGCCGTTAGGCGACTAAAGTTAATATACCTTGTGTGCGAAGCACTACTAGGTATAAAAAGGGTGTATTTTATAGGCGCCAAAGAACTCAACCGATCTTTATGAAATTTTCACAATATATACTTGGGTTCACTGGGTACAGCATAGTATAGCATAGCAATACATAGTTTTGGAAAATTAGGCGGAGCCACGCCCCCAGGCTATATAAAGTTTCAATTCGTCATAACTCCGAACTTTTTTGGTCTAAATTAATGAAATTTGGATATATGTGTCACTTAGTCAATATCTACATAATTTTTCAAAAGTAGGCTGTGCCACGCCCACATATTTTGTGTTTTGTTTTGCTCTCGAACTTTCACGATAGGTTCAGGAGTTCGCTGGGCACGACACAGTCTGTATATAGCTTTTGGGAAAGGCCCCAGGTTATATAAAGCTGCAGTTCGGTATAGTTAGGAGTTTATTTGGTTCAAGTTAATGACATTTTATATATAGATGTTGTTTACGCGACATCAGTAGCCACACGTCCCAATCCCAAAAACATAAAACTCGTCCTACACATATTTGCTGAATTGTACATAAAATAATACTCGTTATACATATTTTCCATGAATAGTAATTAATTTCATTATAACGCGTGTCTTATATCACATTAAATTATTATCCATTATATTTACTCACTCCAATGTATGAATTCCCCTTACGATTTACATATTAAATTTGGGACGTGTGGCAACCACGCGCAAATCATCACACTCCAATTCGCCGCACAGCTGACAGCTGGGCGGCCATCATTTTGTTTCTATTATTTTTCTCATTATTGTTATTGTTTTTGCACCGGTTTTATTATTAAATTCATGGTAAAGGGTGTTTTTTTAGGGGTATAGAACTTCGAATTGAAATAAAACACAAGAAAATCGTTTTAAGGTCCATCAATTTGGCTTTATTGGAAGGATAATTTTATGCCATTAATGTTTAAATATGATTTCGGGCATGTGGCCGCCGCGGCTGGCTCGAATAAAGCCAATTCTACAGGTCCAATTTTCAACCACTTTTTCGAGCATATGGGGCCGTATGTCGGCAATAACGCCACGAATGTTGGCTTCCAATTCCCCTAACGTTTCTGGTTTGTTGGTGTAGACGAGCGACTTCACATATCCCCAAAGAAAATAATCCAATGGTGTCAAATCACACGACCTTGGTGGCCAATTGACAGGTCCATTCCGCGAAATTATGCGCTCATCGAATGTTTCCTTCAATAAATCGATTGTGACGTGCGCTGTGTGGCATGTAGCGCCGTCTTGTTGGAACCACAACTCATCCACATTCATGCCATCCAATTCGGGAACAAAATAGTCGGTTATCATGGCTCTATACCGGTCTCCATTAACGGTAGCTGCCTCTCCAGCATTATTGCGGAAGAAGTATGGCCCAATGACTCCACCAGCCCATAGAGCACACCAAACAGTCAGTTTTTGTGGATGTAATGGCGTTTCAAGGGTCTCATGTGGATTCTCTTCACTCCAAATGCGGCAATTTTGCTTGTTGACGTAGCCATTCAACCAAAAATGAGCCTCATCACTGAACAAAATTTTGCGATGAAAATCAGCATCGAAATCAATCTCATTTTCGGCCCATACACCAAAATCACGACGCATTGCATGGTCTCGCGGCTTTAATTCTTGCACAAGCTGGATCTTGTAAGGTCGCAAGCCAAGATCTTTGCGCAAAATCTTCCATAAAGTTGATGGACAAAGCTCCAATTGCTGTGCACGGTGGCGAATCCATTCATTCGGGTCCTCTTCAACACTTTGCTCTACAGCGGCAATTGTTTCTTCGGTGCGCACTGTTCGACGTCTCTGCGGATGCGTATTATCACATAGAGTAAACGTAGTGCGAAAACGATCCATGGTTAACCGAATTAATTGCTCTGATGGACGATTATGTCGACCATAAAATGGACGGAGCTGACGGTAAACTTCGCGAACTGAACCATTATTTTCGAAATAAATTTGCACGATTTGCAAGCGTTGTTCTTTTGTCAACCTGTTCATGATGAAATGGCAAACCAAACTGAACATAAATGACATTAGAGTTGCCAGATTTGACCACAAAATGCCAGTTTTATCTCTATTCGAAAAACAAACCTGTAAAAAAAACACCCTGTATAATCTTTTCACCTTCAAATGTGAAGTCTCTTTGAAAAATCAAAAGAAAAGTAAGAAAAAAATCATAAATTTAGCAGCAGCATTTATTTGAACTCTTTTTTTTGTGTGAAATTAAATGATAAATAAGATTGTTTTATCTAATTTAATCAGATCTCAATAGTAAGCAAATAAAGTGAAAATAAAACATTCCTTGAAACAAAACCAAAAGGAAACGTGAAATTAATAAACCAAGGAAAACCAAAATCCTTTTGTTTCTCAAAAGCGTTGAATGCATCGAGTGCTGCTGTCTCTTGTCTCTGCAAAACCACTATATCGGCAACTTTATTAACAGGAGCGATACCATTAGTGCCTATCATTTGGCATATTGGAATAGCTTTGCCATTGCGCCAGTACCACGAAATATTACGCCGCCGATCACCAGCCCACAGTGAGTACCCCGTATTGTCATTAAATTAAACAGATGTGTTCTATGTATTAAAACGTCCGGGTTTGCTAGTATATTATAAAATGACGAAAGCAAACAACGAAATTCAGCAATCTTTTGTAAAGGTGAGAGACTAGTTTGCGTTCAAATAGACAGACGGACAGACAGACAGACGGACGGAGAGACGGACATGGCTAAATCGACTCTGCTCATCGTGCTGATCATTTAAGTGAACTTTTCTCTTCTTCTTTTCATTCTTAGATACATTTAATGTTTATGAAAGATATGAAAATCAAAAAAGATATATAACTTCGCTATTGCAGTGGGCTATTAATACGTGCCCGAATATTTTGCTTTTGTGTCTTCCGATTTGGCTAATTTTTGGCAGGAGTATAATACATACTACTAAGAAGCAGCTGACCAATTTTCACTGAAATCTCAAGATTGAATTATAAGCGATTGCCTTTGAAAATAGCAGAAATTTTATGCTGGAAAGTGGGCGGCGCCACGCCTACCTCTTCAAAATTGACAAAATTTTTTTACGCCCGAGTTTTTCTTAAAAATCTTATTATGTGTGCAAAATTTAATTGATATAACTTGTTTACTTTTAAAAATATCGCTTTTTAAATTAAAAAAAAATTTTCAGAACTATGATAAAAAACTGGGCGTGGACATTAACCGATTTCGCCCAATTTTACAACAAACAGTTACCTTTCTATATAGAACATCACCAAATTTCGTTTCCACAAATCAATTTTTGGCGGAGTTATGGCATAAAAAGTTTAGTGGAATAGTCCACTATAAAAAGGGCGGGGCCACGCCCATTTTCGAAAATTTCAAGTTTTTGGATTTCTTTGTTTACGGAAACTTTAAAAGTGAAATATAAATGCTGTAAAGCTATTTTACGCAAATTATTGCCTATTTAAAATATCTACGATCCTCTTCAAAATTTTTCATATAAAAGTGGGCGTAGACCTTAACCGATCCCGCCCATTTTTTCCTGGAATATTCCCTGCATAACTGGAATCCTTCGTGCTGAATTTCGTTTCGATATCTTGAACGGTTTTTGATTTATGATTAATATTATTTCTAAATTTGACTTAATCAAAAGTGGGCGGTGGCACACCCATTTTAGAAAATTTCCTGAAAATTTTATTTTGTGCCTCAATCTCAATGTATTCACCAAATTTTATCCTTATAGGTGTATTATGTACTGAGTAATCCCTTTTTTTGTGTTTTCGAAAATATTCTATATATAAAAAGTGGGCGTGGCTATTATCCGATTTCGCCCATTTTAAATAGCGCTCGGAGATGAGTGCAAAGTAACCCACATACAAAATTGCATTAAGATATCTCAAAATTTACTCAAGTTATCGTGTTCACAGACGGACGGACGGACATGGCTTAATCAATTTCTCTTTTCGTCCTGAATATTTTGATATATATAAGTCAATATCTATCTCGATCCGTTTATGCCGTTACGTACTGCCGTTAGGCGACTAAAGTTAATATACCTTGTGTGCGTAGCACTACTAGGTATAAAAAGTAAGCTTTATTTACGCATTAAAATAAAAGCCGTAGTTATAATATTGTGAGTTTTTAAGTAAGACCAAAAATTCAATACGCATTTAAGCTGCCATCAAAAAGTAAACTAATAGCTTCAACTTAAATTTCCATAGTATATTTTCCTTTTTTTGTGTGAAATGCAAACTGCACTTTTGCCGGGTTTGGTAGTAATAAAAAGGTCCTTAGACTAAAAATAAAAACCCGAACCCTGATGGCAACCACCAATCATCAGAGCGCGCCACCTGAGCACAATGCTGGAACCTCAGAATAGGTAACGCAACTTTTCCATTTCGTAGTCGCCGTTGCTTGACGATTTTCGACCATAGCGGCGTCGCCGGCGTTGAATTGAATTTAGTGGTTGAAATGCTTGCGGTTCGGAAAAGATTATAAAGCTTTGCGAAATTACGAATTATATAGTATTTAGTCACTAAAAATGTAAATTATACAGTGACTAAAATTCCCGAAAGGGTAAAGTTAACAAGAGCTCTAATTCTTAGGTGGTGGCAGTTTCCAGCTTCTATTATTTTTCGAGTCGTTGAAAGGCTTTGGTTTGTTAATCGTAGAGATCTAAAACTGCTCAACTACAGAGAAAACCTTATCAGCTAAGTAAAGTAGATATAAGATAGATTACACATTAAGAAATAATTAGTTAACAGAATAAAATTATTGTTAGAAGTTAATATAAAAGTCAAAGAATAAGAAACAATTAGTAGCTATGTATTTAGGATAGTAAGAATTGATTTTTTTATGGTGAAAAACGAGTCTGAAATATCAAATCTATCAGAAAGAGAGTTATAATCTTGCCACAAACAACGAAAAGGCTCATTTAGCTAAAAATTGGTTCGGCACTGTTTTAAGACTAGAGGTTTAAATGCCTTGAAGGACGAGACGGTACATTGAAGTTCACTTCACTTAGAAGAAACGGGATGCAGAGTGAACCATTTAGCAATTTAAGCATAAAAACAATTCCAAGCATTTTCCTCAGACTAGAAAGTGTGTGAAGATTAATGAGTTTTAAACGATTCGTATTGGGTGGCAGATTATACAAGGGATCCCAATGAAAATCGCTTAAGGAAAATAGTAAAAATTGTTTTTGAAATGATTCTAGGCGATCTACATGAAGCTAGTAATGCGGGCTCCAAGTTATAGAACCGTATTCAAGTATCGGTATGACTGATGTAGTGAAGAGAGCTTTAGTTACATAAGGGTAGCTAAATTCTTGAGACCATAATTTAACGAATGCCAGAATACCTATAGCCTTATTCACTGTTGCGTTAATATGGCGGTTGAAACTGAGTTTGTAGTCCATAGTAACCCACAGGTCAACAAAAACATACACTTGCTCAAGACTATAATATTTAATTGTATAGGAAGCCGGCTGAGAAGTTCCACGCGAAAAACCCATGTATTTGAATTTTTTTAAAGTTAAGTGGCATATAATTTAATTTAATTTAAATTGTGTGTTACCTGACAGTTTTCTATATCCCAAACCACGTATCTGTCATTCGGTAGGGCGTTATTTACTTGATACGACCCTCTAAGCTTGGGGACAAACTTCTTGTTGGTACCAATTGTTGAGTGAAAATTCCTAATCAAAACAAATTCTCCTTTTCCAAAGGTAGGGGTGGTCCTGTACTTTCCGGCATGATGTTTTAAGTTCCTTTCTTGAGATTCTTTAATTGCTTGAGACGCTGTTGTTTTTTGCGATCTAATTCATCTCTAAACTTGTTTTCTAGATGTTCGGCCAACTCGTCTACTTTACGTCCTCGTTGAGGAACACCAAACAACAACATAGTTGGAGTTTGCTTAGTACTTGAATGAATATATCTGTCAACATTCTCGCCCAATCAGAATGCTAAACTGCTTCAGTAATCTTGGAAAGCATAGTCTTTAAGACGCTGTTCACTCGCTCAACCTGTCCGTTGGCCTGTGGAGAAGCTACAGTAACCTTAAGATGCTTAATATTGTTCTTTTGCAAGTATGCACCGTATTTCAATGACGTAAAGCAAGTGCCCCGATCAATTACAATACGTCGTGGGCAGCTGAAATAATAAAAATACTTATCTAAACAACAGCAAACTTCTTTAGTACTAGTTGAGTTAACGGCATATAGTTTCACAAATTTCGTAAAACTATCCACAACAGCCAAGATATGCTTCCGCTTGGAGATAACACTGGGAAGTGGTCCAAATGATAGATGTGCAAAGTATCGAACGGAATAGGTTTTTTCGGAATATTATGCAACTTGCGGTTCTTAGTATGAGATGGTATAGAATGCAAAACACACTTTAAACAATTCCTAATGTCAGCCTTTATCTTCGTTTTCAAATGAGGAAATCAATAATGAAGGAGTAATGGGTCAATACATTTGCTGACGCCCTAATGACCTTTTCATGGACGCTACGTATCCATTTCTTCCGGAGCATAGGCGCCCTCTACACAGTCAGTAAATATCACGATATTTGGATCACGATAAATACTGATGGATTGATGGATCGCAAACTGACGCTACACGTTCAATACTTTTCGTTAGTACTTTCGTAATTTTCATGCTAAGCGGTTCGTAAAGAATGGAGCAAGAAAATACAAAACGGGCGTGTTTAGCTACATATATTAATAGCTTTTTCTATTCAAAAAAAAGATAATAAGAGACGATACTGGAGCAAAAATTGGTATAAAGAGCGAAACAAATACAGAAGCATAAATTTGTTTATTATTTATTGACAGTATTTTCATCTGGATCGCGGATTTCTGGATTTGTGTCCGTTCTACCGAAATACAGGCAGTATTGACGGATCGCAAAAAATGACGCTACACCGTCAATATTTATTGACAATAAATTTATCTGGATCGCGGATTTCTGGATTTCTAAACATCTTGCGATATATTTCGCGATCCATCAATATTTGACGCTACACGTTCAATAAATATCGTGATCCAAAAATATTGTCAATAAGTATTGCACGTGTAGCAGTGGCCATAGAGTAACAGTTTATTTTGTTTATTTTCGCCGTAGACTAAGCCATCGCTGAGCTCACGGTTCTAGGTTATCTGCAGTTGGATGTGAATGTCTGGATAGTATAGTTGTAGTTTTATAACTCGAGTGCCCAACGGGAAATGCGAGCATTAACACTTTTCTTGTTTAATTTTAGTGTCAAGTGACTTACAGTCCGTAACAATCCGGAAGGGTATACCCTCCAGATATATTCGGAACCGACGCAGATAATATATTATAGCCAACGCCTCTAGTTCGAAACTATGTACGCTTAGAGAAAAATGCAACAGGATGGAATTTACCATCAACCTGGCGTTGCCGCAGCACGCTTCCGAAACCTATGGCACTGGACTGAAATTAAACTTCGCTTCCCTCTTAACCAATTATAACATTGGCTTGGCCATACGTGAAAATGAAGATATAAATCTTCGGAAGTATGAAAACAAGCCCAAGTACTGCTGAACCTCGCGCTGATTTTTCGGAGCTGGAAGGTCTTTTATGGCTTTCAAGTGTCTGTCATTACGTCTTATGCCATTTTTGCTTATGCAATATCCAAGGCATTCGATTTCGCGGTAGCAGAGTTGGCATTTTTCAGTCCAAAAGCCATACGGGTATATTCGTACTGTCCCCTGGGTGTTACAAAAGCTGGAAGTGTTACGGAATCTTCAGAAACTTTAATTTTGTGGAAACCACTTTTCAAATCCAAAGTGCTAAGATATTACTTTCTCTGCATCCGTTCTAAACGATCCTCGATTACAGGCAAAGGATAGTTGTCACGTTCTGTTATCTTATTGAGGGCACGATAATCCACACACTACCTTATTTCTCCATACTTTTTATTAACTAACACAATGAGAGAAGCATAAGCGGAATCGGAGGGTCTTATAATGTTTTCATTTAGGAGTTTCTTTATAATTTTGTTCAACTCTTGTTTGTCGTAATATGACAAACTTCTGGGACTAAACCTTACAGGAATATCACTTGACAACCTAATCTTCATTTCATAATCCGGCTCAATAGCAGGAATATTATCTAAATCGGAGTAGTTTTTATACAAAATTTCAGAATTTTTAAGTACCCCCTGCGGGTTAGGGGTTTAGAATATGCCCGAGGTAGGTATATCGGTCGCAAGAGGCGACTTATATGCACAAAGGTAATGACGTGCAACTCGATGGTTGATCTACGGATATGATGCCTCTCACCTCTCATTACCCATATCTCCTTCCTTACGGAAGGAGGGGTGACATGACCTAGAAGGTTCCACTGGTCGTACAAAATCGCTACCACGACACCCGGGCAGTACCACAAGGGAGTACCGGAGCGTTCCGGATTCATATCCGGATAAGGACTGTCAATTCGACAGCACTCCCCAAAACCTTCGAAGAGTGTTTTTGTAGTTACAACAACAACAGCATTTTCCGGGACCCATCCAAATTTAGAGCCAAAACATCGAGTAGGGTATCAAAGTATGCATATTCACGCCTAGATTGAGAATCTGAAGTCGGAGCTAAATTTTTAACCGTTCAAAAGTTATAAACAAAATACTGTTTGAACGTATACACTTTGTTACTACACTTTTTACATTGCTTTCAGAGCACAATAATCTTTTTTTATTTATTTCGTATTATTTATTTACATAATAAAGCCAACCTGAAAAGAAACCTACCCGAAAACTAATTAGTTAAAGCGCATTTAATATTAGAAATACTATCCCTATCCGTGCGAACTACTTGTAGTAAAAACATTGAGATTTTGAGCGTTGTCAACATACCATTACAAGTAAAGTTTAACAGTGGTGTCAGTATATATGAAAAACAAACCTAGACCACTTATGAAGAACTTCTTAAGTGGCTGCTTACACAATCCATGAGTTTGCAGCCGGAATCCACATATAATCATAAACCTTAATTCGTTTTAAGACAAATATTGCAACAGTATCTAGAATTGTTAATACCAAAAAGTAAAATATAAAACAAAGTAAATTATCATTTATTTTAAAAGCGCTATGGACGAAAGTTCAGAATAAATTAAACGATGGAAAAATTGAGTTTGATTTCAAAGCGCCGCAGGAAAAAATTTGGATTTTTATTCCAAATTTTAATTTTTTACTATTCTATGAAAGTATATCGATACATACGACAGACTAAGCTAAACTTAAAAAGAATGAACAGCCATTTATATCGGCCTGGCAACGCTGGGACAGGAATGAGTGTTGTCACCTTTTTTTCATATCAGTTGCTCCTTTCAAGTTTAACTAAGAAACTATTAGCATGAAAGAGACAGATATACTTTCAAGCACTAGTTTGAAAAACAGTAAATATTAATTGAAAATAACTGCTTATGAAAAAAAAGTTACAAATTATTAATAGTTTTTCCGCGAGCGGTTCGTATCGGATGTGATTTCAAGTGTTTTAAAAATGAATTCGTGTGAAAATTGCTGTGAAAATATTACGACATTTTTAAGAATGGACGAAGATCGTTTGCACGATTTTCTAATTAAACATGGTGTAATTAGTGATTCCAAAAAGTGTCCAACATGTAAAAAACAGTGTGGTGTCACCGGAAGAAATTTTACTTGTCGTAAGTTGAACACGGTCTTGAAAAATAAAAGAAAAATTTAAAAGAAATGTGCATTCAAACAAAAAGTACATAACACTGCGTTACAAAAACGAGCTTTAGTTCTGTTCTATGAACCAAATATACTTTTTCGGAAAGGGGAAAAAAATAAAAATACATGTATAATAATAAAAAAATTTCGACGTGTACATGAAAATCGCCGATACACGTGTATTTTTATTTTTTCTCCCCTTTCCGAAAAAGTATATTTGGTTCATAGGACAGAATGTGTGTAACGCGGTGTAATAATACATTATTTCCGACTTCCATTTGAGCGTCGACCAAATTTGTCGATTCTTCTCATATTTCGTGGTAACACCGCACCCTAAAACCGCGTGTTTAAAAGAAGCGGTGGGTATTCGCACCATACGGTCATTGCTGGACCAGCTTCATAAGAGAAGTTCTTATGGAATGGTCCATTACTAATAGCCACAGTGTGATCGGTGGCGAGGTGGTTGAAATCGACGAAGCAAAAATGGGACGCCGAAAATACAACCGCGGAAGGTATGTAGAGGGCCGATGGGTTTTGGTGGGATAAAGCGCGGGTCGAAAAATATGTTTGAGGTCCCGGTCGCAGATCGATCTCGAGAAACACTTGAGATCATCAAGCAAGAGATCGCACCGGGTACGACGATATATACGGACTGTTGGAAGGCATATCACCGGTTGGAGGACTACGGTAATATACACGCCAATGTGAACCACAACGAAAATTTTGTGGACCCATCAGCAGGTGCTCATACACAAAACATTGCGTGGCATTGTCGTGAGCTTCGGGCTAAGGTTCCCCGGTATGGAAGAGTGGAGGAGTATTTCGAGGGCTACAAAGCCGAATTCCTCTTCCAACGAAATTTCACTACGCAAAGGGAGCGCATACACCACGTATTTAAAGGCACTGGTTCATTTAACAATCCAAACACCGAATAGTACTGTTGGCGAGGTTTGGTTTAAGTTTAAGTTTCACTTTGTAATCTGGTAACCCTTTTTTGGAGAGTTGGTAATACTGTGACGAATTCGATGATTCCTTGATTAGCAATCCTGGGTTCGATCACTATAAAGTCGAATAAACACACGCACAGATAATGTAAGTAATAGCTAATTTTATTTACTAGTAATAACCGCAAAACAATTTTAAGAGTTTGATAACTTTACAGTAGTTCACTATTGAACGCTTGAAAATAAACTGATCAGCCTGCCTTGCTTGGTCACTGCCTTATATAGTCCGACAGGGTGCTTGCCTGTGCACCGAGAGCTTTCTTGGTTGTTCGCTTTTCGTGTTCTGGAAGGGTCGGTGTTATTTATTGGCATCTCCTCCTTGCATCGTATTCGCAAACACTCGCGCCATCTCTCTTCCACTTCCTAGTTACACGCTTGCATGCATAAGCGTAGCCATCGTTATCTCAGTTGTGTTAACTAGTGGTGGGAGTGTTATTGAGTTAGGGATGGTACATGCTTGAGAATAATCGCCACACTGCCCTCCACCTAAGTCTGATCGTCCCGATCAGACACATTTCCCAAACCAAACGCTGCTAGACGCTCAATGGTTGGCACTGCTTTACCAAACCTCATTTCCTCCAGGGATTGAAACTCCGACATCAATCCTCTCCTGCAGAGATTCCCACAATGTATTGCAGTGTCACATATTCCAACCATTGTGTCCGTTCTTAATCCCGAATGGATTTGTGCCTTCACTTTCGTTCCCAGTGGTACCCGGCAAACATTCCTGCAGCTCGTTTCTTCAGGATTCCGTTTCGTTCTCTCATGCCCATTGCACTGGTTCACATTATCCACTAAGTTGCGTTGCTTCCTCGGAACATGACCACCAGATGTTCGTCTTTTATCCTCAGCACACCCTGCACACTTAGTAATCCATTTCCTCACAGTTTGTTTGCAACCGATCCAATAGAACCGCCGCTGTACCTCTTGCAGCGTTTTCTTTATTCCCATGTGCCTTCCATCTGGGCAACTATGCGACGCTTTGATAACATCTGGAATTCTTGCCTTGGGAACAACAATAAGTGCTCGATGATTCCGGTCATCTTCACTTTCCCATATCCGATGCAAACACCCAGATATTAGCTTCAAATTACTCCATTGTGTCCAGTATGCTTTTGCGATGCGACTCTCTCTAATCATCTCTCCTCTTCTTGGCTGTTTGTTTTCCTTTATTCCTTTCAACACACGTGCTAAATCTGGATCTTCCTCCTGGCCTTGCCGAATCTTCTTCAGGAGGCACCTGTCCATGAAAGCCTTTGGCCGAGGAGCTACCGGTGCTTTACGAGGCTTCTGTTGCTTCATCTTCAAGATCACTCCCTTGGTGGTATAGCCACTATTGTGTCCAAAGACCAGAGGAACTTTTTGGCCGTTGTAAGTCATAACCCTGTTCCTTACGTTGATGTGAATGTCTCTCTCAGCCAAGAAGTCAACGCCAATGATGACTTCGTCGACAATATTCGCTACCAAGAAGTTGTGATAAGTAGCTACATTCCCAATCACAATCTTACATGTCACCTCTCCCAGGACTTGCTTGCTTTCACCAGTTACTGTCCACAATTTAGCTTTCCGCAATAGTCTCACCTTCCCGCTGACCAAGTCACTCCGAATGATGGAATGTGATGCACCCGTATCCACAGTCAGCAAGCGCTCTTTCCCGTCCACGTTGCCTTCAACAGTAACATTACTCGCTTTCCGTTCGAGTTGTGACACAGAGATTATAGGGCATTCATCTTGCTCATCTTCTCCAGCTTTGCGTTTACTTCCACTTAAATTGCCAGGATTACTGGAGCCAGTGCCGCAATAACGTGCTATGTGACCTGGTTTTCCGCACTTAAAGCATTTAATGGCACCATCACTTTTTTTCTGTACTCCGCTCAACGCTTCCAAAATTTTGTCTACCCAAGCCGGAGTGTCCACTTCTACGCGATGAGCCTTGTATGTAGGTTTACTCAAAAGCGAGGCTGTTTCCTGCGTCAGAGCATGCGATACCGTTTCAGCGAATGTCCTTTTGGGGTTTGCATATGTGGCCCGCTTCGTCTCTACATCGCGTATTCCATTTATAAAACTTTGGATTTTTACCCTCTCAGTATACTCCATGGGTGCGTCCGCATTTGCTAGATGGGCCAACCTCTCGATATCCGATGCAAATTCCTGTAAAGTCTCATTAGGTTTCTGGAAGCGATTCTGTAGCTCTATTTGGTATATCTGCTTCCGATGTTCGCTACCATAGCGTCTCTCAACTGCACCCATTAATGCATCATAACTGTTCCTTTCGGACTCGGGAATAGTCTGTAAGATTTCTGCTGCAGGTCCCTTCAATGCCACGAATAGTGCTGCAACTTTATCTTCAGTGCCCCAATTATTCACCGCAGCCGTCTTCTCAAATTGCAGCTTAAATACCTGGAATGGAACAGAACCATCAAAAGAAGGTGATTTTACCTTGGGAGTATTCGCTAAAGCAGATGTGCGATTTAGTTGCAATTCCTGGATACGACCTCTCAATGCATCTACCTCAGCATCGATTTTATCCTGCAATTGTGCAATTTTTGCATCTTGCACTTCTAGTTTCGATGACACCTTTGCTTCCTGTTCTTCCAACTGCGATGAGATATATGCCTTCTGTTCTTCCATTTGAGATCTCATGTATGCCTTCGTTTCATCTAGTTGAGCTGAAATCTGGGATGTCATATGTGTCTTCTGTTCCTCGAGCTGAGATGCCATTCGAGATGTAATACGTGTATCCTGTTCTTCAAGCTGAGATGCCATGTGTTCTTCCAACTGAGATACTATACAAGTTTTCTGTTCTTCCATTTTAGTCGACATCTGGGTTAATACAGCCAATATCATGTTTGTGTCCACGGTTGCTACTGGATTCGGAGACTCCTTTTTTTCTTCCATTTTTGTCGGTGCCTCCTCCACAAGATGAAAACCATAATCATCAACGTTGATTCCTTCTGCTTCCATAGCCTCCCGCAATCGTGACTGTAACTCTGATTTATTGCCTGTAGTGTTTAGTCCGCGCTGTTCCAACTCATTTTTGAGTTGCTGAATCTTTAATTCATTCAGCTTCGCCATGTCCTTGTTATCCCTAAATTCACCGGTATTTATTCAACAATACCGCTTCTGACACCAATTGTGACGAATTCGATGATTCCTTGATTAGCAATCCTGGGTTCGATCACTATAAAGTCGAATAAACACACGCACAGATAATGTAAGTAATAGCTAGTTTTATTTACTAGTAATAACCGCAAAACAATTTTAAGAGTTTGATAACTTTACAGTAGTTCACTATTGAACGCTTGAAAATAAACTGATCAGCCTGCCTTGCTTGGTCACTGCCTTATATAGTCCGACAGGGTGCTTGCCTACGCACCGAGAGCTTTCTTGGTTGTTCGCTTTTCGTGTTCTGGAAGGGTCGGTGTTATTTATTGGCATCTCCTCCTTGCATCGTATTCGCAAACACTCGCGCCATCTCTCTTCCACTTCCTAGTTACACGCTTGCATGCATAAGCGTAGCCATCGTTATCTCAGTTGTGTTAACTAGTGGTGGGAGTGTTATTGAGTTAGGGATGGTACATGCTTGAGAATAATCGCCACAATACTTTTTAGCGACAATGCCAACCCATTATGCCGATATGAAACGCCGTTACTGTCTACTTGAAAATTGTGGTAGCGGCATTCGTGATCATCATATCGGGGAGGCCACACAAATGTGTAAGTTGCATTTTAGTATTTTATATTGTATGCCATTTTTCACTTACTTTATTACTTCATATTAAAGGATATAAAATTCCACATATCAACATTTTATATCACATTTTCATCGCATTGCACATTTGGAGGTGCAATTACATATATGCAAATACACATGCCAACACACATAGACAAATTCAACTTTTCCAACTAATAAGCGCCATCACCATATGAAGTAATTGGCAGAATCTTTAAAATCATCAACAGTACAGCCTGGAAATTCAGCGAATCTAAATCATCATAATCGTTTGGCACAGTGAATGAATAAGGCTTGGCAAGCAGTTACGACTCCCGGCATATACATACAATACGACATGGTTTCACCATTTCACCTTGCAACAACCACATCATCATAGCACAGTTTAGCCTAGCACCAAAAAAGATTACAATCCGGAATCGGGTGAGTACCTGGAAATAAATTTTTAGGGGTTGGTTGTTCAGTGGAGGGTAATGGTAGAAAACTGAGAAAACATAACGGTTGCGAATAACGGTGGTAATTCCAGTTAATTGGTGCGCAACAGATGTACATATGTACGTATATAAAGTTAGGGTGAGCACAATGTAGCATATATATATGCATATACGAGTACATAGTTGAAAAGAACTCGCAACAATTTAAAAGCCGTGAACGGTAGCAAGCAAAACGTACGTAAATTAGATATTCCGTTTGAGTATTGTGGAACGAAGAAATTTTATGCAGCGAATAACAATATTTAAAGCAATTTAACATTAATGCATTACAGTCAAAGCGACTTCGGAGAAGTGTTGCATCGAGTAGAGTTTGGCTTATATCTGCGATTTCATATTGAATATCAAACTAAGCATTTATAGGTATATAGTTATATTGACATTTTAATAAAATATTTACCAATCTCGATTGGAGATTAGTGTTGCATCTAATAATTGACCTTCCGTAAACGTTATTAAATTTTCTGAGACACATTTGCGATCCTCGTATTAGGATTAGTAGACACTTATATTGCGCTGCGTTAAATAAGTATATACTTTTTCACACCTTTGGTTTGGTTGGTTTGATTATTGTAATCAATGCGTCGAATTGCTTTGTACATTACTTGGATATTTATTAAATATTTGTTCACTATCGATCCGGAAGTAAATCTACGTTGCACTGAGGAGCTTCTCCAACGTTCGAATATTTTTATAACTGCGTTGAACGTTTACTGCTACGGAGTCTGCGTTGAGTCGATCACTACGTCGAAATTTGATAAAGTTAGTTCGGTCGAAACATTTAGGGCCGATTTCACCAACGCGACTAAGACTAAAACTAAGTCGTGACTTAAGTTAGCACAGATTCGAGACTAACTTAATTTTGGGTTTCACCAACTGAGCGACTTAAATAATTTTGAGCACAACAACCCGTTCAGCTGTTTTATGCATAGAAGTATTTTTTCATACCAGACAACTCTGAGCATCCCAATACCCCAGTGCGAAAAGGGCATGTATGGCCCTACAAGAAGGAATGTATTGATCTTACACCCATTTCTCTTTAGTTGGAAGGTACTAAAATTAGCGCTTAATTGAAAACGATAGTTTCGTAATGGTTGCATGCTAGAAAACAAGCGTTCACATGCATCTACGCTTACCCTGTTAAAGTCAAGCATGGTGAAGTTTCCGACTGGGGCGTTGCACAAAACAAATTAGCAACATTACTGACATTTAGGTTTTGAACCACAGCAACACTGCTTAGTCGAGAATAAGTCAGCTGGCAAGTTGACTAAGTTGTGACTTAGCTAAGTTAGGTGGTGAAACTGAAAAAGTGAAAATCGCTACTTAACTAAGTTAAGTCGAGTTGGTGAAACCGGGCCTTAGCATTTAGGAATAATCAACGTACATTTAAATATGCCGAATACGCGATCTGGAAGCAAGAGCAGTGCAGCTATGGGCGAGGTGGAGTGGCTGGACGACCTCAATTCAACTATACAGCAACAACCAACGGAAGAGGTCGGGGTGCAGCCAATGGAACTGGAAGATTGAACGCGATGATGCAACAGATGCAGGAGCTGCAAGCGGAATTAAGGCAGAACCAACAAAGGCAATAAGAGGCTAGCTCGCCTAATTCTAGAGCACCTAGTAACGTGGGCATTGAAAGCATTGGCAGCTCATTGGCAGATGTTTTAAGTGACTTAAATAGATCTTTGACAGATAATAGAGTTAGGCAGGGGCGTAACTTGTACGACCTGCCGGTATTCGATGGGCGCCTTAAGACTGGCCCATGTTTAGAGAAACATTTGCAATGACCACTGAGGATCATCGATACAGCGAGCGGCAGAATTTGATGCGTCTGCAAAAGGCCTTGAAAGGAAGGGCTAGAGAAGTTTTCGAGTGCCTGCAGCAGCAATGTACCGCGGATTATAAGTGCGTTGGAGGATCGTTTCGGTAGACCAGATCAGCTGGTAAAGAGTCAAATAGCAAAACTTCAAGGAGTGTCAACTATATCGGAAAACAACCTTGAGCAACTGATTCCATTCGCTACCAAGTTTCAGAACTTGGCATCCTTTCTGCAGTCTGCCGATTGTGGTCATCACCTGTCCAATCCAACGTTGATGGATGAGTTACTGGGGAAGCTGCCAATGAAGAAGTGGATCGACTGGGCCAGACATGCATCGACGATTGTACCGAGACCAAACATCTGCCACTTTAGAGATTGGGTACATGAGCTTTCCAAGTTGGTAGCCAGTGCTTGCGTCAATGTCAACACAGGGTCGAGGCAGAACGGACGAGCTGAGGGTCGCACGCGTCTCTTTCACACAAATGACACGAACAACAACAGTCGCGGAACGATTGGATGCGTCGTATGTAGTGAAAGACATACGCTGAATAAATGCAGGAGGTTTCAGGATATGCAGTGGGGTCAGAGAGGGCGTTTAGTCCGCAGAAGAGGCTGTGCTTCAATTGTTTGAGAAGTGGGCACAATAGCAACGAATGCACGGAACAACATAGATGTGGAGTAGATAGGTCTACCAAGAGACAGCACGAGCTACTGCATCGTGAACAACGAAATTCTGTGAATGAGCAGCGACCAAGGGAAGCAGCAACACGGCAACAGGTCCTCACCAGCACAATAGTACAAACTCCTGGCACGGGATTGCTATTCAAGATATTTTCTGGCCAACTCTATGGGAATAGTCGGGTTATAAGTACGTTCGCACTCTTCGATGATGATTCGGCGATAACGATGATGAATAGAGATTTAGCAGATAGGCTTGGCCTGGAGGGCCGGAACACGAATCTAACGCTTCAATGTAGCGATTAGTAACTGACTACCTGGTTAACGAAGATTTGGGTGTGCGCGATGGGATGCTGGTGCTTGACAGCGCAGATACGAGTAGAGCAAACGAGTTGTCAAGGAGCACAACCGTGAAACAAGGCACCCAATTTGAGACAGGATTGCTTTGGAAGCAGGATAAGACAGTCCAGACAGTTATAAAATGGCCGAAAATAGATTTTTAGCACTTGAAAAGAAATTTAAACGTGACAATGCTTTTAGGGTTGCCTACGCTCGTACGATGCAGGCATACGAGGAAAAGGGGTATTCTCGCAAACTTGGAGCAGATGAAGTCCTGGCAGGCGGGAAACGAACCTGGTCCCTACCCCACTTCGGAGTTTGGAATGCTAACAAACCAGGCAAAATGCGATTGGTGTTTGACGCCGCTGCCAATGTGGACGACGTGTCGTTGAACTCGGTGCCATTAAGTGGACCGGACTTTGAACCAGTCATTAACAATAATCCTCATGAAGTTTAGACAAAAACCAGTAGGTGTATGCGCAGACATAGTAGAGATGTTTTACAACACCCTCAACGCTTTGAATGGGAGCCGATTCCAATGATCGTCTAGAGGTATACGTTATGCAGGTGATGACATTCGGTGTAACATGCTCGCTCAGCTCAGCCCAATTTGTGAAAAGTAAAAACCCGGAAGAATTTAGAGATCAGTTCCCGGAAGCAGCAGATGCCATTGTGATAAATCACTATGTTGACGACTTTGTCCACTGTTTCGACACGGAAGAAGAGGCGAATCGAGTGACTGAGCAGGTAGCATATGTACACGGCAGAGGACGGTTCGACCTAAGGCGATTTGTATCGAGCATCTTATCCGAAGAATAAACGACGCAGAAGAGCACTCATCCTGTCTCAACCTCGATAGGGACAATGAAAGCATTTTTCAAAAGGTCCTTGGCTTGCACTGGGACAACAACAAAGCGGGAAGTGCTTCGCGTCACCATGTCAGTTTTTGATCCATTTGGTATGGCGGCTGAATACACCTTGGAAGCGAAGCTACTGGTTTGAATGAGTACATTGATGAAGAATCATATTGCGCATGGTTGAGGTGGTTGGAGGCGATCAAAGGCCTGGGAAAAGTAAGCGTGTCGAGATGCTACGAAATAAATTTCATGAGGTCGCCGGTTGAGTTGCAAATTTTTGCGGACGCAGGTGAAGTAGCATATGCTGCAGTCGCATATTGGAAGCTGTTGGATGGGGTAAGCCAGTCTCCTGCTATATTCATCACAGGCAAAACAAAGTGTGCACCCTTAAAGCTTATGTCCATTCCCCGTCTCGAGCTGCAGGCAGCGGTCATAGCAACAAGACTTCGGCAAAACATCCTACAACAACATGATAAGGTTCCACAGAAGGTGGTGATGTGGAGCGACTCGAAGACAGTTTTGGCCTGGATAAGATCTGACCATCGACGTTGTAAACCATATGTGGCACACCGCGTAAATGAGATATTGGAATCGAGTAGCATAAGCGAATGGCGATGGGTTCCGGGGATTTTGAATCCAGCCGATTTCGCTACCCGTCAAAGAGCAAAACACAGAACGTCAACATGGCTCGCTGGATCGAAATTCTTCGAAGGAGATGAAGACACGTGGCCACAACAATAAGTACAGCTAAACACAGAAGAACTTAGAGCCAAATATTCGGTACTATCGATAAAGGTCAGCACGTCGTGGTTTACCTGGCCTGACAAGAGTGGTCGGTTGGATGCTGCGATTTCGAAACAACTGCGTTAGGGGAGTTAACGAGAGAAAGAGTGAAGGCCTAAGCGTGACGGAAATGAAAAGAGCTGAAATGGTAATTATTCGCACAGTTCAGATGGAACGCTTCGCTGACGAATACAACGCGCTATCTGCTGGAAAGACGCTCGATCGAAACAGCACGCTGAAAAGCCTCACGCCTATACTGGATGAAGTTGGCGTCGTAAGGTTAGGGGGACTAATAGATGCTGCAACAGCCATACCCCTGCGTTCACGTCGGCCGATAATCATACCTAAACATCATCACGTCACCGAACTCATAGTCGATTACTATCATCGAAGCTGGAAAAATCAAAATGAAGGAACGATAATTTCAGAAATACGCTAGATCACATTATTCGACGGTATTGGATACCGCAGATCAGAGCCGAAGTTCGCAGAGCGGCTAAAAGATGCAACGCTTGTAAGAGAGACAGGTCAGTAGCCCGATTCTGTAACTTTTAACCACTCGCCGAGCGTTAAGCTTATCGCCAAATTTCGGCGTTTGTTCTTAACGAAAGTGCGACTCTGTAACTCTCTTTTAACGCCGCTAAACAGCTGACTCTTGATGGTGATAAAATATGGCAATACTCCTCTTTTCGCCGTATTTTGCACTAAATCTCAAAACTAATTTTTTTTACTTTTCTTAAACGCTAAAACACTTGCAAATATATTAACGCTATTGTTAACACCTCGAAAATAATTCGCGACAGCTAACCACACAAAAAGTGTTAGCTAACACTTTTCGTGTGGTAAAAGTTAGTGAATAGGGAAAAGCGTTAAAAATGGTGTCAAGCGAAGTTAACGCTAACACCTGGCGTTAAAATAGTTAAAGAATCGACCTACAGTAGCGAGTTCTCCACGAATGGGTCAATTACCGATTGGTAGGCTCACGCCGTTCGTACGAGCTTTCACATACGTAGGATTGGATTATATGGGGCCAATTACCGTTGTCATAGGGAGAAGATGTGAGAAACGCTGGATCACATTATTCACATGTCTCACAATACGTGCTGTGCATCTGGAAGTCGCCAGAGACTTGTCGACCGATACTTGCCTCCTGTGCATAAGAAATGTCATGAATCGTCGAGGAACGCCAGTAAAAATCCGCTCAGACAATGGCACAAACTTCATCGGAGCCGACAAAGAGCTACGACGACAGCGTTTAGAATTTGAACATGGCATTGCCGGTAAAAAACGTGGAATGGGTATTCAATTGCCCGTTAAATCCTCACGCTGGAGGATGCTGGGAAAGACTTGTACTTAGTGTGAAGAGAGCCATGGAACATACACCAAAAAACGAAGAGCTTCAAAATCATAGTCTCTACAGTTCCTTGTGTGAAGCAGAAAATATTGTTAACTCGCCACCGTTGACGCATATACCATTAGAAAAACCCACTGACGAACCGCTAATCCCTAATCTTTTTCTTTTAGGTGCTCCTAACTCGGAACAGACACCACATCCAGACATCACAGGTTTTGGCGGAAGTGGATAGACGAGTATCTACCCGACTTAACAAAACGAACGAAGTGGCATGACGCACAAAAGCCACTGGTGGTAGATGATGTGGTCCTGGTCTGCGATAGTAATCTGCATCGCATGAAATGGCCAATGGGGCGGGTTGTGGAAGTATTCCCGGGAGCCGATGGGCAGGGGCGATCCGCGAGAGTTAAGACTAAGGACGGCATCTTCAAGCGGCCAGCCTGTATCATGGCTAGATTGGACGTTGGTGAATCCGGCCAGATTCACGGAGGCGGGGATGTTGGCGAGGTTTAGTTTAAGTTTAAGTTTCACTTTGTAATCTGGTAACCCTTTTTTGGAGAGTTGGGAATATTTTTTAGCGGCAATGCCAAGCCACTATGCCGATATGAAACGCCGTTACTGGCTACTTGAAAATTCTAGTAGCGGCCTTCGTGATCAGCATATCAGGGAGGCCACACAAATGTGTAAGTTGCATATTAATATTTTATATTGTATGTCATTTTTCACTTACTTTATTATTTCATATTAAAAGATACAAAACTCCACATATCAACTGTCACAAAAATGTGAGTTTTTATTTGCCCCGGTATCAAGAATCAACAAGTAAAATGTCATGTAAGTAGACATATAGACATTTATTTTTAAATTAATTAATTATCTAAGAAATTTTATTCTTTATTACAGATTGACCATTTTTTAATTTTTGTAAACATGCCATATTCACATATAGAAATTTCAATACATTTCAACAGATTGCGGTATACTTTGGAATATCATGCCACCATAGGTGACCATTGAAAGGTGAAAATAGGCCTACAGGGGAACCGAACACCTAAAAAAAATTGGTAACGCGCCTTCATTGCAACCTCCCGGGTGGTGGGGAGTGGCAGTATATATTAACGCAATCTAATTGATATGTGTTTAAAACACAAGTATTTTATTCCAGCAACAAGTGTTTGTTCAATATTGAATGTATATTTTAAGCAAGCTGGCAACATAGTGTATCATTATAAGTACCTTATATCTGGAAATGCTCAATGTTTTTACTACAACTAATTAAGTTGTTTCCTGAATATTTTTTGTCTTAAATACGCTAAAATTATTAAATCTTTTCGTCGGCTTATCTTCAGTCCGGTTTCACTGTGTAAAATAGTGATAGTAGATACATAAATGAAAGTTTGGGCTCTAAAGTAACACAAGAAGTGTATTAACAAAGTGTTTCCGATCAAACAGTGTTTTGTTTATAACTTTTGAATGGTTAAACAAAATTTAACTCTGACTTCAGATTCTCAATTTAGACGTGAATACGCGCCTTTATGATACCCCATTCGACTTTATTAGCATAATTTTAGGTGGGTCCCTTAAACTGCACCAGTACCACAACAGCAACAGAATTTTAGAGTTGCGTATGTCAAATTCCTTTTTTGGCCAGTTTATAACTTATGGACTTGTGCAAGCTTTTGTGTTGTGTAGTTATCGCTGAAGTAAACGTGCAGTCATCCCGAAGAGAGGTGTTATGGTAGCTTACATAATTTGGCTGTAAGTGTTTTTCCAGCTAATGAATGTATCGTGTTATCGTCCTATCGAACAGCTGTTTGATCAGTTATCTCGTCATATACTTAATTTTTCCACTGACAAAATGAGCAAGCTTGCGTATACAACAGCAAATTTTTCCGATGTACAGTTTAAAGAACAAGGCAACCAATTATTCGTATTAAGAAAATATGATGATGCCATTGGCTGTTATACGAAAGCAATCGTAGGTATTTTGCAAACACTTGATTTAGTTAATTATGAGTTATTCCCTTAGATGAAAAACCCCAATAAAGCTACATACTTCACTAACCGAGCATTGTGCTATCTAAAGCTTAAACGATGGGATTTGTCATGTCAGGACTGTCGTCGTGCTTTAGATCTCGACACAAATCTTTTGAAGGCGCATTTTTTTCTGGGACAGTGTTTAATAGAGTTGGAAATGTATGACGAGGCGATTAAACATTTACAGCGAGGTATGTCTTTAGAACCAAATTAAAATTGAGGGTAATTGTTTCCTTTAGGAGACAACTGCTAAAACACGTCCAAAAATGTCGGGAGAGGTATCAAACAACGCGTTTTGACTTCGGTATCAACAATCCGAAAGCGGATTTTCAATTTTTTGTTTCAGTGAAAAGTTATTCGCAAAAAACCCAAAAATGACCCGGGTCCGATCCCAAATAGGGGGCTTGATCCAAGGTATCTATGTGCAGAAAACCTTTCTGCGTAGGCGGCCTTCGGCCGCGCTTCAAAAAAATAACCCTTAGCCGGTCCAACACCGGCTACGCGGTCCACAGTATTTCTGCGCAGAACACACTTTTTGCACTTTTCGATCCACCCTAATCTGTGATTACAACAACCACATGAAAATGACAGAAAATTTTCAACTTTGATGGCAAATATCTCTTCACTGAAACAAAAACTCGAAAATTCGATTCCGGATTATTGTTACCGAGGTCAAAACGCGTCTTTTGATACCTTTCCCGATAATTTCCGACGTGTTTTAGCAGTTGTCTCCTAAAGGAAACAATTACCAAATTGAGATAGATTTGAAGACAATAAGGTCAAATCTCAGAATACAGGAGATTCGGGGACTGACTCACTATTTGTGAAACTTGAAATTTTCTATTCAGGTAATTCTATACGACAGCACGTAACTGCTAATATACGTCCAAAAATCTCGGGAAAGGTATCAAACGACGCGTTTTGATCTCTGTATCAATAAGCCGAAAGCGGAAATTAAATAATTTGTTTCAGTGAAACGTTATCAGAAAAAAACCCAAAAATTGCGTAGGTCCGATCCCAAATAGGGGGCTTGATCCAAGGTATTTATGTGCACAACACCTTTCAAAAAAATAACCCTTAGCCGGTCTAACACCGGCTACGCGGTTCACAGTATTTCTGCGCAGAACACACTTTTTGCACTTTTCCGTCCACCCTAATCTGTGATTACAACAACCACATGAAAATGACAGAAAATTTACAACTTTGATTGCAAATATCTCTGAACCGACATAAAATATCGAATTTCCGCTTTCGGATTATTAATACGAAGGTTAAACCCCGTCGTTTGATACCTTTCCCAATATTTTTGGACCTATATTAGCAGTTACGTGCTGTCGTATAGAATTACCTCTATTCAATTTCGTAACGATAAGCGCTATATTCTAGCAGCAAAGACAGAACTGTACTGGTTGCACTTATACGGTCAATTAGGCGCAACTCATTAAGGACTAACCCCTGCGGGTTAGGGGTTTAGAATATGCCCGAGGTAAGCATACCGGTCGAAAGAAGCGACTAATATGCACAAAGGTTGTTGTTGGCTCGATCACTCTAAATTGTCATCAAGCTCTTCTAACGGAAGTCCGAGGAAATGCGCAGTTTCCACAGGGTTGGACCAGAGTGATGTGGGTGTTAGAAGAGTGGGTTCAACTGAACAGGAAAAGAGATGTATGGTATCATGAGGGGTCATACCACATGCAGGGCATGTATTTGGTATGTTGGGGTTCAGTCTGCATAAGTAAGAGTTTAACCTATTACAATATCCAGAGCGAAGTTGTGCTAGTATGACTCTAGTCTCCCTCGGAAGTACACGCTCCTCTTCAGCCAATTCAGGTGGTTGAGTATTAATAACGGGATTCACAGGCCGAGATCTGAGGGATCTGTCTACCGACTCAGTGTGGAGGTCATTTAGAGCCCGTCTATGGTTCCGCAGATCAAACGGCAAAGAGATATGATGCCGGATCTCATCGTAGTGCTTACGAAGATGTCTCCTTATGTCTCTGGGGGGCGGTGCTACATCCAAAAGATGTCGGTTTGGATGACTAGGTTTGCGACAGTTCAGAAGGAACTGTCTACTCAAGAGTTCCGCGTGCTCTTGAACATTGAGCAATTTCGCCTCTTGATGGAGGTGAGACTCAGATGCCATAAGCAGGCATCCCGTAGCAGTTCTGATGGCGGTGTTTTGGCAGACTTGCAATTTCCTCCAATTGGTGTCAGAAAGGTTGGGCGACCATATAGGCGCAGCATAGTCAATAACCGGCCGGCCAATAGCCTTATATGTAGCAAGCAATGTTTCTTTGTCTTTTCCCCAAGTACTGCCGGCCAGTGACTTGAGGATCTTATTGCGGCTCTGTACCTTTGAGGCTATTGCGGTGGCATGACCAGCGAAGGTGAGGCCGTTGTCAAATGTCACACCCAAGATTTTTGACAGTAGGTAGAGGTACTCCATCTACGTGGACATTTAACTCTTGCCCCATCTGCGCATTCCATGTGGTAAACAGGGTCGCCGTAGATTTAGTCGGAGACAGGGTCAGATTACGCTCGGTGAAGAAGCTGGAAAGGTCATGGAGGTAACTGTTGATTCTTATACAGAGTTCATCAATGGAGGGACCCTTGCCCGAGGCCATTATCGTGCAGTCGTCAGCGTAGGAAACAATGGAGACTCCCTCTGGTGGGGGGGGGGAAGTCTCGAAATATAGAAATTAAACAAGAGGGGAGAGAGAACACCACCTTGCGGCACCCCTTGTTTTATTCTTCGTGGTCTAGATTTCTTGTTCCTAAATTTGACTGTTGCCTGTCGACCATTGAGGTAATTAGCGGTCCACCTCTTAAGGCCGGCAGGGAGCGGTGTCTCATCCAGGTCTCGGAGGAGAGTGGCGTGATTGACCGTGTCGAATGCATTTGACAGATCAAGTGCCACGAGAACCGTCCTATGGTTTGGTGGATTTTGATTCAAACCGTTGTTAATCTGCGTTGTAATGGCGTTCAAAGCGGATGTCGTGCTGTGATTTTTGCGAAAACCATGTTGATGATCGGCCAATTTTAAATTTGTAACGAAGTAAGGAAGCAGAATGGACTCTAGCAATTTCGCTACCGGCGAAAGGAGGGATATCGGACGATAGGACTCTCCTAGGTTCGCCGGCTTCCCTGGTTTTAATACGGGAACTACAATCGCTTGTTTCCATATCTCAGGAATAACGAAGGTAGTTAGAGAGAGATTGAAGAGAGCCGCTAAATAATTCTGTCCTTCATGGCCAAGGTGTTTGATCATCTTCATGGCAATTCCGTCGGGTCCGATGGATTTTGAGGGTTTGGCCTTCATTATGGCTTCCTTAACCTCTGCGGCTGAGACGGCAATGGGCGCAGTAGAGTGTTTGTGTTTGCGCGCACGTCGGAAGGCTCTTCTCTTAGTCCTATCCGCAGGTGGATGCATTATAAACAGCCGGCAAAAGGAGCTCGCGCATTTCCTGGCGTCCGATTTGACACTGTCGCCGAAAGCAATGGCGACCTTGTCTTTGTGTTTGGTCGGATTGGATAGGGCCTTGACAGTCGACCATAGTTTGCCGACTCCGCCGGAGAGGTTGCATGTCTCAAGGTGTTGTTTCCACTTGGTCAGCTTGTGTTCGTTGACAATCCTACGGATTTCAGCATTGAGATCTTTTATTCTGGGATCTGCGGGATTGATAAGTCTCACTTGGTCACGTTCTCTTGCCATCGCCGCAGCTTCTGCCGGGAAATTCGGACGAATTTCTGGTATTCTGCCAGCAGGAATAAAGCGGCATGAGGCTGAATCAATGATCTTGCGAAACTCTCGTTCACCTTTGCGTACGTCCGTTGGAGTGGGTAAGGCAGCGAAGGAGCGCTCTGTATATTCAGTAAAGCGGTCCCAGTCCGCTTTGGTGAAGTTGATGTATGTTATTTTATCAGTCGTTATGAAGTCGGTCGGTCGTTCAACAGAGAGTAAAATGGGTAGGTGGTCTGAAGCTAATGTAAGCATCGGTCGCCAGATGACAAAGTTAATAAGGCCCGCGCTCGTTATGGAGATGTCTGGCGAGCTGTGACAGTTAACTGCCACCCTTGTGGGGCATCTCCATTGACTGTACAGAATGCTGAGTTATCTATTTGGTCTGCAATTGCCTGTCCTCTACTGTCTGCTGGCAAGTTGGAGTGCCAGAGATCGTGATGTGCGTTGAAGTCGCCTAGGATTAGGCGGTTATCGCCCCTTAGCAACGCACTAATGTCGGGATGATAATCTCTAGGACAACACGTGACAGGAGGAATATAGATGTTTATGATTTGCAGGTCGGCGTCTCCTGACCGGACTGCTATGCCTTGGCATTCTAAGGTAGAGTCCCTGGGGTCGACGTCAGGGGAAAATAGATTGTATTGTACAGAGTGATGTGTAATGAACGCAAGGCCACCCCCAAGACCGCTGGGACGGTCTTTACGATGTACATTATACCCATCACAAGTTCGTAAGTCCGATCTCGTGTTCAGTTTTGTCTCTTGTATCGCGGCGATTTTGATGTTGTGCGTCTTCATAAAGTCAGTTATCTCCGCGATCTTTCCAGCTAATCCGTTACAGTTCAGCTGCAGAATTTTGAAGTGTGTAGGAGGGGAGGCGGGGGACATACTAGGCGTGAGGGACGGATGCGTTTGCCTAGGTGGAGGTAGGCTAAGGCCTAAACTATGTCGCAGTCTAGAGTTGACAGCGCCATGGCCGATGTTGTCTGGCGTGGAGGGCGGCTGTGTACTGCAACAGGGGGCTATGAACGAATCCGTCCAAAGGTTGCCGTTTGCGAGCCCAGAGCACATAAGGGTGTGACACAGGCCAAGGCAACTGTTGCACTTGACCGATGTCGCAGGCGTATACAATCTTTGCCGACAAACGGTGCACGTAGTGAAAGGTACTAGGAGGTGGTGTTCCTGACCCACGTGCAGGCTGGAAGCAGGGGGGGGGCATTAGGGGCAGAGACAGAGGGGACTGACGCTCGGCGATGCTCATATCTGACCTATTCCGGGGGGAGTAGGAGTGTTGAGCGGCCGTGTGAGATGGAGACGCTGGCGTGCGTGAGCGACAGTCGGGAGTGGGTGAGGCAGGGATGGCAGCGGTGCTGCCAGTCGTGTAGACTGAGCCACTATTGTGACTATTGGAAGTAGTTAGAGGCGGTAAGGGAGTGCCAGAGCGGCGGCTACCGCGGGACGTCCTAGGACGTGTACAGCAAGGTGCCTCAAAAGTACTAAAGAAAGTACGGGGTCTGTGGATGGCAGGGTTAAGCCCTGAACATCCAGATTTATGTAACCATCTCTTACACTTGGCGCATTGTACCGAATACGACCGTTTAATATAAATTTTCTTCCAGCAAACGCAGCAGATCCAGTCTCTTGGTCCAGGGTTGGGTTCGACCCCAGCCCGTAACAAGAGACAATGGAGCAACCCAGCTGCAAGGGTTTGCTCCGAGGACGACAATTTAAGGGTGGGACGGGACAGATTGGACAGGGTTACACTGAAATAACAGCCCTTGGCCGGGTGAGAAAACCCGGGTCATTCCGGTGCGATAGAACCGGCTGTTGTGGGAATGACGTTCAACTCGATGGTTGATCTACGGATATGATGCCTCTCACCTCTCCTTACACATCTTATCCTTCCATACGGAAGGAGGGGTGACATGACCTAGAAGGTTTCACTGGTAATAATCGCTACCACGACAGTCGGGCAGTACCGCAAGGGAGTACCGGAGCGTACCGGGTTCAAATCCGGCCAAGGACTGTTAAATCGACAACACTCCCCAAAACCTTCGGGGAGTGTTTTTGTCGCTACCACAACAACAACATGTGTGGCACCTCTTGTTTGAATATACGTGGTTTTGATATCTCGCCTCTGAATTCAACCGATGACTGCGACCACTCAGATAATTGGCGGTCCACCGCTTTAAACAGGGGGCATAGTTGAGTCTCCCACGTCGTTAATAAGTTGCGCGTGGTTGACCGTATTGAAGGGGTTCGACCCGAGGGAAAACACCTTAGAACGTCAAGGTATGGTTGTCCGGTCAGGCGATGTCGATTTTGAAATAATTAACATTTTACATTAATATTACCTCCTGCCACATGCTTTCCGACAGATTACCACCCTGACATCAGTGCGTTAGTCAGAGGCGTCCTGTGGCACTCAAGCCTACAGGTTGATGGTAGGGGACAGGAATTGGATGAACAAATAGACGAACGGGGGTGCCCCACTAGCATTCCCACAAAAGCCGGTTCTATGTACCGGAATGACCCGGGTTTTTTTTACCCGGCCAAGGGCTTTTATTTCAGTGTAACCCTGTCTAATCTTTCTCGTCCCACCCTTAAATTGTCCTCCTCGGAGCAAACCCTTGCAGGGGGTTGCTTCATTGTCTCTTGATTCTGGGGTCGAACCCAACCCTGGGCCAAGAGATTGGATCTGCTGCGTCTGCTGGAAGAAAATTTATATTAAACGGTCTCATTCTGTTCAATACGCCAAGTGTAAGAGATGGCTACATAAATCTGGATGCTCAGGGCTTAACCCTGTCATCCACAGACCCCGTACTTTCTGTAGTACTTTCGAGGCACCATGCTGTACACGCCTAAGGGCGTCCCGCGATACACGTTGCTATAGCGCACCCCCACCGCCTCTTCCAACTGCAAGCAGCCACAATAATGGCTCTGTCTACACGACCAGCAGCACTGCTGCAATTCCCGACTTACCCAATATAGACTGTCGCTCACGCTCACCAGCGTCTTCATCTCGCACGGCCGCTGAACACTCCTATCCCCTCCGAAATAAGCCAGATATGAGCATTGTCTGGCGTCAGTCCCCTCTTTCTTTGCCCCAAATTTTACAGCTGAACTAAAACGGATTAGCTGGAAAGACCGCGGAGAAAACTGACTATGAAGTCGCACAATATCAAAATCGCCGCTATACAGGAGACAAAATTAAACACAAGATCGGACTTGAGAGGGGAGACAGGGGACATACTAGGCGTGAGGGACGGATGCGTTTGCCTAGGTGGAGGTAGGCTAAGGCCTAAACTATGTCGCAGTCTAGAGTTGACAGCGCCATGGCCGATGTTGCCTGGCGTGGAAGGCGGCTGTGTACTGCAACAGGGGGCTATGAACGAATCCGTCCAAAGGTTTCCGTTTGCGAGCCCAGAGCAAATAAGGGTGTGACACAGGCGAAGGCAAAGTGTTGAGCGGCCGTGTGAGATGGAGAGGCTGGTGTGCGTGAGCGACAGTCGGGAGTAGGTGAGGCCGGAATGGCAGCGGTGCTGCCAGTCGTATAGACTGAGCCACTATTGTGGCTATTGGAAGTAGGTAGAAGCGGTAAGGGAGTGCCAGTGCGGCGACTACCGCGGGACGTCCTTGGACGTGTACAGCATGGTGCCTTTTGTTGTTGTTGTAAGGACAAAAACAATGATTTATTTTGTTGTGTTGATCTTCCGGCAGGGTAGTAAGCTGATTTTTGTTGGAACGATTTTCCGTCATCCCTTGTCAAGTTTGGTTTTGTGACAAACCGGTTTCGGCGTTCTGCCATTTTCAATGCCTAGTTTCGTTCTGGTCTGTGTCTATCCGCTGCGTTGTTTTTATAGTCCGTGGGTGCTGTGGCAGGTAATGTCAATCTATGTGTTCGTGGTAGGTACCGTTAATATGCGTGTGTGTGTGCGCGGTATTGATACGTCCGAATTGTTATCTGTCCCAAGGGTTGTTTTTGTAGGTATGTAGACATACCGCTTGTTAGCTAAGCGGTAGGTTGATGTAGGAAGAAATCGGTGATTTTTGCAGTTTGGTTCATATTTCGTTTTTGCTTGTTCATTGTTACGTGTTTGGTTGCTGTACCTGCTGGCTTGTGCTGTTTTTTGTAAACTAGTTTTAAGGGTTCAAATATTTCGTCAAAGATAGTGTTGGTTTGTTCGTTTATGATCCTGCCGTCAAATGTTTTTAACTTGTATATCTCCATGTTCTCAAGTACATTAAGCCGCCGGCCTTTTCCTTGTACATGAAGTATTCGCGCCGTTGTTTTTATGTTAGCTGGGGTGCAGTTGTTCTCAAACATGTGGTTCGCGAAATTAGATTCTGGTATTATGGTGGGTTTTCGTGTTTTTTTGTTGTAGTCCCTGATATGCTCTCGGAATCTTGTGCTTATTTTTCTTCCTGTTTGTCCTATGTAGCTGTATTGACATTCACAAGTAAGCCTATACACTCCGTGTCTGTTGAATGGGTCATCAGAATTAGTGTCGGTTCTTAGTTTTTGTCCGACGTTGTTAGATGTTCTGAATGCTGTGTTGATGTTATATCTTTTAAAGAACTTTGTTAATTTGTACGTCGCTTTTCCAGTGAATGTCATTGCCGTCCAAACCATTGGATTTTCCTCTACGTTTACTCTTTTTTGTGTTCCATGGCTACTTCTGAGTTTATCCACAAGTGCTTTCTTGTATCCATTATTCGCCGCTGTGTTATATATTGTATTAAGCTCTCTCCAGTATGCTTCCTGTGTGAGCGGCGTTCTCTGAAGCCTATCCACTAAGTGCCTCAATGCTGCATTTTTGTGCTGTTGCGGATGGTTTGATGTAGAGTGTATAATGGTGTCCGTGGCAGTCGGTTTTCTATAAATGCCGTAGTTGAACCTATTTGTTATTTTGTCAATCCCTATAGTTAGGTCCAGGTAGTTCATTATTCCATCTTTTTCTACTTCCATTGTGAACTCTATGTTGATATGTTGCCTGTTGAGGAACTCTAGTATTTGCTCTTCGTCATCGTCATTTAGGATGCAGATGATGCCATCCACGTATCTAGCGTAGAATGCCACGCCTAACTTGGTTTTTTAACTCCTGTATATATTTTCCTTCCAAGTTTTGCATGAATGTTTCCATTAGAATGGCCGATGTTGGGTTACCCATTCCCAGTCCGTTTGTCTGTCTATATATTTTGTTGTTGAACCGGAAATAGTTTTGCCGCAGCGTTGTTCTTAGCGCGTTGGTAATTTGCGCAGTTTCTACCTTATCTTCAGTTTTGTCCAGTAGTGTTTTGTTGACTATATCCATTGTATCTGTTAATGGTATTGACGGGTATAAGTCCTTTATGTCAAAGGATACGAGTTTACTGCTCCTTGTGAGTTTAACGGTCTCAAGTCTTTGTAGTAGTTCTATCGTATTGCTTATTGTGTATTCGTGCCCTAGTTTCAGAGTGTCCTTTAAAATCGTTTTTAGATGTTTCGACAGTTTATAACCCGGCGCGGACTTAAAATTAATTATAGGTCTCATCGGCGTACCCTGCTTGTGGATTTTAGGTAACGCAATGAGTGGAGGAGCAGATGGATTCATTTGTGTTAGGGTATATGCCATCCTCTCGTCTATTATAAAGGTTATAAAAAATGCTACCAAAATAATAGACGAGAGGATGGCATATACCCTAACACAAATGAATCCATCTGCTCCTCCACTCATTGCGTTACCTAAAATCCACAAGCAGGATACGCCGATGAGAACTATAATTAATTTTAAGTCCGCGCCGGGTTATAAACTGTCGAAACATCTAAAAACGATTTTAAAGGACACTCTGAAACTAGGGCACGAATACACAATAAGCAATACGATAGAACTACTACAAAGACTTGAGACCGTTAAACTCACAAGGAGCAGTAAACTCGTATCCTTTGACATAAAGGACTTATACCCGTCAATACCACTAACAGATACAATGGATATAGTCAACAAACCACTACTGGACAAAACTGAAGATAAGGTAAAAACTGCGCAAATTACCAACGCGCTAAGAACAACGCTGCGGCAAAACTATTTCCGGTTCAGCAACAAAATATATAGACAGACAAACGGACTAGGAATGGGTAACCCAACATCGGCCATTCTCATGGAAATATTCATGCAAAACTTGGAAGGAAAATATATACAGGAGTTAAAAAACCAAGTTAGGCGAGGCATTCTACGCTAGATACGTGGATGACATCATCTGCATCCTAAATGACGATGACGAAGAGCAAATACTAGAGTTCCTCAACAGGCAACATATCAACATAGAGTTCACAATGGAAGTAGAAAAAGATGGAATAATGAACTACCTGGACCTAACTATAGGGATTGACAAAATAACAAATAGGTTCAACTACGGCATTTATAGAAAACCGACTGCCACGGACACCATTATACACTCTACATCAAACCATCCGCAACAGCACAAAAATGCAGCATTGAGGCACTTAGTGGATAGGCTTCAGAGAACGCCGCTCACACAGGAAGCATACTGGAGAGAGCTTAATACAATATATAACATAGCGGCAAATAATGGATACAAGAAAGCACTTGTGGATAAACTCAGAAGTAGTCATGGAACACAAAAAAGAGTAAACGTAGAGGAAAATCCAATGGTTTGGACGGCAATGACATACACTGGAAAAGCGACGTACAAATTAGCAAAGTTCTTTAAAAGATATAACATCAACACAGCATTCAGAACATCTAACAACGTCGGACAAAAACTAAGAACCGACACTAATTCTGATGACCCATTCAACAGACACGGAGTGTATAGGCTTACTTGTGAATGTCAATACAGCTACATAGGACAAACAGGAAGAAAAATAAGCACAAGATTCCGAGAGCATATCAGGGACTACAACAAAAAAGCACGAAAACCCACCATAATACCAGAATCTAATTTCGCGAACCACATGTTTGAGAACAACTGCACCCCAGCTAACATAAAAACAACGGCTCGAGTACTTCACGTACAAGGAAAAGGCCGGCGGCTTAATGTACTTGAGAACATGGAGATATACAAGTTAAAAACATTTGACGGCAGGATCATAAACGAACAAACCAACACTATCTCTGACGAAATATTTGAACCCTTAAAACTAGTTTACAAAAAACAGCACAAGCCAGCAGGTACAGCAACCAAACACGTAACAATGAACAAGCAAAAACGAAATATGAACCAAACTGCAAAAATCACCGATTTCTTCCTACATCAACCTACCGCTTAGCTAACAAGCGGTATGTCTACATACCTACAAAAACAACCCTTGGGACAGATAACAATTCGGACGTATCAATACCGCGCACACACACACGCATATTAACGGTACCTACCACGAACACATAGATTGACATTACCTGCCACAGCACCCACGGACTATAAAAACAACGCAGCGGATAGACACAGACCAGAACGAAACTAGGCATTGAAAATGGCAGAACGCCGAAACCGGTTTGTCACAAAACCAAACTTGACAAGGGATGACGGAAAATCGTTCCAACAAAAATCGACAAAAACAATCCCCGAAAGTTTTGGGGAGTGCTGTCGAACTGACAGTCCTTGGCCGGATATGAATCCGGTACTCCCTTGCGGTACTGCCCGACTGTCGTGGTAGTGATTTGGTATGACCAGTGGAACCTTCTAGGTCATGTCACCCCTCCTTCCGTGAGGAAGGAGAGATGGGTAATGAGAGGTGAGAGGCATCATATCCGTAGATCAACCATCGAGTTGCACGTCATTACCTTTATGCATATTAGTCGCCTCTTACGACCGGTATGCCTACCTCGGGCATATTCGGGCATAGTGCCTCAAAAGTACTAAAGAAAGTACGGGGTCTGTGAATGGCAGGGTTAAGCCCTGAGCATCCAGATTTATGTAACCATCTCTTACACTTGGCGCATTGTACCGAATGCGACCGTTTAATATAAATTTTCTTCCAGGAAACGCAGTAGATCCAATCTCTTGGTCCAGGATTGGGTTCGACCCCAGCCCGTAACAAGAGACAATGGAGCAACCCAGCTGCCAGGGTTAGCTCCGAGGATGACAATTTAAGGGTGGGACGGGACAAATTGGACAGGGTAACACTGAAATAACAGCCCTTGACTGGTTAAAAAAACCCGGGTCATTCCGGTGCGATAGAACCGGCTGTTGTGGGAACAAGAAATCTAGACCACGAAAAATAAAACAAGGGGTGCCGCAAGGTGGTGTTCTCTCTCCCCAAGATTTTTGGGTGTGACATTTGAGAACGGCCTCACCTTCGCTGGTTATGCCACCGCAATAGCCTCAAAGGTACAGAGCCGCAATAAGATCCTCAAGTCACTGGCCGGCAGTACTTGGGGAAAATACAAAGAAACATTGCTTGCTACATATAAGGCTATTGGTCGGCCGGTTATTGACAATGCTGCGCCCATATGGCCGCCCAATCTTTCTGACACCAACTGGAGGAAATTGCAAGTCTGCCAAAATACCGCCATCAGAACTGCTACGGGATGTCTGCTTATGTCATCTGAGTCTCACCTCCATCAAGAGGCAAAATTGCTCAATGTTCAAGAGCACGCGGAACTCCTTCTGAACTGTCATAAGCCTAGTCATCCAAATCGACATCTTTTGGATGTAGCACCGCCCCCCGGAGACATAAGGAGACATCTCCGTAAGCACTACGATGAGATCCGGCACCGTATCTTCCTGCCGTTTGATCTGCGGAACCATAGACGGGCTCAAAATGACCTCCACACTGAGTCGGTAGACAGATTTCTCAGATCTCGGCCTGTGAATCCCGTTATTAATACTCAACCACCTGAATTAGCTGAAGAGGAGCGTGTACTTCCGAGGGAGACTAGAGTCATACTAGCACAACTCTTACTTATCCAGACTGAACCCCAACATACCAAACACATGCCCTGCATGTGGTATGCCTTCATGATACCATACATCTCTTCTCCTGTTCAGTTGAACCCATTCTTCTAACACCCACATCACTCTGGTCCAACCCTGTGGAAACTGCGCGTTTCCTTGGACTTCCGTTAGAAGAGCCTGATGACAATTTAGAGTGATCGAGCCCATTGGGCAGGGCGAAGCACTGTTAACAACAACAACAACAACATTAGTGTGTTGCTAAGGGGCGATTACCGCCTAATCCTAGGCGACTTCAACGCACATCACGATCTCTGGCACTCCAACTTGTCAGTAGACAGTAGAGGACACACAATTGCAGATCAAATAGACAACTCAGTGGAGATGCCCCCACCAGGGTGGAAGGCAACTGCCTCAGTTCGCCAGACATCTCCATTACGAGCGCGGGCCTAATTAATTTTGCCATCTTGCGACCGATGCTTACATTAGCTTCAGACCACCTACCCATCCTACTCTCCGTTGAACGACCGACCGACTTCATAATGACTGATAAACTAGGTTAGGTTAGGTTGCAAGGGCAGGACAGAGTACCTGGACTCTGCCCGACACTTAGGCCACTAAATAGGCTCATTGTGATACCCTATACGGTCTCTACCCACCTCTATGCCCCAGAGATGCGAGCAAGTCATCCCCGACGCCGACAGCAGCTCAGCCGTTTAACAGTCAGCCGATCCAACAACCCTAGAGTATCCGAGTTCAAAGATCTCCCGAAAGCTGAGAAGGACCAGTCGACGCCAGGGAAAACCAACTCACACCCTGTTCAAGGCAGGAGATCGAACCACTTCGTGGAGTCAATAAATTTAGATAACGCTTTTATTTCTATTTGTGATACCTCAGCGAGGTTATCGAGAAACGGTTGGCCCAAGATAGCTAACCGTCGCCTGCTGAGTGCAGGGCATTGACACATCAGATGCTGAACACTTTCCTCCTCCTCAATACATCTGCAGCTGCGACAGTAATCATTGGACATTGCGCACATTCTGGCGCCGTGAGTGCCTATTAAACAGTGCCCTGTTAGAACCCTTACCAGGGATGAAATGCCCGATTTATTGAGGGACAGCAGGGAGTTTGTACGTCTTTTGTTGTAAGGAGGCCAGGTTAGCCTGGATATCTCACACGTCGAGAGCCCTGACCAGAGCATATTTGCTATTTCCATTGTTTTTGTGCTGACACTAAATTTAAAGGAGGCCATGGGTATGCCTACCGAACTATTTCCTGGAAGGAGATGGGTGGTGGTACCTCGTCTAGCCAGCTCATCCGCTCTGCAGCTGCCTTCAATATCCCTGTGCCCAGGTACTCAAATAAGGCTAATACTGAAGTGCTGAGCCATCTCGTTGAGAGATCTGCGACATTCAGTTAACGACTTTGCATTTTCGACGTATGAGTTCAAGGCTTTAAGTGCGCCTGGCTGTCTGAGAAGATATAGATCTGTTTACCATTTTGGGGCATGGATACCAAGCTTTTCACCGCGCCGTGTATTGCCAGCATTTCCGCTTGGTACACGCTGCAGTGGTCGGGAAGACGGAAGGAGATCTCTAGTCCCAGGTCCGGTGAAAAGATTCCTCCCCCCACCTTCCCCTCAAACTTGGAGCCATCAGTAAAGATGTTGATGGCGCCCCGAACCGTATGTGGTCTGTTGTCCCATTCTTGTCTTGTTGTTGTTGTAGCGACTACTTAACCTGCCTAGGATGTCACCCCCCATCCAACATTGTCATCAGGCTCTTCTAACGGAAGTCCAAGAAACCTCGCGGCTTCAATAGGGGTGGACCAGAGTGAAATTGGTGTTAGAAGAGTGGGCTCAGTTGAGCAGATGAACAGATGGTTAGTATCGTGGGGAGACACGCCGCATGCCGGGCAGACATTTGGCATGTCAGGGTTCAGTCTGGATAGGTAAGAGTTTAGTCTGTTACAGTATCCAGAACGAAGTTGGGCCAGCGTGACTCTTGTCTCCCTGGGCAGTTCGCGTTCCTCGTCGGCAACAGGTGGAGCTTGTGCCTGTAGGACTGCATTCACTGGGCGTGACCCGACAAAGGAGTTTATCGACTCCGTGTGGATGAGGTTGAGGGCCCGCCGGTGCACCTTTGGATCAAACGGCGAGAAAATGTGATGCCGGATCTCGTCATAATGCTTGCGGAGGTGACTCCTTATTCTCCTGGGAGGCGGATTTTCGTTGAGCAGGTTTCTGTTCGGGTGCTGCGGTTTATAGCAGTTGAACAGGAATTGTCTGGTCAACATCTCGCAATGCTCTTTGACATCAAGCATTTTTGCCTCATTATGAAGGTGGTGCTCAGGAGACATAAGGAGGCACCCCGTGGCAGTTCTGAGTGCGGTGTTTTGGCAGGCCTGCAACCTCCTCCAATGTGTGTCTGCTAATCCCGGCGATCATATTGGCGTCGCGTAGCTCAGAACCGGCTGGCCGATTGCCTTGTACGTTGCCAGTAACGTTTCTTTGTCTTTACCCCAAGTACTGCCAGCTAGTGACTTGAGGATTTTGTTACGGCTTTGTACTTTGGTGGCAATCGCGACTACATGAGCACCGTATTTGAACATGTTATCAAACGTGACCCCTAAGATTTTGTGGTGTGTGACAGTCGGAAGCTTAATGCCAGCGACGTAGACGTCTAATTCCATGTTCGCCTGCGCTGTCCACGTCGTAAATAAGGTGGCCGAGGATTTGGTCGGTGACAATGGCAGGTTCCGTGCGGCGAAGAAACTGGAAAGGGTTGGCAGGTAAGAATTAATTCTCGAGCAGAGCTCATCGACGGAGGGTCCAGTCGCCAGGATCGTGCAGTCATCGGCGTAGGAGACGATCGAGACGCCTTCTGGTGGGGAAGGGAGCCTCGATATGTAATAATTAAACAGAAGCGGGGATAGGACACCACCCTGTGGCACCCCTTGCTTAATTATACGTGGTTTTGATCTTTCGCCTCTAAATTCCACCGATGACTGCCGGCCACTCAGGTAGTTGGCGGTCCAACGTTTTAGACAGGGGGGAAGGTTTGAATCTTCCAGGTCGTTAATGAGTTGCGCGTGATTAACAGTGTCAAAAGCTTTCGACAAGTCAAGCGCAACTAGCACGGTCCTGTCATTTGGGCGAGATTGGTTGAGACCGACACCTATCTGTGTGGTTGTTGTTGTTGTTAACAGTGCTTCGCCCTGCCCCAGATTGGACAGGGTTACACTGAAATAACAGCCCTTGGCCGGGTGAAAAAACCCGGGTCATTCCGGTGCGATAGAACCGGCTGTGTGGTGATGGCGTTTAGCGCGGTGGTAGTGCTATGCATTTTGCGGAATCCATGCTGATGTTCGGCTAATCGTAAGTTTGCGGTGTAGTAAGGGAGCAAGACCGACTCCAGGGTCTTCACTACTGGCGAGAGGAGTGATATCGGTCGATATGACTCCCCCAGCTTAGCCGGCTTGCCGGGCTTTAGTAGTGGCACCACCTTGGCCTGTTTCCATCTTTCTGGAATGACAAAGGTGGTCATGGACAGATTGAAGACGGTTGTTAGGTACCTTACTCCCTCATCACCGAGATGTTTTAGCATCAGCATGGATATACCGTCTGGGCCAATAGATTTGGAGTTTTTGGACCGCCGTATGGGCTCCCGAACCTCTGTGGTGGTGATGGCAATGGGCGCTTGGTTGTTTTTGCGTTTGTGCGCTTCCCTGATGGCGCGCCTGATTTCCTTGTCAACCGGAGGATGCAGTACAAATTGCCGGCAGAAAGCGCTCGCGCATCTCTTTGGTTTCGACTGTACCTTATCACCAAAGGTGATGGATATTTTGTCGTTCGGTTTGGTCGGATTAGACAAGGATTTTACAGTGGACCATAATTTGCCAACACCAGCAGAGAGGTTACAGGACCTTAGGTGCTCCTCCCATTTGGCGCGTTTGTGTTGATCAACTAGCCGTCTGATTTCCGCATTGAGATCTTGAATTTGAGGATCCGTGGGGTTCAAGCGTCGCACGTGGTTCCGTTCATTAGCCAGGCCCGCTGCCTCTGCGGGGATGTACGGACGTCTCTCCTTAATTCTACCTGACGGAATGTATTGATTGGAGGCTGAAGCTATGACCAAGCGAAACGCTTTTTCCCCTTCTCGTACGTCAGACGGGATGGGAAGAGCAGCGAAGTTGCTCTCAGTGAAATTAAGAAAACAACCCAGTCGGCTTTACTGAAGTTAGTGAAGGTGCGCTTCTCAGAGGTAACGAAGTCATTGGGGCGATCGATTGAGAGGATTATCGGCAAATGGTCAGATGCAAGAGTATGCATTGGTCGCCATTCAACGCAGTATATGAGACCTGCGCTGACAATTGTGAGGTATGGCGAACTGGAACAATTTACCGCAACACTCGTGGGGGCGTCCCCGTTCACAGTGCAAAACGTCGAATCGTCTATTTGTTCAGCCAATTCCTGTCCCCTGCCATCGGCCTGTAGGCTTGAGTGCCACAGATCGTGGTGTGCGTTGAAGTCTCCGAGGATTACACGATTATCACCTCTGAGTAACGCACTGATGTCAGGGTGGTAATCTCTCGGACAGCAGGTGGCAGGAGGTATATAGATATTAATGATTTCGAGGTCGACGTCGCCCGTCCGGACAACCATTCCTTGACGTTCCAGGAGGTTGTCCCTCGGGTCGACGTCGGGCTCAAATGGACGATATTGCACGGATTGGTGTGTGATGAAGGCGAGTCCGCCCCCAAGACCCCTCTTTCGATCACGTCGGTGGATGTTATAGCCGTCACAAGTCCGAAGATTTGATCGGGCGTTTAACTTCGTCTCCTGAATGGCAGCGATCTTGATGTTCTGTCGCTTCATGAAGTTCACTATTTCACACACTTTCCCGGTTAGGCCGTTGCAGTTTAACTGTAGGACGCGAAAGTGCGAAGGGGGAGAAGTGTTCACGCTGGGAGTCAGGGACTGGTGCGTATGCCTTGGTGGAAGCAGGCTGGGTCGCACACTGCGTCGCACTCTAGAAGACGAGGGATCCGGGGCACCAGAAGGTGGCGAATCGGTCGACGTTGTAGGTTGCGTAGCTCGACAACATGGTGCAACGTACGTATCAGTCCATAGGTTCCTGTTTCCAAGTTGAGAACATATAAGCGAGTGACTCAGGCCAAGGCAAGAATTGCATTTGACTGATGTCGCAGGTGTATATAGTCTCAGCCGACAAACAGAGCACAAGGTGTAAGGGACCAGGAGCTGGTGGCTTTGACTTACATTTGTGCTAGTGCTGGAAGAAGAAGGGGAAGTTGAAAGTGGGAGGGGGGTGGGCTGTCGCTCGGCATTGCTCACATCTGAGACAGAGGTGCTACGTAGGAAGTAGCTGTGAGTGATCGAGCCCATTGGGCGGGGCGAAGCACTGTTAACAACAACAACAACAAGTAGCTGTGAGCGGCAGCGGGTGTTACACACTACTTGCTGGGCGTTATTAGTGCTATTAGTCGTGGAGACTATTTCAGAAGCTTGTGACGATGCGATACTAGATCGTAGTTGGGCACGGGACGTCCTAGGGCGTGAACAGCAAGGGGCCACGAAAGTTTTGTAGAAACTAGGGGGCCTATGTGTGGAGGGATTTAGCCCGGAGCACCTGGTTTTGTGCAACCATCTTTTGCAAGAATTGCATGGGACGGAGTGTGAACGCTTAACGTAAATCTTCTTCCAGCAGACGCAGCAGATCCATTCTCCTGGACCCGGGTTGGATTCAACCCCAGCCCGGAGCAGGAGAGTTTTGAGCAGCCCTGCTGCAAGGAGCTGCTCGGAGGATGACAGTATTAGTGGAAAAGGTGACAGGTTAGACAGGGTAGAGTCGAAATAGCAGCCCTTGGTCGGATATAAAAATCCGAGTCATTCCGGTACGTAGAACCGGCTGTTGTGGGAATGATTCTTGTCTTGTCGGTATTATTACCTCGTAGTTCCTGACAAACACGTTATTTGACGCGCAGTAGTCCGTGTGTGGTGGTATGTTAACAGGCGCGTGGTCGCCCAAGATTCTGGCGTGCCCACTTTGTCCATTTATCTAGACGCCAGTCTCCTTTATTCGCAAAGCTGTGATCGTGGCTACTTCCTTCGCCACCAAATCAAGCGGTGGTAGATGCAGCATAGTGTTGAGTGCTTCTGTCGGGGTGGACCCAAGGGCCCCGGTTATGCAGAGTTCTGAACTCCTTTAGACTTTTTGTATCTGTTTGAGGCACGTATTCTTAGTTAGGCCACCAGACCAGCACTCCGTAGAGTAGAATCGGGCGAACAATGGCTGTGTAGATCCAGTGCACCACCCTGGGAGAAAACCCCCACGAAACACCAATTGCTCTCTTGCAAGTAAACAACGCGCACGTTGCTTTTTTAACCCGTTCTGCTATATTGTCACCCCAGAGTAGTTTCCTGTCTAGAGTAACTCCTAAATATTTGACTTTGTCACTGAATGCCAAAGTCGTGTTACCAATTTTTGGTGGTATAAGGTTCGGTATTTTGTACCTTCTAGTGAAGAGGACTAGCTCGTTTTTCTCGGGGTTAACCCCCAACCCTGTTGACTTTGCCCAGTCACAAATTTTAGCTAAGGCTGTTTCCATTAAGTTGCAAAGAGTTTGAGATTTTCCCCGAATCATAACGCAGATGTCATCTGCGTACGCAATCACTTGGTGGCCTTCCGCTTCCATGAGGCGTAGAAGTTGGTTTACAGTAACCACCCAAAGTAGCGGTGAGAGAACACCTCCCTGTGGGGTACCTCTGTTAACGAGTCTGTGAATCGAGTTCCCACCTAGCTCGGTTGTGATCCGTCTGCTAGTAAGCAGTTTACGAATGAACTCCACCAGACAGGTATCGACCCGCAGACCCGTCAGCGCCGAGGTGATAGCTTCCGGAAGGACGTTATTGAAAGCGCCTTCTATGTCGAGGAAAGCCACCAATGTATATTCCTTTAGGTTAAGTGACTTGTCTATAACAGATACAAGAGAGTGCAAGGCAGTATCTGTTGACCTACCCTTACTGTAGGCATGCTGAGCCCGCGAGAGCTGAGTTGGGTCAATCGATCTTCTGACATAGTCCTCCAGAAGTCTTTCTAGGGTTTTAAGAAGAAATGAGGATAGGCTTATAGGCCTAAAATCATTAGGTTTAGTATGAGATGGCTTCCCGGCTTTGGGGATGAAGACTACCTTAACCTCCCTCCATGAAGTGGGTACGTAGTTGAGCCTTAGGCAGCCTATAAACATAGTTTTCAACCAAGGCTTGATAAGCTCGGATGTATGTTGTAGCTGGGCCGGGAATATTCCGTCCGGTCCAGGCGACTTATGGGGCTTGAAGGTAGATAAAGCCCAATCTAACTTCTTCTCATCGGTGATCTCCTTTATCATTTGATCGGAAGGCACCTCTGCGCCGATCGTAGTAGTAGACACGTCTGTGCATGTCGGGAAATGTGTATCCAGGAGCAGATTCATGGTATCCGTAGTCGAATCCGTCCACTGCCCATCTGGCATTTGGACGTGGCTCAGTGTTGCTGGCGCTTTTGAGAGCACCCTCCTCAAGCGCGAGGCAGCAGATGTGGATTCAATTTCACTGCAGAATTCCACCCAGGAGGCTCGTTTGGCCTTGCGGATTTCTTTTTTATATGTACTCGTACTTAGCTTAGTTTTGTAAACAGCCCAGGATAGCTCGCGGCCGTCCTGTTTGGCTTTATTAAAGGCAACCCTACAAGCCTTTCTGAGTCTATCTAGATCAGACGACCACCAAGGTGGCTTATGGGTTTCCGTTACCTTTTTGGTCGGGCAGGCCTTATCTAAAGCAAGCTTGCATTGTTGATTAAAGGTGTTGACTAGCTGGTCTAGTTCCTTATCATTTCTAGGTGTGACCATTTGTTTTGATAGATTTCTATCAATGAGCTTCCTGTAGTAGCCCCAGTTTGTTCTTTTTATATTTTGTATGGATTTTGGACTTGTGTGCGTATCTGCTATTGAGAAACTAATATATCTATGGTCTGAGAAGGAGTGTTCTGTTAGAACCCTCCATGATTCTATGAGGTCGCTGAAAGAGTCGCTGACCAGTGTAATATCAAGGACTTCCTCGCGGTTCCTTGTTATGAATGTGGGGTCACTTCCCCTGTTGCATAAACTTAGATTAGTGCCTAATAAGTAGTTATATAGTGACTCACCTCGGTCGTTTGTGTCAGTGCTGCTCCATTGAGTGTGATGGGCATTCGCATCGCCTCCAAGCACAATTAGATTATTTCGTGGTCTAGTGGAACTCACGAGCTCTCTGAAGTTATGTGGCGGTAGTGAACCTTCGTGATCATGGGCCAGGTAGAAAGAGACAAATCTACAACTTCTACCTAACCCCTCGACGCTAATCGCTGTCAGATCTCCGTCACTAAATTGGGGTAGAAGAAAAGCGTTAATATTCGACTTAGCTAAAATACACGTACGAGGCTTACCCTTATCTTGAGCGCTGTGGAGCTTGTAAGTGGGAGTCCTCAAAAACACAGATCCTATTTCCAGTGATCCACGGTTCTTGAACTAGAACGATAGCTACTCCCCCTGCCGAAAGTTGGAGTAGAAGTGCAGCTGACGCTGCTTTACTGTGATGAAGGTTGATTTGGAGGACCCTCATCATCTTGCTTTTTAGCACTCTCCTCCGTGAGCGTCGCGTCTGCGTCGTCCTCGCTCAGAAGCTGACTCTCGGGGTAAAGCCTCCTGAGAGTCCCGCTACCGTCCAAGCTGGACGAGGCATAGCCGCTCCGCACATCCGACCCACTATCATCAACCTCCATCTCGTTATCGCTGCGGGGAGGCTCCACCTCCGCCAGAGATGAAAAATTAGCCAGGGCTTCGGCGTCCGCCTTGTACACCTTCAGGCTTATATTCTTAAAACCATAGCTTACGCGGTAGTCGCACCGGTCCAGGGCCTCGATGCTTGCCTGGTCTAACAGCAGAACTATCTGCATCGTTGCTTGTCCGGCTGCTTTGTCCACGCTGACCACCTTCCAGTTTTGGGTCGGTAGACCCGGGTTAAACTCCTGCAATTGTTCCAGGATTTCATCTGGCTCCGTTGGCGTCACTGGAACCCAGGCTCTAGCTCTTGGCCGCTGCGGGATGTCGCACGCATCCACTGCTTTAAGGCGCGCGCCAGGGTACACTTCCCCTATTCGCTGCACGCCGATCTTGTATAGGTCCACGGACCTAGCGTCTCCACAGGCGATCAGCCTGACATTGCCTTGGTACCATCCTGCATCGGTATAAGATGGTGGCGGTCCAGGGTTCTCCCTCTTCACCTGGATGGCAACTTTAGCGAGCGCGGCTTCGATCCACTTCTATTGTTGTTTCGGGATCCTGCCATCTACGCTGCTCTCATCGATAACGCCAATGATCTTGCGATCCTTGGCTACCGCTGCGAAAGACCGTGTATAGCCTCCCTGCGTTTTGGTTCTTTTCGGTGCCGTTGGGGTAGTCACCTCCACTGAACGATTGCGCTTAGAGGTTTCCCCTTTGTTATCGCCATATAACTCCAGTTTAAAGTCCGGCACTACCCGCCGAGCCCACGCCAGGTCTCCCTGGAGCTTCGCCCAAACCTCCGCCGAAACATCTTCCTCCCTTGTCGGTGAGGTCGCGTTCCTGTAGAGAATCCGGGCTGCAGACCGCCAGGAGCTGGCCTTTGTGGGTTGCCTAGGCATCGAGTCCTTGGCCCTATCGCTAGCACCCCCCTCACCCTTGGAGCCCCCAGCCACGGACTCGCCGTATTTTTGTTTAGGTCCGGTTTCCCTGTGACCATCTTAGCGGAGCGAGCTCCTGCTGACTTTTTATTCGGAGAGTCAGACTCCTTGCATTTGTTTTCAGTTTTATTTTTATTTTGCTCCATATTTGAGACCCACGAGTGGCGGAGAAGGGGACGGTCCACCCGGGCAGAGATCCGCATTACCCGGGTAAGGCTAAATAGAATCGGAGGTCGCCCGGTATCCGAAGCACTCCGTTCGCGACAGGGCCCCCAGCCAGGTTGATCATCGGCACGGGTCGTATAACACCTTGATCCAGCCCTTACAAGGAAGGGAAAAAGGGGGGGGGGGGGGTTCTGGGGGGCTGAAAAGGTCGCCGCTCGAATTAGCCGCCTTAGCGTTACCAGGTATCACCACGAGGAGGCTCCTCCCCCGCTTGGAGGAGGAGGGTGTATGCACCTACGAGTCGACGGTTTGGGGTGGCGCTGGTGTGTGCAAGGCGCGACCACCCCCATTAAAGATACCCACTGATAAACTAACATACATTTACTTCACCAAAGCGGACTGGGACAGCTTTACGGATTATACAGAGCGCTCCTCCACTGCCTTACCCACATCAACAGACGTATGCAAAGGTGAGTGAGAGTTTGGCAAGGTCATCGATTGAGCCTGAGGCCGCTTGTTGTTGTTGTAGTAACGACAAAAGCACTCCCCGAAGGTTTTGCGGAGTGTTGTCGAATTAACAGTCCTTGGCCGGATTTGAACCCGGTACGCTCCGGTACTCCCTTGCGGTACTTCCCGACTGTCGTGGTAGCGATTTATGACCAGTGAAACCTTCTAGGTCATGTCACCCCTCCTTCCGTAAGGAAGGATAATATGGGTAATGAGAGGAGAGAGGCATCATATCCGTAGATCAGCCATCGAGTTGCACGTCATTACCTTTGTGCATATTAGTCGCCTCTTACGACCGGTATGCCTACCTCGGGCATATTGAAAGTTACATACTATAAGTATTTTGGAATTCAGGCTAAAACCACTGGAAAATCATGGACACCGAATAGTGTGTGCACCACATGGCGTAGTAAAATTTAGGAATTTGCTACTTTTTAATGCATATCTGGCTAATTTCTGAAACTATCTACATAGTCAACATATTGTGACGAATTCCTTGATTATTAATCCTATGTTCGATCACTATAAAGTCAAATAAACACAAGCACAGATATTGTAAGTAATAGGTAGTTTTATTTACTAGTAAGAAGCTCAATACAAATTTGAGAGTTTGGTTACTTCACAGTAGTTCACTGTTCAACGCTTGAAAATAAACTGATCAACCTGCTTTGCTTGGTCACCGCCTTATATAGTCCGACAGGGTGCTTGCCTACGCACCGAAAACATTCTTGGTTTTTCGCTCTTCGTGTTCTCGAAGGGTCGGTGTTATTTATTGACATCTCTTTGCCTTGTATTCGCAAACATTCGCGCTATTTCTCTTCCTCTTCCTAGGAACACACCTGCATGCATAAGAGTAGCCATCGTCATCTCTGTTGTGTTTAACTAGTGGTGGCAGTGTTATTGAGTTAGCGATGGTACATGCTTGAGAATAATCGCCACGCTGCCCTCCACCTAAGTCAGAGAACACATTAGAGATTACAACAAAAAGATACGGAATCCAACCATCATACCAGAGTCCAACTTTGCGAATCACATGGTGGAGAATAAATGCCCCCCCGGAAACATCAAAAAAAACAGTCAAGGTCCTACATGTACAAGCAAAAGGCCGACGTCTGAACGTACTCGAAAACATGGAAATCTACAAACAAAAAACATTCGACGGTAGAATAATAAACGAACAGACAAATACTATTTCCGACACAATATTCGAACCTTTAAAATTGGTTTACAAAAAACAAAGCAACTACTCAGGTACAACAAACTCACACGCACCGACACATAAACACAAAACAGCAAAAGATCAAAAACAACAAACAAGCAAAAAAGGCCAAACAACAAAAATCACAAACTTTTACCTGCCCAGTCAACCACACAAAAACCGATCGATGCAAACCACCCCCGTCTCTGAATGTACACACGTACACAAATAGACACCCATGCTGACGTTACCTGCTACCTACTATAAATACAAGACAAAGGACAACAACAGATCAGAACGAAAATCGACACTGATGATGGCACAACGCCGAAACCGGTTTGTCTCAAAACCAAATTTGACAAGGGATGACGAAAAATCGTTCCAATATACATCAATTATTCTCCCTGTCGGAAAAACAACAAAACAAAATAAGTCTGATCGTCCCGATCAGACACATTGCCGGAACCAAACGCAAATGGACCACCTTCATCTTATTCCTTGGCCTTCCCATAGTTTGTATGCGATATACCACATCGTTGATCCGTTTAATGACTTTGTATGGGCTTCCCCAGTTACATTGCAGTTTTGGGGACAAAGCTCTCCTACGCTGTGGGTTGTATAGCAGCACTAAATCTCCTTTATAAAACCTTCCGAATTTATTGCTTTTTCGTACCTGGCCTTCATCTTATCGCTTATGATCTTAGTCCGTTGTCGCACAAGGTCGTGAATTTCTCTCATTTCTTCTTCCAATACGCTAGTAGGTTTCCGAGCATTTACTCCTGCCTCAGCGTTTATCCCAAACTTCAAGTCAGCTGGCAATCGAAGATCATTCCCGAAAATGACCTTTACAGGAGTCTCACCAGTTGTTTCATGTAATGCAGAGCCATATGCCATTAGGAATAAGGAGATGTGATCATCCCAATCCTTCTGGAACTTATCCACTACTTTCCTAAGGTGCTCTTCCAAGGTTCTATTGAATCGTTCCACCATGCCGTCTGACTGAGGATGCAGTGCATTTGTTCGAGTTTTCCGAATGTCCAATGTCTTGCACATTTCCTGGAACACAGTTGGTTCGAAATTTCTGCCTTGGTCAGAATGTATCTCCATCGGTGCACCAAACCTAGCTACCCAATTGTTAGTAAACACTTCTGCTATGGTTTCTGCCTCTTGATTTGGAATAGGGTACACCTCTGTACCAGCTACATCCGCACCTGAGTTATACTGTTTCATTTGGCCATGGCTCCTTGATTTCCGTCCTTTAGCTTTGATGCATACTTCACAGTTAGCAATCCACTCTGCGACAGATTGACGGCAACCAACTCAATAGAATCCTTGCTTGACTTTCTCCAATTTTTTGGTGACTCCAAGATGACCTCCGCTTGGACCGTTATGTAATTCATTCTTCCTTGGAACGACTCTCAGCTTTCGAACACATTGACTATCCTCACTCTCCCATATTCGATGCAAACAACCGGATTCTAATTGCAAACTACTCCACTGTGCCCAGTATAACTTGGCAACAGGACTTTCTGCTGACATCTCCTCTTTTGATGGTCGCTCGTTTCGTTCGATTCCTTGCATCACACGTGTAAGATCTGGATCTTCGTGCTGACACCTTAATTGATCCATGTTCAATTTGTCCGTATAGTCACGAGCCGCACATCTATAATGGTTCCTTGGCCTCAGCATTCCAAGTTACATGGTCTTCGTGACATTGCATCAGCATTTCCGTGGGTGCTACCTTTGCGATGCTCTATGGAAAAGTCATAACTTTGCAGTCGCTCTATCCCCAATCGCCCTTCCAATTGACCTTCCGGATTACGGAACTGTAAGAGCCATTTCAACGCTGCAAGGATAATAGTTCCTTTCAGTCCCAACTGTTCTGCTATAGTATGCAACTACCTTCTCCTGTCCATCAACAATCTGGGACAAAACACCTATAGCATAACCACTCGCATCTCTATCCAGAATAAACTTTGAACCTGGAATTGGATATGCTAACATCGGGGCAGTGCATAGTCGTTCCTTCAATGTTTGAAAAGTCACCTCCTGTTCCTTCTTCCATTTAAAACTCATATACTTCCTCGTACGGTCATGCAGACTACTAGCTACGCTGGCAAAATTCGCTACAAATCGGCGATAATACGTGCACAGCCCAATGAAGCTCCGTAACTCATGCAAATTTCTTGGTCTTGACCAATCCTTTACTGCTTCGATCTTTTCCTTAGCAGTGCTGATTCCCTCCGTAGTTACCTTGTGACCCAAATAACTTACTTCTTTTTTAAACAAGGAACAATTGTTGGGACTTAATTTCAGACCAGCACCAGCTTTTCTTTGGAAAACTTCCTCCAAGTTCTTTAGGTGCTCCTGAAAACTTTCCCAGCACGATGATGTCGTCCAGGTACACCAAACATGTTTCCCAATGCAATCCTTTTAGTACCTGATCCATGAGCATCTCAAAAGTAGCTGGAGCATTGCATAGTCCAAAGGGAATTACCGTAAATTGCCAAAGCCCTCCTCCAAAACTAAATTCTGTCTTTTCTTTATCTTCATCCTTTACCTCCACTTGTCAGTAGCCGCTTTTCCAGTCCAGTGTAGAAAACCATTTCATACCAGATAACGAGTCCAGAGTATCGTCGATTCTTGGCAATGGATAATTATCTTCTTAGTTACGTCATTCAACTTCCGGTAATTCACACGCCGCTATCACTCATTTCCTGTATAATTTCTCTTACCACTTGTCGTTTGGCCAATGGAATACTACGAAGAGATTGGCGGATTGGTCTTGCATTACCAGTATCAATTTGATGCTTCACAACTTTGGTCCGACCTGGTTTGGAACCATCCGTGTCAAATATGCTCGAGTAACTTAGTAGAAGTTCCTTTGCCTTTTCCTGATGATCTTTTTCGACGCCTGCCGTCCACGACGTGATATCATCTAAAAGATCAATCTTGCTGGTAGAATCATTTTTTTGAAGCTGTTCACAATTGATAACTACCTCGACCTCTTGGCATTGTCCCAATATTGCTCCTTTGGAAAGTTTAATCGACAATTTGAACTCATTAAGTACTCTTACCGGTACACGTTCATATTGTTTTGTCATGGCCAGAGTTTTACCTACCAATATGTTCATCCTTGATTTGTTTGCTGCCTCGACAACCCACAATTTCTTTGTCCCATAATCTCCATCAATCTTTGTCCATATGATTGCCTCCGACTTCGGTGGAACTTGTTGGCTCTCCACAACAAGCACGCGCTTACTAACGTATTTGTTTTCGTAACAACAATTTAGTGGCACATCCGATTTAGTTTAACGATTGTTTTGGTGGGGAGGTATGCTCATCTTCAGCTTTACGTTTTTCGCACTTAAAGCATTTAGTGTAACCATAACTTTTTTTCTGTACTCTGTTCAACGCTTCCAAATTGTTGTCTACCCAAGCCTGAGTGTCCATTTCTAGGCGAAAAGGCCTTGTATGCAGGTTTACTCAAAAGCGAGGCTGCTTCCTGTATCAGCATGCGATACCGTTTTAGAGAATGTCCTTTTGGGGTTTGCATATGTGGCCCACTTCGTCTCTACATCGCGTATTCCATTTATGAAAGACTGGATTTTCACCCTCTCCGTATACTCTACAGGTGCGTCTGCATTTGCTAGATGGGCCAACCTCTCGATATCCGATGCAAATTCCTGCAATGTCTCATTAGCCTTCTGAAAGCGATTCTGTAGCTCTATTTGGTATATCTGTTTTCGATGTTCGCTACCATAGCGTCTCTCAACTGCATCCATCAATGCTTTATAATTATTGCGTTCACCGTCGGGAATCGTCTGTAAGGTTTCGGCTGAAGGACCCTTCAATGCCACGAACAGTGCAGCAACTTTGTCTTCAGTGCCACAATTATTCACCGCTGCCGTCTTCTCATACTGTAGCTTAAATACCTGGAAAGGAACAGAACCATCATATGACGGGGATTTTACCTTGGGAGTATTTGCTGTAGCAGATGGACGGTTCAGTTGCAACTCCTGGATACGGCCCCTTAACGCATCTACCTCGGCCTCGATTTTCTTCTCAAACTGCGATAACACCCGTGCTCAACTTTGTGATGATATTTCGGAAATACGTGCCTCCAACTTGTATGTAATACGTGTATCTTGTTCTTCCAGCTGAGATGCTATGTGTGTCTCCTGTTCTTCCAGCTTTGTTGAAATGCTTGACGACATCTGAGTCAATACAACCAACAACGCGTTTGTATCCACACTTGCCACTGGATTCAGAGGCTCCTTTGTCTCTTCAATTTTCGTCGATGCCTCCTCCACAAGATGGAAAACATAATCATCAACGTTGATTCTTTCCGCTTCCATTGCCTCCCGTAGTCGTGATTGTAGCTCGTATTTATTGCCTGTGGTGTTTAGTCCGCGTTGTTCCAACTCAATTTTGAGTTGCTGAATCTTTAATTCATTCAACTTAGCCATGTCCTTGCTACCACTGGTATTTATTTAACGATACCGCTTCTGACACCAATTGTGACGAATTCGATGATTCCTTGATTATTAATCCTGGGTTCAATCACTATAAATTCAAATAAACACAAGCGCAGATATTGTAACTAATAGCTAGTTTTATTTACTAGTAAGAAGCTCAATACAAATTGAAGAGTTTGGTAACTTCGCAGTACTTCACTGTTAAACGCTTGAAAATAAACTGATCAACCTCACTTGCTTGGTCACCGCCTTATATAGTCCGACAGGGTGCTTGCCTACGCACCGAAAACATTCTTGGTTTTTCGCTCTTCGTGTTCTCGAAGGGTCGGTGTTATTTATTGACATCTCTTTGCCTTGTACTCGCAAACATTCGCGCTATCTCTCTTCCTCTTCCTAGGTACACGCATGCATGCATACGACTAGCCATTGCCATCGCTGTTGTGTTTAACTAGTGGTGGGAGTGTTATTGAGTTAGGAATGGTACATGCTTGAGAATAATGGCCACAATATGAAACTTAGTACACCAATGAAGTGGAGGGAACCAACTTGCCATTCGACGGACTGCTATATTTGTACCACAGAAGTATTTGGGGTTGGAAATTCAAGAAAAGTACCGCATGCCAGCGTATCTACAGCGTGATTGCCAGTACCAAATGCAACAGAAGGTGCTCATCTAACTACATTGCCATTGCCACATTCAACTTTAGTTCCAGGTCCAGTTTCATAGTCAACAGGAGCGTCTGATTACGCGGCATCAAGTTGTACTGAACTTCACACGGAAAACGAAAGAAACGCTTTGTGACAAGCACAACTCAATGATTGGGTAAGAGATGTGGAATTGTCCAAGGTAAAGGCCGAGCTACATGCCTTTCGTATGCAAAAATTTAAATTCCTTTCATCCGATGTTAAGGTAATATATTATAGAAATCGTTACGAACCATTTTGCAAGTTCTATATGTTACGGAAAGCTGTGTTTCGACCTTTAGTCACGGACCGGTCCGTACATCAATACAACCTTGCACACCCAGCGGACCAAAAAAAAAAGACTGCGAACATTACCTAATTGCAAGTGGCAGAGGCAGCTAAGTTCGTGTTGTTCGATTTCCGGCCTTTCCATTTCAAACAGCCGACCGAACAGCACGAAGCGAAAACCAGGGTAAGCAAACAAAATAATTTTATCTTGAAACCTGTCATTAAGTTGGAAAAAAATACACACATAGGTGCAGCAGCAGTTAGGGAAAAGCACGATAAAGCTTATGCACAGACGCAGACCAAGGTCAAACGGAGGATTGAGCAGAGCGACGAGGATTCACGCCAGAGAGCCGCAACGCCTCACATATTCCGAAACACGCACACCAGAAACCAGCCAAAGATCTGAAGCATCGAATTAGCAGCAACAACAACAACAACGCCTGGGAGCCGCAAAGAGACACGGCCAGGGCAAGAACCATATAGATCACATACAGCAGGTATCAACGGTGACGGGAACGAGCAGGTTTTGCAGACACGCGTAAGCTTATATTATAAAAGTTGATGTCGGGTAAGTGAAAATTTGCAATCGGAATCTCCCTAATAAATCAGTTGCGTCACGCCAAGAGCGGGTTTCACATTTGTTGCTGGCAGCGAAGATAGGCCGGAGCGCAAAAGGGTAACTGTGTTATTTCTATCTGCGCACATAGCGCACCACAGCGTCTGCCGCTGTGCGAGAGCACGTCAAACAAAACATCAAGGAAGAGCAGGTGGACTGCGCAGTCTGGTTTACGAAGTCACCCTCTAATAGCTATAATTGTCAATGCTCATCTGCTTGCGCTCATTCGGTACGCGCGTGCATAAATATATATACAAACGAACATAAAAGCTGTGGCACATCGCTTGCGGGGAATCGTGGAGTAGGAGTAGATTTGTAGTAGCGTAGACTTAAGTATATATTAAGCACAAGAAAAAAAAAAAGGAGTGAAGTGTCAGAGAACAGTCGGGGGTGCTAGTATACGCTGGTGTGCGAGAGTTCTGGAGAGCGAAGTGAGAAGCTAGGTGCGGCCTGGTTCAAACAACCAGGTCAATCTTCGCGCCGCGCGCAGGTGACCAGCCCCGGCAGTTCCCTGGCGTGTCCACTCCAAATCGTCACAGTAGGCAATCGATGCAAAATAGAGCGAAACTGCATGTATGTGCGGTGCTAATGTGAGCATGAAGTATAGGCAAAGTGGTAGTACAGTATAACTGCGTTTAAGATTGAATCTTGGCGATGTTAGTCGCAACCCGCTCAGCTTGATACCAAGGCGCCCTAGAGACACAGCTGCTAGGGACAAATAATCCTAAATCGTTAGAGAAGTGGGACATGAGGACCCAATTCCCGACTTGCCACTTTCAATATATATGAAGTGCGAACATATCGAACATTGTGTGAGAGCCCTGTTGTTGCGAATTTGCGGTGGCAATGTGTCGCAACTTTGTTGCGGGAGAGCTTAGTAGTTGAGTTTTGTTAGACGCAGCGACAACATCACCGGAGCAACATTGCATAAGCATACGCGTTGGGCGAACGAGGCCGAGCGGTTCGAAGCAACCGGGTGCTCAGACATCGATCAGTCTACATTTCTTTGTTTGCAAACACCCTGAGAACCTTTAAATGTTTGAGCTTGGTGTCTTTGTGACTCTCAGCGAGTGTACAAGGCAATGTAATTATCAAAACTTTTAATTTGGCTGGACATATCCGGTATGCACATGAACATTCCGTTGTCAATTAGAAGCAATTGAGAGCGGGAGTATAAGGTATAGGATTGCATAAAGGAGTACTCATCAGGTTGAAGATAACTTTATGTACTCAATCCAATATAATTTTCCTCTGTAAGTTAGATTATGCACACCCGTATTTTACATAAAGATAAATAACTTTAATGTATGAACACACAAGAATTTGTTTAGAAAAGGTAATTCTTCCTACACGTTGAATATGATTTCTTTTCATAACACACATGTAACAACATACACTTGCATATACATATATATTTTTGATCTGCATAAGGATGCCTAGGTACTGCATCCGCGTTAGAGATAGGTTAGTTAGTTTATTGCGAGTACATCAGCTGTAGACTGAAACGTTGGGTTACTTGTCAGTTTAGAATAGCCGTAAGCATAGTCAGATGCCTGACATAGAGTATATAAGCAAGCGAATGAACGCAGAGGGCTAGATGCCTCAAGATTAGATATATAAGTGGAACAAATCCACACCAATGTAAACCAATCAATTGAAACAAGAAATTAAACGTAAAGAATTGCTAGAACAAACAATGGGTGTGTGATGAATATGGAGGGCGGGTGACTGCGTGGATATCAGACAGACGGACGTGAGGACAGACGCGTTGTTGGGTCAACAAGTCAGGCCATAGTTGACAATGGTAGGGAGGGTGAAGAGTGCAGAATGGCCAGCCTAGATTTAGTGGAGGCGAACTGCAGCGACGACGACGACGAGGCATCAGTTGGGGTGTACGCGAGAAGAGGGGTTTGTAGCAGCTATATCAGCAGACGGGTACGAAGTTTTTCTAGGTTGTATCTGCGGTACATAATATCATCGGCACTGATCATTCAACATCCACCCCCAATCCGGCGAGCTCAGTCGCGCAACGCAAGCGTACCCAGCGGATCATCAGGCTATGGGGTTTCTTCGCAGGGACTTCACACGCAGTACCCAGGTAACATCAAGAAAATGGCGCCCAACGTGGGGCCACGAGAGTGGCTATAAAAAAAAGAATCAAGGCGAACTCGCGGTGTACCATCTCGATGCGTTGTCGTTTGGACAGCAATACTATGTTAGCGATAGGTAATTTTTTTGTTTTTTCGTTAGTAACTCATGAGGTCGTATGGAGGCTGCATGAGGTATTGGCGATGTTAACAAAGTTTTTTTTGGGGAACGGCGGGGTCGGCTACTGATCATCAGGTCGAGTACCAAATATCCAAGAGGTAGATCTCGTTGTGAAGCGAATGCCTTGCTGGCGAAACGACCGCCACCCACGTGCGTGTGAGGTAGTTTCGGGGAGACATTCGCGGTAGGAAAATGAGGCTAGCCCATCAGGATGAGGGTCATATCCTGTTGGTAGTGGACTCAATAAAGGAAATAGGTTTATTTGATAGGAAAAGGGGGGATCATCGTTAACTATGGTGACGGTGATAGAAGTTATGGTTTTTTTTTTGGACGGAATCGGCTACTGGTTATCTGATTATTACTTGGCATAATCATGAGGTAGATTCGGCGGTTCGGGGTCGTCTTACTGGCGATGCGGCTACTACCTGCGGGAATAGGTTCTCGTTCGTATGAGGTAGCTTCCCAGAGATGCACCCCGATCCGACACGTGTCCAGCCCAACTGGAGAAGATTGAATCCGGTTGGTAGTGGATAAGAATAGGAGGGAGACGTTCAGTAGGAAGACAGGGGGGGACGAGACGGTATAGGACGGATAAGGTGGAGACGCAATCACCCAAGTTCAGTTCATCACACACATTTGTTATATAAAATCACTTATTGGTAAATTGAAACTCCGTTAGGATAGGGAGTTGAGGTTTATATATATATTTTTTCTTTCTTCGAAAGCTTTGCGCGCAGACGAGAACGCGGACGAACATTATATTCAGAAACTTCTTTTATAAACTCAAAGATCTCTCAAAAGTCCCTTCATGATGACCAGAAAGGGTAGTCGAAAGCCTGGTACATCGACGCAAAAGGAGGTTGACACCTCAAAGTCGGCGGGGGAACAGGAGGGTGAGGCTGACCTGGAGCAGTTGTTCTCGGGCGAAGCCGAGCCTGTGGCATCGGCCTCGCAACCTAGGCAAAGGCTGATCTCGGTTGGGGAAATTGCGTCTCCGGAGGCGAGCATGATAGACAAAGTGGGGGGCGAGCTTCTACAGAAGTTTGAAGCAATGTTCTTCCAGTATCAGATGGAGGTAAACCGCGCTACAGCGCATGCCATTCGCGAGGCCATGACCGCCACGCGGAAAGACGTCAGATCTCTGGGGGAGCGAATCTCGAACATGGAGAAGATCCGCGAATGCTCACAGGCTATTGTGCAGAAGACTCCCGTTCCCACATCGCCAAGAGAGAGCGAGGTGGCCAGAAAGGAGGAGGAGCAGATAGCAATTCAGCCAGAAAATACTGGGCAAAGGCTCTTCACTCGAAGTCCACAGAGTAGACATACATTCACGGACAGTAACACAAAAACCAGATTTAAGACCATTAGGGACTGGGGCCTGAAGTACGATGGTGGTAGCAAGTCAATCCCCATCGAGCGATTTCTGTTTAGGGTGGAGACACTGCAGAAGCGACATAGCATTTCTTCAGGCGATCTGTACGCGAATTTCCATTTATTGTTGAGCGGAGCCGCACAGGAGTGGTTCTGGTTATATATGGAGGAGCACGCTGGTGAGGAGGAAGATGGATTCGTTCACCTCAGGGCAGCCCTGCTGGATCACTTCCGCAAAGCGGAGTGTGACGAGGAAATACGGCAGGCCATGAACGAAAGAAGGCAGGATCATCGAGAGTCGTTTGACGATTACTACGCATGTGTGCGGGGAATGGCTTCAACTATGAAATCGCCCATGCCAGAAGGAAATTTGGTCAACCTTATGCGGAGGAACCTCAAGTCAAGGATCAAGAACCTAATATTCGGCTGCCAGATAACAACGCTCGTGGAGCTGAAGTCCCAGTGCCGGCGTGCGGAGAAGCACTTCGAAGAGTACGAGCGGAAGTTCGTGAAGAAAAGAGATGTCGAAGAGATCGGTTTGCTACATGGCGAGAACGATGACGACAAGGACGGTGGGCCAGTGGTGGAAGCGTTCGAAAGGCGAGACCATGGCTGCAAGAGAAGTGAGAGCTCCAGGAGACCAACGGACTTGGCGAAGAGGAAGTCGTACCAGCAGGGATGCGATTCTCGATTCCACGATCTAAGATGTTACAAATGCGACGAGGAGGGCGCAAAGTTTGCTACTTGTGAGAAGTGCAAGCAGGAAAACTGCTTCCCTGGCGGAGGCACCCGGAAATCGGGCCAGGAGAAGAAGCTCCCGGAGAACAACCAGTGAGGAGAGTCCTGCTGAAAAGAGACGCGCCGAAATGCGAGGCAGAGCCCAAGCAGACCCAGACACTACATCAGACGTTACAAGAGAAAGAGAGACGGTATCAGGGAGTAAGGCATAGGATATTCGGAGCCAAAGGAAGCATTGACAAAGGAGGAGCTACAGGGAACAGGCATAGGCGTGCCAGGAAAATAGAGAATCTCCGGGCGATGGACAGAGAATGCAGAAGAATGAGTTAGGCAATAGCAGCAACCGTGATCAGAAGCGACGGAGACCGACGACCATATGCAGAGGTGGCGGAGTGTCTCTCAAAGGCAAGGTTGACTATAAACTTGCAAAAGTCGAAGTTCTGCCAAAGGGAGATCAAATACCTGGGATTCATCATCGGGCAAGGTGGACTGCGCACGGATCCTTCCAAGATACAGGCCATGATCGAATTTCCAGTTCCGAAAAGCATTAAGCAATTGCGACGATTTCTCGGACTAACAGGGTGGTATAGAAGGTTTATTCCCAACTTCGCCAGCGCATCTGCGCCACTGACGGACTGCCTCAAGAAGAGGAAGGACTTCTCCATGACACCAGAAGCCGTAGCCGCATTCGAAGAGCTGAAGAACGACTTGACATCCCCGAAAGTTCTCGTGAACCCGGACTTTGACGAACATTTCTTCATTCAGTGTGATGCTTCCACGATAGGCATTGGGGCAGTTCTGTTCCAATTGGACGACGAAGGAAGGGAACGTCCTATTTCGTATATATCCCAGAAGTTGAATGCTGCCCAAAGAAAATACACTACAACTGAACTCGAGTGTCTAGCCGCAGTCACCAGCGTAAAAAAGTTTCGGCCGTACATCGAAGGCACTCCGTTCACCATCATAACGGATCACATGAGCTTAAAGTGGCTTATGAGCCAACGAGACCTATCCGGACGACTAGCTCGTTGGAGTCTTAAGTTACAGTCGTTTGACTTCAAGATAATCCATCGGAAGGGGGCGCAGAACATCGTGCCGGATGCACTAAGTCGAGTTCACATGGAGGAAATAGACGTCGAAGGGTTCGGAACGGATATAGCGTTAAATGACAAGGAATACCAGTCGGACAGCTATCAGCGGCTTGTGAAGGCAGTTCAAGAAAATTCGGAAAGGGTGCCTGATGTCAAGGTGGTAGACAACATAATATTTAAACGAGTAGGCTTCCGGAGAGGGGATGAGGTGGAAGACAATATCTGGAAGATCTGGGTACCAGAGGGGCTACGGGAAGTAATGATGCATCGAATGCACAATGAAAAGGCAGCGGGCCATGGAGGTATAACCAAGACCGTTCATCGCTTGCAAAACAGGTATTATTGGCCAGGGATGGCTGCCGCAGTCAAGACTTACATAGGGCAGTGCGAAGTTTGCAAATGCAGTAAAGCAACAAACAAGGTGAGTCGGCCACTCATGGGGGCGCGCACAAAGACAGAAAGGGTATTTCAGCGACTGTACATTGATTTTTGCGGGCCATATCCACGCTCACGAGAGGGAAACTGCTACATCTTTGTGGTTTTAGATCATTATTCCAAATTCCCACTTCTTAAACCCATGAGGAACGCTACAGCCAAGGGGGTGATACTATACCTGGAGAACGAGGTCTTCCATGTATTTGGGGTCCCCGAAGTTGTGCACTCTGACAATGGGCGGCAATTTATTTCAGAGAAATTTCAGGAATTCCTTAGCGCTTACGGAGTCAAGCACGTAAGAACAGCGGGGTACTCGCCGCAGGCGAACGCTTCGGAGAGGATTAATCGGTCGCTGCTAGCCATCATCAGATCCTATATTGGAGAAGAGGACCAACGATCGTGGGATGCACAAGTTTCCAGGGCAGCTTTCGCACTGCGCAGTGCAATCCACGAGGCGATTCAGATGGAACCATACAAGGCAGTTTTTGGCCAGAGCATGATCCAGCATGGAGAGTCCTATACATTGCTTCGAAAACTTGATCAGGTGGCTGAGTCGGATACAGAACTCGTGCCAAAGGATCTCCGACTCAAAGTCCTCAGGGACAAAATATCACAAAGCCTGAAGCGGGCGCATGAAAAGGGGCGCAGGGCGTATAACATGCGTGCCAAGCCCATAGTCTACGCAGTGGGACAGGTGGTCTATCGGAAAAGCTTTCGGCAGAGCGATGCGACGCGAGGGTTCAACGCCAAATTGGCATCGAAGTTCACTAGGGCTGTGATCACACGACGCGTAGGGCAGTGCCTTTATGAGTTAGCAGACATGAGGGGCAGGCATGTGGGAGTGTACCATGCCAAGGACCTCAAGGTGGGAAGCAGGGACGCGGGTTCGAGCCCCACCAGCACCAACGCAACATCATCTTTCTGTCTTTCGAGCTCACCAACTCACCACGGTTCATCGCTTAGCTCGCCCTGTTACGGAAAGCTGTGTTTCGACCTTTAGTCACGGACGGGTCCGTGCATCAATACAACCTTGCACACCCAGCGGACCAAAAAAAAAAAAAAAGACTTTGCGAACATTACCTAATTGCAAGTGGCAGAGGCAGCTAAGTTCGTGTTGTTCGATTTCCGGCCTTTCCATTTCAAACAGCCGACCGAACAGCACGAAGCGAAAACCAGGGTAAGCAAACAAAATAATTTTATCTTGAAACCTGTCATTAAGTTGGAAAAAAATACACACATAGGTGCAGCAGCAGTTAGGGAAAAGCACGATAAAGCTTATGCACAGACGCAGACCAAGGTCAAACGGAGGATTGAGCAGAGCGACGAGGATTCACGCCAGAGAGCCGCAACGCCTCACATATTCCGAAACACGCACACCAGAAACCAGCCAAAGATCTGAAGCATCGAATTAGCAGCAACAACAACAACAACGCCTGGGAGCCGCAAAGAGACACGGCCAGGGCAAGAACCATATAGATCACATACAGCAGGTATCAACGGTGACGGGAACGAGCAGGTTTTGCAGACACGCGTAAGCTTATATTATAAAAGTTGATGTCGGGTGAGTGAAAATTTGCAATCGGAATCTCCCTAATAAATCAGTTGCGTCACGCCAAGAGCGGGTTTCACATTTGTTGCTGGCAGCGAAGATAGGCCGGAGCGCAAAAGGGTAACTGTGTTATTTCTATCTGCGCATATAGCGCACCACAGCGTCTGCCGCTGTGCGAGAGCACGCCAAACAAAACATCAAGGAAGAGCAGGTGGACTGCGCAGTCTGGTTTACGAAGTCACCCTCTAATAGCTATAATTGTCAATGCTCATCTGCTTGCGCTCATTCGGTACGCGCGTGCATAAATATATATACAAACGAACATAAAAGCTGTGGCACATCGCTTGCGGGGAATCGTGGAGTAGGAGTAGATTTGTAGTAGCGTAGACTTAAGTATATATTAAGCACAAGAAAAAAAAAAAGGAGTGAAGTGTCAGAGAACAGTCGGGGGTGCTAGTATACGCTGGTGTGCGAGAGTTCTGGAGAGCGAAGTGAGAAGCTAGGTGCGGCCTGGTTCAAACAACCAGGTCAATCTTCGCGCCGCGCGCAGGTGACCAGCCCCGGCAGTTCCCTGGCGTGTCCACTCCAAATCGTCACAGTAGGCAATCGATGCAAAATAGAGCGAAACTGCATGTATGTGCGGTGCTAATGTGAGCATGAAGTATAGGCAAAGTGGTAGTACAGTATAACTGCGTTTAAGATTGAATCTTGACGATGTTAGTCGCAACCCGCTCAGCTTGATACCAAGGCGCCCTAGGGACACAGCTGCTAGGGACAAATAATCTGATTTTTGTTGGAACGATTTTCCGTCATCCCTTGTCAAGTTTGGTTTTGTGACAAACCGGTTTCGGCGTTCTGCCATTTTCAATGCCTAGTTTCGTTCTGGTCTGTGTCTATCCGCTGCGTTGTTTTTATAGTGCTTTACAAAAAACAGCAGTGTTGATTTTTGCAGTTTGGTTCATATTTCGTTTTTGCTTGTTCATTGTTACGTGTTTGGTTGCTGTACCTGCTGGTTTGTGCAGTTTACAAAAAACAGCACAAGCCAGCAGGTACAGCAACCAAACACGTAACAATGAACAAGCAAAAACGAAATATGAACCAAACTGCAAAAATCACCGATTTCTACCTACCTCAACCTACCGCTTAGCTAACAAGCGGTATGTCTACATACCTACAAAAACAACCCTTGGGACAGATAACAATTCGGACGTATCAATACCGCGCACACACACACGCATATTAACGTTACCTACCACGAACACATAGATTGACATTACCTGCCACAGCACGCACGGACTATAAAAACAACGCAGCGGATAGACACAGACCAGAACGAAACTAGGCATTGAAAATGGCAGAACGCCGAAACCGGTTTGTCACAAAACCAAACTTGACAAGGGATGACGGAAAATCGTTCCAACAAAAATCAGCTTACTACCCTGTCGGAAGATCAACACAACAAGACAAATAATCCTAAATCGTTAGAGAAGTGGGACATGAGGACCCAATTCCCGACTTGCCACTTTCAATATATATGAAGTGCGAACATATCGAACATTGTGTGAGAGCCCTGTTGTTGCGAATTTGCGGTGGCAATGTGTCGCAACTTTGTTGCGGGAGAGCTTAGTAGTTGAGTTTTGTTAGACGCAGCGACAACATCACCGGAGCAACATTGCATAAGCATACGCGTTGGGCGAACGAGGCCGAGCGGTTCGAAGCAACCGGGTGCTCAGATATCGATCAGTCTACATTTCTTTGTTTGCAAACACCCTGAGAACCTTTAAATGTTTGAGCTTGGTGTCTTTGTGACTCTCAGCGAGTGTACAAGGCAATGTAATTATCAAAACTTTTAATTTGGCTGGACATATCCGGTATGCACATGAACATTCCGTTGTCAATTAGAAGCAATTGAGAGCGGGAGTATAAGGTATAGGATTGCATAAAGGAGTACTCATCAGGTTGAAGATAACTTTATGTACTCAATCCAATATAATTTTCCTCTGTAAGTTAGATTATGCACACCCGTATTTTACATAAAGATAAATAACTTAAATGTATGAACACACAAGAATTTGTTTAGAAAAGGTAATTCTTCCTACACGTTGAATATGATTTCTTTTCATAACACACATGTAACAACATACACTTGCATATACATATATATTTTTGATCTGCATAAGGATGCCTAGGTACTGCATCCGCGTTAGAGATAGGTTAGTTAGTTTATTGCGAGTACATCAGCTGTAGACTGAAACGTTGGGTTACTTGTCAGTTTAGAATAGCCGTAAGCATAGTCAGATGCCTGACATAGAGTATATAAGCAAGCGAATGAACGCAGAGGGCTAGATGCCTCAAGATTAGATATATAAGTGGAACAAATCCACACCAATGTAAACCAATCAATTGAAACAAGAAATTAAACGTAATGAATTGCTAGAACAAACAATGGGTGTGTGATGAATATGGAGGGCGGGTGACTGCGTGGATATCAGACAGACGGACGTGAGGACAGACGCGTTGTTGGGTCAACAAGTCAGGCCATAGTTGACAATGGTAGGGAGGGTGAAGAGTGCAGAAAGGCATCAGTTGGGGTGTACGCGAGAAGAGGGGTTTGTAGCAGCTATATCAGCAGACGGGTACGAAGTTTTTCTAGGTTGTATCTGCGGTACATAATATCATCGGCACTGATCATTCAACATCCACCCCCAATCCGGCGAGCTCAGTCGCGCAACGCAAGCGTACCCAGCGGATCATCAGGCTATGGGGTTTCTTCGCAGGGACTTCACACGCAGTACCCAGGTAACATCAAGAAAATGGCGCCCAACGTGGGGCCACGAGAGTGGCTATAAAAAAAAGAATCAAGGCGAACTCGCGGTGTACCATCTCGATGCGTTGTCGTTTGGACAGCAATACTATGTTAGCGATAGGTAATTTTTTTGTTTTTTCGTTAGTAACTCATGAGGTCGTATGGAGGCTGCATGAAGTATTGGCGATGTTAACAAAGTTTTTTTTGGGGAACGGCGGGGTCGGCTACTGATCATCAGGTCGAGTACCAAATATCCATGAGGTAGATCTCGTTGTGAAGCGAATGCCTTGCTGGCGAAACGACCGCCACCCACGTGCGTGTGAGGTAGTTTCGGGGAGACATTCGCGGTAGGAAAAATGAGGCTAGCCCATCAGGATGAGGGTCATATCCTGTTGGTAGTGGACTCAATAAAGGAAATAGGTTTATTTGAAAGGAAAAGGGGGGATCATCGTTAACTATGGTGACGGTGATAGAAGTTATGGTTTTTTTTTTGGACGGAATCGGCTACTGGTTATCTGATTATTACTTGGCATAATCATGAGGTAGATTCGGCGGTTCGGGGTCGTCTTACTGGCGATGCGGCTACTACCTGCGGGAATAGGTTCTCGTTCGTATGAGGTAGCTTCCCAGAGATGCACCCCGATCCGACACGTGTCCAGCCCAACTGGAGAAGATTGAATCCGGTTGGTAGTGGATAAGAATAGGAGGGAGACGTTCAGTAGGAAGACAGGGGGGGACGAGACGGTATAGGACGGATAAGGTGGAGACGCAATCACCCAAGTTCAGTTCATCACACACATTTGTTATATAAAATCACTTATTGGTAAATTGAAACTCCGTTAGGATAGGGAGTTGAGGTTTATATATATATTTTTTCTTCGAAAGCTTTGCGCGCAGACGAGAACGCGGACGAACATTATATTCAGAAACTTCTTTTATAAACTCAAAGATCTCTCAAAAGTCCCTTCATGATGACCAGAAAGGGTAGTCGAAAGCCTGGTACATCGACGCAAAAGGAGGTTGACACCTCAAAGTCGGCGGGGGAACAGGAGAGTGAGGCTGACCTGGAGCAGTTGTTCTCGGGCGAAGCCGAGCCTGTGGCATCGGCCTCGCAACCTAGGCAAAGGCTGATCTCGGTTGGGGAAATTGCGTCTCCGGAGGCGAGCATGATAGACAAAGTGGGGGGCGAGCTTCTACAGAAGTTTGAAGCAATGTTCTTCCAGTATCAGATGGAGGTAAACCGCGCTACAGCGCATGCCATTCGCGAGGCCATGACCGCCACGCGGAAAGACTTCAGATCTCTGGGGGAGCGAATCTCGAACATGGAGAAGATCCGCGAATGCACACAGGCTATTGTGCAGAAGACTCCCGTTCCCACATCGCCAAGAGAGAGCGAGGTGGCCAGAAAGGAGGAGGAGCAGATAGCAATTCAGCCAGAAAATACTGGGCAAAGGCTCTTCACTCGAAGCCCACAGAGTAGACATACACCCCCTGCGGGTTAGGGGTTTAGAATATGCCCGAGGTAGGCATACCGGTCGTAAGAGGCGACTAATATGCACAAAGGTAATGACGTGCAACTCGATGGTTGATCTACGGATATGATGCCTCTCACCTCTCATTACCCATCTCTCCTTCCTTACGGAAGGAGGGGTGACATGACCTAGAAGGTTCCTCTGGTCATACCAAATCGCTACCACGACAGTCGGGCAGTACCGCAAGGGAGTACCGGAGCGTACCGGATTCATATCCGGCCAAGGACTGTCAGTTCGACAGCAACCCCCAAAACCTTCGGGGAGTGTTTTTGTCGTTACAACAACAACAACAACAAGAGTAGACATACATTCACGGACAGTAACACAAAAACCAGATTTAAGACCATTAGGGACTGGGGCCTGAAGTACGATGGTGGTAGCAAGTCAATCCCCATCGAGCGATTTCTGTTTAGGGTGGAGACACTGCAGAAGCGACATAGCATTTCTTCAGGCGATCTGTACGCGAATTTCCATTTATTGTTGAGCGGAGCCGCACAGGAGTGGTTCTGGTTATATATGGAGTAGCACGCTGGTGAGGAGGAAGATGGATTCGTTCACCTCAGGGCAGCCCTGCTGGATCACTTCCGCAAAGCGGAGTGTGACGAGGAAATACGGCAGGCCATGAACGAAAGAAGGCAGGATCATCGAGAGTCGTTTGACGATTACTACGCATGTGTGCGGGGAATGGCTTTAACTATGAAATCGCCCATGCCAGAAGGAAATTTGGTCAACCTTATGCGGAGGAACCTCAAGTCAAGGATCAAGAACCTAATATTCGGCTGCCAGATAACGCTCGTGGACCTGAAGTCCCAGTGCCGGCGTGCGGAGAAGCACTTCGAAGAGTACGAGCGGAAGTTCGTGAAGAAAAGAGATGTCGAAGAGATCGGTTTGCTACATGGCGAGAACGATGACGACAAGGACGGTGGGCCAGTGGTGGAAGCGTTCGAAAGGCGAGACCATGGCTGCAAGAGAAGTGAGAGCTCCAGGAGACCAACGGACTTGGCGAAGAGGAAGTCGTACCAGCAGGGATGCGATTCTCGATTCCACGATCTAAGATGTTACAAATGCGACGAGGAGGGCGCAAAGTTTGCTACTTGTGAGAAGTGCAAGCAGGAAAACTGCTTCCCTGGCGGAGGCACCGGGAAATCGGGCCAGGAGAAGAAGCTCCCGGAGAACAACCAGTGAGGAGAGTCCTGCTGAAAAGAGACGCGCCGAAATGCGAGGCAGAGCCCAAGCAGACCCAGACACTACATCAGACGTTACAAGAGAAAGAGAGACGGTATCAGGAAGTAAGGCATAGGATATTCGGAGCCAAAGGAAGCATTGACAAAGGAGGAGCTACAGGGAACAGGCATAGGCGTGCCAGGAAAATAGAGAATCTCCGGGCGATGGACAGAGAATGCAGAAGAATGAGTTAGGCAATAGCAGCAACCGTGATCAGTAGCGACGGAGACCGACGACCATATGCAGAGGTGGCGGAGTGTCTCTCAAAGGCAAGGTTGACTATAAACTTGCAAAAGTCGAAGTTCTGCCAAAGGGAGATCAAATACCTGGGATTCATCATCGGGCGAGGTGAACTGCGCACGGATCCTTCCAAGATACAGGCCATGATCGAATTTCCAGTTCCGAAAAGCATTAAGCAATTGCGACGATTTCTCGGACTAACAGGGTGGTATAGAAGGTTTATTCCCAACTTCGCCAGCGCATCTGCGCCACTGACGGACTGCCTCAAGAAGAGGAAGGACTTCTCCATGACACCAGAAGCCGTAGCCGCATTCGAAGAGCTGAAGAACGACTTGACATCCTCGAAAGTTCTCGTGAACCCGGACTTTGACGAACATTTCTTCATTCAGTGTGATGCTTCCACGATAGGCATTGGGGCAGTTCTGTTCCAATTGGACGACGAAGGAAGGGAACGTCCTATTTCGTATATATCCCAGAAGTTGAATGCTGCCAAAGAAAATACACTATATCAATACCGCGCACACACACACGCATATTAACGTTACCTACCACGAAAACATAGATTGACATTACCTGCCACAGCACCCACGGACTATAAAAACAACGCAGCGGATAGACACAGACCAGAACGAAGCTAGGCATTGAAAATGGCAGAACGCCGAAACCGGTTTGTCACAAAACCAAACTTGACAAGGGATGACGGAAAATCGTTCCAACAAAAATCAAAATACACTATAACTGAACTCGAGTGTCTAGCCGCAGTCACCAGCGTAAAAAAGTTTCGGCCGTACATCGAAGGCACTCCGTTCACCATCATAACGGATCACATGAGCTTAAAGTGGCTTATGAGCCAACGAGACCTATCCGGACGACTAGCTCGTTGGAGTCTTAAGTTACAGTCGTTTGACTTCAAGATAATCCATCGGAAGGGGGCGCAGAACATCGTGCCGGATGCACTAAGTCGAGTTCACATGGAGGAAATAGACGTCGAAGGGTTCGGAACGGATATAGCGTTAAATGACAAGGAATACCAGTCGGACAGCTATCAGCGGCTTGTGAAGGCAGTTCAAGAAAATTCGGAAAGGGTGCCTGATGTCAAGGTGGTAGACAACATAATATTTAAACGAGTAGGCTTCCGGAGAGGGGATGAGGTGGAAGACAATATCTGGAAGATCTGGGTACCAGAGGGGCTACGGGAAGTACTGATGCATCGAATGCACAATGAAAAGGCAGCGGGCCATGGAGGTATAACCAAGACCGTTCATCGCTTGCAAAACAGGTATTATTGGCCAGGGATGGCTGCCGCAGTCAAGACTTACATAGGGCAGTGCGAAGTTTGCAAATGCAGTAAAGCAACAAACAAGGTGAGTCGGCCACTCATGGGGGCGCGCACAAAGACAGAAAGGGTATTTCAGCGACTGTACATTGATTTTTGCGGGCCATATCCACGCTCACGAGAGGGAAACTGCTACATCTTTGTGGTTTTAGATCATTATTCCAAATTCCCACTTCTTAAACCCATGAGGAACGCTACAGCCAAGGGGGTGATACTATACCTGGAGAACGAGGTCTTCCATGTATTTGGGGTCCCCGAAGTTGTGCACTCTGACAATGGGCGGCAATTTATTTCAGAGAAATTTCAGGAATTCCTTAGCGCTTACGGAGTCAAGCACGTAAGAACAGCGGGGTACTCGCCGCAGGCGAACGCTTCGGAGAGGATTAATCGGTCGCTGCTAGCCATCATCAGATCCTATATTGAAGAAGAGGACCAACGATCGTGCAATCCACGAGGCGATTCAGATGGAACCATACAAGGCAGTTTTTGGCCAGAGCATGATCCAGCATGGAGAGTCCTATACATTGCTTCGAAAACTTGATCAGGTGGCTGAGTCGGATACAGAACTCGTGCCAAAGGATCTCCGACTCAAAGTCCTCAGGGACAAAATATCACAAAGCCTGAAGCGGGCGCATGAAAAGGGGCGCAGGGCGTATAACATGCGTGCCAAGCCCATAGTCTACGCAGTGGGACAGGTGGTCTATCGGAAAAGCTTTCGGCAGAGCGATGCGACGCGAGGGTTCAACGCCAAATTGGCATCGAAGTTCACTAGGGCTGTGATCACACGACGCGTAGGGCAGTGCCTTTATGAGTTAGCAGACATGAGGGACAGGCATGTGGGAGTGTACCATGCCAAGGACCTCAAAGTGGGAAGCAGGGACGCGGGTTCGAGCCCCACCAGCACCAACGCAACATCATCTTTCTGTCTTTCGAGCTCACCAACTCACCACGGTTCATCGCTTAGCTCGCCCTGTTACGGAAAGCTGTGTTTCGACCTTTAGTCACGGACGGGTCCGTGCATCAATACAACCTTGCACACCCAGCGGACCAAAAAAAAAGACTTTGCGAACATTACCTAATTGCAAGTGGCAGAGGCAGCTAAGTTCGTGTTGTTCGATTTCCGGCCTTTCCATTTCAAACAGCCGACCGAACAGCACGAAGCGAAAACCAGGGTAAGCAAACAAAATAATTTTATCTTGAAACCTGTCATTAAGTTGGAAAAAAATACACACATAGGTGCAGCAGCAGTTAGGGAAAAGCACGATAAAGCTTATGCACAGACGCAGACCAAGGTCAAACGGAGGATTGAGCAGAGCGACGAGGATTCACGCCAGAGAGCCGCAACGCCTCACATATTCCGAAACACGCACACCAGAAACCAGCCAAAGATCTGAAGCATCGAATTAGCAGCAACAACAACAACAACGCCTGGGAGCCGCAAAGAGACACGGCCAGGGCAAGAACCATATAGATCACATACAGCAGGTATCAACGGTGACGGGAACGAGCAAGTTTTGCAGACACGCGTAAGCTTATATTATAAAAGTTGATGTCGGGTGAGTGAAAATTTGCAATCGGAATCTCCCTAATAAATCAGTTGCGTCACGCCAAGAGCGGGTTTCACATTTGTTGCTGGCAGCGAAGATAGGCCGGAGCGCAAAAGGGTAACTGTGTTATTTCTATCTGCGCACATAGCGCACCACAGCGTCTGCCGCTGTGCGAGAGCACGTCAAACAAAACATCAAGGAAGAGCAGGTGGACTGCGCAGTCTGGTTTACGAAGTCACCCTCTAATAGCTATAATTGTCAATGCTCATCTGCTTGCGCTCATTCGGTACGCGCGTGCATAAATATATATACAAACGAACATAAAAGCTGTGGCACATCGCTTGCGGGGAATCGTGGAGTAGGAGTAGATTTGTAGTAGCGTAGACTTAAGTATATATTAAGCACAAGAAAAAAAAAAAAAGGAGTGAAGTGTCAGAGAACAGTCGGGGGTGCTAGTATACGCTGGTGTGCGAGTGTTCTGGAGAGCGAAGTGAGAAGCTAGGTGCGGCCTGGTTCAAACAACCAGGTCAATCTTCGCGCCGCGCGCAGGTGACCAGCCCCGGCAGTTCCCTGGCGTGTCCACTCCAAATCGTCACAGTAGGCAATCGATGCAAAATAGAGCGAAACTGCATGTATGTGCGGTGCTAATGTGAGCATGAAGTATAGGCAAAGTGGTAGTACAGTATAACTGCGTTTAAGATTGAATCTTGGCGATGTTAGTTGCAACCCGCTCAGCTTGATACCAAGGCGCCCTAGGGACACAGCTGCTAGGGACAAATAATCCTAAATCGTTAGAGAAGTGGGACATGAGGACCCAATTCCCGACTTGCCACTTTCAATATATATGAAGTGCGAACATATCGAACATTGTGTGAGAGCCCTGTTGTTGCGAATTTGCGGTGGCAATGTGTCGCAACTTTGTTGCGGGAGAGCGTAGTAGTTGAGTTTTGTTAGACGCAGCGACAACATCACCGGAGCAACATTGCATAAGCATACGCGTTGGGCGAACGAGGCCGAGCGGTTCGAAGCAACCGGGTGCTCAGACATCGATCAGTCTACATTTCTTTGTTTGCAAACACCCTGAGAACCTTTAAATGTTTGAGCTTGGTGTCTTTGTGACTCTCAGCGAGTGTACAAGGCAATGTAATTATCAAAACTTTTAATTTGGCTGGACATATCCGGTATGCACATGAACATTCCGTTGTCAATTAGAAGCAATTGAGAGCGGGAGTATAAGGTATAGGATTGCATAAAGGAGTACTCATCAGGTTGAAGATAACTTTATGTACTCAATCCAATATAATTTTCCTCTGTAAGTTAGATTATGCACACCCGTATTTTACATAAAGATAAATAACTTAAATGTATGAACACACAAGAATTTGTTTAGAAAAGGTAATTCTTCCTACACGTTGAATATGATTTCTTTTCATAACACACATGTAACAACATACACTTGCATATACATATATATTTTTGATCTGCATAAGGATGCCTAGGTACTGCATCCGCGTTAGAGATAGGTTAGTTAGTTTATTGCGAGTACATCAGCTGTAGACTGAAACGTTGGGTTACTTGTCAGTTTAGAATAGCCGTAAGCATAGTCAGATGCCTGACATAGAGTATATAAGCAAGCGAATGAACGCAGAGGGCTAGATGCCTCAAGATTAGATATATAAGTGGAACAAATCCACACCAATGTAAACCAATCAATTGAAACAAGAAATTAAACGTAATGAATTGCTAGAACAAACAATGGGTGTGTGATGAATATGGAGGGCGGGTGACTGCGTGGATATCAGACAGACGGACGTGAGGACAGACGCGTTGTTGGGTCAACAAGTCAGGCCATAGTTGACAATGGTAGGGAGGGTGAAGAGTGCAGAAAGGCATCAGTTGGGGTGTACGCGAGAAGAGGGGTTTGTAGCAGCTATATCAGCAGACGGGTACGAAGTTTTTCTAGGTTGTATCTGCGGTACATAATATCATCGGCACTGATCATTCAACATCCACCCCCAATCCGGCGAGCTCAGTCGCGCAACGCAAGCGTACCCAGCGGATCATCAGGCTATGGGGTTTCTTCGCAGGGACTTCACACGCAGTACCCAGGTAACATCAAGAAAATGGCGCCCAACGTGGGGCCACGAGAGTGGCTATAAAAAAAAGAATCAAGGCGAACTCGCGGTGTACCATCTCGATGCGTTGTCGTTTGGACAGCAATACTATGTTAGCGATAGGTAATTTTTTTGTTTTTTCGTTAGTAACTCATGAGGTCGTATGGAGGCTGCATGAGGTATTGGCGATGTGAACAAAGTTTCTTTTGGGGAACGGCGGGGTCGGCTACTGATCATCAGGTCGAGTACCAAATATCCATGAGGTAGATCTCGTTGTGAAGCGAATGCCTTGCTGGCGAAACGACCGCCACCCACGTGCGTGTGAGGTAGTTTCGGGGAGACATTCGCGGTAGGAAAAATGAGGCTAGCCCATCAGGATGAGGGTCATATCCTGTTGGTAGTGGACTCAATAAAGGAAATAGGTTTATTTGAAAGGAAAAGGGGGGATCATCGTTAACTATGGTGACGGTGATAGAAGTTATGGTTTTTTTTTTGGACGGAATCGGCTACTGGTTATCTGATTATTACTTGGCATAATCATGAGGTAGATTCGGCGGTTCGGGGTCGTCTTACTGGCGATGCGGCTACTACCTGCGGGAGTAGGTTCTCGTTCGTATGAGGTAGCTTCCCAGAGATGCACCCCGATCCGACACGTGTCCAGCCCAACTGGAGAAGATTGAATCCGGTTGGTAGTGGATAAGAATAGGAGGGAGACGTTCAGTAGGAAGACAGGGGGGGACGAGACGGTATAGGACGGATAAGGTGGAGACGCAATCACCCAAGTTCAGTTCATCACACACATTTGTTATATAAAATCACTTATTGGTAAATTGAAACTCCGTTAGGATAGGGAGTTGAGGTTTATATATATATTTTTTCTTTCTTCGAAAGCTTTGCGCGCAGACGAGAACGCGGACAAACATTATATTCAGAAACTTCTTTTATAAACTCAAAGATCTCTCAAAAGTCCCTTCATGATGACCAGAAAGGGTAGTCGAAAGCCTGGTACATCGACGCAAAAGGAGGTTGACACCTCAAAGTCGGCGGGGGAACAGGAGAGTGAGGCTGACCTGGAGCAGTTGTTCTCGAGCGAAGCCGAGCCTGTGGCATCGGCCTCGCAACCTAGGCAAAGGCTGATCTCGGTTGGGGAAATTGCGTCGCCGGAGGCGAGCATGATAGACAAAGTGGGGGGCGAGCTTCTACAGAAGTTTGAAGCAATGTTCTTCCAATATCAGATGGAGGTAAACCGCGCTACAGGTGATGCCATTCGCGAGGCCATGACCGCCACGCGGAAAGACGTCAGATCTCTGGGGGAGCGAATCTCGAACATGGAGAAGATCCGCGAATGCACACAGGCTACTGTGCAGAAGACTCCCGTTCCCACATCGCCAAGAGAGAGCGAGGTGGCCAGAAAGGAGGAGGAGCAGATAGCAATTCAGCCAGAAAATACTGGGCAAAGGCTCTTCACTCCAAGCCCACAGAGTAGACATACATTCACGGACAGTAACACAAAAACCAGATTTAAGACCATTAGGGACTGGGGCCTGAAGTACGATGGTGGTAGCAAGTCAATCCCCATCGAGCGATTTCTGTTTAGGGTGGAGACACTGCAGAAGCGACATAGCATTTCTTCAGAGCGATCTGTACGCGAATTTCCATTTATTGTTGAGCGGAGCCGCACAGGAGTGGTTCTGGTTATATATGGAGGAGCACGCTGGTGAGGAGGAAGATGGATTCGTTCACCTCAGGGCAGCCCTGCTGGATCACTTCCGCAAAGCGGAGTGTGACGAGGATTACTACGCATGTGTGCGGGGAATGGCTTTAACTATGAAATCGCCCATGCCAGAAGGAAATTTGGTCAACCTTATGCGGAGGAACCTCAAGTCAAGGATCAAGAACCTAATATTCGGCTGCCAGATAACAACGCTCGTGGAGCTGAAGTCCCAGTGCCGGCGTGCGGAGAAGCACTTCGAAGAGTACGAGCGGAAGTTCGTGAAGAAAATGTCGAAGAGATCGGTTTGCTACATGGCGAGAACGATGACGACAAGGACGGTGGGCCAGTGGTGGAAGCGTTCGAAAGGCGAGACCATGGCTGCAAGAGAAGTGAGAGCTGCAGGAGACCAACGGACTTGGCGAAGAGGAAGTCGTACCAGCAGATTCTCGATTCCACGATCTAAGATGTTACAAATGCGACGAGGAGGGCGCAAAGTTTGCTACTTGTGAGAAGTGCAAGCAGGAAAACTGCTTCCCTGGCGGAGGCACCGGGAAATCGGGCCGGGAGAAGAAGCTCCCGGAGAACAACCAGTGAGGAGAGTCCTGCTGAAAAGAGACGCGCCGAAATGCGAGGCAGAGCCCAAGCAGACCCAGACACTACATCAGACGTTACAAGAGAAAGAGAGACGGTATCAGGAAGTAAGGCATAGGATATTCGGAGCCAAAGGAAGCATTGACAAAGGAGGAGCTACAGGGAACAGGCATAGGCGTGCCAGGAAAATAGAGAAGCTCCGGGCGATGGACAGAGAATGCAGAAGAATGAGTTAGGCAATAGCAGCAACCGTGATCAGAAGCGACGGAGACCGACGACCATATGCAGAGGTGGCGGAGTGTCTCTCAAAGGCAAGGTTGACTATAAACTTGCAAAAGTCGAAGTTCTGCCAAAGGGAGATCAAATACCTGGGATTCATCATCGGGCAAGGTGAACTGCGCACGGATCCTTCCAAGATACAGGCCATGATCGAATTTCCAGTTCCGAAAAGCATTAAGCAATTGCGACGATTTCTCGGACTAACAGGGTGGTATAGAAGGTTTATTCCCAACTTCGCCAGCGCATCTGCGCCACTGACGGACTGCCTCAAGAAGAGGAAGGACTTCTCCATGACACCAGAAGCCGTAGCCGCATTCGAAGAGCTGAAGAACGACTTGACATCCCCGAAAGTTCTCGTGAACCCGGACTTTGACAAACATTTCTTCATTCAGTGTGATGCTTCCACGATAGGCATTGGGGCAGTTCTGTTCCAATTGGACGACGAAGGAAGGGAACGTCCTATTTCGTATATATCCCAGAAGTTGAATGCTGCCCAAAGAAAATACACTATAACTGAACTCGAGTGTCTAGCCGCAGTCACCAGCGTAAAAAAGTTTCGGCCGTACATCGAAAGCACTCCGTTCACCATCATAACGGATCACATGAGCATAAAGTGGCTTATGAGCCAACGAGACCTATCCGGACGACTAGCTCGTTAGAGTCTTAAGTTACAGTCGTTTGACTTCAAGATAATCCATCGGAAGGGGGCGCAGAACATCGTGCCGGATGCACTAAGTCGAGTTCACATTGAGGAAATAGACGTCGAAGGGTTCGGAACGGATATAGCGTTAAATGACAAGGAATTCCAGTCGGACAGCTATCAGCGGCTTGTGAAGGCAGTTCAAGAAAATTCGGAAAGGGTGCCTGATGTCAACATAATATTTAAACGAGTAGGCTTCCGGAGAGGGGATGAGGTGGAAGACAATATCTGGAAGATCTGGGTACCAGAGGGGCTACGGGAAGTACTGATGCATCTAATGCACAATGGAAAGGTAGCGGGCCATGGAGGTATAACCAAGACCGTTCATCGCTTGCAAAACAGGTATTATTGGCCAGGGATGGCTGCCGCATTCAAGACTTACATAGGGCAGTGCGAAGTTTGCAAATGCAGTAAAGCAACAAACAAGGTGAGTCGGCCACTCATGGGGGCGCGCACAAAGACAGGAAGGGTATTTCAGCGACTGTACATTGATTTTTGCGGGCCATATCCACGCTCACGAGAGGGAAACTGCTACATCTTTGTGGTTTTAGATCATTATTCCAAATTCCCACTTCTTAAACCCATGAGGAACGCTACAGCCAAGGGGGTGATACTATACCTGGAGAACGAGGTCTTCCATGTATTTGGGGTCCCCGAAGTTGTGCACTCTGACAATGGGCGGCAATTTATTTCAGAGAAATTTCAGGAATTCCTTAGCGCTTACGGAGTCAAGCACGTAAGAACAGCGGGGTACTCGCCGCAGGCGAACGCTTCGGAGAGGATTAATCGGTCGCTGCTAGCCATCATCAGATCCTATATTGGAGAAGAGGACCAACGATCGTGGGATGCACAAGTTTCCAGGGCAGCTTTCGCACTGCGCAGTGCAATCCACGTGGCGATTCAGATGGAACCATACAAGGCAGTTTTTGGCCAGAGCATGATCCAGCATGGAGAGTCCTATACATTACTTCGAAAACTTGATCAGGTGGCTGAGTCGGATACAGAACTCGTGCCAAAGGATCTCCGACTCAAAGTCCTCAGGGACAAAATATCACAAAGCCTGAAGCGGGCGCATGAAAAGGGGCGCAGGGCGTATAACATGCGTGCCAAGCCCATAGTCTACGCAGTGGGACAGGTGGTCTATCGGAAAAGCTTTCGGCAGAGCGATGCGACGCGAGGGTTCAACGCCAAATTGGCATCGAAGTTCACTAGGGCTGTGATCACACGACGCGTAGGGCAGTGCCTTTATGAGTTAGCAGACATGAGGGGCAGGCATGTGGGAGTGTACCATTCCAAGGACCTCAAGGTGGGAAGCAGGGACGCGGGTTCGAGCCCCACCAGCACCAACGCAACATCATCTTTCTGTCTTTCGAGCTCACCAACTCACCACGGTTCATCGCTTAGCTCGCCCTGTTACGGAAAGCTGTGTTTCGACCTTTAGTCACGGACCGGTCCGTGCATCAATACAACCTTGCACACCCAGCGGACCAAAAAAAAAAAAAAAGACTTTGCGAACATTACCTAATTGCAAGTGGCAGAGGCAGCTAAGTTCGTGTTGTTCGATTTCCGGCCTTTCCATTTCAAACAGCCGACCGAACAGCACGAAGCGAAAACCAGGGTAAGCAAACAAAATAATTTTATCTTGAAACCTGTCGTTAAGTTGGAAAAAAATACACACATAGGTGCAGCAGCAGTTAGGGAAAAGCACGATAAAGCTTATGCACAGACGCAGACCAAGGTCAAACGGAGGATTGAGCAGAGCGACGAGGATTCATGCCAGAGAGCCGCAACGCCTCACATATTCCGAAACACGCACACCAGAAACCAGCCAAAGATCTGAAGCATCGAATTAGCAGCAACAACAACAACAACGCCTGGGAGCCGCAAAGAGACACGGCCAGGGCAAGAACCATATAGATCACATACAGCAGGTATCAACGGTGACGGGAACGAGCAGGTTTTGCAGACACGCGTAAGCTTATATTATAAAAGTTGATGTCGGGTGAGTGAAAACTTGCACTCGGAATCTCCCTAATAAATCAGTTGCGTCACGCCAAGAGCGGGTTTCACATTTGTTGCTTACAGCGAAGATAGGCCGGAGCGCAAAAGGGTAACTGTGTTATTTCTATCTGCGCACATAGCGCACCACAGCGTCTGCCGCTGTGCGAGAGCACGTCAAACAAAACATCAAGGAAGAGCAGGTGGACTGCGCAGTCTGGTTTACGAAGTCACCCTCTAATAGCTATAATTGTCAATGCTCATCTGCTTGCGCTCATTCGGTACGCGCGTGCATAAATATATATACAAACGAACATAAAAGCTGTGGCACATCGCTTGCGGGGAATCGTGGAGTAGGAGTAGATTTGTAGTAGCGTAGACTTAAGTATATATTAAGCACAAGAAAAAAAAAAAAGGAGTGAAGTGTCAGAGAACAGTCGGGGGTGCTAGTATACGCTGGTGTGCGAGAGTTCTGGAGAGCGAAGTGAGAAGCTAGGTGCGGCCTGGTTCAAACAACCAGGTCAATCTTCGCGCCGCGCGCAGGTGACCAGCCCCGGCAGTTCCCTGGCGTGTCCACTCCAAATCGCCACAGTAGGCAATCGATGCAAAATAGAGAGAAACTGCATGTATGTGCGATGCTAATGTGAGCATGAAGTATAGGCAAAGTGGTAGTACAGTATAACTGCGTTTAAGATTGAATCTTGGCGATGTTAGTCGCAACCCGCTCAGCTTGATACCAAGGCGCCCTAGGGACACAGCTGCTAGGGACAAATAATCCTAAATCGTTAGAGAAGTGGGACATGAGGACCCAATTCCCGACTTGCCACTTTCAATATATATGAAGTGCGAACATATCGAACATTGTGTGAGAGCCCTGTTGTTGCGAATTTGCGGTGGCAATGTGTCGCAACTTTGTTGCGGGAGAGCGTAGTAGTTGAGTGTTGTTAGACGCAGCGACAACATCACCGGAGCAACATTGCATAAGCATACGCGTTGCAACCGGGTGCTCAGACATCGAGCAGTCTACATTTCTTTGTTTGCAAACACCCTGAGAACCTTTAAATGTTTGAGCTTGGTGTCTTTGTGACTCTCAGCGAGTGTACAAGGCAATGTAATTATCAAAACTTTTAATTTGGCTGGACATATCCGGTATGCACATGAACATTCAGTTGTCAATTAGAAGCAATTGAGAGCGGGAGTATAAGGTATAGGATTGCATAAAGGAGTACTCATCAGGTTGAAGATAACTTTATGTACTCAATCCAATAAAATTTTCCTCTGTAAGTTAGATTATGCACACCCGTATTTTACATAAAGATAAATAACTTACATGTATGAACACACAAGAATTTGTTTAGAAAAGGTAATTCTTCCTACACGTTGAATATGATTTCTTTTCATAACACACATGTAACAACATACACTTGCATATACATATATATTTTTGATCTGCATAAGGATGCCTAGGTACTGCATCCGCGTTAGAGATAGGTTAGTTAGTTTATTGCGAGTACATCAGCTGTAGACTGAAACGTTGGGTTACTTGTCAGTTTAGAATAGCCATAAGCATAGTCAGATGCCTAACATAGAGTATATAAGCAAGCGAATGAACGCAGAGGGCTAGATGCCTCAAGATTAGATATATAAGTGGAACAAATCCACACCAATGTAAACCAATCAATTGAAACAAGAAATTAAACGTAATGAATTGCTAGAACAAACAATGGGTGTGTGATGAATATGGAGGGCGGGTGACTGCGTGGATATCAGACAGGCGGACGTGAGGACAGACGCGTTTTTGGGTCAACAATTCAGGCCATAGTTGACAATGGTAGGGAGGGTGAAGAGTGCAGAATGGCCAGCCTAGATTTAGTGGAGGCGAACTGCAGCGACGACGACGACGAGGCATCAGTTGGGGTGTACGCGAGAAGAGGGGTTTGTAGCAGCTATATCAGCAGACGGGTACGAAGTTTTTCTAGGTTGTATCTGCGGTACATAATATCATCGGCACTGATCATTCAACATCCACCCCCAATCCGGCGAGCTCAGTCGCGCAACGCAAGCGTACCCAGCGGATCATCAGGCTATGGGGTTTCTTCGCAGGGACTTCACACGCAGTACCCAGGTAACATCAAGAAAATGGCGCCCAACGTGGGGCCACGAGAGTGGCTATAAAAAAAAGAATCAAGGCGAACTCGCGGTGTACCATCTCGATGCGTTGTCGTTTGGACAGCAATGCTATGTTAGCGATAGGTAATTTTTTTGTTTTTTCGTTAGTAACTCATGAGGTCGTATGGAGGCTGCATGAGGTATTGGCGATGTTAACAAAGTTTTTTTTGGGGAACGGCGGGGTCGGCTACTGATCATCAGGTCGAGTACCAAATATCCATGAGGTAGATCTCGTTGTGAAGCGAATGCCTTGCTGGCGAAACGACCGCCACCCACGTGCGTGTGAGGTAGTTTCGGGGAGACATTCGCGGTAGGAAAAATGAGGCTAGCCCATCAGGATGAGGGTCATATCCTGTTGGTAGTGGACTCAATAAAGGAAATAGGTTTATTTGAAAGGAAAAGGGGGGATCATCGTTAACTATGGTGACGGTGATAGAAGTTATGGTTTTTTTTTTGGACGGAATCGGCTACTGGTTATCTGATTATTACTTGGCATAATCATGATGTAGATTCGGCGGTTCGGGGTCGTCTTACTGGCGATGCGGCTACTACCTGCGGGAATAGGTTCTCGTTCATATGAGGTAGCTTCCCAGAGATGCACCCCGATCCGACACGTGTCCAGCCCAACTGGAGAAGATTGAATCCGGTTGGCAGTGGATAAGAATAGGAGGGAAACGTTCAGTAGGAAGACAGGGGGGGACGAGACGGTAAAGGACGGATAAGGTGGAGACGCAATCACCCAAGTTCAGTTCATCACACACATTTGTTATATAAAATCACTTATTGGTAAATTGAAACTCCGTTAGGATAGGGAGTTGAGGTTTATATATATATTTTTTCTTTCTTCGAAAGCTTTGCGCGCAGACGAGAACGCGGACGAACATTATATTCAGAAACTTCTTTTATAAACTCAAAGATCTCTCAAAAATCCCTTCATGATGACCAGAAAGGGTAGGCGAAAGCCTGGTACATCGACGCAAAAGGAGGTTGACACCTCAAAGTCGGCGGGGGAACAGGAGAGTGAGGCTGACCTGGAGCAGTTGTTCTCGAGCGAAGCCGAGCCTGTGGCATCTGCCTCGCAACCTAGGCAAAGGCTGATCTCGGTTGAGGAAATTGCGTCGCCGGAGGCGAGCATGATAGACAAAGTGGGGGGCGAGCTTCTACAGAAGTTTGAAGCAATGTTCTTCCAATATCAGATGGAGGTAAACCGCGCTACAGGTGATGCCATTCGCGAGGCCATGACCGCCACGCGGAAAGACGTCAGATCTCTGGGGGAGCGAATCTCGAACATGGAGAAGATCCGCGAATGCACACAGGCTACTGTGCAGAAGACTCCCGTTCCCACATCGCCAAGAGAGAGCGAGGTGGCCAGAAAGGAGGAGGAGCAGATAGCAATTCAGCCAGAAAATACTGGGCAAAGGCTCTTCACTCCAAGCCCACAGAGTAGACATACATTCACGGACAGTAACACAAAAACCAGATTTAAGACCATTAGGGACTGGGGCCTGAAGTACGATGGTGGTAGCAAGTCAATCCCCATCGAGCGATTTCTGTTTAGGGTGGAGACACTGCAGAAGCGACATAGCATTTCTTCAGAGCGATCTGTACGCGAATTTCCATTTATTGTTGAGCGGAGCCGCACAGGAGTGGTTCTGGTTATATATGGAGGAGCACGCTGGTGAGGAGGAAGATGGATTCGTTCACCTCAGGGCAGCCCTGCTGGATCACTTCCGCAAAGCGGAGTGTGACGAGGATTACTACGCATGTGTGCGGGGAATGGCTTTAACTATGAAATCGCCCATGCCAGAAGGAAATTTGGTCAACCTTATGCGGAGGAACCTCAAGTCAAGGATCAAGAACCTAATATTCGGCTGCCAGATAACAACGCTCGTGGAGCTGAAGTCCCAGTGCCGGCGTGCGGAGAAGCACTTCGAAGAGTACGAGCGGAAGTTCGTGAAGAAAATGTCGAAGAGATCGGTTTGCTACATGGCGAGAACGATGACGACAAGGACGGTGGGCCAGTGGTGGAAGCGTTCGAAAGGCGAGACCATGGCTGCAAGAGAAGTGAGAGCTCCAGGAGACCAACGGACTTGGCGAAGAGGAAGTCGTACCAGCAGATTCTCGATTCCACGATCTAAGATGTTACAAATGCGACGAGGAGGGCGCAAAGTTTGCTACTTGTGAGAAGTGCAAGCAGGAAAACTGCTTCCCTGGCGGAGGCACCGGGAAATCGGGCCAGGAGAAGAAGCTCCCGGAGAACAACCAGTGAGGAGAGTCCTGCTGAAAAGAGACGCGCCGAAATGCGAGGCAGAGCCCAAGCAGACCCAGACACTACATCAGACGTTACAAGAGAAAGAGAGACGGTATCAGGAAGTAAGGCATAGGATATTCGGAGCCAAAAGAAGCATTGACAAAGGAGGAGCTACAGGGAACAGGCATAGGCGTGCCAGGAAAATAGCTCAGGGCGATGGACAGAGAATGCAGAAGAATGAGACAGGCAATAGCAGCAACCGTGATCAGAAGCGACGGAGACCGACGACCATATGCAGAGGTGGCGGAGTGTCTCTCAAAGGCAAGATTGACTATAAACTTGCAAAAGTCGAAGTTCTGCCAAAGGGAGATCAAATACCTGGGATTCATCATCGGGCAAGGTGAACTGCGCACGGATCCTTCCAAGATACAGGCCATGATCGAATTTCCAGTTCCGAAAAGCATTAAGCAATTGCGACGATTTCTCGGACTAACAGGGTGGTATAGAAGGTTTATTCCCAACTTCGCCAGCGCATCTGCGCCACTGACAGACTGCCTCAAGAAGAGGAAGGACTTCTCCATGACACCAGAAGCCGTAGCCGCATTCGAAGAGCTGAAGAACGACTTGACATCCCCGAAAGTTCTCGTGAACCCGGACTTTGACAAACATTTCTTCATTCAGTGTGATGCTTCCACGATAGGCATTGGGGCAGTTCTGTTCCAATTGGACGACGAAGGAAAGGAACGTCCTATTTCGTATATATCCCAGAAGTTGAATGCTGCCCAAAGAAAATACACTATAACTGAACTCGAGTGTCTAGCCGCAGTCACCAGCGTAAAAAAGTTTCGGCCGTACATCGAAGGCACTCCGTTCACCATCATAACGGATCACATGAGCTTGAAGTGGCTTATGAGCCAACGAGACCTATCCGGACGACTAGCTCGTTGGAGTCTTAAGTTACAGTCGTTTGACTTCAAGATAATCCATCGGAAGGGGGCGCAGAACATCGTGCCGGATGCACTAAGTCGAGTTCACATGGAGGAAATAGACGTCGAAGGGTTCGGAACGGATATAGCGTTAAATGACAAGGAATTCCAGTCGGACAGCTATCAGCGGCTTGTGAAGGCAGTTCAAGAAAATTCGGAAAGGGTGCCTGATGTCAAGGTGGTAGACAACATAATATTTAAACGAGTAGGCTTCCGGAGAGGGGATGAGGTGGAAGACAATATCTGGAAGATCTGGGTACCAGAGGGGCTACGGGAAGTACTGATGCATCGAATGCACAATGGAAAGGCAGCGGGCCATAGAGGTATAACCAAGACCGTTCATCGCTTGCAAAACAGGTATTATTGGCCAGGGATGGCTGCCGCAGTCAAGACTTACATAGGGCAGTGCGAAGTTTGCAAATGCAGTAAAGCAACAAACAAGGTGAGTCGGCCACTCATGGGGGCGCGCACAAAGACAGAAAGGGTATTTCAGCGACCGTACATTGATTTTTGCGGGCCATATCCACGCTCACGAGAGGGAAACTGCTACATCTTTATGGTTTTAGATCATTATTCCAAATTCCCACTTCTTAAACTCATGAGGAACGCTACAGCCAAGGGGGTGATACGATACCTGGAGAACGAGGTCTTCCATGTATTTGGGGTCCCCGAAGTTGTGCACTCTGACAATGGGCGGCAATTTATTTCAGAGAAATTTCAGGAATTCCTTAGCGCTTACGGAGTCAAGCACGTAAGAACAGCGGGGTACTCGCCGCAGGCGAACGCTTCGGAGAGGATTAATCGGTCGCTGCTAGCCATCATCAGATCCTATATTGGAGAAGAGGACCAACGATCGTTGGATGCACAAGTTTCCAGGGCAGCTTTCGCACTGCGCAGGGCAATCCACGAGGCGATTCAGATGGAACCATACAAGGCAGTTTTTGGCCAGAGCATGATCCAGCATGGAGAGTCCTATACATTGCTTCGAAAACTTGATCAGGTGGCTGAGTCGGATACAGAACTCGTGCCAAAGGATCTCCGACTCAAAGTCCTCAGGGACAAAATATCACAAAGCCTGAAGCGGGCACACGAAAAGGGGCGCAGGGCGTATAACATGCGTGCCAAGCCCATAGTCTACGCAGTGGGACAGGTGGTCTATCGGAAAAGCTTTCGGCAGAGCGATGCGACGCGAGGGTTGAACGCCAAATTGGCATCGAAGTTCACTAGGGCTGTGATCACACGACGCGTAGGGCAGTGCCTTTATGAGTTGGCAGACATGAGGGGCAGGCATGTGGGAGTGTACCATGCCAAGGACCTCAAGGTGGGAAGCAGGGACGCGGGTTCGAGCCCCACCAGCACCAACGCAACATCATCTTTCTGTCTTTCGAGCTCACCAACTCACCACGGTTCATCGCTTAGCTCGCCCTGTTACGGAAAGCTGTGTTTCGACCTTTAGTCACGGACCGGTCCGTGCATCAATACAACCTTGCACACCCAGCGGACCAAAAAAAAAAAAGACTTTGCGAACATTACCTAATTGCAAGTGGCAGAGGCAGCTAAGTTCGTGTTGTTCGATTTCCGGCCTTTCCATTTCAAACAGCCGACCGAACAGCACGAAGCGAAAACCAGGGTAAGCAAACAAAATAATTTTATCTTGAAACCTGTCATTAAGTTGGAAAAAAATACACACATAGGTGCAGCAGCAGTTAGGGAAAAGCACGATAAAGCTTATGCACAGACGCAGACCAAGGTCAAACGGAGGATTGAGCAGAGCGACGAGGATTCACGCCAGAGAGCCGCAACGCCTCACATATTCCGAAACACGCACACCAGAAACCAGCCAAAGATCTGAAGCATCGAATTAGCAGCAACAACAACAACAACGCCTGGGAGCCGCAAAGAGACACGGCCAGGGCAAGAACCATATATGTAGATCACATACAGCAGGTATCAACGGTGACGGGAACGAGCAGGTTTTGCAGACACGCGTAAGCTTATATTATAAAAGTTGATGTCGTGTGAGTGAAAATTTGCAATCGGAATTTCCCTAATAAATCAGTTGCGTCACGCCAAGAGCGGGTTTCACATTTGTTGCTGGCAGCGAAGATAGGCCGGAGCGCAAAAGGGTAACTGTGTTATTTCTATCTGCGCACATAGCGCACCACAGCGTCTGCCGCTGTGCGAGAGCACGTCAAACAAAACATCAAGGAAGAGCAGGTGGACTGCGCAGTCTGGTTTCCGAAGTCACCCTCTAATAGCTATAATTGTCAATGCTCATCTGCTTGCGCTCATTCGGTACGCGCGTGCATAAATATATATACAAACGAACATAAAAGCTGTGGCACAGTAGGCAATCGATGCAAAATAGAGCGAAACTGCATGTATGTGCGGTGCTAATGTGAGCATGAAGTATAGGCAAAGTGGTAGTACAGTATAACTGCGTTTAAGATTGAATCTTGGCGATGTTAGTCGCAACCCGCTCAGCTTGATACCAAGGCGCCCTAGGGACACAGCTGCTAGGGACAAATAATCCTAAATCGTTAGAGAAGTGGGACATGAGGACCGAATTCCCGACTTGCCACTTTCAATATATATGAAGTGCGAACATATCGAACATTGTGTGAGAGCCTGTTGTTGCGAATTTGCGGTGGCAATGTGTCGCAACTTTGTTGCGAGAGAGCGTAGTAGTTGAGTTTTTTTAGACGCAGCGACAACATCACCGGAGCAACATTGCATAAGCATACGCATTGGGCGAACGAGGCCGAGCGGTTCGAAGCAACCGGGTGCTCAGACATCGATCAGTCTACATTTCTTTGTTTGCAAACACCCTGAGAACCTTTAAATGTTTGAGTTTGGTGTCTTTGTGACTCTCAGCGAGTGTACAAGGCAATGTAATTATCAAAACTTTTAATTTGGCTGGACATATCCGGTATGCACATGAACATTCCGTTGTCAATTAGAAGCAATAGAGAGCGGGAGTATAAGGTATAGGATTGCATAAAGGAGTACTCATCAGGTTGAAGATAACTTTATGTACTCAATCCAATATAATTTTCCTCTGTAAGTTAGATTATGCACACCCGTATTTTACATAAAGATAAATAACTTACATGTATGAACACACAAGAATTTGTTTAGAAAAGGTAATTCTTCCTACACGTTGAATATGATTTCTTTTCATAACACACATGTAACAACATACACTTGCATATACATATATATTTTTGATCTGCATAAGGATGCCTAGTTACTGCATCTGCGTTATAGATAGGTTAGTTAGTTTATTGCGAGTACATCAGCTGTAGACTGAAACGTTGGGTTACTTGTCAGTTTAGAATAGCCGTAAGCATAGTCAGATGCCTGACATAGAGTATATACTCGTAAGCAAGCGAATGCACGCAGAGGGCTAGATGCCTCAAGATTAGATATATAAGTGGAACAAATCCACACCAATGTAAACCAATCAATTGAAACAAGAAATTAAACGTAATGAATTGCTAGAACAAACAATGGGTGTGTGATGAATATGGAGGGCGGGTGACTGCGTGGATATCAGACAGACGGACGTGAGGACAGACGCGTTGTTGGGTCAACAAGTCAGGCCATAGTTGACAATGGTAGGGAGGGTGAAGAGTGCATAATGGCCAGCCTAGATTTAGTGGAGGCGAACTGCAGCGACGACGACGACGAGGCATCAGTTGGGGTGTACGCGAGAAGACGGGTTTGTAGCAGCTATATCAGCAGACGGGTAATAAGTTTTTCTAGGTTGTATCTGCGGTACATAATATCATCGGCACTGATCATTCAACATCCACCCGCAATCCGGCGAGCTCAGTCGCGCAACGCAAGCGTACCCAGCGGATCATCAGGCTATGGGGTTTCTTCGCAGGGACTTCACACGCAGTACCCAGGTAACATATACAAAGGAGGACAGTGTTTGTTGCTGCAAAGACATTACTGGCTTTGATGAACCATATGATTCCTAAGAGTGGCGATTGTTCCTAGACGGCAATAAACTAAGTTTAAAGGCCGTATTTTTACATATTGTCAACCAAAAGCCGTCTATCCCGATCGCGCCAGGAGTAAATACGAAAGAAGCCTACGAGATAATGTAAAAATTACTAAAACTTATGTAATATAAAGAGCATGATTGTAAAATATGTGCCGATCTTAAAGTCGTTGGAATGTTATGCGGTCTAAAAAGTGCGTACACAAAATACTGTGGCTTTCTCTGCAAATGGGATAACCGAGCTCGTCAAGACCACTACATCATAAGGGATTGGCCAGACCGAATCGAATTTAAAGTTAGTGTGGATAGAAGCAGCTCACTACTTCCGGGCTTTGTGCCCAAGCATCCTCTGTGTAACCACCGAAAACCCGTTTGGTGGTGAGCTAAACGTGAGAAGGCGACAACCTGGTAAGGACACTCCGACATAATCGGTTTAAGGGCTTGCTGGGGGGTTCAAACAGCAGCGTCTGATAACCATGCAAGCGGGCGTCTGTCTTGGATCAAGCGGCTCGCTATACAAACGTGTAATAGAATTCAACCTCCCGTGAAACGGGTTGTGGGGTTTGGGACCCACCACAAAAACAACGTTCCAATGAATTTCAACAACAAAGCCTCGGATATGAGAACCCCTTTTTTAGATGACAACACCCGCAAACGAAATAAGGATTATGAGATAAGGGCATGTACCTGGAATGTCCGGTCCCTTAATGGGGAAGGTGCCGCTGGCCGGCTGGTTGAGGTCCTGAGGAAAGCAAAAGCTGACATCACCGCCATACAAGAGATGCGATTGAAGGGGCGAGGAAACACGATCAAAACACCTTGCAACATCTACTGGAGTGGGCATGAAGACAAGCGCAGATACGGCGTGGGATTTGTGGTGGGAGAGAGACTCCGTCACCGAATACTGTCGTTCACACCCGTGAACGAGCCGCAATCCACATAAAAGTACGATTTTTCACCATATCGTTTGTCTGCGCTCATGCACCGACCGAAGAGAAGGACGACGTGGAAAAGGATGCATTCTACGAGCGCCTGGAAGAAGCATACGAGCGCTGCCCCCGTCATGATATCAAAGTCGTGCTTGGCGACTTCAACGCCAGGGTGGGTAAGGAGGGTGTATTCGGCTCCACTGTCGGGAAGTTCAGTCTCCACGATCAGACTTCGCCAAAGGGATTCAGGCTGATCGACTTCGCCGGTGCCCGAAACATGGTTATATCCAGCACTAGGTTTAGGCACAAGAAGATTCATCAGGCAACATGGCTGTCCACCGATCGAAAAACACACAACCAGATCGACCACGTTGTGATAGACGGACAACATGCTTCCAGCGTTTTAGACGTTCGCACAATATGAGGACCTAACATCGACTCTGGTCACTACCTAGTAGCAGCCAAGATACGTACCCGCCTCTGTACGACAAAACAGGCGCAACAAAAAACGCAGGGAAAGCCGGACGTCGAAAAGCTGCAATCGCAACAGACCGCCAATTATTTCGCAGATCGCCTCTCACACCTGCTCTCCGAGAGCACAATTCAACCTAGTGGAATGCATGAGCAGTGGGATCATATCTCAGGAGCACTCCGTACCGCAGCCGAAGAAGTAATTGGATTCCGGCGAACGCGAAGAAACAACTGTTATGATGATGAAGAATGCCACGCTGCAACGAAAAGAAAGGACGAAGCCTACAAGGCAACGCTGAGATCGAATGCAACGAGGAGTGTGTGTAAACACGACCGCGAGTTGAAGAGGGAAGCCAGGCGGCTTTTCCGGGCGAAAAAAAGAGAGGCAGAAAAGTGTGAAATAAAGGAGCTTGAGATGCTGGCCAACGGGAATAATGCCCGAAAATTCTGTAAAAAAATCGGCGAATGACAGAAGGTTTTAAGCCCGTGGCAAACTCCTGTAAGAATGAGAACGGGGACCTGGTGGACGATGTTCACAGAGCACTCAGCATATGGAGGGATCACTTCTCTGCCCTTTTAAATGGAGAAACTGAGCAAGAAACCAGAGAAGATGCCGCACCCGAGCCCACAATCGAAGATGATTGAATTGACGTTCCACAACCCGACTATAATGAGGTGCGAATAGCAATATCCCGATCGAAAAGCAATAAAGCAGGTGGCACTGATGGTTGGCCTGCTGAGCTATTCAAACACGGAGGCGACGAGCTGGTAAGGCGAATGCATCAGCTTCTATGCAGAATATTGTTGGATGAATGCATGTGTGAAGATTGAAATTTAAGTGTTCTCTGCCCAATCCACCAGAAGGGCGATCCTGCAAACTGCGCCAACTATCGCGGAATCAGCGTGTTGTGCGGAAGACTGAAGCCTGATGTGAACAGACTGATTGGACCTTATCAGTGTGGCTTCAGACTGGGTAAATCTACCATCGACCAGATTTTTAGAATACGCCACATCTTGGACAAACCCCGTGAGAAAAGAATCGACACACATGATCTCTTTGTTGATTTTAAAGCCGCTTTTGATAGCACGAAAGGAGCTGCCTATATGCCGCTATGTCTGAATTTGGTTTCCCCGCAAAACTTATACGGCTATGCAAAATGACCTTGAGCAACACCGCCAGCTCGGTCAGAATTGGGAAGTACCTCTCCGAGCCGTTCGGAACTAAACGAGGTTTCAGACAGGGTGACCCCCTATCGTGCGATTTCTTTTATTTAATGCTGGAGAAAATAATACAAGCTGCAGAACTTAACCGCGCTGGAGCAATATTTTATAAAAGCGTGCAACTGCTGGCATATGCTGACGATATTGATATCATTGGCCTTAACAACCGCGCCGTAACCTCTGCTTTCTCCAAATTAGAAAAAGAAGCTAAAAAATGGGTTTGGTGGTGAACGAGGGCAAAACGAAGTACCTTCTGTCATCATGAAAAGAGTCAGCGCATTTGCGCCTTGGCAACCAAGCCACTGTTGGCAGCAATAATTTTGAAATAGTAAAGGACTTCGTTTACCTGGGAACCAGCATTAACACCAACAATAATGTTAGCCTAGAAATCCGACGAAGAATTACTCTTGCAAACAAATGCTACTTCGGACTGAGTAGGCAATTGAAAAGTAAAGTCCTCGACGAACGAAAATAACACTCTACAAGTCACTCATCGCACCCGTCCTGCTATATGGTGCAGAAGCGTGGACACTAACGACATCTGATGAGGCGGCTTTGGGAGTATTCGAGAGAACGGTTCTTCGAAAGATTTGTGGACCTCTACGCGTTGGCGACGGCGAGTACCGAAGAAGATTTAATGATGAGCTGTATGAGCGTTATACCGACGCCGACATAGTTCAGCGAATTAAAACACAGCGGCTCGCTGGCTAGGCCACGTAGTGCGAATGAGCGAGGATGCTCCAGCCCAGAAGGTATTCTTATCGGCACCCGCCGGTGGAAGCAGAGGAAGAGGGAGACCACCACTCCCGATGGAAGGACCAAGTGGAGACCGATTTGCAATCCCGCGGTGTTTCCAATTGGCGCCAGTTGGCGCAACGAAGAAACGACTGGGAGCTATGTTGGACGGTCAAAATCGCCCGGGCGGTTAGATGACCATTTAAAGAAGAAGAAACCTAACTGTAATAAATCGAATCAAAACTGAAGAATTAATAATGGAAAGAATTCAGGAAATCTATCTCATCCATGAGAGCGGAAAATAAAAACCAAATTTTAGAAAAATACTTCTTCCCGGCCATGTCAAGGAAAATTAAATAAAATTCAATCAAAAGCTATTATGTATGCAGCGAAAATGAATACGACCGTCAACCCAATAATCCCTATCTAGGAAAAATCCCACCACACCAATACAGAGGACATATTCTTCACATAAACATATACAGGACCAAAAGAAACTTAGTGTTAACGGCAATCGAAACATTTTCAAAATTGTAAAAACTAACATAATAGAATCTAGAGCAATAGAAGATGTTAAGGAACCCTTCCGCCAATTTTTATTCCAATTTGGCGTCCCTGAAGCTATAGTTATCGACAATGAGACAATCCTTAATTCTGCCTCTATTACACTTATGATCTAGGATACCCTTGGGATACGAATATGCAAAACCCCTCCATACAAGATTTCGGTAAATGGTCAGATCGAACGTTTCTATTCCACTCTTACAGAAATATTACGATGCCTCAAAGCCGAAAGAGAATTTTCATCGTTCCCCGAACTCATAGACAACTATACGAAACATTCGACAACAGGTTGGAAGCCCATAGTATTTTTAGGCCGTAACGTTAGTACAGATCTAACACAATTTTAACAAGCCCGTCAGGAGAACATTGCCTAGCTTAGAGAGAAACAGAATAAGGTAATTTCCCAACACAACAAGAAACGCTCGGCCGTAGAAACATATTTACCAGGAGATACTCTATTTGTAAAAAAAGGACTATTCTCAAAAATAACACCAAAATATAAAAAGAAAATAGTTAAAAAAAACATACAACAATCCTGGCCGAATCTTTAAGCATAGTACACAAGAGCAACGTTAAAAATTAACCCATACCTCTTATTGCAGCTTTTACCTCCTCCACCCAGCAAACGGAGACGTGGTAATTTTTGACTATACAAACTTTTACCTAGTGACCATAAATAATGGAATAGCCAAAATTCAAGACGGTACTTTTAGACTCATCCAAATAATCAACCTAGAGAAATGCGAAATGCTTTTGACGGACATCTTCAACCACGTACTCGTAACCGGAAAACTACCGAAGGATTGTTTCTTCTACCCAACCCTTAAGAATGAGACAAACCAAACCCTAGAAATCCTAAAAACCCTTAAACCAATACGCAAATTTTGCACTAGAAGGGCAATTAACATCCTAGGTACCGCGTGGAAATATTTAGCAGCATCAACTGACCACGAGGACCTAGAAATTATTAATAATTTAATGAATTTTAATGAAAATAACAATAAAGTAACTATAATAAACGAACTGTTTGAGAAGAGGTTAAATAATACTAGTATATTCCGTGGTCGAAATTCGACCACCTTAAAATAGTTTAAGTTATTAAATCCTCTTCATATTTTTTCCAGCACTGCCTAGAGGCCGAAATATTTGAGACATTTTTGTTGCTAAAATTAATTATCTCTAGTTGAGTAATTTAGGGCTGCTTTCATAAAAGTCGGTTCACACTAAACGGCGGGTAATTTGACAACTAACCGAAAAAATCAGTCGATTAAAGACCGGTAATCATTAATAGGAGATGGCAAAAAGAGTCCTTAGGAATGTTTGAAAGTCCGCCATCAGAGCCACCACTCCTTTCAGATTCGGTCAATATTTCAATAAAAAAACTTGGATTTGATGAACATATACCAAGAACATAGTTATACGTATAATATTATAGATCTAGCTTTTTTTGCCGTTTAGCTGGAAAAAATGGAATTTAGCTGCTAGCTTTTTTTTTAGCTTTTTCCAGAAATTTTTTGAGCTGTTTTTAGCTTTTTCCCCGATGTGGGAAAAGATCTCACTCAACTCATGAGCATTTCTAATATTTATGCTAATTCAGTACAGGACGTTGAACAGTACAGACGTGTTACATTAGCTCCGTGTATTTTAACGTTGTTAAATTGTTTTTGCATCTAATGACGAATATAAAGTTTGTTTATGTTTACTTTATCACCTAGTTTGATAAAAGTGCGTGCGAGATAGTGACTCTTGCAAAATAAATAATAATTAAAAATGTCCAATAATAATCTCACACATAACAACTAATCGTTAAATATTTGCATATCATGTCATGTGTTTGTGGATCTAAAGTTGATCGCAACAAAGTAAATGCGAAGGTTCAATGTGCCAAATGTAACGAATTTTTTCACATGCATTGTGTTGGTGTCTCGCAAGATTTGGATTTTTTCATGAGTTCTGACAGCAATTACATTTGCAAAAGTTGTGAAATCGTTCGTCGCATGTCTCTCCGATCTCCACCTGTCACCCCTTGTCCACAAAACGTGATTGTTCAAGATAGAGAAAAAGAGGAAAACGAAATCGATGTTATGACATTGCCAATTGTTTTTAAAGAGTTGGTTGAGCTGCGTGCTGAGTATTCCCGTGCAATTGCTATGATTAGTGCTTTGGCTGACGAAAAGGAAATGTTGTTGGAAACAACGAAGAACTTGAAATCGGAGTTGAATTCTATACAAAAACAATTTCACGCTACTGATACCACCGTTGCTCTCAATTCACTTTCTGACGAAGTAGATAATCTTCGCCGTCAATTTGCCAAAAATAATAATTGCTGTGTCAAATGCAAGCAACAACAGCAAGCTAAGTCAACAAATCAAGCACCGATACGCTCTCGTAAGAAAACTCTTACTACTACTAATAAAAACTCGCGCTCGATTTCGTCTCAGCGCGCTGCCGACTTGCCCTCAGTTGTTGGTGCTCCGCCTGCTGCGCCAACTGAATCTTTAATTTCATCTCCCACTGCTGTTTCAGTCGACGTCGCTGGCGCGAAATGTGCTGCTTACCATCTACGTCAGCTAATACTTCCGATACTGTCACTGCTGCAGCGCAAGCATCGTTATTTCGAAAATTTAATTTCGCAAAATGTAGTTATTGGGAGCAACACATGTAATGAGTTGCAGGTAGCTATTCCCACAAAGTGGGTTCACCTGTCCTCGTTTAAATCTTCCGTTACAGCTAAAAATATCATCGATTACGTTGCAAAGAATACTGCTATAGACACCAACGCCATTTCTTGTTTTCCTTTGATGAAAAAAGATGTGCCTCTCGATTCTCTGAAACGCATCAACTTTAAGCTAGGAGTATCGCCGACTTATTATAGGAAGTTGCTTGACCACTTACTTTGGCCAGCGGGAGTGAAGGTGAGACCATTCAAAAATTTTCCAAAACCGGGGTAGGAAGCTCCGACAATCTAGATGCGTCCCCCCGAGCACCGAAGTATTCTATGTACTACCAGAATGTGAGTGGCATGTGTACTAAATCCCTCCAATTTCACAGCCGCACATCTTTACATGATCAAGAAGATAGGGAGCAATTTATTGATAAAATCTCAAAAATAGACCATTCCAGCATCTTATATATAGATGAAGCAGGAGTTGATAATAAGTTATACCGAGAATATGGACGCGCTCCAAGAGGAAAGAAAATTTATGCAGATATTCCAGGGAGAACTCGAGAGAGAATCAGTATAGTAGCCGGGTGGATTGGAAAGAGATTTATTGCACCAATGACATTTCATGATTGTATTAATGAAACGCATCAGCAAAACACTGCCGTAACGCGAATCAGGACTTATTTCTCTTTTTTTTGCTTTATTCCGACGAGCCATAAACTTTAACCAGATTTCTTTACACCATATTTTGAACGAGCCATAATAGCCATAACTGAGACATGGCTAACCGACAACTTTTCTTCAACCGAATATTTTGACAGCTATTACCATGTTTATCGTAAGGATCGCTGCGCAATCGCCACAGGCTTGCATAAAGGGGGCGGTGTTTTGCTGGTTATAAGGGCAGGTCTGTGCAGCCAAATAGTAAAAGTACCTAATTCCGATGGTTCCTGTGAACAAATTTGTGTAAAAATTAAATCTCTATGTAATAAATCCATATTTATAGTGTTATCCTATATTCCTCCCACGAGTAACGTGGAAGTATATACGAAGCATTTGGATAACACGGTGTATATTAATGATATCGCAAAAGAAAATGGCGAAGTTATTTTTCTTGGAGACTTTAACTTAGGCAATATTTCCTGGCTTAACAACAATAATACTCTATTGCCAATCAATCTAAGAAGCGATATAGATTTGTTATTAATAAGTACATTGCTATCTAATGAGTTCAATCAACTTAACGGCTCTGGCAGTATTCGAGCGAAAGGTTCTTCGAAAGATTTGTGGACCTCTACGCGTTGGCGAGTACCGAAGAAGATTTAACCCTCAAACAGGCAAACGGGTATGACGGTCTGAAAAAGTTGGGAATTTTTTTCTAGCTTAATTATGACATGACAAACTCAAATCTGTCAGAAAAAATTCAATATCTCTTTTCATTTGGCAGCTAAGGGGAAAATAAGAAAGAGTGCCTACAGGCACTCTTGCCGGTTGGGGAGTAAAAATTCTAAGACCTAAACATTTTATTAAGGAACGATGTTTTATTGCAAAAAGTATGATAGTACAATGAATAAAATAGGAAATAGATTATGTTTTTGTATGATATTCCGAAAAGCAATTTTTTGTGGCAGAACAGCATAAATGTAAGTTACATATTTCACAAACACATTGAGTTTGGGACTTTTTACAAAGTTTGCACCATTTTTTACCACCTTTCTTGTCAAGCCATTTCGGAAGATGAGTGTTGTTGCTGAAACGGACATCATCTACAGGATGCACAGCTTTTCTGTCTATACTTAGAGTATTCGGCAAAGATTCCACTTGTGTAATAGGTGGTTGGCTTGATGTAGATGGGCGACCAACCAGACGTATTTGAGTGCAGTTTACCAGACCAGCAGCGATTTGTTCTCTGAACTCAGGCAGCTGTAACATCTTTTCTCCTTTTTCAGGTATGTTGTTGGAATCATTCATCTTCTCCGCACTTATTCGCTTATAGAGAATGTAAGCATTAGTTGAAGCCATATCAAATGATAAAAAAGGCGCGTCATTGCATCACGTGTCTTGGCTCTCACATGGTATCGGCCCATCAAACCATCCATTAAGTCGACACCTCCCATATGTCTGTTGTACTCACTAATGATTTGAGGACAATTGACTTGAATATGTTGCTTTTTCTTTCTGTCATATCGCTTTGCCTTGGGTAAGTCCTTATTTGGATTGCTTCGAACGAATGGCTCAACACCTACATAAGTCGAAGCCAGCCTAACTGATTTGTTGTCCTTCCAAACTACTGTGCTTATGTCGATGCCATATGCAGAGCCCACGTACTCTGTTGAGAACCCGCGTTCCTTCTTCACTATGACATTATCCGGTGGCAGTTTGCAATTAGGAATGCGATTCATTCGAATTGTGCCAAGACCAAATATACCCCGAGCTCGCAAATAGACCAATAGAGGTAAAGATGTATAAAAGTTGTCAAAGTAAATGATGTGGTTCATGAGGTTGTTCACAGTTTGGGACAAACGAACAACAACATTTGCTGAGCTGCCTAGATCCGGACAATTTGGTAGAATAACATTGTCCCCCGCGCCATTGTAAATTTCGAACCTATATGCGTAACCATACGAATCGCATAATACGAACAACTTTATGCCCCACTTGTGCGGCTTGTTTGGCATATATTGCCTCAAATGATGTTTCATTTTCGTGGAGCACATTTGCTCATCGACACTGTCAAACGAAAAATATAAACCTGTTTTAATTATATGAGATTATAAACAAGTAGTTGAAACTTACCAAAGTCGGGCATGTTTTGGGATGGAATCAAAGCGTTCGTTGAGAAGATTCGAAAAATTACGAATCCGAAAAAGCGGATTATAGCCCGGCTGGCCTTTTCTTACTCTTTCTTTCTCATCTCGGAACGATATGAATCTTTTTATGGCTAAAAACCGTTTCACCGGCATTGTTTTGCGAATAGGTTCAAAGGTGTTCTTGCCCCAATAGGCCTCTATATTTGGGTATCTATATATCGACATATATAAGTGAATACCTATGTATTTGCGGATATCATCGGCAGTGACACTGAAGCTTGTGTTGATGTCCTCACTTCGAGCACACCGGTTAGTCTCTTGCACAATCATGTCAATGATTTCCTCGGAAAAAAAAGAGGAATAATTGCAAAGGGGATGAAAGCGGTAAAAGGTAAAAGTGTGGCCCCACGAAATGCGACCTCATTGACATGAAGTCTAAGGTTTGTATTGCGCCAAACTACTTTTTCGAATTCAGCAGAATCCTTGCTTATTGATTCAATGTCTACAACAAAAACGTCTAAAATAAAATCGAGGATGGGGGAGATATAGAAAGATGGGAGAGATATACTTACTTCCAATGAAACCACCATTGGTAGACACAACTGCTGGACCGGTATCTTCGAATGTTGGCAATGGCGACCGAGCTCTCTTCTTTTGTATTGGAGTTGAAGTCAATGCCGTGTAAGTCGCACCTGTTGATGATACTTTTTCTTGATCGGCGGTTACACTGTCTCTAGCAGCAGACGTGGTTATTGAGAAATTGGGGTCCTCGGTGAAAACGTTTTCACTCGTATCCATATCTTGAAGGCATTGCGATATCAAGTGTTCGTCCTCTGGACTTATTTCCTCTGGCTCGTAGCCATTGTCACATTCACTGTCTGAATCTTCTTCATCACTCGTCATTACCGATTCCATGAGTTTTACGATTTCTTCGTCCGATAGCTTAGACAATTTCACTCGCGACATTGCACATGTGTTTAATAATAATTTATATGTATTCACCTTAAGAAAATAAACTTAGAAGTATGTAAAAGCCGACTATATACACCACGCTCTACAAACTTCACAATGAAAAAAAGTTCACTCCACACGGCAAGAGAGCCCTGAGGCACACTTAGTTTTTCTGCTCATCTACACAAAGTTAAACTAATTTTAACACTTTATATATAAAATTGCAAGTATATGAATATATCTTTACGGAAAAAAATTATGAAGCACAGACAACGATTTAAACATTAAAAATTTTTGTGTTGAAAGTTAGGAATTTTTTTAAGGAAAAACGCGTCCGTTTTCTCCACTTGTTCGCACAATAGTAATAATAGAGACCAAACACTCCATCGGACTGAATTTTAGTTTGAGAAAAAAATGTCACCTGAAATACCGTCGAGGAAGATAAAATCATTTAAAAAAAAAAAAACTTACCCTTTCTTATAGAAAACTAGATTTTAAAAATGCATGCCCTGAGGCACTCTTACCTGTTAGAGGGTTAATGATGAGCTGTATGAACTTTACGCAGACGCCGACATAGTTCAGCGAATTAAAACACAGAGGCTTCGCTGGCTAGGCCACGTAGTGCGAATGAGCGAAGATGCTCCAGCCCAGAAAGTATTCTTATCGGCACCCGCCGGTGGAAGCAGAGGAAGAGGGAGACCACCACTCCGATGGAAGGACCAAGTGGAGACCGATTTGAGATCCGGTGTTTCCAATTGGCGCCAGTTGGCGCAACGAAGTAACGACTGGGAGCTATGTTGGACGGTCAAAATCGCCCAGGCGGTTAGATGACCATTTAAAGAAGAAGAAATTAAAGAACAAAAGGAACAAAGCTTTTAAACGCTTGAAACCCAGCCAGAGTGAACGGGATCTTCAAAATTTTAAGCAACTTCGCAGGGACTTTGATTGCCTCCATAAATTTTTGTTCAAACAGTATTTGGCATTATATTAATGCTAAAAGAAAAACAAACGGCTTTCCAACTACCCTTACATATAATGGAAGAGTTTCTGAAAACCCACAGGACTCATGCGAACTGTTTGCTGAATTTTTTCGGGGGTGTACGAAGTATATGACAACCAATCTCCCCTTCCTTCCTTTCCTTCTCCATCGTTACCAGCAATGTCATCACTTCTTGTTGCAGAAATTGATGTGGCTCTTGCGATATCTAACATGAAGTTTAGCACAAAGTCGGATATTGAGGGACTTTGTTCGGCGTTTTTTAAAGCATGTTCCAAAGCATTAGTGGGCCCTATCGTTAGTATTTTTAATGCATGTATCTCTCGCGGCATTTTCGTGGACGCTTGGAAGGTGTGTTCTATCCACCCTATTTACAAATCAGGTAACCGAAATAACATTTGTAACTATAGGCCTATAGTGAAGCAGAGCATATTAGCCAAAGTGTTCGACAGCGTCATTCAATCTAAACTATTCCTTCATGTATGTAACGTGCTCAGCCCTTGCCAGCACGGTTTTATGCAAGGCAGATCTACGTGTACTAACCTTATTTTAGTCGCCCATGAGATTGTAAAGGCATTTAACTGCCAGTCGCAACTAGATGTGATATATACTGACTTTTCCAAAGCCTTTGATAAGGTAGACCACGTAATTCTATTACATAAGTTGCAGATGTATGGCATTACTGGTGAACTTCTAAAATTCTTCTCTAGTTTTTAAGCGGGAGGAAACTTTTCGTGAAAATGGGGTCTACCACATCAAAAACTTGTGTGAACGCATGGTCAGGTATTCCGCAAGGAACTCATAGCGGTCCATTGTTATTTTTGCTTTTCATTAACGACTTACCTTTGCACTTTAAGCACGTTTATTGTCTAATGTTTGCTGACGATGTTAAACTCTTTCAGAAAATCGACAGTATATCCGATAGTGAAAATTTACAATACGATCTGAATACTCTTGAAGCCTGGTGTGGTTTAAATCACCTGTATTTAAACATCAATAAATGTTCTATTGTTACTTACACAAGGAAGTCGTATATAGTCCTCTTCGACTATTACTTGAGCAACAATGTGCTTAATCGTTCTTCTGATATGAAGGATTTGGGTGTGATATTTGACGCTAAGCTCAATTTCAATAAACATATAGATTTTATTGTCTCCAAGTCGTTTGGAATGCAGAGGTTTTATTCAGAGAAACACTCGGGACTTTAAATACCCGAATACTCTTAAATCTTTCTTTATTGCTCTCGTACGTAGTCGACTGGAATATTGTTCCTTGATATGGAATCCGTACTATGATTTCTATTCTAATTGAAAGTGTTCACGAAATTTGCCTTAAAAAAAGTTAACTTTGAAGGCAGTCCTCCGTCTTACATCAGTAGGCGGAAGCTTCTAGGCCTTCAGTGTTTATATAACCGAAGAATTTGCTGCTCAATAATATTTGTGTATAATGTGGTTATCAATATTGACTGCGACCGTTTAGTGTTTATTTGTCCCCTCGAACTTTGAGATCAAATCGTATATTTGCTGATTCAATTAGTAGAACTAACTATTTGTTGAATGAACCCTTTACTAGAAGTATCCGTATTTGCAATAGCTACTCGCAAGTTATACATAGATCTAAGTTTAAATTTTAATACATTCAAACTAAGATTGTTTTCTTTATTTAACTAAAATGCTTGTTTAATTTAATATCTGATAATTTGTATAGTCTGTAAGATTCATAAATTAGTAGACTGAATTAAATAAATAAATTCAGCGGATCATGAGGAAAATTGTGATATTGAAATATTTTAAATCGTATTTATTATATATTTCACATTACTACTATTATACATATTAGACGGGGTCGATTTATTAACCGATATCGCGCCATCGATTTTTCGATAGGTTTTGGGCTCAGGAAAAAAAAGTTGCACTACGCATCCCCAAAAAAATTATTTTCGAGCCTGCGAAATTTTATTTTTTTTTTACTTGTTTGGTTTTGAATTTTAAGGGCTTTTCATGACCTACTAAAAAATTTTCGTTTGATTTTAAAATTTTCATGTATACCGTCTCAGACAGTTTTTTGAAAAAAAAAATATTTTTTGCGTTTTGGGGAGTGTTTTGGTCAAAAAATAGACCCTTTCGCAATTTTTTTTAAAGGGTTTTTCAGCATACATGCAAAAATCTTTTCGATGAAAACGAATTTGTCTCATATTTCCTGTCCCACTTAAAATTATGCGCTAAAAACGTTGGCGATAATAGTTTTTTGAAAAAAAATGTTATTTTCGGGTCTTGGAAAAGTCGATTTTTCGACCAAAACAAGTCCCAAAACCCGAAAAAAAATTTTTTTTTCAAAACCCGTTATCGCCAACGTTTTTAGCCCAAAATTTTAAGTGGGACAGGAAATATGAGACAAATTCGTTTTCATCGAAAACATTTTTGCATGTATGCTGAAAAAACCCTTAAAGAAATTGACCCTTTCGCCTTAGAAACAAAATTGACCCTTTTTTGGGACTTGGTTTGAAAATTTTAAAATCAAACGAAATTTTTTTTAGTAGGTCATGAAAAAATCCTTAAAAATCAAAGTCGAAAAAAGGCAAAAAAATTAGATTTCGCAGGCTCGAAAATTATTTTTTTGGGTAAGCGTAGTGGAACTTTTTTTTCCTGAGCCCAAAACCTATCGAAAAATCGATGGCGCGATATCGGTTAACTTTCGTCCATACAAATCGACCCACCCTAATACATATACAGTTATTTTGCATTGTATGCCATGAAAGAATATTTCCTTTTAAATATGTGCCGCACTTGATAACTTAATGGGACTTTTTATCGGATAATACAGTGATCTGTAATTTAAATTTTACTCGTTGTACCTTTTATATAAATAGCAACTAATTTATATAGTAAATAGAAATATTAGCCTTAGTTTGACGTAATTTTAAGAAATAAAGATTTGAATTGTTCATTATAATTCCAATGCTCGAAAGTGCATATTCTGTGCAGGAACCTTTTTTATTTTTATGAAATTGGAGTACAAACAACCTTGTTTTTTTTTGTATAAAATATTACTTTTTTATATACTTTTGAATAAAAAAACGGATAAAACATGTGGAAGAGGAATCCTTTTTTAGCTGTGTTTAGCCCTCAATAATTTTTTTTTTTAGTATTTTTTTTTTTTGCTTTTTTTTCTCGAATCTAGCTGGATTGCTGAAAAAATTCTGGCAACACTGATAGTATACAGGAAGTGCTTTTTGTAATCTATTTACCGGGAGAAAATTACAAATTCAATTTAGCAATATCGACTCAACGACGCACCTTCCTATTTTGACTCTGCTTTCTTTTTGATCTAAAATTTTGAATTATAAGGCGGCCATGGCTGGTTTGGAATCCCGTTTTAATATTGGAGTTCTATGAACAGTAAAAATTTACATTACACCTAAACACTTAGGGTTTTCAGGATTTTAGGACGCATCTAAATACCCGACCGAAAATAGAGGCATGAATACCTTTGAATCTCATTTTAATTATGGAATTTTACACACAAAAAAGTAGAAGTTTGATTGCGCATAAAAGAAAAAAACATTTTGAATTATATGAACAGGGACCACTATGGGTGTTTTTGAACCTAATTTTTATAATGTAGTAAAAATTGTAATTTTTAACTATGCAATAAAACGTGCGAGATATGTTGAAAACAAATATTTTACGATGCATCTAAATAACCGACCGAAAATAGTGGCCATGAGTACCTTTGAATCTCATTTTCATTATAGAATTTTACAAAAAATAGAAGTTTGATTGCGTTTTTGAATGCTTTTGAATGCTTTTGAATCTCATTTTTATAATAGAGTTCTATTAAAAAATTAAGCTTTTGTTGTGTTTTCCCTAAAAATTTTAATTAGTATTTAATTAATATAGTGGAGGGCAACTCTCGCTCAAAATCAAATTGGACAGACGCGCCGACGCCGGTGTATACTTTAATACAATTTGCTTAATGAGTAAGAGAATGAAAATATTTCTACCTTTTGGAGAGTAAATGAAATATGAGATGGACACACCGACGCCACTACTTTAATTCAGTATGCTCAATGAGTGAAAGAATGAAAATATATCACCGTAAGGAGTGTGCCCACATATACATATTTTGATTGAAAATAAATTTAGCGTTTATGAGCATGAAGCCGTTTCCATTTTGGTTTTTTTGTTTTGGATATACAGACAGTGCTGTCAATTTAGCAATTTTCCTTTAGATCTGGCTTTTTTGGAACCATTTAGCGGGGAAAAATTACAACTACAGTATATGATTTTCTGGTTTTTTTCCTTAACCACAATTTAGACATGTATAAAGACATTTCATATTGACTTTTATAGCATTTCAATAATATTTTGTGATATATATGTATATGACCTGAACTTATTATTTCTTATGGCTGTGCGTATAAGTTAACCTTAAGTGCTATATCAATCAGAAAAAAAAATTCTTTAAAAAAAAATTCATAAAACTCTGTAACTATGTAAGTATTTATCTTACATATTTTGTTATGGTACATTTTTAGTAATTTTCTTGCGGTGTTTTTGCAAAAATTTGTTTTAAGAAAAGATTGATTTAAAAACTTAACAAATTCAAGTCAAGGTAAGAATTTCAATTTTATAAAAAAAAAAAAAATGATTGTCCGGAACCTGGGCTCGAACCGTGGAACGCGCGCGTTTCACCCGATACACTTATGCCTGCTTCAGAAAATATTTCCACCATTAGGAGTATACATACATACATATCCATATGGCTTTTGAAAATTAATGAAACGTTCATTTGGAAGTTCCAGAAATTTTTCAATATTAGCGTGATGCCGGTTTCCATATTGGTCTTTTTTTTATATACAGGCAGTTTTCTCAATTTTTCCTTTACATCTGGCTTTTTTGAAGTCAATTTAGGGGGAGAAAATTACGATGAAATGATAGTTGTCTGGCTTTTTTTCCTTAACCACAACTTAGACATATTTAAAACACATTTGATGTTGATTCTTAAGGAAGGTTATCATCTTAACTGGTCAAATTTAGTCTACATATGTAAGGGTGCGGGTTATATGTCTGCCCATTGACAAATTAAAATATTTGAAGAAGAAAATAGATGATTTTTGTTGGAACGATTTTCCGTCATCCCTTGTCAAGTTTGGTTTTGTGACAAACCGGTTTCGGCGTTCTGCCATTTTCAATGCCTAGTTTCGTTCTGGTCTGTGTCTATCCGCTGCGTTGTTTTTATAGTCCGTGGTTGCTGTGGCAGGTAATGTCAATCTATGTGGTCGTGGTAGGTAACATTAATATGCGTGTGTGTGTGCGCGGTATTGATACGTCCGAATTGTTATCTGTCCCAAGGGTTGTTTTTGTAGGTATGTAGGCATACCGCTTGTTAGCTAAGCGGTAGGTTGAGGTAGGTAGAAATCGGTGATTTTTGCAGTTTGGTTCATATTTCGTTTTTGCTTGTTCATTGTTACGTATTTGGTTGCTGTACCTGCTGGCTTGTGCTGTTTTTTGTAAACTAGTTTTAAGGGTTCAAATATTTCGTCGTTTGTTCGTTTATGATCCTGCCGTCAAATGTTTTTAACTTGTATATCTCCATGTTCTCAAGTACATTAAGCCGCCAGCCTTTTCCTTGCACGTGAAGTATTCGCGCCGTTGTTTTTATGTTAGCTGGGGTGCAGTTGTTCTCAAACATGTGGTTCGCGAAATTAGATTCTGGTATTATGGTGGGTTTTCGTGTTTTTTTGTTGTAGTCCCTGATATGCTTTCGGAATCTTGTGCTTATTTTTCTTCCTGTTTGTCCTATGTAGCTGTATTGACATTCACAAGTAAGCCTATACACTCCGTGTCTGTTGAATGGATCATCAGAATTAGTGTCGGTTCTTAGTTTTTGTCCGACGTTGTTAGATGTTCTGAATGCTGTGTTGATGTTATATCTTTTAAAGAACTTTGCTAATTTGTACGTCGCTTTTCCAGTGTATGTCATTGCCGTCCAAACCATTGGATTTTCCTCTACGTTTACTCTTTTTTGTGTTCCATGGCTACTTCTGAGTTTATCCACAAGTGCTTTCTTGTATCCATTATTCGCCGCTGTGTTATATATTGTATTAAGCTCTCTCCAGTATGCTTCCTGTGTGAGCGGCGTTCTCTGAAGCCTATCCACTAAGTGCCTCAATGCTGCATTTTTGTGCTGTTGCGGATGGTTTGATGTAGAGTGTATAATGGTGTCCGTGGCAGTCGGTTTTCTATAAATGCCGTAGTTGAACCTATTTGTTATTTTGTCAATCCCTATAGTTAGGTCCAGGTAGTTCATTATTCCATCTTTTTCTACTTCCATTGTGAACTCTATGTTGATATGTTGCCTGTTGAGGAACTCTAGTATTTGCTCTTCGTCATCGTCATTTAGGATGCAGATGATGTCATCCACGTATCTAGCGTAGAATGCCACGCCTAACTTGGTTTTTTAACTCCTGTATATATTTTCCTTCCAAGTTTTGCATGAATGTTTCCATGAGAATGGCCGATGTTGGGTTACCCATTCCTAGTCCGTTTGTCTGTCTATATATTTTGTTGTTGAACCGGAAATAGTTTTGCCGCAGCGTTGTTCTTAGCGCGTTGGTAATTTGCGCAGTTTTTACCTTATCTTCAGTTTTGTCCAGTAGTGTTTTGTTGACTATATCCATTGTATCTGTTAATGGTATTGACGGGTAGTTCTATCGTATTGCTTATTGTGTATTCGTGCCCTAGTTTCAGAGTATCCTTTAAAATCGTTTTTAGATGTTTCGACAGTTTATAACCCGGCGCGGACTTAAAATTAATTATAGGTCTCATCGGCGTATCCTGCTTGTGGATTTTAGGTAACGCAATGAGTGGAGGAGCAGATGGATTCATTTGTGTTAGGGTATATGCCATCCTCTCGTCTATTATTTTGGTAGCATTTTTTATAACCTCTTTAACTTCGGTCTGGTATTTATCCGTGGGGTTATCCCTAATAATGCGGCATTTCATTTCCTCGATGAGCTTCTCTGTCTTTGCTATATATTCATCCTTACTGATTAGCACCGTTGTGTTTCCTTTGTCTGCCTTCGTTGTGACGATGTTGTTATTTTTTAGCTTTCGTTGTAGCCTTTTCAATATTTTCAGCTCCTTATTTCCTTTTTGTGCTTCCTGGGCTCTTACTTCCTTGCTTATGATTTCTCTGCATATGTGCCTTGCGTGCTCCTGTTCCTTATATGGAAGAAGCGATATTGCAACCTCTGCATCTACTATCGCTTGCTCAGTTCTTTTTGCTTCATTGCTATCCGCGATGTTGTGCTTCAGGCCCTTCCCTAGAAGTTGCGCTTCTTCGTTGCTAATGGCCACTGTTGTTAGGTTTACGAACCTTTTGTTAAATTCGCGTGTTTGTTGACTGTTACTGTGATCGCGTCGGCCCGTTAACTGGTCCAATTTTCGGTTCAGTTTTTCATATTTGCGTTGTAGTTCGCGTTTGATTCCCGTCTCTATGTGGTCGAAGCAGTCCATCAATGCAGTCGTGGGCAAGAGTCCGGACAATTGCAGATGTATCCTCAGTAGTTCGGTGTTTATCTTGTCTTTCTTAGCGTATAGGCTTTGTAATTCGAACTTTAAAAAGTCCTTTTCCGCCTTCCTGGTCGTTCTCCTACTTGCTTGGGTGTTGGTTTTTATTTTTATTCGCGCAAATTTCGGTGTAACATTCAATTCTAAACATTGCTTGTTGAACCAAATATTTGCCTTAGTCGTATGCATTTTTCGCAGTTTCCGTTCGTATTTCGTTAGTAGTCCATCCGTGTTTAAATTAAAAGCTTGACAGGCGGTAAGTGATTTATTTTGTTGTGTTGATCTTCCGACAGGGTAGTAAGCTGATTTTTGTTGGAACGATTTTCCGTCATCCCTTGTCAAGTTTGGTTTTGTGACAAACCCGTTTCGGCGTTCTGCCATTTTCAATGCCTAGTTTCGTTCTGGTCTGTGTCTATCCGCTGCGTTGTTTTTATAGTCCGTGGGTGCTGTGGCAGGTAATGTCAATCTATGTGTTCGTGGTAGGTAACGTTAATATGCGTGTGTGTGTGCGCTTTATTGATACGTCCGAATTGTTATCTGTCCCAAGGGTTGTTTTTGTAGGTATGTAGACATACCGCTTCTTAGCTAAGCGGTAGGTTGATGTAGGTAGAAATCGGTGATTTTGGCAGTTTGGTTCATATTTCGTTTTTGCTTGTTCATTGTTACGTGTTTGGTTGCTGTACCTGCTGGCTTGTGCTGTTTTTTGTAAACTAGTTTTAAGGGTTCAAATATTTCGTCAGAAGTAGGCATACCGGTCATAAGAGGCGACTAATATGCACAAAGGTAATGACGTGCAACTCGATGGTTGATCTACGGATATGATGCCTCTCATTACCCATCTCTCCTTCCTTACGCTAGGAGGGGTGACATGACCTAGAAGGTTCGGCTGGTCATACGAAATCGCTACCACGACAGTCGGGCAGTACCGCAAGGGAGCACCGGAGCGTACCGGATTCATATCCGGCAAAGGACTGTCAGTTCGACAGCACTCCCCAAAACCTTCGGGGAGTGTTTTTGTCGTTACAACAACAACAACAATAAGAAAATAGTTGATGTCTTCAGGAAAATTAAGACGATTTCTAACCACTTCGTAAATAGAAAATCGAAGAAGCTACAAACTGTGTTTTCGCCTTTTTGTGTTTTAAATATAGGGTCTATCAGGCATTCTGTCTTATCGGAAAACCCCTATAGAAATAATGAAAATTATCAAAATTCTCTACTGAGTTTCTCGTTCCGACGGAATTGGATTGTGATAGATAAAATTATTATAAAATGATTACATATGGGCTACATAGTTATATGTTTACCTTAAGTCAAATATTATTGAGAAAAAATTAATTTTCTTAAAACTTCATGAAGCTATGTGAGTATTTTTTTAAGTATTTTGTTTTGATAAATTGGAAACATTTTCTGGTGTTTTTTTTGCAAAAATGTGATTTTTTCATTCCAAGATAGAGGTCATACACAGAAAACTATTGGGTTAAAATATAATAAATTAAAAAAAAATCATGATAAGAAGTTTCATATACATATTTAAAAACAAATTTAATTTAACAAAAAAAAAAGTTGTCTGGGACCTGGGCTTGAACCTTGGAATGTAAGCGTCGTAGCCGAAACGCGTACCACCTGCGCTACTAATGTATGTACAATAACGCAGTCAGATACTGTAGTTGACAGCTTTGGCTTTATGCAGAAAACTTTAATGAATTATTACAAATAAATGAATCATTATTTATTAAACATAATATGCCTATGCACCGACCCATACAAATATATCAAAATACATGTTTATTGAAATTATGCATTTTTAGATACAGATATACTCTGGCAATTGATTGAATGAAAAAAATGTTAGCTTATTAATATATACATGATAGTTACTTTAACTCAATGTGCTCAATGAGTGAAAATATCTCCACCGTTTGGAATGGTATGTGTATTAGGTTGGGTCGATTTGTATGGACGAAAGTTAACCAAAATCGCGCCATCCATTTTTCGATAAGTTTTGGGCTCAGGAAAAATAGTTCCACTACGCATACCCAAAAAAATAATTTTCGAGCCTGCGAAATTGAATTTTTTTGACTTTTTTCGACTTTGATTTTTAAGGGTTTTTTCATGACCTACTAAAAAAAATTTTATTTGATTTTAAAATTCTCATGTATAAATTATAAGAAACAGGTCGTTTTTTTATACCTTTATTGATTTTTCACAAACTGCGAAGCTACTCGCTCTGATACAATTTTCTTTCTGCTCCATCATTCATCGACGTCGCTTTATCAAACCTCCGTTGGGCTAGGCTGCTGCTTTTTTTGGGATACGTTGTGGATTTCCCTGCAGTCAGAAATTAATATTGTTGCTAAGCATATGCCAATTTATGCTATTTGATGTTTGTTGCCGCTTTGTCGCTGCAAAACCTGTTTCGAAGTGGGAGTCATGCCTTTTGTCTTAATAAATTCAATCGCTATCACTACGCGTGCATTGGCGGTCCAAGGATTGTATGTTGTTGCTTTTACACCTTCAGCGGTCGTTCGGTTGCCTGTTGCTACCGCTAATATTGTTTAAGCATTTCACAACGACATATCTTCAGCACAATAATATCACTTGAGCGTAAGAGGAGAGTTTGAGTGCAAATTTTGAACAAACTCAATAATGAGTAGGCAGCAAACGATCAAGTATTAGGATGGGTGTTATTTTAATGGCATGTTCTGCTTGTTACCGTAACTTATACCCTGTCCGACCCAAAAATGTTCGCTAAAAACGATAACAGTTTTTTGAAAAAAAAAATTTTTTTTTGGGTTTTTAGGTGTTTTGATCAAAAAATTTACCCTTTCACCATTTTTTTAAGGGTTTTTTCAGCATACATGCAAAAATGTTTTCGATGAAAACGAATTTGTCTCACATTTCCTGTCCCACTTAAAATTATGCGCTAAAAACTTTAGCGATAACAGTTTTTTGAAAAAAAAATTTATTTTCGGGTTTTGGAAAAGTCGCCAAAGTTTTTAGCGCATAATTTTAAGTGGGACAGGAAATATGAGACAAATTCCTTTTCATCGAGAACATTTTTGCATGTATGCTGAAAAAACCTTTGAAAAAAATGGCGAAAGGGTAAATTTTCTGACCAAAACAATCCCCAAAACCATAAAAATATTTTTATTTTTTTTTTTCAAAAACCTGTTATTGTCAACGTTTTAGCGGACTTTTTGGGTCGGACAGGGTATACATGAAAATTTTAAAATCAAATGAAATTTTTTTTTAGTAGGTCATGAAAAAATCCCTAAAAATCAAAGTCGAAAAAATTAAATTTCGAAGGCTCGAAAAGTATTGTTTTGGGTATGCGTTAGTGGAACTTTTTTTCCTGAGCCCAAAACCTATCGAAAAATCGATGGCGCGATATCCGTTAATAAATCGAACCAGTGTAACGTGTATCCTCTTCTGGTATAATGTCTACAAATGTGAACAAAAGTTTTCTTTGTGAAATAACTGTCAATGTTTCATTATTTTTCTCAAACAATATAACAATTTATTGGGAACATATTCGCTTGCTTTTCTACATTTGTAGTTTCTCTCTTTACTTCCTCTGTCGCGTTCATTTCATACGATATTTTCAAATGGACTGAATTATGCAAGACTCAATATTTTTCAATAGAGTCAATATTTTTTTGTGTACACATAAAGACTTCTACTTTTTTTAGTATATATTTATTTATTTTTAATAAAAAAAACATTGAATTAGCTTCTTATTTGAATTACATAAGAATATTTTGTGTTTTGAAGGTATATTAAAAATTTAAAATTTCGAAAAACTGTTTTTTAGTAATAAGAAAAAAAAATTTTTAATTTTGTTTGAACTAAACCCCTTAGATATCAGCTATTGAAAATAAGTCATAAAAAATTATTTTTGGAGCGTATTTTCGGTGCGGAATTACAGAGAGTATACATATGTTTATGGTTGCCATTTTGGAATATACATATCGATCCCTATGCGCAAAAAAGACGTAAGAGCCAAATTAATAAGAAAATATGATATTTGATTGTCAAAATTAATTAAAATGGTGAGATTGGGTATATATTAGAGCGGGTCGATTTAAAAATCGCTCATTGCTCTGTGAAAATCGTATTCTAGGGATCAAAATAAGAAACTTTGCCGAAGGAACCATACCTCTAAAACGAATTCTGATGTCCCCCAATTTGGGTCGAACTTTTGGGTAGGGGCAAATTTTGAAAAATCCCACTTTGACCCATTTAGAGTGCTCCAATCGAGTCCAAATGAATGACCGACCCCCACTAACTTTGGAGGCCCGACCCACCGATGCCAGTGGAACACCCCCTGGAACCCCCCTGGGGGTTCACCATACAAACATTTCAAAAAATCGCTGGTTTTGCACTTTACATGAAAAAATCAGCGAAATGCCTATGTTTTTTCTTTTTGGAGTTTATTTTTCTCTTTAGAAATTTATTTAGTCAGAACATATGTAAATGAATTTAACTTAGTAATAGAAAAGAAATTTAAAAAAATTATTAGAAATTAGCGTTTTTACAGCCCTTTTAAAACCAAGGCATCACTGTGATGCATTTGCATGTCGTAAACATAGTTGTGTGGGTTTTTTATTCAACCGTTTTAAAAAATGAAGGTATCACTGTGACACAATTGCAGATCGTAAAATTGCTTGTGTTGTTTTTTTCAAGCCACCACAAGACAGCAGGTAGAATTGAAATTACCATTTCATTTTTATTACCTCGTCTCGTAGACCATATATATATATAAGTCGTTGTGAAGAACTCAAAGTGTGAAGTGCTAATTTCAGATAAAAAATATTTCAAAAAAAATAATAAGTTAAGTGACCATTCCAAATCAAAAAGTTTACAATGAATCCACCATCCTCTACACCGCAAGATGAAGCAACTACATCAACAACTATCGAAAACCAAATGAGTCATATACCCAAGCATGATGTTACTGTTTTTGGTGTGTCTACTGATTTAACTGATCTTAATTTACCAACCCATCTGGATATCTTGAGATATTATTTTTACTTAAGCGAACGTGCTAAAACAGAACAAAAAAAGTTTTGCCATAAATCATTCACTATTCAAGTACAAGATAAGTTGATTGGAATTTGGGAAAAACTTGGTATGGAAATAATGCTGAAAAAAAGTGTATTTAATAAATTGAATAAATTGCTTGACAAGTATCAAGAGCAAATCAAGAGATGAAACAACACCCAACAATTTACAGAGTATGTAAAATCTCTGGAAACAATTTTTTACATTGGAACATGTAAATGCGATTTGAAGGCAGCTCCATGTGCATGCGGCTGGGTTCCCGAACGCCTCAAAGAGTTCATGCACGATCAACATAATCAGAGAAGACTAACAATGGATGCATTTATGATAGAAACTGAAGAGCAAGGAGCAACGTCTATGTCATCAATGCCAACATACCAAGATCCCGATGATTCAACATACGCACCGCCACCGGTTCAAGAAGATATGGATAGAAGTACAAGTTCACAATACACAGAGAGATACGATTGTTTTAACTTTGCCTTGGTATGTGACAGATTGGGTGTGCCTGACAGAGTAGCATCAGCATTGGGAACCGCTCTTTTGCAAGATTTTAAAATTAAAGATAAGCATGGGAAACCTCTCATTATGGATAAATCGAAAGTTCGCAGAGAAAAAGAGAAATGCAAAGAAGAAGTGCTTCGCAAACGGTAGATGATACCAATTTGTTAGCGTTTTCATTCGATGGCAGAAAAGATGATACTTTAACGATAGATAAAATTGATGAGAAGTATCATACTAGGATGGTAAAAGAACCTCATCTTGTTATTTTGAGAGAACCCAATTCTGAATTGATTGGTTACGTAAGACTGGAACATGAAACCGCTGAATACAAAACAACCAAATTAAATGGTTTTTTCAACGATAAAAATATATCACTGGATGCATTAATTGGAATATGCACTGACGGTGAGGTAACAAACACTGGCCCACACGGTGGAATTATACGACGATTCGAATTGCTGTTAAAAAGACCATTGCATTGTTTCGTTTGCCTTCTACACTTAAACGAACTTCCGTTTCGGCATTTGTTTGAAGCTTTGGATAAATCAACCAGCACTGGACCAAGATCGGCAACCGGAAAACTGAGCCGTCAAATCGAAACTTGTGAAACTCTTCCGGTAAGTTTTTGCTATCACTCATTTATTATTATTGTCAACCATTTTTAATTATTTTATTATTATATATTTTCAGGTGGTGGACGGCTTCCAGAAAATTGAGTTGCAAAAAAAAAAGGAACTAGAGAACAACGAGCAACGCAACACGAACAGCATTGAGGTTACCTAAAAAGAACTAAGGAACAAAGAACAAAAGAACGAAATCTCTAGTTCCCATAAAACCTTGAAATTTGAGTGCAATATGGGTGTCAAATAAAAGGGGAAGGACACAGGTTTTATTTGGACCGTGCCATATTTCGATATAATTATCTAAAATTAGTTATCGGTCACAAAGTGTTTCCCATAATACATTGAAATTTGCAGGAAATATGGGTGTCCAATGAAATAGGGAGGACACAGGTTGTATTTGGCCTTTTCCGTTTTTCGGTATATTTATCGATAAATGAGTTATCGTTCAAAATGTCGTTCCCATAAAGCTTAGAAATTGACGTGCAATATGGGTGTCAAACGAAACCGCAAGGCCACAGGTTTCATTTGGACATTTCCATTTTTCGATAAAACCTTCAAATGTTCGTGCAATATGGGTGTCAAACGAAACGGTAAGACCACAGGCTTCATTTGGGCTTTTCCATTTTTCGATATACGAGGTGTGTTCAAAACGTATCGCGAATTTTGAATTTTCGCTGGTTACGTATATTCGAATTTCGAATTTTTTGTGGCGTTATGTTGGTACTCACTTATGCCGACAAGCTCGGCCATTTTGAATGTTCAGTTAATTGTTGACAGCTGCTTTGCATGCACGTGTTTTGGATCGTCTTCGATTTTTACCTATTCAAAAAAATGGATCAAAGAACCTGTTTAAAATTTTGTGTGAAAAACGAAATTAAGTGCGCGGATGCATTCCGAATGTTGACTGTGGCATACGGAGAAGCTACCTTGGACCGAAGCAACGTTTATCGGTGGTACAAAATGTTCTCAGAAGGCCGAGAAGATGTGAACGACGAAGAGCGTGCCGGACGCCCGAGCACTTCAACAACAGCCGAAAAAATTAATGAAGTAGAGAAAATGGTATTGGCCAATCGTCGAATCACCCTTAGAGAAGTTGCTGAGGACCTTAACAAATCGATTGGCTCGTGCCATTCGATTTTTATCAATGATTTGGGCATGAGACGGGTCGCCGCGAAATTCGTACCAAAATTGCTCAATTGTGACCAAAAACAGCATCGCATGAACATTGCTAATGAGATTTTAAACTCTGTCCGCGACGACCCAAATTTGCTCCAGAGGGTCATAACTGGTGACGAATCGTGGGTTTATGGTTATGACGTGGAAACCAAAGCTCAATCATCTCAATGGAAGCTGCCACACGAACCAAGACCGAAAAAAGCGCGCCAAGTTCGGTCGAATGTGAAAGTTTTGCTGACAGTTTTCTTCGATTGCAGGGGCGTGGTGCATCATGAGTTCTTGCCACAGGGAAGAACGGTCAATAAGGAAAATTACCTGCAAGTTATGCGCAATTTGCGCGAAGCAATCCGCCAGAAACGGCCGGATTTGTGGAAGAACAAAAATTGGCTTTTGCACCACGATAACGCCCCTGCTCACGCATCGTTGCTTGTGCGCGACTTTTTGGCCAAAAACAACACACTAATGATGCCGCAGCCACCGTATTCCCCAGATCTGGTCCCCTGTGACTTTTTCTTGTTCCCTAAACTGAAGAGGCCCATGAAAGGACGACGTTACGCTTCTCTTGACGAGATAAAGACGGCATCGAAGGAGGAGCTGAACAAGATAAAAAAAATGATTTTTTGAAGTGCTTCGAAGATTGGAAAAACCGTTGGCACAAGTGTATAATATCTCATGGGGATTACTTTGAAGGGGACAAAATAGATATTCATGAATAAATAAATAATTTTTGAAAAAACACAAAATTCGCGATACTTTTTGAACACACCACACATAATTAAGGATCCTTAAGCATGTATGCCGCGGATTTAGGATGGTAGAGGCACGCCTTGTTGTAGCAACAATCCATTATCTATTTCTGAGCCTATCGATATAATTAAATACACTTCTACATAGAGATTTTAACTGAAAAAAGATCATACCAAAGGAGAATTACATTGAAGTATCACCAGCACCACAATTAATTTTTTGCGAGTTTTAAAAGAACTGCTAGTATATTTTCTAAATTGGATAAATAGGATTAGAAAAATGCCGAAGCCTGTACAGCGTAAAAGATTTCCAAAATTACGATGCTTTAATCCACTTAATTTGTCTCCGCACCCAAATACAAGAAATTGCAACACATGCCGGCTTAAGCTAACTAAAATCAAGGAAGATAATAAGGTTTGTATATACATACATTCATATACATATAATAACTGAATTTAAAAATTTAGAAACCATAAACCTATTTATGGTACTCATGGTTAAAGCATTGGCTGCTGCCCTAATGTGCATATATTATTTTCAATATTTCAACTTGTATCTTATTAAATTCGTGAAATATTAGGTACTTATCACAAATTTTATTCGTTTTTATAGAGGAAAGAATCAGATGATATTCAATTCAGTGAAGCACTTACTGAAACTGATAGCAACGTGAACTATATCAACAATGTTCTACATTTGTATCATTTGAGAAAGACAGAGAAGCAATGTGTGAGGCGGTTGGTTTTATTAACAGAGGTTTGGATATAATCGGAGTTTCACCAATTCAGAAGAAAAAGGTTCATCAAAAACGCTATTCGGCAGAAAAAATGCAGAACGTTTCTGAAGCAATTTCAGACTCTAAAAGACGCATTTACTGCCACCAGTGATCGAGCAAAACAACTAAAATTGTTTACTATTTCTTAAGATTGGACATTTCGAAAAATTCTGTATCATTTTCATTCATATGTTAACTGTTGCTAAGAAAATTGCTGAAGAAAAAGGAATTTTGGCCGAAGCGAAGTCATTAGAAAAAGAAGTTGTTGATTTGATAACACAATTTGATGAGCTCGATGAAAATGAACGCATTTACATGCAAAAGAGGCTATTGTTAATAAATTAACGCGAGCTGTATCAATTTTTTTGGAAAAGTACCCTAAAGTTACGTGTAGTTTTTCAAAATTTGCAACCTTCCGACCAAAACATTGTGTTTTAGCAGGTTTAAGTTGTACCCATTCAGTATGTGTTTGCACCAACATGAAAACGTCAAATTATTGGTCGAAGGGCCTAACATCAAACATCTGACTGCTGAGTCTATGCACCCAATAAAAAGCTATCAAGACTGTTTACAACGAATGATATGTCTTGAAGCATTGACAAATTGTTATTTTGGAAAATGTTCCCAGTGCCCGGTTGCAACAAATTTGATCGACGAAATAAGAACAATATTGGAAGAAAGCTTCATTGAGGATGTACCCTACAGACAATGGGTGAACGGCGACACGACCACTTTGCAACTAATGATGTCTCCAGTTGATGATTACTTACAAAAATTGGAGTCCGGTTAACAAAATTTAGTGTTGCATTCATACCTAGTGAAAAGCCAAAACGAGTTTATAAACGGCAAAATACTCTGGCAATTGATTGTATGGAAAAAATGTTAGCCTATTAATATATAGATTACCACTATGACCAATGTCATTTGAAATTCAATAAGAAGGAGCAACAATTTAGTAAATGAAATTGTAGTAGATTTGCAAAACAAAATAAGATTAGTTAAGAATTAATTAATTAATGTAAAGTACGCTATTCAATGGGCAAAAGGGAATATTATAAATACTGTAATCTTAGATCAAAATGAAGTAAGAATTGCTTTAGGTAAGTTAGAAGAGAAAAACTTTCCCCTCAGCAAAGCAGAAGCATTTGAATTCACAAAAATAAATTTTTTTTTAACGAAATGATTATAGTTTAGATGATGAAATATTTAAGAGAACAATTATAAGACCAGTAAAAAAACCAAGTAATATTGTACTAAAGGTTCATGTTGGTAAAATATTAGGAAACAAAAATGCAACATACGGCATTCGGAAAAATGTGAAAAATACAATGAAATATCAATTCCTAATAGACAATGTAATAGATTTAAGCATAGATCAGTGTATACCTAGAGTAATGAATAGTTTGAACTCAGACTGCACAATGACGTCAGGTCACAACCTAGCAACCGCAGAAGTACAGCCAGGCTAATATGGAGTGCGTTTGAAAAAAATTTCACCTTTATTTTATTCAACAAGTTTTTTCTTAATTATTTGATTTGAATATTTTTTTCGTAGTATGATTAGAAATATATGTCAGAAAAATACTGTTTGAAAATAATTTCGCTAAATGCTGTAGTTCATATAAAAATGGCAAGCGAATTGGAAGTACGAAAAACTACTGTTAAAAGTTTTCAAGACCACCCTCAGTGGACTTTAAAAAAATTGCTCGAGACCTTAAAGTAAGCCCGAAAACTGTTTCGAGGGTGTTAAAAAACTTTAAGGACGAATTGGCTGTTACCCGTAAGCCAGGTTCGGCTAGAAAAAGGGGCATCAGTGACCAAAACATGAAAAAGAAAATCATCACCGTTTTTCAGAAGCACCCCCATATTTGAGGCAGAAAACTAGCGCAGAAGGTGGGATGTTCCGAGTTTTTTGTCCGTAAAGCCAAAAAGGAAGCTGGTCTCAAAACGTTCCAGGTTCAAAAAGTTCCAGACAGAAACTCTGTGAAGAAAGTGGAAGGAAAAAATCGCGCAAAAAAACAAAAAATTTGTTTCTTTGAAAAATTTAATTGCTGCACCATGGATGACGAGACGTATGTTTTAGCCGACTTTTCACAGCTTCCAGGCCAGGAGTTTTACACGACAGACTCGCACTGGAATGTGGACGAAAAGTTTAAGTCGAAGCGGCAGTCAAAATTTCCTCTTAAATTCCTGGTTTGGCAAGCAATATGCAGCTGTGGAGAAAGGAACAGTGCTTTTTGTAACTACGGGAACAATAAACTCCCAAATATACATTAAAGAATGCTTAGAAAAAAGATTAAAGCCTTTCCTAAGACGATATAAGGTTTACACTTTTTTTGGTCTGACCTAGCTTCTTTTCATTATAGCAAATTGGCTTTGGAATAGTATTAAAAAAATAATGTGCTTTTGGTGCCTCGAGAAGCAAATCCGCCCAACTATGCAGAACTCAGGCCAATTGAAAGATACCGGGCATTGGTCAAAACAGAAACGAAAGCAACAAAATAAGTCGCAAGGAATGCCAAAGACTTTCGGGAAAAGTGAAGTTCAGCAGCTCGTAAAGTGTCAAATATACTATAAAATTATTAATGGAAGGGGTGCCGGAAAAGTTAAAACGATTTTTACAACAATAGTAGTTACAAAGTTGTTGATATATAATAAAACTTGTAATTAAAAGGGCAAATAACAGCTAGTTTTATTTTCAAAATCGGACTACTAGTTTACGATATTTGTCATAATTAGTAAATGACAATTTTTTCAAACGCACTCCTTACTACTGACTAATTTCAACGGGAATGTAGAGGTCGAGAACTCCTCACAAGAGATCAGCGAAACTCATATCATCAAATTTTTCAACGCAACAATAAATGTCAATGGTCACTCATATAAAAACTTCATGTCGCAACCAGTCGAAGCAACGCCCTCAGTCCTCCAGTTGGCTCCAACCAAAAATAAGGAAATTAGACAGGGTTCCACCTTCCAGGCAAATAAGAATGGGATCGTTTTACGGACTATACAGTGCGCCCTTTAGCTGCCTTACCCACACCGACAAGGTTATCTATTCAGCCTCCGGCAGCATAATTCCCGCTGGAAGAATACCGGAAATTGGACCAAATTTCACTGGGAAAGCAGCGGCTCTGGCAAGAGAACGTGACCAAGTGAGACTCCTCAATCCCGCAGACCCTAGAATTAAAGATATAAGCGGAAATCCGACGAATGGGCAATGACTACAAGTTGACCAAGTGGAAGCAGCACCTAGAGGCATGCAACCTCCCCGTCGGAGTCAGAAAATTATGGTCAGCAGTCAAGGCTTTATCAAATCCGCCCAAATACAATGACAAGCTCGCCATTTCATCTGGTGACAGCGTCAGATCGGACCCCAGATGATGCGTGAGCTCCTTTTGCCGACAGTTTTAATGCATCCACCTGCGGACAAGGCCAACAGGCGAGCCATCCTTTCGGCGCATAAACACAAACACAACACAGTGCCCATTGCCGTCTCCGTCGCCGAGGTCGGCCCTCAAGAACAATCGGACTCTACGGTATTGCCACGAAGATGATCAAACACCTAGGCCACGAGGGACAGAGTTCTTTAGCGGCTCTTTTCAACCTCTCTCTAACTACTTTCGTCATACCTGAGATATGGAAACAGGCGATTGTAGTTCCGCTACTAAAACCAGGGAAGCCGGCGAACCAAGGAGAATCATATCGTCCGATATCTCTCCTGTCGCCGGTTGCGAAGTTATTGGAGACCATTCTGCTCCCGTATAACACAAGTCACACAGCACAACATCTGCTTTGAATGCCACAACGTCGCAGATAAACTATGGTCTCAACCAAGACCCTCCAAACCATAGCGCGGTGCTCGTGGAACTCGACGTCTCGAAAGCCTTCGACACGCTCAATCACGATGGGAACAAGAACAATCATTCAGGAACAAGAAATCTAGACCACGGAGAATCAAACAAGTGGTGCCGCAGGGAGGTGTCCTATCCCCTCTTTTGTTTAATTTCTATATTTCGAGGCTTCCTCCCCCACCAGAGGGAATCTCCATTGTGTCCTATGGTGAAGACTTCCCGATTATGGCTTCGGGTAAGGCCCCCCCATTGACGAACTCTGTACGAGGATTAACCTCGGACACCTTTCTAGCTTCTTCACCGAGCGAAATTTGACACTGTCTCCGACTAAATCGACGGTGACTCTTTTTACGACGTGGAATGCGCAGATGGGAGAAGAGTTGAACGTCCACGTTAATGGAATTCCTCTACATACTGTCAACCTCCTCAAAATCTTGGGCGTGACATTTGACAACGGCCTCACCTTCGCTGGTCATGGCACTGCAATAGCCTCAAAGGTACAGAGCCGCAACAAGATCCTCAAGTCACTGGACGGCAGCACTTAGGGAAAAGATAAAGAAACGTTGCTAGCTACATCTAAGGCCATTGGTTGACCGGTTATTGATTAAGCTGTTCCCATATCCTCGCCCAACCTCACTGACACCAACTGGAGGAAGTTGCAAGTCTGTCAAAACACCGCCATCAGAACTACCACGCTAAGTTTGCTTTTGTCATTAGAGTCTCACCTCCATCAAGAGGCTAAAATGCTGAATGTTCGTGAACACGCGGATCTGCATAACCATAGGCGGGGTCTAAACGACCTCCATACCGAGTCGGTAGACAGATCCCTCAGATATCGCCCTGTGAACCCCGTAATTACCATCCAAGCACCTGAAATAGCTGAAGAGGAGCATGTTCTTCCGAGGTAGACTAGAGTCATGCTAGCATAACTTCGTTGTGGATATTGTCACAGGCTAAACTCTTACTTATCCAGACTGAGCCCCACCATACCAAATACGTGCCCTGCTTGATACTAATATGGATATAAACAAAAGTATTTTACCATCTCTAACGTTCAATCACATTACGTCTTAACATATTATAAAACAAAGTCACTTTTTCTGTCTGTATTTCCCCTTGAATGCTTAAATCTTGAAAACTAAGCAACGGATTTTGATGCGGTTTTTTTTAATACATAGATTGGTTGAAGAGGAAGGTGTATGTCATTATAACGTGAAGAAATATATAAAGGGGGCGTGGCAATCGGACAAAATGTGGTAAAAAACCATAAATTTTTCTTTTATACAGCCATAAATCCTAAACGAATCCACCGATTAAAATGAAACTTACTTGAAGTTAAACTTTGAAATATTTACTTTCGTTCTGCATAAAAAAAAATAGTTGTTTCATATCTTATTTAACCAAAATTGTTTAAACAAAAGCAGCACTTTTTCCAAAAAAGCTGTTTGTGTGTTTGTTCGCTGTTAAACGAATGAGCCATTAGAACTTGACAGCGAATAAACACACAAACAGCGTTCTTTCACCATACGATCTAATTCAACATGAATGAGGTGGGGCGACATCGTATGGTGAAAGAACGCTGTTTGTGTGTTCGTTCGCTGTCAACCGATTATGCGGGAATCTCATCCCACCTCAGTCATATTGAATTAGATCGTATGGTGAAAGAACTTGGTACGTATGTATGTAAGTACATATGTACGAATCTCTCGCATAATTAAATTTCGGACGTATGTATGTATGTATGTTTTCAATTCAATTATATTTTATTTCCGTTCGAAGCCGGGGCGGGTTGCTAGTAATATATACATATGTATTTTGCTTTCGTATAGAAATGTCATTTGAAGTTTGCTTGTTATATTTTCTTTTCCCGCCACTCTTGTAAAATCTTTCAACCATTGAACACGTGTTAAATATACATATCTCTCGAAATTGTAATTTTACAGAATAGCCACACACTGTTTAACTTTAATCTAAAGGATCTAGGCAGCTGAATATCATCAGGATTAGATATTCTGCACATCTATTAATTTCTACAGGTTATGGGCCCAGGGAATTTGTAAAATTCTATACGAAAATGGCGGAGACAGTCAAACAGAAATTCGAGAAGTTAAACGACAGTAATTATGCTAATTGGAAACTCAGAATGCAGTTGCTGCTCCGAAAGCAAAACTTATGGAAGAGAGTGATTATGGAGTACGAGCAATGCAGTAACAAATCAAAGTGAGATCGATAAATGGGACGAGCTGGATGATGAAGCGAGGGGTACAATAGGCCTTGCTATAGAAGACAATCAACTTATCCACATTCGTTCAGCATCAACCGCAAAACAATCATGGAAAGCGTTAAAGCAGTATTACGAGAAAAATAAATTAGCAAATAAAGTGTATTTGGTACGGTCAATTTGCGCGTTGAAGCTACAAGGTGGCACAAAACTAAGCTTCCGATGTTCAGCATATCGGTTGTGGCACGTGCAGTGTGTGCTGTTGCACCGTCTTGTTGGAACCACATGTTTTCCAATCCCAATTCATCAAGTTGCGGCAAAAAGAACTCGTTGATCATTGCTCTGTAGCGCTCACCATTCACAGTAACCGTTTGGCCCCGATCGATTATTGGTCAAATAAATAGTCAGCAATATTCCGCGTTCTGGAGCAGTGTAGCGTAACATTGTTTATTAACGTGTATTTCGCATGTGTTTACTACACAAATGTCAAAACAGAACTGACTTTAGGGGCCAATCGCAAAATTTATAGCATTTTCTGATAGGAGGATTACTTTTGCGCCACCTGTTAGAAGAAGGTGGTGATGCAAAGGCTCATATAAACAAAATGCAGGATTTGTTTACTAGGCTCAATGAGTTAGGTGAGCAACAGTTATCGACATTATGGAGCAAAATATTTTTGCTCAGCAGCTTACCACAAAGCTACGATACATTTGTATCTGGTCTTGGTGCGCGTGACGAGAGTGAGGTTACGTTCGATGTCGCAAAACAAGCAGTAATCGCGGAATACGAGCGGCATGTAAAGGCAAATGATGTCTCAAATGACTCAGTTTTAAAAACCATTACAAAAGAGGGCGTTTGTTTCTTCTGTAAGAAACCAAACCATCAAAAGAAAAACTGCCACAAATACAAAGAATGGTTAGCAAAGAAAAACAAGAGTACACCAACAGTAGATAAAAGGTTTAGCAACAGCAGCAAAGCATCAGAAAAAGTAAAATCGGTTACAGAGCAAAACTTTTTGTTTAAGATTAGTTACACACATGAATAGAGTTTCACCATGGATTCGGGCGCCACTAAACATGTGGTAAAAGACAAAAGTTTTTTCACAAAAATTGACGAATCATACAAGGGCACAGTTCAATTGGCGAATGGGGAGTTGACACAGATCGGAGTTGGATATTTGACATGTATGGACGAAAATGGTCACGTCCACAAAGAAAAAGCAACAAATGTTTTGTACGCACCTAAATTGGTTGGAAATGTAATTTCCGTACGGCTGTTAACCAAAAATGGATGTACAGTAGAATTCGATGACCGCATTTGCCAAATTAAGTGTAATGATAAACAAAGCGGTGTTGCTGATATAGTAAATGGGCTGTATGTGTTACGTCAAAAGAATAAAGTATGTGTGGCACAAGCACACAATGATAAATGCATACATGTACTTCATCGTAAAATGAGACATCGTGATCCAATGGCGATTCGAAAAATGGCATTGGATGGTTCGATTAAAGGACTCAATATTGTTGAATGCGGAATTAAAAAGGTGTGCGAAGTGTGCATGAAGCCCAAAATTACTCGTTTACCATTTCCACAGAAATCCGAAAATACGTCATCAGCGGTTCTAGACTTAATACATTCGGACGTGTGCGCACCAATGAGTACAGCCATACCCAGTGGAAAGCGGTACTTAGTTACCTTCATTGATGAATACTTTGGTTTTACTATCGTCGTTTTATTGGCACACAAATCGGAAGTTGAAAGCGCTATGAAAGAGTTTATTGCTTTATGTGAAAACACATTCGGGCGAGCTCCAAAGACAATGCGGTCCGATCGTGGAGGAGAATACACGTCAAGGTCATACATATAATTTTTAAGTCAAAAGGTATTCAAATTCAACTAACAGGTGCAGACTGTCCACAGCATCATGAACGCAAAAATTGCATGTTGCATGCTTGTCGATGCGGAATTAAGCCACCGTTTTTGGGGTGAAGCCATTGCAACAGCTAATTTCATCCAGAACCGTGTGATTACTAGAACAACCAACGTTACGTTAAGATGGGACGGTTTCAAACCAGGTATAGGGCTTTTCACATATTTGGCTCTAAATGTTTTGTTTATATATCGTCAGCAATGAGAGTCAAGTTAGACAGCGTAGCGAAAGAAATTATATTTCTCGGATATGATGTGAACTTAAAAGCTTATCGTTGTTACAATGCCGCAACAAATAAGGTAGTTTAACTCGAGATGTTAAATTTTGCTACGGAAATCTCGATAAATTTAGATGAGAAACGTACAGAAGAAAATCAAGCAAATTATTCGTCTCAGGAGGAGAAAACGGGTCATGAAGATGATAATACTCACGAGACTAACGTTGAAACGCGTGCTCTTGAAGAAGTAGAACGGGAAATGAGCGGAAATGAGCCAAATAACTATAATCAGGCAATTCAAAGCGACGAAAGCGTGGAATGGCTCACGGCAATGCAAGAAGAAATTGAGGCACACAAACAACAATACTTGGGAAGTTGTAGATTTGCCACCAGGAAAAACACCAATTGGCAGCAAGTGAGTGTATAAAGCTAAAACAAATGCTGATGATAGAGTGGAGCGATTAAAGGCCAGATTAGTGGCACAGGGATTTTCACAAAGGTACGGTGAAGATTATGACGAGGTTTTTGCGCCCGTTGTGCTCCGTACAACATTAAGAATACTGTTGTCAGTGGGGGCAGAAAGGGGTATGCTTGTTCATCACTTTGATGCAAAGGCAGCATTTCTCAACGGAAACTTAAAAGAGACCATTTATATGAAACAACGGCCAGGATATGATGATGATAGTACAAAAGTTTGTTTATTAAAGAAAAGTATTGCCGGATTGAAACAGGCGGCTAGATCTTGGAATACTGCACTGCATAAAGTCCTGATAGATGCAGGTTTTCAACAAAGTTATAACGAGCCATGCCTATATTCAAACAAAATTGATTTTAAATTTTGCTATGCCATTACATATGTCGTTTTCTCATTGTGGTTTGCCCTATGATGGAGAAAGTGAAGAAGATCGAAGACGTGTTCAAGCGACACTTTGTTATGATGTGGGTCCCATTAACTACTACTTGGGAATGGAGTTTTCCAAAGACGATCAGGGTAATTTCGAGTTGAATCAATCGGCTTATATCACCAAGATTGCGGAGGATTTCGGATTGACGGATGCGAAACCGGTGAGAACTCCAATGGAAGTAAGTTACGGAAAGACAGATTCTACAAAGCCATTGGAAAACAACAAGAAATATCGGTCGCTAATTGGTATGCTGTTATATTTATCGGTTCACACAAGACCAGACATTCCGGCCAGCGTTAGTATTTTAGCACAAAAGGTATCCCAGCCAGTAAAGGATGATTGGAACCAACTCAAACGTGTCGTCAAGTATTTAAAGTCAACATACAAATTAAAATTGAGATTGAGCAACTTGCAGTCTGAACATTTTTCATTATTTGGGTATGCAGACGCCACATGGGCTGATGAAAAAATCGACAGGAAATCAAACAGTGGCCGCATAATATTTCTCAACGGCGGTACAATCAGTTGGGGATGCAATAAGCAAAGTATTGTTGGAGCTTCATCATGCGAAGCTGAATTCATTTCCTTTTCAGATGCAGCTAAGGAAATTAAATGGGTGCGTCAATTATTAGAGGACTTAAATGAGAATATTGATAGACCAACAACTATTTTTGAAGCCAATCAGGCATGTATTGATCTTGTGCGAGATCAGAAATATTCGTATAAAACCAAGCATATTGATACGAAATACAAAATGATTCGCGACTACAAATCATCGAATGCAAATACTGTCCCACCAGTGAAATGATAGCTGATTTGTTGACAAAACTACTACCTGCATTTAAACATGATTGCTGTAGAGAGAAATGTAATTTAGTTTGAACGAGGAGGAGTGTTGGATATAAGCAAAAGTATTTTACCATCTCTAACGTTCAATCACATTACGTCTTTATTCTATTTAACAATATAATATACACATATGTATTTTTCTTTCGTATAGAAATGCCATTTAAAGTTTGCTTGTTATATTTTCTTTTTACGCCACTCTTGTAAAATCTTTCAACCATTAAACACGTGTTAAATATATCTCTCGAAATTGTAATTTCACAGAATAGCCACACACTGATTTTAATCTAAAGGATCTAGGCAGCTGAATATCATCAGGATTAGATATGCTGCACATCTATTAATTTCTACAACTAAACATATCTTTTCCTGTTCGATTGAACCAACTCTTCTAACACCAATATCACTGCGATGACAATTCTCAGAGTGATCGTGCCCATCAGGCAGGGCGAGCACTGTTAATAACAACAACAACAAAAAACACATAGATATCTTATCACTAGAAAACCTGCATACCAACAATACAAAACGCATTGAGTTTCTGAAGAAAGAAAAAATTTCGATTGGTACACTCACAGCTGTCATTGTCTTGGTGGTGATGTCAATAATTTCACGTTCACGAAGTTCAATTACAGTGGAATACGTAGAAAAAAACAAACAGCTCCAACGACAATCACTGCACCCATCACGGCCAGTCAAATAAATAAACCACTAACCTACATGAGGTTAAACGACGTACCATACTATAAATGTACGAGGAAGTTTATTTTTAAGACGGGGATAATTAACACAACCTTTGCACATAAGTATGAAGACATACAAACGGATATCGTATGACCGTCTAAGAACTCTTCGTTTGCTTTGGTCGCACGGCCAAACGAATGAACAACTTTTCCAGCACATGTAGGTGCAACGTGACCTGACAAAACGTAGACACCAAATTTTGTGTACAAATCATTGTTAACATATTCATATTATTCCTCATTTGTTTGATCAATAAAGTCGAAATAACGTTCAAAGTACTTGTTTTATTTTTTACTGAAATAAATCGGTAAAAGTATAAAGCATACGCGTGTGCTTTTTTCAGTTCTACTAAATTTTTTTTATATACACATCTCACGTGCATGAGCATAGATTTTCGTGAGTATGCGAGCCCTGGTTAAGAGTGATCGAAAGTTCATATTGTGACGAATTCGATGATTCCTCGATTATTAGTCCTGGGTTCGATCACTGTAAAGTCAAATAAACACACGCACCAATACTGTTTATAAACAAAGACATAACTATTATAAGAAATATTCATAAAAGTCTTAAAATAATTATCTTATTTTAATAGATATTTTTACATATATGTATTTTTATGAGTCTTGAAAAATTATTACTTTGCAATAGAAAAAATTAAAATTGGTTATAATAATTATTGAAAGACCTTAAATTTTAAAAATGAAATAACTTTTATCCCAATTTTTATTTTCTAAAAGTCTTCAGAGACTTTTATTCTGTAATTTATATTGCAAATGTCTCAAGGGACGAGAGAGGAAACAAAACAAATGGCAGATAATTGTGAATACTGCGGGTCAGACCACTGGTCAAAGAATGGCACAGCCATATTTTTCGGTGTATCTCAGCGCTAGGCGCGGCCACTATATTAAAGAATAGTAGCTCAGGGACGGCTGGCTTTGATGTTGCCAGCAAAGTTTCTAATTTTATACAACGTCACATCCAAGATTTAAGGTTGGTTGACAGTTGATAGGGTGGCGCCATCAAACTAGATATCTAGGTTCACCTGCCTGCGCCACTTAGGAATTGGGAGGCTGAGGGTTCGCTCGAAGAAAAAACTGGGTAACGCCGGAAGATAATCGGTTAGTTTAGAGCAAACTCATAAAATTAAGGGTCCTGTTTCGCTAGTCATCTCTTGTTACCGATAAATGACGTCAATGGAATCCACCTAGGGAGGTCAAGCCATCCTTAGTCTGCTTTTCCCATCTCAATCTAGGCCTCCCCGTCCTTTTCTGCAGAATTCGTTTGTCGATAGGAAAACTTTCTGGGCGGCCAGAACGTCTATGTCCATTCGAATAACATGACCCAGGCAACTTGTTGACACTTGTTTCAAAGCATGCTTTGCCTCAGAAATGTACCCGGCAGTTTTTCATTGGTAGTGCCGGAAGAAGATGCGATGGCGATAACGATGAGCTTTACCCAGACATGGCCATAATGCAGCGAACGAAAGCCAAATTCTTCGTTGTCTGTGTCATGTTATGCCGAGGGCATTACAAGGATGAGGCCTGGAAAAAACAGACGGAGGAGGGCTTGACCTCCCTATTTGTGGGCTTAAATCACGCAGGCGGTCAAATGCTTATGTTTGGCGCAATATCGACACGGTAGGTAAAAGACCTTCACGAAAGTGAGCCATAGGCCATGTTCTATTTAAAGCTTCAGCTTAATTTGACTTTACTGACAATGCCATTGTAAATACCTTTGCATAAGTTACTTATTTCACGACATAAAAATGAAAACAAGTTTTTTCAAAGAAAAATAAAAACTGTCTGCAATTATTATAAAAAGGATTTTATTTTAAAAATCTCAAAGAAAAAGTCTTTGAAGACCTAAAAAATAAAAACTGCTCATAGTTATTATTTTGATATTTGTAAAGTAAAATATCAAAATAATAGTTACGGATGACTCAAACAAATATTTCCCAGTGATAATTATTACGAAGATTTTTTATATTTCTTGAAATTTCAGTCAAAGTCAAATAACAAATAATTATTATTTTGGATGTCTGTTTATAAATGCTACTTGTAATTACTGTTAATAAACACAAATTCGTGAGCTAGGTAACTCCACTGTACAACACTTGAAAATAAACTGATCATCCTGCTTAGCTTGTATGCTGCCTTTTATAGTCTGCCCGAGTGCCAGTTTTATCACCTTCACCCATCTCCACACTTCTGGATTGTTCTTCTTCTTTGAATTCTAGAACTCTGGTTTGTTATCAGCATTTACTCTCTGCCTCGTATTCGTAAACACACATGCTATCTCTCTATCTCTTGCTGTTGTTGTGGTGGTAACGACAAAAACACTCCCCGAAGGTTTTGGGGAGTGTTGTCTAATTAACAGTCCTTGGCTGGATTTGAACCCGGTACGCTCCGGTACTCCCTTGCGGTACTGCCCGACTGTCGTGGTAGCGATTTATGACCAGTGAAACCTTCTAGGTCATGTCACCCCTCCTTCCGTAAGGAAGGATAAGATGGGTAATGAGAGGTGAGAGGCATCATATCCGTAGATCAACCATCGAGTTGCACGTCATTACCTTTGTGCATATTAGTCGCCTCTTACGACCGCTATGCCTACCTCGGTCATATTCTAAACCCCTAACCTCGTGCTCACATCCATAAGTGTAGCCATCGCCATCTCTGTTGGTACTAGTGGTGGGAGTGTTATTGAGTTAGGGATGGTACATACGTGAGAATATTCGCACAATATCTTTGTTCGAAATGCATATGTACGTTATGTACGTACATATCCTTATATTGGTCGAAGAACTTTGATCTGTGAATTGACGCTTCTGACACTATTTTACTAAATATGTACATGATAGTTTTAATCGTCAAATTACTTTTGCAGCTTTCGACTTAGCAAAGGAACAGCGACAAAATTTTGGAGATGATATCACTTCACAGTTACGGCTCGCTCGAAAAAAGCGATGGAGTTTATTGGAAGAAAAACGAATATGCCAAGAGATTGAACTTCAGACATATATAAACAGGTAGAATAAAATTATTTGCGAATAGTCATATACAAGGTGGCGCAAAAGTAAGCTTCCGATGTTCAGCATATCGGTTGTGGCACGTGCAGTGTGTGCTGTTGCACCGTCTTGTTGGAACCACATGTTTTCCAATCCCAATTCATCAAGTTGCGGCAAAAAGAACTCGTTGATCATTGCTCTGTAGCGCTCACCATTCACAGTAACCGTTTGGCCCCGACCGATTATTGGTCAAATAAATAGTCAGCAATATTCCGCGTTCTGGAGCAGTGTAGCGTAACATTGTTTATTAACGTGTATTTCGCATGTGTTTACTACACAAATGTCAAAACAGAACTGACTTTAGGGGCCAATCGCAAAATTTATAGCATTTTCTGGTAGGAGGATTACTTTTGCGCAGTAACCGTTTTTCACCGACCGATTATTGGTCAAATAAATAGTCAGCAATATTCCGCGTTCTGGAGCAGTGTAGCGTAACATTGTTTATTAACGTGTATTTCGCATGTGTTTACTACACAAATGTCAACACAGAACTGACTTTAGGGGCCAATCGCAAAATTTATAGCATTTTCTGATAGGAGGATTACTTTTGTGCCACCCTGTATATGGGGGTTTCGCAAGAAATATAAGCAATAAAATATATTAATGCACCCAATTTTGGTCAAGCACAATGTGAATTAATAATCTAATACTGAAAAAAAATGAAGGAATTCACAAATTCGGACTGTAAACCCATTTTATTTTTAATCGAATCCTGCTCGGGAGCTAACAAATAAGTTTATCGACTGTGTGTGTATTAGGCCGGGTCGATTTGTGGGGAGGCAAAAAAATCGCCCATTGCTCTGTGAAAATCATATTCTAGGGATCAAAATAAGAAACTTTGCCGAAGGATAGGGGCAAATTTTGAAAAATCCCACTTTAACCCATTTAGAGTGCACCAATCGAGTCCAAATGTATAACCGACCCCCACTAACTTTGGAGGCCCGACCCATCGATGCCAGTGGCACACCCCCTGGAACCCCCCTGGGGGTTCACCATACAAAAATTTCAAAGAATCGCGGGTTTTGCACTTTACATCAAAAAATCAGCGAAATGCTTTTTGTCAAATTTGGTTTTGAGACAAACCGGTTTCGGCGTTGTGCCATCATCAATCATTCACCCTGTCGGAAAAACAACAAAACAAAATAAAACAGCGAAATGCCTATGTTTTTTCTTTTTGGAGTTTATTTTTCTCTTTAGAAATTTATTTAGTCAGAACATATGAATTCAACTTAGTAATAGAAAAGAAATTAAAAAAAATTATTAGAAATTAGCGTTTTTACAACCCTTTTAAAACCAAGGCATTGTATCTCGATTCGTTTATACCGAATGAAGTAATATACCTTGTGTGCGCAACAAAAATAGATATAAAAAATGTGTGTCTTTTATAGGCGCCAAAGAACTCAACCGATCTTTATGAAATTTTCACAATGTATACTTGGGTACACTGGGTACAGCATAGACAAAATCTAGTTTGGAAAAGTGGGCGGAGCCACGCCCCCAGGCTATATAAAATTGAAATTCGTCATAACTCCGAGCTTTTTTGGTCTAAATTAATGAAATTTGGATATATGCGTCACTTAGTCAATATCTGAACTAAAGGAGCTTGAGATGCTGGCCAACGGGAATAATGCCCGAAAATTCTATCAAAAAATTCGGCGAATGACAGAAGGTTTTAAATCCGGGGCAAACTCCTGTAAGAATGAGAACGGCGACCTGGTGGCCGATGTTCAGAGAGCACTCAGAATATGGAGGGATCACTTCTCTGCCCTTTTAAATGGAGAAACTGAGCAAGAAACCAGAGAAGATGCCGAACCCGAGCCCACAATCGAAGATGATGGAATTGACGTTGCACAACCCGACTATAATGAGGTGCGAATAGCAATATCCCGATTGAAAAACAATAAAGCAGCTGGCGCTGATGGTTTGCCTGCTGAGCTATTCAAACACGGAGGCGAGGAGCTGGTAAGGCGCATGCATCAGCTTCTATGCAGAATATGGTCGGATGAATGCATGTCTGAAGATTGGAATCTAAGTGTTATCTGCCCAATCCACAAGAAGGGCGATCCTGCAAACTGCGCCAACTATCGCGGAATCAGCCTTTTGAATATCGCATATAAGGTCCTATCAAGCGTATTGTGCGAAAGACTGAATCCGGATGTAAACAGACTGATTGGACCTTACCAGTGTGGCTTCAGACCTGGTAAATCTACCATCGACCAGATTTTTACAATACGCCAAATCTTGGAAAAAACCCGTGAAAAGAGAATCGACACACATCATCTCTTTGTTGATTTTAAAGCCGCTTTCGAAAGCACGAAAAGGAGCTGCCTATATGCCGCTATGTATGAATTTGGTTTCCCCGCAAAACTTATACGGCTATGCAAAATGACCTTGAGCAACACCGCCAGCTCGGTCAGAATTGGAAAGTACCTCTCCGAGCCGTTCGAAACTAAACGAGGTTTCAGACAGGGTGACCCCCTATCGTGCGATTTCTTTAATTTAATGCTGGAGAAAATAATACAAGCTGCAGAACTTAACCGCGCTGGAACAATATTTTATAAAAGCGTGCAACTGTTGGCATATGCTGACGATATTGATATCATTGGCCTTAACAACCGCGCCGTAACCTCTGCTTTCTCCAAATTAGAAAAAGAAGCTAAAAAATGGGTTTGGTGGTGAACGAGGGCAAAACGAAGTACCTTCTGTCATCATGAAAAGAGTCAGCGCATTTGCGCCTTGGCAACCAAGCCACTGTTGGCAGCAATAATTTTGAAATAGTAAAGGACTTCGTTTACCTGGGAACCAGCATTAACACCAACAATAATGTTAGCCTAGAAATCCGACGAAGAATTACTCTTGCAAACAAATGCTACTTCGGACTGAGTAGGCAATTGAAAAGTAAAGTCCTCTCTCGACGAACGAAAATAACACTCTACAAGTCACTCATCGCGCCCGTCCTGCTATATGGTGCAGAAGCGTGGACACTAACAACATCTGATGAGGCGGCTCTGGGAGTATTCGAGAGAAAGGTTCTTCGAAAGATTTGTGGACCTCTACGCGTTGGCGACGGCGAGTACCGAAGAAGATTTAATGATGAGCTGTATGAACTTTACGCAGACGCCGACATAGTTCAGCGAATTAAAACACAGCGGCTTCGCTGGCTAGGCCACGTAGTGCGAATGAGCGAAGATGCTCCAGCCCAGAAGGTATTCTTATCGGCACCCGCCGGTGGAAGCAGAGGAAGAGGGAGACCACCACTCCGATGGAAGGACCAAGTGGAGACCGATTTGCGATCCCGCGGTGTTTCCAATTGGCGCCAGTTGGCGCAACGACGAAACGACTGGCGAGCTATGTTGGACGGTAAAAATCGCCCAGGCGGTTAGATGACCACACAACACAAGGTATATTAACTTTAGTAGCGTAACGGCAGTACGTAACAGTATAAACGGATCTAGATAGATATTTACTTATATATATCAAAATGTTCAGGACGAAAAGAGAAATTGATCAAGCCATGTCCGTCCGTCCGTCCGTCCGTCTGGGAACACGATAACTTGAGTAAATTTTGAGATATCTTAATGAAATTTGGTATGCGGGTTCCTTGACACTCATCTCCGAGCGCTATTTAAAATGGGCGAAATAGGATGATAGCCACGCCCACTTTTTATATATAGAATATTTTCGAAAGCACAAAAAAAGTGATTACTCAGTACATAATACACCTATAAGGATAAAATCTGGTGTACACATTAAGACTGAGGCATAAAATAAAATTTTCAAGAAATTTTTGAAAATGGGTGTGGCACGGCCCATTTTGATTAAGTCAAATTTAGAAATGTTAATCATAAATCAAACACCGTTTGAGATATCGAAACGAAATTCAGCACGCAGGTTTTTAAGTGTACAAGGAATGCTCGAGGAAACACGGGCGAAATCGGTTAAGGTCCACGCCCACTTTTATATGAAAGATTTTGAAGAGGATCGTAGATATATTAAATAGGCAATAACTTTGCGCAAAATAGCGTTACATCATTTATATTTCACTTTTAAAGTTTTCGTAAACTAATAAATCCAAAAAACAAAAATTTTTGAAAATGGGATTGGCCCCGCCCCTTTTATGATGGATTATTCCACAAAACTGATTGATTTGTGGGAACGAAATTTGGTGATTCAATATATAAAGGTAACTGTTTGCTGTAAAAATGGGCGAAATCGGTTAATGCCCACGCCCAGTTTTTTAACATAGTTCTGAAAAATTTTTTTGTAAAATTTAAAAAGCCATATTTCTACAACCAAGCAAGTTATATCAATCAGAATTTGCACACATAAAAAGCTTCTTAATAAAAACTTGACCGGAAAAAAATTCTGTCAATTTTGAAGTAGGCGTGGCGCCGCCCACTTTTCAGCATAAAATTTCTGCTATTTTCAAAGCCAATTCAATATTGATATTTCAATGAAAATTGGTCAGCTGCTTCTCAGTAGCATACATTATACTCCTGCCAAAGATTAGCGAAATCGGAAAACACAGAAACAAAATATTCGGGCACGTAGTTAATAGCCCACTGCAATAGCGAAGTAATATATTTTTTTTGATTTTCATACTTTTCATAAACACTAAATGTATGTAAGTATGAGAAGGGGAAAGTTCACTAAAATGATCAGCACGATGAGCGGAGTCGATTTAGCCATGCCCGTATCTCCGTCCGTCTGTCTGTCTGTCCGTCTGTCTATTTGAACGCAAACTAGTCTCTCAGTTTGACAACAGAATGCTGAAATTCGTTGTTTGCTTTCGCCATTTTATAATATACTAGCAAACCCGGTAGACGTTGCTTTGACGCTTTGATACATAGAACACATCTATATATAAAATGTCATTAGCTTGAACCAAATAAACTCCCAACTATACCGAACTGCAGCGTTATATAACCTGGCGGCGGGGCTCCGCCCACTTTTCCAAAACTATATACTGTCTATGCTGTACCCAGTGAACCCAAGTATATATTGTGAAAATTTCATAAAGATCGGTTGAGTTCTTTGGCGCCTATTAAAGACACACATTTTTATATCTATTTTTGTTACGCACACAAGGTATATTACTTCATTCGGCATAAACGAATTGAGATATGAGTTGATTTGGTTTTGTCTTTTTCCGACAGGGTGGATACTGGATTTATATTGGAACGAATTTTCGTCATCCCTTGTCAATTTTGGTTTTGTAACAAACCGGTTTCGGCGAACCGCCATCTTCAGTGCTTGATTTCGTTCTGATCTGTGTCTATCCGTTGTCATGTATTTAAAGTCTGGATGCTGTATCAGGTAGTGTTAGTATTCGTGTATATGAGTCGTGTCTTACGAACGTATCCGAACGGGTACCTGCAATGAGGGTTGTTTTTAACGATCGTTTATTAGTGTGGTGTTATATCGGATAATTAGTTTGAGGATGTTAGGTCAGGTAATGTTAAGTGTATACTTAAGGGTGGGTTTTGACGCTCGTTAGTCATGTAGAAGTCATTAGTTCTGGTTTTAGATCAGGTAATTAGTTTGAGGATGTTAGGTTAGGTAATGTTAAGTGTATACTTAAGGGTGGGTTTTGACGCTCGTTAGTCATGTAGAAGTCATTAGTTCTGGTTTTAGATCTGGTAATTAGTTTGAGGATGTTAGGTTAGGTAATGTTAAGTGTATATTAAAGGGTGGGTTTTGACGCTGGTTAGTCATGTAGAAGTCAGTGATTTTTGTTTTCTGATTTGTTTTGTGTGTGTGCTCGTTTATTGTTACTCGTTTTGTTATTGTACCTGCGGTGTTGTTTGGTCCTCTGTAAATTAGTTTTAGCGGTTCAAATATTGCGTCAGAAATGGTGTTTGTTTGTTCGTTAATTAATCTCCCGTCAAATGTCTTAAGTTTGTATCCTTATATCCCTCCATACCGCTTCCAGAGACATTAGACATAGTAAACAAAACACTACGAGACAAAACCAAAGATATGATCAGAACAGCACAAATCACAAACACACTAAGAACAGCTTTACAGCAAAACTACTTCAAGTTCAACAATAAAATATATAGGCAAACAAACGGACTAGGAATGGGAAACCCAACGTCATCAATTCTCATGGAGGCATTCATACAGAACTTGGAAACAAAATATATGCAAGAACTAAAAAACGAACTAGGAGTGACATTTTACGCAAGGTACGTCGACGACATCATATGCATACTGAACAATAACAATGAAGAACGAATACTAGAATTCCTAAACAGACAACATGAAAACATAAAATTTACTATGGATACCGAGAAAGAAGGAGAACTGAACTACCTGGACCTAACAATAAGAATTGACAGAATTACAAACAAGTTTAAATACGACATCTACAGGAAACCAACAACTATAGACACCATAATTCAGGCTACGTCAAACCATCCTCAACAGCACAAAAATGCGGCATTAAGGCACCTAGTGGGCAGACTTCAAAGAACACCCCTCACTCAGGAATCATACAAGAAAGAACTAACCACCATATACAACATAGCCACGAGCAACGGATACAAAAAATGCCTAATAGACAAACTCCGAAGGAACCATGGATCACAAAAAAGACACAACGCAGAAGAAAAATCCAAGTTCTGGACTACAATGACGTACACTGGAAAAACGACACACAAATTGGCAAACTTCTTTAAGAAACACGATATCAACACAGCGTTCAGAACATCGAACTTAGGACAAAAACTAAGCACCAACACTAACTCGGAAGTACCATTCAGGAAACAAGGAATATACAAGCTTACCTGCGAATGCCAGCACAGCTACATAGGGCAAACAGGACGAAAAATAAGTACACGATTCCGGGAGCACATCAGGGACTACAACGGAAAAACACGAAAACCCACTATCACAACAGAGTCAAACTATGCAAATCACATGTTCAAAAACAAATGCACCCCGACCAACATCAAAAACACAGCCAGAATACTTCACGTACAAAGAAAAGGGCGGCGCTTAAATGAGCTAGAAAACATGGAAATATACAAACTTAAGACATTTGACGGGAGAGTAATTAACGAACAAACAAACACCATTTCTGACGCAATATTTGAACCGCTAAAACTAATTTACAGAGGACCAAACAACACCGCAGGTACAATAACAAAACGAGTAACAATAAACGAGCACACACACAAAACAAATCAGCAAAAAAAAAATCACTGACTTCTACATGACTAACCAGCGTCAAAACCCACCCTTTAATATACACTTAACATTACCTAACCTAACATCCTCAAACTAATTACCTGATCTAAAACCAGAACTAATGACTTCTACATGACTAACGAGCGTCAAAACCCACCCTTAAGTATACACTTAGCATTACCTGACCTAACATCCTCAAACTAATTATCCGATATAACACCACAACTAATAAACGAGCGTTAAAAACAACCCTCATTGCAGGTATCCGTTCGGATACGTTCGTAAGACACGACTAATATGCACGAATACTAACACTACCTGATACAGCATCCAGACTATAAATACATGACAACGTATAGACACAGATCAGAACGAAATCAAGCACTGAAGATGTCGGTTCGCCGAAACCGGTTTGTCACAAAACCAAACTTGATAAGGGATGACGAAAATTCGTTCCAATATAAATCGAATTGAGATATACAGGGTGTTTTTTTTACAGGTTTGTTTTTCGAATAGAGATAAAACTGGCATTTTGTGGTCAAATCTGGCAACTCTAATGTCATTTATGTTCAGTTTGGTTTGCCATTTCATCATGAACAGGTTGACAAAAGAACAACGCTTGCAAATCGTGCAAATTTATTTCGAAAATAATGGTTCAGTTCGCGAAGTTTACCGTGAGCTCCGTCCATTTTATGGTCGACATAATCGTCCATCAGAGCAATTAATTCGGTTAACCATGGATCGTTTTCGCACTACGTTTACTCTATGTGATAATACGCATCCGCAGAGACGTCGAACAGTGCGCACCGAAGAAACAATTGCCGCTGTAGAGCAAAGTGTTGAAGAGGACCCGAATGAATCGATTCGCCACCGTGCACAGCAATTGGAGCTTTGTCCATCAACGTTATGGAAGATTTTGCGCAAAGATCTTGGCTTGCGACCTTACAAGATCCAGCTTGTGCAAGAATTAAAGCCGCGAGACCATGCAATGCGTCGTGATTTTGGTGTATGGGCCGAAAATGAGATTGATTTCGATGCTGATTTTCATCGCAAAATTTTGTTCAGTGATGAGCCTCATTTTTGGTTGAATGGCTACGTCAACAAGCAAAATTGCCGCATTTGGAGTGAAGAGAATCCACATGAGACCCTTGAAACGCCATTACATCCACAAAAACTGACTGTTTGGTGTGCTCTATGGGCTGGAGTCATTGGGCCATACTTCTTCCGCAATAATGCTGGAGAGGCAGCTACCGTTAATGGAGACCGGTATAGAGCCATGATAACCGACTATTTTGTTCCCGAATTGGATGGCATGAATGTGGATGAGTTGTGGTTCCAACAAGACGGCGCTACATGCCACACAGCGCACGTCACAATCGATTTATTGAAGGAAACATTCGATGAGCGCATAATTTCGCGGAATGGACCTGTCAATTGGCCACCAAGGTCGTGTGATTTGACACCATTGGATTATTTTCTTTGGGGATATGTGAAGTCGCTCGTCTACACCAACAAACCAGAAACGTTAGGGGAATTGGAAGCCAACATTCGTGGCGTTATTGCCGACATACGGCCCCATATGCTCGAAAAAGTGGTTGAAAATTGGACCTGTAGAATTGGCTTTATTCGAGCCAGCCGCGGCGGCCACATGCCCGAAATCATATTTAAACATTAATGGCATAAAATTATCCTTCCAATAAAGCCAAATTGATGGACCTTAAAACGATTTTCTTGTGTTTTATTTCAATTCGAAGTTCTATACCCCTAAAAAAAACACCCTTTAGATTTATTAATGTATAACAAAACGTTCAGGATGAAAAGCAAAATATCCGGGCAAGTAATTAATACCCCACTTCAAAAGCAAAGTTGTATATGATTTTTGTTGGAACGATTTTCCGTCATCCCTTGTCAAGTTTGGTTTTGTGACAAACCGGTTTCGGCGTTCTGCCATTTTCAATGCCTAGTTTCGTTCTGGTCTGTGTCTATCCGCTGCGTTGTTTTTATAGTCCGTGGGTGCTGTGGCAGGTAATGTCAATCTATGTGTTCGTGGTAGGTAACGTTAATATGCGTGTGTGTGTGCGCGGTATTGATACGTCCGAATTGTTATCTGTCCCAAGGGTTGTTTTTGTAGGTATGTAGACATACCGCTTGTTAGCTAAGCGGTAGGTTGAGGTAGATAGAAATCGGTGATTTTTGCAGTTTGGTTCATATTTCGTTTTTGCTTGTTCATTGTTACGTGTTTGGTTGCTGTACCTGCTGGCTTGTGCTGTTTTTTGTAAACTAATTTTAAGGGTTCAAATATTTCGTCAGAGATAGTGTTGGTTTGTTCGTTTATGATCCTGCCGTCAAATGTTTTTAACTTGTATGTCTCCATGTTCTCAAGTACATTAAGCCGCCGGCCTTTTCCTTGTACGTGAAGTATTCGAGCCGTTGTTTTTATGTTAGCTGGGGTGCAGTTGTTCTCGAACATGTGGTTCGCGAAATTAGATTCTGGTATTATGGTGGGTTTTCGTGTTTTTTTGTTGTAGTCCCTGATATGCTCTCGGAATCGTGTGCTTATTTTTCTTCCTGTTTGTCCTATGTAGCTGTATTGACATTCACAAGTAAGCCTATACACTCCGTGTCTGTTGAATGGGTCATCAGAATTAGTGTCGGTTCTTAGTTTTTGTCCGACGTTGTTAGATGTTCTGAATGCTGTGTTGATGTTATATCTTTTAAAGAAGTTTGCTAATTTGTACGTCGTTTTTCCAGTGTATGTCATTGCCGTCCAAACCTTTGGATTTTCCTCTACGTTTACTCTTTTTTGTGTTCCATGGCTACTTCTGAGTTTATCCACAAGTGCTTTCTTGTATCCATTATTTGCCGCTATGTTATATATTGTATTAAGCTCCCTCCAGTATGCTTCCTGTGTGAGCGGCGTTCTCTGAAGCCTATCCACTAAGTGCCTCAATGCTGCATTTTTGTGCTGTTGCGGATGGTTTGATGTAGAGTGTATTATGGTGTCCGTGGCAGTCGGTTTTCTATAAATGCCGTAGTTGAACCTATTTGTTATTTTGTCAATCCCTATAGTTAGGTCCAGGTAGTTCATTATTCCATCTTTTTCTACTTCCATTGTGAACTCTATCTTGCTATGTTGCCTGTTGAGGAACTCTAGTATTTGCTCTTCGTTATCGTCATTTAGGATGCAGATGATGTCATCCACGTATCTAGCGTAGAATGCCACGCCTAACTTGGTTTTTAACTCCTGTATATATTTTCCTTCCAAGTTTTGCATGAATGTTTCCATGAGAATGGCCGATGTTGGGTTACCCATTCCTAGTCCGTTTGTCTGTCTATATATTTTGTTGTTGAACCGGAAATAGTTTTGCCGCAGCGTTGTTCTTAGCGCGTTGGTAATTTGCGCAGTTTTTACCTTATCTTCAGTTTTGTCCAGTAGTGTTTTGTTGACTATATCCATTGTATCTGTTAGTGGTATTGCCGGGTATAACTCCTTTATGTCAAAGGATACGAGTTTACTGCTCCTTGTGAGTTTAACGGTCTCAAGTCTTTGTAGTAGTTCTATCGTATTGCTTATTGTGTATTCGTGCCCTAGTTTCAGAGTGTCCTTTAAAATCGTTTTTAGATGTTTCGACAGTTTATAACCCGGCGCGGACTTAAAATTAATTATAGGTCTCATCGGCGTATCCTGCTTGTGGATTTTAGGTAACGCAATGAGTGGAGGAGCAGATGGATTCATTTGTGTTAGGGTATATGCCATCCTCTCGTCTATTATTTTGGTAGCATTTTTTATAACCTCTTTAACTTCGGTCTGGTATTTATCCGTGGGGTTATCCCTAATAATGCGGCATTTCATTTTCTCGATGAGCTTCTCTGTCTTTGCTATATATTCATCCTTACTGATTAGCACCGTTGTGTTTCCTTTGCAAAGACAGAGAAGCTCATCGAGAAAATGAAATGCCGCATTATTAGGGATAACCCCACGGATAAATACCAGACCGAAGTTAAAGAGGTTATAAAAAATGCTACCAAAATAATAGACGAGAGGATGGCATATACCCTAACACAAATGAATCCATCTGCTCCTCCACTCATTGCGTTACCTAAAATCCAAAAGCAGGATACGCCGATGAGACCTATAATTAATTTTAAGTCCGCGCCGGGTTATAAACTGTCGAAACATCTAAAAACGATTTTAAAGGACACTCTGAAACTAGGGCACGAATACACAATAAGCAATACGATAGAACTACTACAAAGACTTGAGACCGTTAAACTCACAAGGAGCAGTAAACTCGTATCCTTTGACATAAAGGAGTTATACCCGTCAATACCACTAACAGATACAATGGATATAGTCAACAAAACACTACTGGACAAAACTGAAGATAAGGTAAAAACTGCGCAAATTACCAACGCGCTAAGAACAACGCTGCGGCAAAACTATTTCCGGTTCAACAACAAAATATATAGACAGACAAACGGACTAGGAATGGGTAACCCAACATCGGCCATTCTCATGGAAACATTCATGCAAAACTTGGAAGGAAAATATATACAGGAGTTAAAAACCAAGTTAGGCGTGGCATTCTACGCTAGATACGTGGATGACATCATCTGCATCCTAAATGACGATAACGAAGAGCAAATACTAGAGTTCCTCAACAGGCAACATAGCAAGATAGAGTTCACAATGGAAGTAGAAAAAGATGGAATAATGAACTACCTGGACCTAACTATAGGGATTGACAAAATAACAAATAGGTTCAACTACGGCATTTATAGAAAACCGACTGCCACGGACACCATAATACACTCTACATCAAACCATCCGCAACGGCACAAAAATGCAGCATTGAGGCACTTAGTGGATAGGCTTCAGAGAACGCCGCTCACACAGGAAGCATACTGGAGGGAGCTTAATACAATATATAACATAGCGGCAAATAATGGATACAAGAAAGCACTTGTGGATAAACTCAGAAGTAGCCATGGAACACAAAAAAGAGTAAACGTAGAGGAAAATCCAAAGGTTTGGACGGCAATGACATACACTGGAAAAACGACGTACAAATTAGCAAACTTCTTTAAAAGATATAACATCAACACAGCATTCAGAACATCTAACAACGTCGGACAAAAACTAAGAACCGACACTAATTCTGATGACCCATTCAACAGACACGGAGTGTATAGGCTTACTTGTGAATGTCAATACAGCTACATAGGACAAACAGGAAGAAAAATAAGCACACGATTCCGAGAGCATATCAGGGACTACAACAAAAAAACACGAAAACCCACCATAATACCAGAATCTAATTTCGCGAACCACATGTTCGAGAACAACTGCACCCCAGCTAACATAAAAACAACGGCTCGAATACTTCACGTACAAGGAAAAGGCCGGCGGCTTAATGTACTTGAGAACATGGTTACAAGTATACAAGTTAAAAACATTTGACGGCAGGATCATAAACGAACAAACCAACACTATCTCTGACGAAATATTTGAACCCTTAAAATTAGTTTACAAAAAACAGCACAAGCCAGCAGGTACAGCAACCAAACACGTAACAATGAACAAGCAAAAACGAAATATGAACCAAACTGCAAAAATCACCGATTTCTATCTACCTCAACCTACCGCTTAGCTAACAAGCGGTATGTCTACATACCTACAAAAACAACCCTTGGGACAGATAACAATTCGGACGTATCAATACCGCGCACACACACACGCATATTAACGTTACCTACCACGAACACATAGATTGACATTACCTGCCACAGCACCCACGGACTATAAAAACAACGCAGCGGATAGACACAGACCAGAACGAAACTAGGCATTGAAAATGGCAGAACGCCGAAACCGGTTTGTCACAAAACCAAACTTGACAAGGGATGACGGAAAATCGTTCCAACAAAAATCAGCTTACTACCCTGTCGGAAGATCAACACAACAAAATAAAGTTGTATATCTTTTTTGATATTCATATCTTTCATGAACATGAAATGTCTGTACGTATACTAAAATGATCAGGAGGATGAGCTGACTCGATGTAGCCATGTCCGTCTCTGGATACTTCTATCTATCTGTCTGTCTGTCTATTTGAACGCAAATAGGAACTGAGAGTATTAAAATAGACCTGCCTAAATTGGGATGCCGTAATAGATCACTACTAGGTATATAATGTTCGGTTCCACCCGAACTTAGACTTCCTTACTGGTTATTTATAAGATTGCCCACATGGTAGTAGAAAAAGTTTAAAACCTTTATAGGTCATAACTCCACAACAATTTACCACGACAGCTTTTACGCAGCTGAGTATTTAATGTTCGGTTCCACCCGAACTTAGACTTTTTTACTTGTTACCTTTACATATGTACATAAATACCTCATACAAATTGTAGCTTGTAAGCAATGTGGTACAGCAAACATGTTTCAGAATAAAGTTTATGCTTAAAGCGTGCGGCCGTCTTCAACTCAGAAGTAGAATTAAAATCCCACCATCTGAGCGCGAGTGCAATTAATGCGATTTTTTTTTTAAATACATATATCGAATTGACAAAATTTAAAATAGCTAAAGCCATAATTGTTATGAGACCTATGGAAAAGTCTGTCCTGAAACGTTTGTGGAATCGTTCAGAAAGTCCTTGTGAGAAATGTCCCACAGCTGCCGCGTGTGCACTGGCTTGTTCCCGGAGCTTCAGCCTGGGGCGGGGTAACCAAGCAACTGCAGGACCAAGAAACCTTCTCCCTTATCTATAGTCCTAACAAGAATACTTACTTCATCGAACTTTTCACTCTATCACCTGGCAGCGCACCTATAAGTTTTGGGGTGGTCTATATCCACCCGACCTTGGCCTTTAAGATGGTACAAAGGCCCCATTAGACCACCCCCACTACCTTCGATCAGACCAAACTAATTACGTTATAGATTCATTACAAAATATTTATTCCATTAAGTTCAAGGCATCGTTATGTATATAGGCATAAAGGTTGTCGTTTAAATTAACAATTTCGATCTAGAACGTATGTATTTACAAGTATTTTAAGTATAACTTAAATTTGACTATTATTAAAGTACTGACTTATTTTCCGGTTGAGTATTTAAAAATTATTCTCTGACCTAAGTCAACAGCTGATCTTTCTACGGTCATTGACCTATATTTTCTCAATTAACTATATGCATGGGGTAATTTACATAATTACGTACGAGGTGTGTTCAAAAAGTATCGCGAATTTTGAATTTTCGCTGGTTACGTATATTCGAATTTCGAATTTTTTGTGGCGTTATGTTGGTACTCATGTCTCACTTATGCCGACAAGCTCGGCCATTTGAATGTTCAGTTAATTGTTGACAGCTGCTTTGCTTGCACGTGTTTTGGATCGTCTCGATTTTTACGCGAAATTCGTACCAAAATTGCTCAATTGTGACCAAAAACAGCATCGCATGAACATTGCTAATGAGATGTTAAACTCTGCCCGCGACGACCCAAATTTTGCTCCAGAGGGTCATAACTGGTGACGAATCGTGGGTTTATGGTTATGACGTGGAAACCAAAGCTCAATCATCTCAATGGAAGCTGCCGCACGAACCAAGACCGAAAAAAGCGCGCCAAGTTCGGTCGAATGTGAAAGTTTTGCTGACAGTTTTCTTCGATTGCAGGGGCATGGTGCATCATGAGTTCTTGCCACAGGGAAGAACGGTCAATAAGGAATATTACCTGCAAGTTATGCGCAATTTGCGCAAAGCAATCCGCCAGAAACGCCCGGATTTGTGGAAGAACAAAAATTGGCTTTTGCACCACGATAACGCCCCTGCTCACGCATTGTTGCTTGTGTGCGACTTTTTGGCCAAAAACAACACACTAATGATGCCGCAGCCACCGTATTCCCCAGATCTGGTCCCCTGTGACTTTTTCTTGTTCCCTAAACTGAAGAGGCCCATGAAAGGACGACGTTACGCTTCTCTTGACGAGATAAAGACGGCATCGAAGGAGGAGCTGAACAAGATAAAAAAAAATGATTTTTTGAAGTGCTTCGAAGATTGAAAAAACCGTTGGCACAAGTGTATAATATCTCATGGGGATTACTTTGAAGGGGACAAAATAGATATTAATGAATAAATAAATAATTTTTGAAAAAACACAAAATTCGCGATACTTTTTGAACACACCTCGTATTTTGTGTTTTGTTTTGCCCTTGAACTTGCACGATAGGTTCAGGAATTCGCTGGGCACGACACAGTGTGTATATAGCTTTTGGAAAAGCCCCAAGGTTATGTAAACCTTAAGTTCGGTATAGCTAGGAGTTTATTTGGTTCAAGTTAATGACATTTTATATATAGATGTGTTCTATGTATTAAAACGTCAAAGCAACGTCTACCGGGTTTGCTAGTATATTATAAAATGGCGAAACCAAGCAACGGATTTCAGCATTCTTTTGTAAAGCTGAGAGACTAGTTTGCATTCAAATAGACAGACGGACGGAGAGACGGGCATGGCTAAATCGACTCCGCTCATCGTGCAGATCATTTTAGTGAACTTTGCTCTTCTCATACTTACATACATTTAGTGTTTATGAAAGGTATAAAAATCAAAAAAGATATATAACTTTGCTATTGCAGTGGGCTATTAACTATGTGCCGGAATATTTTGTTTCTGTGTTTTCCGATCGCGCTAATTTTTGGCAGGAGTATAATGCATACTACTGAGAAGCAGCTGACCAATTTTCATTGAAATATCAATATTGAATTATAAGCAATTGTCTTTGAAAATAGCAGAAATTTTATGTTGAAAAGTGGGCGGCGCCACGCCTACTTCAAAATTGACAAACTTTTTTCCGGTCAAGTTTTCCTTGAAAAGCTTATTATGTATGCAAAATCTGATTAACATAACTTGCTTGGTTGTAGAAATATGGCTTTTTAAATTTTACAAAAAAATTTTTCAGAACTATGTTAAAAAACTGGGCATGGGCATTAACCGATTTCGTCCATTTTTACAGCAAACAATTACCTTTATATATTGAAGATTATCACCAAATTTCGTTCCGACAAATCAATCAGTTTTGTTGAATAATCCATTAAAAAAGGGGCGGGGCCACGCCCATTTTCAAACATTTTTATTTTTTGGATTTCTTAGTTTACGAAAACTTTAAAAGTGAAATATAAATAATGTAAAGCTATTTTGCGCAAAGTTATTGCCTATTTAATATATCTACGATCCTCTTCAAAATCTTTCATATAAAAGTGGGCGTGGACCTTAACCGATTTCGCCCGTGTTTTCGTCGAGAATTCCTTGCACACCTGAAAACCTGCGTGCTGAATTTCGTTTCGATATCTCAAACGGTATTTGATTTATGATTAACATTTCTAAATTTGACTTGATCAAAAGTGGGCCGTGCCACACCCATTTTCAAAAATTTCTTGAAAATTGTATTTTATGCCTCAGTCTTAATGTATACACCAGATTTTATCCTTAGGTGTATTATGTACTGAGTAATCACTTTTTTTGTGTTTTCGAAAATATGTTATATATAAAAAGTGGGCGTGGCTATCATCCGATTTCGCCCATTTTAAATAGCGCTCGGAGATGAGTGCCAAAGAACAAAATGTCATTAAGATATCTCAAAATTTACTCAAGTTATCGTGTTTACAGACGGACGGACAGACGGACATGGCTTAATCAATTTCTCTTTTCGTCCTGAACATTTTGATATGTATAAGTCAATATCTATCTCAAACCGTTTCTACCGTTACGTACTGCCGTTAGGCGACAAAAGTTAATATACCTTGTGTGCGTAGCACTACTAGGTATAAAAAAGCTGTGTCTTTTATAGGCGCCAAAGAACTCAACCAAGCTTTTTGAAATTTTCACAATATATACTTGGGTTCACTGGGTACAGCATAGACAGCATATAGTTTTCGAAAAGTGGGCGGGGCCACGCCCCCAGGGTATTTAAAGTTTCAATTCGTCATAACTCTGAACTTTTTTGGTCTAAATTAATGAAATTTGGACATATGTGTCACTCAGTCAATATCTACATCATTTTTCAAAGTGGGCGGTGCCACGCCCACATATTTTGTATTTTGGTTTGCCCTTAAACTTTCACAATAGGTTCAGCAGTTCGCTGGGCACGACACAGTCTGTATGTAAAGCTGCAGTTCGGTATAGCTAGGAGTTTATTTGGTTCAAGTTAATGACATTTTATATATACTCGTAGATGTGTTCTATGTATTAAAACGTCAAAGCAACGTCTACCGGGTTTGCTCGTAAATGATATATATATTATAAAATGGCGAAACCAAGCAACGGATTTCAGCATTCTTTTGTAAAACTAAGAGACTAGTTTGCGTTCAAATAGACAGACGGACGGAGCATAGGACATGGCTAAATCGACTCCGCTCATTGTGTTGATCATTTTAGTGAACTTTTCTCTTCTCATACTTACATACATTTAGTGTTTATGAAAGGTATAAAAATCAAAATAGATATATAACTTTGCTATTGCAGTGGGCCATTAACTATGTGCCGGAATATTTTGTTTCTGTGTGTTTTTTTTTTTTTTTTGTTTTGCGTTTTTATATGGTTGAGCTGTAAGTCTCACCTTCATCAGGAGGCCAAACTGCTCATTGTAGGCGAGAATGGGAAACTGTTGAGCAGACAGTTGTTACTGAACTACCACAAACCTAGTCGTGCAAACCGTCATCTATTGGATGAAGCTCCGTCCCCTAGGAAACCTCTCCTCAAGCACTATGATAGGCGGGCTCTAAGCGACCTCCATACCGAGTCGGTAGACAGATCCCTTAGATCTCGGCCTCTGAACCCCGTGATTGACATCGAACTATCTGAAATAGCTGAAGAGGAGCGAGTTCTTCCGAGCTAGACCAGAGCCATGCTAGCATAACTTCGTTGTGGATATTGTCACAGGCTAAACTCCTACTTATCCAGCCTGAGCCCCACCATACCAAATACGTGCCCTGCATGTGGTATGTCTCCTCACGATACCAAATACCTCTTTTCTGTCCAATTGAACCTACTCTTCTAAAACTAATATCACTCTGGTCCAACCCTGTTGAAAATGCGCTTTTCTTTGGACACCCGTTAGAAGAGCTCAATGACGATTCTCAGAGTGATCGTGCCCATCAGGGAGGGCGAAACACTGTTAATAACAACAACAATAACAAGAGACTAAAGTTCCTACTACGATGTAAAGATTATGGCATGAACTTACGAGGCAAGACGAGGACAATAGTCGAAATAGAACAATGTTTCCTACTGAAAATTTTAAACTTAAGAATTAAAGGATGCAACGTCAAAGTAAAAAAAATTAAACCGACCATTCAACACATTCAGCAAACATTACAAAACAGACTTCAAGAAACGGAACAAATCGCCAGTAAAATACAAGAGGTACGCAACAGTAAAATCCAAAGGAAAATTTCAAAAAATATCACTAAGTTTGTTATGACATTTAACGAAGACTGGTTCGTTAACAAGACCAGTATCGAAGTGCCTGAGGACTCACGTTGGTTGCTGTCACTTGGTAACAAATTCGCCTTACCGGTATCAAGAAAAACATTACCCCGATAGAAATTGTGGCAGATTTAGAACAAGGCATTCAGGTATTGAAGACGAGAGGGTTAGAAATAAGGTAAGGATCGACGTTGCAAAATAAACACATCCCCGCAAAAAAATCAGTAACAACACGAAAGAAAAATGTATACTATAAACATACTTCTTTTTCTTTAAATGGTCATCTAACCGCCTGGACGATTTTGACCGTCCAACACAGCTCGCCAGTTGTTTCTTCGTTGTGCCAATTGAAATCACCGCGGGATCGCAAATCGGTCTCCACTTGGTCCTTCCATCGGAGTTTTGGTCTCCCTCTTCCTTTGCTTCCACCGCCGGGTGCCGATAAGAATACCTTATGGGCTGGAGCATCTTCGCTCATTCGCACAACGTGGCCTTGCCAGCGAAGCCGCTGTGTTTTATTTCGCTGAACTATGTCGGCGTCTGCGTAAAGTTCATACAGCTCATCATTAAATCTTCTTCGGTACTCGCCGTCGCCAACGCGTAGAGGTCCACAAATCTTTCGAAGAACCTTTCTCTCGAATGCTCCCAGAGCCGCCTCATCAGATGTTGTTAGTGGTCACGCTTCTACACCATATAGCACGACGGGTGCGATAAATGACTTGTAGAATGTTATTTTCGTTCGTCGAGAGAGGACTTTACTCAGTCCGAAGTAGCATTTGTTTGCAAGAGTAATTCTTTGTCGGATTTCTAGGGTAACATTTTTGTGGGTGTTAATGCTGGTTCCTAGGTAAATGAAGTCCTTTACTATTTCGAAATTATTGCCGCCAACAGTGGCGTGGTTGCCAAGGCGCAAATGCGCTGACTCTTTGCATGATGACAGAAGGTACTTCGTTTTGCCCTCGTTCACCACCAAATCAATTTTTTACGCTTCTTTTTCTAATTTGGAGTAAGCAGAAGTTACGGCGCGGCTGTTAAGGCCAATGATATTAATATCGTCAGCATACGCCAATAGGTGCACGCTTTTATAAAATATTATTCCAGCGCGGTTAAGTTCTGCAGCTTGTATTATATTCTCCAGCATTAAATTAAAGAAATCGCACGATAGGGTGTCACCCTCTCTGATACCTCGTTTAGTTTCGAACGGCTCGGAGAGGTTCTTCCAAATTTCTCACGGGTTTTTTCCAACATTTGGGGTATTGCAAAAATCTGGTCGATGGTAGATTTACCAGGTCTGATGCCACACTGATAAGGTCCAATCAGTCTGTTCACATCAGGCTGCAGTCTTTCGCACAATAATCTTGATAGGACCTTATATGCGATATTCAAAAGGCTGATTTCGCGATAGTTAGCGCAGTTTGCAGGATCGCCCTTTTTGTGGATTGTTCAGAGAACACTTAGATTCCAATCTTCAGGCATGCATTCATCCGACCATATTCTGCATATAAGCTGATGAATGCGCCTTACCAGCTCCTCGCCTCCGTGTTTCAATAGGTCAGCAGGCAAACCATCAGCGCTAGCTGCTTTATTGTTTTTCAGTCGGGATATTGCTATTCGCACCTTATTATAGTCGGGGTGTGGAACGTCAATTCCATCATCTTCGATGTGGGTTCGTGTTTGGCATCTTCTCTGGCTTCTTGCTTAGTTTCTCCGTTTAAAATGGCAGAGAAGTAATCCCTCCATATTCTGAGTGCTCTCTGAACATCGGCCACCAGGTCGCGTTCTTATTCTTACAGGGGTTCGCCCCGGGTTAAAAACCTTTTGTCATTCGCCGAATTTTTTGATGGAATTTTCGGGCGTTATTTCCGTTGGCTAGGATCTCAAGCTCCTTTATATCAAGCTTTTCTGCCTGTTTTTTTTCACGGCCGGAAAAGCCGCCTCGCCTCCCTCTTCAACTCGCGGTAGTGTTCACACACACTCCTCGTTGCTTCGTCCTTTCTCTTCGTTGCAGCGCGGCACTCTTCATCATCATAGCAGTTGTTTCTTCGCGTTCGCCGGAATCCAATTACTTCTTCGGCTGCGGTACGGAGTGCTCCTGAGATATGATCCCACTGCTCATGCATTCCACTAGGTTGAATTGTGCTCTCGGAGTGCAGATATGAAAAGCGATCTGCTAAATAATTTTCGGTCTGTTGCGATTGCAGCTTTTCGACGTCCAGTTTCCCTGCGGTTTTTGTTGTTGCACCTGTTTTGTCGTACAGAGGCGGGTACGAATCTTGGCTGCTACTAGGTAGTGATTAAAAAGCTAGGAACGTAGTATTTTGCAGGTTTGGTACAAATTATACAGGTAATGTGGCTAGTGAAAATCAGCCAGATCGGCCCAATATAACATATTGCTCGCATCCCATATAATCGATAGTTCCGATAAATGGGTTTTGGGCTATACATTTTGCAGTTAGAAAGCTAGGAACGCAAAATTTGCAGATTTGGTACATATTATATAAAGGGTGTTTTTTTTAGGGGTATAGAACTTTGAATTGAAATAAAACACAAGAAAATCGTTTTAAGGTCCATCAATTTGGCTTTATTGGAAGGATAATTTTATGCCATTAATGTTTAAATATGATTCTGGGCATGTGGCCGCCGCGGCTGGCTCGAATAAAGCCAATTCTACAGGTCCAATTTTCAACCACTTTTTCGAGCATATGGGGCCGTATGTCGGCAATAACGCCACGAATGTTGGCTTCCAATTCCCCTAACGTTTCTGGTTTGTTGGTGTAGACGAGCGACTTACATATCCCCAAAGAAAATAATCCAATGGTGTCAAATCACACGACCTTGGTGGCCAATTGACAGGTCCATTCCGCGAAATTATGCGCTCATCGAATGTTTCCTTCAATAAATCAATTGTGACGTGCGCTGTGTGGCATGTAGCGCCGTCTTGTTGGAACCACAGCTCATCCACATTCATGCCATCCAATTCGGGAACAAAATAGTCGGTTATCATGGCTCTATACCGGTCTCCATTAACGGTAGCTGCCTCTCCGGCATTATTGCGGAAGAAGTATGGCCCAATGACTCCACCAGCCCATAGAGCACACCAAACAGTCAGTTTTTGTGGATGTAATGGCGTTTCAAGGGTCTCATGTGGATTCTCTTCACTCCAAATGCGGCAATTTTGCTTGTTGACGTAGCCATTCAACCAAAAATGAGCCTCATCACTGAACAAAATTTTGCGATGAAAATCAGCATCGAAATCAATCTCATTTTCGGCCCATACACCAAAATCACGACGCATTGCATGGTCTCGCGGCTTTAATTCTTCCACAAGCTGGATCTTGTAAGGTCGCAAGCCAAGATCTTTGCGCAAAATCTTCCATAAAGTTGATGGACAAAGCTCCAATTGCTGTGCACGGTGGCGAATCGATTCATTCGGGTCCTCTTCAACACTTTGCTCTACAGCGGCAATTGTTTCTTCGGTGCGCACTGTTCGACGTCTCTGCGGATGCGTATTATCACATAGAGTAAACGTAGTGCGAAAACGATCCATGGTTAACCGAATTAATTGCTCTGATGGACGATTATGTCAACCATAAAATGGACGGAGCTCACGGTAAACTTCGCGAACTGAACCATTATTTTCGAAATAAATTTGCACGATTTGCAAGCGTTGTTCTTTTGTCAACCTGTTCATGATGAAATGGCAAACCAAACTGAACATAAATGACATTAGAGTTGCCAGATTTGACCACAAAATGCCAGTTTTATCTCTATTCGAAAAACAAACCTGTAAAAAAACACCCTGTACGTAATGTGACAAATGAATATCAGCCAGATCGGACACATATGTAATGTGTGTAGTGAAAATCATCAAGATTCAACCAATATATCGTATAGCCACCATACTACACATTTTTCCTAAAAACGTGGTTTGGTCTATGTATCTTTGAATTAACAAGGTAAGACCATCGAATTTTGCAGAGTTTGTAGTTATTGTAAGTAAGAATCGGATACTTAAAACCGTGAAGCGTATTCATGAAAGTTATAAATCTTTCGGCACAATCGAAGGCAGCGCTTTCCTTACTTCTTTCATATATATTTGTTTTTTCTTTAATAAAAAAACTATGAATTACATTTTTCTTTGAATTATATAAGCATATTTTATTTTATTTTTCAATTATATTAAAAAATGAAAATTTCGAAAAACTTTGTTTTTGGTATTAAAAAAAAATTTAATTTTGTTTCAAATAAACTATTTATTTGGACCCCAGTGTGCATTATCCTTATTTAATTCTTTAAAAAGCAGTGTTATGTTAATGAAAAAATTCTCTTAAGTTTTGAACAATCACTAAATGGTAGTGCAATTTTTTCACTGTCACTAAACCTTTAGTATTTGCTTTATTACTATCACTGAGGGGTTATTAAAAGTGTATTTTTTTTTACTATCACTAAGAGGCTATTCATAGTGTATTTTTGTTCACTATCATAAAATACTCAGTGTAAATTAAACTCGTGTTTAAACTATAACTGCAGAAATAGTGGTAGTGAAACGCTTATACCTTTTAATTTTAGTCCATTATGCCTAACCCTTACTATTATGTAAGCATTTATAAAAAAAAAAACCTAAATAAAAATTCTTTTGCTTATGTTGCTTCATGCCAGAAAAAGTAAATTGTCTCGAAGCTTGCTTCATTACCGGGGAAATCTGTTTCGGTATCGGCCTGTTAATCCTGCCATTAAATGCGTCTTAAGGTAACTCTTAAACGTCAAAAAGGCCGAAGGAAGCAAAGAAGCATTGACCAAGTTTGATTTCAAGGCCAGGGAAGGCTACAAAACTATTAACCTAAGGGTTCACAAGACCGACGCAGAATGCCTGGGCAATCTCGCGTCTCGTGCGGAGGAAGAACTTACCAGCGGAACCGAAATGGAGATGGACGACAGCAAGGAGGCGGAACCAAGCGGGTACGCTTCGTCAAATTCGGACCGTGGCTCGCCTTTCAGGAGGCTATACTCCGAGAGCCAGATTCGGAGCTCACGCAGGAAAATTGAGCAGGGTCCTCCAAAAAACGATTATCACAGCGGTAAGCATCGGCCTTGCTTCTTATTATTCTGTCATCAGGTGGGGTGGACATCATCATAGTCCAAAAGCAGTGGAAAACTGGTAATAGGATCTGTTGCTTTGACGGATATTATCCCGGTACACTTCGTTGCTCCCTTGCGGTACATGCCCGACTGTCGCGGGAGCGATTTGGTATTACCAGTGCAATCTTCTATATCATGTGTGGATGACTATATCCGAAGATCGATCGGCTTCTATCATAAGCTCAACACGACACAGACTCGTTTAAGTGGTCACTCTCAGCCAATATTTCGCCTCATAAAAACGGTGACATCTGTCCTGAGGGCAAAATTCCTATAAACCCACTGCAACTTAATGGAAGCAGCACTACCTAAAATATGTATTTGGGCCAAAAATTGAGATATAGCGGCTAAACCGAAAAAAACCGAGCTAGTTCCCTTCACAGGGAAATTTCTGTCATTGCGGCTTTGCGGATACTACAATTTTGAGCACTAATGCCTCAGTTCCTATACCATCACACACTGACTATTGCACGTAAAGAAATGTATTCGCTAAGAATTACCGATGGGTCTAAGCTTAATGGGAAGGTCCGAGGGGTCATCTTCTCACCGGATCTGAAACCATATCCCACCCAGAAATGGCTCGGTAGGCATACCAGTGGCCTCTTTTAGGCTTCGTGTCAACACAAACAACATAAGCTGGGCACTTCTGGCTCTAAACAACTCGGTCGCTAGAATGGGTATAATGTCCTATGACTGATCCCTGGTGATTTAGCCCAGCCTTTGCAACCTAACTTAACCTAGGTTACTCATTCCCATAAATTCTTTTAGCCCTTTCTTAGCTATAACTGATGGCAGTTGGGAACACCAAAGTGAAGTCTTCCTCACTTCCAAATGATTCAACGTTTCGATAGGAATCCCTATGGGCGGGAACTTCCTTGTCTATTTCCATAATATGATCCAAGCAGCTGAGTATTTGGGCTTTAATTCGCTGCATTCTGATCACACCAGCGAGGAGTTTTTCTCCCGAATTTTTAGAAGGCCATTCAATTTACGGCGACGCGGTTTATATTACTAGATGACTGTTAATTTCGCTTGGTGCCCGTTCACAGCTGACAAACTTCGCTGCTTTATCTGGGCTAGAGAAGGCAGATCTTGCTTTCTCCACAAACTCTCGCCTTATGACCTCACGTTTATTTTATCTAAAATGACGTCTCTTTTCCTTCTTTTCCTCACGATAGTGCTCTTTTACACTGCAGGTTGCGCCTCACAACGTGGATCTGTAGGCAGCGCCCCTCTTTTCTGAGGCGGAGGGGCATTCGGCATCGTACCCGTTGAACCCTATACGATTGCCTCAGCGAGAGTTGAGAATGTACAAATTAGGAGTTGGATAAGTTAGAAATTAGGAGTTGGGTAAGTTACCTGGACAATTTTCATCGCAGCCACTCACATGCACCTTCACCCTTATGTTATACCATATAAATTCATATAGAAACTCCCATTTAAAGACAGTCAGTGAAGGGAGTGAAAGCTGTTTTATTTTGTTTTGTTGTTTTTCCGACAGGGTGAATGATTGATGTATATTGGAACGATTTTTCGTCATCCCTTGTCAAATTTGGTTTTGAGACAAACCGGTTTCGGCGTTGTGCCATCATCAGTGTCGATTTCCGTTCTGATCTGTTGTGGTAGTTTGTCTTGTATTTATAGTAGGTAGCAGGTAACGTCAGCATGGGTGTCTGTTTGTGTACGTGTGTGCATGTGTTGTGTGTGTACCTTCAGAAACGGGAGTGGTTTGCATCGATCGGTTTTTTTGTGGTTGACTGAGGCAGGTAAAAGTTGGTGATTTTTGTTGTTTGACCTTTTTTGCTTGTTTGTTGTTTTTGATCTTTTGCTGTTTTGTGCTTATTTGTCGGTGCGTGTGTGTTTGTTGTACCTGAGTGGTTGCTTTGTTTTTTGTAAACCAATTTTAAAGGTTCGAATATTGTGTCGGAAACAGTGTTTGTCTGTTCGTTTATTATTTTACCGTCGAATGTTTTTTGTTTGTAGATTTCCATGTTTTCGAGTACGTTCAGACGTCTACCTTTTGCTTGTACATGTAGGACCTTGACTGTTTTTTGATTTTTCCGGGGGGGGGGGGGGGGGCATTTATTCTCCGCCATGTGATTCGCAAAGTTGGACTCTGGTATGATGGTTGGATTCCGTGAAAGCATTTTTGCACGGATACGTGTGCGTATTTTGGCTGCCGCAAGATGAAGGTCTAAGTCGATATTGGGACCTCGTAAGGTCCCGAGGCACATTCAGCTGACTGAGATGACACATCCCCAATACTAAAGTCACGAAGCACAATTTTGATATCATTTTCGGGAACAGATCATATGTATTTTCTAGCTTATTACAAAGATCATCGAATAAGAATGATATCAGATTAACTTTAAAACGAGGTGAATTCCCTACTCGCAATTTGGTGGAATGCGGTTGGTTTTGTCTTCCTATTAATTGTTCTTTGTTTACTATTAGAAAAGATCGGCTCAATCGGGATGATATTTTATTCGGATGACTACTTATCAGCTTGGTTCAAAAAACAAACGAAATGCAATTTGAACACAATCTGAATATTCGCATCGGCGGATGTCGACAGCAGTCTTTGGTCGAGTATGAAATGTAGTGTAAATTCAACGGCATCTTTTTATCCAGCCTTCTCTGTACAATCCATTCTGGTATGAATGACTTGATTTGCAACACCTCACTACGCTTCACTGCACCCTAGTTGCAGTGCTCAAGGCAGCAAGGCCAAATATTTTTAGCTGATGTATATTGGAACGATTTTCCGTCACCCCTTGTCAAATTTGGTTTGGAGAGTGTGGCATCCCTTTACTAGTCGGCGATAACCACAGCGACCCCTATAGGTTAAGTTGTAGATATAAGATGCAATGTCAAAGCAAAGAATAAATAAAGTGGCCATTCGCATATAACCAGCAGCCCGCATACATTATAGTGGCGACGAGTGGAAAATAAAATTAAAAAAGCAAGTGACCACGTGCATTTAAAAACCAAAAAAAGTTATTAGAAATATTAATATTTATAATGGTTGGAGGCGGTGCAAATGAGAGTAGAGGGCCGAGCGATAGTTTTATTATATCGGCAGCGGCCACGACCATTCGTGAATTGAGGCCAAATACAGATAATTGGCGAAATTGGCGCAAGCTGCTTGACTCTCATTTCGTAGATCCAGCCATTGTCGATGCAAAAATCCAAACTTCGGTGTTACTGAAATCTGTTGGGATAGAAGCATATGGGCTGTTGTGTGAGCTGTGCTTTCCGGTTTTACAGGCAACAAAAACCTATGCGGATTTATGCAAACTGCTGGAGCGGCATTATTCTCCTCCGGTCATAATTTTTCGGGAGCGGCACACGTTTTTCGACGCCAAGAAAATTGAAGGAGAGTCAGTATCTAAGTGGTTCGCACGCGTAAAAAGGTTAGCAATGGAGTGCAGATTTGGCGCTCAGTTAGAGCAATTTGTTCTTAACAAATTTGTCACGGGATGCGATGGAAAAGTGTTTGAACGTTTGTGCGAAGAGGAGGAAGATTTGACACTGGAAGCAGCATTAAAAAAGGCCATGGCAACTGAGGCAAAATTTAACACTCAGCAAGCACAGCGTGAAAGTGAGGTTAATTATTTCAGTCACCGAAAACGCGAACTTAAGAAAGGTAACGGTCAGACATCCAGTAACAGCAACAGCCGTAGTGTGGCGAAAGATGAGGACAAAGGCTCAAGAAAGACGACGGAAAAATACAGTAATACAAAAAAAAGTGCTGTCACTGCGGATGGAAGACACATGCGAGTGAAAAGTGCAAGTATCGCGGCAGCACCTGCCATAAATGTAATAAGGTGGGCCATTTAGCAAGTGTTTGCACCGACGGAGGTATCAATTTAATAGAATTATCAAATAATTCAAATTATTTTAATTACAAGAACATGTCAAATAATTGTGAATTAATGGATTTATCTATTTGTAGTGTTACTGATAGGCAACAAACGTCTTCGTCGCCATTCGCAGTTACCGTGGAGGTGAATCGGGTCTCTTTGGGTTTTATATTAGATACCAGTGCCGTCTGTTCTTTAATGCCAAAGGCAACGTTTGATAGTTATTTTAATGCTAAAGCGCTACAACCATGTTCGGAACAATTGTTCGCATATAATGGAGGTCACATCGACGTTGCTGGTGAGTTTTTAGCAAGTGTTAAATTTAAGGGCCAAAACCATGAGATGCGTTTAAAGGTAACACACGAGTGTGGTCCTCCAGTTTTAGGTCGCGATTTTATGGCGTTATTCGGAATAGGTCTATCACAAATCAGCACAGTCTCTGAGTTTAGTAAGCTTACTTCCAACAGTAAAAGGCAGTTAAGCGAGGTTTTCCGGGGAGATTTGCGTGCTTACAATATTGCAAAAGTTAAGTTGAACGTCATAAAAGGTGTAGAGCCCCTTTTTTGTAAGGCAAGGCCAGTGCCGATAGCCTGGCGAAATGAGATTGAAAGGCAACTTAATGATTTAGTTGAAAAGGGAGTTTTAGTCCCAGTGGAACATTCGGATTGGGGTACTCCATTGGTACCAGTTGTCAAGGCGAATGGGGGGCTTCGCATTTGCGGAGATTACAAGTCAACGATTAATAAGTATCTAGTTGACGTGAATTACCCGCTCCCTAGGATAGAGGAGTGGTTTGCGTCGTTACAAGGGCAGTTATTCACAAAGTTAGATTTGTCGAATGCCTACAATCAGCTTGTTTTAGAAGAGTCGTGGAGCACGCATATGGGAATTTTTAAAGTGACACGGTTGCCTTTTGGAGTTAGGCCAGCAGCAGCTCTTTTCCAAAAAACAATTGAGAACATGCTGCGCGGTATACCTAACGTTGTCAACTATTTGGACGACATAGTTATAACTGGATCAAATTTAAATGAACACGTAAAATCTATAGAGTCGGTTTTGATGAAGCTACAATCTGTGGGATTAAGGTTGAACCCTTATAAGTGCGAATTTTTCAAAGAAAGTATTTCGTATTTAGGGTTCAACATTGATCGAAATGGGCTAAGCAAAAACACAGACAGAATTGCTGCGGTGCTAGAGGCCCCTGTCCCTCGAAATGTAGCTGAGGTTAGAGCTTTTGTGGATATGGTAAATTACTATTCCAGATTTGTCTGCAATTTTGCTCACAAAATGGCTCCGTTGTATGAGCTACTGAAGAAAAATGTCGAATTTCAGTGGAATAAATCATGTCAGAGTGCTTATGAGCAATTGAAGAGGAACATAACATCAGATCAGGTGTTAGCTCACTTCAATCCAAAACTTCCGATCATTTTGCCAACTGACGCTTCGAATGTAGCTGTGTCTGGAGTGCTATTTGATTCGTTTGCAAATGGGTTACTTAGGCCTGTTGCATTTGTTTCGCGTGCTTTGTCACGAGCAGAAAGCAACTACAGCACTACGCAAAAAGAGGCACTCGCTGTAATATTTAGCGTAACGAAGCTAAAACAATATTTACTAGGAAATAGTTTTGTTCTGCAAACCGACCATAAGCCACTGATTACTATTTTCGGCGAACATAAAGGTTTACATGTAATGGCCGCTGCTCGAATGCAGAGATGGGCATACATATTATCCGGCTTTAACTACGAAATTAGGTATATGAAGGGTTCGTAAAATTTTGCAGACCATCTGTCTAGATTGCCGCAAAGAAAGACAGTTTCAGAGAGCAGCGAATATGATTACGTAAATTTCATTAGATCCGATAATCGATTGAATCTGAATTTTAAGGACATAGCCAGGGCAACCAAACAATATCCAATTTTATCCAAACTCATGGTGGCAATACAAGGCGGGACCGTAGGATCCTTGGAGGGCGAGGACTATGTACCATATCGATGCAGAGAGCATGAGTTGTCCGTGGATTACGATTGCGTTTTATTTGGTTAGAAAGTAGTAGTTCCAAGTAAGTTACGCGAAAAAGTTTTAAAGGTGTTGCATCGCTCGCATTTTGGTATTGTTAATACCAAGGCACTAGCTCGCTCGTATGTTTGGTGGCCTAAGCTGGACCAGTGAATCGAGGGTATGATTTCCAATTGTTTGGCTTGCAAATACACGCGAGATAGCCCAGAAAAGATCCCTTTAGTCCCATGGGTGCCTACAAATTATCCGTGGTCTCGAGTCCACGTTGATTTTGCTGGCCCGTATAAGAACTTTTATTTTCTTATAGTTATCGATTCTCACTCAAAATGGGCTGAAGTATTTAAAACTAAAACCATTTCAGTGGAGTTTACTATCAATAAATTACGGGAGGTATTTGCCCGGTTCGGCTTGATCGACGTATTGGTAAGTGATAACGGGTCACAACTTACATCCTCCGTATTCAAGCAATTTTTGTTAGAAAATCAAATTAAACATTGTTTGACGGCACGAATGGGGCAGGCAGGAAATTTTGTCAAACCCTTTCAAAAATCCATGAAGGCATGCTTAAGGGGTACTGAGCAGAGAAACCTTCAGGAAGTCTTAGATAAGTTTCATTTAGATTACCCCTGTACAAAGCATTGCACTACGGGAGAATCGCCAGCGAAGTTACTGTTAGGCAGGGAACTGAAGGCACATTGTAGCTTACTTAGACCGCCACTCGCCAAAGATGTAATATCAGCTAAGCAATCAGTAAACGTTAAACATCACAAAGGAAACAGGCGAGTTAGCTTTGAGGACGAGGCAAACGTTTTCGTTAGAGATTACTCTAACCCAAATAAAGATAGTTGGGAGGAAGCTACTGTCGATAAACGCATTTGCTCTCAAACTTATAGATGTATTCTAACAAGAAATAATAAACCAATTAAGAGACACATAGACCAAATAATATCTGGTGCTGAGAGTCAAGGGGCCAGTCCTGGTTCAGAAGAAAGGAATGATCAAGAAATGGTAGAATTAGCGGATACCCAAGAGGAACCGGCTTCTGAGCCTCCGGAAACTGCGGATGGAGAGGGAGAGACTATTGATCAAGAGCGACCCCTGTAGGTTAAGTTGTAGATATAAGATGAAAGGTCAAAAGCAAAGAATAAATAAAATGGCACTTCGCATATAGCCAGCATCCCGCATACATTATAGAGAGAAACCGGGTTTGGCGATGTGGCATTTTCAATGCTATTTTTCGTTCTGATCTGTCTATTTTCATTGTCGCGTATAAGTATTTTTAGATTAATTATATGAAGAATTAAATATAATAGTTGGCAGAAAAAAAGAACAAAATGGGTTTGATTAAAACAGACGATTTGATTTAATTAAATTATTTAATAGCTATAGGTTAATAGCCTTTTGGGAAAAAAACTCATACATGGGATCTACTACACTTGATGCCTTTGTGTAGCCTTCTTTTATGTGTTGGAGGTAAACTTGTCCGAACAAAGGGGATCTGTCGATACTACCCGTTTAGGCATAAAAGGGCACAATTAGGCTATTCATAGGACATGCTAAAACAAACACTATGCATTGAGTTTTAATTTTTATTTACACATTAATAAAATAATTTACAGGCTAATTAAAGAAGATATGGGCAGGGCGTTAGCTAGATTGAAGCTGGATGGTAATATTAACGCACACGAATTAAAAGAAAAGCAGCATGAAATCGAACAGCAGTGTGTAAGTAAAAATTAATTTTGCTTCTGTTATCATATTTATGTACTGTTTTTATATTTTTTGTAATTCTTTTGTGATCTACTATTGAAAGAAATAATTTTATTTAGGGACTGATTATGTAATTCACGGTGGCACTTTGCATCGCAGTCACTCATGTCACTTCCACTCTACTGTTCAAACAAGTTCACAAGGGAACTTCCTTTTAGTGACAGTCACTGAAGGAAGTGAACGCCTTTTTGTAATAAGAAGTTTTCTTAAAACGAAAAAAAATAAAGCTTTGCGTTTGGAGATGGTGGTCAAAAATAATTCCATTAGAGATATCGACGTTAAACTTTGGTGATGGCCTTATATAGATGTGAGAATTATTTTAGGATAAAATTGGTGCGGGTGATTCGTCCATACCGACCCACTACCACTCACTTTCACCATATTCATTCTATTCGTCGTCGGTTTTTTCTCTTCGAACATTCTGCTAAACTTACTCTAGAACGTCCCCGATTTCGATTAGAGCCAAATGCTTGTGGGTTTAGTAATATCGACTCTTTTTGGACAGAACAATCTGAAAATGTTTGCGGAATTTTTTATTTGGTACGTTTGCATTTTTTCCAGAACTTTACAAAATCTTTTGCAATTGTATTTTAATACATTTTCCAATTGACTTGCTTCAACCGCGAAAGCACCAAATATCAAAAATATACGAGCGCGAAAGTTCGCATTGGTAAGATGTGTCTATCGCAGAAACAATGTATAATGGGATAAAATTAAGAAATAAAAATTATTAAAAGCCCATGGAAAATAAAAAAACAAACACATTTTTACATACATAACAATAACACAGAAACACAAAACATAAATAAACAAACAACAACACCGCACAAAAGTTCACACATTCATATCAGAAATTTGTCGCAAAACTTGATCAGTGACGCTTGGTGGCAGCTGATATTAACACTTCATAATCTTAAATCATTGAATTGTATTAAGATAAAAATCCGAATGTGGGCATCACTGGGGAACACAACCAAAAGTTTAGCTGAAATTCAAATATTTGTGCTAATAAACACTAATTGCGGCACTGGAGAAATATTTATTTGAAAAAAAAAAACTCAACAAGCTAAAGACACTAAAATTCATATAAAGTAATAACCTTTCGCTTCAATATTCAATTTTTATTTTTTTCAATACAAAGCAATTTTATGTAGTTTTCAATTGTTTAAATTTGCACTTTGTTTTCAACCTGCTCAGACTGCAAAAACCGACTAATATATAATCTCTCTTTTGAAGCTATTCTTAAAAAGTACAGTTGGAATACAACTAAAACAAACATACTCGTATTATTTAAAAACCTGTTCTTATAGGAGATACTAACAAACACAGTTTGTGACAAACTTTTGACTTTGATTTTTAATTTTTTTTTGGTTGCGTTAAACCAGTTATTAAAAAGATGAGAAAAAGTATGCTTGTTTGACCATGTATTGTTGCAAGGCAAAAACAAACTTCATTGTCTCGTTTGTAGTATTTGCACTCTTCTCTTGCCACAATTTTATCATCACCCTGCAAAAAATGCGATTAGTCTAGGATGCATCCGGGATGAGTCGCAAAGGAGGATACGACTTATACCAGTTCTGATCACTTTGTATGGGCTGAACTGTTCACATATGTGTCATTGCAAAACCGCACAAGTGGCATTTGCGTCAAAAACTTTTATAGGCCCCTGCCATCAAGATCTATTCATTTATTCTCAAGAAAACTACATGTTCGTTTGGAAAATTATTTAAAGGATCGATCCTGATGGGAACTTTTCCATAAAGTTAATATTCCTCTAAAAAATAAGGGATTTGTAGTGGCAAAACAGCCAAACTGAGATATCACTTACTCGCTTTTGCAGTGTCACCGACGATATACGTCTATTTGCAGAGCTGCAAACAAAGAAATACTCTTGGCCGCAATAACCAATTGCATAGCGGAATAACACTGGTGCGACACTGGCAGAACATGTGACGACATGCCTAGCTCAGCAAAACGTTGCCAATGGTCATATCAGCATGAGCTGCTGAATTAGAAATTCAGCTACTTAGAATATGGAAAGAGAATGTAAAAAGAGGAGTTATGAAAATCAGTTGACCGCGGATTATTCGTTCGTGCCGAGTCGTTGAAAGGCTTTGGTTTGTTAATCGTCGAGATCTAAAACTGCTCAGCTACAGAGAAAACCTCATCAGCTAAGTAAAGTAGATATAGGATAGATTATACCTTAAGAAATAACTAGTTAACAGAGTAAAATTATTGTTAGAAGTTAATATAGAAGTCAAAGAATAAGAAACAATTAGTAGCTATGAATTTAGGATAGAAAGAATTGATTTTTTTATGCTGAAAAGCGAGTCTTCTATTACTTTGATACTTTTTTTTTACCACTTAATTTTTGCCTACGGTGCTTTTCTGAAAATTATCAAAACTCATTTGATAAAATTTTTTTATTTCATAAATATACATATATAAGTGTTGTTATTATAGAAATTAGCAAAGCATTTATGATATTTAGCGTTTCTGACATAAATTCGCTTTTACAAAGAGAATTAATGTCAAAATAATTTTACATTACTTCCATTAACATTATGACACGTCACCGAAAGAACGTGATAGAGAGAAAAACTTGAAACGACTTGGCGGTACGAAGGTACTCGTACTTTCCTCTCTTGTCAACTCCCTCGCCTATGTCGCGGCAGACTTTAATTCAATGCTTGACCAATGTAAAAGCGGACTAACAAAACGGCAAGACAAGCGTGGGAATGATTCTGAAAAATCACCGATCAGCTAAGCTATGAAGTAGGAATGTAATTGAACGCTAAGACAAGCGTGGGCGGGATTCTGACAAATATCTAAGAAGTTATGCAGGCGTGGGAGTGCCTGGCGATAACTTCTCCCCCACCAAGTTAGGGCCGTCCTCGGTTCTTCGCAATGGCTTGTTTATTGCCGCGTTTAGTCTCTCTGCGTACTGCCTCTTTTGTTTTTGTGTAACTCTCCGCCCATGACAACAGCAACAATGCTTCCAATCGTGATCGGTGTTCTCCTTTCTAAAGCCAAATATAGGTTTTCGAAAAGTTGTCTACCCTTCATATTATGATGTTTCAGGTACGGCAAACTTGTCATTTCTTTGTACCCATAAAAATCCAGTTCCACGTTTAGTGGAATTTCAGGTGTTCTAATTGGCATAGCATTCCTATTGCAGCTCCATTAAGAATTTGGTTGTCAAATGCTACGACTTACGTGCCTTTAGCTAGATTGTCTGTTAACAGATTTGATTGTTATAGGTTAAGATAACAAGGCCGTCACTGACTTCGTGATTAAAAGTTGTTCCGCATTGGGCTTTTGAATTGGACACCAGTCGTTGTGTACAGTTTCTTTTTGGTGAAAATTTGTAAAACTGTTCACACAGTAACAAAAACAGTACAGTACAGTATATCATTACTTTGCCATACCTTAAACTTAGAGACCAAGATTAGATCATAAATTGTTGCGTTTGTGAGGTGCTTATGTCCCATCAGTGCATTTACTTCATGGGGATCAATGTCTCGAGTCTGTAGAATGAATATCTATGTAAAGTATTTTGACCGGGCTGGGTAGGAATTGGGGTGCTGACAATAGGATGTTTCACTGGATTTCTATCAAATTTTGGCAGCGAACAAATTTTACAGTTTAAAAGTAGCTCCTTTGCCAGCTTGCTCATTTTTTGAAAAAAAAAATAGTCATTCAAAATTTGTTTCACGTTTTCTTGTGAAGCTATATGCGCTCTATTGTGTTCAGTCCCAACAACTTCTCTTTGCTCATTAGGATCTACCACATCGATAACGAATTTCTTTGCATATTAAAATTATGAGGTGGGTTTTGTCGAAGGCTGAGGTAAAGCTCAGTCTGTCCAAGGTCAGCAGAGGTCCCACTAACCCCTACTAAGAAATAACACGATATATGTGTATTAAGATCGAACACACACACACACATACGGCGTGAAGGCGTTGGGGGTAGCAGATTTATGTTACTGGAGAGTGAGGAAGCAAGAGAGCGGTGTAAACGGGCGGTGTAGGAACAGTTGAACAGCGGCTGAACGGCGGAACGGCAAGGCGTATTTGGCACAGCTGGAAAACGGCCACAGCTGGGCAGCGGCGGAACGGTGGAACGGCAGGGCGGAGTCAGCACAGCTGGCAAACGGCAACGGTTGGCCGGCGACTCACCGGGAGCAGAAGTAGCGCGGCGGAGCAGCGAGCGTCGGGTCGGAAGACTATTGAGGCGGGGATAGCGGAGCGGGTCAATAGGCGGGTGATTTACCTGACGTTGTCTCTCGGTGCCGATATTCCAGGGGCGACGGTTTCGTGGGCGGTACTCTGAAACGAGACTGTAGTGAATCCGGTTAGGGTGCTGGCTCTGTGGCTGAACACCACTGCCTCCATCAGCGCACGCTATATAGGTAGCTGAATGGAGGGCAGAGTTGTTCCAGCTAGGACTTCGTAGGCCGATCGGAGGGCTGAGGGGAGGTGCACCCTAAAGGCACAGCGCTATTACCCCTTGCCCACCCATCGGTCTACCCCGGAGCCAGAGCTAAGTGGAAATAAGTTCGCCGCCGGAGCGGTACGGTCTTTCCACTCAGCTAGTCGGCGGAGCGAAAGGCGGAAAGGCTACAACTCCACCGACTCACCCAACCAAAAAGGAGTGACTCCTCCAGAGTGCTGGACACCTCCGTCCCCCGCTCGTATTCGCACACTATCTTTGTAGGTGTCAGAAGAGAGGGGCGGCGGTGTACCGGCTCTTTGCCACGTAGGACGGTTTGATGGTCGAGGGGGAGCATTGTGTTTAAAGCACAATTGCACCCCTGACGACCCGCAAGCCGTCCCACAGCTAGGGCCAGGGCTAAGAGGAACGTCGGTACGCCGCCGAAGCAGCACGACCGTTCCACTTAGCCAGTCAGCGGAGCGATAAGCCTAAAGGCGACTACTGCCGCTGACTCACCAGGAGTGAATGATTCAAAATTTGTGAAATCCTTCCTTTATATGGGGACGGTTATGAAATGGTGGAGAATTTCACCGCTTGCCATGGTGTGTTATTTGCCTGGGTATGAATTTATGCTGGCTGCCGGTGACCACCATGCCGTTGTTGCTGTGGATCAGCCGTGCTTGTGTCGAGCAGTTATTGCATGCTTTTAGGCTTAAGTGGAGTTACAGTGGGGATCGTATTATTGTAACGCTACGTTACAGTCCCCCTCCCTCTTCGCGTGACGGAAAGCTGGGGTGAGTAGTATTGTCGCCAGGCGTGGCCTAGGTGTTAAGTGCAATTTTTCCGGCCTGGCCGGTGTGTGTGCATATATCGTCTTTATTAAAATTATTTTTTCAAAATGTGTACAAAGTAATTCCAACTTATACATGTAAACATAATTTTTCTTAAATGCTAATAGAAAGAGTAAAATTATTTGTTGTAAGGTATTGTAGGGATTCACGGAAGAGGTGTGAAGCGGGCACCACTAAAATGTAACCGTTTTTACCGTAACCGTGATTTACCGGATCCCGTTTAATGAGTTTGTTGTGTAAGGTGATTTTTTTTTTGTATTAATATATAAAGATAGAATAAAAGAAATCATGTATTACAATTCAGTTTTGAAAATAAATGCAAAAACTTATACTTAAAATTAACGTGTCTTCCGTCTGGATGTGTTAGTACACGAACTGTATTTTTCGGTGGGTCCCTTGGATGGTGATGCTAAATGCGGTTAAAAGTTCCATGGCTTGAGGTCTTGCAAATGTGCATGGGCCCGTTTCTTGTTGTGTGATTCGGAGTGGATTATCTCTACTGTATTTGCTGACACATATTTTTCTACCACGTATGGGCCGGAGAATTTCGGGGCCAGTTTTTGTGCGAAGTGGTCTATGGCGGATGAGAGTGGGTGGTCCCTTTTCACCCACGTTTAGTTTCCATGGTCGTCGACGTAAATCGTAATATTTTTTCGGTTGCTAGGATGCCTTGCTAAGTTGTTTCTTAATCTCTTTCCATAGCTCAGTGATTTCTGGTGGTGCTGACGGTGGCTCTACTGGTACGGTACCCTCCGTTCGCACTTCCTGCGTTGCGGTAAGATTGCGGCCGAAATTGATTTCTGCCGCCGATGCTTGAGTCGATTCGTGTTGTGCCGTGTTCGTCGCGAATGCTATTTGTGGAATCTCCTGATCCCATGTGTGGTGGTCTTCCTTTGATCGTTGCGCGATCATTGTTTTTATGACCCGGTTCACCCGCTTTGTAGGATTTTCGTGGGGTGAGTATGCGGCGGTGAATTTGTGCTCAATCCCGTGTTTGCTTAGCAATGTTGTTAGTGCTTTGCTGGCGAAATGTTTCCCGTTGTCGGTCAGTAAGATTTAAGGGCAGCCAAATCGGTAGATTATTATTTCCTGTAGAGCCTTTGTTACAGTTGCTGTTGTCGCACTGGGACGAGCTCAATCCACTTGGAGAATTTGTCCACTAAGACGAGAAGGCTAGTATTTCCTTGTTTGGAGCTCGGTAATGGGCCAATGACGATTTCCCAAGAAAGGAGGACTGCTCTTCGTCGCCTGGCCGGGCAGCTTCCACTGCGGGGAACGCGAAAGCTTACTCCTTGGCGAGATGTGACGGAAAAGACGATTCTCAATAATCTGGTAGTTCGGATGGGCGTGCGGTTGCTCCTTCACTTGGTGCGTTTTCGTCTCGTACCAGTCGCTTTTGCCGGCGTCTATTTTATATAGTATATCATATTCGGTGTACGGTTGTGGGCATCGAGAGAGTGCATCGGCTACCACGTTTTGCGCTCCGATCTGGGGTAGCGGGTATGCATCGGGTTCACTGGCAGCGTTGAGCTGGCGATAGTCTATGCACATCCTCCAGGTTCCTTGCTTTTTACGGACCAGCACAATCGGGGAGCTGTATGCGCTTCTTGAGGGTTCAATCCTTCCTCCTGACAATAGCTCGTTGACTTCCTCATCGATGACTTGTTGCATAGCTGGACTACGAGGGTAGTAGCGTTGTTTTAGCGGTCGGTTGTGTTTCAGTGTGATCACATGTTCGGCAGCGGTACATGTGCCATTGATCTCACTAAAACGCTTTCTATGTGCTCTAAAAATTTTCCAGCTTAGCATTTTGGTCGTCGGTTAAGTGCTCCCTTGAGGTTAGCGTACATAGCCTGGCGAGTTCGTCTGCTCTCTTGGTCAGGGTGGCATCAAGTCGTTTGCCATCGCGCTTGCCTATCCCGTAGGAAGTCCATTCCCAGGATCATTCTTTCCGCTAGGTTTGGATTGACGGAAATAAGCGTGTCGGTTGCTCTTCCGCTGTACCATATCCTTGCAGGGTAAGAATTTGAACTATAGACGCATGTTTGGTCCGCCAATTGTATGCTCCGTTTTCTGAGTTCTGGTTGGATCTTGCGTGTCTCCAAATACTTCCTTATTGAGTCATCCACGTATGACAGCGTGGCTCCAGCATCCAAAAGCGCTCGAACGCTCATTCCCTCAAGGGTAACTTTAATGTAAAAACGGCCATCTCCTAGCGCTTTGTCGGGTGAATTGAGTTTGCGGGCGGGTGGTTTCATTGGAGGTCGCGGCTGGGCTGATTGTCCTTGGCTCCGGTTCTGTCTCTGATTCGGTGTAGTCCTGGCTGCATTGCTGGTGGCAGCCTTGATGCTGGATTGGTTGGCCTGATTGCAAGGGCAATCCCTCCATATTATGTTGTCCTGACCGCATTTTGAGCAAAAAATTTTCCTGCTCCCTCTGCATTGAAACCGGTGGTGACCTCTCTCCTTACAGCGCCAGCAGCATGCTTTACTATCGTACTCTTCTTGCATTTGGTGTAAACTATGGGCTACGACTTTTCCTTGCTTGGTCACCTTTGAGCAACTCATACTCCTTGGTCAGTTCCATCAATTCCTCGATGGTCCTGAATTCACCACGCTTGACAAAGAGGCGGTATTCAACGCGTAAACCGTCGTATATGCGTTCCAGGTGGTCCTCCTTGCACATGGTTGGATGTTGGCAAATGAGAGTCTGCAAGGAGAGGATATAGGCCTTGGCCTTTTCCCGGCCTTGCTGTTTTCGCTGGCGGATGGCTTCTTCCAGATGACTAAGGTGCCGCTTAGGTAGAAAAAATCTAAGTACCTCTTCCCGAAAATCGGCCCACTTGTGTATTTGTTGTTTGCGGATACGGTACCACTGAAGTGTTTTTTCGCGTAGCAGTTCAGGAAGAGTTGGGCGGAGCTGGTCTGCGGGGATACGGTGGCATTCTGCCAGTTCCTCGACTCTCTAAGAATTCGTGTAACGTATTCATTACTTCGGCGTCACTCATCTCACCTTTTCTCAGTTGCGTGAGTTCTTTTTCTCCTGAGTTCGGTGTTGAGCTCTGAATCTTCATAGCAGGGATCGATTTAGTTGGTGGCCTTGCCGGTCTTCCCTCCTCTTCATTAATCTCCATTTCTAAATCTTTCAAAAGGTCTTCGCTTGATTTATTATTGCGCTTTGCTCGCACGTATGCGCTCAGAGCGCGGCGGAGGTCGGCGACGGTGTAGCTTTCGATGAATATTTTGTGCTGTTTGCACTCCTCGATCAGCCTCTCCTTACTAAGTAGATAAATCCAATTGCGAGAGTCGGTATTGAGTGTAGTTTTATTCTCGGTGGGGTATGTGCTAGATGTTGTTGGTGGTGTGTTCGATGCGCCCGCATCGGCAGTGTTGGTGCTTGTTGTTGTTTTCGCACAGTCATCTGCGGAAACGTGTCCCTGCTCGGGCGCCATTTATGAGGTGGAAGCAAGAGAGCGGTGTAAACGGGCGGCGCAGGAACAGTTGAACAGCGGCTGAACGGCGGAACGTCAAGGCGTATTTGGCACAGCTGGCAAACGGCAACGGTTGGCCGGCGACTCACCGGGAGCAAAAGTAGCGCGGCGGAGGGCGTACCAGTGGCGGAGCAGCGAGCGTCGGGTCGGAAGACTATTGAGGCGGGGATAGCGGAGCGGGTCAATAGGCGGGTGATTTACCTGACGTTGTCTCTCGGTGCCGATATTCCAGGGGCGGCGATTTGGGGGGCGGTACACTGCGGCTGTCTCCCCGTGCCAGTATTCAAGGGGCGGCGGTTTCGTGGGCGGTACTCTGAAACGAGACTGGAGTGAATCCGGTTAGGGTGCTGGCTCTGTGGCTGAACACCACTGCCTCCATCAGCGCACGCTATATAGGTGGCTGAATGGAGGGCAGAGTTGTTCGAGCTAGGACTTCGTAGGCCGATCGTAGGGCTGAGGGGGGTGCACCCTAAAGGCACAGCGCTATTACACCTTTCCCACCCATCGGTCTACCCCGGAGCCAGAGCTAAGTGGAAATCAGTTCGCCGCCGGAGCGGCACGGTCTTTCCACTCAGCTAGTCGGCGGAGCGAAAAGCCGAAAGGCAACAACTCCACCGACTCACCCAACCAAGGAGGAGTGACTCCTCCCGAGTGCTGGCCCTCGCTGGACACCTCCGTCCCCCGCTCGTATTCGCACACTATCTTTGTAGGTGTCAGGAGAGGGGGGCGGCGGTGTACCGGCTCTATGCCACGTAGGACGGTTTGATGGTCGAGGGGAAGCATTGTGTTTAAAGCATAATTGCACCCCTGACGACCCGCAAGCCGTCCCACAGCTAGGGCCAGGGCTAAGAGGAACATCGGTACGCCGCCGAAACAGCACGACCGTTGCACTTAGCCAGTCAGCGGAGCGATAAGCCTAAAGGCGACTACTGCCGCTGACTCACCAGGAGTGAATGATTCAAAATTTGTGAAATCATTCCTTTATATGGGGACGGTTATGAAATGGTGGAGAATTTCACCGCTTGCCATGGTGTGTTATTTGCCTGGGTATGAATTTATGCTGGCTGCCGGTGATCACCATGCTGTGGATCAGCCGTGTTTGTGTCGAGCAGTTATTGCATGCTTTTAGGCTTAAGTGGAGTTACAGTGGGGGTGGTATTATTGTAACGCTACGTTACAAAATGTTGTGGCCGGAAAGGGCTCTATCAACTTATGTTGATTATGAGCAAGAACTGGTAGCTTGCAATGAATTGAGACCACTTCTATCCGCGACGTCAAGAATATATCTGGTTTTTTTTCCGAACATTAATAAAATTCGCTCTGAAGGGATTTCGGCTTCTTCAATTATAATTTGATTCCTGTAACAATTCACGGGTTCGTCAGTGGTCCCCATAGTGTGAGTTAAAGACTCTTCACTGTGTATTAGAGTGGTGTAGTTCGCGAACGAACTAGTTCATTTGAACGATTCAGTTCAGTGAACGAACGAACTACATCGTTCAGTGATTGGCAACGCTGTATTATCTTTTTGTATGACTGTGACAGTGAGCAACAACAACCAAAGGCGAACTAAAATTTCCTATGTCAACCCAACTCAGTATTGGTTTTGAAAAATAGCTTAAGCTAGTTGTTGTGCTTCGCCCTGCCCAATGGGCTCGATCGCTCTAAATTGTCATCAGGCTCTTCTAACGAAAATTCGAGGAAACGCGCAGTTTCCACAGGGTTGGACCAGAGTGATGTAGGTGTTAAAAGAGTAGGTTCGACTGAACAGGAGAAAAGATGTTTGGTATCATGAGGGGACATACCACATGCAGGACATGTGTTTGGTATGTTGGGGTTCAGTCTGGATAAGTAAGAGTTTAACCTATTACAATATCCAGAGCGAAGTTGTGCTAGTATGACTCTAGCCTCCCTCGGAAGTACACGCTCCTCTTCAGCCAATTCTGGTGGCTGAGTACTGATAGCGGGATTCACAGGCAGAGATCTGAGGGATCTGTCTACCGACTCGAAGTGGAGGTCATTTAGAGCCCGTCTATGGTTCCGCAGATAAAACGGCAAAGAGATGTGGTGCCGGATCTCATCGTAGTGCTTACGAAGATGTCTCCTTATGTCTCTGGGGGGCGGGGCTATATCCAATAGATGTCGATTTGGATGACTGGGTTTATGACAGTTCCGAAGGAACTGTCTACTCAAGAGTTTCGCGTGCTCTTGAACATTGAGCAACTTTGCCTCTTGATGGAGGTGAGACTCAGATGACATAAGCAGACATCCCGTAGCAGTTCTGATGGCGGTGTTTTGGCACACTTGCAATTTCCTCCAATTGGTAGTCAATACCCGGTCGGCCAATAGCCTTATATGCAGCAAGCAATGTTTCTTTGTCTTTTCCCCAAGTACTGCCGGCCAGTGACTTGAGGATCTTGTTGCGGCTGTGCACCTTTGAAGCTATTGCAGTGGCATGACCAGCGAAGGTGAGGCCGTTGTCAAACATCACACCCAAGATTTTGGGGTGGTTGACAGTAGGTAGAGGTTCTCCGTCTACGTGGGCATTTAACTCTAGCCCCATCTGCGAATTCCATGTCGTAAACAGGGTCGCTGGGGTTGCTGTCGATTTAGTCGGAAATAGGGTCAGATTTTGCTCGGTAAAGAAGCTGGAAAGGTCACGGAGGTAACTGTTGATTCTAGTACAGAGTTCGTCAATGGAGGGGCCCTTGCCTAAGGCCATTATCGTGGAGTCGTCAGCGTAGGAAACAATGGAGACCCTCTGGTGGGTGGGGGAAGTCTCGAAATATAGAAATTAAACAAAAGGGGAGAAAGAAGACCACCTTGCGGCACCCCTTGTTTTATTCTTCGTGGCCTACATTTCTTGTTCCTGAATTTGACAGATGCCTGTCGACTATTGAGGTAATTAACGGTCCACCTTTTAAAGCCGGCAGGGAGCGGTGTCTCTTCCAGGAGTGTGGCGTGGTTGACCGTATCAAATGCATTTGATAGGTCAAGTGCCACGAGAACCGTCCTATAGTTTGGTGGGTTTCAAACCATAATTTATCTGCGTTGTAATGGCATTCAAAGCGGATGTAGTGCTGTGAGATTTGCGGAAACCATGCTGGTGATCTGCCAATTTCATATTTGCAATAAAGTAAGGGAGCGAAATGGTCTCTAGTAATTTCGGAACCGGTGAAAGAGGGATATAGGAGGATTGGAATCTCCTTGGTTCGCCGGCTTCCCTGGTTTTAGTAGGGGAACAACAATCGCCTGTTTCCATATTTCAGGTATGACGAAAGTAGTTAGAGAGAAGTTGAAAAGAGCCGCTAAATAACTCTGTCCCTCGTGGCCTAGGTGTTTGATCATCTTCATGGCGATTCCGTCTTGTCCGATGGGTTTTGGAGGGGTTGTCCTTCATTATGGCTTCTGACCTCTGCGACTGAGACGGCAATATGCGCAGTGGAGTTTTTGTGCTTGTGCGCACGTCGGATGACTCTTCTCTTACTCCTATCCGCAGGCGGATGCATTATAAACAGCCGGCAAAAGAAGCTCGCGCGTTTCCTGGCGTCCGATTTGCAATGTCGCCGAATGCAATGGTGATCTTGTCATTGTATTTGGTCGGATTGGATAGGGCCTTGACAGTCGACCATAATTTGCCGTCTCCGCCGGAGTTAATATCGTATGGTCGATATTTGAGTAAAAAAATATCTTTATCGCTACGCCGAAATGCGTAGTACTAACGTCGTTAACTCCGGAGAGGTTGTATGGCTCGAGGTGTTTTTTCCAATTGGTCAGTTTGTGTTCTTTGACTATCCTACGAATTTCCGCATTGAGATCTTTGATTCTGGGATCTGCGGGATTGATGAGTCTCACTTGGTCACGTTCTCTTGCCATCGCCGCAGCTTCTGCAGGAAAGTTCGGACGAATTTATTGTATTCTACCTGCAGGAATGAAGCGGCCTGAGGCTGAATCAATGATCTTGCGAAACTCTCTTTCGCCTTTGCGTACGTCCGTAGGAGTGGGTAAGGCAGCGAAGGAGCGCTCTGTATATTCAGTAAAGCGGTCCCAGTCCGCTTTGGTGAAGTTAATGTATGTTAGTTTATCAGTCATTATGAAGTCAGTCGGTCGTTCAACAGAGAGTAAGATGGGTAGGTGGTCTGAAGCTAATGTAAGCATCGGTCGCCAGATGACAAAGTTAATTAGGCCCGCGCTCGTTATGGAGATGTCTAGCAAACTGTGGCAATTACCCGCCACCCTGGTGGGGGCATCTCCATTGACTGTACAGGATGCTGAGTTGCCTATTTGGTCTGCAATTGCGTGTCCTCCGTTGTCTGCTGGTAAGTTGGAGTGCCAGAGATCGTGATCTGCGTTGAAGTCGCCTAGGATTAGACGGTTATCGCCCCTTAGCGACGCACTAATGTCGGGATGATAATCTCTAGGACAACACGTGGCAGGGGGAATGTAGATGTTTATAAGTTGCAGGTCGACGTCGCCTGACCGGACTACTATGCCTTGGCATTCTAAGGTAGAGTCCCTGGGGTCGACGTCAGGGGAAAATAGATTATATTGTACAGAGTGTTGTGTAATGAACGCTTAAGCAAGTCGACATTGGCTCTTATTACCACAATAAATTTTACTTACCGAACGGTTTCCTGTGCTGATGGCTATACAAACTGATTCAAAAGAAAATTGCGTCTTCTTCTAAAACTTTAATTGGTTGTTGGGACAAAGCATCCGCCACGAAGTTTTCTCTTCCTGGTTTATAATGCAATTTTGATTTATGCTCGTCAATGAAAGTTTTCCATCGTTTAATTTTTGCATTAGTGTTTTTATCCGAAACGGAAAAAGTTAGCGGCTGATGATACGTAAATACATCAGGATTTTCCGCCCCATACAAATCATTTCATACATATGGGTCATTATTTTACAAATCGTACGGATTTGTAGAAAAAAAAATCACTTGTTTAAAAGTCAACAAATTTATTTCTGGGAATCTTTTTGTAATTTAAGTTAACAAACAAACATAAAAAAAAATTCGAGCACTGATCCAACAACAATTACAATAACTATAATTGATACAGGTACAGTGCGGGCGCATAACAAATAACACGGAAAAAAGCCCTTCTGTACCTAAAACTGTTCTATGAACACGCCTAAAAATATTCCACTTTCCTTGAGTTGAAATATATGTACCAAAGAATGTATAAAAGGAATAAAGCAAATGGCACATTAGAGCCGGATTTTGGGAAACAAATTTTTTTTCAGAGATCTGCATGTGTTCAGATTCGATGGTTAAGCAAATTTAGGCAAATTTTGCCCACACCCAAATTCTATATCTTTGGTTACACTCATCGTATCGAATTCATTTTTGTTTTATTTTGAAGGTAACTATATTTACTTTATAACTACGTTTAGAAATATTTAATTTTACAAAATCGAAAAATTTTATAAAAATGTAAATTTTTTTTTTAAATTATTACATACTCCGACACACCGAATATTTTAAAAAAAATATATATAATATGCGCTGAACTTTCATCTAAAAGAATAGATTTTTTTCAGTATGGAGACTTTTGTATATATTTATATATATACATATACATTAGAGCGGGTTAAAAGTGTATGGATGGATTTTCATCAGGAGTATAGCAAAAACGTAATCTACAGATGATTCTAAGAAAAATTACTGAAGACACCATAGCTCTAAGTCCGATTTTGAGTCCCCCACTTTTGCAAAATAGATATTTTGCCTCATAAATGCAGGGTTTGGCCAAAAAATCTTCATAGCTTCTGATAGAATTATAGGAAAAATATAATATTGGGCTTACTTTAAAGGTATTTTAAGTACATGCAAGAATCTGTATCTATAGTGTTTTTGATTTTTAGTAGCGATATCAGGCCTAAATTATGAGAAATTAGCCTTCTTCTTCTTTAAATGGTCATCTAACCGCCTGGGCGATTTTGACCGTCCAACATAGCTCGCCAGTCGTTTCTTCGTTGCGCCAACTGGCGCCAATTGGAAACACCGCGGGATCGCAAATCGGTCTCCACTTGGTCCTTCCATCGGAGTGGTGGTCTCCCTCTTCCTCTGCTTCCACCGGCGGGTGCCGATAAGAATACCTTCTGGTCTGGAGCATCTTCGCTCATTCGCACTACGTGGCCTAGCCAGCGAAGCCGCTGTGTTTTAATTCGCTGAACTATGTCGGCGTCTGCATAAAGTTCATACAGCTCATAATTAAATCTTCTTCGGTACTCGCCGTCGCCAACGCGTAGAGGTCCAAAATCTTTCGAAGAACCTTTCTCTCGAATACTCTCAGAGCCGCCTCATCAGATGTTGTTAGTGTCCACGCTTCTGCACCATATAGCAGGACGGGTGCGATGAGTGACTTGTAGAGTGTTATTTTCGTTCGTCGAGAGAGGACTTTACTTTTCAATTGCCTACTCAGTCCGAAGCAGCATTTGTTTGCAAGAGTAATTCTTCGTCGGATTTCTAGGCTAACATTATTGTTGGTGTTAATGCTGGTTCCCAGGTAAACGAAGTCCTTTACTATTTCGAAATTATTGCTGCCAACAGTGGCTTGGTTGCCAAGGCGCGAATGCGCTGACTCTTTGCATGATGACAGAAGGTACTTCGTTTTGCCCTCGTTCACCACCAATCCCATCTTCTCCGCTTCTTTTTCTAATTTGGAGTAAGCAGAAGTTACGGCGCGGTTGTTAAGGCCAATGATATCAATATCGTCGGCATATGCCAACAGTTGCACGCTTTTATAAAATATTGTTCCAGCGCGGTTAAGTTCTGCAGCTTGTATTATTTTCTCCAGCATTAAATTAAAGAAATCGCGCGATAGGGGGTCACCCTGTCTGAAACCTCGTTTAGTTCCGAACGGCTCGGAGAGGTACTTTCCAATTCTGACCGAGCTGGCGGTGTTGCTCAAGGTCATTTTGCATAGCCGTATAAGTTTTGCGGGGAAACCAAATTCAGACATAGCGGCATATAGGCAGCTCCTTTTCGTGCTATCGAAAGCGGCTTTAAAATCAACAAAGAGATGATGTGTGTCGATTCTCTTTTCACGGGTTTTTTCCAAGATTTGGCGTATTGTAAAAATTTGGTCGATGGTAGATTTACCAGGTCTGAAGCCACACTGATAAGGTCCAATCAGTCTGTTCACATCAGGCTTCAGTCTTTCGCACAATACGCTCGATAGGACCTTATATGCGATATTCAAAAGGCTGATTCCGCGATAGTTGGCGCAGTTTGCAGGGTCGCCCTTCTTGTGGATTGGGCAGAGAACACTTAGATTCCAATCTTCAGGCATGCATTCATCCGACCATATTCTGCATAGAAGCTGATGCATGCGCCTTACCAGCTCCTCGACTCCGTGTTTGAATAGCTCAGCCGGCAAACCATCAGCCCCAGCTGCTTTATCGTTTTTCAATCGGGATATTGCTATTCGCACCTCATTATAATCGGGTTGTGGAACGTCAACTCCATCATCTTCGATTGTGGGCTCGGGTTCGGCATCTTCTCTGGTTTCTTGCTCAGTTTCTCCATTTAAAAGGGCAGAGAAGTGATCCCTCCATATTCTGAGTGCTCTCTGAACATCGGCCACCAGGTCGCCGTTCTCATTCTTACAGGAGTTTGCCCGGGTTTAAAACCTTCTGTCATTCGCCGAATTTTTTGATAGAATTTTCGGGCATAATTCCATTTGGCCAGCATCTCAAGCTCCTTTATTTCACACTTTTCTGCCTCTCTTTTTTTCGCCCGGAAAAGCCGCCTCGCTTCCCTCTTCAACTCGCGGTAGTGTTCACACACACTCCTCGTTGCATTCGATCTCAGCGTTGCCTTGTAGGCTGCGTCCTTTCTTTTCGTTGCAGCGCGGCACTCTTCATCATCATACCAGTTGTTTCTTCGCGTTCGCCGGAATCCAATTACTTCTTCGGCTGCGGTACGGAGTGCTCCTGAGATATGATCCCACTGCTCATGCATTCCACTAGGTTGAATTGTGCTCACGGAGAGCAGGTGTGAGAGGCGATCTGCGAAATAATTGGCGGTCTGTTGCGATTGCAGCTTTTCGACGTCCAGCTTTCCCTGCGTTTTTTGTTGCACCTGTTTTGTCGTACAGAGGCGGGGCCGTGTGCAGAAGTCCACGCAAGTGGGGAAAGTTTCTGATCGCCATTCACCTGGGAATGGCCAGAGCGATTCTTTTGCATGCGGTTCAAGCAGCTCACTACTTCCGGGCTTTGCGCCCAAGTATCCTCTGGGTAACCACCGAACACCCGTTTGGTGGTGAGCTAAACGTGAGAAGGCGACAACCTGGTAAGGCCACTCCTACATAATCGGTTTAAGGGCTTGCTGGGGGGTTCAAACAGCAGCGTCTGATCACCATGTGGTGCGGCTGCAAGCGGGCGTCTGTCTTGGATCAAGCGGCTCGCTATACAAACGTGTAATAGAATTCAACTTCCCGTGAAACGGGTTGTGCGTTGGGTTTGGGACCCACCACATAAAACAACGTTCCAATGAAATTCAACACCAAAGCCTCGGATATGAGAACCCCTTTTTTAGATGACAACACCCGCAAACGAAATAAGGATTATGAGATAAGGGCATGTACCTGGAATGTCCGGTCCCTTAAAGGGGAAGGTGCCCCTGCCCGGCTGGTTGAGGTCCTGAGGAAAGCAAAAGCTGACATCACCGCCATACAAGAGAAATTAGCCTAAAAGGAACTTTTAACTACTATATTATCATTTTTAACAAATTTCTTATCGAAATTTTTTTTTCTTTACAACTATAATAAGTTCAGAACATTTCCAACAACTTTCATTCAGACAGCAAAAATTTTTGTATTTAAATTTAAAATGGATCAACCAAATCCTTCTACATCATCTGAATCCACTTTATCACATATACTTGAACACGATATTATTGCACTTGGTTTATCAAGTGAATTAAATAATCTGAATTTACCGTCTAGTCGTGAAATTTTAAGATTTTATTTTTTTTTAAGTCATCATACTAAAATTTAAAGTAAAATGTTTTCGCATAAAAATTTAACTCCTCATGAAATTGATAAATTGGTTGAAATTTGGAATAAATTGAATATTCAACTAATTGATAGACGTAGTAGCGGCCGCCGTGGTGCGAAGGTAGTGTTGCCGGCCTACCACACCGAAGGTCCATGGTTCGAGCCCTGGTACAGGTAACATCAAAAGTGATTTGAAAAAAAAAAAAAGTTTTTCAAAACGGGGTCGCCCCTCGGCAGTGGTTTGGCAAACTCTCCGAGTGTATTTCTGCCATGACAGGCTTCTCAGCAAAAATTCGTCTCCTTTGTAGATGCCGTTCGGAGTCGGCAAAAAACTGTAGGTCCCACCAATTTGTAGGGAAAAATTCAAATCGGCACACCACAAATTGGAAGAGAAGCTTGGCGCAAAAATCTCTTAGGAGGTTAATGATGATATGCCTGTTGTATATCGCGCCATAGAGAGAGAGTATTCTAAGAAAACTAAATGTTTTAATTGAAAAATTTCACGAAAGCATTAAGCACAGAAAAAAAGTTCAGGAATTTACAGCATTCGTAAAATCAACAAATGAACTATTTTACATAAGAAAATGTAAATGCAAGTTAAAAACAACAGAATGCTCATGTGGTTTAATACAAAACCATTTAAAAGAATTTATGATGGACCAACATAATGATAGAAAATTCACAATACCTGAATATATGGATTACATTGTAGAAGAAACACCTACAACAATACCAACAATGCCAACAGTTAGTGATGATCCAACATACGAACCACTTGGAACAGATATGGAAACAAGTAAACCACAAATTGCAAATCAAGCAGTTGCAAAAGTATCTGTTACAATGAAACGAGGACATTATACTTAACGATACGATGCTATAAATTTTGCCATGATGTGTGACAGATTCGGTGTTTCAGATAGAGTTGCTTCATGTTTAGCAACAGCCCTTTTCGAAGATATAACTTTTCGAGATGTTCGTGGTGAACTTGTCATAATGGATAAATCTAAAGTTGCAATAGAAAAAATTAAAGCTAGAGATGAAGTGCTTCGTAAACGATACATAGATTCCAACATAACTGCATTTTCTTTCGATGCCAGAAAAAATTATTCATTAACTAGAGAGAAAATTAATGAGAAGTTTCATACAAATATGGTAAAAGAACCCCATTTAGTTGTTCTAAAAGAGCCTAATGCTGAATTACTTGGATATGTTAATTTGGGTAAAGAAGAAAATGCAAAACACAAATTAGAAAAATTAAATGAATTCTTCAAAAGCAAAAAACTGTCAATAGATCAATTAATTGGCATATGCAGCGATGGAGAATCAGCTAATACTGGAATATAAAATGGTGTTATAAGACTTTTTGAAAAGCATTTAAATAGACCACTGCACTGGTTTACGATACATCATGCAAACGGCAATATTCAAACGAACAATGAACATGAAAACAAAATATACACGGGAGTCACATACATACCAGGATTAACGGATAACAAAACTTTAAATAAAATCATAAACAACAACAATGTAAACTTCGCACATAGGCCACACAGCACATTAAGCAGAATATTTACAAAAACAAAAGACAGAATCGACAAAGAGCAACAACACAATGTAATATATGAAATAAAATGCAAAGATTGCAACGGGGTATATGTTGGCCAGACTAAACGCAGCTTGGAGATCAGAATCAACGAACACAAGACAGACGCCAGAAATAACAAAATGACCACTGCACTTGCCCAACAACTAAACAACTACAAATATAGTGCCGACTTCGAGAATGCGCGAATATTGGACATTGAAAAACGAACAAAAACAAGGCTGACGTTAGAAAGCTTGCGAATACAAGAAAGAATAAAATCCGCGATAAACCACAAAGAAGACGTTGACACAATTAATAGCGCGTATTTGACAGCAATAAAGAAGTCAGAAAGAGGATGAAAACAATGTTTGAAAAAGCTGTGGAAAAATGTAGTTTGTTACGCTGATTGTATAAATGTTCGTCTAATGTTTATATTGTAATAATAATTAAATGTAAAGTAAGTGTAACAAAATTTGTAATTAATGTATGTGAACTATAATTGTTTTATGTTTTTATTAAATAAATGCAGACTCCCTGAAGAAGGTGCAAAAAGCGCCGAAACTGGTAGGAGGAAAAAAGGAAATTATTTTTCGCTTTTGAATTACCGGCCAAAGAAGCTCCAAAGAAAAAACATATAAAAATTAAACACTGGCCCAACAAAGAGATACTAATTTTAATTGATCTAAAAAATTAATTTTTCAGTTAGTAAGTGGTTTTGAACCAATAGCGTTGGAAAATATGCCTGGATCAGTGATGAACAAGAACGAGAATTATCTACAGATGTTAAATATTTATATCAAATGGCCAAAGCAATTTCAAATGGTGCTGTTTCAATCTATTTGATAAAACCAGGACCAGTTGTACATTCTCGATGGCTAACCAAAGCAAGCAGGGTATTACGTCTAAATACAACAACTAATACACCATCGGAAAATTTGAAAACTCTAGCAGTTTATATTATTAGAATTTATGTGCCAATGTATTTCAATGTAAAATACTATAATTATGTTGTATACGGCAGTGTACTTTTATCAAAGTTTGTTCGTTGGACACGATACCTACCACGTAATTTACTTAATATTGTAGATGGTGTAATCCAAAATCCAAATTTATATTACGCTCATCCAGAAAACATTTTATTAACAATGTTATTTGATGATAGAAAAGCCATACGGGATAGAGCTATCAAAAAAATGTTATACTATCGAGAAAAAATACCTGATCCAACTAAACTCAGAGTTTACAAAAAATATAATATCAATTTTAATGCTTCAGATTATACTGATATGATTGATCTGAATGACGTTAATTTACTATCTGAACCGGCATTCACAAGAAATATTCCATACGATCACTTGGTACAATTCTTAGATTACGATGAGCCAACACTAGATGATCCTAATATTCCAATGTATATAAAGGGAACAGAAAGATATGTACAGTTGGTAACATCTGTTTCCAAACGTGATATGGAAAAAAACGTGAAGGTGTTATGGCTGTTACAGCAGAAAGTCGCGAAAAACAACCACGAATGGAGAGCAAAATAGATTTTAAAAAATAATAACATAACATTACTTTTATTTTGAAAAATACGTTAAAATGGTCAATTGTAAGTATAAAAAATAACTTTAGATAAATTACATTAAAATTATAAAAATTGTGTTTTTGCTTATTACTTGAAAATATAGGTTTTTTTTGAAAATTTTTTTCTACTGAAACGAATTCGAAAAAGAAAAACTGTCTCAATGAAAGTTGTTGTAAATGTTCTGAAATTATTTTAGCTGTAAAGAAAAAAAAATTTTGTTAAAAATGATAATATAATGGTTAAAAGTTCATTTTAGGCTAATTTCTCATAATTTGAGCCTGATATCTCTACTAAAATTCAAAAACACTATAGATATTAATAAAGATTCTGAAATGTACGTAAAATAATGGATACAAGAAAGCACTTGTGGATAAACTCAAAAGTAGCCATGGAACACAAAAAAGAGTAAACGTAGAGGAAAATCCAATGGTTTGGACGGCAATGACATACACTGGAAAAGCGACGTACAAATTAGCAAAGTTCTTTAAAAGATATAACATCAACACAGCATTCAGAACATCTAACAACGTCGGACAAAAACTAAGAACCGACACTAATTCTGATGACCCATTCAACAGACACGGAGTGTATAGGCTTACTTGTGAATGTCAATACAGCTACATAGGACAAACAGGAAGAAAAATAAGCACAAGATTCCGAGAGCATATCAGGGACTACAACAAAAAAACACGAAAACCCACCATAATACCAGAATCTAATTTCGCGAACCACATGTTTGAGAACAACTGCACCCCAGCTAACATAAAAACAACGGCGCGAATACTTCACGTACAAGGAAAAGGCCGGCGGCTTAATGTACTTGAGAACATGGAGATATACAAGTTAAAAACATTTGACGGCAGGATCATAAACGAACAAACCAACACTATCTCTGACGAAATATTTGAACCCTTAAAACTAGTTTACAAAAAACAGCACAAGCCAGCAGGTACAGCAACCAAACACGTAACAATGAACAAGCAAAAACGAAATATGAACCAAACTGCAAAAATCACCGATTTCTACCTACCTCAACCTACCGCTTAGCTAACAAGCGGTATGTCTACATACCTACAAAAACAACCCTTGGGACAGATAACAATTCGGACGTATCAATACCGCGCACACACACACGCATATTAACGTTACCTACCACGACCACATAGATTGACATTACCTGCCACAGCACCCACGGACTATAAAAACAACGCAGCGGATAGACACAGACCAGAACGAAACTAGGCATTGAAAATGGCAGAACGCCGAAACCGGTTTGTCACAAAACCAAACTTGACAAGGGATGACGGAAAATCGTTCCAACAAAAATCTACGTAAAATACCTTTAAAGTAAGCCCAATATGATATTTTTCCTATAATTCTATGAGAAGCTATGAAGATTTTTTGGCCAAACCCTATATTCTTATAGCAAAATATCTATTTTGCAAAAGTGGGGGACTCGAAATCGGACTTAGAGCTATGGTGTCTTCACAATTTTTCTTAGAATCATCTGATGGAAAAAAATGTTACCCGCTCTAATATACTTATATATGTATATTAATATATGATAGATTTTCCTCTAAGCTGTGCAAAATTTCATTCCAATTAGATAACGTTGCATTAGAAAATTTTGAACGCCATGTGCATTCAGGGTGCAGCAGATTATATAAAATAATTAATACCCGCCAACTTGATATACACTTCTTACGTGAAAAAACATGCAGAATTCGATTCTGAAGACAAAACATGAAAATGTGCCATAGGTTACGTTAAATACAAAAATCAAAATGCATCATATTCCGCTCGACACAACAATTTTCTTTCTTAACAAATGTATTTACATATATACATAGATATAAGGATACAAATAAATAAATGTTTTCTATTCTTTTAGTGATGTCATAAATTTTATTTTTATTGACAAATATAATAGGGCTGCAGGTACATTTGTAATTCAAGTAAAATACATCGAATACAAAATTTTTTTAATTTACATTATTTTAACTTATATATATATATATTATTTCATAACTTGAACTTCAATTGAATGTTCATCCAAAGAAAAGTGCCTTGCTCTTACTCTTCCTTCTGCCACTGGAAACATGCAGTGGTACGTCAGCGGCCCTTTCACTGCTACAGCTTTTTTAAATCTATCTTCAAGGTTCTTTTCTTCTCCTTCTACGTAGTACGTTTTGCACATATTTAAATGAAATATTAGGTATGACCCCTTTTGCCCAATTAAATAATGCCTTTGGCATTTGAATTGTATTATTCACTCCCTGAACACTTGCTCTAGCAGCCAATCTTTTCAAAGTCCCTCCAAGCCATCGCTTGCATTTTTTCCATGTGAAGTGGGGTGAAGTGCCACTCCGCAGTCAAACCAAAACCTTTTTGATGATGGGTAAAATTAACAAAATTCTTTTTGCTTTTATATTGTGCACTTGCCCAATCGGAAAAATATGTAAATTTTGGAAATATTTTCAAAGTTATTTTTAACATATTCCACTAAGTATTTTTGAAATAAATACACGGCAATTGTGTTGTGATGTAAGCAGTCAGAAATGACAACAAAGCTTTTCATACGAGTTTCTCCGCTTGAATGCCTGTAATAAATAGCAAATGGATGAATTGTTGCCTGATTGTTATACCAGTGAATTCCTGGAGCAGCATTTTGTACGACAAATGCATAGTTTTCGGAAAAATCACAGATAACGATGCATTCATTTTCTTGTAAGGATTCTTTTTTGCCGTTTATAAACTCGTTTTGGCTTTTCACTAGGTGTGAATGCAACACTAAATTTTGTTAACCGGACTCCAATTTTTGTAAGTATTCATCAACTGGGGATATCATTAGTTGCAAAGTGGTCCTGTCGCCGTTCCCCATTGTCTGTAGGGTACATCCTCAATGAAGCTTTCTTCCAATATTGTTCTTATTTCGTCGATCAAAGTTGTTGCAACCGGGCACTGGGAACATTTTCCAAAATAACAATTTGTCAATGCTTCAAGACATATCATTCGTTGTAAACAGTCTTAATAGCTTTTTATTGGGTGCATAGACTCAGCAGTCAGATGTTTGATGTTAGGCCCTTCGACTAATAATTTGACGTTTTCATGTCGGTGCAAACACATACTGAATGGGTACCACTTAAACCTGCTAAAACACAATGTTTTGGTCGGAAGGTTGCAAATTTGGAAAACTACACTTAACTTTAGGGTACTTTTCCAAAAAAATTGATACAGCTCGCGTTAATTTATTAACAATAGCCTCTTTTGCATGTAAATGCGTTCATTTTCATCGAGCTCATCAAATTGTGTTATCAAATCAACAACTTCTTTTTCTAATGACTTCGCTTCGGCCAAAATTCCTTTTTCTTCAGCAATTTTCTTAGCAACAGTTAACATATGAATGCAAATGATACAGAATTTTTCGAAATGTCCAATCTTAAGAAATAGTAAACATTTTTAGTTGTTTTGCTCGATCACTGGTGGCAGTAAATGCGTCTTTTAGAGTCTGAAATTGCTTCAGAAACGTTCTGCATTTTTTCTGCCGAATAGCGTTTTTGATGAACCTTTTTCTTCTGAATTGGTGAAACTCCGATTATATCCAAACCTCTGTTAATAAAACCAACCGCCTCACACATTGCTTCTCTGTCTTTCTCAAATGATAGAACATTGTTGATAAAGTTCACGTTGCTATCAGTTTCAGTAAGTGCTTCACTGAATTGAATATCATCTGATTCTTTCCTCTATAAAAACGAATAAAATTTGTGATAAGTACCTAATATTTCACGAATTTAATAAGATACAAGTTGAAACATTGAAAATAATATATGCACATTAGGGCAGCAGCCAATGCTTTAACCATGAGTACCATAAATAGCTTTATAGTTTCTAAATTTTTAAATTCAGTTATTATATGTATATGAATGTATGTATATACAAACCTTATTATCTTCCTTGATTTTAGTTAGCTTAAGCCGGCATGTGTTGCAATTTCTTGTATTTGGGTGCGGAGACAAATTAAGTGGATTAAAGCATCGTAATTTTGGAAATCTTTTACGCTGTACAGGCTTCGGCATTTTTCTAATCCTATTTATCCAATTTAGAAAATATACTAGCAGTTCTTTTAAAACTCGCAAAAAATTAATTGTGGTGCTGGTGATACTTCAATGTAATTCTCCTTTGGTATGATCTTTTTTCAGTTAAACTCTCTATGTATAAGTGTATTTAATTATATCGATAGGCTCAGAAATAGAATAGATTTTTAACATATTCCACTAAGTATTTTTGAAATAAATGGACGGCAATTGTGTTGTGATGTAAGCAGTCAGAAATGACAACAAAGCTTTTCATACGAGTTTCTCCGCTTGAATGCCTGTAATAAATAGCAAATGGATGAATTGTTGCTTGATTGTTATTCCAGTGAATTCCTGGAGCAGCATTTTGTACGACAAATTCATAGTTTTCGGAAAAATCACAGATAACGATGCATTCATTTTCTTGTAAGGATTCTTTTTTGCCGTTTATAAACTCGTTTTGGCTTTTCACTAGGTATGAATGCAACACTAAATTTTGTTAACCGGACTCCAATTTTTGTAAGTATTCATCAACTGGGGATATCATTAGTTGCAAAGTGGTCCTGTCGCCGTTCCCCATTGTCTGTAGGGTACATCCTCAATGAAGCTTTCTTCCAATATTGTTCTTATTTCGTCGATCAAATTTGTTGCAACCGGGCACTGGGAACATTTTCCAAAATAACAATTTGTCAATGCTTCAAGACATATCATTCGTTGTAAACAGTCTTAATAGCTTTTTATTGGGTGCATAGACTCAGCAGTCAGATGTTTGATGTTAGGCCCTTCGACTAATAATTTGACGTTTTCATGTCGGTGCAAACACATACTGAATGGGTACCACTTAAACCTGCTAAAACACAATGTTTTGGTCGGAAGGTTGCAAATTTGGAAAACTACTCTTAACTTTAGGGTACTTTTCCAAAAAAATTGATACAGCTCGCGTTAATTTATTAACAATAGCCTCTTTTGCATGTAAATGCGTTCATTTTCATCGAGCTCATCAAATTGTGTTATCAAATCAACAACTTCTTTTTCTAATGACTTCGCTTCGGCCAAAATTCCTTTTTCTTCAGCAATTTTCTTATCAACAGTTAACATATGAATGAAAATGATACAGAATTTTTCGAAATGTCCAATCTTAAGAAATAGTAAACAATTTTAGTTGTTTTGCTCGATCACTGGTGGCAGTAAATGCGTCTTTTAGAGTCTGAAATTGCTTCAGAAACGTTCTGCATTTTTTCTGCCGAATAGCGTTTTTGATGAACCTTTTTCTTCTGAATTGGTGAAACTCCGATTATATCCAAACCTCTGTTAATAAAACCAACCGCCTCACACATTGCTTCTCTGTCTTTCTCAAATGATAGAACATTGTTGATATAGTTCACGTTGCTATCAGTTTCAGTAAGTGCTTCACTGAATTGAATATCATCTGATTCTTTCCTCTATAAAAACGAATAAAATTTGTGATAAGTACCTAATATTTCACGAATTTAATAAGATACAAGTTGAAACATTGAAAATAATATATGCACATTAGGGCAGCAGCCAATGCTTTAACCATGAGTACCATAAATAGCTTTATAGTTTCTAAATTTTTAAATTCAGTTATTATATGTATATTAATGTATGTATATACAAACCTTATTATCTTCCTTGATTTTAGTTAGCTTAAGGCGGCATGTGTTGCAATTTCTTGTATTTGGGTGCGGAGACAAATTAAGTGGATTAAAGCATCGTAATTTTGGAAATCTTTTACGCTGTACAGGCTTCGGCATTTTTCTAATCCTATTTATCCAATTTAGAAAATATACTAGCAGTTCTTTTAAAACTCGCAAAAAATTAATTGTGGTGCTGGTGATACTTCAATGTAATTCTCCTTTGGTATGATCTTTTTTCAGTTAAACTCTCTATGTATAAGTGTATTTAATTATATCGATAGGCTCAGAAATAGATAATGGATTGTTGCTAAAACAAGGCGTGCCTCTACCATCCTAAATCCGCGGCATACATCCTTAAGGATCCTTAATTATGTGTGGTGTGTTCAAAAAGTATCGCGAATTTTGTGTTTTTTCAAAAGTTATTTATTTATTCATTAATATCTATTTTGTCCCCTTCAAAGTAATCCCCATGAGATATTATACACTTGTGCCAACGGTTTTTCCAATCTTCGAAGCACTTCAAAAAATCATTTTTTTTTTATCTTTTTCAGCTCCTCCTTCGATGCCGTCTTTATCTCGTCAAGAGGAGCGTAACGTCGTCCTTTCATGGGCCTCTTCAGTTTAGGGAACAAGAAAAAGTCACAGGGTGCCAGATCTGGGGAATACGGTGGCTGCGGCATCATTAGTGTGTTGTTTTTGGCCAAAAATTCGCGCACAAGCAACGATGCGTGAGCAGGTGGGTTCTCGTGGTGCAAAAGCCAATTTTTGTTCTTCCACAAATCCGGGCGTTTCTGGCGGACTGCTTCGCGCAAATTGCGCATAACTTGCAGGTAATATTCCTTATTGACCGTTCTTCCCTGTGGTAAGAACTCGTGATGCACCACGCCCCTGCAATCGAAGAAAACTTTCACATTCGATCGAACTTGGCGCGCTTTTTTCGGTCTTGGTTCGTGCGGCAGCTTCCATTGAGATGATTGAGCTTTGGTTTCCACGTCATAACCATAAACCCACGATTCGTCACCAGTTATGACCCTCTGGAGCAAATTTGGGTCGTCGCGGACAGAGTTTAACATCTCATTAGCAATGTTCATGCGATGCTGTTTTTGGTCACAATTGAGCAATTTTGGTACGAATTTCGCGTAAAAATCGAAGACGATCCAAAACACGTGCAAGCAAAGCAGCTGTCAACAATTAAATGAACATTCAAAATGGCCGAGCTTTTCGGCATAAGTGAGAGACATGAGTACCAATATAACGCCACAAAAAATTCGAAATTCGAATATACGTAACAAGCGAAAATTCAAAATTCGCGATACTTTTTGAACACACCTCGTATGGCAAGCTCCCACATGAATTGAGAATGCCTACCATTGTTTCGTATCGCTGGCTTGGGTTGTCTAATGTAAATAATTTTATGCATGTATGCGGATTTATTAAGAATTTGTATGCATTCTCGGTAAATACAGTTTAGGGGTTTCCGCACAATAAATGAACTTCAGCCTGGAGTATAGCCATATATTATACAAGTTGATGGTGATCAGGGATAACGGCGCAACATACAAAACAAGGAAGTTTTTATTTTAACTTCCAACCGAGTACGCTGCCGAAATGAGACTAACTATTCAAATTGAATACTTGAAATATTAAAGCTAAAAGTTAATTGTGAAAGCAACAACAACTTGCTTGTTGAAATGTTCGCTGGTGTCAGCACTTGGCATTTTACCGGATGCGCGTGCAACTGGTTAGTGCCAAATAATTCGGTTGTTGCGCTTATTCTTTGAATTGGCGCAACTTCGATTGCAAAACAGGAAATGTAAAATAATATTAGTGAGCAATTAAAAATTCACCTGTGGGAATTCTTATTGCGAAATAAAATTTAAATGAAGTGTCGCAACACTTCACTTGTTGGAAGTTATTGTGGCTGTGGCCAAAAGAATGTAAGTATGTAATTAGCTTTCATGCAGCGGAAACAAAAGGTAAACAAGCTGTTGCGGCGATAGCCAAATTTAATGTAAATATGTAATTATGTGTTAACTCCTCCGCCCTTAAAATCGAGCGTCCTCGATCGATGAGTTAACGTAAAACTTCGGTACGTCTTCTATTCCTATTTCTATAGTATTTCGGTTGGGTTCTTTCTCTTTATTTATTCTTCGTAAAAATCTTAATTTTAACATTGTACTTATAATAACTATTATAACTATTGCTATGGATATTGCGTTAATGGAAAAATATAGCTGATTACGATTTTTAAGTGTTTTTAATTCTTCTAACTCATTAGATTGGAATTCTTTTATTAAATTCAATGACTATATTTCTTCGATTTTCTTATTTTCTGCCATAGGATGTAAAATAGCCGGCAAGGGGTTTTCCCTGTTATTTCCTTTGTAAAATAAAATGTATTACCTACTTTTATAGTTGTATTGACATGTTTTATTAAGTATGTTCCATTTATTTTTACGCGTTCGTTTTCGCATTTAACGAAGACTTGGTATTCATTTAAAAGTATTATACCATTTGAAATTTCTTCAATTCCTTTAACATGTTGGTTATTTATTTTACTACAGTTATCTAGTTTACTTTTCAGCAGATGTGCTATGCATGTGCCGTTTGTAATATTTTCTACTGAATCTTTAGAACAAATTGCTAAATTATTGTACGATTTACTATTTTTGGTTTTTCCGTACATTTCCTTCTTACATACTAGTAAAGATTCGTATTCTATTTTGTTTACAAATTTTCCTTTTTTTATCGGTCTAACTTCTAATGATCTACACTCTTCTTTTTCAGTTGTAGGTAAATTTATTATGTAAATTAAGCTTTCTTTATTGGATGCAATTTTTATATCAGCAAATTCCAATGCTTCATCGATATTTATAAAAGGGATATTTTCGTCCTCTAAAAATTTGTTTGTTATTTCGATTTCTCTATCAGATAAAATGTATGAATTTATTATGTTCGATTTTGCCCAATGAATGGCATAAGCAATGTTAATTATCTCTTCTTTTATTGTTTCTAATTTAAACTTTGTTTTTAGCAGTAATTCATTATCAATTTCTTTTTTTTCTTGAACTAACTTAGATATTTTATTTGTATTCTCAATTACTTCATTAATTTTTTCATTAGTTAATTTATTTATTACAACTTGCCTATTATTATTCTCTAAGACGTTATTAATTTTTTCAATTAAAATATTAAAGTCGCTATGGTCTGGATTTCCTGCGATCCATTTCCATGCTGAACCTATAAAATCTAATGACCTTTTACTATGTGATTTGTTTATTCTAATTCTACTTAATTAACTTTTGGACTGATTGACGAGGGATAAAAGGATGGGATTTAGGGGATGATTTGGGAGCTGTTCATTAAGTGTCGTTTCTAAGTGTCGTATAGTCTTGTCGTATAGTCGTCTAGCTCTATTATATATATAATTTTAAAGTTCTCTGTTTGTAATTTCGCCGGTCCTGAGTCAATTGTAACGAGTTGGGATGATGAATAGTCCAGGAATTGTACGCTTGCTGATGTCGTCATTAGGGTCATAGTCAATCTAAAAAACTTCATAATAAAAATAATACAATAATGCGTACTCTTCATTGTTTCGTTTATTTTTATAAAATTCTTTTTTTTTATATTTTTACGTTGTTTATATAATTTTTTTTTCACTTTCTCTATTTCGAAAAGAAACATTTTCTATTTTCGTTTCGAAAAGAAAAATGGAAAAAATTTTGGATTAACTAAAAAATTTGGAAGAAAAAAAATTTTTACATTTTTATTTTTTTATTTTATTAAGCTTTTATGGACCACTTTTCCCGATTCTGTAAGGACAGTGGATGAATTGTTTTCTTTAACTATTTCGTTTTTGTATCGGGGGGTTAGTTTTGTCCCGTATCTCTAGTTAATTTTAACGAAAATGTACTGTCCAAGTGTGTAGTTCCTATTGGGTGTTTTGTTTTTGTTATGGTGCTCGAAGTCTTTTTCCTGTTTAAGTTTTAGTCTTTGTATGTTATTTAGTCCGGCTACTTCGTACTGTTCGGGGTTAATGTAGACTTTTCGTCCAAAAAAGTTTTCTATTGGTTTTAGTCCAGTTGTAGAGTGAATTGAGAAGTTGTATTCGTAAATTGCTCTCTCAAGCAATTCTTCGAAGGTTCTGTCTATTTTTTCGTTTTTCAAACATCTTAGAATTTCTGCAAGGGTTGATTGGAAGCGTTCGACTTCGCCATTTGCGGTATGAGTGTGTTTTCGTTGTCAATTACGATCATTTGGGGTACTCCAAATGTAAAGAGGATTTGCTTTAATGGTTCGCGAATGTGCTCTATTGATTTTGATTTGATGACTCTTGCTTGTGCGTATTTTGAGAATTTATCTATAGCTGTTAGTACCAGATTTTTTTCTGCTATAAAAATTTCAATGTGGACGATTTGTCCCGGCTATTCTGGAATCGGTGTATTTTTTATTTCTGGTTTATTAGGGTGCCTGTCGTATTTGTTTTCAGCACAAATTTTTAACTGTTTTACAATTTGGTTAATTTTTGACTGCATTTGTGGGAAATAGAATTTTTGAATTATTTGTTTTTTGTTCTCTGTTGCATTTCTGTGCGCTCTTTTGTGTTCAAGTAAGATTTGTTGTTCCTGTTGTTCGACTGTAGTCAAGTCTTTGACCTGTGACTGAGTGAATCTCATTTTGAAGTTGCTGAAGTGGATAGGATATAGTTCTTGGATTTGGCCCATAATCTCTTCGGATGTAAATAAGCGGTTGATGACGGAGGGGTTTAGATGCCGTTTGAGTAAATCTTGTAGATCATCCATGGAGTACTGAGGTTTGGTAATTGTATGCCTGTGGTATGTCGGAAAGGGAATCTTGAAATCGTAGGAACTTTCTTGTCCAACAAGTATCCAGATTTGATTTTTGAAAACGTTGATGGGAGCTTCCGTTGCTGGTATTAAGTTGTGTCCTGAGCTTTCGTCAGAATGAGTTGCTATTGTTACTATATTGAGTTCTGGTGTTCGGGAAAGGGTATCGGCAACGACGTTAGTTTTGCCTGGTTTTTATTTGAGTTCGTGCTCATATTCCTCCAAAATTGCCTCCCATCTCTTTAATTTTGAATTATCGTTTTTATTACTGAGGGCGTATGTTAGGGGTTGGTGGTCGGTAAATATTTTTATTTTGGCAGTCCCATATAGGTAATTTCTTAGAGATTTTAGTGCCCATATGATGGTGAGCATCTCTTTTTCATTTGTTGCATAATGTTCTTCCGTCTTTGTTAGGGTCCTCGAAATGAAAGTGATTGGTTTACCATCTTGTTCCAAAACTGCGCCAATAGGATTTTTGGGAGCGTCTGTGGTTAAATGAAATTCCTTTTGGTAATTGGGGTAGGTTAATATCACTTCTCTTGATATCAGTGCATTCTTGACTTGGTTGAAAGCTTCGATGGCTTCTTTACTTAGTTGGATCGGCCTATTTTTTGATTGGTTTTTTGAAATTCTTCCTGCTTCTCCTCTTAGAAGACTAGTGAGGGGTTTGGTTATTTTGGCATAGTCCTCTATGAATCTTCTGTAATAACCAGAGAGACCAAGAAATGATCTTAAACCTCTAAGTGTTTTTGGGCATGGAAAGTCGACTATTGCTTGAACTTTAGTGGGGTTTCTTGTGGTACCTTCGGATGAGACAAGAAATCCTAGAAATTCGATTTCTTTTTTTAAAATTTCGCACTTATCTATTTGCACTTTCATGTTAGCTTCTCTTAAGGTTTCCCAAATATCGTGGATATTTTGGGCATGTGTTTTTTCGTCTTTGCTGAATATGATTATATCATCTATATAAACATAACAGATCTTTCCGATATATTTTCTGAGGATATCGTCCTAAGTTATTTGGAAAATTGCAGGAGCGTTTTTGAGGCCGAAAAGCAAACGTGTGAATTCGTATTTGCCATTTTTTACTGAAAAGGCAGTTTTCTCAATGCCAGATTCTTTCAGTGGAATCTGGTGGAAACCGCTTCTCAGATCTATAACTGAAAAAAGACAATTTTTACCTCGTTGAGATAGGACTTCGTTTATATCAGGAATGGAAAGGAAAGGAGGATAATATTTTGTATATACAGGTTCGTTTGAATTTGTTCTTATCGTTGCGATAACTTTGGTGCTGTAGGTTACTTTCTCGTTAGGGTCAGAAAAAAGGTCGATAATTCGATTTACTAGTGAGCTTATTGCTTGTTTTTGAAAGTTATGCAATTTTCCTTCGTATGAATGACAGTTCCTTCAATCTGTCATTACCTAATATTGCATGAAAGGAAACGAGGGATGGCAGAAGATAAAATTTTAGATGATTTTTGTTGGAGCGATTTTCTGTCATCCCTTGTCAAGTTTGGTTTTGTGACAAACCGGTTTCGGCGTTCTGCCATTTTCAATGCCTAGTTTCGTTCTGGTCTGTGTCTATCCGTTGCGTTGTTTTTATAGTCCGTGGGTGCTGTGGCAGGTAATGTCAATCTATATGTATGTGTCCATGGTAGGTAACGTTAATATGCGTGTGTGTATGCGCGGTATTGATACGCCCGAATTGTTATCTGTCCCAAGGGTTGTTGTGAAGTACTACCTTCAATTATTATCTTTAATTACGATCTTTAATTATCATAGTGTAAATATATTATTATACTACTATTATCTACAACACTGTTCAATATTAGTTTTAAGCTATGCAACACTGTTATTTGAGTTTGACAGATGTATATACATACATGAATTATTTTAGTCTAATAAAACTTGCATAAGACACAACATGGTGTCAGGTGAAAAGAAAAATTAAATCGGCCACATTTATTAAATAAAAAGACAAATAATCTTTCATTGTGAAAAACAAATTAATTAATTAGTCGCGAAAAGTGAGCTCCACATAATTAGCTAAAAAATGGCGGGTGAAGAGGATAATAAAACATCTTCATCTTCATCAAATAGCAACGTGCGCACGACATGTGCTCAAAGTCAGATTATGTCAGTTGCAACGACAATAACTCCAATGGATTTAAAAGCATCCAATCAGTCTATGACATGGAAAAATTGGAAAAGCCAATTTTCGATTTTTCTGCGTGCGTCAGGCCTAGAGGAACAATCAGACCAACGAAAAGTGGCGCTTTTATTGCACCATCTAGGGCCTGAGTGTCTAACAATATTCAACTCTTTTAATGAAGAACTAGACACTATAAGATATGATAACCTTTTAAAGAAGTTCGACAATTACTTCATACCTAAGGTGAATATTGCCATGGAAAGGCACACATTTTTTTCGAGAAAGCAGATGCCTGATGAAAGTATGGACGAATTCTTAACACAAATAAAAAACCTTAGTCTTTCCTGTGACTTTGGTAGCATACGCGAAGATTTGGTGCGTGATATTTTTGTTTGTGGCTTAGGAAGTATGCACAGCCAGATAAAAGAACGACTGCTCTCTGAAGGTGCCATCAAGCTAGAAAAAGCAATTGAACTTGCAAAAAACACAGAATGTGCTAAAGAAAACTCAAAGAAACTAAGATGTGTGGCTGATAACGAAGAAAAGTATGTGGCGGTGGTTAAAAAAGACTACCACAAAATAAAGAGTCAAAAACCATCATGTCAAAAATGTGGGCAAATTCATAAATATAAATGTCCAGCAAAGGAGGCAACTTGTTACACGTGTCAAAAGAAAGGTCATTTCGCAACCATGTGTTACAATAAAACAAAACAACAACAACCAAAAACTCAAAGTAGACTTCATCAACGAAACGGCGTAAAGAAGACGAATGACGGCAACATCAAAAGCAAATATGTCAATAAGGTAACCAATGCAAGTGATGACGAATATAGTGACAACGAACTCTTCCTGGGAATGGTAACAGCAACAACAACAAATGAAATTGATACGCAACAGCAGCAAGTAGTGAATTTACATAAAACGAGTAGAAGCAACAACGAATGGGTTGTACGAGTGTCGATCAATAACTATGAGGTTCAATGTGTAATTGATACAGGAGCGCAGGCAAACGTTTTATCGTACGAAATGGCACGCATTTTAAAGATAAGTAATTTTATAACTAAGTCTAAGACAAATTTAGCTACTTTTAGTGGAGAAAAGTTACCACTTGTAGGTATAGTTTGTACTAACATACTTTATAAAAACAGAAGTTTTCGATGTGTGTTTCACATTGTTAATATGAGATGCAAAAATGTAATTGGTTTAACAACAGCAATTGATTTAAATTTGATAAAAAATGTTAATACGATTTCGTGTAGAGTTATTGAAGAATATGCAGACTTATTCAAGGGCTTAGGCGTTTTAAAAAATAAGTGTAGCTTAAAATTAAAGCCTATATATGAACCAGTTATTGATCCGCCAAGAAGAATACCGTATACTTTGTATAAAGAATTAAAAGAGGAATTGGAAAGAATGGTCAATATTGAAGTTATCGTATCTGAAAGTGAACCTACCGAATGGGTAAACTCGATTGTGTAGACATACCGTTTGTTAGCTAAGCGGTAGGTTGGGGTAGGTAGAAATCGGTGATTTTTGCAGTTTGGTTCATATTTCGTTTTTGCTTGTTCATTGTTACGTGTTTGGTTGCTGTACCTGCTGGCTTGTGCTGTTTTTTGTAAATTAGTTTTAAGGGTTCAAATATTTCGTCAGAGATAGTGTTGGTTTGGTCGTATTTGTACTACGCTGTCGGAAGATCAACACAAGAAAATAAATCATAAAATTTTAGGTTAATGTTTGGCAAGTTGAAAAGATTTACGTATGTGTGATGGGTAATTTCTATTTTGCCCTCTACTGAATTTGCAGAAAAAATTTTATCGTTTAGAATTTTCTTTTTTACTAACTGGGGTTGAATGTAATTTTTTATTAGACCCGGTGTCAACCAACATTTTTAAAATTTCTCCACTCTTCGTCCTGCAATTAAAGTAGGGTAACGAAGAGTTTCTTATTCTAAAAAATGGATGTCGGTGAGATCATAGTCATAGGGATAATATTCGCAATTTTCGACGGCGTATTGCTCGTGGGTTATACAGGGGGGCTGATGAATTTTGCTACATTAAGAAACTCAAATAATTTTTTTTTCAGTGTATGGAATTCATTTTTCTTTTATTCATGTTAAAGCTCATTAAATTTTATTAAATATAGCTTAATTAGTTTTAAAAATAATGGAATTTAAATGCCCCCCTGCTCGTCGATGCATGTGCGGCATCTTACCAAAAAGTTGTTCATTACTGCTTGGAGAGTTGAGACAGGAATAGCCGCAATTGTTTCTCGAATGGATTGCCTTAGTTCATTCAAATTTGTTGGTTTTGCTTTGAAGACTTCCTGTTTGCAATAACCCCATAAGAAAAAGTCAGGTGCAGTAAGGTTAGGCGACCTGGGTGGCCAACGGAATGTGGATCCCCTGGATATCAGCTTATTGGGAAATTTTCGTCGCAATTCTGTCATAACAGGTTGGGCTATATGAGGAGCTGCACCATCTTGCTGAAACCACACAGAGTTGAAAGAAATTCTCATTCGGCGTAATTCTGGATAGAAAAACTCTCTCAACATGCTCAAGTAACGGTCTCCAGTAACCGTAACGGTGTGACCGTTTTCTTCGAAGAAGTAGGGCCCGACAATGCAGCGTGATGAAACTGCACACCCCACTGTGACACGAAGTGGATGCAATTCCGTCTCATGGAGTATCTGTGGGTTGGAAGCACTCCATATTCGACAATTTTGTTTGTTTATGTTGCCGTTTAAATCGAAATGGGCCTCGTCAGACATGAAAAGACAGTTCAACATGTTTCCATCCTCTTCCACCATTTGAAGCATCTTCTGGCAAAATTCCAAGCGAATCGGCAAGTCTGCAACGTTCAGTTTGTTGGCCATTTGAATTTTATATGGGAATAAGTCCAAATCTTTGTGCATAATTGACTGTAATGACTGTCTGCTTACACACATTTGAGCAGATAAGATTCTTGTCGAAACACGTGGATTGTTTTGTATGGCAGCAGCTACAGCAGCGATTGTTTCCTCCGTTCGAACTGAAGGGTTTCGATGGTAAGGTCTTCTGTTGACTGTCCCATGCTCGGAAAAATTGTTTACAAGTCTTATTATGGTCCATCTGCTCGGAGGATTGCCGCCAAACGTGCGCCTATACTTTTTTTGAACCGAAACTACGGACTCCAGTGCGTGATAGCGGCGGACAATCCAAGTTCTTGTTTCAGTGTCCCAGTTATCCATTTTTGTTAAACGTAAAAGTCAATCTGCAAAATAAAAAAAAAATTAACCAGATTCATTAAATAGAAAAAAAGTTATTTAATTTTTTTTTGGTAGCGGCTTTCATTAGCCACCCTGTAGGTGGAGTCATAGCAGAAAAAAATAGGTAGTTCCATTGTCAATTTTCGGTGGCCATGTTAGCTACCTGACAAAGAGATTATGACATTTTGTGCTACCAGTTCCATTAAAAAATCTTGTTTGGGTTATTTTATTTGAATACAAATAAAAAGATTGTTTGAGAAATTAAAGAAAAGTTACATATGTGAAGGGTGAAAATCTTTGCATATTGCAATGGTAAAAGAAGTATCAAAAAGAAAATATAAGCTGCTAATTTAATTACAAACTAAATATTTATGCAATACGGAAATAGTCATTAGGAAGGGCATTCTGGTGTTGAGCTGGCCCTCAAGGAATACATTTTTGACAGGCCACCCATGATTGTAATGAAACATAGAAGTCGGATAGAGCGTCTTCACAATTCAAACCAGCGAAAGTATGTGCATCTAATAGACCGACAATGCTCAGATAGTGTATATTCTCAGCCGACAATTATCAAGACAAGAACTCAAATTCTGGACTGTGAATAATTCTTTTTTTCTATGCACCTTAACCAAACGGCCTTCAAATTACCTGGAAATTATAATTGCTAAGATTTCATCCACACCCCTTGGTCACAACACCCTATCCTTCTGGAAGGTCTTTGGGATAATACCAAAATCATTTTGTTAACAAATTTTCCAAATTAATAGAAATAAATCCAAATCATTCAGAAAGACGTTGGGGTTAATCCCGATCGTAAACAAATATTTAGTGTTATTTCTGGACAACCACAACAATGTACTGAAACTACTCGGTGGAACATTTTATTTTAACCGTGTTTAATCCGTCCCACTCCCGGCCGCCAAGAGACTATGCAGGGCGGACTATTGTTACAAGAGAGTCAATAAGTGGCCACAACATGTCTGGGTAATATTCTAAGGCTTGCACTCACAAGTATTTTTAAATGAATAGGGAAAACAAATTTTAAAGGTTCACATAAAAGTTGTATATTCGTATCGTTAACGCGTAGTGTAAACGGGTCGTGCACAAACAACAATTTTGCTAAATCTCCAATATATAGTTAAAAATTTCCCTTTACCTTATATTCGATTGGACAACACTATGCTAAATTTTGACACCAAAAAAATGTCAATAATCTCTTTTTGAATCAAAAATTAAATAGGATTGACAACCTATTTCTGGCAATGGAACTACCTTTTTTTTTGTACCATGAGTGGAGTATTATCTTTATTGTCTAGTGAAGGTTGAGCTTCTTCTGGGCTTGTTGTTACATGGTAATTGCGTTGAGCTTTTATAGGCGGGTTTGTTATATTTGAGTTGCCTTGTCTTTTCCCAGCGTATTTGAAATTTGGTCTATTTGGGTAGTTTATGGCATTTGTCCTGATGCTAGGATCTATATCCATCGGCTCCGGTTTTGGCTGTGGCTTTTGAGCTGTGGGCCTAGGATGTGGGTCATGGCGTTGATTCTGCTGTGTTTGCTTCAAGGTAATTTCTTTGGTGGCGGCCGCCGTGGTGTGAAGGTAGTGTTGCCGGCCTACCACACCGAAGGTCCATGGTTCGAGCCCTGGTACAGGTAACATCAAAAGTGATTTGAAAAAAGTTTTTCAAAACGGGGTCGCCCCTCGGCAGTGGTTTGGCAAACTCTCCGAGTGTATTTCTGCCATGACAGGCTTCTCAAGCAAAAATTCGTCTCCTTTGTAGATGCCGTTCGGAGTCGGCAAAAAACTGTAGGTCCCACCAATTTGTAGGGAAAATTCAAATCGGCACACCACAAATTGGAAGAGAAGCTTGGCGCAAAAATCTCTTAGGAGGTTTATGATGATATACCTGTTGTATATCGCGCCATAGAGAGAGAGAGAGTGGTGGTTTCATATTGTAGTTGTCGAATCCATTCTGATGGTTTGGTCAGTAATCGGTGTTGGGTTTGCCTCTGTCCCTACTATGTCTTGAATTATAGTCCGTCCGTCTGTCGTTAGTATTTGTTTCACTAGGCTCCTCACTAGGTTTTGTAGTTCGGGTGAGGGTTGTAGTGTAGGGGTGGGCTGTGGGTTTGGGACTGGATTTGGATTTGGGGTTGGGTTAGCATTCCCTAAGAGCGATGGTCTTATTAGGTTATTTGGGTTTGCCATTTTCAGAAAAATAAAATTTTTTTTTTTCACGATTTATAGTTTACTACTACTGATTTATATTTTATTTTACAAAGAAAAAATATTTTTTTTTCACGATTTGTGACATTGTTTTCGATTTATATTTTATTTTACTGTGCTTCTTTTAAATGGAAACCAAAACTTAGATTTTATCTAATATCTAAATAACTTACAAGAGTAGTTGAGTTCTCATTCTGCTGCTGATGCCCGCGAGTGTGTTCCTTGTTGCTGTGCTGCTACTAAGGGCTCTGCTAGGCTACTCCTCGGTTGTGGTATAATCGATATTTGTGTAGTTGGTTTTTGCTGATTTTTGATGATTAAGGTCCTCTTTACAATAACTTTTGATGATTTTTGATGATTAGGGTGGTCTCATTGGCCTCTTTACAATAATTTTTGATGATTTTTTTCCTATAACGTTTAATTATAGTCTATTTCGGGGATCGCAAATAACAGTTATCAAGCAAGGTTCGTGTAGGGTTGCTTCCCTTAAATTATTTAATTTAATTATATTTAAAAGTAGCTTCATTCACTTTATTTGTCACTTCGCTTATTGTTTAGAGTCACTTAAATTTATTTTATTAAAAGTTACTTCATTCGCTTCACTTTATTCGTTACTTCGCTTATTGTTTAAATTAATTTTATTAAAAAGTTACTTCATTCGCTTCACTTTATTTGTTATTTCGCTTATTGTTTAAATTAATTTTATTAAAAAGTTACTTCATTCGCTTCACTTTATTTGTTACTTCGCTTATTGTTTAAATTAATTTTATTAAAAAGTTACTTCATTCGCTTCACTTTTTGGTTACTTCGCTTATTGTTTAAATTAATTTTATTAAAAAGTTACTTCATTCGCTTCACTTTATTTGTTACTTCGCTTATTGTTTAAATTAATTTTATTAAAAAGTTACTTCATTCGATTCACTTTATTTGTTACTTCACTTATTGTTTAAAGCTACTTAAATTAATTTTATTTTTTTGTCGGGTATAATTTTCGCGTCGAGCGCCAACAAGGAAGTTTTTATTTTAACTTCCAACCGAGTACGCTACAGAAATGAGACTAACTATTCAAATTGAATAATTGAAATATTAAAGCTAAAATTTAATTGTGAAAGCAACAAGAACTTGCTTGTTAAAATGTTCCAGACGCTGGTGTCAGCACTTTGTATTTTACCGGATGCGCGTGCAACTGGTTAGTGCCAAATAATTCGGTTGTTGCGCTAATTCTTTGAATTGGCACACCTTCGATTGCAAAACAGGAAATGTAAAATAATTTTAGTTAGCAATTAAAAATTCACTGTGGGAATTCTTATTGCGAAATAAAATTTAAATGAAGTGTCAGCAACACTTCGCTTGTTGGAAGTTATTGTGGCTGTGGCCAAAAGAATGTAAGTAAGTAATTAGCTTTCATGCAGCGGAAACAAAAGGTAAACAAGCTGTTGCGGCGATAGCCAAAATTAATGTAAATATGTAAATCGCTATGTTTTAGCAAAGGCAAACTGGTAAGTAATTTATTATGTGTTAACTTACATATGTAGATATATTTGTAAGCCTTGTTATTTTTGGAAATTTTGTATGAAAACAGGTAGGCAATGCAAACTAAATTAACTAAAGTTGATTCATCATGTCTCATTGTATATTCACATGTGAATGGCTTCATGCAGACCTCTACTACCTACCTGCTATGTACATATATGTAGGTTTAATTACATTAACATATGTATATTGCATACGCAGGTATTGATTGTATACCTACCATTAATGGATGTGTGAGACGCACGTGTTGCTTGCTACAAGTATAGGCTGCTCGAGGTCACATCAGAAATGAGGTATGTCCGAGTATGTAATAATTTAAAAAAAATTTTGAATCTGGGCAAGTTTGCTTAAATTTGCTTAACCATCGAATTTAAAAACATGCATATCTCTGAAAAACATTTTTTTTGACGAAATCCTGATATAGGTGTTAACTAATTTCTAACAAGTTTGAGCTAAATCCTAAAAGATGTACGATTTGTAAAATAATGACCCATATAGGGTGACCCGCACCTCCGGTTCTATAAGAACAAATAATTGTAAAACTTTGCGCAAGACGGTCGTCTAGGCCTGAGCCAACCAAATAAAAAATTTACTTAAATAAGCTACTTGCCCTCCATCAAAGCATAGATACTCTATCAGATACACTGGAGGTGTGTTCAAAAAGTATCGCGAATTTTGAATTTTCGCTGGTTACGTATATTCGAATTTCGAATTTTTTGTGGCGTTATGTTGGTACTCATGTCTCTCACTTATGCCGACAAGCTCGGCCATTTTGAATGTTCAGTTAATTGTTGACAGCTGCTTTGGTTGCACGTGTTTTGGATCGTCTTCGATTTTTACGCGAAATTCGTACCAAAATTGCTCAATTGTGACCAAAAACAGCATCGCATGAACATTGCTAATGAGATGTTAAACTCTGTCCGCGACGACCCAAATTTGCTCCAGAGGGTCATAGCTGGTGACGAATCGTGGGTTTATGGCTATGACGTTGAAACCAAAGCTCAATCATCTCAATGGAAGCTGCCGCACGAACCAAGACCGAAAAAAGCGCGCCAAGTTCGGTCGAATGTGAAAGTTTTGCTGACAGTTTTCTTCGATTGCAGGGGCGTGGTGCATCATGAGTTCTTGCCACAGGGAAGAACGGTCAATAAGGAATATTACCTGCAAGTTATGCGCAATTTGCGCGAAGCAATCCGCCAGAAACGCCCGGATTTGTGGAAGAACAAAAATTGGCTTTTGCACCACGATAACGCCCCTGCTCACGCATCGTTGCTTGTGCGCGACTTTTTGGCCAAAAACAACACACTAATGATGCCGCAGCCACCGTATTCCCCAGATCTGGCCCCTGTGACTTTTTCTTGTTCCCTAAACTGAAGAGGCCCATGAAAGGACGACGTTACGTTTCTCTTGACGAGATAAAGACGGCATCGAAGGAGGAGCTGAACAAGATACAAAAAAATGATGTTTTGAAGTGCTTCGAAGATTGGAAAAACCGTTGGCACAAGTGTATAATATCTCATGGGGATTACTTTGAAGGGGACAAAATAGATATTCATGAATAAATAAATAATTTTTGAAAAAACACAAAATTCGCGATACTTTTTGAACACACCTCGTATACCTCCTGGGAAGATTAAGGCCGAGCTTCTACCAATTTGTGGTGTGCTGCTTCTAATTTTTTCTACAAATTGGCGGACTTACAGTCTTATAAAGTTATTTTTAGATGTTATAAATTAAAAAGTTGCTAATGCTACATGATTGTTCAATCAAACAATTTATCCTTGCTGCTATGCATTTTAACACTTCCCGCAATCATCAGGGAAGTATTAATTTTGTTAATAAAGAAAAAATCATATCCTATCACGATGTCCTGTAACATCAAACGACAATACAATATTCACTTGCAGTTGAAATGTATGTTAAGAAAAAGTAAACACTTTTTCATTCAGTCGTATCGGCTGAAGAAGCTTCAATCCAGCAAACTGTAAGATAAGAAACTTGACCCGATCACAATAGGAAATAAATTATTTTTGTGCTAGGGTCTGCCCGATCTTGTCTGGGTTCTGAGACTTTTGAAGGAAGCAGTGGTATTATAGTGGTAGAGTGATCTGACAAACTAAGAATTGAATAACAGTTAATAACATGATAAATCTTTGATTCCAGTTATTTATATAAAAATTTTCCAAGAAGGCAAGAGAAAGGCAGTTAGTTCTTTTAGGAAAAACTATTCAGAGAAATCCTCATTTTAAAATAACAAAATAACTGATATTTCAAAAATGCATTAATCTGCTAGCCCCCTATGACGGTAGGACATAGGTTATGTCGATGGTAAATGCTATCAGCGTGTGCCGGGTGGGGACACATTCTTCTACGAATACGTCTCACTTACTCCTTAATAAGCCACTTACTTTCCTATAGGAACTTAGAAGGAGAAACCATAATGTCTTGTTATAACACCTGTAATTACTCGCACCACAGATTTGTTTAGTTTGAGCAGTAAGCTAGTCTTTAGTAAAGGCCTGCATGCCTCCATTCACATATGAATGCACAATGAGTTGTCCCGCGAACTTCTCAGTATTCACTGAATTCAACGGCAATGAGTTTGTATTGTACGGGTGAGGTCTGACGAAATTCACACGCACTCACACAATGTGGTAAGGGTTGTTAGGCAATGAGTTATAAGAGTTCTCGCTACGGTTTGAATTTATTGCGTTTCAAAATGGATGGATGGATACATTTATGAAAACCTAAATGGATGTATGTACGTACGCGGTCAATTTATGAAAAATGTATTACAAAATATACAATGGTAAATAAAATGTTTTTTGATGAGAACATTTGTTTGCTTGAAATAAATATTTTTTATTAAGATATGGTGCCACGGCCATTCTATCGAGAGAATGTTCGGCTCTATTCAAAATAAATAATTACTAAAAATAGTTATAGCAATAACAATTTCATAGAGTTGCTATTCTTGGTCAAGCCTAAAATACTTAAAACACATGATTATTATTAATTATTATTTATTAAATTGTTTATTAAATTGTTTAAAATGTTTTCACAATGGATTATCAACGTCGTACGCTTTTATTATGGGACATAAATGGACAAACATTTATGTAATAGTCCAATTACTGACAAACGCAAGCACTTAGTACGTGTCAGCTGATACGACCTGCCTTATGAGAGTGCAACGTAAATGAACACTCACCGACGTTCAATTTTTCCGTGTACGATACGTAGAACGTTCCGTAGAAATCAAACAAAGTTTGATTTTTTTCGTTAGCACGTTCCAGCTGAATCCTTTCCCACATGCAAGTGTTGCATATTCATACGTTTGTATGCTGGTTATGGATCGTTTTCAAAAATACCTAAAAATACTTAATACATTTTCCGAATAATATTGAAATACCCTGTATACTACTATTAAGTTGTTGCTTTTAAGTAAATTGACTGTATAATTACACTGGATCACAAATTCCAACTTTTTTTCTGCACCAGAGACGCCATAGTGAAATTCCTATGTAAAATCACCTCCTAATTCCGAAAATCAAGGTTATTTTTACTTGAATGGTACCGTTTTTGAGATATTTACGATTGACCGTTATTTCAAAAAACAAAAAAGATGGCTCCACTTAATCGTGTATATCTCAAGAACAAACTGAGCTCTTCCAAGACGGTTTGAAAAATTTGAAAGCTTATAAAATTTACTATAATCAGTACATACAACACTTTTTGCTAGGTCCTGCAGATTCAAACATATTGAACAATCATTACGGATTTTTAAATTTTTTTTGTAAAAATATAAAAAAATTTGTACTTTGCGAGGAAGCATCTCGAAAACTTTTTGTTTTTTTGCAGATATTTTTTCCCCCCTCTAAGCTCTGTTTTATTACAAAAAAAATAAGCTATCAGTGAACAAAATCGATGAACTAATACAAAAGTTATAAGCATTCAAGTAAATATATCCATTTAATACTTAAGTACCCTACTGGTACATATGTGTTAGTATTCGTAAATCAGTTAGTTAGCAGGTAGATTTTCGAAAAGTTATTAGATACAAAAAGCTGTTAGTGTCGTTTTCTCAAACCTAGGTACATTTTAAACAAGAGCATATTTTTGAGGCAGGTAGTGTTTTCTTTGTAGAACTAGGGAACCTTTTTGTTTAAGTAGGCTTGAATTTTTATTGGATCTAAGTATAAATAAGAGTACATGCGCCTTGTTCCTTCATAATATCTGCAAGGCTCGCCGGATACTGTTCAGTTTATAACCCGTCATTTACTTAAAATAAAAAATGAATAAAAGGGCGCGAGAGTTTGAGTGTACAAATGATCCAGATATGTTCTGTTTCATCTGCGGTCAATTTATTGTTAAAAGTATGAGACGTGTGTTTTCAAATCCTTTGAAAGTTACATACTATAATTGTTTTGGAATTGAGCCTAAAAACAATGAAAAACCATGGACACAGAACACTGTGTGCACCACATGCCGAGTCGAATTGATTTCTTCGGAAACCGGAACAAAAAGGTACGTTGTAAAAATTAGGAATTTGTTCCCTTTTCCGTTTTGGAAGAGCTCAGTTTGTTCTTGAGATATACACGATTAAGTGGAGCCATCTTTTTTGTTTTTTGAAATAACGGTAAATCGTAAATATCTCAAAAACGGTACCATTCAAGTAAAAATAACCTTGGTTTTCGGAATTAGGAGGTGATTTTACATAGGAATTTCACTATGGCGTCTCTGGTGCATTTTGGCTGTAAACCAGTGTTATTTAATATTAGTTTCGGGCATTCATAAATTGAAAAATAATCGTTTCAAAAGTACATGTTTGCGTTAGCATGCATAAAAACTGATCACTGGCAATATTGTATCAAATATAAACAAAAGAAAATAGCTGATTTCCCCGTTGACTCTATGGGCATAAGATTCGCCCAAACATGCGTGTGTACGGGATACGTAAACTTACGTTACACACGTCGGTGGGTAATTGGACTATAAATGCGCAAAAAAACAATAATACAGGTATGCATGCTTTTACTCACAAATTCGTCTTGTTTTGTTTAATTTTTGTTAACACTTACCAAGTGTCGCCTACTATCTACTTTGTTTACTCACAACTGCTTGTTAATGTTGTTCGCTGCTACCCTTCGCTACTCATACTCCTACTCCTATGTTTTTGTTCAAATTCTTCGGCCGCTGCCGGTAATTATTAACTCTATTATTCTTCCTCGTACTCTCTCTTACACTTGCATCAGCCAGCAATGCACTTCAAATGCTCGCAGCCACTCTTGCAAAACTATGCCTTGCTATCCAGCAACGGCACGTCTCCCTTCTGTAACAACGACTTCGCGCTCTCTGCTCAAATTCGCAGAATATTCAAACGACTTCTGCTTCTGCTTTCGCCGGCTGCACTTGTTGACTTGGAGTTGGAATAGCTTCGGCTAACGGTACCTTAAAGTGACGCTGATCACGCTACAGCAGTTCAAGAGTACAGCAACCGACCCTTTGAAAAAGTTTTCTCGGATTTTGTGGATGTCTTCCGTTATATTCATTGCACAATGCTGTAAACTTATATATGTCGCCCACTGTGCATATGTAATTGTGTTAAATATTATTCAAGGTAATTTTTTCCTTTTTCTTGAGCTACTGAAAATTTGTTAATATGCACATACGCATTTTGTTCGCTTTTGTGTGCACGCACATCTATTGGTTAGTGCCACTGCTAATCTTTATTAAGTTTGATTGTTTGCACAAAGGTGTTTTCCCGCATACACAAGCGCACAGTACTATTTGTTTTGAATATCAGTTAGTGCAACTGTTAAACTTTACTAAGTTCACTCATTAGCCGCATCTACGACTTTTAATGTTGCTTTGATAGTAGGAATTCGATCCACGCCTGAAACCACTTGTGGAATAACCCATAAAAACAGTGGAAATATTTATTAACATAAATGATCAGATTAATATTGTATTCATCAGCACTATAACTGTTTTTATCGTTTTATTAATTGTGTACTTATAGGTAACTAATTTAGTTTCTTAGGCGGTTCGTGTCGTAGTGAATTCAAAAATCAACTGTCCATTTCGTTCATCAATCGTCCTCGTTCCGTTGTCATTCGTCCAGTTAAAAGTTGTTCCCCAGAGTTGCATATTAGCGTAAGCACAGCGTCGTATGTAGAGATGGAATATTACGGGATTGAAACTATTTGTGGTACTGGTTGAGGGTGTTCAGAATAATCTCCACGTCGTTTCGTTTCACAATAGCAAAAACGTCGTCTACGTACTTTACGATGAATTTTTTGTGGATGTTGTACAGTGTTTAAAAGTTGAGATGGTGGTGTCATGTTAATCGTTCAGGATTATGTCTGCTATGGTATGTGAGAGGGAAGTAAATGTTGTGTTTCAAAATTTATTCTTGGGTATGTTTGATTGGATTTTTTGAAACTTCTCCTTTATAATCTTAATGGCCAGATATGTGGTTATATTAGTAAATTATGATACCACATCGAAAGATAACAATAAGTGGTCTTCGCATATCTCAATATGTTCCAGTACTTCTTTTATTCTGAAGGAATTCTTTATGTTATATTCGTTCTAAGTTAAGTCTTAAGGTAAGTTAACCCCAACTATAGCCAAACCTTAGAAAGGAACGTTAATCCACGATGCTATGGGCCGCAGAGGTAGGTACTTTATATGGATTTTTGGCAGTCCGTAGAGTCGGGGGGCGTTAGGTACTGTGAAAGTGAGGTTCTGCTTTTCTTTAATGTTGATCAGTTTGCTTTTGTAAAGTTCGTCGACGAGGTTGTCATTGGGTTTTTGTAATGTGTTTGTTGGGTCATTCTGCGCTATTCTGTAAGATTTTTTTTTTTATCTCCAAACATCTTGTTCACCATACCGACTCTTAAAACACTTTGCAACATCAGCATAAAATTCATCGTAAAGTACGTAGAGGACATTTTTGCTATTGTGAAACGAAAAAACGTGGAGATTATTCTAACCTCCCTCAACCAATACCACAACAAGCTGCAGTTTACGATGGAAAAGGAAGAAAACTCAAAGATACCATCTTTGCCAGGCAGAATAATTACTTTCCTTTCGGCCCAACGTTTTTGCTGGCAGAAAGATACTCGGAGAGTTTGCCAAACCACTGTCGAGGGGCGACCCCGTTTTGAACACCTTTTTCAAACCACTTTTGAGGTAACTGTCCCAGGACTCGAACCTTGGACCTTCGGTGTGGCCACGGCGGCCGCCATTAATTTATTTGAATAAATAGATTCCCTACCACAACTGCTAACAAAATTTTTTCAAAATACCAATACATGCACATTTTATGTTGGAAAAATTTTACGTTCAATTAGACAGACGGACGGAGAGACGGACATTGCTAAATCGACTCAGCTCATCGTCCTTATTATTTCAGTTACTTATTGATAGCCCCATCTCTCCTTCTTCTCATACTTACCTACATTTAATATTTATGAAAGGAAAGAAAATCAAAACAGACATATAACTTCGCTATTGCAGTGGGCTATTAACTACGTCCCGGAATATTTTGCTTGTGTGTTTTCCGATTTCGCTAATTTTTGGTAGGAGTATAAAACATACTACTGAGAAGCAGCTGACCAATTTTGATTGAAATATCTAGTTCAGACTACAAGCAATCGTCTTTAAAAACAGCAGAATTTTTTTTCCCCAAAATTTACAGAAGTTTTTGGCGGTTGAGTTTTGCTTGAAAAGCTTATTATGTGTGCAAGATTTTATTGATATAGCTTACGTGGTTATAACCGATTTCGCCAATTTTTAGAACAAACATTTACCTATATATATTCAACATTTTCGCTTAATATCGTTTCAATAAATAAATTTTTGACGGAAATTTCAAAGAAATGATATAAACCTTTTGCAAGCAAAGTTATTGCCTATTAAATATATCTATAAGCCATTTTTTTCTGGAATATGCTTTCTTTGAATATAAATATGTGTGCTAAATTTAGCTTCACGCGTTTTGATTTATGATTAATATTATTTCCAAATTTGACTTAATCAAAAGTGGGCGGTGCCACACACATTTTCAAAAATTTCTTGAAAAATTTATTTTATGCCTTAACATTAATGTACACACCAAATTTTATCCTTATAAGTGTATAATGTACTGAATAATCCCTTTTTTTGTATTGCCGAAAATATTCTATACAGGAAAAGTGGGCGTGGCTATCATCCGAGTTCGCCCATTTTAAATAGCGCTCGGAGATGAGTGCCAAGGAACCTGCATATCAAACTTGATATCTCAAAATTTACCCAAGTTATCGTGTTAACAGACGGACGGACCGACAGACATGACTTAATCGATTTCTTTTTTCCTCCTGAGCATTTTGATATACATAAGTCAGTATCTATCTCGATCCGTTTATGCCACATACCACCGTTACGCGACTAAAGTTAATATACCTTGTGTGCGTAGCACTACTAGGTATAATAATTATAAAAAAAACTCAAAAACGGTCATCAAATTAATATATTTAAAAACTTAAAATATTTAGTTTAGATTGTTATAAACGTTTGAATTAAATGGTTAAAGAATTAAATGAATATTTTGATGTTTGAAAATTGATAAAAAAATTAAATTATTATTAATATAGTACGAGTATGTGTGTACTTGGTCCACCCATAAGTTCTGCTACAATTTGAAGATAATTTACAATATTAATGAAGAGGTTTTAAGACTTTATTGCAGTTTGTTTCTATTGACTGAATGTTAATGTTATTTATTACAAGAAACATTATTCATACCGATCGATACAGGCTCTTAAATGGCCTGACCATTCGGCTTTACACTTTATCAGTTTGCTTGCTTAAAACTTCCTCCACGGTATAATTTTTTCATCCGTAAAACGGATGTTTTCATGGCCGTTGATTGCGTGTCACTGCAAAAGCTTCTTACATCCTTCTAGTCTTATTTTTTTTTACCCTCGGAGTTAAGAGATGGTCAGTGCTTCTTCGAAAAGCCTTCATGCGGAGGTGATCACGGATCAGCCGAGACATGGATCTTAAGGAAATATCCAGCTTTTTTTTGTTTCTTTATTTTATGGGTGCTCTTGTATGAACAACACACGGACGCCCACTTCTGGTCCTGCCCTCCTTTTATTTATTTATTTTAAGTCGACACTAAACAAAGCGGTCGACTATTGAAAATATAAAACATAGTATTACAAACAGAACATAATATTAAATATACAAAACATACAAAAGTATAATTAACAAAATGGTCATCCAACCGCCTGGGCGATTTTGACCGTCCAACATAGCTCGCCAGTCGTTTCTTCGTTGCGCCACCTGGCGCCAATTGGAAACACCGCGGGATCGCAAACCGGTCTCCACTTGGTCCTTTCATCGGAGTGGTGGTCTCCCTCTTCCTCTGCTTCTACCGGCGGGTGCCGCTAAGAATACCTTCTGGGCTGGAGCATCTTCGCTCATTTGCACTACGTGGCCTAGCCAGCAAAGCCGCTGTGTTTTAAGACGCTGTCGGCGTCTGCGTAAAGTTCATACAGCTCGTCATTAAATCTTCTTCGGTACTCGCCGTCGCCAACATTTAGACGTCCACAAATCTTTCGAAGAACCTTTCTCTCGAATATTCCCAGAGCCGTCTCATCAGATGTTGTTAGTGTCCACGCTTCTGCACCATATAGCAGGACGGGTGCGATGAGTGACTTGTAGAGTTTTATTTTCGTTCGTCGAGAGAGGACTTTACTTTTCAATTGCCTACTCAGTCCGAAGTAGCATTTGTTTGCAAGCATAAATCTAATTATTTATATATTATTTGTGTGCTTCTAACTGAAAGGTTGAAGAGGCCGTGTCACCAATCCACCCTCTCATTTGGTCGATTCATTCGTTTAAGACTCTGCATAGAAGTCCCAAAGGATTATCTGGATGGTTGAAGAGGCCGTGTCTCCAATCCACCCTCTCATTCGGTCGATTTATACGTTTAAGGTTGCGTGTAGAAATCTTAAGGACTAACTGGATGGTTGAAGAGGCCGTGTCTCCAATCCACCCTTTCATTCGGTCGAATTAATAGTTTAAGGTTGAGTGTAGACATCGGAAGGACAAACTGGATGGTTGGAGAGGACGTGTCTCCAATCCACCCCATCATTCGATCGATATATTCATTAAAGTTATGTGTAGAAGTCTGAAGGACTAACTGGACGGTTGGAGAGGCCGTGTCTCCAATCCGCCCTCTGTGTCTCCAATCCAACCTCTCATTCATCGATTCATTAGATCGATTTAAAATCTTGGAAGTTATGACCATTTATATAAAAGAAGCGGATGAGCGGGTGAACACTATTTTGTTCATCAGCTGGCAGTTAGGCATGCAAGTATTGCATTATATAAGGAGGCAAAAGAACATTCAAAGCTGATACAGCTATATAAGTTGTTGTAGGATAAACACCAGACATTCAGAGGATTGTTTTTGGTAAAGTTTTGACGATAAATGGGTAATTGAAATGGTACGTAGTGCCTCGACGTCCTAGCAGGAACAGCAAAACTCAGTCGGCTAACAAGATCAGATGAATCAATTTGGCCGACAATCAGCTTATGGAGGAACATTACGCCTAGCAAGATTCTACGATTCTCCAGAGAAGGCAAAGTAATGAGGAGAAGCCTATTTCTATAGGGGTGCAGGTTTATATTTGGATTCCAATTAAGACCACGCAAAGCAAATATCGAAACTTGCTTTTGTACTGACTCAATCCGATTTATGATCTTGATACACAGCGCACCAGACACATGAGCAATACTCAAGTTTTGGGCGTCCCAGCGATGTGTAAAGAACTTTCGTGAGGTACGGGTCATCAAATCCTTTAGCCCACCTTTTAACAAATTCAAGCACATCCTTGGCTTTGTTCGTAATCGATGAGATGCGCAAATTAAAACTTAGTATTCTTTTGGATTTTATAAAGGTCCGGGGTTAGATAAAGAAAGTTATTCACATTTCTGTCATCCCAGGATTTCCAAGGTCAAAATCATAGCCACAATTTATTCTTCTGACTTTGTTTTTTTAAAGGCCGATAATGACTTAAAGATCCAGATCTTTATTTTTTCTTGCTAGCAAAAACCGGATAGGTTCTTTATACCTTTTCAATAAATTAAATATGAGACCAAATTAGTGGCTTGTTAGTTATTGAAAAGCACTTCCCGCCAAAGATAACTTTTTTCTTGACCCATTAGTTTTGTCCGAATATATTCCAGAAATAACTTTTTTCTTTGGACTTCTAAATTAAAAGGAATAAAAGTCCCGGTCCCTGATTACATTATCCCATTCTTAATATGTATGTATGTAAGTCCATAGGTACAAACATAAAAAAACCAAAACAACTCTGATACAAAGAATTCACTTAAAACAAGAATTCGAGTAAAAACAGATGATTTGCAAAAGCAAACCATGGATATATGCGTATGTACATACAAAACTATTGTTCTTCACTGCATCGCATGTTTATATGTACACATGTACGTACGAGTATGTACATAAAAATTACTATTGATGATCTTTACTAACAGTAGCACTGTACCTATTTTATAACTAATATGCGACAAAAAATATATATTCATATGTTTTTAGTAAAAGATCATGATTCACTACAAATTAAGTGACAGTGCAATTTTTTATTCACTGTTACTAAAAGGATTGTGATAGTGTCATTGGAGTTTCACTATCACTAAATGTTTAGTGATAGTGCAATTTGTTTTTCACTATCACTAAAGTTTTAGTGTTAGTGGAAAAATAATTCACTATCACTTAAATTTCAGTGATAGTGGTTTTTGCATTTAACTACCACTGAATACACAGTGCTAGTGCGTTTTTGATATTTGACCTACTACGTTTCTTATGCAAGGGTAAAATAAATGCTTGCTTGAATAATTTAAAGATCGGGCCAGATAAATTTCCAGCACAGTACTTCAGCACACAACTGGGGACACCATCTGGACCAGGAGAGAATGTAGGCTTCAATGCTAGAAGGCTTTGTAGAATGGTATTTTTTTCTATAACAGGATTGCGAATGCAGTTGGAACTTTCTAATTTGTAAGGATAGGGACTTTTTTGGAACCTATTAGACGTATAGGCTGACTTGAAGAAATCTGCAAACAATTCCGCGATGTCTTGATCAGAACTGGCATCCTTACATCCAACAGAAAAGGAATATGGAAATCCAGAAGTTTGCTCTTTGAATTAACGAAATTGTAGAACCTTTTCGGGTTATTGAAAAATTGAGCTTTGCATCCCGTTAAGTAATCTTTATAGCACTTCTGATTGAGCAACTGAAAATTAGAACGAGCAACCAAATATTTCGAATAATTATCAGGTGTTCCTGATCTCTTAAAACTTTTATGTAGCCTTGACTTAATGTTGCTGAGTCTCACAAGCTATTTGGAAAACCAGGGCGGCTTATTCGGCCCAACACTAATATATCGAAGGGGAACACAGCTGTTTAAAATGCCACTAAGGAGTTATAGAACATGGAAGTGCCTGACTCAATATCAATTCAAGCATAGAGATTTGTCCAGTCATGGGTGGCAAACATATCATTGAGCTTAATGAAGTTTGCTTTATAGAAGCATCGCGAGCGGGATCGCTGTTGTCCTATCTTTGCACCAAAGCCCCTAGGTTGAGCCATATCCAACGCTATATCAAGCGTAGGATGAAGTGGATCTTCAGGAACAGATAAGGGAGGAATCCAAATAAGTGCGACATTTACAGAGTCATCCACAAATATCAAATCCATAATCCTATTTTTACAGTTCGACACGTTGTTGATCTGTACAAGGGAAGTATCCGACAGGTAATTGAGGAAATCATGCTGTGTGACGGGGGTTAAAAAGGTTGAATCGCTTGTGCCGACCCAACCAACTGAAGGTAAATTAAAATCTTCGAGAACAAGAAGGCAGTCACTATTACGCAACTGAGAATGCAAATCACTAATAGCAGAGTTATTCTGGGTATATACATGTATATCCGATAGAGGCGGTATGTACGAGGTCTCCTATTATACAAGGTGGCGCAAAAGTAATCCTCCTATCAGAAAATGCTATAAATTTTGCGATTGGCCCCTAAAGTCAGTTCTGTTTTGACATTTGTGTAGTAAGCACATGCGAAATACACGTTAATAAACAATGTTACGCTACACTGCACCAGAACGCGGAATATTGCTGAGTATTTATTTGACCAATAATCGGTCGGTGACTTTGGCACAACGTGAATTTCGTCGCAGATTTCCTGGCCGTCCAACGCCTACTGGTGAAACACTGCGACGTTTAGCCGCTCGCCTCGAAGAGACTGGCACAACACGAGATTCTGCCAGGCGTGGCAGACCCCGGAGTAGCCGTTCTGCAGAGAATATTGCTGCTGTAGCCGAGGATGTCATGGAAGCGCCGTCCGACCAGACGACGTGCCACGCAAATCAAAAATGATCATGAGTGATGAGGCCCATTTCCATCTTAGCGGGTACGTAAATAAGCAAAATTTTCGCTTCTGGGGCACTGAAAATCCGCGTGTAACCCACGAAGAGCCATTACACCCGCTCAAAGTCACTGTATGGTGTGCTGTTTTCGCTGGAGGAGTCATCGGACCTTTTTTCTTCGCAGACGTCGCGGGCCAAACGGTTACTGTGAATGGTGAGCGCTACAGAGCAATGATCAACGAGTTCTTTTTGCCGCAACTTGATGAATTGGGATTGGAAAACATGTGATTCCAACAAGACTGTGCAACAGCACACACTGCACGTGCCACAACCGATATGCTGAAGGATGCATTTCCCGGGCGCCTAATCTCCCGTTTTGGCGATTTGCACTGGCCAGCAAGATCGCCTGATTTGACCGCTCCAGACTTCTTTTTGTGGGGCTTTTTGAAGTCGCGGGTTTATGTCAAAAAGCCTCAGACTCTTGCAGCTCTTAAAGACAATATCCGTCAAGAATGTGAGGACCTATCGCCGGAAGTTTTGGCCAAAGTGATGGAAAATGCCATAAAAAGGGCTCAAATGACAATCAACTGTGGCGGCGGCCATTTACATGACATCATATTCTCGACTTGATGTAAAAAAAATTAAAAGACCAAATAAAAATAATCCACAAGAAGAATCAAAGTTTTTCATTTTTTTTTAATTACAGCCAAAAAACATCGGAAGCTTACTTTTGCGCCACCTGTTATGTACAGCAAAAGCGAAACTATTTAGAAAAAAGGAATTTAATTTGGAACGTAGGCCCCGAACATTTTGGTACTGAGTAGTAAAAGGTGGGAAAGTAATTAAGTGACTCAGTTTTTTAAATCATTAAAAGCGACGGGAACAGATCTAGACTTTCTTGTGAACAAATCTACCACAGCATGTTCCGGCCAAAAAGAAGAGTCAAGTACTCTTTCAAAAAATTCGTCAGGCACTGAGATCCTGAAAGATGAAATGTCTCTATCATATTTAAAATTAAATTTGTAGACGCTGATGCTGGACGTGGGTGCAACACCAAGCTTGGAACAAATGTAACTCCTCAGTCAGCGATACATGCAACCTCTATACAAAAATGACCCTACGAAGTGGAACGGCAGTTACCACACTAGGAGCATCGAGTTGAGACCACGTTGGGTAACCGCTCCACAGCAGAAACCGTATTTTCATTACCGAGATTGGTAACGACTTCAAGCGGTTTTTCTCTACTTGTATCACAAACAAAACGACTGCGTCCATTATTATGAGACACAGTGCACCATTCTTGAGAAGTTTTTAAGAATCGATCGATAATAAGATAAACGAACATCTTGGATAAACCGAGTTTTTTTAACAACGTGATTCGCGCTTTTTCCACACTTATGTAAAGCAATTGGCGCAATCCGATTTTTTTTGTCACCCAACTCCATCATGATTAGACGAAATTTCAAATCAAACTGATTTTAATATGCATTAGTATAGAACATTTAATTAAAATGTGGAATATGGGTAGCATACAGTTTAAAATGTCAAAGCCTGCTGCTTAGAAAATTTTGTAACAGAACTTAAGACACTAAGTATATGTTATGTTTAACTTGATACGATATTCAAAATCAATATGTTAAAGCTTTGATTGTTGTGGATGCAAATTTCTTAAATGAAATCCTCAAAATGTTGTTAAATTCTTAAAAATTAAAAGTGGACATGTGTTTAATTTGATTGATGCAAAATATATCCAAAAAGATTGACTGTTGTTTTAGTATATTACACAGATCGTATAAGCATTTATCATTCACATAAATTATTTGTTTTTTAAACTTTCCTTTGTTATCACAAATATTTTAATATAGTAAACTTTCTAGTTTATTGTTTTGGCTTTCAATGCTAATAAAAATACACCATTTATTTGCATAAATATATATGAGGTTAAGAATCATTTTTTTTGTCACTAGGTATTTAAAGAATATTTTATATTGAGGAATATTAATTTTGTTTATAAAATTCTTCATTCACAAATTTTCGCTTTATTTATAAAGTTTAAAGGTGGTATTTTATACCGTTTAGTATATAAGACAAGCTCCACTTTTTCGGAACTGACGCTAAGTCCGCAGCGAGAGAACCATAAGGTAATCTCTCGCAATGCTACCTGTATTAGGTCACACAAAGTTTGTGGGAATTTATCTTTGTATGCAACAGCCATATGCCACAACCTTCCGGCCCACCAACTTGTATGTGTTAGCAGCGAGTTTACTGTTAGGTTCCACAGAAGTGAGGAGAGAACAACAGGTGTGCCCCTTGTTAGATGGCGTGTCATACCAACATTCCCCAGAGATGAAAGTATTTTCCTGCCCTTGAGGAGTCCCACCAGGGACCTATTTAGGGCGATGTTAATGGCGTCTGATCTTATTGAAGGTTCTTTCAATATCTAGAAAGGCCCTTAGACAGGTATCCTTCTCATGCAAGGATGCTTCTAAGGTAGAAGCTAGGCTGTCAAATAAGGGAAGACATAAAAAAAAATTTGCTGATATGTATAAATAAATAACCTATATAGATATGTACTTAATTAACTAAAATATAAATATTTTCTTTTATGAAATGAAAAAACGAAATATTCATACGAACAACAAATAAAATGGCCAATTAAAAATGATAAACAAATAAATAAATCATTGACAATAGCTAAACACATTCGAAAAAAAAAAATTTTAAAGTAAACAGAATGCTTGAAGCAATAATTTTTTGCTGGGAGGGGTTTATTTTCACAAATTTTTTTGAGCATCTTTACGATGGGATAAGATCTACTTGAACCATGTTAGTTTTAAGAAATGAGTTATAAATAAAGTTGGTTTTAAAATCTCGATTGCTGAACCTCCTTTTTATTTAGAAGGCAAGAATTTTTAATTTTGGATTTCAGTTTAGTCAAATTTCGATTGTTAATTTCCAGTTTCATTCCGAATTTAAATTTTATTTTATTCCGCTTGCTTAGTTTTCCATGGTTTCATTTAAACTTAAATTTTTGTTGACTTGCGGTTTGTTCAACTTTTTAGATTTTGAATTTTAATGGTACGTCCGCGACATCCGGTCAGCCCGGATGTTGTTTTAATGGAGTTAGGCGTTTTGAATGAGTCTTGCGCTTTTGACAGTTATTTAAAATACGCATGATAGATATTTTTCTGATTATGGCGCAGCACAGCAAGGTTGGCAAGAACCCCGCGCAGCCGACATGACTAGCCACAGCGCAACACCAGATCATGCCGACTGGCTCCCTTGCTGCTCCACACCACACAAAACGCGTGTTCCATAACATTTTTTTACACTACCGTTTCTATTCCTTTACGTTTGTGTTTATGCTTTAGCCTTGTTTTCTTGTTGTTGGCCTAATACAAATCATAGTGGTGTGAGAATACAAATTAATTTTTACTAGTCGCGCCGTAGGGTTCAGGATTCCCTTTTGTTCCAAACCATTTTTTTTAAATTTAGTTTAGCATGTTACTTATTATATATATACATATATATCTTTATACCTTTCATGAACATGCAATGGTATTATAATACCGAAATGATCAGGGCAATGAGCTGAGCTGATAAAGACATGTCCGTCTGTCCGTCCGTCTGTGTGTCTGTCTGTTTGACCGCAAACTAGTCCCTCAGTTTTAGAGTTATCTGGCTAAAATTTGGTATCGGGCTGCCATTTTGTAATATATTAATAATTTATAGCCCCCATGCAATCGATTGTTCCGATAAACGGGTTTTGGGTTATAACTTTTGCAATTTTATAGCTAGGAGTGCTAAATTTTTCATCTTATGTACTATTACATATGTAAATAGGACCAACACAACATACAGCTCCCTATACCATCGATTGTCCGATAAACGGGGTTTGGACTGTACCTCTTGCAATTGGTCCGATTGTTCCGATAAGCGGAAATTATTAAGATTGGAGCAATATTTCGTATAGCCCCCGTGCAACCCATTTTTCAGATAAATGGGGTTTGGGCAATGTATATTTCAATTATCGTGTTAAGACTGTAAAATTTTGCACAGTTTGTAGTTATTGTAAATAAAGATCGGACACTGAAAACAGTGATGCGTTTTCATGAAAGGTATGAAACCTTCGGCACAGCCGAATACAGCTCTTTCCGAGTCGGTGTACAGATCCCTCCGATCTCGGCCTGTGAATCCCGTCATCGATACTCAGCCACCTGAATTGGCTGAATAGATTAAACTGTCAGGAACTTGGGATAAGCACGAAATTTAGGCTACCTGATCATTGTAGCGTCTTCCAGGCGGAGGTTACCGCCATAAAGGATGCGGTGGATGGGATGCTGTCCAGCGCATTCGCTGTCAAGGAGTTCAACATCTACTCCGACAGTCAAGCGGCAATTAGGGCGCTGAGTGCAGGCAATGTTCGATCGAGGACAGTGAGCGACTGTCTGGAATCGCTTGCGGTTGCGTCCAACTACTTTAAACTAAAAATTATTTGGGTGCCAGGCCACTGTGACATTCCCGGCAATTGCCATGCGAATCTCTTGGCCAGAGCGGGCACTCGTGAGACAGATGTGGCTGCCTCCAAAACACTGGGTATTCCCGTTACCACCTGTAGGTTGCTTCTGGGCAGGTGGGCTTCGGATCATCTAAGCAAACGCTGGGCTGACACCACCTCATGTCAGGTGTCGAAGTCCTTCTGGCGGGTGGTTGACTCCAGGCGTTCAATGGAAGTACTCCAAGTTACATCTTTCCATGTTAACTGGGGTGTTGATTGGGCACTGTCCGATGGGGGTCCATGCGGTGCGGTTGAATATACTTGATAACCCGAGCTGCGTGAGCTGCATGGAGGATGACGAGGTGGAATCATCAAATCATTTCATGCTCAGTTGTCCAGCGTTTGCTAGGACCAGGCGCAGGTATCTCGGTTCGGATGTTCTTAGGTCTCCGCAAGACGTGTCGAAGATCGATGTGTGCCAAATCCGCAGTTTTACGCAGCGATTTGCTAAGCAGTCTTAAGTTAGTGTCACCGTTTAGAATGTGGTATCACAACGGACCTTATAAGTGTCCAAGTGAGCTGCCCTCCTAGTGGGAGAGCTACCACCTAACCTAACCTATCCAGACTGAACCCCAACATACCAAACACATGCCCTGCATGTGGTATGTCCCCTCATGATACCAAACATCTCTTCTCCTGTTCAGTCGAACCCACTCTTCTAACACCTACATCACTCTGGTCCAACCCTGTGGAAACTGCGGGTTTCCTCGAATTTTCGTTAGAAGAGCCTGATGACAATTTAGAGTAATCGAGCCCATTGGGCAGGGCGAATCACTCTTAATAACAACAACAGCAACAACAGCTATTTCCTTTCTTGTTTTATTTTACTTTAATTTCTAGTTTCAATTTGTTTTATGGATTTTTATTAACTGGTTTATTTCGAAACATTACTTTGTTATGTCTTTAAGTGTTTACATTGTAGCTTGGTTTTACTAAACTTGGGGGATTTCAAAAGTAACGCTTACCACTTTGGAAAGAATTTTTTATTCCGGTATATAACGGGGTTATGCCAAATTAAATTTTTCTAAACAAAACACAATATATCCAGACTGCCCGAATGTAGATTTAGATCTGATTTTTGCAGCAGCTTGTCTTGCGATCGCGAGCACACATGCGCGCAACAACTCCAATAAAAACCTTTCGGTGAACACCTACTTACACCAGTATGCACACATATAGTCCGGGAGGCAGCAGCTTTTTTTTCGAAGAATTGTATCTCGGCTGAGTTTAATACTGTACGTTGTAGTGACATTCCAAATGACGAAACCGACCGTCAGTCAGTCTAATAGCGGTGAGTGGGCGCGTGGGAGGCTGCGGAACTTCTGAAAAAAAAAAAGTTTTTTAAATTTATTTTATCCCAGGTGAAATTGTTTACATGCAATATCAGTGTTGATTAGCAACAGAAAACAACCTTCAGCCGTGCGGCGAAAAAATAGAAATTTCAAATTATTTTATCACGATTGAAATTGTTAAACATGATTTCAAACGTATATCGTATACTCGTAGAAATATAATAATGACCGTCAGCTGCCTGTCAAGTGGGGGTAAGACCGTCAGTCAGGACAAAACCTTATGAGTGCGCTCATGCAATTATACGACGCGCGGAATTTTCTATCGGCTGACTGACGAATTTTCCCCAATGTGCAAATAGTTGACGGATATTTTCATATTTCTATTTGTTGAAGCTATAATATTTATTAATTTCAAATGAGCTTTTTACGATTTACCCAAGATTCATGTAAGCCAAGTGGTAATATGTAAGTGGTATGCCGCATGTAAAAAATGTTGCTGCAGTTCAGCTTTACACGGAAATAACGAACCATCCGTCTTTTTTCTGCCTGTAAGTGCATATAATCTGCAAAACATAGCTTTCCATTGTTGCAAACAGTTGATCAAGGTTGCAGTTCGGAAATTTCGAAATATCGCTGAATGCTTCAATATATGTTGCAGACTTCCGAGAATTTCAAACGGTTTTTTTCCTTTACGGTAAAAAGCTGAATTAAAATCGCATCCTGGTGTCAAAGTTGCACACATCTGCGGGTTTTTACTATACGACTGTAGCTCAAATGTTACTTCATCGAAAGTTCGACGTCTTCTCTTTGCACTTGTTGATGGTTCACTCTCAACTGGATTCTCTGTGATGGGTCTTGGGACACTTGGTGGATGATCGACAATATTTTGGTACATAATTCCTACGGTGTCATGCAAAGTATCTTTTGCTGTTGCAGTGTCCACGAAACCATCGAAATTATTAAAAGCGAATCCAGTGCATAAATTGCGATATGGCAATATATCATCTGGACAAAGCTTCGACCGACGATTAGCAGCGAATGTTGCTTCCGTTTCTAATTCCTCCAAAACAGTGTAGCTACAACAGTGTCCGTACTTATTCAGAATATTGATATTTTTTTGCTATTTGTCAAACTTTTTCCCGAGATTAATATGTTTCGAAGTTTTAATGTTACCATTAGTGACAGCATATATTAAATCTTGGGAAAATGATTTAGCGATTCTTGCAACATTTTTACTCTGTTTTGCAGGATATTTTGTAGAGATAATCTGACTATAAAAGTTGATTAGTTTTTCTGGGACATCACATTCTCCATTTATCAAATATTCAGCAGTTAAATCCTCGGGCAATCGTTTGACAAAGATATTTCAAATACGTTTTCTTAAAATTAACACAAGCCCGATCCAAAATGTCATCTTCGTCCAATGCATTGAAATCATTTTTAGTTACCAATTAATTATTAAGATTTGACAAGCTTTCCGATACTTCTGTGATAGAACACTAAATGGTAGGTAGCACTTAGAATGATATTGTTATATATCATTCGTTTCAGATTATCATTATCTTGACGAATTTTCAAAGTATTTTCACATTTCTGCAATGTATCAGATGTAAAAAAAATCATCTTTTCGCTATTTTTATTGCAAAATATACAAAATGGTTTCACTGACGCCATACGAACAAAACCGAAAAGCAGTTGCCCTCCCCACATTGGAAGGAGAGAGGCCCTGTTGGTCTGCAGCTATAGAAGGTCTTTGAATTTGTACATATTTATGTATATTTGGATTTATTTAATAGCGGAAACTATATTTGTACTATGATTTGCATGCAATGTATAATGTTAAAGTTAGCACTCAACAACAACACAAGCACAACAGCGGCTAACCCAACATAAGCTAGCCGTTGAGCCAGCAATTAAAGGTGAACAACGAACTGCAACCATTCCCACGATAAAACGAAATGCGCAACTTGACACGGCTACCGCTCATAATGAAAGCCAATAACACCAGCTTACGGCAACTGCAGAATCAGCATTTCACAGGGGACAGCTACAGTTAGGGAATAAGGTATTCAGGTGCAGTCACCGACAATGTTAAGTTAGTCATAATAACTCATCCAACCGAATCGGCTGCTCTGGCGTCTCGTCAGAGAAATAAATTAATTAAAAATAAAGTTTGTCTTTTACTTTATTTAACTGGCGCCCAACGTGGGGCCACAGTACGCGATTAATTAAGCACGGCTAATAATTTAAATATAAAATTTTAAACCAATCATTGGTTAAGCAATTTTTTAAGAGTTTCGCCGTGAAGTACGTGTGGCCGAACTAAAAAGCAAACGTGTGTGACACGTACAAATTAAACAAATAAACCATCAATAACGCATTTAATGCGAATCCAGAAACAAATCAAACAAACAAACCATCAATAACGCATGTAATGCGAATCGAGAAACGCCGCTGAAATCCAATTTCGAAAAAGCCAGCCACCAGAGAACGAAGAACACAGCACGGATCCTGATGAACTTTTGCATACCTATAATTTTGCTCGGCCTCTCGGTTGAAGCAAGGATATGTAATTACACCAGGTTCTACTACATTCCCCTTACTACCGGAAAAGTGGCCATACACGAGCAACACAGATTCTTATTGCATAAAACAAACTTATCCGTGTATGAGACAATAGTTGACGATACTATCGGACTGTTAGAACAATTCCCACAAACACATATAAAACGACTTCTGGAAAATGACGCAGAACAAATGACGCTACTGCTGGATGCAGTTAGAATACACCATCGACATGCACGTGGCATAAACGTTTTAGGGACTGCATTGAAATACATCGCTGGAACGCCTGATTTTGATGACTTTTTAAAGATTGAAACGAGAACTGAAACTTTAATAGAATCACATGAACAACAAATTTTAACTAACTCAAAAATGCAGAAAAGAATAAATGAATTGACGAAAACCGTCAACGAACTGCTGAAGAACGCTAAGCGGGCCCAAATAGATACTGGCAACCTTTTTTCTTTGGCAACTGCCAGGAATATGGCAGTGATGATGGAATTAGAAAACATCATAACGTCCGTCACCCTGGGAAAGGTAAATATAATCGATCCTATTTTGCTAAACGGTGTATAAATAAAAGATATGCTGGATGCTGAACACTCTGCCAACGTTAGTGTAACCGATTTACTACAAGTTTCTAATGTTAAAATATTTCAAAATGATCAATGTATTTATTTCCTTATAAAATATCCAAAGATAGCTAGTGTTTGTAATTTCTTAAAGCTGTTGCCTGTGATACACGACGAAAGAATTATTTCGCTGGAAACAGAAGATGTAGCTGAATGGACTGGAAGCTACATACCACTGCATAATTGCAAAGAAACTATCATCTCAAGCTTTTACCAACCTTTGAAAGAAAGCCTATGCGTGATGCAGCTGCTAAACTTGCACTCATCAACCTGCAGAACGACATCAGCTGACCACGTTGCTGCCATCCAGGAAATTGATAATGGCATTATGTTAATAAACAATCAACCAGCATGCCTGTATGATGGAAATTTAACTAAACTGGCAAAGGGAACCTTTCTGGTGACATTTGATGGAGAAGTTACTATTAACACAACTACCTATAGTAATTGGAACAAAATAGCCCGCTCTCGCCCCGAGGCTACTCCTGGCCCAACTATAAATTTTACCGATCACATGACCCTGCTATCACTACCTTACCTGCAAAAAATTTACCTAAACAATCTCAAGCACATATCGCAGTTACAAAATCTCATCCATACTCGCTCAATTCAAACAGTAAGCACACTGCTACTTTTCGCAGCAGCGATCCTCATAATCTTTATGGTTGTTTCTATAACAAGAGAAAAGAAAAAAGCGAAGCTAAGCAAGGCTATAATAGAAGCCGCGGACAGCTTCACTCCAAGTGGGGGAGTAGTTAGCACCCAACAACAACACAAGCACAACAGCGGCTAAGCCAACATAAGCTAGCCGCTGAGCCAGCAATTACAGGCGAACAGCGAACTGCAACCATTCTCACGATAAAACGAAATGCACAACTTGACACGGCTACCGCTCATAATGAAAGCCAATAACACCACCTGCAGAATCAGCATTTCACAGGCGACAGCTACAGTTAGGGAATCAGGTATTCAGGTGCAGTCACCGACAATGTAAAGTTAGTCATAATAACTCATCCAACCGAATCGGTTGCTCTGACGTCTCGTCAGAGAAATAAATTAATTACAAATAAAGTTTGTCTTTTACTTTATTTAACTTATACCTCGGGCAAATCGTAAAAAGCTCATTTGAAATTAATAAATATTATAGTTTCAAGAAATAGAAATATAAAGATATCCGTTAGCTATTTGCTTATTGAGTGAAAAGTCGTCAGTCAGCCGATCGAAAGTTCCGCGCGTCGTATAATTGCATGAGCGCGTCCATACATTTTTGCTCTGTCTGACGGTCTTACCCCCACTTGACAGGCAGCTGACGGCCATTATTATATTTCTATATATGTTTGCAATCATGTGTAAAAATTTCAATCGTCATAAAATAATTTGAAATTTCTATTTTTTCGTCAAGTTCATGCGCTCGACTGACGTATCATCCCCCCTCTGCCGCACGGCTGACGGTTGTCTTCTGTTGCTAATCAACACTGTTATTGTATGTAAACAATTTCACCTGGGATAAAATAACTTTAAAAGACTATTTTTTCCACGAATTACACAGCCTCCCACGCGCTCATCCACCGATGGTACTGAAGCTGACGGTCGGTTTCGTCGATGGGAATGTAACTATAGCGTACGGTATTAAACTCAGCCTGCATAAAATTCCTTGAAAAAAAAAGACGCTACTTCCTGGACTAATATGCTTACATCACCGTTGTAGTACGTCTTTTCACCCAAATCGTGGCTTATGTTAAGCAACATGTTGATGGACTTGTATGAAGTTAAAGGTTGTGCAGGCGTTTAGGAACACATCTTGCTTTTGGGTAAAACCGATTATGGTCAGAAGCATATCAACCAAAACGAATGTGGCTCTGCAGCTACAGGCAGTCGTTACACTTTGCTATTTGCATCAAAATTTATTTTTAATAGAAATATTCTATTTGGTCTTCGTCCGTTGCTAGGAAATTGCAGATGCTTGGATACACCCACAAGAGAAACGTCGATACTATAAGAAGAAAAGAATGGAAGCGCAGTAATAAATTAACGAAGGGGAAGATACAGCAGAAGAATTGAGAGTAGCGATGACATCAACTGTGACAGGTGTGTGGATGAACGCAGTTATTTCGAGAGCGTAAATTGGCAATACAGAACATGGGATTTACCAGTCATGGTTCGAAAATAAAAATTAAGTACGCGTATGTGTGAAAAGTTTCGTCAAGAGTCATACTTACATACATATGAACACTAAGATGCCTCACCAAAAAATAGGCAATTTTTCCACCGAAATTTCAAAATTTACTCTTTTCTAACACCTCAGCGAAATTATTTCGAAAAAATATTGCAATTTACGTGAGCTGGACCAAGTTAGAAATACAGTTTGAGTATAAAAGGTAAACATACACATGTTCAAGATTTTATCAACGGTCAGCCTTTACCGATTTAGGCTTTAAATATATCATATGAAAGCTATATTCCAGACGTTTAAATCTCTGCAAAATTTAATCCACCTTGGTCCAACTTTTTTATATCGCGAATATTAAGATACCATTATATAGCCCGAAATTACCGCTGGTTTTTCAATCCTTAAGGCAAAATGAAATAAGTCAAGCTAGTGCTGACTAATTGAGACTCCTAAATTATCGTCAAAGAGCCACTTACGGTGTCCGCCACGCCAAAATCTAAGGTATCATCGGGTGCTCTAATTACCGCCTTTCTAAAGGTGACATTCATATGGTCGTCATCTAAGAACCCTGGGTGAACAGCTCACGTATTTTGCGGACTAGGGAATGAGGATTTCAAGCTTATCCGAGCTGTCGTAAAAGGTAAAGTTAGAACCTGTATTCTGGTTAGGTCTTAGCTAAACATTTTTCTTCTACCTAACTATAGCAACGGCGAAGTACAGCGGCCAACCTCTCAGCTGGTAATTTCCAGCTGACGATAGCGTCGGCCGCGGAGGAGCCTCCAGGGCAAGATAAGGTGAAACAGAAGGTGGCTTACTACAGCATGAACCGCTTACTTATCGGAACGGATGCAAATGCACATCACGTCCAATGGGGAAGTTCATACTTTTAACGTCTGACCTTGTAGTTTGAATCGTAGGTAATGAACCAACTTGTGTTACTAAAAATCGCAGAGAGGTCACTCACCTCAACAGTGAGCTTCAGGGGCTTGAATACAAAGACAAACTAAGGGCATATCAGAAAGTCTTAGACATGCGCAGAGAACTTCGTGGAGAAATTTCTGAACTGTAGTCGAAAATATCGACAAAACAGCAAGACTAAGGTGCGTGCTCTCAAAATCGCAAACGGCCGTAAGCTATTTACTAGGATATACCTTTTCCGGAAAGCATGAGAGATAATTATCAGCAATTTTCTGACTACTACTATTGATAGCAACCTTATCTCTTGCTATCAACACGCGTACCTTAAAGGTAATATGTGCTTCGAAAGTAATTAAGTTTTATTCACAATAATCATACTTATTTCAAATGCCGTTAAATGTACCTCCAATTCGTTTTAATATGTACTTCACAATACAGAAAGTGCACTTCAAATTAAATAAATTACGTCCCAACCTGCATATCCAGAAGCGACATTGTATCCGAATAGAAGGTGGCAGTATGTTGAAAGCTCTGCGGTGGTTGCCTCCAACAATTATTGCTTTAGCTTCATCGATAAGGTTTTCCAAATCTAAAGGCCTTTGTTCAACAACGCCGTGGACAAATGTAGATGGAACTTGAATGTTTATCTTTACTTATATGTTTATTTTTGACCAAATAATCTCGATAGGGTTAAGCATCGAAGAATATGGTGCAAGTCGTAGCAATGTTGCTTTTTCGATGACACTGAAGCTATATAAGCCTTCTTCCAGAATGACACGGATAATTATAGTAGACTACTACCAAGTTTGCGAGATTGATTCCCATGGATACCCACCTCTGAAGAATATTTTCTATCCACAGCTGAGTGGAAATTCCTGAAGTGGTCACTCAATTTTTCGCAATGCCTAGAGTATGAATATTTTTTATTGAATATGCGATTCTTGTCGAAGAAAAATAAACACTCTTTTGAAAACCTATTGACGATGTTCCGGAAAAAAGTATTTTATCAGGGAATATTGAAAAAGAAAGGCAAGAAGAATTCTTCAGCGAAGATGATGACAAGCGCGTTACAAATTTTCTTTGCATTGCGGTGGATTATGCATCGAAAATTTGTAATATATACAGTGGTTTGCAAGAATTACAATAAAGAAAAAACGGGTTTCTTATCTGTCTAAAGAAGAACGCTGCAGGATAAATCATTCGTTTTGCAGATTAACAAAAAACTTAGAAAACGACGATGAAAAACACCAGAACCCGTACGGTGAAGGAATCAAAAATGCTCTACTGAAGCGAACGAAAAGAAGAGAGAAAATTTAAGTTCTGACTACCTTACCACAGAATTGGACAGTTAAGAAAACCAAGATAAAATTTCAAGTATCCCGTCGAATGGCTTCTCGGGCGAAAAAAAATTAGAGTAAATTTTGTACACGGAACAAAACCAACAAGCAGAATTGGTCGCAAGCTTCCATTGTCAACTATTGAACTATCTGAAGATGTTAGCAGAATGACGCCTGGAATTGGTGACTTCAAGTCTATTCGTGATGATGGTGAACGGATTAAAGTGCAAAAACGGTTGTTGTTATCAAATCTGTGTGATTTTCATAGACAATTCGAACCAAAATATCCTGATAGAAAAATTTGTCCCTCTAAATTCCGCAAACTTCGGCCCAGAGAGTGTATTTTTCCAAACCAAAGTAGAACGTAAAATTCATGAAAATGTAAATTTAAAAGTACAAGGAATAAAGCAAACATTGAAGAAAAAACGAGTATATTTCATTAAAACTCGACGTGATTTAATCGCAAATTCCATTTCCGGAGCTCCGGTTGCGAAAGGTACCCTGGAGCGGTTGCTGTTATCGACAATTTCAGGGATTGCTTAAAGAAATATGATGTAAAAAACGTAATATTTAGCCAATGGACCACTACTGACAGGTCTGTATTTTTTTATGTGTTTGTTATAAACTTTAACAGACTTTACAGTAAGTATAAAAATAATAATCATCCTATAATATTTTTTAAAGTTGCGAAATAGCTTAATTATCACAATCCACAGAAGAGTTTTTAAAGCGTTGGCGAATGATTTACATATTTTATTAAAGTATGATTTTTTGGCAAAATCACAAGCAGCTCATTTCAACAAATTCAAGGAGACAGTTGGCGAGAAAGAATTTATTGTATGTTTGGATTTTGCTGAGGACTACACCTTTCACGTTCAAAATGCAATACAGGCGCACCACTAGCCACAGATTTTACATCATATAATATTTTTTAAAGTGGCGAAATAGCTTAATTATCACAATCCACAGAAGAGTTTTTTAAAGCGTTCGCGAATGATTTACATATTTTATTAAAGCATGATTTTTTGGCAAAATCACAAGCAGCTCATTTCAACAAATTCAAGGAGACAGTTGGCGAGAAAGAATTTATTGTATGTTTGGATTTTGCTGAGGACTTCAACTTTCATGTTCAAAATGCAATACAGTCGCACCACTAGCGCAAACAAACAACCAACTCTTCATCCGTACGTTACGTATTACCGCGAAAAAGAAAAAGTGAAACATGATAGTTTTGTTGTCATCTCTGAAAAATTGTTGCACGATTTTGAGTCAGTGCATTTGTTTTATCCTAAACTCGTCTAACACTTAAAATTAAAATTCTGCTCGGAAAATGTAAAAACAATCATTTATTTCTCGGATGGTTGTGGAGCACAATATAAAAACAAGTAAGGAAGTCTAAGTTCGGGTGGAACCGAACATTATATACCTAGAAGTGATCTATTATATCATCCCAATCTACGCAGGTCTATTTTAATACTTTCAGTTCGTATTTGCGTTCAAATAGACAGACGAACAGACAGATAGACATATCGAGAGACGGGCATGGCTACATCGACTCATCTCATCCTCCTGATCATTTCAGTATACGTACAAACATTTTATGTTCATGAAAGGAATGAATATCAAAAAAGATATACAACTTCGCTTTTGCAGTGTGGTATTAACTACTTGCCCGGATATTTTACTTTTCATCCTGAACGTTTTGGTATACATTAATAAATATATATCTCGATTAGTTTATGAAGAATGAATATAAGGTATATTATACCTTGTGTGCGTAACAAAAATGGATACAAACTAGGTATAAAAGTGTGTGTATTTTATAGGCACCAAAGAACTCAACCGATCTTTATGAAATTTTCACAATATATACTTGGGTTCACTAGGTACAGCATAGACAGTATATAGCTTTGCAAAAGTGGGCGGAGCAACGCCCCCAGGCCATATAAAGTTTCAATTCGTCATAACTCCGAACATTTTTGGTCTAAATGAATGAAATTTGGATATATGTGTCTTTTCTTTAAACGGTCATCTAACCGCCCGGGCGATTTTGACCGTCCAACATAGCTCGCCAGTCGTTTATTCGTTGCGCCAACTGGCGCCAACTGGAAACACCGCGGGATCGCATATCGGTCTCCACTTGGTCCTTCCATCGGAGTGGTGGTCTCCCTCTTCCTCTGCTTCCACCGGCGGGTGCCGATAAGAATACCTTCTGGGCTGGAGCATCGTCGCTCATTCGCACTACGTGGCCTAGCCAGCGAAGCCGCTGTGTTTTAATTCGCTGAACTATGTCGGCGTCTGCTTAAAGTTCATACAGCTCATCATTAAATCTTCTTCGGTACTCGCCGTCGCCAACGCGTAGAGGTCCATAAATCTTTCGAAGAACCTTTCTCTCGAATACTCCCAGAGCCGCCTCATCAGATGTTGTTAGTGTCCAAGCTTCTGCACCATATAGCAGGACGGGTGCGATGAGTGACTTGTAGAGTGTTATTTTCGTTCGTCGAGAGAGGACTTTACTTTTCAATTGCCTACTCAGTCCGAAGTAGCATTTGTTTGCAAGAGTAATTCTTCGTCGGATTTCTAGGCTAACATTATTTTTGGTGTTAATGCTGGTTCCCAGGTAAACGAAGTCCTTTACTATTTCGAAATTATTGCTGCCAACAGTGGCTTGGTTGCCAAGGCGCGAATGCGCTGACTCTTTGCATGATGGCAGAAGGTACTTCGTTTTGCCCTCGTTCACCACCAATCCCATTTTCTCCGCTTCTTTTTCTAATTTGGAGTAAGCAGAAGTTACGGCGCGGTTGTTAAGGCCAATGATATCAATATCGTCAGCATATGCCAACAGTTGCACACTTTTATAAAATATTGTTCCAGCGCGGTTAAGTTCTGCAGCTTGCATTATATATATGTGTCACTTAGTCAATAGCTATATAATTTTTCAAAAGTGGGTGGTGCTACGCCCACATATTTTGTGTTTTGTTTTGTTCTTGAACTTTCACGATAGGTTCAGGAGTTCGGTGGGCACGACACAGTCTGTATATAGCTTTTGGAAAAGCCCCCAGGCTATATAAAGCTGCAGTTCGGTATAGTTAGGAGTTTATTTGGTTCAAGTTAATGACATTTTATATATAGATGTGTTCTATGTATCAAAACGTCAAAACAACGTCTACCGGGTTTGCTGGCATATTATAAAATGGCGAAAGCAAACAACGAATTTCAGCATTCTTTTGTAAAACTGAGAGACTAGTTTGCGTTCAAATAGACAGGCGGACAGACAGAGAGACGGACGGAGAGACGGGCATGGCTAAATCGACTCCGCTCATCGTACTGATCATTTCAGTATACTTCTTGATGGTACTATCTCTTTTTTTTCTCATACGTACAAACATTTGCTGTTCATGGAAGGTATGAAAATCAAAAAAGATATACAACTTCGCTTTTGCAGTGGGGTATTAACTACTTGCCCGGATATTTTACTTTTCATCCTGAACGTTATGATATACATAAATAAATATATATCCCGATCCGTTTATGCCGAATGAAGTAATTTACCTTGTGTGCGTAACAAAAATAGATATAAAAAAGGGTGTCTTTTATAGGCGCCAAAGAACTCAACCGCTCTTTATGAAATTTTCACAATATATACTTGGGTTCACTAGGTACACCATAGACAATATATAGTATTGGAAAAGTAGGCGGAGCCACGCCCCCAGGCTATAGTTTCAATTCGGCATAACTCCGAAGTTTTTTGGTCTAAATTAATGAAATTTGGATATATGTGTCACTTAGTCAATATCTACATCATTTTTCAAAAGTGGGCAGTGCCACGCCCACATATTTTGTGTTTTGTTTTGCTCTTGAACTTTCACGATAAGTTCAGGAGTTCGGTGGGCACGACACAGTCTGTATATAGCTGTTGGAAAAGCCCCCAGGCTATATAAAGCTGCAGTTCGGTATAGTTAGGAGTTTATTTGGTTCAAGTTAATGACATTTTATATATAGATGTGTTCTATGTATCAAAACGTCAAAACAACGTCTACCTGGTTTGCTGGCATATTATAAAATGGCGAAAGCAAACAACGAATTTCAGCATTCTTTTGTAAAACTGAGAGACTAGTTTGCGTTCAAATAGACAGGCGGACACACGGACGGGCATGGCTAAATCGACTCCGCTCATCGTGCTTATCATTTAGTGAACTTTTCTCTTCTTCTTCTCATACTTACATACATTTAATGTTTATGAAAGGTATGAAAATCAAAAAAGATATATAACTTCGCTATTGCAGTAGCTATTAACTACGTGCCCGAATATTTCGCTTGTGTGTTTCCCGATTTGGCAAATTTTTGGCAGGAGTATAATACATACTACTGAGAAGCAGCTGACCAATTTTCATTGAAATATCAAAATCGAATTATAAGCGATTGCCTTTGAAAATAGCAGAAATTTTATGCTGAAAAGTGGGCGGCGCCACGCCTACTTCTTCGAAATTGAAAAAATTTCTTTGCGGCCGAGTTTTTCTTAAAAAGCTTATTATGTGTGCAAAATCTAATTGATATAACTTGCTTAGTTGTAGAAATATCCCTTTTTAAATTTTACAAAAAAAATTTTCAGAACTATGTTAAAAAACTGGGCGTGGACATTAACCGATTTCGCCCAATTTTACAGCAAACAGTTACCTTTATATATAGAACATTATCACCAAATTTCGTTTCCACAAATCAATTTTTGGCTTAGTTATGGCATAAAAATTTTTGTGGAATAGTCCACTATAAAAGGGGCGGGGCCACGCCCATTTTCGACAATTTACAGTTTCTGGATTTCTTTGTTTACGGAAACTTTAAAACTGAAATATAAATGATGTAAAGCTATTTTACGTAAAGTTATTGCCTATTTAATATATCTACGATCCTTTTGAAAATCTTTCATATAAAAGTGGGCGTAGACCTTAACCGATCCCGCCCATTTTTTCCTGGAACATACTTTGCATACCTGCAAACTTGCGTGCTGAATTTCGTTTCGATATCTTGAACGGTTTCTGATTTATGATTAATACTATTTCTAAATTTGACTTAATCAAAAGTGGGCGGTGCCACTCCCATTTTCAAAAATTTCTTGACAAATTTATTTTATGCCTCAATTTAAATGTATTCACCAAATTTTATCCTAATAGGTGTATTATGTACTGAGTAATCACTTTTTTGTGTTTTCGAAAATATTATATATATAAAAAGTGGGCGTGGCTATCATCCGATTTCGCCCATTTTAAATAGCGCTCGGAGATGAGTGCCAAGGAACCCGCATACCAAACTTCATTAAGATATCTCAAAATTTACTCAAGTTATCATGTTCACAGACGGACGGACGGACATGGCTTAATCAATTTCTCTTTTCGTCCTGAACATTTTGATATGTATAAGTCAATATCTATCTCGATCCGTTAATGCCGTTACGCACTGCCGTTACGAGACTAAAGTTAATATATCTTGTGTGCGAAGCACTACTAGGTATAAAAACCCGAATATCACAACATAAATGCGATGTAAAACAATGCAATCACTTTACTACCCAAAAAACAGCACTCATGGCCTACTGTACGAGCAGTGGACACTCTCCTAACTTCGAAAAAGCATCTATATTGCAAAAAGAACAACACTACAATAAAAGATTCACACTAGAAATGTTACATATAATAAACACTCCGCCAAAGATATAATAAACACTCCGCCAAACATGCAGTTACCCTGAAGATGGTTACTGTGAAGTAACCGAAATATATTGGAAAAGAAAAAGGAAGTCTTGTTTTTCTACTAACAACGAAAATTGACCTCGAGCCAGCAAAAAGCCATAAGGTCGAGTTTTTCTTAAAAACCTTATTATGTGTGCAAAATCTGATCGATATAACTTGCTTAGTTGTAGAAATATCGCTTTTGAAATTTTCCAAAAAAATTGTTCAGAACTATGTTAAAAAACTGGGCCTGGACATTACCCGATTTTGCCCAATTTTACAGCAAGCAGTTACCTTTATATATTGAATATTATCACCAAATTTCGTTTTGACAAATCAATTTTTGGCGGAGTTATGGCATAAAAAGTTTTCTGGAATAATCCACATATTTTTTATATTTCTTGCTTTACGGAAACTTTAAAAGTGAAAGATAAATGATGTACAGCTATTTTCCGCAAAGTTATTGCATATTTAATGTATCTACGATCCTCTTCAAAATCTTTCATATAAAAGTAGGCGTGGACCTTAACCGACTTCACCCATTTTTTCCTTGAACATTCCTTGCACATCTGGAAACCTGCGTGCTGAATTTCGTTTCGATAGATTGAACGGTGTTTGATTTATGATTATTGACAGTTCTAAATTTTACTTAATCAAAAGTGGGCGGTGCCACCCACATTTTCAAAAATTTCTGGAAAATTTATTTTATGCCTCAATCTCAATGTATACTCCAAATGTTATCCTTATAGGTGTATTATGTACTGAGTAATCACTTTTTTGTGTTTTCGAAAATATTCTATATATAAAAAGTGGGCGTGGCTATCATCCGATTTCGCCCATTTTAAACAGCGCTCGGAGATGAGTGCCAAGGAACCTGCATACCAAATTTCATTAAGATATCTCAAAGTTTACTCAAGTTATCGTGTTCACAGACGGATGGACTGACGGACGGACGCACGGACCTGGCGTAATCAATTCCTCTTTTCGTCCTGAACATTTTGATATACATAGGTCAATATCTATTTCGATCCGTTTATGCCGTTACGTACTGCCGGTGGCGACTAGAATTAATATACCTTGTGTGCGTAGCACTACTAGGTATAATAAATTTAACTTTGGTAATCTTATGTGTCATAAACAAGATTTTGGTATCGAAGCTGATTGAAATTTCTTCGCAACTGCTCATGGCAAAGGGGCATGCGACGCAACGATTTAGCATGCAACGTATAGATGGCGATTACTTCCCCACTTCAATTCTTTGAGTGGACAAAAAAATATTTCAAAAAGATCGGTTTTGATTTCTGTACAGAAAAAGAACACGAATCTTATGCAAAAAGACTTTCCCCTCTTTTCAACAAAGCCATCACCATCAAAAATACGCGTCAGTACCATTTTTATCGACCTTTAAACGATAAAACAATCACTATTCATAAAATTCTTTGAAATATAAATGAAAATAAAATATAGATGAAAATAAAAATAGATACTAATCTAACATTGTTCGATACACTATAAAACGGTTGTTATTTTACCTCCTACTTGTTAACACCTTGATAATTATATGTGAGCAACTGCTACGTTTTAGGTAGGCAATAAAAATTGTTTCGCTAGCGAGGATGGATTGGTCAAGTACAAGTGGCGCTGCCTGTGCGGGGAATTGCGGACGCACCTCCTTAATTTTCCCTGACGAAATGTATTGCTTTGAGGCTGAAGCTACGACCATAGGAAACTCTCTTTCCCTTTCTCGTACGTCAGACGGGGTGGGCAGAGCAGCGAAGGAGCTCTCAGCAAAGTTAAGAAACCCAACCAAGTCAGCTTTGTTGAAATTAGTGAAGGTGCGGTTTTCGGAGGTGACAAAATCGGTGGAGTGTTCGATTGAGAGCGCAATCGCCAAATGATCTGATGCAAGAGCCGATCGCCATTCAACGCAGTTTATAGGACCAGCGCTGACGATGGTAAGGTCTGGCGAACTTGAAGAATTTACTGCGCCTCTCGTGGGGTATCCTCGTTCACCGTGCAGAATGTCGAATCATGTAATTGTTTAGTCATGGTGTGCGTTAAAGTCTCCGAGGATCACACGATTGTCTCCTCTGAGTAACGCACGAATGTCAGGGTATATAAATGTTAATTATCTCAAGATCGACCTCGCCTGACCGGACGACCATGCCTTGACGTTGTAAGGTGTTGTCCCTCAGGTCGACATCAGGGTCAAATAGACAGTATTGTCCAGATTGGTGACGGATGAAAGCAAGTCCGCCCCCAAGTCCCCTCGCACGGTCAAGCAGATGCATATTATAGCCGTCACAGGTCCGGAGATCTGATCGGGCACCGAACTTTGTCTCCTGTAACGCAGCAATCTTGATGTTTTTGCATTTAGGCCGTATGTGTATGCTTAAATGGAAGCGGCCTGGGTCGCGTGCGTCGTCGGAATCTAGAGGGCGAATGATGCGGGCCACCCGAAGCAGGCGAATTCGTCGACGTTGTAGGCTGCGCAGCTCGACAACATGGCGCAACGTACGTATCAGTGCATAAATTCCGGCTTCCAAGTTCAGAACATATAAGCAGGTGACATACATAAGCCAAGGCATGAGTTGCATTTGACTAATGAAGCCGGTAAATATATTCTCAACCGACATACCTTGCTGGTGCTGGAAGAAGAAGGGGAAATTGTTAGTGGGGTGGGGGTGGGCTGTCGCTCAGCATTGCTCCCATCCAAGAGTGACGTGCTACGCAGAAAGTAGGTATGAACTGCTATGTGAGGTCCTGGCGCTGGGGGCGCGATCGGCAGCGAGAATTGCACACTTCTTCCTGGGCAGAGTTAGTGCTGCTAGTTGTGGAGACTATATCTGGAACATGTGGCGGTGCGAGACTGGATCGACGTTGGCCACGGGACGCCCTAGGGCGTGAACAGCAAGGGGCCACGAAAGTTTTGAAGAAACTAGCTGGTCTGTGTGTGGAGGGATTTAGCCCGGAGTAACTTGGTTTGTGCAGCCATCTTTTACATTCAGAACATTTGACGGAGTGTGAACGTTTGACATAAATCTTCTTCCAGCAAACGCAGCAGATCGAATTTCTTAGTGCCGGGTTAGGTTCAACACCCGCCCGGAGCAAGAGAGTATTGAGCAGCCCTGGTGCAAGGAGCTGCTCGGAGGATGACAATTTTAGGGAGGAAATGAGGAGTTAGAAGTTGCCTCACATTTTTCAAAAAATCTATTCTCTTGCCATATTACTTTCAACATGAAGTATATAACTTTAAAGATTTAAGAAGTATGTAACAATTGAAATATAAATTACACTGAAAAACAATTTTTGTGCTTCTTAGACACACAGCTGCTCGACTGTTATGATGGAAGTGAAATTTGTATTAAACGTATTTACCTGAGTCATATTAAAAACGTTTTTCTGTAAAATTTTATTTTTAAGGTAATTTTTAAAGCAGTGTCTGTTTTTATTATACCTTTCAAAACCATGAAATGGTATTAAACCTTTGGTCCGATGTTTGTAAGTATGAGAAGAAGAGATTGTACTTATTCTAAGTAAGGATCGGACACTTAAGATCGTGATTCATATTCATGAAAAGTACACAAAAGCACAGCCGTAGACAGCGCTTTCTTTGCTTGTTTATTGATTGAGATTAGAGAAAAATTACAACGATTCGTGTTAGCGGTATATAGACATATTTGGAAGTCACCAACTTCTCATCTGACGCCTTCTCAAGACCATTATTAAAATTGTTACAGCTGCAGAACAATAATTATGAAATTATTATTTATATACACACTTTACTTCCACACATTTGAAATACTTGTATTATGCAGGTGCAAACATTTTCTACCGCTACGGTGTAGCGTTATTAAAAACTCAAAATGAAAACTCACTAACTCCATTTTTTTGTTCAAGGACAAATTATGCTGCTGTTTTGACGACATTAATTCAGGATGATCTTTAAAAATTGTGTCGCATAATGAGATGCGGCCTCCGTGGTGTGGTAGTAGGGTGGCTGGCTTACCATACAAAAGGTGCCGTGAAAAAGCTTCTCCGAAAAAATTCATCTGCCTTTGCAGAGTGGGAATAAAATAGATTTCGCTAATTTTTAGGGAACTTAGAAGCAGCACAATAATCTCCTCGGAGGAATATCGTACCAAAATTATTATTGATGAGTACACATCAGAATTCTATGAAATTGCATATTTTTCCACGCAAGCCATTTTCGTTATTGCAACATAAAAACTCAAAAAACAAAACTTTTCAGTTAAATCTGTTTACAATAAAACCTGGGATTAAATGAAAAAGTTATTTTTATGTGGTTAATTTTCTTTAGAAAATTTTACATACATATGAGGTATAGGTTTCTACAAGGTGGCGCAAAAGTAATCCTCCTATCAGAAAATGCTATAAATTTTGCGATTGGCCCCTAAAGTCAGTTCTGTTTTGACATTTGTGTAGTAAACACATGCGAAATACACGTTAATAAACAATGTTACGCTACACTGCTCCAGAACGGGGAATATTGCTGACTATTTATTTGACCAATAATCGGTCGGTGAAAAACGGTTACTGCGCAAAAGTAATCCTCCTATCAGAAAATGCTATAAATTTTGCGATTGGCCCCTAAAGTCAGTTCTGTTTTGACATTTGTGTAGTGAACACATGCGAAATGCACATTAATAAACAATGTTACGCTACACTGCTCCAGAACGCGGAATATTGCTGACTATTTATTTGACCAATAATCGGTCGGGGCCAAACGGTTACTGTGAATGGTGAGCGCTACAGAGCAATGATCAACGAGTTCTTTTTGCCGCAACTTGATGAATTGGGATTGGAAAACATGTGGTTCCAACAAGACGGTGCAACAGCACACACTGCACGTGCCACAACCGATATGCTGAACATCGGAAGCTTACTTTTGCGCCACCTTGTAGTTATAACATTCTTTGGTTGTTATGGAAATTCCCAGATGGCACAATTTCAAAAATGGTACCCGGCGCACAGTGTCACTTTTGTCATTTTTAGGATGCCAAAATAATAATAAATAATAAAGCAATTCATTGAAAATTTTGCAGTGTGGTGGCAGATACCTAAGTCTGATTTGAGAATAAAAATTGGCGTGATAGACCCACTTTTTCTCCTTGCCCTCATATAAGGTGAAATTTCACTTAATCATATTTTTTACTTTAAAAGCATTTTCCAGTGCCAATATAAATAAAAATTGTTTAGATTTCTTAACTTTACCTTAGAGGCGTTTGATTAATATTTAAAAAACTTTATTTTCAAAGTCAAACACTACATAGGTACATATATTTGTAAAAACTAACTGGTATAAAGTTAGTCGAAGTCAATATCGTCGACATGCTCTGGTTCAGAAAATAAGCAAATAACTTAACTCGTTAATGCTCGCCGCTTTGAGCTAGGGGTTTTCCGCAAACTGTTTATGAACGGGTCTGACGATATCAGCAATCTGTGCAGCAAATCCTACAAATTCTTCACTTTTTTCTAGTGAAAAGTTCACTATAGTTTCGTGCATCTTTGTTTCTGGACTCTTGAGCTTCTTCCGAAAGTTGACCAATAGGAAGAATAGCAGACACGATTATACTGTTTCCATGAAACAGAATTTTATGTACGCTCACTGGCATATTTTACCAAGCATATTCCGATAAATATACTTCCCTTGTCTCTGTCACATGGTGGTCAAAAGCTTCAGAATTTATTTGAAACCCACATCCTATGCATGAAAGTATTGTATGAAACCTTTTTAAAAGATTGATGTTTATGCCGGTTATGTCTGATGTTATTTCAGGATCTCCAAAGAACTTTCTCGCAGTGTTGCCATCATTTGTGTTGCCGGTTTTTTGCTTTGGCATATCAATCAAAAGACCAACTTCTTTCCTGAATCAATTATGGATATGTTCTTTCTTCTTTTTCATCTTTTCCTTATTTTCCTAGCCCCGCACACACCAGGTCTTCATTTCCATTCGATAAGCGATGTGTAGTATACATTCCATTCATCATATCCAAGAATGTAAATGGGAAATTCCGAAAGCAAGCATGCTTTCGTCAACATTTCGCTCTGACAGGGCTCGAATATTGTTCATATCTTTTGGAGAAGCCCCACATATGCAGCACTTTTGTGATGATGTATATGCCGACAGAGCGTTGCAAACTTTGCCATCAATCATGCACAACACAAACGTTGATTTCCCTGGTAAGTTTAGGTTATCTGTTTGGCTTGTTGTAGGACGAAGACTGGAAATTTGGTCTTTGACAGATTGCACCTCCTTTGAAATGACATCTCGTGTTTATTTTGTAAAAACCAATTTTATCGAGCGGCAGTATCTCGTGAAAGATAGAGCAGGATTACTCCAAACTATAACCTTTCGTTCGTCAACCATTGTATACATTTGAAGAAGTACTAGTGAAATGAAAAACATACTAGTGTCCGATTTGTTTGCTTCCGAAAATTGTTGTTTGTAACAGCTATGCTCAGCTCCATCACAAGCAATACCTCTTCTTGTGCAAGACACAATCTTCCTAAGCTGTGATCAATTAGGGACTGCAATTAAATTTCAGGATAAGTTTCCGTTGCCGTTATTTTTTTTAGGATAGCATAAAACCTTAGATTATTTTAAACAGTTATATGAAGGATATATTTTTTTGTTAACTTCTGAAGTGTGCTGCCGGATCAGGCAGTATTCATAAGTTGAAAGATTTGAGTCAACTATCATCCCAATTGCTTGATCTGGTGACAAACTTTTCTTATTTTCTTCCGATAGTCGGGACTTTTTGATTGCAGTGCCTCTTGATGATGATGCTGTGGACAACTCCTCTATTATTTTTGCAGAATTTCTTTTCCCTGATGATCGTAATTTAAATTCCGCTGCCATTAACAGTTGATCATTGTCGACATTGTTCATTAGTTCCTTAGCTTTTCTTTTTTTTGTGCGCATAGATGACTGAGAGAAGTTTTTTGTTGGCCTTCCCGGGTTAGGAATTCACGAGAAGTGCATGGCTCAACATCAAGCATCTAATCTGTGAAATCCAGATTTTCTGATAACCATTCAGAGTTTTTCTCAATAAATCTACTTGTAGATCGGAAACAACATGCCCATCTCTTACGAATATTATAAGTTAGCTGGATGATGTATTTTTTTTAATTTTGAATGATCCACATCTCTTCCAATTATACTCCAAATATGGTTTAGTATGGCTTTGTTTGTTTCTCCATCTTTGCTTTTTATCCAAACTTCAAAGAGTGCATTTAGGAAAGAGTGCATAGGAAAACTTGGTACAGTGCAGTTGGTTTTACTTCAATGCAGTCCGTCTTTGGTATGATTAATTTTTAGCTATGTTCTCTATTTATATAGTCTTATCCCAAGCGTTTTGTTATATCACTTGTCATAGAATAAGAAACTGGGGTTTTACGGGAAAATAATACCTGCTAATGCTTAACAAAAATATACTTATCCATTGCTTTGTTTTAAAAAGATACCTAAGATCTCAAACTTCGGGCGAGCTTTAGGTAGGCATTTATGTGATGTATGCATACATACGAGTATGTATATTCCCGAAGCACTGAATTGCTTAGAAGTATCACCTATAATAGACGACCCTCAGGTAGGCATATATTACATAAGTTGATGGGATAAGTGCACAACTCGTTAACTATGGGAAAACCAATGAAGGCACAAGTTTCCTTTTTCTGGGTTTCTACCATTTCAGGTATAACTGTCTCTTTTTGTGATGTAGTATTGTAGACTTAAACTGAGGACATTCCATTGTTAAGTCACTGTGCATTCATACGTGAGTGAAGGCTTAGAGACCTTAAGTTGGCGATTACAAAGAAAAACGCAAAATTTCCGCAAGTTTTTTTTTTTTTATCTGAACCTATATGAAATTCCCTTTAATGTGTATGTATTCGTTCCATCAAGTTGGGCCAAATCATGCAAGTTTTATTTTATTGAAAACGAAAAATTTTCTAAGCTTACTAAACTTTAGTGTAGTTTTTTAAATGCCTACGTGGCTGAAACTTACCAATGCTGTTATAAACTACCCAAGTATGTTAAATAAAATAGTTTGAATCAAAACAGTTATCCAAAAATCCACCACGTGGCCACAAAGTTGGTCAAAAATTTTGGACTGTGAATTATTTTTACACTTGTTTGAGTTATCCAAGTTTCATAATGCTTATCATGGTGATCGTGGGTTTTTATACCTAGTAGTGCTACGCACACAAGGTATATTAACTTTAGTCGCGTAACGGCTGTACGTAACGGCATAAACGGATCGAGAATTTACTTATATATATCAAAATATTCAGGACGAAAAGAGAAATTGATTAAGCCATGTCCGTCAGTCCGTCAGTGAACACGATAACTTGAGTAAATTTTGAGATACCTTAATGAAATTTGGTATGCGGGTTCCTTGGCACTCATCTCCGAGCGCTATTTAAAATGGGCGAAATCGGACGATAGCCACGCCCACTTTTTATATATAGACTATTTTCGAAAACACAAAAAAGTGATTACTCAGTACATAATACACCTATAAGGATAAAATTTGGAGTATACATTGAGATTGAGGCATAAAATAAATTTTCCAGAAATTTTTGAAAATGTGGGTGGCACCGCCCACTTTTGATTAAGTAAAATTCAGAAATGTTAATAATTATAAATCAAACACCGTTCAATGTATCTAAACGAAATTCAGCACGCAGGTTTCCAGATGTGCAAGGAATGTTCAAGGAAAAAATGGGCGAAATCGGTTAAGGTCCATGTCTACTTTTATATGGAAGATTTTGAAGAGGATCGTAGATATATTAAATAGGCATTAACTTTGCGTAAAATAGCTTTACATCATTTATACTTCAGTTTTAAAGTTTCCGTGAACAAAGAAATCAAAAAACTTAAAATTTTAGGCGGCGTGGCACCGCCTACTTTTCAGCATAAAATTTCTGCTATTTTCAAAGGCAATCGCTTATAATTCAATCATGATATTTCAATGAAAATTGGTCACCTGCTTCTCAGTAGTATGTGCTATACTCCTGACAAAAATTAGCCAAATCGGGAAACACAAGCAAAATATTCGGGCACGTAGTTAATAGCTACTGCAATAGCGAAGTTATATATTTTTTTTAATTTTCATATCTTTCATAAAGATTAAATGTATGTAAGTATGAGAACAAGAAAAGAAAAGTTCACTAAAATGATCAGCACGATGAGCGGAGTCGATTTAGCCATGCCCGTCTCTCCGTTCGTCTGTCTGTCTGTCTAGTTGAACGAAAACTAGTCTCTCAGTTTTACAAAAGAATGCTGAAATTCGTGGTTTACTTTCGCCGTTTTATAATATACTAGCACACCCGATAGACGTTGTTTTGAGGTTTTGATATATAAAACCCATCTATATATAAAATTTCATTCACTTGAACCAAATAAACTCCTAGATATACCGAACTGCAGCTTTATATAACCTGGGGGCTTTTCCAAAAGCTATATACAGACTGTGTCGTGCCCAGCGAGCGCCTGAACCTGTCGTGAAAGTTCAAGAGCAAAACAAAACACAAAATATGTGGGCGTAGCACCGATCACTTTTGAAAAATTATGTAGATATTGACTAAGTGACACATACGAGTATATCCAAATTTCATTAATTTAGACCAAAAAAGTTCGGAGTTATGACGAATTGAAACTTTATATAGCCTGAGGGCGTGGCTCCGCCTACTTTTCCAAAACGATATATTCTCTATGCTGTACCCAGTGAACCCAAGTATATATTGTGAAAATTTCATAAAGATCGGTGGAGTTCTTTGGCGCCTATAAAAGACACCCTTTTTTATATCTATTTTTGTTACGCACACAAGGTATATTACTTTATTCGGCATAAACGGATCGAGATATATATCAAAACGTTCAGGATGAAAAGTAAAATATCCGGGCAAGTAGTTAATACCCCACTGCAAAAGCGAAGCTGTATATCTTTTTTGATATTCATACCTTTCATGAACATGAAATGTTTGTACGTATACTGAAATGATCAGGAGGATGAGCTGAGTCGATGTAGCCCTGTCCGTCTCTCGATACGTCTATCTGTCTTCCGTCTGTCTATACGAACTGAAAGTATTAAAATAGACCTGCGTAAATTGGGATGACATAATAGATCACTACTAGGTATATAATGTTCGGTTCCACCCGAACTTAGACTTCCTTACTTGTTTACTTTGCTTTGTATACATTTTCTTAACAGTTGGTTATTAATCTGTTGCATGTTAAAAAACTTTTGAGATTGGAGAACATTGTTTTTTGGACCTTTGGCATCCTAAAAGTGAAAGAAGTTACACTGTGCGGCGTTGTTGTTCCTAACAGTGCTTTGCCCTGCCCAATGGGCTCGATCACTCTAAATTGTCATCAGGCTCTTCTAACGGAAGTCCAGTTTCCACAGGGTTGGACCAGAGTGATGTAGGTTGGAAGAGTAGGTTCGACTGAACAGGAGAAGAGATGTTTGGTATCATGAGGGGACATACCACATGCAGGACATGTGTTTGGTATGTTGGGGTTCAGTCTGGATAAGTAAGAGTTTAACCTAATACAATATCCAGAGCGAAGTTGTGCTAGCATGACTCTAGCCTCCCTCGGAAGTACACGCTCCTCTTCAGCCAATTCTGGTGGCTGAGTACTGATAGCGGGATTCACAGGCCGAGAGCTGAGGGATCTGTCTACCGACTCAGTGGGGAGGTCATTTAGAGCCCGTCTATGGTTCCGCATATCAAACGGCAAAGAGATATGGGGTCGGATCTCAGCGTAGTGCTTACGAAGATGTCTCCTTATGTCTCTGGAGAGGGCGGGGCTACATCCAATAGATGCCGATTTGGATGACTGGGTTTATGACATTTCAGAAGGAACTGTATACTCAAGAGTTCCGCGTGCTCTTGAACATTGAGCAGTTTTGCCTCTTGATGGAGGTGGGACTCAGATGACATAAGCAGACATTCCATAGCAGTTCTGATGGCGGTGTTTTGGCAGACTTGCAATTTCCTTCAATTGGTGTCAGCAAGATTGGGCGACCATATGGGCGCAGCGTAGTGAATAACCGGTCGGCCAATAGCCTTATATGTAGCAAGCAATGTTTCTTTGTCTTTTCCCCAAGTACTGCCGGCCAGTGACTTGAGGGTCTTATTGCGGCTCTGTACCTTTGAAGCTATTGCGGTGGCATGACCAGCGAAGGTGAGGCCGTTGTCAAACGTCACACCCAAGATTTTCGGGTGGTTGACAGCAGGTAGAGGTACTCCGTCTACGTGGACATTTAACTCTTGCCCCATCTGCGCATTCCATGTCGTAAACAGGGTCGCCATCGATTTAGTCGGAGATATCGGATTTCGCTCGGTGAAGAAGCTAGAAAGGTCACGGAGGTAACTGTTGATTCTAGCACAGAGTTGGTTAATGGTGGGACCCTTGCCCAAGGCCATTATCGTGCAGTCGTCAGCGTAGGAAACAATGGAGACTCCCTCTGGTGGGTGGGGGAAGTCTCAAAATATAGAAATTAAACAAAAGGGGAGAAAGAACACCACCTTGCGGCACCCTCTGTTTTATTCTTCGTGGCCTACATTTCTTGAGGGTTTGGCCTTCATTATGGCTTCTTTGCGACTGAGACGGCAATAGGCGCAGTGGAGTGTTTGTGTTTGTGCGCACGTCGGATGACTCTTCTCTTAGTCCTGTCCGCAGGTGGATGCATTATAAACAGCCGGCAAAAGAAGCTCGCGCATTTCCTGGCGTCCGATGTGACGCTGTCGCCGAATGCAATGGCGACCTTGTCATTGTATTTGGTGGGATTGGATAGGGCCTTGACAGTCGACCATAATTTGCCGACTCCGCCGGAGAGGTTGCATGCCTCGAGGTGTTGTTTCCACTTGGTCAGCTTGTGTTCTTTGACTATCCTACGAATTTCCGCATTGAGATCTTTGATTCTGTGATCTGCGGGATTGATGAGTCTCACTTGGTCACGCTCTCTTGTCATCGCCGCAGCTCCTGCAGGAAAATGCGGGCTGAGGCTGAATCAATGACCTTGCGAAACTCTCTTTCACCTTTGCGTACGTCTGTCGGAGTGGGTAAGGCAGCAAAGGAGCGCTCTGTATAGTCCATAAAGCGGTCCCAGTCCGCTTTGGTGAAGTTAATGTATGTTAGTTTATCAGTCATTATGAAGTCAGTCGGTTGTTCAACGGAGAGTAGGATGGGTAGGTGGTATGAAGATAATGTAAGTATCGGTCGTCAGATGACAAAGTTAATCAGGCCCGCGCTCGTTATGGAGATGTCTGGCGAACTGTGGCAGTTACCTGCCACCCTGGTTAGGCCATCTCCATTGGCTGTATTGAGAATGCTGAGTTATCTATTTGGTCCTTTGGTGTCTGCTGGGAAGTTGGAGTGCCAGAGATCGTGATGTGCGTTGAAGTCGCCTAGGATTAGACGGTTATCGCCCCTAGCAACGCACTAATGTGGGGATGATAGTCTCTAGGACAACACGTGGCAGGGGGAATGTAGATGTTTATAATTTGCAGGTCGACGTCGCCAGACCAGACTACTATGCCTTGGCATTCTAGGGTAGAGTCCCTGGGGTCGACGTCAGGGGAAAATATATTATATTGTACAGAGTGATGTGTAATGAACGCAAGGCCACCCCCATGACCGCTGGGACGGTCTTTTTGATGTACATTATACCCATCACAAGTTCGTAAGTTCGATCTTGTGTTCAATTTTGTCTCTTGTATCGCTGCGATTTTGATGTTGTGCGACTCCATAAAGTCAGTTATCTCCGCGATCTTTCCAGTTAATCCATTACAGTTCAGCTGTAAAATTTTGAAGCGTGTAGGAAGGCAGACGGCGGACATGCTAGGCGTGAGGGACGGATGCACCTGCCTAGGTGGAGGTAGGCTAAGGCCTAAATTATGTCGCAGTCTAGAGTTGACAGCGCCATGGCCGTTGTTGTCTGGCTGCTTGTTGCACTTGACCGTTGTCGCAGGCGTATATAATCTTTGCCGACAAACGTTGCACGTAGTGGAAGGTACGAATAGGTGGTGGTCCCGGCCCACGTGCAGGCAGGGGGGGATTGGGTACAGAGAAAGAGGGGACTGACGCTCGGCGATGCTCATATCTGGCCTCTTCCGGAGGAGTGTTGAGCGGCCGTGCTAGATGGAGACGCCGGTGAGCGTGAGCGACAGTCGGGAGTGGGTGAGGCGGGAATGGCAGCAGTGCTGCCAGTCGTGTAGACTGAGCCACTACTGTGGCTACTTGAAGTTGGTAGGGGCGGTAGGGTAGTGCCAGAGCGACGACTACCGCGGGACGCCCTTAGGCGTGTATAGCATGGTGCCTCGAAAGTATTAAAGAAAGTACGGGGTCTGTGGATGGCAGGGTTAAGCCCTGAGCATCCAGATTTATGTAGCCATCTCTTACACTTGGCGCATTGAACCGAATGCGACCGTGTAATGTAAATTTTCTTCCAGCAAACGCAGCAGATCCAATCTTTTGGTCCAGGGTTGGGTTCGACCCCATCCCGTAACAAGAGACAATGGAGTAACCCAGCTGCCAGGGTTTGCTCCGAGGTTGACAATTTAAGGGTGGGACGAGACAGATTGGACAGGGTTACACTGAAATAACAGCCCTTGGCCGGGTAAAAAAACCCTGGTCATTCCGGTACGACAGAACCGGATGTTGTGGGAATGTGCGTCGTCGGGGCCTCTATCAAATTTTCTACGCATGGTGTGCTATGTGTCCATTATCCATTAATTAACTTGGATATGGATATGATTGAAGCAATAAATTGATATTGAAATCGAGTCCAAGAATGCGATACAAATGGTGCGACCCACGCATCACCTTTCGGCGTGGTTTTGCGTACCGTTACTATTTTATTAAATGTAAAAAAGGTGGTTGATTTTTTATGTCCATGACACCGCAGTCCGGACACCTTTTTCCGTCTTAACCACATCTTTTGATTCTGTATATCTTTTGGCCACTTTGGCGATCGGGATCTACCACTTCGTCCTGTTATACTTCTCCCACCTCTTGGGGCCATGTGTACCACTACCCCGACAGTGGAGAAAATTTCTAACCCGCATTTTTGCATGCGGTTCAAAAAGCTGAATACTTCCGCGCGACTACCAAGTGTAAGGAAAAGGTTGCATTCTACGGGAGCTTGAAAGCATGACGTCAAAGTCGTGCTTACTGACTTCAACGCCAGGGTAGTTAAAGAGGGTGTTTTTGGCGCCACAGTCGGACAGTTCAGTCTACATGATGAGAGTTTTCCAAACGGATTTATGCTGACCGACTTCGCTGGTACCTGAAATACGGTGTTATCCAGCACCAGATTTTAGCACAAAAAGATCCAGATATACCTCCGAAGGGATTGAGGCCTAGCTGCTGTTTTCCAAATTTCCGAGACCTACATGTTTTATGCTTACTTCGAACTGCATCAACGGAATTTTTTTGTGTGAAGCTTTTTCTGCCTTTTTCAAAAAATGTTAACGATACCTGTCCAGTCACTTGAACCTGGGACCTTCGGTGTAGTAGGCAAGCAACAATATCACCAGACAACGGCGGCCGCCTCGCAAAACTTATACGGCTGTACAAATTGACGCTGAGAAAAACCACCAGCTCGGTCAGACTTGGAAAAAGAACTTTTCGAGCCTTTCGAAACTTAACATGGTTTCCTGCGATTTAAGTAGTACAAGCTGCTGAACTTAACCGCGTGGGAACAATATTTTTGAAGAGCGTTGAACTCTTAGCGCATGCCGGGGGCACTGGCATAATTCTTCGTTTTCCAAACTAGAAAAAGAAGCGGAAAAGGGGCTTGGTGGTGAACGGTAGTATATGTAGTTATCTAGCATAGAGTCAGCGCACTTACCTCTTGGCAACCATGCCACTGTTGGCAGCCATAGTTCCGAAATAGTAAAAGAATTCGCTTACCTGGTAACCAATTTTTGGCGGCCGCCGTGGTGTGAAGGTAGTGTTGCCGGCCTACCACACCGAAGGTCCATGGTTCGAGCCCTGGTACAGGTAACATCAAAAGTGATTTGAAAAAAGTTTTTTCAAAACGGGGTCGCCCCTCGGCAGTGGTTTGGCAAACTCTCCGAGTGTATTTCTGCCATGACAGGCTTCTCAGCAAAAATTCGTCTCCTTTGTAGATGCCGTTCGGAGTCGGCAAAAAACTGTAGGTCCCACCAATTTGTAGGGAAAATTCAAATCGGCACACCACAAATTGGAAGAGAAGCTTGGCGCAAAAATCTCTTAGGAGGTTTATGATGATATACCTGTTGTATATCGCGCCATAGAGAGAGAGGTAACCAATCAACCATATGGGATGAACATACGGACTTTTCTGCTTCAAAAATCAACTCTTCAAGCACCTTATACGTTTCCAAAATACATAGAACTGAACAATTTATAAGTAGGAAAAAGCTTTCTTTTTAAAGTAGAAAATGTGTTTTGAAAATGTAAAATTCAGTAACCATGACTTTATAGCTTATATCAAACTTTTAACAAAAATTTAAGAATTTGACCAATCATAATAACATAACTATAACTACTCACGGTGAACAAACAAACCGACGAAGAGAGGGGCTACATAATAAAGAAGCATAAAAATAACTATAAGAAACAGGCTAAACAAAAAGAGAGATTAAAATTCTACTTCGGTGCAAAGATCATAGCATCATACCCCCAAATTTACAGGGTAAGACGAAAACAATACAACATTGCTTTAAACTAGACACAGCCCGACGAGACTAAGCCAAAAAAGAATAATGTTTTCTGTTGAAAATCTTAAATTTAGAAATCAGTGAGTCCAACATTAACGTGAAAATTATTGCAACGACTATTCAGCAAACATTACAAAACACACTTAAAAAAAAAAACGGATTACGAAAATATTTTACAGAATCACAAACAATTCTCAATACTAACATAATTAACTACAAGCTATAATGAAATAATGGGAGAAGTTTCTTCAACATATATGAAAATAGATTAAAAAAACAGTTTTATTTCTGCTTGCGTGACAAGACCTACTAAAAAATCCTATACCAACGGATCTACGGCTGCCGAAAAGTCAACCCACTGTCTGCAACCATAGCAGACATCGTATTGGACAAAACACTGGACGACGGCCGCGCTGAGTTAAAAAGCGAAGACATATATGTCAAATACATAACCAAATACGTAGTTCACAAAGGAAAGAAAAAAAAAACAACAAAATTGCCTTCCTAGACGTAGAAATACACCGTAGAAAAAATAATTTGATTTAAAATTGGTACCCAAAAACAATTGCATTGGGTAGAATAATAAATTACCACTGAAACCATTCATAGAAACAAAAGGCAAATACGATATCAAGTTTTATACATATGTATACATCCTAAGCGACCAGGAATTCATGACAGAAAACAGAAACAAAATTAAAAATATATACTTAGAAAAATAGCTACCCGCATGCTTTAATTGGAAACTTTTTTAGAAAAAACTGAACAAAGTATTAACCACGCCGATGTTCAAATTAATCAAATAGATGAAAACAGCAACAAAACTTATATCAGAGTGACGTATGTACCACACAAAACACTACTGAAAATGTTTAAAACAAGAGACAAGTTCAACAAAGAACAACAAAATAATGTAGTCACGAAATAAAATGCAATGGTGACAAGAACAATAGCTGCAATAACTGCTACATAGGTATAACGAAAATGGGCGTTAGGAACGAGAATATACGAATATGAAATGGATGCGAAAAAAAGAACAAGAACACAGGCTCGGTACTTGACTGTCAATAATCACACAGCTCATTTCGGGAATGCACAAATCTTGGACATAGTAGAAGAGGAAAACACAGAACGACTCTTCGCATAAAATAGCAGGTGAACAATGTTATGAATATTAAGGAAGATGTGGACAGCACAAACAGGATGCAGTAAAATATTGTTTTCGCCGTTTAATGCCCCATAACCTGCGACGCAATGTGAGTTATTGTTTTAATTGTGAATTTTAATGTTGACTAATTTAAATCTAATTTATGTTATTATTATATGTTTGATTTATTAAATAGACTTCCCTGATAATGACGCGAAAGCGTCGCAGTGCATGGGAAGAAAAAATAAAACTTTTTTTCTTTCTTTTTTTTTTCAACCCATAAAACAATAAGAAAAGTAATTTGGCCAAATTATAGTAACAAAAAATTTAAAGATATTGTAAAAAGTGGTGTGGCACCTCCCACACAAATTTAAATATTCAGGACCTGGGTGACCGAGCCTTGCCCGGTGGCAACCCTAGGTGGCAATCCTGCTTAAAAATATTCTGGTTGGTATACGGCCTCAAATACCTTCCGTTTCATACCCATATTGCCATATATTGCTTAATATTTTAAAAAAAATCGGAAAGGTGGCAACCCTCTAAGCTTCCTTTAGTGGCAACATCCAAATAGAAAATCTTAGAAGGAAGCATACTATCTATCTACCAAATTTCATCGAAATCGGTTTAGCCGTTCCCGAGATAGTGGTCGATATCTGAAGAAATAAATAAAATGCGGTCAGGTGGCAACCCTACCCGAAAATACTTTCGTTGGTATACGGCCTATAATACCTCTCATTTGATACCCATATTCCCATATATTGCTTAATATTTAAAAAAATTGATATAGGTTTCAACCCTGTGAACCACCCCAAGTGGCAACATCAAAGTAGAAAATCTTAAAACAAAGGATACTACCCATATACCAAATTTCATCCAAATCGGTTAAGTCGTTCCTGAGATAGTAGTGGATATACAAATATACATGTATACAAATATACGACTATACAAATATACAAGAATAACTCGTTTAAAGTTATAAGATATCATATATATCCGTAACCACTTAAGCCCCATTAATGAAATTCTGTACAGCGAGCTTATATTACTAAAAACCAATGTTTTACAAAATTTGAAATAGAGAGTGTGTCACCCTCTAAGTAAAGGAACTACATCCCAACTGTCGAATTTTAACTAGTTTGGTACTGTCGAAAAGGTAATGCAGCGGGGGACAATTTCCACCGCCTAGGACATCGCCATTTTAAATTCGCCAGTTGATTACATGTGAAACAGATTGAAGGCGAACTTGTGGTTCGAAACGCACTAGATGCACACAAGTTCAGAACTAGAGATTTTCCCACAGGGAATGTATACACGTGTACATGTGAACCACTACACATGTACAGCTTCGAGCAGTATCCCTGTAAAAAACGATGGAGCATCAGAGTACTCCAACACTTATCCTCATTCATATAAAAATGTCGGTCCAATTTACATAGCGATGTCCGGCGATTGGATCACCTAATACTACTCGGAGTACCATTTACTTTGCTTCCGAATAGTCTATAGAGCCCCTACGTTGGAGTACTTTGAAAATGCTTCCAAAAGATTACTCTATAGAGTATTCTAGACGAAAGCGAGAAGGGAGTATGTGTTCTTTTGAGGACCACCTACTCCCACTCTCGCTTTGCTGTTGAATACTCCATAGAGTAATCCCATGGGAGTATTTTGAGAGTACTCTCACGTAGGTGGTCTATAGAGTATTCAAAAGCAAAGAAACGGAGTACTCCGAGATGGATTAGGTGATCCAATCACCGGACATTGCCATGTAAATTGCATCACCTTTTTTATATGAATGAGGATATGTGTTGGAGTACTCTGATACTCCTTTAGAAGTATTCTTTGGAGTATTAAACGGAGTATTTCCGTTTGTTGCAGGGTATGTAAACATGTTTCGAACTTTACTATGCTCGTAGTAGATTTAGTTCGTTTCGCCAAATATTTCTAAATCTACTACTTTACTACTACTACTTTACTTCTACTACTACCACTACTACTACTACTATGTAGTAAATATGTAAACATGTTTCGAACTTTACTATGCTCGTAGTAGATTTAGTTCGTTTCGCGAAATCTATAGTATTATTTCTAGACCAGGCGCTTAGCTAGCCTTAACTACAATACGTAGATAAATGAAATACGAGTATATATCAAATGAAAGCTTTCGATGAGTAAGTTTGCACAAAAATATAAAAATTTTAATTAGTTCATTTGTTTATGAGATATTAGCATTTATTGTTTCCATTTTCACCACAGCATTTTCTAGCGTCGTGACGCATAAGCATACACATATACATACATATGTATGTATGTTTAGATTTTCTATATGTACTTGCTTTGTTTATCTCTCTGTTCTAATGAGCACAGCAATGGGCGGATTCCAAAGCGCAACTGTTAGCTGAGCCAACTAAAAAAACCCACCCGATTTTCGGGGGTTACATACTAGTATTTCTAAATCTACTACTTTACTACTACTACTACTACCACTACTACTACTACTACGACTACTAGTACTACTTTACTACAAAGAAAAGATTTACTGAATTTAAGTATGTAACTATTTTTTAAGTACTTAATACCTTCACAATGAATGGCCAGACATATTCGGCCCAAGATGAAAAATCCCGAAAATGTAATAATTTTCATAATATCGTTGCCCCCCTTGCCAGAAGCACGAATGTGCTAAAATGAAAATGTTGGGAAATCAGATTTAAAAGTTTATAGTTTTTCAAAAATCAGTATATTTTGGATGATTGAGGTAACTTAGAGGGCGACGATATGTACTTGTAACATGCCCCAAAATGCAATTATGTCGCAGTCTAGAGTTGACAGCGCCATGGTCGTTGTTGTCTGGCTGCTTGTTGCACTTGACCGTTGTCGCAGGCGTATATAATCTTTGCCGACAAACGGTGCACGTAGTGGAAGGTACGAATAGGTGGTGGTCCCGGCCCACGTGCAGGCTGGAAGCAGGGGGGGGGATTGGGTACAGAGAAAGAGGGGACTGACGCTCGGCGATGCTCATATCTGGCCTCTTCCGGAGGAGTGTTGAGCGGCCGTGCTAGATGGAGACGCCGGTGAGCGTGAGCGACAGTCGGGAGTGGGTGAGGCGGGAATGGCAGCAGTGCTGCCAGTCGTGTAGACTGAGCCACTACTGTGGCTACTTGAAGTTGGTAGGGGCGGTAGGGTAGTGCCAGAGCGATGACTACCGCGGGACGCCCATAGGCGTGTATAGCATGGTGCCTCGAAAGTATTAAAGAAAGTACGGGGTCTGTGGATGGCAGGGTTAAGCCCTGAGCATCCAGATTTATGTAGCCATCTCTTACACTTGGCGCATTGAACCGAATGCGACCGTGTAATGTAAATTTTCTTCCAGCAAACGCAGCAGATCCAATCTTTTGGTCCAGGGTTGGGTTCGACCCCATCCCGTAACAAGAGACAATGGAGTAACCCAGCTGCCAGGGTTTGCTCCGAGGTTGACAATTTAAGGGTGGGACGAGACAGATTGGACAGGGTTACACTGAAATAACAGCCCTTGGCCGGGTAAAAAAACCCTGGTCATTCCGGTACGACAGAACCGGATGTTGTGGGAATGTGCGTCGTCGGGGCCTCTATCAAATTTTCTACGCATGGTGTGCTATGTGTCCATTATCCATTAATTAACTTGGATATGGATATGATTGAAGCAATAAATTGATATTGAAATCGAGTCCAAGAATGCGATACAAATGGTGCGACCCACGCATCACCTTTCGGCGTGGTTTTGCGTACCGTTACTATTTTATTAAATGTAAAAAAGGTGGTTGATTTTTTATGTCCATGACACCGCAGTCCGGACACCTTTTTCCGTCTTAACCACATCTTTTGATTCTGTATATCTTTTGGCCACTTTGGCGATCGGGATCTACCACTTCGTCCTGTTATACTTCTCCCACCTCTTCCAAACGGATTTATGCTGACCGACTTCGCTGGTACCTGAAATACGGTGTTATCCAGCACCAGATTTTAGCACAAAAAGATCCAGATATACCTCCGAAGGGATTGAGGCCTAGCTGCTGTTTTCCAAATTTCCGAGACCTACATGTTTTATGCTTACTTCGAACTGCATCAACGGAATTTTTTTGTGTGAAGCTTTTTCTGCCTTTTTCAAAAAATGTTAACGATACCTGTCCCGTCACTTGAACCTGGGACCTTCGGTGTAGTAGGCAAGCAACAATATCACCAGACAACGGCGGCCGCCTCGCAAAACTTATACGGCTGTACAAATTGACGCTGAGAAAAACCACCAGCTCGGTCAGACTTGGAAAAAGAACTTTTCGAGCCTTTCGAAACTTAACATGGTTTCCTGCGATTTAAGTAGTACAAGCTGCTGAACTTAACCGCGTGGGAACAATATTTTAGAAGAGCGTTGAACTCTTAGCGCATGCCGGGGGCACTGGCATAATTCTTCGTTTTCCAAACTAGAAAAAGAAGCGGAAAAGGGGCTTGGTGGTGAACGGTAGTATATGTAGTTATCTAGCATAGAGTCAGCGCACTTACCTCTTGGCAACCATGCCACTGTTGGCAGCCATAGTTCCGAAATAGTAAAAGAATTCGCTTACCTGGTAACCAATTTTTGGCGGCCGCCGTGGTGTGAAGGTAGTGTTGCCGGCCTACCACACCGAAGGTCCATGGTTCGAGCCCTTGTACAGGTAACATCAAAAGTGATTTGAAAAAAGTTTTTTCAAAACGGGGTCGCCCCTCGGCAGTGGTTTGGCAAACTCTCCGAGTGTATTTCTGCCATGACAGGGTTCTCAGCAAAAATTCGTCTCCTTTGTAGATGCCGTTCGGAGTCGGCAAAAAACTGTAGGTCCCACCAATTTGTAGGGAAAATTCAAATCGGCACACCACAAATTGGAAGAGAAGCTTGGCGCAAAAATCTCTTAGGAGGTTTATGATGATATACCTGTTGTATATCGCGCCATAGAGAGAGAGAGGTAACCAATCAACCATATGGGATGAACATACGGACTTTTCTGCTTCAAAAATCAACTCTTCAAGCACCTTATACGTTTCCAAAATACATAGAACTGAACAATTTATAAGTAGGAAAAAGCTTTCTTTTTAAAGTAGAAAATGTGTTTTGAAAATGTAAAATTCAGTAACCATGACTTTATAGCTTATATCAAACTTTTAACAAAAATTTAAGAATTTGACCAATCATAATAACATAACTATAACTACTCACGGTGAACAAACAAACCGACGAAGAGAGGGGCTACATAATAAAGAAGCATAAAAATAACTATAAGAAACAGGCTAAACAAAAAGAGAGATTAAAATTCTACTTCGGTGCAAAGATCATAGCATCATACCCCCAAATTTACAGGGTAAGACGAAAACAATACAACATTGCTTTAAACTAGACACAGCCCGACGAGACTAAGCCAAAAAAGAATAATGTTTTCTGTTGAAAATCTTTAATTTAGAAATCAGTGAGTCCAACATTAACGTGAAAATTATTGCAACGACTATTCAGCAAACATTACAAAACACACTTAAAAAAAAAACGGATTACGAAAATATTTTACAGAATCACAAACAATTCTCAATACTAACATAATTAACTACAAGCTATAATGAAATAATGGGAGAAGTTTCTTCAACATATATGAAAATAGATTAAAAAAACAGTTTTATTTCTGCTTGCGTGACAAGACCTACTAAAAAATCCTATACCAACGGATCTACGGCTGCCGAAAAGTCAACCCACTGTCTGCAACCATAGCAGACATCGTATTGGACAAAACACTGGACGACGGCCGCGCTGAGTTAAAAAGCGAAGACATATATGTCAAATACATAACCAAATACGTAGTTCACAAAGGAAAGAAAAAAAAAACAACAAAATTGCCTTCCTAGACGTAGAAATACACCGTAGAAATAATAATTTGATTTAAAATTGGTACCCAAAAACAATTGCATTGGGTAGAATAATAAATTACCACTGAAACCATTCATAGAAACAAAAGGCAAATACGATATCAAGTTTTATACATATGTATACATCCTAAGCGACCAGGAATTCATGACAGAAAACAGAAACAAAATTAAAAATATATACTTAGAAAAATAGCTACCCGCATGCTTTAATTGGAAACTTTTTTAGAAAAAACTGAACAAAGTATTAACCACGCCGATGTTCAAATTAATCAAATAGATGAAAACAGCAACAAAACTTATATCAGAGTGACGTATGTACCACACAAAACACTACTGAAAATGTTTAAAACAAGAGACAAGTTCAACAAAGAACAACAAAATAATGTAGTCACGAAATAAAATGCAATGGTGACAAGAACAATAGCTGCAATAACTGCTACATAGGTATAACGAAAATGGGCGTTAGGAACGAGAATATACGAATATGAAATGGATGCGAAAAAAAGAACAAGAACACAGGCTCGGTACTTGACTGTCAATAATCACACAGCTCATTTCGGGAATGCACAAATCTTGGACATAGTAGAAGAGGAAAACACAGAACGACTCTTCGCATAAAATAGCAGGTGAACAATGTTATGAATATTAAGGAAGATGTGGACAGCACAAACAGGATGCAGTAAAATATTGTTTTCGCCGTTTAATGCCCCATAACCTGCGACGCAATGTGAGTTATTGTTTTAATTGTGAATTTTAATGTTGACTAATTTAAATCTAATTTATGTTGTTATTATATGTTTGATTTATTAAATAGACTTCCCTGATAATGACGCGAAAGCGTCGCAGTGCATGGGAAGAAAAAATAAAACTTTTTTTCTTTCTTTTTTTTTCAACCCATAAAACAATAAGAAAAGTAATTTTGCCAAATTATAGTAACAAAAAATTTAAAGATATTGTAAAAAGTGGTGTGGCACCTCCCACACAAATTTAAATATTCAGGACCTGGGTGACCGAGCCTTGCCCGGTGGCAACCCTAGGTGGCAATCCTACTTAAAAATATTCTGGTTGGTATACGGCCTCAAATACCTTCCGTTTCATACCCATATTGCCATATATTGCTTAATATTTTAAAAAAAATCGGAAAGGTGGCAACCCTCTAAGCTTCCTTAAGTGGCAACATCCAAATAGAAAATCTTAGAAGGAAGCATACTATCTATCTACCAAATTTCATCGAAATCGGTTTAGCCGTTCCCGAGATAGTGGTCGATATCTGAAGAAATAAATAAAATGCGGTCAGGTGGCAACCCTACCCGAAAATACTTTGGTTGGTATACGGCCTAAAATACCTCTCATTTGATACCCATATTCCCATATATTGCTTAATATTTAAAAAAATTGATATAGGTTTCAACCCTGTGAACCACCCCAAGTGGCAACATCAAAGTAGAAAATCTTAAAACAAAGGATACTACCCATATACCAAATTTCATCCAAATCGGTTAAGTCGTTCCTGAGATAGTAGTGGATATACAAATATACATGTATACAAATATACGACTATACAAATATACAAGAATAACTCGTTTAAAGTTATAAGATATCATATATATCCGTAACCACTTAAGCCCCATTAATGAAATTCTGTACAGCGAGCTTATATTACTAAAAACCAATGTTTTACAAAATTTGAAATAGAGAGTGTGTCACCCTCTAAGTAAAGGAACTACATCCCAACTGTCGAATTTTAACTAGTTTGGTACTGTCGAAAAGGTAATGCAGCGGGGGACAATTTCCACCGCCTAGGACATCGCCATTTTAAATTCGCCAGTTGATTACATGTGAAACAGATTGAAGGCGAACTTGTGGTTCGAAACGCACTAGATGCACACAAGTTCAGAACTAGAGATTTTCCCACAGGGAATGTATACACGTGTACATGTGAACCACTACACATGTACAGCTTCGAGCAGTATCCCTGTAAAAAACGATGGAGCATCAGAGTACTCCAACACTTATCCTCATTCATATAAAAATGTCGGTCCAATTTACATAGCGATGTCCGGCGATTGGATCACCTAATACTACTCGGAGTACCATTTACTTTGCTTCCGAATAGTCTATGGAGCCCCTACGTTGGAGTACTTTGAAAATGCTTCCAAAAGATTACTCTATAGAGTATTCTAGACGAAAGCGAGAAGGGAGTATGTGTTCTTTTGAGGACCACCTACTCCCACTCTCGCTTTGCTGTTGAATACTCCATAGAGTAATCCCATGGGAGTATTTTGAGAGTACTCTCACGTAGGTGGTCTATAGAGTATTCAAAAGCAAAGAAACGGAGTACTCCGAGATGGATTAGGTGATCCAATCACCGGACATTGCCATGTAAATTGCATCACCTTTTTTATATGAATGAGGATATGTGTTGGAGTACTCTGATACTCCTTTAGAAGTATTCTTTGGAGTATTAAACGGAGTATTTCCGTTTGTTGCAGGGTATGTAAACATGTTTCGAACTTTACTATGCTCGTAGTAGATTTAGTTCGTTTCGCCAAATATTTCTAAATCTACTACTTTACTACTACTACTTTACTTCTACTACTACCACTACTACTACTACTATGTAGTAAATATGTAAACATGTTTCGAACTTTATTATGCTCGTAGTAGATTTAGTTCGTTTCGCGAAATCTATAGTATTATTTCTAGACCAGGCGCTTAGCTAGCCTTAACTACAATACGTAGATAAATGAAATACGAGTATATATCAAATGAAAGCTTTCGATGAGTAAGTTTGCACAAAAATATAAAAATTTTAATTAGTTCATTTGTTTATGAGATATTAGCATTTATTGTTTCCATTTTCACCACAGCATTTTCTAGCGTCGTGACGCATAAGCATACACATATACATACATATGTATGTATGTTTAGATTTTCTATATGTACTTGCTTTGTTTATCTCTCTGTTCTAATGAGCACAGCAATGGGCGGATTCCAAAGCGCAACTGTTAGCTGAGCCAACTAAAAAAACCCACCCGATTTTCGGGGGTTACATACTAGTATTTCTAAATCTACTACTTTACTACTACTACTACTACCACTACTACTACTACTACGACTACTAGTACTACTTTACTACAAAGAAAAGATTTACTGAATTTAAGTATGTAACTATTTTTTAAGTACTTAATACCTTCACAATGAATGGCCAGACATATTCGGCCCAAGATGAAAAATCCCGAAAATGTAATAATTTTCATAATATCGTTGCCCCCTTGCCAGAAGCACGAATGTGCTAAAATGAAAATGTTGGGAAATCAGATTTAAAAGTTTATAGTTTTTCAAAAATCAGTATATTTTGGATGATTGAGGTAACTTAGAGGGCGACGATATGTACTTGTAACATGCCCCAAAATGCAATTATGTCGCAGTCTAGAGTTGACAGCGCCATGGTCGTTGTTGTCTGGCTGCTTGTTGCACTTGACCGTTGTCGCAGGCGTATATAATCTTTGCCGACAAACGGTGCACGTAGTGGAAGGTACGAATAGGTGGTGGTCCCGGCCCACGTGCAGGCTGGAAGCAGGGGGGGGGATTGGGTACAGAGAAAGAGGGGACTGACGCTCGGCGATGCTCATATCTGGCCTCTTCCGGAGGAGTGTTGAGCGGCCGTGCTAGATGGAGACGCCGGTGAGCGTGAGCGACAGTCGGGAGTGGGTGAGGCGGGAATGGCAGCAGTGCTGCCAGTCGTGTAGACTGAGCCACTACTGTGGCTACTTGAAGTTGGTAGGGGCGGTAGGGTAGTGCCAGAGCGATGACTACCGCGGGACGCCCATAGGCGTGTATAGCATGGTGCCTCGAAAGTATTAAAGAAAGTACGGGGTCTGTGGATGGCAGGGTTAAGCCCTGAGCATCCAGATTTATGTAGCCATCTCTTACACTTGGCGCATTGAACCGAATGCGACCGTGTAATGTAAATTTTCTTCCAGCAAACGCAGCAGATCCAATCTTTTGGTCCAGGGTTGGGTTCGACCCCATCCCGTAACAAGAGACAATGGAGTAACCCAGCTGCCAGGGTTTGCTCCGAGGTTGACAATTTAAAGGTGGGACGAGACAGATTGGACAGGGTTACACTGAAATAACAGCCCTTGGCCGGGTAAAAAAACCCTGGTCATTCCGGTACGACAGAACCGGATGTTGTGGGAATGTGCGTCGTCGGGGCCTCTATCAAATTTTCTACGCATGGTGTGCTATGTGTCCATTATCCATTAATTAACTTGGATATGGATATGATTGAAGCAATAAATTGATATTGAAATCGAGTCCAAGAATGCGATACAAATGGTGCGACCCACGCATCACCTTTCGGCGTGGTTTTGCGTACCGTTACTATTTTATTAAATGTAAAAAAGGTGGTTGATTTTTTATGTCCATGACACCGCAGTCCGGACACCTTTTTCCGTCTTAACCACATCTTTTGATTCTGTATATCTTTTGGCCACTTTGGCGATCGGGATCTACCACTTCGTCCTGTTATACTTCTCCCACCTCTTGGGGCCATGTGTACCACTACCCCGACAGTGGAGAAAATTTCTAACCCGCATTTTTGCATGCGGTTCAAAAAGCTGAATACTTCCGCGCGACTACCAAGTGTAAGGAAAAGGTTGCATTCTACGGGAGCTTGAAAGCATGACGTCAAAGTCGTGCTTACTGACTTCAACGCCAGGGTAGTTAAAGAGGGTGTTTTTGGCGCCACAGTCCATGATGAGAGTTTTCCAAACGGATTTATGCTGACCGACTTCGCTGGTACCTGAAATACGGTGTTATCCAGCACCAGATTTTAGCACAAAAAGATCCAGATATACCTCCGAAGGGATTGAGGCCTAGCTGCTGTTTTCCAAATTTCCGAGACCTACATGTTTTATGCTTACTTCGAACTGCATCAACGGAATTTTTTTGTGTGAAGCTTTTTCTGCCTTTTTCAAAAAATGTTAACGATACCTGTCCCGTCACTTGAACCTGGGACCTTCGGTGTAGTAGGCAAGCAACAATATCACCAGACAACGGCGGCCGCCTCGCAAAACTTATACGGCTGTACAAATTGACGCTGAGCAAAACCACCAGCTCGGTCAGACTTGGAAAAAGAACTTTTCGAGCCTTTCGAAACTTAACATGGTTTCCTGCGATTTAAGTAGTACAAGCTGCTGAACTTAACCGCGTGGGAACAATATTTTAGAAGAGCGTTGAACTCTTAGCGCATGCCGGGGGCACTGGCATAATTCTTCGTTTTCCAAACTAGAAAAAGAAACGGAAAAGGGGCTTGGTGGTGAACGGTAGTATATGTAGTTATCTAGCATAGAGTCAGCGCACTTACCTCTTGGCAACCATGCCACTGTTGGCAGCCATAGTTCCGAAATAGTAAAAGAATTCGCTTACCTGGTAACCAATTTTTGGCGGCCGCCGTGGTGTGAAGGTAGTGTTGCCGGCCTACCACACCGAAGGTCCATGGTTCGAGCCCTGGTACAGGTAACATCAAAAGTGATTTGAAAAAAGCTTTTTCAAAACGGGGTCGCCCCTCGGCAGTGGTTTGGCAAACTCTCCGAGTGTATTTCTGCCATGACAGGCTTCTCAGCAAAAATTCGTCTCCTTTGTAGATGCCGTTCGAAGTCGGCAAAAAACTGTAGGTCCCACCAATTTGTAGGGAAAATTCAAATCGGCACACCACAAATTGGAAGAGAAGCTTGGCGCAAAAATCTCTTAGGAGGTTTATGATGATATACCTGTTGTATATCGCGCCATAGAGAGAGAGAGGTAACCAATCAACCATATGGGATGAACATACGGACTTTTCTGCTTCAAAAATCAACTCTTCAAGCACCTTATACGTTTCCAAAATACATAGAACTGAACAATTTATAAGTAGGAAAAAGCTTACTTTTTAAAGTAGAAAATGTGTTTTGAAAATGTAAAATTCAGTAACCATGACTTTATAGCTTATATCAAACTTTTAACAAAAATTTAAGAATTTGACCAATCATAATAACATAACTATAACTACTCACGGTGAACAAACAAACCGACGAAGAGAGGGGCTACATAATAAAGAAGCATAAAAATAACTATAAGAAACAGGCTAAACAAAAAGAGAGATTAAAATTCTACTTCGGTGCAAAGATCATAGCATCATACCCCCAAATTTACAGGGTAAGACGAAAACAATACAACATTGCTTTAAACTAGACACAGCCCGACGAGACTAAGCCAAAAAAGAATAATGTTTTCTGTTGAAAATCTTAAATTTAGAAATCAGTGAGTCCAACATTAACGTGAAAATTATTGCAACGACTATTCAGCAAACATTACAAAACACACTTAAAAAAAAAACGGATTACAAAAATATTTTACAGAATCACAAACAATTCTCAATACTAACATAATTAACTACAAGCTATAATGAAATAATGGGAGAAGTTTCTTCAACATATATGAAAATAGATTAAAAAAACAGTTTTATTTCTGCTTGCGTGACAAGAACTACTAAAAAATCCTATACCAACGGATCTACGGCTGCCGAAAAGTCAACCCACTGTCTGCAACCATAGCAGACATCGTATTGGACAAAACACTGGACGACGGCCGCGCTGAGTTAAAAAGCGAAGACATATATGTCAAATACATAACCAAATACGTAGTTCACAAAGGAAAGAAAAAAAAAAAACAATAAAATTGCCTTCCTAGACGTAGAAATACACCGTAGAAATAATAATTTGATTTAAAATTGGTACCCAAAAACAATTGCATTGGGTAGAATAATAAATTACCACTGAAACCATTCATAGAAACAAAAGGCAAATACGATATCAAGTTTTATACATATGTATACATCCTAAGCGACCAGGAATTCATGACAGAAAACAGAAACAAAATTAAAAATATATACTTAGAAAAATAGCTACCCGCATGCTTTAATTGGAAACTTTTTTAGAAAAAACTGAACAAAGTATTAACCACGCCGATGTTCAAATTAATCAAATAGATGAAAACAGCAACAAAACTTATATCAGAGTGACGTATGTACCACACAAAACACTACTGAAAATGTTTAAAACAAGAGACAAGTTCAACAAAGAACAACAAAATAATGTAGGCTACGAAATAAAATGCAATGGTGACAAGAACAATAGCTGCAATAACTGCTACTTAGGTATAACGAAAATGGGCGTTAGGAACGAGAATATACGAATATGAAATGGATGCGAAAAAAAGAACAAGAACACTGGCTCGGTACTTGACTGTCAATAATCACACAGCTCATTTCGGGAATGCACAAATCTTGGACATAGTAGAAGAGGAAAACACAGAACGACTCTTCGCATAAAATAGCAGGTGAACAATGTTATGAATATTAAGGAAGATGTGGACAGCACAAACAGGATGCAGTAAAATATTGTTTTCGCCGTTTAATGCCCCATAACCTGCGACGCAATGTGAGTTATTGTTTTAATTGTGACTTTTAATGTTGACTAATTTAAATCTAATTTATGTTGTTATTATATGTTTGATTTATTAAATAGACTTCCCTGATAATGACGCGAAAGCGTCGCAGTGCATGGGAAGAAAAAATAAAACTTTTTTTCTTTCTTTTTTTTTTCAACCCATAAAACAATAAGAAAAGTAATTTGGCCAAATTATAGTAACAAAAAATTTAAAGATATTGTAAAAAGTGGTGTGGCACCTCCCACACAAATTTAAATATTCAGGACCTGGGTGACCGAGCCTTGCCCGGTGGCAACCCTAGGTGGCAATCCTACTTAAAAATATTCTGGTTGGTATACGGCCTCAAATACCTTCCGTTTCATACCCATATTGCCATATATTGCTTAATATTTAAAAAAAAATCGGAAAGGTGGCAACCCTCTAAGCTTCCTTTAGTGGCAACATCCAAATAGAAAATCTTAGAAGGAAGCATACTATCTATCTACCAAATTTCATCGAAATCGGCTTAGCCGTTCCCGAGATAGTGGTCGATATCTGAAGAAATAAATAAAATGCGGTCAGGTGGCAACCCTACCCGAAAATACTTTGGTTGGTATACGGCCTAAAATACCTCTCATTTGATACCCATATTCCCATATATTGCTTAATATTTAAAAAAATTGATATAGGTTTCAACCCTGTGAACCACCCCAAGTGGCAACATCAAAGTAGAAAATCTTAAAACAAAGGATACTACCCATATACCAAATTTCATCCAAATCGGTTAAGTCGTTCCTGAGATAGTAGTGGATATAAAAATATACATGTATACAAATATACGACTATACAAATATACAAGAATAACTCGTTTAAAGTTATAAGATATCATATATATCCGTAACCACTTAAGCCCCATTAATGAAATTCTGTACAGCGAGCTTATATTACTAAAAACCAATGTTTTACAAAATTTGAAATAGAGAGTGTGTCACCCTCTAAGTAAAGGAACTACATCGGGGGACAATTTCTACCGCCTAGGACATCGCCATTTTAAATTCGCCAGTTGATTACATGTGAAACAGATTGAAGGCGAACTTGTGGTTCGAAACGCACTAGATGCACACAAGTTCAGAACTAGAGATTTTCCCACAGGGAATGTATACACGTGTACATGTGAACCACTACACATGTACAGCTTCGAGCAGTATCCCTGTAAAAAACGATGGAGCATCAGAGTACTCCAACACTTATCCTCATTCATATAAAAATGTCGGTCCAATTTACATAGCGATGTCCGGCGATTGGATCACCTAATACTACTCGGAGTACCATTTACTTTGCTTCCGAATAGTCTATAGAGCCCCTACGTTGGAGTACTTTGAAAATGCTTCCAAAAGATTACTCTATATAGTATTCTAGACGAAAGCGAGAAGGGAGTATGTGTTCTTTTGAGGACCACCTACTCCCACTCTCGCTTTGCTGTTGAATACTCCATAGAGTAATCCCATGGGATTATTTTGAGAGTACTCTCACGTAGGTGGTCTATAGAGTATTCAAAAGCAAAGAAACGGAGTACTCCGAGATGGATTAGGTGATCCAATCACCGGACATTGCCATGTAAATTGCATCACCTTTTTTATATGAATGAGGATATGTGTTGGAGTACTCTGATACTCCTTTAGGAGTATTCTTTGGAGTATTAAACGGAGTATTTCCGTTTGTTGCAGGGTATGTAAACATGTTTCGAACTTTACTATGCTCGTAGTAGATTTAGTTCGTTTCGCCAAATATTTCTAAATCTACTACTTTACTATTACTACTTTACTTCTACTACTACCACTACTACTACTACTATGTAGTAAATATGTAAACATGTTTCGAACTTTACTATGCTCGTAGTAGATTTAGTTCGTTTCGCGAAATCTATAGTATTATTTCTAGACCAGGCGCTTAGCTAGCCTTAACTAGAATACGTAGATAAATGAAATACGAGTATATATCAAATGAAAGCTTTCGATGAGTAAGTTTGCACAAAAATATAAAAATTTTAATTAGTTCATTTGTTTATGAGATATTAGCATTTATTATTTCCATTTTCACCACAGCATTTTCTAGCGTGAACACTACCGTGAGTTGAAGAGGGAAGCGAGGCAGCTTTTCCGGGCGAAAAAAAGAGAGGCAGCTTTTCCGGGCGAAAAAAAGAGAGGCAGAAAAGCGTGACATAAAGGAGCTTGAGATGCTGGCCAAAGGGAATAATGCCCGAAAATTCTATCAAAAAATTCGGCGAATGACAGAAGGTTTTAAACCCGGGGCAAACTCCTGTAAGAATGAGAACGGCGATCTGGTGGCCGATGTTCAGAGAGCACTCAGAATATGGAGGGATCACTTCTCTGCCCTTTTAAATGGAGAAACTGAGCAAGAAACCAGAGAAGATGCCGAACCCGAGCCCACAATCGAAGATGATGGAATTGACGTTCCACAACCCGACTATAATGAGGTGCGAATAGCAATATCCCGATTGAAAAACAATAAAGCAGCTGGCGCTGATGGTTTGCCTGCTGAGCTATTCAAACACGGAGGCGAGGAGCTGGTAAGGCGCATGCATCAGCTTCTATGCAGAATATGGTCGGATGAATGCATGCCTGAAGATTGGAATCTAAGTGTTCTCTGCCCAATCCACATGAAGGGCGATCCTGCAAACTGCGCCAACTATCGCGGAATCAGCCTTTTGAATATCGCATATGGTCAAAATTTCCCACTGCCACGTTACAGTCGTACTTTGTTTAAGCTTATAACTATCAAAGTATATATTAAATGAATAATCTACTAAGCAGGTATAAAGAGACCGATGAATAGCATTATATTTATATTGAAATTTCTTTATATCTATTATAAATTTATAGTAAAGCCGGTTTTAGTTGCACTGCCACGTTACGTAATTTCGGAAGTGGTTTTGGATGTTATTGGAAGTTTTGTGAAAAATCTGCGAATCTACGAATCTGATAATATTCCCTGTTTTATGTGTCATGGGCAAAAGACGAAATCATAGGTAGACACCTTCTGTTTGCGTAAAAGCTCATTACAGCATACGTTATAAGTATATTTTTGAGCACTGCCACGTTACAACATATCACTGCGACGTTACACGTATGATTTTTTGAGAAAACCCTATTGCGGAAAGTGAATAGATACTCAAAAATATATATAACTTCTAACGACTTTCACTTAATTATACTAAAATATATTGGGCTATGAAACTGCATACACAAAAAGTTCTAAAAATATAACTAACAAATTTATAAGCACTGGGCGTATGAGTAACATTGGTTCCATTTATTTCCATTAGCTTTTTTATAGGAGTAAACGACTTGATTTAGTTGATAAACGAAGACAGGATGAGACTCTGTTTTTAGTTCCTCTTTTAGAATATATAGGACTTGCTCATGGGAGGGTGTAATAAAAGTGAAACAACAACGGATTTTTTATATGATTTATTTTTAAAATTTTCAAACTATTCTGAATGTATAGGTTAGCTATTCTAAGTACCTATACACATAAAATCTTATTTTAAAGAAACATTTATACAGGTATATTAGTTATATCCTTGTCTGGATGTATTAAAAGTAGCTATTTTATTATCGCGAACTTGTATTTGATGGGCGCTGGAAATATTTTTTATGGGCTTTGCTCTTGAAAACAGCTCTACAACTTGCAATTCAGCGTTAATCACTTCAATTTGATTGCTTGTTACTTCTTCAATAGCAATTTTTGATGGAGTCATGTGGACTGCCTGTACAAAGTCAGATGCATTGTTAACGACTATATCACGCGCTCTTACATGTTTTCGAACGATTGTTTTAATGGTTGCGCCAATCCCGTCTACACAACCTTTGCCATGTGATGTTGCAAAGTAGTTCCAAACAATTTTCATTCCAAATATTTCTTCAAAGTGAGGAGTTAAAGCTGCAATATATTTGTTTTTGAATTGTGATGACGGCCCGTCACTCCACATTTTTAAAATTCTAACTGTACTTGGCAAATTTTTAAACAATACATACAAGTATGGAACAATAGTGTCTTTTGTATGTGACAAATTATTTGATACCAGCACCTTGGCAGTGAAGGTTTCGTTATAATATAAGCCACTGGTAAAAACTGAAAGCTGCCGCTGATTCCAGTGTGCACTTTGGACTTCATCTTGATTTTCGCAAACGAAATTTTCCGCAAAATCCACTTGCAAGAGACATTCTACGGCATAATCCACACTAAGAGCTCTTGGGCGATCATGAACATTAAAAACTTCGGACTGCTCGCATTTGTTAAAACTATGTACTAAAAATTGCGCCGACAAGCCAGATATATGCAACAAGATCAGTTAGCTTTCCACTTTTCTGTCGTCTTTCAGTCCGATTGACACCATCATTTTTCGTCCATTTCATCCATGATACTTGCATATCGAGATCAGCTTCACCCACCAGGGCAGTCAATTTCGGTACTGTTATACCAGTACATTTAACGCACTCTCCATACCAGCAGTCCGTTGAAGGTATATTACACAAGAACTGCAATACAAAACCATTTTCATAATCTGGAACGTGGGCAACAAATTTATGTAAAGCAGAGACGGCATCCATGAAATTAGCATGGTATGAGCATAAGCACATATTGTGCGGCAATTCTTTTATAAGCTTGACATGATCCGGTCGATGCCTTAGGAAAAAAGTAATTCCACACGTATCTATATAGAAGTGGAAGGAATTTGTAAACCTAGTTTTTCCTTAACAAATTGGAGTGGTCTTAAACAGCAAATAAATATCACAGTACTTACCTTTCCCCGAGTTGCCTTGTTCTTCATTAAATAGTGCACATGCTTCTCTGCAGCTTAGTACCATATGCCTACTGGGCAACAATGTTTTCTCGCCACTTTCGGACAGATATTCCTTCACATCTCGAATTCTGGGTGAGACTCGCGAAATATCATCACGCTCATAGAAAGCTATAATAGCTTTTTTAAGCATTAAGATATTTTGGTGGATCTGTTTTTGGGGCGGTGGTGGTAGAATACCAGTCTCCATGTCCATTTTGTTGGCTTCACGCACGTTACTAAAAATTTTGCTCAGGACAGCTTTCCTCTTAGTTGGTGATTGGGGTAATGCGCGTTCTGCTTTCCTCACCGCCTTCCCGAATGTTTGTGAACAGTTATACCCCGTTGATTGAGTGTCACTCAAAAATGATCTGCTCCGTTTTTCCCCAGTACGCTTTTTTTCACGAAACTTCTGTACCCTTTGCCGAATGTTCTCACGTCGTTTTTCGAGAACACTACTAATTGTTGTTTGCGGCATTTCATTATCTTCATTTTTCTTTTTTTGCCGGTAAAGTTTCGTACTAGCAGCTCTTTTCTTTTTATACTCCTCAAATTTTCCGGTGCTTTTAAGCTTAGCTATGTAATTTTTATTTTGCTGAGCTTTGCTTACGCGAACCTGCGGTTATATAATTAGTATGTTAGAATATACATAGTTAAATTATTTAAAAAAATCACTGCCACGTTACACATGATTGGCTCATTTTATTCGATGCTACCTAATTTTTTTAATGTGATTTCTAATGAGACCGAAAGATCGCGGATTATACTAAGAACATATACCAGTGAATTTTAAAAACAGCGGTCAATTTCGCCACAAAAAAAAAAAAATAGTTTTTTGCACTGCGACGTTACATATAATTTGCGACCTAAATATTTTAAACCAAAAATGCATGCCCGAGGTATTTTGATACATATCTAGTATGATAAGTATCCAAATATACTATTTTCTTCCCTTAAAACTTGAAAATTCTGGAGAAAAATAGGTCAAAATAATTTTATTAACCTTTTTTTTCGATGCTGAAATTTTTTCCATTTCTTCAATTCGGAGATTAATTAAATTTTAAAAGGGTGAGAAATGTCAAATACAGGCACTTTTAACTTCTTGAAATATAGTGTTACTAGATATTTTACGAAATAATCTTTCGTATCAAGTAACATTTCATACAGTATTTGTAAAATAAAAAAAAATCTCCGGTTTCACTTTTCGCGATTCTGGCCATATAAGGTCCTATCAAGCGTATTGTGCGTATTGTGTGAAGCCTGATGTGAACAGACTGATTGGCCCTTATCAGTGTGGCTTCAGACCTGGTAAATCTACCATCGACCAAATTTTTACAATACGCCAAATCTTGGAAAAAACCCGTGAAAAGAGAATCGACACACATCATCTCTTTGTTGATTTTAAAGCCGCTTTCGATAGCACGAAAAGGAGCTGCCTATATGCCGCTATGTCTGAATTTATACGGCTATGCAAAATGACGTTGAGCAACACCGCCAGCTCGGTCAGAATTGGGAAGTACCTCTCCGAGCCGTTCGAAACTAAACGAGGTTTCAGACAGGGTGACCCCCTATCGTATGATTTATTTAATTTAATGCTGGAGAAAATAATACAAGCTGCAGAACTTAACCGCGCTGGAACAATATTTTATAAAAGCGTCCAACTGTTGGCATATGCTGACGATATTGATATCATTGGTCTTAACAACCGCGCCGTAACTTCTGCTTACTCCAAATTAGAAAAAGAAGCGGAGAAAATGGGATTGGTGGTGAACGAGGGTAAAACGAAGTACCTTCTGTCATCATGCAAAGAGTCAGCGCATTCGCGCCTTGGCAACCAAGCCACTGTTGGCAGCAATAATTTTGAAATAGTAAAGGACTTCGTTTACCTGGGAACCAGCATTAACACCAACAATAATGTTAGCCTAGAAATCCGACGAAGAATTACTCTTGCAAACAAATGCTACTTCGGACTGAGTAGGCAATTGAAAAGTAAAGTCCTCTCTCGACGAACGAAAATAACACTCTACAAGTCACTCATCGCACCCGTCCTGCTATATGGTGCAGAAGCGTGGACACTAACAACATCTGATGAGGCGGCTCTGGGAGTATTCGAGAGAAAGGTTCTTCGAAAGATTTGTGGACCTCTACGCGTTGGCGACGGCGAGTACCGAAGAAGATTTAATGATGAGCTGTATGAACTTTACGCAGACGCCGACATAGTTCAGCGAATTAAAACACAGCGGCTTCGCTGGCTAGGCCACGTAGTGCGAATGAGCGAAGATGCTCCAGCCCAGAAGGTATTCTTATCGGCACCCGCCGGTGGAAGCAGAGGAAGAGGGAGACCACCACTCCGATGGAAGGACCAAGTGGAGACCGATTTGCGATCCCGCGGTGTTTCCAATTGGCGCCAGTTGGCGCAACGAAGAAACGACTGGCGAGCTATGTTGGACGGTCAAAATCGCCCAGGCGGTTAGATGACCATTTAAAGAAGAAGATTTTCTAGCGTGGTGACGCATAAGCATACACATATACATACATATGTATGTATGTTTAGATTTTCTATATGTCTCTCTCTCTATGGCGCGGTATACAACAGGTATATCATCATAAACCTCCTAAGAGATTTTTGCGCCAAGCTTCTCTTCCAATTTGTGGTGTGCCGATTTGAATTTTCCCTACAAATTGGTGGGACCTACAGTTTTTTGCCGACTCCGAACGGCATCTACAAAGGAGACGAATTTTTGCTGAGAAGCCTGTCATGGCAGAAATACACTCGGAGAGTTTGCCAAACCACTGCCGAGGGGCGACCCCGTTTTGAAAAACTTTTTTCAAATCACTTTTGATGTTACCTGTACCAGGGCTCGAACCATGGACCTTCGGTGTGGTAGGCCGGCAACACTACCTTCACACCACGGCGGCCGCCGTGCACTTGCTATATGTACTTGCTTTGTTTATCTCTCTGTTCTAATGAGCACAGCAATGGGCGGATTCCAAAGCGCAACTGTTAGCTGAGCCAACTAAAAAAACCCACCCGATTTTCGGGGGTTACATACTAGTATTTCTAAATCTACTACTTTACTACTACTACTTTACTACTACTACTACCACTACTACTACTACTACTGCTACTACTAGTACTACTTTACTACAAAGAAAAGATTTACTGAATTTAAGTATGTAACTATTTTTTAAGTACTTAATACCTTCACAATGAATGGCCAGACATATTCGGCCCAAGATGAAAAATCCCGAAAATGTAATAATTTTCATAATATCGTTGCCCCCTTGCCAGAAGCACGAATGTGCTAAAATGAAAATGTTGGGAAATCAGATTTAAATGTTTATAGTTTTTCAAAAATCAGTATATTTTGGATGATTGAGGTAACTTAGAGGGCGACGATATGTACTTGTAACATGCCCCAAAATGCAAAAAGTCAGATTAACCCATAGAACAACGAATTAAGCACAATGGCTTGATTGGATAAGTAATGTTAGGCGAATAGATAAATGCGATTTGACGTAAATGGTGTTTCTAGCGTCACCCAATTTTTGCCATAGGAAAGGTAAGTGCCCCTCTCTGTTGGAAAAATTGATGCCTTCAATAGGTCTGAGGTTTACCTAAAAAAATTAATGATGAATGATAATTTTTGTAGTAAAAAACTAAATATGCTTGAAATATATTACAGGTTGCTCTTATTTCAAAGTACGATAAACATATGCGAAAATAGGAATAAGAACAGGGGTAAATAAATTGCGTTTTAAAAACAAGGAGGGTTGTTAAAGGAATGTTTGATTTTAAAACAACCGAATAACTTTTTGAAGTAAATAGTTACTCGTGATTATTATAGCACCGCTAGTGAACTCCCTTGGTAGAAAAATGGATTACATCCCTTATCCAAAGTAAAACATTAACCCATGTAAACCCAGCTTTTTTCCACGCATATTTTGAATGAAAGAAAGCAACCGTGGTTTGCTATGACACACCCATCAGTGTGACCAGGTGATAGGAAAAAAAAAGACACTAAATCGGCAAGAAAAAAAGTTAGAAAAGGCTAAAATTAAGAAAAAAATAAAGCTAAAAAAAAAACAGAAATTTTTTTACGAAATCCATTTCAAATTTTTTATTTTAGTTTAAACTATTTGTATATAAAGCTGTAGACATAACTTAAAGAAACTATTCTTGTTTCAACACTTATCAGGCATATTTTCCTTGACTAGGAATTTTTTCAAAAAAATACATACTATAGAAAAATAACTACAATGCTTGAAGTGCTTGAGTCTGCGTACAAAGTTTGTGTATTTATCACATAGATGAGATCATCGGTAATTTCAAAATCAGTGCAACATTTGGATAAGCGTTTTAACGAACATCTAATATTAAGCAGCAAGTTAAGCATTTTAATTTTTAATCTGTTCCTTAACTTAGTTTTAAAAATGTTCATGGCACTAAAAAATCTTTCAACCTCCCGATTCATTTAATAACAAAAAGCTAAATACGAATTCGACCAGTCCTAAAAAGCGGGGGCTCGTTAAATGAATTTTTATGTTCTCGGACTTTCGCCCAAAATTATATGGTAGAGGTCACACTTGTCCACTTGTTATTAGCTTTCGCTACTGCAACTCAATCAATGCTACTTGACCTCGAGAATACCTGGACTGTTCTTTTTGGAAGTGAGAAAATACATCCGGCTTTGTAACTTTCAAAGAATTATCAACTGAAAAAGAAAGTATCTTTTGTTCATATAAGGTAGGCGTTGTCGCAGTTGGATTATCAACTTCATTAAAAATATTTGACAATTTTTACGAATAATTTTCTGTATTTCGTCATCAATACTACCTTCATTTAACATTAACTTTATATGAAACATATGGTGTTGGGACCAGAAAAGGTTTGAAGTAAAAAAAGGCTAAAAGAGCCACGAAGCTAAAACCAAATCTATGAGGCTAAAAGGAAAAAAAGGCTAAATCTAGCCTCGGAAAAGCTAACCTGGTCATACTGACCCCCATTACCAAGTACTTTAGTCCTTTTTTTTTATATCTCTCGTTGTTTTTGAGAAAATGACCGCCCCCGGGGCGCTGGCCATACCAGGGAGCACTAAAAATTTATTAAGTGGCTAAGTTAATAAAAGTTATGACTTCAGTTTTACTAAGGAAAAATGAAAATTCAGTCCAGATTTTAATTAGTAATTAATTGAATTAAGATAAATATAAACAAACAGTACCACTGATAGTACCACATTTTACGGTTGATACTAATTCGAGAACATGCCACATTCTGATCTAATTTGTCAGTAGCTCCATAAAATATCATCAAAGCCGAAAAATGAAAGCGCACTGAAAAAAATTTTAATATATTTGCTAAATCTTAACAAATGTGCACAAAACAGTTCATGTAAAATCCTGTGAGCATCTGTGGGGCGTCTCAGAAAATCACTCTCGAAACTTCATAGAAATATTAAAAACAACTTTTGGTTTTTCATATAAAATTGACAAATTCATACACTATAAACAAAAAACCACACATTTTGAAGAAATAACTACACGAACTTACTTATTATTTTGCGACAATTTAAGAAATAAACTAAGGTTACGAGGTGTGTTCAAAAAGTATCGCGAATTTTGTGTTTTTTCAAAAATTATTTATTTATTCATGAATATCTATTTTGTCCCCTTCAAAGTAATCCCCATGAGATATTATACACTTGTGCCAACGGTTTTTCCAATCTTCGAAGCACTTCAAAAAATCATTTTTTTGTATCTTGTTCAGCTCCTCCTTCGATGCCGTCTTTATCTCGTCAAGAGAAACGTAACGTCGTCCTTTCATGAGCCTCTTCAGTTTAGGGAACAAGAAAAGGTCACAGGGGGCCAGATCTGGGGAATACGGTGGCTGCGGCATCATTAGTGTGTTGTTTTTGGCCAAAAAGTCGCGCACAAGCAACGATGCGTGAGCAGGGGCGTTATCGTGGTGCAAAAGCCAATTTTTGTTCTTCCACAAATCCGGGCGTTTCTGGCGGATTGCTTCGCGCAAATTGCGCATAACTTGCAGGTAATATTCCCTATTGACCGTTCTTCCCTGTGGCAAGAACTCATGATGCACCACGCCCCTGCAATCGAAGAAAACTGTCAGCAAAACTTTCACATTCGACAGAACTTGGTTCGAGCGGCAGCTTCCATTGACATGATTGAGCTTTGGTTTCCACGTCATAACCATAAACCCACGATTCGTCACCAGTTATGACCCTCTGGAGCAAATTTGGGTCGTCGCGGACAGAGTTTAACATCTCATTAGCAATGTTCATGCGATGCTGTTTTCGGTCACAATTGAGCAATTTTGGTACGAATTTCGCGTAAAAATCGAAGACGATCCAAAACACGTGCAAGCAAAGCAGCTGTCAACAATTAACTGAACATTCAAAATGGCCGAGCTTGTCGGCATAAGTGAGAGACATGAGTACCAACATAACGCCACAAAAAATTCGAAATTCGAATATACGTAACCAGCGGAAATTCAAAATTCGCGATACTTTTTGAACACACCTCGTATGTTGAAAACAAAGCACTTGGTAGTGTGGGCGCACTTTACGAAAATATAGTACTAAAGCCCTTGATGTAAATAATTATGTTTTTTAATAACTCGTATAGACTATGCGCTCTAAAAATAAGGCGCTCAGCGTATACAGGTTAAAGTGGCATTTTTCATGTTTCCTTTTAGCGTTCTTACAATGAAGTGAATATTTCTGTTAATAATTGCATTTATTTTGAAATTTTATTTCCAGGACGATCACATGAAAGAATTAAACAATATATTCGCTAAGGTCGATGATAGACGACGGGTAAGTTTTCATTTGCAAATTTTACCGTTTGACAGATGTGTGCGCACCTGAATATTATTTTTCAGGCACAAACATTTCTTAGCTGATTTGTGCTATACAGTGGACGCTAGGTGAGAAACTAACTGCCAATGGGGAGTCTCATCGTCCAGTTTGACAGTAGCAACTGCAAAACAATTACTGATTTTAAGTGTTATTCAGTGTAGTTGACGATGCAGATATATAGAACTGGGGTGCGAAAAATTCGTTATCTCACGTGCTACAAGTTGTTTACGTATTAAATTTTTACGAAGTTTACTTAGTTTTGCCCAGCTTATCCTTAGGCCTAATGTATCATATACAGCTGAGTGAGCAAATGTTGGTGAGAGTAATAGTACGTAGTGGTATCGGCTTAGGACGTCTAACACTCTGTAGTGGCGCCAATTCGTTGGCACTGATACCACGAAGCACTCGTTCAATGGTTTTTTGCGTAGATTACTCCCTGATACCATATTGGTATTGGTGCAGATTATAAGACACCTCGTGGAACTTATACCTTAACCAAACTTTTTTACTTGTCCAAAAATATTGAGCGAAAAATAGTAAGCTTCGGTAATAAAGCAGTTTAGGATTCAGCTGGATAGAGTGGCACCCTTACTTTTCAAAATATTATGTTTCTGCACTCGGGTATGGATTTCTTGGTCCGAAAAGCATTTGCGGATACACCCCTCCACATTTTTGGTGGCGCCTTGGCATTTGCAGGTTAAAGTAAAGAGTTACCACATGCTCCAAAATACCTGTAGCAAACACTTAGGTTGTAGAACGATTAGAAACCCATTTATAAGCCCTCCCCCCTCCCCCCGAATTTCGTCGTGGTAAGCGAGGGGCCAGTTTTTAAAAAAAGACAACACAAATGCTTGAAAAGAATAAACTTATTCTTGTGAGGCTCAAAACCAAAACTGAATTCGTTTCTTTATTTAAAATTAAAAGAAAGTTCAAATGTACAATTACAATAGTGAAAATGCTTACTACTAATTAGCCTGAATTGTTTACTAAAATTGTGTTGGCATTTTAACAATAAATTTTTATTGGGCCGGAAGTTGTTTGCTTATTTTGTTATACTTAATGTGAACTTATCAATATCGTCTTGTGGTGAGTCTGCACTTACATAGGTTGACGACTTATTAGTAGTTGGGGGGTTATTGGCATTATACGTAACTACTCCCCCTTTAGATTAGAATTCTCCTGGATTCTATTATTTAACGGAATTTTTATATATCTGTGTTTAAATACAATAATCAATATTAGCGTAATTATGAGAAAAAAAATTGCTACATTGCATATATAAGATATTTTACTGTGGTATTTTAAATTAAAAATTCTTTTGACATTTATTTTGCTTTTTTCTACTATTTCATCAAATGTAATATATTTAGAAAAATTTGTATTTATTTCATATTTCATGCTTACAATATTTTCTTGTGAATCTTCAATAGAATTTGAAAAATAGTAATCTTTGATTTTAATTGAACAATTCGTGTATATTATTAGATTATTATCATTAATTAGTATTTAATCTTCCGTACTTGTTTGATTTAATAATAGATTCTCTGCGTTTTTTACAATTATTTTATCTATATCTAATTCTATAATTGCCAGCTCTTTATTTTTGATTGTTTGACATGAATTCTTTATTACACAATTTGTTGCTGGTTTCATAATTTTTAATTGCTTATTTTCTTCAAATTTAAACATTTTGTTATTATATTCAAATATTTCAAATATATTTAGAAAAATTTGTATTTATTTCATATTTCATGCTTACAATATTTTCTTGTGAATCTTCAATAGAATTTGAAAAATAGTAATCTTTGATTTTAATTGAACAATTCGTGTATATTATTAGATTATTATCATTAATTAGTATTTAATCTTCCGTACTTGTTTGATTTAATAATAGATTCTCTGCGTTTTTTACAATTATTTTATCTATATCTAATTCTATAATTGCCAGCTCTTTATTTTTGATTGTTTGACATGAATTCTTTATTACACAATTTGTTGCTGGTTTCATAATTTTTAATTGCTTATTTTCTTCAAATTTAAACATTTTGTTATTATATTCAAATATTTTTTCAATATTTCATTGTGCTCTTTATTGGGTATTGGAATGATGTATCTAATTTTAACATTTACAAAATTTGTTGGTATTTTGATTCCAAGTATTAAATACGAGTATACGGCGGCCGCCGTGGTGTGAAGGTAGTGTTGCCGGCCTACCACACCGAAGGTCCATGGTTCGAGCCCTGGTACAGGTAACATCAAAAGTGATTTGAAAAAAGTTTTTCAAAACGGGGTCGCCCCTCGGCAGTGGTTTGGCAAACTCTCCGAGTGTATTTCTGCCATGACAGGCTTCTCAGCAAAAATTCGTCTCCTTTGTAGATGCCGTTCGGAGTCGGCAAAAAACTGTAGGTCCCACCAATTTGTAGGGAAAATTCAAATCGGCACACCACAAATTGGAAGAGAAGCTTGGCGCAAAAATCTCTTAGGAGGTTTATGATGATATACCTGTTGTATATCGCGCCATAGAGATAGAGAGATATGTTATTGAAAAAGGCTGTTCCTAATTGCATATACTTTAACTTTGTATAGTCAATATCGTATTTTATTATTTCCTAGCTCGTCAAAATATTAGGATGCAAGATATTGTATTTTGATGCTACTATATTGTCCTGAATGTCTTGTATTCTACTTTTTAATGATTGAATTTTAGTTAATTGTTCTAAATATAAATTTCTCTCCCGTTCTTCATCAGCCCATTTACGTATGGCATTGAATTCCTGTTCTAACTTACTCCTATCGCTACTTATCGTTTCATGTAACTGTTCAAATGAATTTTCAAAATAGTCATTAATTTGTATTTGTTTATTAATTTTGTCGTCTGATTGAGTAAGATGGTTTTGTATGTTTTGTCTGTCCTCTTCGTCCATCGTACCAAATATCCATTTTGATAAAGTACCTACACCGTTAATTAGTCCACGTTTCGGTCTATTTTTTCTGGGTATTAAAGTTAATAATTTGTTTCTGGCGTCTAATAATTCTATTTGCAGTAAGTCTTTAAAATTTGATTTCATTAATACAACATTGTCTGTCATTTCATTTAATATATCTTCTATTTTATGTACGTTTATTCTATGTATTACTATTTCCGTGTCCTTAACTATTTGCTCTTATTTTATCTGAATATCTATAAATCCGTTTTGGTCCTGTATTTTAGTCACATTTAAATTTGCGTTAGTTTGGGGTATCCACATTGCCATCAACAGCGTGAGGATCATCAATATCTGTAAATTTTCGAGGTCGTTTAATATTGCATGGGTGAACATTTTGTAAATGTTTTTTCTTACACCTAGGTTGCTCCTTATGCCTAACTGCTTTGTAATTCTTAATAAATCCCTCTTTCCTTCTTTCGACATAGTTTTCTCTTTTTGCATTGACCCTAGCAACATTTTTCTTTTTAACTGATAGTAGGTTTTTCTTTACTAAATTCTGATCTACTTTATTCATCTGTACCTCGTTCGGTGTGCATTTTGTAGCGGAATGAAATCTATCATTATAATTTCTAATAGCTTCATGGATAAGTTGTTTTATTGTTAATTCTTTATTCAATTTGTATAAAATTCTTAATTTTTCTGTTATTGTGTTATGGAACCTTTCTATATCGGCGTTTCCTGTATGACTGTTGGGTTTTGTCAAATGAATTTCGACATTTTCATTGTCCAGAAATTCTTTTATTCTCAAAGTTTTAAATTCATTGTCCGCTACTAATTTCCTTGGTTTCCCTAATTTAGAAAAGTTGTCGTTCAATAATCGTTACATGATTTCTGTCATTTAGTGGGTATGCCGCACCATATTTAGAAAATTTATCTATGACTGTTAAAAAATTATGTCCTTTTATAACGTAAGTGTCTACATGAATAATGTCATTTTTTTCTATTGGAGTTTCAGTGAGATTAAACTTTGGTTTAACTGGATTTCTGTCATATTTCACTTCCTAGCATATGTCGCATTGGTTAATAGTTTGAGATAATATATTTTATTTTTTATTTGGTTGTATGTTTGTTGTATACCTGAGTGAAGGCTTACTCTAAGTGATATAATGATATTTGTTTTACAGCTTCTACTTCTGTTTCTAAATCCTGTGCTCTCATTGTACACTTGAAAAATTTTATATTTGAATCATTGGAAAACATTGAAATTAGTTTTTCCTGTTCTATATTGTAGCTATGCTCAGAAATTTCGGAGTATATACCTATAACCCCTTTTGTGATATAATTTCGGAATATTTCTCCTAGTCTATCGAAATCACTTTCTGTTATAAAAATAATTTTTTTCCATGTAAACATTTAAATTCTTCTACTTTACTATTGGTCAAAATGATTTGTGTTTTATATTTGTTCACAATTTTCTCTTTAATAAAAAAATGGTCCTGCAGGTTTTCTTCTGCTGAATGCTTTGTTGCTATTGTTTCGTTATCTTCTAAATTATTTTCTTCATTTATACCTGACTGTAAATAATTTTGATTTACAACAGTAATTTGGTTATCCTTTCCATCAAAATTTCCTTCTTCCGCGTTATCTGTATTATTTTCTAGTCTACTTAAAAAATCTGCTACTTGGTTTTCTTTTCCTTTCAAATACTCTATATTAAAATCGTATTCTCCTAACTTTAGAAGCCATCTTTGATGTCTTGGTGACATATCCTTTTCTTTATATTTGCTATGGAGAAATTTAATTGGTTGGTGATCTGTTAAAATTGTAAACTTTTTCCGTATAGATATGGTCTTAAGTAATTTACACTCCATATAATAGCTAAAAATTCCTTATCCGTTGCAGAGTAGTTTTTCTCGTGGTTATTAAGCGTCCTTGAAATGAAACACACTGTCCTTCTTGCGATAATACGGCGCCTAATGCATAGTTTCAGGCGTCAAAGTTAGGGTACCGCAAAACTGGGTGGGTACTAATTAAAATTTTTAGTTTTTAAAATGCCTCTATATAAGTTGGGTCCTTTAAAATAATTTTCACATTCTTTTTCAGATATTTCGTTATAGGTTGGGCTATCTTCGCATAGTCTTTAATAAATTTTCGATAATAACCCGTAATACCTAAGAAACTTTTTATTTGTTTTCCTGTTTTAGGCAATTTTAACGTTTCCATAACTTTAATTTTATCAGGGTTCGGTTTTAGTCCTTCTTCTGTCAAAATATGTCCCAAAAATTCTGTCTTCTAGGACTTTGAAAATTTCCGTTATTGTTTGAACATGTTCCTGTAGGGATGTACTAAAAATCAAAATGTCATCAAGATATACTACGCATGTTTTATTAATAAAGTCACGTAAAGTTTCATTCATTAGTCTCTGGAATGTTGCAGGTGCGTTTTTCAGTCCAAATGGCATTCTAATAAATTCGTATAGGCCATGTGGTGTGGCAAATGCCGTCTTTTCCCTATCTTGTTCTCGTATTAGAATTTGATGATAACCCTTTGCTAAGTCCAGTGTTGTAAAATATTGAGCTTTTCCTAACTTGTCTAAAATGGACTCAATGTTCGGAAGTGGATACTTGTCGGCTATGGTTACTTCATTCAACTTTCTGTAAGCTATGACAATCCTGTATTTTCGTTCTCCTGAATTATCCATCTTTTTAGGTACAACAATTAATGGGCTAGAGTATCGTGAACGACTTTTTCTAATAATCCCTTGTTCTCTCATTTCCCTTATTTGTTTTCTAACCTCTGCTTCATATTCATGAGGATGTCTGTATAATTTACTGTTAATTTGTTCCTCTGTCGTAGTCCTGATTTCATGTACAACCTTCGTTGTGCTTGTTAACTGATCACCTTCCTTAAAAAATAAGTTTTTGAATCTTTTTATAATTTTTCTCATCTCTTCTTTTTCTTCTTTGTTTAAATGTTCAAGATTTATTCTGCTCCAGTCAAAATCGTTTGCTTCTGAAGTATGAATTTCAAGATTAGTATACGAATTGTTTTAAAAAAAAGTAATCTTTTCATTAAGTGTTATACATCCATCTACTAAATTTATTGTTGTATTAAAGCAATTCAATAAATCAATACCTATAATAAAATTATATTTTCTTCCTTTTAATGGAGTTACTTTCCATTTAATTTTTGCATAATATGGTAGGTTAAATTCCCTAGGTTAGGTGCCTCTGTCAGCACTTCATATCTAATCACATAATTTTTCGTTATTGTGCTAAACGCAATTGATTTCTTTAATAAAACTTTTTCAAAATCATTTATACTGCTATCTATTAAGCTTATACTTGCTCCTGTATCAATTAGAGCTTTATATAAATTTTTTCGAAACCTGAGTGTTATGGTGGGAAGACAGTCCGAGCTGGTCCCTCGAAAAAATTCTGTTCATCTACATTTTGGATTTGATTAACCTCGTATTCATAATATTCATTCAATTCTTCCTGATTTCTTTCTTTTTCATAATATTCGCAATTATTTAATTCCTCTTTTCTTTCTTTTTTATAACATTCACAATTATTTAATTCTTTTTTTCTTTCAATTTTTTCTAAATTATCAACCTCCATAAGTTCCGCAGGGTCTTGGCAGGAATTTGGCCTAGGGTGCCCTACCTCTTGTGGGCCCCTGTGGTATTGACCTGAATTATTTCGATACCCTTTATTTTGGTAATTATATTGAGGACCCTGCCTCCTTTGTAACGACATATTTTCTCTATTCTGATATGCATTTTGTTGATTTTGCTTCACTTGCCCTGAGTTACCTTGCTTGTTGTAGTACGCTTGATTTTGCCTAACATGACCTGAATTTTGCTCTATATTTTTACTATTGAACTGTGGGGTTTGATTGTAATTCCTATAATCAGTATTTTGATTTCTCTTTGGCCATTCTCTATAGTGTGGTCTTTCTTCCCTTTTATTTATTTTTCGGTATTCTGGTCTTATACAAGTATCGTCGAATCTTCTTTGGTTCATGCTTGATATGATTTGACCTAGCTCCCTACATTCATAGATTTTGTCCAACAAGGTCCCTTGTGTCATTTCTTTTGTTGTATTTATGTATTTATTTATTTATTTATTTATTTATTACGGTCTAAAAAGTACAAGCTTTTATACAGACTAATTAAAAATAGAAAACAATTCCAGTTAAAATTTATATAAACTGTTTTTAAAATTAAGAACGTTGCTGTATCGATTTGCTAGCTGTACAGCTCTGGCTACTGGTCCATTCATTGCATAATTGGTTCTATGAGTAACCTCGATAAACAACCTATTATGTCGTAACTCGCGCGAAGGGATATAGTAGATGAATAGATTTGACAGTTCAGCACAGTTGACATTACCATTAATTACATTATAAGCTAACATGAGTGAGATACAAGTTCTCCTTTCACACAAAGCCTGGAGGCCGAGTAGTTTACGCCTGCTGTCATAGGATGGAAGGCCATTGGGCCAATTAAACATATGTAGAGCGATTCTACTAAATAATTTCTGAATTCTTTCAATTTTATATGAACTCCCTTCATAAAATGGATTCCATAGTATCGAGCAATATTCCGGACGACTTCGTACCAAAGCGGTAAAAAGTGCTTTCAGCGTCATTGGATCCTTAAAGTCTCCAGAATTACGTCTTATAAATCCAACCATTGCAAATCCCTTCGAAGCTATAAAGTCAATGTGACGAGAGAATGAGAGTTTGGTGTCGAAAATGACACCCAGGTCTTTAATCTCATATGAACGACTTAAAGGTTCGGCATTTAAATTGTAATTGAAATAAGTTGTAGTTGACTTTTTCGAATATGAAACAACGCAGCACTTATTTACATTCAAAAACAAATTATTGTCAATACACCATTCAGCAAAAGAATCAAGGTCTGATTGTAAATTGGCACAGTCGGAAATATTACGGACTGTTAAGAACAATTTGACATCATCTGCAAAAATTAGGCATTTGGCGAAGTTGAAACAATTAGGCAAATCATTAATAAAAATCAGGAATAATAAAGGGCCGCTATGGGTTCCCTGCGGAATTCCCGACCAAGCGTCGATATATGACCTCCCCTGTAGTAAACAATTAGTTCATCTGACTTATATTTAATTTTTTGAATCTCTATCGCTAGTTCACTTACCGAGTTTACCCTCAGCGACGTTATTTTTCTATAGATCTCATGCGGCTCCGTGTCTGGTTTGAACCGCATCTTCAGGGCTTCCTTTATGCACCTACAGTTGTCTGGTTGTGGGATGTTTATAATTGTATTTTTCGCTTCACCCTGTACCAACTTATAGAATATCATCCTTGTTGCTTCTTTCTTTAGGTCCTCGTCTGATATTGTAGACAGTAGGTACTCACTACTGCTGAAGAATGAGTTAACGGATACATCCCCGTATCCTGTGAAGATTGGCAATTGGGCTATGTTTTTGAATAGGCGATCTGTCCTGTTGTAATCAGGGGTTTGTCTGTGTTGTAACTCAAGATAAGCGTTTCTGAGCTGTTCCAGCTGTTGCTCCCTCCTGGCGAGCTCTTCCACCAATTCTAAAGGCGGAATTTGAGGTTGGTCCTCAGCCTTGTATCAAACTCTTGCTGTCTTCTCGATGTAATTTTGCCTCTTGCTTTGTGGGTGGCGGCTTAAATTGGGTATTAAGCCACTGCACTACCACTTTGTTTAATTTCAAATTTATACGTTTATGGGTGGTGGCTATAATTCAATATTATGCCACTGCACTGCCACTTTTTCTTAGAGTTTGTTTGTGGACAGCAGTTTATAATCACTGTTGCACTCACTGAATTATTTAGTTTCTTATTTATTTTATATCCTAGAGGGTCCGGTCAACTCCTGAGTTGGCTACGGAATCGCAGGATTATTTTAGTGTATTACAATATTTATATTATACCGAAAACCGTTATTCCGAATTTTGTTCGTATCGCGATCCTTTTCTTACTAGTAAAGGACTAAAGACTGCGCCAATTTCGTCGTGGTAAGCGAGTGGCGAGTTTTTAAAAAAAGACTTAACACAAATGCTTGAAAAGAATAAACTTATTCTTGTGAGGCTCAAAACCAAAACTGAATTATTTTCTTTATTTAAAATTAAAAGAAAGTTCAAATGTACAATTACAATAGTGAAAATGCTTACTACTAATTAGCCTGAATTGTTTACTAAAATTTTGTGTTGGCATTTTAATAATTTTTTATTGGGCCGGAAGTTGTTTGCTTATTTTGTTATACTTAATATGAACTTATCAATATCGTCTTGTGCTGAGTCTGCACTTACATAGGTTGACGACTTATTGGTAGTTGGGGGGTTATTGGCATTATACGTAGTTATGAATTGTTCCAATTCAATGAATTTTCTGTGTTTCTTTTCCACGATTTTGCACGTGAGTACGCACATATATGTATGTGTGCAAATAATTACCACCACTCCATGCTACTCTCATTGACTCGCAAAATTTGCGAGTATATGTACATACATATGTATATGTATATGTATAATTTTAACACCACGCCAGTGATGCTATATATTTGGTCAACGGGAACCGAAAACCCGATGTGCCAAAATTGGTACCATTCAATGCGGGGTAAATAAGGTGACGAAATGTACGTTCGTACCCGATCGGCGAAGATGCCGATTATATTAAAATATATATGTATATATATAAATATAATGTTGAATAAATTTTCAAACAAAAAATTAGGAAAAATTGTTTTTTCGAGCTAAGAAAAAATTTGTTTGGTATTTATTTTTCTCGGGGTTTTGTTTGTTTTCGGAGGGGGCAGGACTGTTTTGCCCACAAAGCAACAAAAAAATAAACCCGAACGTTCACCACCTACACACTCTCTACCCAGCTCGGTACCGAAACAAGTACCGAAAAAGCGAAAATGTCGCTGTGTGCACGACACTAACGCCACTTTTGACGGCGACCAGGCAAGTCAGAATAAGAAATAAATCTCTGCATCAGGGCCAGTGGCGAAACGAAATATAAGGTGATCAACGCAATCAACTTGTCGCTACCGTGCCGTGCGGAAAAACAACTAACTAATTTCAGTAGAATAATAGAATATGATTAGACATATAAGTCGGCATTATTACTATTGCCGTTGAAATTTATAACCACGGAAAGAGATCGCTCGCCACCCACGTATACGGGCGTCCGTATAAACATTCACAAACATTCACACCACCCTCCATTTGCCAATAGACGACCCACAACACGCTCCAATGGACGATCCACGTCGCGCCCACGCCCTGCAAGAGCTGGGCCCAACAAGTGGAAGAGGCCGAACAAGAAGAAGCGTCACTGGACGCAATTGAGGAGGAAGCGATCTCACCCCATGCGTCGGAGTCCGCTTGGACGCCAGAGGACGACTAAATCGCCCAGCCGAGATCGGAACCACGGCCGTTCCGACCGGCACAGGGAGCATCGGACCCACTGCCGTTCCGCTCACTGTTAGCCCACGAGCGGCGCAACCGCGAACGCTACATCGCGCGCTCACCACAACGCAACACCCGCAACGCCGGACATCATATCAACCGTGCTCCACGACGCGCCCACCGAAATAGCGACAAACGTCGACTGGCCACTCAGCCGCGCCAGCGACGTCTCACCCAGAATCGCCACACAGCTACCGACGAGCGTAGACTGGCCTCCCAGCCGCGCCAGCTACCACGGGGTTCCGGCTTCCGCGACGGCCTCAGCCGTGTTCTCTCCCAGGTGGGCCCTCCGTTGCGCCCCATGACCACTCTTTCGCCGACTGCGATTGTGAAGCTGGAAGTCGGTAGGGGATTGCTACGCGTCCGGGCGCTCATTGATGCCTGCTCCCCCCCGCACAGTTGTTGTTGTTGTTGTAGCGAGTACTTAACCTGCCTAAAGTATGTTGTATTTTCTAACAAAAAAGAAACAATGGAGAAGCAAGAACACAAACTTAGACGACAATGACACATACGGGAAGGGCAACACATAAGTTAGCAAATTTCCTTAAAAAATACAACATCAACACAGCGTTCAAAACATCGAACAATTTAGGACGGAAGCTAAGAACCAAAACTAACTCAGAAGATCCGTTTAGCAGCCATGGTGTATACAATCTCACTTGTGAATGCCAGAACAGTTACATAGGACAAACAGGACGACAAGTAAAAACGGGGTTCATAGAAACCATTAGAGATTACAACAAAAAGACACGGAATCCAACCATCATACCAGAGTCCAACTTTGCGAATCGCATGGTGGAGAATAAATGCCCCCTGGAAGAATCAATAAAACAGTCAAGGTCCTACATATACAAGCAAAAGGCCGACGTCTCAATGTACTTGAAAACATGAAAATCTACAAACAAAAAACACTCGACGGTAGAATAATAAACGAACAGACGAACACTGTTTCCGGCACAATATTCGAACCCTTAAAATTAGTTTACAAAAAACAAAGCAACAAACACACACGCACCGACAAATAAACACAAAACAGCAAACGGTCAAAAAGAACAAACGAGCAGAAAAGGTCAAACAACAAAAATCACCAAGTTTTACCTGCCCCAGTCAACCACACAAAAACCGATCGGTGCAAACCACCCCCGTTTCTAAATGTACACACACAACACATTTTATACTTTCATTCTAATACTTTCAGTTCGTATTTGCGTTCAAATAGACAGACCGAAGACAGATAGACGTATCGAGGAACGGACATGGCTACATCGACTTAGCTCATCCTCCTGATCATTTCAGTATACAAACATTTCATGTTCATGGAAGGTATGAATATCAAAAAAGATATACAACTTCGCTTTTGCAGTGGGGTATTAACTACTTTCCCGGATATTTTACTTTTCATATACGTTTTAATATACATTAATAAATATATATCTCGATACGTTTATGCCGAATGAAGTAATATACCTTGTGTGCGTAACAAAAATAGATATAAAAAATGTGTGTCTTTTATAGGCGCCAAAGAACTCAACCGATCTTTATGAAATTTTCACAATATATACTTGAGTTCACTGGGTATAGCGTAGACAATATACAGTTTTGGAAAAGTAGGCCGAACCACGCCCACAGGCTATATAAAGTTTCAATTCGTCATAACTCCAACCTTTTTTGGTCTAAATTAATGAAATTTGGATATATGTGTCACTTTAATTAATATCTACATAATTTTTCAAAAGTGGGCGGTGCCACGCCCGCATATTTTGTGTTTTGTTTTCCTCTTGAACTTTCACAATAGGTTCAGGAGTTCGCTGGGCACGACACAGTCTGTATATAGCTGTTGGAAAAGCCCCCAGGTATGTGTAAGCAGTTCGGTATAGTTAGAAGCTTATTTGCTTCAAGTTAATGACATTTTATATATACATAGATGTGTTCTGTGTATCAAAACGCCAAAACAACGTCTACCGGGTTTGCTAGTATATTATAAAATGGCGAAAGCAAACAACGAATTTCAGCATTCTTTTGTAAAACTGAGATACTAGTTTGCGTTTAAATAGACAGACGGCCAGACAGACAGACGGACGGAGAGACGAACATAGCTAAATCGACTCCGCTCATCGTGCCGATCATTTCAAGGAAATTTTTTCTTACATACATTTAATGTTTATGAAAGGTATGAAAATCAAAAGGATATATAACTTCGCTATTGCAGTGGGCTATTAACTACGTGCCCGACTATTTTGCTTGTGTGTTTTCTGATTTCGCTAATTTTTGGCAGGAGTATAACACATACTACTGAGAAGCAGCTGACCAATTTTCATTGAAATATCAAGATTGAATTATAAGCGATTGCCTTTGAAAATAGCAGAAATTTTATGCTGAAAAGTGGGCGGTGCTACGTCTACTTCTTCAAAGTTGACAAAATTTGTTTGCGGGCGAGTTTTTCTTAATAAGCTTATTATGTCTGCAAAATCTGATTGATAAAACTTGCTTGGTTGTAGAAATATAGCTTTTTAAATTTTACAAAAAAATTTTTCAGAACTATGTTAAAAACGTGGCGTGGACACTAACCGATTTCGCCCATTTTTACAGCAAACAGTTACCTTTATATATAGAATATTATCACCAAATTTCGTTTGGACAAATCAATTTTTGGCGGAGTTATGGCATGAAAAGTTTTGTGGAATAGTCCACTATAAAAAAGGCGGGCCATGCCCATTTTCGAAAATTTTAAGTTTTTGGATTTCTTTGTTTACTTAAACTTTAAAAGTGAAATATAAATGATAAAAAGCTATTTTACGCAAAGTTATTGCCACTTAATATATCTACGATCCTCTTCAAAATCTTTCATATAAAAGTGGGCGTAGACCTTAACCGATTCCGCCCATTTTTTCCTGGAACATTCCTTACATACCTGGAAACCTGCGTGCTGGATTTCGTTTCAATATCTTGAACGGTTTTTGTTTTATGATTAATATTATTTATAAATTTGACTAAATCAAAAGTGGGCGGTGCCACGCCAGTTTTCAAAATTTTCTTGAAAAATGTAGTTTATGCCAGAATCTCAATGTATTCACCAAATTTTATCCTTATAGGTGTATTATGTACTAAGTAAACACTTTTTTTGTGCTTTCGAAAATATTCTACATATAAAAAGTGGGCGTGGCTATCATCCGATTTCGCCCATTTTAAATAGCGCTCGGAGATGAGTGTCAAGGAACCCGCATACCAAATTTCATTCAGATATCTCAAAATTTACTCAAATTATCGGGTTCACAGACGGACGACATGGCTTAATCAATTTTTCGTTTCGTCCTGAACTTTTGATATTCATAAGTCAATATCTATCTCGATCCGTTTATACCGTTACGTACTGCCGTTACGCGACTAAAGTTAATATACCTTGTTTGCGTAGCACTACTAGGTATAAAAATGTGTGTCCTTATAAGCGCCAAAGAACTCAACCTACCTTTATGAAATTTTCACAAAGCATACTTGGGCTCACTGTCTACAGCATAGACAATATATAGTTTTGGAAAGATAGGCGGAGCCACGTCCCCAGGCTACATAAAGTTTCAATTCGTGATAACTCCGAACTTTTTTGGTCTAAATTAATGAAATTTGGATATATGTCACTTAGTCAATATCTGCATAATTTTTTAAAAGTGGGAGGTGCCACGCCCACATATTTTGTGTTTTCCTCTTGAACTTTCACGATAGGTTCAGAAGTTCGCTGGGCACGACACAGTCTGTATATAGCTTTTGGAAAAGCCCCCAGGTATGTGTATGCCGTTCGGTATAGTTAGGAGTTTATTTGCTTCAAGTTAATGACACTTTATATATAGATGTGTTCTATGTATCAAAACGTCAAAACAGCGTCTACCGGGTTTGCTAGTATATTATAAAATGGCGAAAGCAAACAACGAATTTCAGCATTCTTTAGTAAAACTGAGATACTAGTTTGCGTTTAAATAGACAGACGGCCAGACAGACAGACGGACGGAGACGAACATAGCTAAATCGACTCCGCTCATCGAGCTGATGTTGTTGTATTAGCGACTACTTAACCTGCCTAAAGTATCACCCCTCATCCAACACTGTCATCAGGCTCTTCTAACGGAAGTCCTAGAAAACTCGCGGTTTCAACAGGGGTGGACCAGAGTGAAATTGCTGTTAGAAGAGTAGGCTTGGTTGAGCAGATGAACAAATGGTTAGTATCGCGGGGACACACGCCGCATGCCGGGCAGACATTGTCGTGGTTCAGTCTGGAAAGGTAAGAGTTTAGTCTGTTACAGTATCCAGAACGAAGTTGAGCCAGCGTGACTCTTGTCTCCCTGGGCAGTTCGCGTTCCTCGTCGGCAACAGGTGGAGCTTGTGCCTGTAGGACTGCATTCACTGGGCGAGACCTGACAAAGGAGTTAACCGACTCCGTGTGGATGAGGCTGAGGGCCTGCTGGTGCACCATTGGATCAAACGGCGAGAAAATGTGATGCCGGATCTCGTCATAGTGCTTACGGAGGTGACTCCTTATTCTCCTGGGAGGCGGATTTTCGTTGAGAAGGTTCCTGTTCGGATGATGTGGTTTATAGCAGCTGAACAGGAATTGCCTGGTCAACATCTCGCAATGCTCTTTAACATCGAGAACTTTTGCCTCACTATGAAGATGGTGCTCAGGAGACATAAGGAGGCACCCCGTGGCAGTTCTGTGTGCGGTGTTTTGGCAGGCCTGCAACCTCCTCCAATGGGTATCTGCTAACCTCGGCGACCATATAGGCGTCGCGTAGCTTAGTGACTTGAGGATTTTGTTACGGCTTTGTACTTTGGTGGCAATCGCGGCTACATGAGCACCGTATTTGAACATGTTATCAAACGTGACCCCTAGGATTTTGGGGTGTGTGACAGTCGGAAGCTTAATGCCGTCGACGTAGGAGTCCAATTCCATATTCGCCTGCGCTATCCACGTCGTCAATAAGGTGGCCGAGGATTTGGTCGGTGACAATTTCAGATTTCGTGCAGCGAAAAACCCGGATAGGGCAGAGCAGAGCTCGTCTACGGAGGGGCCAGTCGCCAGGATCGTGCAGTCATCGGCGTAGGAGACGATCAAGACACCTTCTGGTGGAGGAGGGATCCTCGATATGTAATAATTAAACAAAAGCGGGGATAGGACACCACCCTGTGGCACCCCTTGCTTAATTATACGTGGTTTTGATCTTTCGCCTTAAATTCAACCGATGACTGCCGACCACTCAGATAGTTGGCGGTCCAACACTTTAGACAGAGGGGAAGAGTTGAAACCTCCAGGTTGTTAATAAGTTGCGCATGATTAACAGTGTCGAAAACTTTCAACAGATCGAGCGCAAGTAGCACGGTCCTGTCCTGCGTTTAGCGCGGTGGTAGTGCTATGCATTTTACGGAATCCATGCGCAACAGCACAAGAATGCAGCATTAAGACACCTAGTAGACAGACTCCAAAAAACGCCACTCACTCAGGAATCGTACAAGAAAGAGCTCAACACCATACACAGCATAGCTACGAGGAACGGATACAAAAAAACCCTAGTGGATAAACTCCGAAGGAACCATGGGGCGCATAAAAGAGAAAACGCAGAGGAGAAATCAAAAATTTGGACGACGATGACATACACTGGAAACACGACGTACAAGTTGGCAAACTTTTTCAAGAAACACAACATCAACACAGCGTTCAGAACATCGAACAACGTAGGACAAAAACTAAGAACCAACACTAACTCAGAGGAGCCGTTTAGCGAATATGGGGTATACAAGCTTACCTGCGAATGCCAGCACAGCTACATAGGACAAACAGGACGAAAAATAAGTTCGGGAGCACATCAGGGACTACAACAAGAATCGAATTTTGCTAATCACCTGTTCGAAAACAAATGCACCCCGGCAAACATCAAAAACACAGCCAGAACACTTCACGTACAAAGAAAAGGTCGACGCTTAAATGTGCTTGAAAACATGGAAATATACAAACTAAAGACTTTTGACGGGAAAATAATAAACGAACAAACAAGCACCAATTCTGAAGCAATATTTGAGCCGCTAAAACTAATTTACAAAAAACAAAACAACGCAGCAGGTACGATAACCAAACGAATAACAATAAACGAGCGAACACAGAAAACAAACCAAAAGACGAAAATCACCGACTTCTACCTAAGTAACGAGCTAAAAAACAACCTTCAATAAAGACTATTCAAACACAAGATTAACATTACCTGAAATAACATCCGCAAACTAATTAACGAGCGTTAAAAACAACCATTAATACAGGTACCCGTTCGGAAGCATTCGTAACACATGAACCTAACACACGAACCATATACACGCATATTAAGAGTACCTGGAACAGCATCCAGACTATAAATACATAACAAAGGATAGACACAGATCAGAATGAAAAATTACACTGTTTGTAACAAAACAAAAATTTACAAGGGATGACGAAAAATCGTTCCAATATACATCTAATATCCATCCTGTCGGAAAAAAAGAAAATCTAATCAACTCATGCTTTTGAACCTTATTTTTATAATAGAGTTCTATAAAGCATGTATTCTGTGTTTACGCGACATCAGTAGCCACACGTCCCAATCCCAAAAACATAAAACTCGTTATACACATATTTCCTGAATTGTACATAGAATAATACATATTTCCCATGAATTGTAAATAATTTCATTATAACATATATTATATCACATTATATTGGTGTTACATTATATGAACTCACCCTAAGGTTTAATTATTAAGTTGGAACGATTTCGGACGTGTGGCAATCACGCGTAAATCACCCCACACCAATTCGCCGCACAGATGACAGGCCATCATATTTTTTAGTATTTTTGTTATCCTTTCAATCGGCATTTCGTGCGTGCAAAAGAAATAAATTATTACTGATTGTGATTTGTCACCGATTCACCCTGGTGTAATCAAAAAATCGGTGCCATACTTTTTTCCGCTATCTCTACTGAAACTTATTAATATTGTTATTGTGTGTATGACAGAAAATACTGGAGACACGTACTTAAAGTCGTCGATTTTTCTTTGCGAATATAAAACAAGGTACTCAGAATTTTGGAAATAAAACATTGGCGTGGTAGCAAAACGTTTTGCGTTGTATTTCTATGCAAGAAGAAACTTTATCTTAAAACAAGCCTTTTCTGTAAGAAAATACGCTGAATTGTGCCCAATTCGAAAGGAACAAAATTTTGTGCAATACGAAGAAATAGTTTCTTTTCTAGGAGGATACGAGGAGGAGTGCCAGTCAACAACCCCAGGAGCCAAGAGACCCTACAACCGTGAGTACTATCACCTACATATCTATCTATGTAAATTAGACATGGCCCTTCGAGCCGAATTCGAACCGGCGTCTTATGAATATCACTAGACGACTAAGCCGCCTAGGGGGGGCCGATAATGTTTAAGCGACATAAGCTATAACTATTTATTTCGTCTATTTTATTTGCGCTGCACTCTCTCGTAATTCGCAAGCAGCTTATTAAACATCCCAAAGATATAGTTTATGTTTTGTAATCACAAAGCGGGGGTTTTCACAACGAAAATTAAGAAGCCAATCCCGCGCAATGCCTCAGAGCCAACAGTGTTCGCCCCCAATTAATAAATACAGGGTGTAACAGGTGCCTCGCACCCCCGCTCTACATAGAACAAATAATTTAAATAAATAAAAGAATAATTAAACAAATACTAGAAAAGGGCTACCTATATTGAACATGTGCTCCGCACACCCCCTTTTCCTCTCTAAACCAATAATATTATATAAATAATAAAATAAACAAAAAAATAACTCAAAAAAACTACTCGCCCTCCATAAAGCTTAGACATTGGCCATTGAAGAAACCAGCCCCTGCCCATATAATATATTATAATATAAAATTATAATCCCCAAATTACAATTCGCAACTTTCAATTTGTTGACTCCCGCCAAAAACATTTTTCCCGCCAAAATATTTGTCAATCCCTTAAGGCGAAATTACACACATACAGTGTAATATTAAACCCTAAAATCCCGAACATTATATACCTAGTAGTGATCTATTATGGCATCCCAATTTATGCAGGTCTATTTAATACTTTCAGTTCGTATTTGCGTTTAAATAGACAGACGGACAAACACAAAGGCGTATCGAGAGACAGACGTGGCTACATCGACTCAGTTCATCGTCCTGATCATTTCAGTATACTTTTTGATGGGACTATCTCTTTTTCTTCTCATACGTACAAACATTTCATGTTCATGGAAGGTATGCAAATCAAAAAAGATATACAACTTCGCTTGTGCAGTGGGGTATTAACTACTTGCCCGGATATATTACTTTTCATCCTGAACGTTTTGATATACATAAATAAATATATATCTCGATTCGTTTATGCCGAATGAATATAAGGTATATTATACCTTGTGTGCGTAACAAAAATGGATATAAACTGGGTATAAAAATGTGTGTCTGTTATAGGCACCAAAGAACTCAACCGATCTTTATGAAATTTTCACAATATATACTTGGGTTCACTAGGTACAGCATAGACAGTATATAGCTTTGCAAAAGTGGGCGGAGCAACGCCTCCAGGCCATATAAAGTTTCAATTCGTCATAACTCCGAACATTTTTGGTCTAAATGAATGAAATTTGGATATATGTGTCTTTTCTTTAAACGGTCATCTAACCGCCCGGGCGATTTTGACCGTCCAACATAGCTCGCCAGTCGTTTCTTCGTTGCGCCAACTGGCGCCAACTGGAAACACCGCGGGATCGCATATCGGTCTCCACTTGGTCCTTCCATCGGAGTGGTGGTCTCCCTCTTCCTCTGCTTCCACCGGCGGGTGCCGATAAGAATACCTTCTGGGCTGGAGCATCGTCGCTCATTCGCACTACGTGGCCTAGCCAGCGAAGCCGCTGTGTTTTAATTCGCTGAACTATGTCGGCGTCTGCTTAAAGTTCATACAGCTCATCATTAAATCTTCTTCGGTACTCGCCGTCGCCAACGCGTAGAGGTCCATAAATCTTTCGAAGAACCTTTCTCTCGAATACTCCCAGAGCCGCCTCATCAGATGTTGTTAGTGTCCGCGCTTCTGCACCATATAGCAGGACGGGTGCGATGAGTGACTTGTAGAGTGTTATTTTCGTTCGTCGAGAGAGGACTTTACTTTTCAATTGCCTACTCAGTCCGAAGTAGCATTTGTTTGCAAGAGTAATTCTTCGTCGGATTTCTAGGCTAACATTATTGTTGGTGTTAATGCTGGTTCCCAGGTAAACGAAGTCCTTTACTATTTCAAAATTATTGCTGCCAACAGTGGCTTGGTTGCCAAGGCGCGAATGCGCTGACTCTTTGCATGATGACAGAAGGTACTTCGTTTTACCCTTGTTCACCACCAATCCCATTTTCTCCGCTTCTTTTTCTAATTTGGAGTAAGCAGAAGTTACGGCGCGGTTGTTAAGGCCAATGATATCAATATCGTCAGCATATGCCAACAGTTGCACGCTTTTATAAAATATTGTTCCAGCGCGGTTAAGTTCTGCAGCTTGTATTATTTTCTCCAGCATTAAATTAAAGAAATCACACGATAGGGGGTCACCCTGTCTGAAACCTCGTTTAGTTTCGAACGGCTCGGAGAGGTACTTCCCAATTCTGACCGAGCTGGCGGTGTTGCTCAAGGTCATTTTGCATAGCCGTATAAGTTTTGCGGGGAAACCAAATTCAGACATAGCGGCATATAGGCAGCTCCTTTTCGTGCTATCGAAAGCGGCTTTAAAATCAACAAAGAGATGATGCGTGTCGATTCTTTTTTCACGGGTTTTTTCCAAGATTTGGCGTATTGTAAAAATCTGGTCGATGGTAGATTTACCAGGTCTGAAGCCACACTGATAAGGTCCAATCAGTCTGTTCACATCAGGCTTCAGTCTTTCGCACAATACGCTTGATAGGACCTTATATGCTATATTCAAAAGTCTGATTCCGCGATAGTTGGCGCAGTTTGCAGGATCGCCCTTCTTGTGGATTGGGCAGAGAACACTTAGATTCCAAGTTTTTCAATTCACTACACTAATAAATGCATCGTATTATTTGATTTATAATACATACAAATACTCTGTTGCCCATATCGGACACTAAATCAAAAACAGTCACAACTCAAAATAGTACTCTTTAGTTAGTGCTGTTCAAGCAGAGCAGGTAACACAAAAACAGATATAACAGTATTTTTCCAGTTAGCGAAGAATTTAATTTGAGCAAGTTTTTTGCAGTCGTTAGAGATGTGTTTTGTGAACTTATTTATGAGAAAAAAACGATTTTGAAAATTTTTGAGTTGTGACTGTTTTTGATTTAGTGTGCTATTTGTGGTATTGTAGCTGTCCTTTTATACTTACTCTTTAGAGCTAGTTTGAGTTCGCCTAATGTTTGGGGTGTGTTAATTGAAGTTACATTTGTTTGCACCGTTTGACTCAGTTTCACGTAAAGTACAAAGTCAATAAGTGCTGGTTTGCTTGATTCTGTTTGACTCAGTTTCACGTAAAGTACAAAGTCAATAAGTGCTGGTTTGCTTGATTCTGATAAATCACTAAATAATTTCAGTTATTTTCAAAAAGGCATCCAGCTCTTTGTAATTTCCGGAAAAGCTCGGCATTGATTTTTTATTTATTTCTTTACTTAGTCTATGAACATCAGAAATAATATTTCATTTATTACAGTTAAATGCCAATGTAAATCATATTGTTTTCTACAGTGATTGCTGCCCTGATCAAAACAAAAATTTTTTTATTGCAACTATGTTTGCGATTTTTATGCAATTAGAAAACAATGTAAGCATTATAGATCATAAATTCATAGTCCCTGGTCACACACACATGGAGTGCGATAGTGACCATGCTGCAATAGAGAAAAAGAAAAATAAATTTTTAATAAAAATCCACCATCCCCGTGATTGGTACCAATTCATAAGAACAGTCGGAGTAAAGAATAAATTTTTGGTTAATGAAATGGATCAATCAAATATAATAGATTTTGCACACGCATCGAAACATGTATTTACTTGGCGAAAAGTAGATGACATGGCATTCCATTAAATGGTGCCGATTTACGAAGGAATATGGTAACATATATTTTAAAACATCTTTAAGTGCAGAAGATCCTTTCAAATGCATTAATATAACAAAGCGAGGTATCAATTGTGTTAAAATAAAGGATTTAAAAAATTGCTATGTCTTACCAATAAAAATTAGCACAAAAAAGAAAAATGATCTCATAGATATGCTACCGCTAGTGGATGGAATTTATAGAGACTTCTATATGAACTTAAGATATGTTATATTGCCACCCAGATCTAACCGAATACGTGAAAATAATAAATAGTTATTTAGTTATTTCGAAATAAATTGTTCCTAAACTTAACTGAAAAACTTGAATACTACTTTTTACTTATTATATACTAAGAATTTGTTATTGTTTTAAATGAAGAAATAAGTGATCAAAACTGTATATTTTTAATTTAAATGGTTTTTGCCAGAGAATAAAAAAAACCTCCTATCGTCATTTACGTACCAGTTCCAATTTTAACAGAATCTATTCTGTCCACTTACAAATATTAGAATTGTCGTCTCTCTTTCGTAACAAGGTCTTAAGTCCAATTAAGGCATCCTTTTTTTTAAATTCTATTTTACAAAACATCTTAAATATAACAACAACAAAAAAGAATACTTTCAAACAAAATATTTTAAAAAATTTGTCTACTTTCTCTATAAAAACCGCGAAGCCTTTCATTGGGTTAAAAATACAGGGTGGCGCAAAAGTAATCCTCCTATCAGAAAATGCTATAAATTTTGCGATGGCCTCTAAAGTTAGTTCTGTTTTGACATTTGTGTAGTAAACACATGCGAAATACACGTTAATAAACAATGTTACGCTACACTGCTCCAGAACGCGGAATATTGCTGACTATTTTTTTGACCAATAATCGGTCGGGGCCAAACTGTTACTGTGAATGGTGAGCGCTACAGAGCAATGATCAACGAGTTCTTTTTGCCGCAACTTGATGAATTGGGATTGGAAAACATGTGGTTCCAACAAGACGGTGCAACAGCACACACTGCACGTGCCACAACCGATATGCTGAACATCGGAAGATTACTTTTGCGCCATCTTGTATTTTCTGGAAGTCCAACACAACACATTTGACACAAAATCGCTTATGTCTCCAAATACGATTTTTAAACCTAAGATGTTATGATAAAACGACACAGATATTCTTACAGACTATGGGAAAATGTAACTTAACTAACTTAAGTATTATAAAATTATGTATTCATGTTCAAAATATGAACAAAATTTGATTTAGAAATAGAAAAATCAAGATCGATCGAATTAAAGAATCTGTTGTATTCAATAAGAGCCCGTAACATTAGAGCGTTACGTGCATAATTTGTCTTACAGTTAGCAGTATAAAAAATATAGGAATACCGTAATGATCTTCAGTTTCTTTGGATAATGCCAAGAACAAGAGTCAAGGAGAGGACAGACCTTCTCGTTTGTAGACTTTTAAGATTTATGAGCAATAATCTAGAACTGTAGGAAGGAACTGGGTCAGAGAAGCGAAGAGAGTTCAAAGCGTTTTTAAGAAAAAACTTTAGGAACACGCTCTATCCTGTCAATCCTAAATTGATGGAACGGACGCCAAAAAAAGGATGCATACTCTAAGTAGATGGGGACGAAAAAAAGAAGTGTGAAGCAATTTTAGGCTATAAGGATTTGAGAACTCTCCACTATGTCGCCTTAGGAATCCAAGCATAGCATAAGACATCGAGATTATAAAGTCAATGTGCCTGTTGAAAGAAAGTTTGGCATCAAAAATAACCCCGAGATCCAACTTTGCAAACGTCAATCTGTGTAGTTGTTTATATTTTTCTCTGTGATTATATTTGGTAAATTGGTGGTATCTTTTGTATTCTAAAGTTAAAATTAAAGTTAATAGAGATAAATATCTAATTGTGCTTCACTACTTGGTGTGAATAGTGTTAAAAAGTTTTGATAGTGATTCATTATTATAAATTCATTTTGTTGAATTTGTGTGTGCCGAGTTCTTTGCATATTTTATTTGTTGCTATTGAAAGGCTTTATTTCATATTGCAATTGTTGTTGTGCTCTGAGTTGCTTTTCTTATTTCTTTTTCGTTACAGCTGTTTTGCGTGGTTTGTTGAACGTCAGATACAGTGTGTTTAAAACTGTTCGCTCAGTACTGTGTCATTTAAACTGTCAGGGTTGCTTTTCTTTAATCCGCTAAATTTTTTTTCTTAACTTATAATTTTTATTATAAATTTATATAAGTATTTATATGAAAATGTCGTGCATGATAGCAAACTGCCAGTTAAAAAGCGAGTCCGAACGCTTTGTAGCTTGCTGGCTGTGTGATGGACTTGTCCACGCCAAGTGCACTGGGTTAACCGGTAGAATAGCTGACCTGCTTAACGAAGGAAAAGGCCTGCGCTGGTCTTGTTCCAAATGCCGGTCGACGGAAGTTGATCTGTGTAAAATCTTTAGGCATATCAGAAACGGTTTTTCTGAAATAAGCAAAGATTTTTCATTGCTGACTGAAAAGTTCCAAAAATATGAAAATATTTTCAAAACCTTGGAAACTTTGGAGACTTCGCCTCATTTGGAATGCCCTGATCATCGCGAAAACAAGCGCAGGCGTACGGATGATCGGCCTACTACCTCAACAGTCCCGAACTTGCCTCAACCCCTTGAACTTATAGATTTGGCTTCTCCAGTTCCTAGTACGGTTGTCCGAGCAACGTCGAAGAACGCCCCTTCAAAAATGTCCACTAGAAAAAACCAGGAAATTCCAACTATTGCAATGGAGTCTGAACCAATCGTTGGTAAGCTGGTTGTGGTTCCTCGCAAAAAATCTATTTTTGTGTCTAGGTTCCATCCAGACACTACCGAGGATGATTTGTTGTACCATATTTCTTCTAAAGTTAAAGATCAAAGCGTAACTGTTAGAAAATTTAATTTCACATATCAAAGAAGTATGTCTTCGTTTAAGATTGATGTATCTGGGAAAGATTTCGATACTCTTTTGGACAGCTCTTTTTGGCCTCCCGGGGCTCTTGTGCGGGAGTTTGAATACAGACCGTATTCTTAAAAGTCAAAATGTAGCGAAAATTTCTCGTAATAACGTTTAGTCAAAAAACTGAGCACTAAATCCATGAATATCTTTTATCAAAATGTCAGAGGTCTAAATACCAAATTAACTGATCTCTTTTTGAAATCTTTTCATTGTAATTATAACGTAATTGCTTTTACCGAAACTTGGCTAAAACCTCATGTTTTCAATTCAGAGTTTTTATGTAATGAATATCAAGTATATAGAAATGATCGCTTGAACAGAGTCGGGGGTGGTGTTCTACTTGCCGTTCATTCCTCCATCCCTTCAGAAGAGGTTAATATTCCTAACATCGATTTCATTGAGTTCAAATGCATCCGCCTTCAACTAGACAACGTCTCTATGTACTTATATGTTTGCTACATCCCTCCAGCATCAGATTTTTCAGTCTACATGCAACATGTCTCTCTGCTCAAAACTGTTAACCTTATGACTAAAGCTTCAGATTCAATTATTGTTTTGGGTGATTTTAACTTACCTCATATATCGTGGAACATATCTGATGGTAACATTATTCCAAATCCGTCCAAACTGGGGTTCAATGACTTTTTAGATGGAATTTCCGATCTTTGCCTTAATCAAATAAATGTTACCGCTAACAAGTTTGGGAAAGTCTTAGATTTAGTGTATGTTAATGATATAAACCAATTTTCTGTAAATCGTTGTGATCCGTTGGTTTTACCAGAAGACCTTTACCACCCTTCTATGGAAATAGTCTACGAAACCATAAGTAATGGCCAAGGCACTCAATGCTACTCATGTAGTAGCTTTGATTATAACTTTTCCAAAGCAAACTACAAGAAATTAAATAAAGAAATGTCTAAATTAACTTGGCCTGAATTTGGTTGTGATATCGATCTAAACGTCTCACATTTCAATCACACTATTTACTGCCTATTTGAGAAGTTTATTCCTAAACGTAAAGTAACTTATGATCATCCTACGCAAGCTTGGTTTACTAAAGAGCTTAAGGCTCTTAAAAATAAGAAAACGCGATCATTTAATTTATATAAGAAATCCGGATTAAATAAACATTACCTACTGTATTCCATTCTACGTCAGAAGTACATAGATTTAAATAAGAAGTGCTATAAAGCTTATATCTCTAAAACGAAAAGAGACATTATTCTCAATCCTAAGTCATTTTATGGTTTCGTAAATTCTAAACGTAAAGTATCAGGGTTTCCCTCAGCCATGAAATATCAAGACATTATATCTAGCGATAATCAATGTATCGCAAATTTTTTTGCTCAATTTTTCACTTCTAACTATTCTGCTGTCACCAATTCAAACTTTCAAAACTATCCCTATAAGCTACACGGGACAAATTCAATTAATTCACCAATTATATGCGCCAAAGATGTTCTAATTTACCTTAAAACCTTAAAAGAAAGGTGCGAACCATATTTACCAACCCCTTACCAATTTGTCCAATCTATCACTAAAGTGTGGTGTTTTTCCAACTGCGTGGAAAGAATCGTTTCTTCTACCGCTGCATAAAAGCGGGAGTAGGTCTTCTATAGAGAACTATCGTGGCATCGCAAAGCTTTCTGCCATCCCAAAATTGTTTGAAGCTATTGTTACAAATCAACTTACGGGTCCGATCTCTACTTTGATAGCTGACTGCCAACACGGGTTCAGTAAGGGAAAGTCCACAGTTACGAATTTACTTGAGTTTACCAGTCATGTCTCAAATGGCTTTAGAAAAAATCTGCAAACCGACGTTATTTATACGGATTTCAGCAAAGCTTTTGACAAAGTGTGTCACTCATTACTTATTCATAAACTCGATCAGTTGGGCTTCCAGCCGGGTCTCAATCGCTGGATCTCTTCTTACCTTAGTGACAGGACACAAAGAGTAATGTTCAAAAATTTAGTATCCGATGTCATTTATGTCTCTTCGGGGGTTCCTCAAGGAAGCCATCTTGGCCCGATTCTGTTCTTGTTGTTTATAAATGATATTTCTACAATAATAAAATTTTCAAAAATGTTAATGTATGCCGACGACGTAAAGCTTTTCATGTCATTCGCGTCATTTGAAGATAGAAATAAGCTACAATCAGATCTAGATGCACTAGTTACTTGGTGCGATTTAAATTATATGCCACTTAACCTTAAAAAATGTAAACACATGGGTTTTTCGCGTGGAATTTCTCAGCCGGCTTCCTATACAATTAAAAATTATAGTCTTGAGCAAGTGTATGATTTTGTTGACCTGGGGGTTACTATGGACTATAAACTCAGTTTCAACCGCTATATTAATACAACAGTCAATAAGGCTAGAGGTGTCCTAGCATTCGTTAAACGATGGTCTAAAGAATTTAGCGACCCTTATGTAACTAAAGCCCTCTTCACTACATTAGTCAGACCGATACTTGAATATGGTTCTATAATTTGGAACCCGCGTTACCAGGTTCATGTAGATCGCCTTGAATCAGTTCAAAAACAATTTTTACTATTTGCCTTAAGAGATTTTCATTGGGATCCCTCGTACAATCTGCCACCCTATACGAATCGTTTAAAACTCATTAATCTACACACACTTTCTAGTCGGAGGGAAATGCTTGGAATTATTTTTATGATTAAATTGCTAAATGGTTCACTATCCAGCCCATTTCTTCTAAGTGAAGTGAACTTCAATGTACCGTCTCGTCCTTCAAGGCATTTTAAACCTCTAGTCTTAAAACAGTGCCGAACCAATTTTCAGTTAAATGAGCCTTTTCGCTGTTTGTGTCAAGATTATAACTCTCTTTCTGGTAGATTTGATATTTCAGACTCGCTTTTCAGCATAAAAAAATCAATTCTTTCTGCCCTAAATTCATAGCTACTAATTGTTTTTTATTCTTTGACTTCTATTTTAACTTTTAACAATAATTTTATTCTGTTAACTAGTTATTTCTTAATGTATAATCTATCCTATATCTACTTTACTTAGCTGATGAGGTTTTCTCTGTAGCTGAGCAGTTTTAGATCTCGACGATTAACAAACCAAAGCCTTTCAACGACTCGGCACGAACGAATAATCCGCGCGTTATGCGGATGCGCCCCTCGCGCCGGTCGGGCGGGATATGGTGGGTAATCCGTTGGGAATTATTATTATTATTATTATCCTTGATTTCACTAGTTGTTTTTAGTGCAAGCTCCGAGATGTTGTAAGATGTCGTTAACAAATTAACAGACTTGGTAAAAGAGACATGGTAGCATTTACTTACGTTGAGCGGAAGGTGTGACTTTAGGCACCACGAGTATAAACTATCAAGATTGCTTACTGTCAGGAATATCTATCTTTAAGTCATCAGCATATAAAAAAGTGGCATGACTGAAAACATAAATAAATATCATTGATAAATAGTAGAAAAAGCAAAGGACCAAGTATGCTACCTTGTGGGATCCCAGATGTCGCAACATAAACATCGGAAGAAACATTATCTACAATTATCGAGCACCGCCTATGACATACGTACGAGTATGTCTTAACCCACATTAAAAAAATTAAATTGAAGCCAAGACGCCCAAGCTTTTCAATGAGGGTCTTATGAGACACTTTGTCAAACGCTTTGAAAAAGTCTGCATAGATACAATCTATCTGAGATCCGTTTGAAAAGCCGATGTGCAATACTCGGAAAAACTGCCAGGTTCGAGACAGTCGAACGTCCAGGAATAAAACCTGCTGATTGGGGATGATCAAACTTTTGACTGAAAAGTACATTTTGTCCTTGATAAAACTTTCAAAAAGGCTTAGAGACATTAGATAGTTTGGAGATAGGCCTATAATTGGTAATTTTATTTTTGTTACCACTTTTGAGAACTGGGGTAAGAGAAGCCAATTTCCAAGCATCTATAAAATCACCAGTAGGCAATGATCTGTTAAATATAATTATTAGCGGCGAATTAAATTCTGGACAATTTTTTAGTAAAAGCGCTGATATGCCATCGATATCAGTACGTAAAGAAGGCTTCAGCTGTAGAATACCATTGGCAACATCATCATATTAAAGACACAGCTACCCAAATCAAATGTGATATTTGAGTTTGATGTAAAATCAGAATCCTGGTCTGACTCTGGATCATTACTATCAAAATTAAATTTGAAAAAATGGGCGAACAAATTTGCTGCAATTTGGGTACGTGCAGACTGGATTGTGGAGCAGGTCCTTTTTGATTTCGCAAAATCCCAAACGAGCTAGGGATTTGAATTGAGGTTATGGTCAACACAACAAAGTCACAACGGGCATAATTCTCTCTCTCTCTATGGCGCGATATACAACAGGTATATCATCATAAACCTCCTAAGAGATTTTTGCGCCAAGCTTCTCTTCCAATTTGTGGTGTGCCGATTTGAATTTTCCCTACAAATTGGTGGGACCTACAGTTTTTTGCCGACTCCGAACGGCATCTACAAAGGAGACGAATTTTTGCTGAGAAGCCTGTCATGGCAGAAATACACTCGGAGAGTTTGCCAAACCACTGCCGAGGGGCGACCCCGTTTTTGAAAAACTTGTTTCAAATCACTTTTGATGTTACCTGTACCAGGGCTCGAACCATGGACCTTCGGTGTGGTAGGCCGGCAACACTACCTTCACACCACGGCGGCCGCCAACGGGCATAATTGAAAGATGTAATATTATGTGGGGAAATTTTTGAGAAATGATAAAACTCAACTTTGAGGGCAAGGAGAACATGATGTAGACCTGGAGCTGATATTATAGCAAGGCATTCAGACAGACAATTTTGAAACATATAGGGAAAACTACTCAAAGATTCAAAATCTTTTAAATTCTAATTTAACTTCTTTTGATATTTCCTGTTTAAATGATGTGAAGCTTTTCTCTCTGATACGAGAATAAATTTGTCATTCGATGTCTATTTACTTGCTCTCAGATCAAGTTTAATGAAACCTAAAGATTTTCTTAGGAGGAAGTTCCAAGACAGCTCAATTAATGCTTATAACCCGGTTATCTTAGAACTACATAGAGCCAACATGGATATTCAATTCATATTGGATACATATGCTTGTTGTTCCTCCATAATAAATTATATTAATAAATCAAATAGGGGCATCTCTAGGCTTTTAAATGAGGCAATGGTAGAAGTTAATACTGGAAACTACACAGTCAAGCAGAAACTTCAGCATATAGGCCATACATTTATTTCCGGAACAAAAATTTCCCCCCAAGAGGCAGTTTATTGCTGCATTGATCTTCATCTTTCGGAAGCTAGCAATGCAGAAATATATATTAATACTTCTCGTCCTGAAGAACGCGTGCGGATGGTAAAATCTAGAGCACAACTTCAGAATCTTGCTGAAGGTTCTACCGATATTTTTGTGGCGGGTTTGTTAGAGCATTATACTGAAAGGCCTACCCTTCTCGATAATGTTTGTCTAACTGATTTTGTAGCTTTGTTTACTTTTGTAAAATCAGCTAGAACGGCACAAGTTAACTCCGATAATGAAGAAGATATAGAAGGCGAAAATTCTTTAGTTCGGGGAGTAGCAATTCCATGAGGGATGGTAGTGGTTATATAAAGAAACGTACCAAACCGTTTTTAAATCGGCCAAGAAGGTTTAGTCCAGACACAGCTAGGGACGATTATTTCAGAGAAATGGTAATGCTCTACCAACCGTGGCGGAATGAACAACGGGATATTATAGATAATAATAATAAGCAAACCTGCGTAGAAAATCGAATTGCTATAGAGGTAAATCGAAAAAAACTGACGTGTTTGAATAGAGCGAGCTCGAAAATGTTCCGAACAGATTACGGGAGGAGGAAATTTTCATACCAGTTGAAATAGATAGGCCAGATATTGCTGACAGTTAGTTCAGGGTACTGGAGCTTCCCGAAACAAACCCTGACATAAATTTATTAAACCTTAATTATAGTGATCCCGAAATCAATGAGAAGGATTCCAATGGCACTCTTAGGCTCATTAAACGTCCTCCCTTAGTTCCCGTTGAGGAACTGCTTGCATCCATTCAGACGCTAAACACGAGGCGAAGAATATACTTAACTCATTTGCTACACAATTTTAAAAGAGATCAGCTGTGGAAAAAGCCGCCTAATATCAAACTCTCAACTACCGTTTTAATTGCATACCTGGATCAAATCCAACCTCTCTGAAGGTACTTCTTTGTGTTCCTACAGGGAATGCAGCATTTGGGAAAGGCGGTTTGATTATTTTATATTTTCACTACCTGTGAATCAGTCCAATACGGAACTACGGCCGCTTAGCAACGATATTGTCAACTCAATCTATACTAGATTATGTGATTTGAAGTTGATAATTTTAGATGCAATTTTAATGGTTGGCGCTCGAATGTTTAGTTATATTGACGCCAGACTAAAGAAGCTTTTCAAGAATAATATTCCATTTGGTAGTATACCTGTTATTGTTTTTGGCGACTTGAAACAATTGTCTCCTGTAGGTAATATATGGATTTTTTCACCGAATCCAAGCGATGCTTACAGCGTTTTAGTCGGCTCGCCATTATGGGAGCTCTTTAAATATTATGAATTGATTGAAATAATGAAATAGCGTGGGGATCAACCCTTTGTCATTGATTTGAATAATATGGCCTCCGGGGCTATGACCAGTGAAGACATATCTTTGATTGCAAATCGAGTCGTTAACTCTGACCAGGTTCCCGACGAAGCAATTCACTTATTTTGGTCAAACGAGGAATCTGCCAACTATAATGCCCTTAAACTGAGTCAAAAATGACTTCTACAGCATTTTTCTCAATTGCGAAAGACGTGGTTAAAGGAATTACCGTTAGTGGCCAAAATTCTGATATCTTAGAACGGGTCAGACTATTCAAAACTTCGGAAACTCAGGGTCTTACGTATAGGTTAACGCTAAAAACCACGGCCAAATATATGATGGCAGTGAATATCAACACGGGAGACGGTTTGGTAAATGGTGCAACTGGCCAGTTTATGCAAATAGATTTAGATTCATCGGTTCCAATAACACTGCTCATGAAATTTTTAGAACCTCCTTGGTTTGATGGCTAGATCGAAAAAGACCCATCCTAACGAACCTTCGTGGACACCTATTGAGAAGACTGTTAGGGCCTTTCAATATAAAAGAAATGAGCAGATAACAATTAAAAGAAACAGTTTCCAATTTTTCCTGCTGAGGCAATAACCATTCACAAAAGTCAGGGTTCTACGTATAACAAAGTGGTTGTTCACACCCGACCTAGAATGCCACGATCATCTTTATATGCAGTCGAGCTACTATTGCTGATGGTCTATTTATATTAGGTAATTTCATTCCACCTAATGCTTTTTGTGAATCTGATTCTGTATTTAGGCAGTTGAATGATTTGACCACAACAAAAGCTTTGGATCTAACATTTAACTTTATGCTTTCTCGAACTTCGAGCATTCAAATTATATTTCATAATGTTCAGAGTCTTCATGCCCACATAAATGATATAAATAATAATATCATGATGCTATCCTCAGGTATCCTGTGCTTTGTCGAGACATGGAGTTATTCATATGAACATTTTGAAATTCCTGGGTTTATTTCACTAAATGCTTTACGGATAGACAGCACCGAAACGGAAAACAGAAATAGGCGAGGCGTTTTAGTGTATGCGAGATCTAACTTTGCTTCCGCAATCGAATTATGTAAGTTGAAAAAAGTTCCACATTCCCCATCAGGCATTTTGAATCAGAGCTGCGAGAAATTCTTACTACAGATCTGCGTGAAAAAAATTTCTTAATTTTGAGTGACTTTAATCTATGTGTTACGGCGGCTTGTCGCTTGGTATCTCGAATACCAAGTTATAGTCGCTCGTAATAAAGTGCAAGAGGGAAGGAAATAAAAACTCGTTAGTTCATATATAAAAACAATGATTAACAATGTTTATTTAATTAAAAGTTGTGAAAATGCAAAATGATTTAAATTATTTAAATGGTGTGGAACTTAAATGAAATTGGATGGCATTGAACAAGACTTACCTTTGGTTACTTGGCTGCTGGCGGGTTCTCCGACGTCCGAAAAAGTGAAGTGCAAATTAATAAATTAGTTCGTAGCGACTGCCGAATCCTAGCTCTCGCTATTATCCGGCGGGGAAAACGGTTATCGGTTCTAACCGAGATAAATTATAAGAACTGCTCGGAGTATTAGGCTATGCCTTAATATTTAGCCCAGTGGCCTAAACATACCGGCCCCCTCGCGGCAAGCAATCTCCAAACGCGATCAGCGGCCAAGTCCCGTAAAGGCAAGAAATTATATCAAGAACTTAAAACTATGTGGGTTCCTATTTCGGATCGTCACCCCTGCGCAGCTTCTCTGTATGCGGTTCCTGTGGGTGAAAAGAAGCGGTTAGTAGGTATGGACGTGGGTTAACTTTAGTGCACTATACTTATTTCATTATTTATATCCGCTCATTGTGGGCTTCAGACACTACCAATTCAAATATGGTGACTTGTGTCAGAAGCCCCCCTACGGTCGATGGTGGAGCGCCGCTGACCCTAATGTTACCTTATACGTCGGCGCCTAATGTAAGCCGGACTGGGGCAGACCGGTGGAACTGCGGATCCGCCAGCTTCATAAATTGAAACGGCGTAGGTACTGACGGATCTAGCGAATATCGAACCACCACCTGGGTCGTCACCTCTCCATTTACCCCATATTTTCCGCGAAGGACGATAGTGCACTTCGTGTAGTAAGACGTGCCGGTCCGCTCCAAATGGAGGTCTTTATCGAAGTTCGCGTCGATGATGGAGTTTGAAGCGCAGGAATCGATGAGCGTGCGCACTATGTGCAGTTCACCTGCCGCAGCAATTCGGAGCGATGGCGACGAAGGCTGGCGTTATAGTGGTCGCTAAGGGCGCCTCCCTTAAGCGTCCTGTTCTGAAGCCGGACGGAGCGAAATTGTGAAGCCGATGTGCCGATCGGGACGGACGCGATTCTGTTTGACCCGTGACGCTAGTGCGGTTATGTCTTCCCTTCTATTGACTTCTTCGTCTGCTACCTGTTCCGCCCATGACATGGTTTGCTCCTCGACGTGGATGGAGAGCGCCTCATCCGAACTCGTCGTTGGTAATTGGTATTGCCTCGTCGGTGTGCGTCGAGGTATGGTGCTGTTCGTTGCACCGGTGGAAACGGTCTTCGCTGGGGCATGCCCTCCTCTGGTGAAAGGGCGACAAACAAATAGTGCAGTACCGCGCGTCGATGGCCACCCTGAGTCGTTCTATGTTTGACATGCTCCGATAAATTGGGCACAGCTGAATGCTGTGCGACTTCTGACACAGGCGGCACGTGGTGAACGTGGTGCCCCGTGTCTCAGTTTTGTTGCGTTTGACGCTGAAACCAGTCATTCTGGAATATTAAGTTGTGGAGTATTAATTTGTTACGGATGGAGATTTCCGTATGTCTGGTGGCTTATGGGGCATTCACATACATATACATTTGGTTTTGTCTTATTCGTGCACAAATTCAGTTCGGTATTTTGCGTTATTCATCGTAGTCCCTGTACGCAAATTTGCTAATCATCATGCTCAACAGAACATCTTTGCCGTCCGTCTAACGTGGCGTACGGCTCGGGAGCGTGGCCGGGTATCTGCTCATAGCATTATGCCTATGCTCACGTACAACCCTGTTTAGTCGCTGACGGGTACTAGAGCTGTACAAAAGACTCTATTTTCAAGAAAGTACTCATATAACAGTATTCGGATTCTAGTACTGTGCAAAAGAATGGATTTTCAAGAAAGAGCTCGTAGCTATGTATTCCGATTCTTGAATTTAATTTGTCTTTACCGAAAAAATTTTACTTTGATATGCTTGTTGTTGTTGAAAAACCAACTAGGCCTGCCACCCAAGAGAAATGGAACCGAAAATAAGTAAAAACGCTGATCCGCGCATTAATATTAAGGTTTGAAGTTCGGGGATTTTGCCATTATCTTTGAATGGAAAAATTGGTCTCGGTGAAATCAATACGTTTATGCAGCAGTAGCTAATTGGACTTTATTACATGCATAGCAATAAGATTCTGCCCCTTGATATGAAGGCTGCAAATGTACTTATAAATAAGCATGGAGCATTAAAGTCGGCAGATTTTGTTTGGAACATGTATTTAGTATACCAAAGAATGATATAAATCTAACACAATATTACATGATGGTAAAATACGAACTGGGGTTACAACCAAATTTGTATCCAAACGCATATCCCAAGATTCGAAAAGTTGTACATTTTCAGATGCTTGTTGAATGTTAATAAACGTTCAATATGGCGTTCTGATAGTAGCCGTGTCAATTCATAATTGTTCTCATCAACGGAAATTGCTGCGCATAGCATTTGTAAGTCGTGTCGCCAGTGCCAACTCTATTACGCATGGGAACCAACAAATTCTTCTAGTGTGACTTCTAATGGGTAGCTCATACCGACTTTGACAGATCGGGTCTTCGGTATACGTTTGTGCCAAAATCAGCATCACAAGTATGGTGCGATAGGGAGTCGATAATGCAGTTCATGTTATCCATATACAAAATCACGCTATTTCTGCGTGCGTATTTTGACAGCATCAGTCAAGTAAGGCGAGTTTTCCATTAACATAAAGCAGTGAATTAAATATTAAAAAATTACTGTTTTTACAACGAATATGCTAAGAAAACTGTATAAACGTAATAGCGTGCACCCACTGAATTCGATACAAATATGTGGTTTCAGTTTATGTATCATATAATGAATCCAGCCGCGTGATTGGTGCACCCCAATCGCTCTCCACTCAGCTCCGTCATTAGAAGTTCCTTAGACAGCACCACATGTCTATATTCAAATTTTTCATCATATTATTTATCTGAGTAGTATATATCCTTGCTCATGATGGCGACTGGCTTTTATTGGCGAAGTTTCTACTAATTGAGTTTGGCAAATGTTTTTTGGCGTGTGTTTGCAGCTGGTGCAATACGTACGGCAGGGTCAAAGCACCGGCCAAGAATTGCAATATCGAGAATTATATGTGAAAAACTCTTATGTTACGGCGGATATTCCTTCTTTGGTTTATCAAAAAATTGACAAATACATATGCACCAGGTAACTCGAACTAAACTTCTTATAAAAGAAAACGCTTAAAAGCGGAAAACAGACGCAAACAGTTGTTTGAAGAAAATTTTTAGTTTCGTTAAAAAAATTTTAATTTACAAATGCCGTTTATTTGTTCTCGATTGATATGGGGGTTTAGATGCATAGTTTTTTAACTTTTGCAAGTAAAAAAAAAAAACAAAAATTATTTTGTATAGTAACATTATGTTTCAGCTTTCAGGAGATTTCGTCCCTACAATAGGATATAATGTATTCCTATGCGATCAAAAAAATCTGCCATTTAGGCGTAAAGTAAATTATTATTGCACACTTTCAGTTTGTATGAATTTAAATGAAGGAAAAGAAATTAACATTTCGTATGCTGGTGCGTCGCTTTTCTTAGCTTTAATATACTAAAATAATCCTTGGTAAGAGTTCAGTTATCTTTCCTGATAATTTTTCTGAAACAACTTGTATGCAATAAAACGTACGAAGTTTGTCGTCCCCCTTCCGGCCATAACGTGTACAAGTCAGTAAAAATTAATAGTTTTGTTCTTCACTAATTCATAATAAATCAAAAAAATCTGCCACTATACGCCCAAGTACATGATTATTGCACACTTTTAGTTTGTATGCATTTAAATTAAGGAAAAGAAATTAACATTTCGTATGCTGGTGCGTCACTTTTCTTGGCTTGAATATACTAAAATAAGAGTAAGTAAGAGTTCAGTTATCTTTCCTGATGATTTTTCTGAAACAACTTGTATGCAATAAAACGTACGAAGTTTGTCGTCCCCCTTCCGGCCATAACGTGTACAAGTCAGTAAAAATTAATAGTTTTGTTCTTCACTAATTCATAATAAATCAAAAAAATCTGCCACTATACGCCCAAGTAAATGATTATTGCACACTTTTAGTTTGTATGCATTTAAATTAAGGAAAAGAAATTAACATTTCGTATGCTGGTGCGTCACTTTTCTTGGCTTGAATATACTAAAATAAGAGTAAGTAAGAGTTCAGTTATCTTTCCTGATGATTTTTCCGAAACAACTTGTATGCAATAAAACGTACGAAGTTTGTCGTCCCCCTTCCGGCCATAACGTGTACAAGTCAGTAAAAATTAATAGTTTTGTTCTTCACTAATTCATAATAAATCAAAAAAATCTGCCACTATACGCCCAAGTACATGATTATTGCACACTTTTAGTTTGTATGCATTTAAATTAAGGAAAAGAAATTAACATTTCGTATGCTGGTGCGTCACTTTTCTTGGCTTGAATATACTAAAATAAGAGTAAGTAAGAGTTCAGTTATCTTTCCTGATGATTTTTCTGAAACAACTTGTATGCAATAAAGCGTACGAAGTTTGTCGTCCCCCTTCCGGCCATAACGTGTACAAGTCAGTAAAAATTAATAGTTTTGTTCTTTACTAATTCATAATAAATCAAAAAAATCTGCCATTTAGGCGTAAAGTAAATTATTATTGCACACTTTTAGTTTGTATGCATTTAAATGAAGGAAAAGAAATCAACATTTCGTATGCTGGTGCGTCACTTTTCTTGGCTTGAATATACTAAAATAATCCTTGGTAAGAGTTCAGTTATCTTTCCTGATAATTTTTCTGAAACAACTTGTATGCAATAAAACGTACGAAGTTTGTCGTCCCCCTTCCGGCCATAACGTGTACAAGTCAGTAAAAATTAATAGTTTTGTTATTCACTAATTCATAATAAATCAAAAAAATCTGCCACTATACGCCCAAGTAAATGATTATTGCACACTTTTAGTTGGTATGCATTTAAATTAAGGAAAAGAAATTAACATTTCGTATGCTGGTGCGTCACTTTTCTTGGCTTGAATATACTAAAATAATCCTTGGTAAGAGTTCAGTTATCTTTCCTGATGATTTTTCTGAAGCAACTTGTATGCAATAAAGCGTACGAAGTTTGTCATCCCCCTTCTGGCCATAACGTGTACAAGTCAGTAAAAATTAATAGTTTTTTCTTTGTATATTTAAATTGTACTATGTCACTGCGTATGTATGTACTTAAAAAAGAAAATAAAATAAACGCAAAATTGAAATCGAATAAAGTTCTTCACTTTTTCACATCAGCATCACCACCACCACCATTGCCAGACGCTGATGTCTGGTAAGAATATTGTGACCAGTATTGGTTGGCATCACCGCTCACACCGGCTTGCTGATTTTGCTGCCACCAAGCTAACCACTGTTGCTGTTGTCTGGGGTCGGCGTTAGCCCACTGCGGTTGGGCATTGTCGTAGCCTTGCATATCACCATAACTCCAGTACTGTTGTTGTGCGGCGGGCGCACAAAAATATTATGGCGGCTTGTCGCTTGGTTTCATCTTTTTGTCGGGTTATACAATTAATCTGTCCAGGTGTGCCTATTTCCGATTCCGCATAAGCCTCTAACAATGCTTTTTGTTCCTTTGTAAGATTTTTGGTACCCCAATTTGTATATTTATAATGATCACCATGCCCATTTGCATTTCCTCGTTTCAAACCTTTTACGCGTAAAAACACTTTGTGATGTGAAAATTTTGCAACCACGTATATTATCCACATTAAATGTACTTTGATCTGGTAAGATGGAAACACACGCCTTAGCAACCAGGTCGGTAAGGAATTCTTCCTGCCCATATTGTTTCGACATTAGAGCTGCTTTGAGACAATCATTAACTTTGGTCACATCACGATAATCTTCAACTGTGTGACAAACAAATGTGGGTAATATTTCTAGTGCTAGATCCAAAGCTTTTTCATATCCGTCAGGAATTTCTGAGGTGGTGATTCCCAAACGTAACAATTATTTGGCAGCTTCGAGCAGCGCAGCAGCAAAGATAACCACAAAGTTGGTACCATCACCCCCTTCGGCATCCTGCATTTGAATGCCCATATGTATAGGATGTTCAACTTCCAATTCTTGCCTGAAGGTACCTGCATCATTTGTAACAAATTGCTTGTCAATGCGATTGATAAAAATTTTGTTCATGCCATTCGTAGGCGGAACACATTGTCTGCGAAAATTCTTTACAAGCGGTGATATTGCGGTACACGGCCTCCTCCAGACCAATGTACATCCACGTTCCATCCTTAAGCATTTGAGCTATTCCTGGTGCTTTTGGTACAGATAAACCATTTTTGTTCACAGATTCTTTTGGATTACAACGCCGAGAAATAAATGGAATGAAAGCACTGGCCGATTTTAACCTCACACGCGCCTAAAAATGACAAATGACTTAAAAAAAGTATGCGTTCAAAATTTTACCTGCATCTGGCTAACAAAAACGCCATTGTGGCATTTCGTTTATATGTTCTGTGTGAGCGATGGGTTAGCCCTTCTGCGTCAGGCTCTTCTAGTTGTCCTCGTTATGGGTTAACGAGTGACTTAGGGTGTTTGGTTGCTAAGAGTGGGGGTGGGTCGTACCTGTTTATGTGAGATATTCGGATTGCCACCGTTTGCAAAACCCCTGAGGTAGGCCTTTCAGCTTTTCCCAGATTTTGACGAGTGAGGCACGATTCTCGCTGACGTCGATCTCGGGTGGGTCTAATTAATGCCCGCCAATGAGAAAATGTCCTGGAGTTGCTCCAAGTTAGACGGATCATTGGAGGAGGGGCTTAATGGTCGCGAGTTGAGGCACAACTCAGCTCGACAAAGTAGGGTGCTGAACTCTTCAAGAGTAAATTTGTGATCCAACGCGAACCTTTTGAAGTGATGCATGAAACTTTTGACCCCTGCCTCCCATAATCCGCCAATGTGAGGAGCGCCTGCTGGGATGAAATGCCATGTCAGGGTTTGATGGGTGTATTTGGACACGGTTTGGTTACGGGCGTCCGCTATAAAGGCTTTAAGCTCTGAACGGAGCGCCCTGGATGCTCCGACAAAGTTAGCTCCGTGGTCGGAGTAGATGTTCTTCTGACATCCCCGTCTAGCAACGAACCTATTGAAGGCTGCCAAGAAAGAGGCAGTACTCAGGTCGCTGGTGGCCTATAAATGAATAGCCTTGGTAAAAAAACACACAAAAAGGGTAAACGTAGCCCTTTGAAAGACGACATCGTCCACCGCTGTAGTATTTGATGTCGAAAGGTCCGGCAAAATCCACGCCAGCATTCGTAAATGCTCGGGAAAAGATGGTCCGTTCCCGCGGAAGGTTCCCCATAAGTTGGGTCTGGGAGCGCTTCCGGTAAATAGTGCACACCTTGCAATTGTGGATGACGGAACGCATCAGATTTTTACCCTCGGGATCCAGTACTGCAGGCGTGTGAGACGCAACATGAGCTGGTTTTCGCCGTAAAGGGCTATCTGGTGGACAAACTGGACGAAAAGACGAGTGAACCGACAAGCGTAGGGGAGGATGATCGGGTGGCGTTCGTTGTAGGCGAGGTCATGGGATGCGGCAAGACGACCGCCCATCCTCAAAATGTTATGGTTGTCGACGAAGTGGTTGAGGGTAAGGACGTCACTTTTTGTCCCGATGGGTTTCCCGGATTTTATGTTAACCAATTCTTCAGGATAATGTTTACTTTGATTAACTTCTATTAGACGTCGGGTGTCGTTGCCTTAATTTCGTCAGGCGAAATGAGGTACGACTGCGCTTCGAAAGAAGATTTGGTTTTAGGATTAGTTCTTTGAGAGAACCTCATGACATACGATATAATTCTCAAAGCCCTTGAAAAATCGGAAAATCTATCGAGGATGTCCTCTGTATCTTTAACTTGCGTAAATGCGTGAACTTGCATCCACGTTGCTTCGATGTTTGTCCCATACCCCTTTTCTTGGGTAGGCGATTTTGTCTTGCCTTCTTGTAACCAAGAAGGTCCCTGCCACCACAGAACGTTGTCCATTAAAAACTTCGCTGAAAGTCCTCGGCTGGCCAAATCTGCTGGATTGTAAGTGGACTCGACATGGTGCCGAACTTTGTATCCAACTGTCTCTACGATTTTCGTTACCCGATGAGCAGCGAAGGTCGACCAGGCGCAGGGGGGTTTTCTGATCCATGCTAGAACAATCGTTGAGGCTATCCATAGATGTGTGTTAACATTTCCTAAGTTCAGTTTTTCCCGCACGGATTCTATTGTTTCGGCCAACAAGACAGCCCCGCATGGCTCAAGTCGTGATAATGAAATGGTTTTCACGGACGCTACTCTTGTTTTCGCCGTTAAAAGGTTGACGTGTATGTGATCCTTTACCTTTGCTCGCTGATAGACTGTAGCTCCATAAGGTTTCTCCGAAGCGTCACAAAACCCATGTATTTCCACGTCGTTGGTTGGCGTAAAAAATACCCATCGTGGTATTCGTATGTGGTCAATTGCGGGGTAATCCTGCATAACGGTTTGCCATCGTTCCAAGGTAGTTGCCGACACTGACTCGTCCCAGTCTGTCCCTTCCAGCCAGATGTTTTGCATTATGATTTTTGCTACGATGATTGGGGCTAGCCAACCTATGGGGTCGAAAGTATGGCGATAGCTGAAAGTATTGCCCTTAAAATATCTCGATTCTCGATTGGTTTCGCTATAAAGTAGAAATAGTCAGAATGTGCGTTCCAACGTATGCCTAAGGTTTTTACAGTACTGGAGTCTTCGAGCTCCAAAAAATCTTCATTTAGCAGATCCCTTGAGTAGTTTACTGCAATTCGAAGTCCATTTTCGAAGGGGAAAACCTGATGACTGCAGTGCTTGCGTGATTTCATCTCGAGATTTAATCGCAGAATCGATGGTGTCACCTCCTGCCCCGACGTCGTGGACGTACATACTTGTCCGCAGGATATTTGCAGCTATTGGTAACGAAGGCTCCACGTCATCTGCTAGTTGGTGCATTGGCCTTATCGCCAGATATGGTGCACGATTCACACTAAAGGTTACCGTTTTCAGCTCGCAGACGCTGATCGGATCCTTAGGATTGGTACGAAAAACGTTCGTTTAGTATCTTGTATGATTGGACTCTACCCATATCTGTCGGTACGTATTCCGATACTACCCTATTGTACTCTGTCTGTAGGGCCAGTGTCTTTGATAAGCGCGTCTCATCCTGGTAGAATTGAGAGCAAACGCTCTTTAGAGAAGGTCCTAAGCAGATGTTAGGGAAATCCTGTTTAAAAAGGGGAGGGCGACTGTATATTTTCCGTCGGAGTTTCTGGTCGTTGCGGCCTTGAGGAGTGCCTCGCAATAGGCATTATCTTCATTAAATGCCCTTTTCTTTGGTATATATTCCAATTCCCAGAACTAAGTTAACTATTTGCTAAGGGCTATCTCATTGAAAAATGATACCCGAGTATTGGTTGGGTGATGTGCGTCCACACGACCGGTTAAAATCCAACCGAAGACGGTTTCTTGGGCGAGAAGCGTATTTGGAACATTCTTCCGTATATCGGTCAGAATAATTTGGGGATAAATGTAGCCTCCTAGGATGAGGTCAACTGGTTCATTAATGAAGAACCTTTTATCCGCCAGGATTAAGTCAGGGAATGCCTGACGCGTCATTGCGCTTACTTGACAAGTCGGAAGATCCCCTGTAAGACAACTGTGTCAATACGCACTAAGGGGTCTGTGAGGGAAGCTAATGGGATGTGACAAGACTCTTTAACCTGCGCTGATGGCGTACTATTGATGCCCGAAACTTGGACATGTATGCGTTTCTATTGCAGGTTTATTCTTTTCTTTAGTCCCTCTGTTATGAAAGAGCACTCCGAGCCGGAATCAATCAGAGCTCTGGCCGAGAAATTAACTCCGTTATGGTTAATGTTGACCCGTGTCGGTTCTTATAATACCCCCTTAGTTGTATTTGCGTGACAAGGTGACACAGTACTTACATTTTCTTTTCTGGTTGCAGGTTCCAGCCTTTCCCTATCCTGCTGTGAGCTCGAGGGTCTATCATCTGTGGGTTGTTGTTGTTGTGGTAGCGACAAAAACACTCCCCGAAGGTTTTGGGGAGTGTTGTCGAATTAACAGTCCTTGGCCGGATTTGAACCCGGTACGCTCCGGTACTCCCTTGCGGTACTGCCCGACTGTCGTGGTAGCGATTTATGACCAGTGAAACCTTCTAGGTCATGTCACCCTTCCTTCCGTAAGGAAGGATAAGGTGGGTAATGAGAGGCGAGAGGCATCATATCCGTAGATCAACCATCGAGTTGCATGTCATTACCTTTGTGCATATCAGTCGCCTCTTACGACCGGTATGCCTACCTCGGGCATATTCTAAACCCCTAACCCGCAGGGGCAATCATCTGTGGGTCGTTGCTTTTGGCTGAGCTGTTGCCAGGTGGAGTAAGGTGTTGTGCCTTGCGTGACACGAGCTACAGTTAAATGAACTAGTGCATCGTGTCACAGTATGTCCAGCCGACAGGAAATTCAAGCAACAACTGTTGTTCTTGATGAAGGCTATTCTATCTGCAATGGTTAGCCCTCGGAATTTTTTGAAATTCCGTAATTTGTGCTCTCTACTGCTGCACATTTTACATGATGCTTTTGGGAGGCAGGCTTGGTATACTCCAAGTTTCGCAGGCGTTTCCCTTGTGTTGTTTTGACTCTTGGGTGCCTTAAATGATTTGCTACCCCTGAGGTCCGAAACAGTTTCCAATGTTTGAAAACGGTTCGAAAGGAATTTGTCCATGTCTTCCCATTTTGGTATCTCTGTTTTGTTCTCTATGGTTTGTTCTCATAAAACCAGAGTACATTCGGGAAGTTTTGTAGAACATAGATATGTGATAATTGCATCCCAGTTGGATATGTCAATTTGAAATGCCGAAATGCAACTATTTATGTCGCTTTGAAGCTTTTTGATTGCTGTTCCGCATTCTTGTTCGACTGACGTCAAACTAAACAGCAATTTCAATTGCGTATTAACAAGGATATGCTTATTCTCAGACCTGTCGCTTAAATTTTCCGCACAATTTCCTTCGCTTCCCCTTGTGTTTTCTGGTTGAGGTGATATAGTTTTTCAACCGGGGTAAGGATACATCGGTGTCACAAGGTGGAAGTCGAATGTTTTGTTAACGGCTGGAGGTTTCCGAGACTTTAGCTGTTGGTGTTGCTGGCACTGTTAGCTTTTCAATTTCAGCATTAATGGTGAGCTCAGAATACTTTAGTAGGCAGCTTTTGTCTTCTTCCACAATGACTTTAGCTTCTCTTGCTGAATGGCAAGGGTTTGCTTATCTTGGTCTTGAGGGCTGAAGCCTTGATCAAACTCTACTATGCAATCTTAGAGTCGAATATATGTCTCCATTTTTTTAATGATTTTAAAAATTTTGATTCTTTACAGTGAAACAATAGCCACCTGTAATGATTAGGAGATATAAAATGCTTTGAATATAAGCGCAGTTACCGAAAAGTGGCACAGATAGAAATACTTCTGAAGATTTATTGTATCGTGCAATGGTATGTGTGACACAGATAGAAATCTGGATAGGGATTTAATGTCTCTTTTATCAAGGTGAACACAATTAATACAGTGTAAATATGTTTACGTGGATTATTTATTAAAAATGATTTATTTGTTAACAAAGTATCCTAGGAAGAGGAAGAGAGATGGCGCGAATGTTTGCGAATACAAGGCAAAAAGGAGATATCAATAAATAACACCGACCCTTCGAGAACCCGAAGAGCGAACAACCAAGAAAGTTCTCGGTGCGTAGGGAAGTACCCTGTTGGACTATATAAGGCAGTGACAAAGCAAAGCTGGTTGATCAGTTTATTTTCAAGTGTTGTTCAGTGAACTACTGCGAAGTTACCAAACTCTTATATGTTGGATTGCGTTTATTACTAGTAAATAAAACTAGCTATTAGTTGCAATACATGTGCGTGTGTTTATTCGACTTTATAGTGATCGAACCCAGGATTGATAATCAAGGAATCATCGAGTTCGTCACAATATATCGTTTGAACTAAGTGAATTAATGACCACTAGCCGCCCCACGCAAGTGATAATTTTGTATCACGTATTATATACGGTTTACGACAGTATTTAAGTGAGTGAATATTGTGATATTTATTTGAAAATGCATCAATCAAGTGGAAGTATAAATGGTTGTTGAAAACAACCACAGCAAACATTACAAATTAATATTAGAAGGAAAAGAGACTGTACAGTGCTGTGGTAATGTGTAAAAAAAATTTAAAAAAACAAAAGACGTTGAGCCACTCCCTGTCGGCCTTGAGCTGTGTCGAGGAGCCCTTACCACTGGAGGGGGGAACTTCTCGATAGCCAAAAGGCGCTAAGTGTGTTTTTAAAACACAAAGAACTTCCACTTGCTCTGATCTACAAAGCTATATCACACTTTCACTCGCGGTACTTACCTTGATTATACTTTAATAGAGACTAATGTGATGATTGATGTGTTAGCGGAGGATGTGATATGAATGGACTGTATGATGTGATTGTATGGTAATATGATGCGATTTGTGTGTGATGTGATGTGATGTTAGTGGCTGTCTTTGTCCGTTTGTTGCCGTCACTCGCTGCTATGCTTTTAGCTATGTTGTGTATTTGTTGATTGTTGATTGTTGTTGGATGTGTCTCGCTATATTTACTTGTTGATTTCCTTGAAAGTTAATAAATATTAGCGCTGGTTTATGATAATTTTATTATGTTTTTTTTTGTTTGGCTGGTATTCGCAATTGTTGTGTTTTCCTGGCGCGAATAAACCAAATGTTACAGCGGCTTCTCACTTGGTATGTCGAATACCAAGTTATAGTCGCTCGTAATAAAGTGATTAACAATGTTTATTTAATTAAAAGTTGTGAAAATGCAAAATTATTGAAATTATTTAAATGGTGTGGAATTTAAATGAAATTGGATGGCATTGAACAAGACTTACCTTTGGTAGCTTGGCTGCTGGCGGGTTCTTCGACGTCCGAAAAAGAAGTGATCAGCGGCCAAGTCCTGTAAAGGCAAGAAATTATATCAAGAACTTAAAACTACGTGGATTCCTATTTCGGATCGTCACCCCTGCGCAGCTTCTCTGTATGCGGGTCCTGAGGCTGAAAAGAAGCGGTTAGTAGGTATGGACGTGGGTTAACTTTAGTGCACTATACTTATTTCATTATTTGTATCCGCTCATTGTGGGCTTCAGATACTACCAATCCAAATATGGTGACTTGTGTCAGAAGCCCCCCTACGGTCGATGGTGGAGCGCCGCTGACCCTAATGTTACCTTATACGCCGGCGCCTAATGTAAGCCGGACTGGGGAAGACCGGTGGAACTGCGGATCCGCCAGCTTCATAAATTGAAATGGCGTAGGTACTGACGGATCTAGCGAGGTGGTCGGACTAAGGCGTGAATATCGAGCCACCACCTGGGTCGTCACCTCTCTATTTACCCCATATTTTCCGCGAAGGACGATAGTGCACTCCGTGTAGTAAGACGTGCCGGTCCGCTCCAAATGGAGGTCTTTATCGAAGTTCGCGTCGATGATGGAGTTTGGAGCGCAGGAATCGATGAGCGTGCGCACTATGTGCAGTTCACCTCCCGCAGCAATTCGGAGCGATGGCGACGAAGGCTGGCGTTATAGTGGTCGCTAAGGGCGCCTCCCTTAAGCGTCCTGTTCTGAAGCCGGACGGAGCGAAATTGTGAAGCCGATATGACGATCGGGACGGACCCGATTCCGCGTCACCACGGCGCCATCCGGTAGTACGGTGCGATGGGCGGAAAGGACGTGTCTCCGCGAGGACCCGACGCGACCTGTTTGACCCGTGACGCTAGTGCGGTTATGTCTTCCCTTCTATTGACTTCTTCGTCTGCTACCTGTTCCGCCCATGACATGGTTTTCTCCTCGACGTGGATGGAGAGCGCCTCATCCGAGCTGAATTCATCGTCGTCGTTGGTAATTGGTATTGCCTCGTCGGTGTGCGTCGATCTATGGTGCTGTTCGTTGCACCGGTGGAAACGGTCTTCGCTGGGGCATGACCTCCTCTGGTGAAAGGGCGACAAACAAATAGTGCAGTACCGCGCGTCGATGGCCACACTGAGTCGTTCTATGTTTGACATGCTTCGATAAATTGGGCACAGCTGAAAGCTGTGCGACTTCTGACACAGGCGACACGAAGTGTCTCAGTTTTGTTGCGTTTGACGCTGAAACCAGTCATTCTGGAATATTAAGTTGTGGAGTATTAATTTGTTACGGATGGAGATTTCCGTATGTCTGGTGGCTTATGGGGCATTCACATACATATACATTTGGTTTTGTCTTATTCGTGCACAAATTCAGTTCGGTATTTTTCGTTATTCATCGTAGTCCCTGTACGCATATTTTCTAATCATCATGCTCAACAGAACATCTTTGCCGCCCGTCTAACGTGGCGTACGGTTCGCGAGCGTGGCCGGGTATCTGCTCATAGCATTATGCCTATGCTCACATACAACCCTGTTTGGTCGCTGACGGGTACTAGTGCTGTACAAAAGACTTCATTTTCAAGAAAGTACTCATATAACAGTATTCGGATTCTAGTACTGTGCAAAAGAATGGATTTTCAAGAAAGAGCTCGTAGCTATGTATTCCGATTCTTGAATTTAATTTGTCTTTACCGAAAAAATTTTACTTTGATATGCTTGTTGTTGTTGAAAAACCAACTAGGCCTGCCACCCAAGAGAAATGGAACCGAAAATAAGTAAAAACGCTGGTCCGCGCATTAATATTAAGGTTTTCAGTTCGGGGATTTTGCTATTATCTTTGAGTGGAAAAATTTGTCTCGGTGAAATCAAGACGTTTATGCAGCAGTTGCTAATTGGACTTTATTACATGCATAGCAATAAGATTCTGCCCCTTGATATGAAGGCTGCAAATGTACTTATAAATAAGCATGGAGCATTAAAGTCGGCAGATTTTGCTTGGAACGTGTATTTAGTATACCAAAGAATGATATAAATCTAACACAGTATTACATGATGGTAAAATACGACCTGGGGTTACAAGCAAATTTGTATCCAAACGCATATCCCAAGATTCGAAAAGTTGTACATTTTCAGATGCTTGTTGAATGTTAATAAACGTTCAATATGGCGTTCTGATAGTAGCCGTGTCAATTCATAATTGTTCTCATCAACGGAAATTGCTGCGCATAGCATTTGTAAGTCGTGTCGCCAGTGCCAACTCTGTTACGCATGGGTAGCTCATACCGCTTTTGACAGATCGGGTCTTCGGTATACGTTTGTGCCAAAATCAGCATCACAAGTATGGTGCGATAGGGAGTCGATAATGCAGTTCATGTTATCCATATACAAAATCACGCTATTTCTGCGTGCGTATTTTGACAGCATCAGTCAAGTAAGGCGAGTTTACCATTAACATAAAGCAGTGAATTAAATATTAAAAAATTACTGTTTTTATAACGAATATGTTAAGAAAACTGTATAAACGTAATAGCGTGCACCCACTGAATTCGATACAAATATGTGGTTTCGGTTTATGTATCATATAATGAATCCAGCCGCGTGATTGTTGCACCCCAATCGCTCTCCACTCAGCTCCGTCATTAGAAGTTCCTTAGACAGCACCACATGTCTATATTCAAATTTTTCATCATATTATTTATCTGAGTAGTATATATCCTTGCTCATGATGGCGATTGGCTTTTATTGGCGAAGTTTCTACTAATTGAGTTTGGCAAATGTTTTTTGCCGTGTGTTTGCAGCTGGTGCAATACGTACGGCAGGGTCAAAGCACCGGCCAAGAATTGCAATATCGAGAATTATATGTGAAAAACTCTTATGTTACGGCGGATATTCCTTCTTTGGTTTATCAAAAAATTGACAAATACATATGCACCAGGTAATTCGAACTAAACTTCTTATAAAAGAAAACGCTTAAAAGCGGAAAACAGACGCAAACAGTTGTTTGAAGAAAATTTTTAGTTTCGTTAAAAAAATTTTAATTTACAAATGCCGTTTTTTTGTTCTCGATTGCTATGGGGGGGTTTTAGCTGCATAGGTTTTTAACTTTTGCAAGTAAAAAAAAAACAAAATTTATTTTGTATAGTAACATTATGTTTCAGCTTTCAGGAGATTTCGTCCGTACAATAGGATATAATGTATTCCTATGCGATCAAAAAAATCTGCCATTTAGGCGTAAAGTAAATTATTATTGCACACTTTCAGTTTGTAAGAATTTAAATGAAGGAAAAGAAATCAACATTTCGTATGCTGGTGCGTCGCTTTTCTTAGCTTTAATATACTAAAATAATCCTTGGTAAGAGTTCAGTTATCTTTCCTGATAATTTTTCTGAAACAACTTCTATGCAATAAAACGTACGAAGTTTGTCGTCCCCCTTCCGGCCATAACGTGTACAAGTCAGTAAAAATTAATAGTTTTGTTCTTCACTAATTCATAATAAATCAAAAAAATCTGCCACTATACGCCCAAGTAAATGATTATTGCACACTTTTAGTTTGTATGCATTTAAATTAAGGAAAAGAAATTAACATTTCGTATGCTGGTGCGTCACTTTTCTTGGCTTGAATATACTAAAATAATCCTTGGTAAGAGTTCAGTTATCTTTCCTGATAATTTTTCTGAAACAACTTGTATGCAATAAAGCGTACGAAGTTTGTCGTCCCCCTTCCGGCCATAACGTGTACAAGTCAGTAAAAATTAATAGTTTTGTTCTTCACTAATTCATAATAAATCAAAAAAATCTGCCACTATACGCCCAAGTAAATGATTATTGCACACTTTTAGTTTGTATGCATTTAAATTAAGGAAAAGAAATTAACATTTCGTATGCTGGTGCGTCACTTTTCTTAGCTTTAATATACTAAAATAATCCTTGGTAAGAGTTCAGTTATCTTTCCTGATAATTTTTCTGAAACAACTTGTATGCAATAAAGCGTACGAAGTTTGTCGTCCCCCTTCTAGCCATAACGTGTACAAGTCAGTAAAAATTAATAGTTTTGTTCTTCACTAATTCATAATAAATCAAAAAAATCTGCCACTATACGCCCAAGTAAATGATTATTGCACACTTTTAGTTTGTATGCATTTAAATTAAGGAAAAGAAATTAACATTTCGTATGCTGGTGCGTCGCTTTTCTTGGCTTGAATATACTAAAATAAGAGTAAGTAAGAGTTCAGTTATCTTTCCTGATGATTTTTCTGAAACAACTTGTATGCAATAAAACGTACGAAGTTTGTCGTCCCCCTTCCGGCCATAACGTGTACAAGTCAGTAAAAATTAATAGTTTTGTTCTTCACTAATTCATAATAAATCAAAAAAATCTGCCACTATACGCCCAAGTACATGATTATTGCACACTTTTAGTTTGTATGCATTTAAATTAAGGAAAAGAAATTAACATTTCGTATGCTGGTGCGTCACTTTTCTTGGCTTGAATATACTAAAATAAGAGTAAGTAAGAGTTCAGTTATCTTTCCTGATGATTTCTCTGAAACAACTTGTATGCAATAAAGCGTACGAAGTTTGTCGTCCCCCTTCCGGCCATAACGTGTACAAGTCAGTAAAAATTAATAGTTTTGTTCTTTACTAATTCATAATAAATCAAAAAAATCTGCCACTATACGCCCAAGTACATGGTTATTGCACACTTTTAGTTTGTATGCATTTAAATTAAGGAAAAGAAATTAACATTTCGTATGCTGGTGCGTCACTTTTCTTGGCTTGAATATACTAAAATAAGAGTAAGTAAGAGTTCAGTTATCTTTCCTGATGATTTTTCTGAAACAACTTGTATGCAATAAAACGTACGAAGTTTGTCGTCCCCCTTCCGGCCATAACGTGTACAAGTCAGTAAAAATTAATAGTTTTGTTCTTCACTAATTCATAATAAATCAAAAAAATCTGCCACTATACGCCCAAGTAAATGATTATTGCACACTTTTAGTTTGTATGCATTTAAATTAAGGAAAAGAAATTAACATTTCGTATGCTGGTGCGTCACTTTTCTTGGCTTGAATATACTAAAATAATCCTTGGTAAGAGTTCAGTTATCTTTCCTGATAATTTTTCTGAAACAACTTGTATGCAATAAAGCGTACGAAGTTTGTCGTCCCCCTTCCGGCCATAACGTGTACAAGTCAGTAAAAATTAATAGTTTTGTTCTTCACTAATTCATAATAAATCAAAAAAATCTGCCACTATACGCCCAAGTAAATGATTATTGCACACTTTTAGTTTGTATGCATTTAAATTAAGGAAAAGAAATTAACATTTCGTATGCTGGTGCGTCGCTTTTCTTAGCTTTAATATACTAAAATAATCCTTGGTAAGAGTTCAGTTATCTTTCCTGATAATTTTTCTGAAACAACTTGTATGCAATAAAGCGTACGAAGTTTGTCGTCCCCCTTCTGGCCATAACGTGTACAAGTCAGTAAAAATTAATAGTTTTGTTCTTCACTAATTCATAATAAATCAAAAAAATCTGCCACTATACGCCCAAGTAAATGATTATTGCACACTTTTAGTTTGTATGCATTTAAATTAAGGAAAAGAAATTAACATTTCGTATGCTGGTGCGTCGCTTTTCTTGGCTTGAATATACTAAAATAAGAGTAAGTAAGAGTTCAGTTATCTTTCCTGATGATTTTTCTGAAACAACTTGTATGCAATAAAACGTACGAAGTTTGTCGTCCCCCTTCCGGCCATAACGTGTACAAGTCAGTAAAAATTAATAGTTTTGTTCTTCACTAATTCATAATAAATCAAAAAAATCTGCCACTATACGCCCAAGTACATGATTATTGCACACTTTTAGTTTGTATGCATTTAAATTAAGGAAAAGAAATTAACATTTCGTATGCTGGTGCGTCACTTTTCTTGGCTTGAATATACTAAAATAAGAGTAAGTAAGAGTTCAGTTATCTTTCCTGATGATTTTTCTGAAACAACTTGTATGCAATAAAGCGTACGAAGTTTGTCGTCCCCCTTCCGGCCATAACGTGTACAAGTCAGTAAAAATTAATAGTTTTGTTCTTTACTAATTCATAATAAATCAAAAAAATCTGCCACTATACGCCCAAGTACATGATTATTGCACACTTTTAGTTTGTATGCATTTAAATTAAGGAAAAGAAATTAACATTTCGTATGCTGGTGCGTCACTTTTCTTGGCTTGAATATACTAAAATAAGAGTAAGTAAGAGTTCAGTTATCTTTCCTGATGATTTTTCTGAAACAACTTGTATGCAATAAAACGTACGAAGTTTGTCGTCCCCCTTCCGGCCATAACGTGTACAAGTCAGTAAAAATTAATAGTTTTGTTCTTCACTAATTCATAATAAATCAAAAAAATCTGCCACTATACGCCCAAGTAAATGATTATTGCACACTTTTAGTTTGTATGCATTTAAATTAAGGAAAAGAAATTATCATTTCGTATGCTGGCGCGTCACTTTTCTTGGCTTGAATATACTAAAATAATCCTTGGTAAGAGTTCAGTTATCTTTCCTGATGATTTTTCTGAAACAACTTGTATGCAATAAAGCGTACGAAGTTTGTCGTCCCCCTTCTGGCCATAACGTGTACAAGTCAGTAAAAATTAATAGTTTTTTCTTTGTATATTTAAATTGTACTATGTCACTGCGTATGTATGTACTTAGAAAAGAAAATAAAATAAACGCAAAATTGAAATCGAATAAAGTTCTTCACTTTTTCACATCAGCATCACCACCACCACCATTGCCAGACGCTGATGTCTGGTAAGAATATTGTGACCAGTATTGGTTGGCATCACCGCTCACACCGGCTTGCTGATTTTGCTGCCACCAAGCTAACCACTGTTGCTGTTGTCTGGGGTCGGCGTTAGCCCACTGCGGTTGGGCATTGTCATAGCCTTGCATATCACCATAACTCCAGTACTGTTGTTGTGCGGCGGGCGCACAAAAATATTATGGCGGCTTGTCGCTTGGTTTCATCTTTTTGTCGGGTTATACAATTAATCTGTCCAGGTGTGCCTATTTCCGATTCCGCATAAGCCTCTAACAATGCTTTTTGTTCCTTTGTAAGATTTTTGGTACCCCAATTTGTATATTTATAATGATCACCATGCCCATTTGCATTTCCTCGTTTCAAACCTTTTACGCGTAAAAACACTTTGTGATGTGAAAATTTTGCAACCACGTATATTATCCACATTAAATGTACTTTGATCTGGTAAGATGGAAACACACGCCTTAGCAACCAGGTCGGTAAGGAATTCTTCCTGCCCATATTGTTTCGACATTAGAGCTGCTTTGAGACAATCATTAACTTTGGTCACATCACGATAATCTTCAACTGTGTGACAAACAAATGTGGGTAATATTTCTAGTGCTAGATCCAAAGCTTTTTCATATCCGTCAGGAATTTCTGAGGTGGTGATTCCCAAACGTAACAATTATTTGGCAGCTTCGAGCAGCGAAGCAGCAAAGATAACCACAAAGTTGGTACCATCACCCCCTTCGGCATCCTGCATTTGAATGCCCATATGTATAGGATGTTCAACTTCCAATTCTTGCCTGAAGGTACCTGCATCACTTGCTTGTCAATGCGATTGATAAAAATTTTGTTCATGCCATTCGGTCCGTAGGCGGAACACATTCTCTGCGAAAATTCTTTACAAGCGGTGATATTGCGGTACACGGCCTCCTCCAGACCAATGTACATCCACGTTCCATCCTTAAGCATTTAAGCAGATAAACCATTTTTGTTCACAGATTCTTTTGGATTACAACGCCGAGAAATAAATGGAATGAAAGCACTGGCCGATTTTAACCTCACACGCGCCTAAAAATGACAAATGACTTAAAAAAAGTATACGTTCAAAATTTTACCTGCATCTGGCTAACAAAAACGCTATTGTGGCATTTCGTTTATATGTTCTGTGTGACCGATGGGTTAGCCATTCTGCGTCAGGCTCTTCTAGTTGTCCTCGTTATGGGTTAACGAGTGAATTAGGGTGTTTGGTTGCTAAGAGTGGGGGTGGGTCGTACCCGTTTGTGTGAGATATTCGGATTGCCACCGGTTGACGAGTGAGGCACGATTCTCGCTGACGTCGATCTCGGGTGGGTCTAATTAATGCCCGCCAATGAAAAAATGTCCTGGAGTGAGTTGCTCCAAGTTAGACGGATCAGTGGAGGAGGGGCTTAATGGTCGAGAGTTGAGGCACGACTCAACTCGACAAAGTAGGGTGCTGAACTCTTCAAGAGTAAATTTGTAATCCAACGCGATCCTTTTGAAGTGCCCATAATCCGCCCATGTGAGGAGCGCCTGCAGGGATGAAATGCCATGTCAGGGTTTGATGGGTGTATTTGGGCATGGTTTGGTTGCGGGCGTCCGCTAGAAAGGCTTTAAGCTCTGAACGGAGCGCCCTGGATGCTCCGACAAAGTTAGCTCCGTGGTCGGAGTAGATGTTCTTCTGACATCCCCGTCTAGCAACGAACCTATTGAAGGCTGCCAAGAAAGAGGCAGTACTCAGGTCGCTGGTGGCCTATAAATGAATAGCCTTGGTAGAAAAACACACAAAAAGGGTAAACGTAGCCCTTTGAAAGACGACATCGTCCACCGCTGTAGTATTTGATGTCGAAAGGTCCGGCAAAATCCACGCCAGCATTCGTAAATGCTCGGGAAAAGATGGTCCGTTCCCGCGGAAGGTTCTGGGTCTGGGAGCGCTTCCGGTAAATAGTGCACACCTTGCAATTGTGGATGACGGAACGCATCAGATTTTTTACCCTCGGGATCCAGTACTGCAGGCGTGTGAGACGCAACATGAGCTGGTTTTCGCCGTAAAGGGCTATCTGGTGGACAAACTGGACGAAAAGACGAGTGAACCGACAAGCGTAGGGGAGGATGATCGGGTGGCGTTCGTTGTAGGCGAGGTCATGGGATGCGGCAAGACGACCGCCCATCCTCAAAATGTTATGGTTGTCGACGAAGTGGTTGAGGGTAAGGACGTCACTTTTTGTCCCGATGGGTTTCCCGGATTTTATGTTAACCAATTCTTCAGGATAATGTTTACTTTGATTAACTTCTATTAGACGTCGGGTGTCGTTGCCTTAATTTCGTCAGGCGAAATGAGGTACGACTGCGCTTCGAAAGAAGATTTGGTTTTAGGATTAGTTCTTTGAGAGAACCTCATGACATACGATATAATTCTCAAAGCCCTTGAAAAATCGGAAAATCTATCGAGGATGTCCTCTGTATCTTTAACTTGCGTAAATGCGTGAACTTGCATCCACGTTGCTTCGATGTTTGTCCCATACCCCTTTTCTTGGGTAGGCGATTTTGTCTTGCCTTCTTGTAACCAAGAAGGTCCCTGCCACCACAGAACGTTGTCCATTAAAAACTTCGCTGAAAGTCCTCGGCTGGCCAAATCTGCTGGATTGTAAGTGGACTCGACATGGTGCCGAACTTTGTATCCAACTGTCTCTACGATTTTCGTTACCCGATGAGCAGCGAAGGTCGACCAGGCGCAGGGGGGTTTTCTGATCCATGCTAGAACAATCGTTGAGGCTATCCATAGATGTGTGTTAACATTTCCTAAGTTCAGTTTTTCCCGCACGGATTCTATTGTTTCGGCCAACAAGACAGCCCCGCATGGCTCAAGTCGTGATAATGAAATGGTTTTCACGGACGCTACTCTTGTTTTCGCCGTTAAAAGGTTGACGTGTATGTGATCCTTTACCTTTGCTCGCTGATAGACTGTAGCTCCATAAGCTTTCTCCGAAGCGTCACAAAACCCATGTATTTCCACGTCGTTGGTTGGCGTAAAAAATACCCATCGTGGTATTCGTATGTGGTCAATTGCGGGGTAATCCTGCATAACGGTTTGCCATCGTTCCAAGGTAGTTGCCGACACTGACTCGTCCCAGTCTGTCCCTTCCAGCCAGATGTTTTGCATTATGATTTTTGCTACGATGATTGGGGCTAGCCAACCTATGGGGTCGAAAGTATGGCGATAGCTGAAAGTATTGCCCTTAAAATATCTCGATTCTCGATTGGTTTCGCTATAAAGTAGAAATAGTCAGAATGTGCGTTCCAACGTATGCCTAAGGTTTTTACAGTACTGGAGTCTTCGAGCTCCAAAAAATCTTCATTTAGCAGATCCCTTGAGTAGTTTACTGCAATTCGAAGTCCATTTTCGAAGGGGAAAACCTGATGACTGCAGTGCTTGCGTGATTTCATCTCGAGATTTAATCGCAGAATCGATGGTGTCACCTCCTGCCCCGACGTCGTGGACGTACATACTTGTCCGCAGGATATTTGCAGCTATTGGTAACGAAGGCTCCACGTCATCTGCTAGTTGGTGCATTGGCCTTATCGCCAGATATGGTGCACGATTCACACTAAAGGTTACCGTTTTCAGCTCGCAGACGCTGATCGGATCCTTAGGATTGGTACGAAAAACGTTCGTTTAGTATCTTGTATGATTGGACTCTACCCATATCTGTCGGTACGTATTCCGATACTACCCTATTGTACTCTGTCTGTAGGGCCAGTGTCTTTGATAAGCGCGTCTCATCCTGGTAGAATTGAGAGCAAACGCTCTTTAGAGAAGGTCCTAAGCAGATGTTAGGGAAATCCTGTTTAAAAAGGGGAGGGCGACTGTATATTTTCCGTCGGAGTTTCTGGTCGTTGCGGCCTTGAGGAGTGCCTCGCAATAGGCATTATCTTCATTAAATGCCCTTTTCTTTGGTATATATTCCAATTCCCAGAACTAAGTTAACTATTTGCTAAGGGCTATCTCATTGAAAAATGATACCCGAGTATTGGTTGGGTGATGTGCGTCCACACGACCGGTTAAAATCCAACCGAAGACGGTTTCTTGGGCGAGAAGCGTATTTGGAACATTCTTCCGTATATCGGTCAGAATAATTTGGGGATAAATGTAGCCTCCTAGGATGAGGTCAACTGGTTCATTAATGAAGAACCTTTTATCCGCCAGGATTAAGTCAGGGAATGCCTGACGCGTCATTGCGCTTACTTGACAAGTCGGAAGATCCCCTGTAAGACAACTGTGTCAATACGCACTAAGGGGTCTGTGAGGGAACCTAATGGGATGTGACAAGACTCTTTAACCTGCGCTGATGGCGTATTATTGATGCCCGAAACTTGGACATGTATGCGTTTCTATTGCAGGTTTATTCTTTTCTTTAGTCCCTCTGTTATGAAAGAGCACTCCGAGCCGGAATCAATCAGAGCTCTGGCCGAGAAATTAACTCCGTTATGGTTAATGTTGACCCGTGTCGGTTCTTATAATACCCCCTTAGTTGTATTTGCGTGACAAGGTGACACAGTACTTACATTTTCTTTTCTGGTTGCAGGTTCCAGCCTTTCCCTATCCTGCTAAGAGCTCGAGGGTCTATCATCTGTGGGTTGTTGTTGTTGTGGTAGCGACAAAAACACTCCCCGAAGGTTTTGGGGAGTGTTGTCGAATTAACAGTCCTTGGCCGGATTTGAACCCGGTACGCTCCGGTACTCCCTTGCGGTACTGCCCGACTGTCGTGGTAGCGATTTATGACCAGTGAAACCTTCTAGGTCATGTCACCCTTCCTTCCGTAAGGAAGGATAAGGTGGGTAATGAGAGGCGAGAGGCATCATATCCGTAGATCAACCATCGAGTTGCATGTCATTACCTTTGTGCATATCAGTCGCCTCTTACGACCGGTATGCCTACCTCGGGCATATTCTAAACCCCTAACCCGCAGGGGCAATCATCTGTGGGTCGTTGCTTTTGGCTGAGCTGTTGCCAGGTGGAGTAAGGTGTTGTGCCTTGCGTGACACGAGCTACAGTTAAATGAACTAGTGCATCGTGTCACAGTATGTCCAGCCGACAGGAAATTCAAGCAACAACTGTTGTTCTTGATGAAGGCTATTCTATCTGCAATGGTTAGCCCTCGGAATTTTTTGAAATTCCGTAATTTGTGCTCTCTACTGCTGCACATTTTACATGATGCTTTTGGGAGGCAGGCTTGGTATACTCCAAGTTTCGCAGGCGTTTCCCTTGTGTTGTTTTGACTCTTGGGTGCCTTAAATGATTTGCTACCCCTGAGGTCCGAAACAGTTTCCAATGTTTGAAAACGGTTCGAAAGGAATTTGTCCATGTCTTCCCATTTTGGTATCTCTGTTTTGTTCTCTATGGTTTGTTCTCATAAAACCAGAGTACATTCGGGAAGTTTTGTAGAACATAGATATGTGATAATTGCATCCCAGTTGGATATGTCAATTTGAAATGCCGAAATGCAACTATTTATGTCGCTTTGAAGCTTTTTGATTGCTGTTCCGCATTCTTGTTCGACTGACGTCAAACTAAACAGCAATTTCAATTGCGTATTAACAAGGATATGCTTATTCTCAGACCTGTCGCTTAAATTTTCCGCACAATTTCCTTCGCTTCCCCTTGTGTTTTCTGGTTGAGGTGATATAGTTTTTCAACCGGGGTAAGGATACATCGGTGTCACAAGGTGGAAGTCGAATGTTTTGTTAACGGCTGGAGGTTTCCGAGACTTTAGCTGTTGGTGTTGCTGGCACTGTTAGCTTTTCAATTTCAGCATTAATGGTGAGCTCAGAATACTTTAGTAGGCAGCTTTTGTCTTCTTCCACAATGACTTTAGCTTCTCTTGCTGAATGGCAAGGGTTTGCTTATCTTGGTCTTGAGGGCTGAAGCCTTGATCAAACTCTACTATGCAATCTTAGAGTCGAATATATGTCTCCATTTTTTTAATGATTTTAAAAATTTTGATTCTTTACAGTGAAACAATAGCCACCTGTAATGATTAGGAGATATAAAATGCTTTGAATATAAGCGCAGTTACCGAAAAGTGGCACAGATAGAAATACTTCTGAAGATTTATTGTATCGTGCAATGGTATGTGTGACACAGATAGAAATCTGGATAGGGATTTAATGTCTCTTTTATCAAGGTGAACACAATTAATACAGTGTAAATATGTTTACGTGGATTATTTATTAAAAATGATTTATTTGTTAACAAAGTATCCTAGGAAGAGGAAGAGAGATGGCGCGAATGTTTGCGAATACAAGGCAAAAAGGAGATATCAATAAATAACACCGACCCTTCGAGAACCCGAAGAGCGAACAACCAAGAAAGTTCTCGGTGCGTAGGGAAGTACCCTGTTGGACTATATAAGGCAGTGACAAAGCAAAGCTGGTTGATCAGTTTATTTTCAAGTGTTGTTCAGTGAACTACTGCGAAGTTACCAAACTCTTATATGTTGGATTGCGTTTATTACTAGTAAATAAAACTAGCTATTAGTTGCAATACATGTGCGTGTGTTTATTCGACTTTATAGTGATCGAACCCAGGATTGATAATCAAGGAATCATCGAGTTCGTCACAATATATCGTTTGAACTAAGTGAATTAATGACCACTAGCCGCCCCACGCAAGTGATAATTTTGTATCACGTATTATATACGGTTTACGACAGTATTTAAGTGAGTGAATATTGTGATATTTATTTGAAAATGCATCAATCAAGTGGAAGTATAAATGGTTGTTGAAAACAACCACAGCAAACATTAAAAATTAATATTAGAAGGAAAAGAGACTGTACAGTGCTGTGGTAATGTGTAAAAAAAATTTAAAAAAACAAAAGACGTTGAGCCACTCCCTGTCGGCCTTGAGCTGTGTCGAGGAGCCCTTACCACTGGAGGGGGGAACTTCTCGATAGCCAAAAGGCGCTAAGTGTGTTTTTAAAACACAAAGAACTTCCACTTGCTCTAATCTACAAAGCTATATCACACTTTCACTCGCGGTACTTTGATGTGATGTTAGTGGCTGTCTTTGTCCGTTTGTTGCCGTCACTCGCTGCTATGCTTTTAGCTATGTTGTGTATTTGTTGATTGTTGATTGTTGTTGGATGTGTCTCGCTATATTTACTTGTTGATTTCCTTGAAAGTTAATAAATATTAGCGCTGGTTTATGATAATTTTATTATGTTTTTTTTTGTTTGGCTGGTATTCGCAATTGTTGTGTTTTCCTGGCGCGAATAAACCAAATGTTACAGCGGCTTCTCACTTGGTATGTCGAATACCAAGTTATAGTCGCTCGTAATAAAGTGCAAGAGGGAAGGAAATAATAAACTCGTTAGTTCATATATAAAAATAATGATTAACAATGTTTATTTAATTAAAAGTTGTGAAAATGCAAAATTATTGAAATTATTTAAATGGTGTGGAATTTAAATGAAATTGGATGGCATTGAACAAGACTTACCTTTGGTAGCTTGGCTGCTGGCGGGTTCTTCGACGTCCGAAAAAGAAGTGATCAGCGGCCAAGTCCTGTAAAGGCAAGAAATTATATCAAGAACTTAAAACTACGTGGATTCCTATTTCGGATCGTCACCCCTGCGCAGCTTCTCTGTATGCGGGTCCTGAGGCTGAAAAGAAGCGGTTAGTAGGTATGGACGTGGGTTAACTTTAGTGCACTATACTTATTTCATTATTTGTATCCGCTCATTGTGGGCTTCAGATACTACCAATCCAAATATGGTGACTTGTGTCAGAAGCCCCCCTACGGTCGATGGTGGAGCGCCGCTGACCCTAATGTTACCTTATACGCCGGCGCCTAATGTAAGCCGGACTGGGGAAGACCGGTGGAACTGCGGATCCGCCAGCTTCATAAATTGAAATGGCGTAGGTACTGACGGATCTAGCGAGGTGGTCGGACTAAGGCGTGAATATCGAGCCACCACCTGGGTCGTCACCTCTCTATTTACCCCATATTTTCCGCGAAGGACGATAGTGCACTCCGTGTAGTAAGACGTGCCGGTCCGCTCCAAATGGAGGTCTTTATCGAAGTTCGCGTCGATGATGGAGTTTGGAGCGCAGGAATCGATGAGCGTGCGCACTATGTGCAGTTCACCTCCCGCAGCAATTCGGAGCGATGGCGACGAAGGCTGGCGTTATAGTGGTCGCTAAGGGCGCCTCCCTTAAGCGTCCTGTTCTGAAGCCGGACGGAGCGAAATTGTGAAGCCGATATGACGATCGGGACGGACCCGATTCCGCGTCACCACGGCGCCATCCGGTAGTACGGTGCGATGGGCGGAAAGGACGTGTCTCCGCGAGGACCCGACGCGACCTGTTTGACCCGTGACGCTAGTGCGGTTATGTCTTCCCTTCTATTGACTTCTTCGTCTGCTACCTGTTCCGCCCATGACATGGTTTTCTCCTCGACGTGGATGGAGAGCGCCTCATCCGAGCTGAATTCATCGTCGTCGTTGGTAATTGGTATTGCCTCGTCGGTGTGCGTCGATCTATGGTGCTGTTCGTTGCACCGGTGGAAACGGTCTTCGCTGGGGCATGACCTCCTCTGGTGAAAGGGCGACAAACAAATAGTGCAGTACCGCGCGTCGATGGCCACACTGAGTCGTTCTATGTTTGACATGCTTCGATAAATTGGGCACAGCTGAAAGCTGTGCGACTTCTGACACAGGCGACACGAAGTGTCTCAGTTTTGTTGCGTTTGACGCTGAAACCAGTCATTCTGGAATATTAAGTTGTGGAGTATTAATTTGTTACGGATGGAGATTTCCGTATGTCTGGTGGCTTATGGGGCATTCACATACATATACATTTGGTTTTGTCTTATTCGTGCACAAATTCAGTTCGGTATTTTTCGTTATTCATCGTAGTCCCTGTACGCATATTTTCTAATCATCATGCTCAACAGAACATCTTTGCCGCCCGTCTAACGTGGCGTACGGTTCGCGAGCGTGGCCGGGTATCTGCTCATAGCATTATGCCTATGCTCACATACAACCCTGTTTGGTCGCTGACGGGTACTAGTGCTGTACAAAAGACTTCATTTTCAAGAAAGTACTCATATAACAGTATTCGGATTCTAGTACTGTGCAAAAGAATGGATTTTCAAGAAAGAGCTCGTAGCTATGTATTCCGATTCTTGAATTTAATTTGTCTTTACCGAAAAAATTTTACTTTGATATGCTTGTTGTTGTTGAAAAACCAACTAGGCCTGCCACCCAAGAGAAATGGAACCGAAAATAAGTAAAAACGCTGGTCCGCGCATTAATATTAAGGTTTTCAGTTCGGGGATTTTGCTATTATCTTTGAGTGGAAAAATTTGTCTCGGTGAAATCAAGACGTTTATGCAGCAGTTGCTAATTGGACTTTATTACATGCATAGCAATAAGATTCTGCCCCTTGATATGAAGGCTGCAAATGTACTTATAAATAAGCATGGAGCATTAAAGTCGGCAGATTTTGCTTGGAACGTGTATTTAGTATACCAAAGAATGATATAAATCTAACACAGTATTACATGATGGTAAAATACGACCTGGGGTTACAAGCAAATTTGTATCCAAACGCATATCCCAAGATTCGAAAAGTTGTACATTTTCAGATGCTTGTTGAATGTTAATAAACGTTCAATATGGCGTTCTGATAGTAGCCGTGTCAATTCATAATTGTTCTCATCAACGGAAATTGCTGCGCATAGCATTTGTAAGTCGTGTCGCCAGTGCCAACTCTGTTACGCATGGGTAGCTCATACCGCTTTTGACAGATCGGGTCTTCGGTATACGTTTGTGCCAAAATCAGCATCACAAGTATGGTGCGATAGGGAGTCGATAATGCAGTTCATGTTATCCATATACAAAATCACGCTATTTCTGCGTGCGTATTTTGACAGCATCAGTCAAGTAAGGCGAGTTTACCATTAACATAAAGCAGTGAATTAAATATTAAAAAATTACTGTTTTTATAACGAATATGTTAAGAAAACTGTATAAACGTAATAGCGTGCACCCACTGAATTCGATACAAATATGTGGTTTCGGTTTATGTATCATATAATGAATCCAGCCGCGTGATTGTTGCACCCCAATCGCTCTCCACTCAGCTCCGTCATTAGAAGTTCCTTAGACAGCACCACATGTCTATATTCAAATTTTTCATCATATTATTTATCTGAGTAGTATATATCCTTGCTCATGATGGCGATTGGCTTTTATTGGCGAAGTTTCTACTAATTGAGTTTGGCAAATGTTTTTTGCCGTGTGTTTGCAGCTGGTGCAATACGTACGGCAGGGTCAAAGCACCGGCCAAGAATTGCAATATCGAGAATTATATGTGAAAAACTCTTATGTTACGGCGGATATTCCTTCTTTGGTTTATCAAAAAATTGACAAATACATATGCACCAGGTAATTCGAACTAAACTTCTTATAAAAGAAAACGCTTAAAAGCGGAAAACAGACGCAAACAGTTGTTTGAAGAAAATTTTTAGTTTCGTTAAAAAAATTTTAATTTACAAATGCCGTTTTTTTGTTCTCGATTGCTATGGGGGGTTTTAGCTGCATAGGTTTTTAACTTTTGCAAGTAAAAAAAAAACAAAATTTATTTTGTATAGTAACATTATGTTTCAGCTTTCAGGAGATTTCGTCCGTACAATAGGATATAATGTATTCCTATGCGATCAAAAAAATCTGCCATTTAGGCGTAAAGTAAATTATTATTGCACACTTTCAGTTTGTAAGAATTTAAATGAAGGAAAAGAAATCAACATTTCGTATGCTGGTGCGTCGCTTTTCTTAGCTTTAATATACTAAAATAATCCTTGGTAAGAGTTCAGTTATCTTTCCTGATAATTTTTCTGAAACAACTTCTATGCAATAAAACGTACGAAGTTTGTCGTCCCCCTTCCGGCCATAACGTGTACAAGTCAGTAAAAATTAATAGTTTTGTTCTTCACTAATTCATAATAAATCAAAAAAATCTGCCACTATACGCCCAAGTAAATGATTATTGCACACTTTTAGTTTGTATGCATTTAAATTAAGGAAAAGAAATTAACATTTCGTATGCTGGTGCGTCACTTTTCTTGGCTTGAATATACTAAAATAATCCTTGGTAAGAGTTCAGTTATCTTTCCTGATAATTTTTCTGAAACAACTTGTATGCAATAAAGCGTACGAAGTTTGTCGTCCCCCTTCCGGCCATAACGTGTACAAGTCAGTAAAAATTAATAGTTTTGTTCTTCACTAATTCATAATAAATCAAAAAAATCTGCCACTATACGCCCAAGTAAATGATTATTGCACACTTTTAGTTTGTATGCATTTAAATTAAGGAAAAGAAATTATCATTTCGTATGCTGGTGCGTCACTTTTCTTGGCTTGAATATACTAAAATAATCCTTGGTAAGAGTTCAGTTATCTTTCCTGATGATTTTTCTGAAACAACTTGTATGCAATAAAGCGTACGAAGTTTGTCGTCCCCCTTCTGGCCATAACGTGTACAAGTCAGTAAAAATTAATAGTTTTTTCTTTGTATATTTAAATTGTACTATGTCACTGCGTATGTATGTACTTAGAAAAGAAAATAAAATAAACGCAAAATTGAAATCGAATAAAGTTCTTCACTTTTTCACATCAGCATCACCACCACCACCATTGCCAGACGCTGATGTCTGGTAAGAATATTGTGACCAGTATTGGTTGGCATCACCGCTCACACCGGCTTGCTGATTTTGCTGCCACCAAGCTAACCACTGTTGCTGTTGTCTGGGGTCGGCGTTAGCCCACTGCGGTTGGGCATTGTCATAGCCTTGCATATCACCATAACTCCAGTACGAGGTGTGTTCAAAAAGTATCGCGAATTTTGAATTTTCGCTGGTTACGTACATAGGTGGAGTCATAGCAGAAAAAAGGAGGTAGTTCCATTGTCAATTTTCGGTGGCCATGTAAGCTACCTGACAAAGAGATTATGACATTTTGTGCTACCAGTTCCATTAAAAAATCTTGTTTGGGTTATTTTATTTGAATACAAATAAAAAGATTGTTTGAAAAATTAAAGAAAAGTTACATATGTGAAGGGTGAAAATCTTTGCATATTGCAATGGTAAAAGAAGTATCAAAAAGAAAATATAAGCTGCTAATTTAATTACAAACTAAATATTTATGCAATACGGAAATAGTCATTAGGAAGGGCATTCTGGTGTTGAGCTGGCCCTCAAGGAATACATTTTTGACAGGCCACCCATGATTGTAATGAAACATAGAAGTCGGATAGAGCGTCTTCACAATTCAAACCACCGAAAGTATGTGCATCTTATAGACCGACAACGCTCAGATAGTGTATATTATCAGCCGACAATTATCAAGACAAGAACTCAAATTCTGGACTGTGAATAATTCTTTTTTTCTATGCACCTTAACCAAAAGGCCTTCAAATTACCTGGAAATTATAATTGCTAAGATTTCATCCACACCCCTTGGTCACAACACCCTATCCTTCTGGAAGGTCTTTGGGATAATACCAAAATCATTTTGTTAACAAATTTTCCAAAGTAATAGAAATAAATCCAAATCATTCAGAAAGGCGTTCGGGTTAATCCCGATCGTAAACAAATATTTAGTGTTATTTCTGGACAACCACAACAATGTACTGAAACTACTCGGTGGAACATTTTATTTTAACCGTGTTTAATCCGTCCCACTCCCTGCCGCCAAGAGACTATGCAGGGCGGACTATTGTTACAAGAGAGTCAATAAGTGGCCACAACATGTCTGGGTAATATTCTAAGGCTTGCACTCACAAGTATTTTTAAATGAATAGGGAAAACAAATTTTAAAGGTTCACATAAAAGTTGTATATTCGTATCGTTAACGCGTAGTGTAAACGGGTCGTGCACAAACAACAATTTTGTTAAATCTCCAATATATAGTTAAAAATTTCCCTTTACCTTATATTCGATTGGACAACACTATGCTAAATTTTGACACCAAAAAAATGTCAATAATCTGTTTTTGAATCAAAAATTAAATAGGATTGACAACCTATTTCTGGCAATGGAACTACCTTTTTTTTGTACCATGAGTGGAGTATTATCTTTATTGTCTAGTGAAGGTTGAGCTTCTTCTGGGCTTGTTGTTACATGGTAATTGCGTTGAGCTTTTATAGGCTGGTTTGTTATATTTGAGTCGCCTTGTCTTTTCCCAGCGTATTTGAAATTTGGTCTATTTGGGTAGTTTATGGCATTTGTCCTGATGCTAGGATCTATATCCATCGGCTCCGGTTTTGGCTGTGGCTTTTGAGCTGTGGGCCTAGGATGTGGGTTATGGCGTTGATTCTGCTGTGTTTGCTTCAAGGTAATTTCTTGGTGGCAGTGGTGGTTTCATATTGTAGTTGTCGAATCCATTCTGATGGTTTGGTCAGTAGTCGGTGTTGGGTTTGCCTCTGTCCCTACTATGTCTTGAATTATAGTCCGTCCGTCTGTCGTTAGTATTTGTTTCACTAGGCTCCTCACTAGGTTTTGTAGTTCGGGTGAGGGTTGTAGTGTAGGGGTGGGCTGTGGGTTTGGGACTGGACCTGGGTTTGGATTTGGATTTGGGGTTGGGTTAGCATTCCCTAAGAGCGATGGTCTTATTATTTTATTTTGTTTTGTTGTTTTTCCGACAGGGTGAATGATTGATGTATATTGGAACGATTTTTCGTCATCCCTTGTCAAATTTGGTTTTGAGACAAACCGGTTTCGGCGTTGTGCCATCATCAGTGTCGATTTTCGTTCTGATCTGTTGTGGTCGTTTGTCTTGTATTTATAGTAGGTAGCAGGTAACGTCAGCATGGGTGTTTGTTTGTGTACGTGTGTGCATGTGTTGTGTGTGTACATTCAGAAACGGGGGTGGTTTGCATCGATCGGTTTTTTTGTGCTTGACTGAGGCAGGTAAAAGTTGGTGATTTTTGTTGTTTGACCTTTTTTGCTTGTTTGTTGTTTTTGATCTTTTGCTGTTTTGTGCTTATTTGTCGGTGCGTGTGTGTTTGTTGTACCTGAGTGGTTGCTTTGTTTTTTGTAAACCAATTTTAAAGGTTCGAATATTGTGTCGGAAACAGTGTTTGTCTGTTCGTTTATTATTCTACCGTCGAATGTTTTTTGTTTGTAGATTTCCATGTTTTCGAGTACGTTCAGACGTCTGCCTTTTGCTTGTACATGTAGGACCTTGACTGTTTTTTTGATGTTTCCGGGGGGGCATTTATTCTCCGCCATGTGATTCGCAAAGTTGGACTCTGGTATGATGGTTGGATTCCGTATCTTTTTGTTGTAATCTCTAATGTGTTCTCTGAACCTCGTTCTTACTTGTCGTCCGGTTTGTCCTATGTAACTGTGCTGGCATTCACAAGTGAGCTTGTATACACCATGGCTGCTAAATGGATCTTCTGAGTTAGTTTTGGTTCTTAGCTTCCGTCCTAAATTGTTCGATCAACACAGCGTTCAAAACATCGAACAATTTAGGACGGAAGCTAAGAACCAAAACTAACTCAGAAGATCCATTTAGCAGCCATGGTGTATACAAGCTCACTTGTGAATGCCAGCACAGTTACATAGGACAAACCGGACGACAAGTAAGAACGAGGTTCAGAGAACACATTAGAGATTACAACAAAAAGATACGGAATCCAACCATCATACCAGAGTCCAACTTTGCGAATCACATGGCGGAGAATAAATGCCCCCCCGGAAACATCAAAAAAACAGTCAAGGTCCTCCATGTACAGGCAGACGTCTGAACGTACTCGAAAACATGGAAATCTACAAACAAAAAACATTCGACGGTAGAATAATAAACGAACAGACAAACACTGTTTCCGACACAATATTCGAACCTTTAAAATTGGTTTACAAAAAACAAAGCAACCACTCAGGTACAACAAACACACACGCACCGACAAATAAGCACAAAACAGCAAAAGATCAAAAACAACAAACAAGCAAAAAAGGTCAAACAACAAAAATCACCAACTTTTACCTGCCTCAGTCAAGCACAAAAAAACCGATCGATGCAAACCACCCCCGTTTCTGAATGTACACACACAACACATGCACACACGTACACAAACAGACACCCATGCTGACGTTACCTGCTACCTACTATAAATACAAGACAAACGACCACAACAGATCAGAACGAAAATCGACACTGATGATGGCACAACGCCGAAACCGGTTTGTCTCAAAACCAAATTTGACAAGGGATGACGAAAAATCGTTCCAATATACATCAATGGTCTTATTAGGTTATTTGGGTTTGCCATTTTCAGAAAAATAAAATTTTTTTTTCACGATTTATAGTTTACTACTACTGATTTATATTTTATTTAACAAAGAAAAAATATTTTTTTTTCACGATTTGTGACATTGTTTTCGGTTTATATTTTATTTTACTGTGCTTCTTTTAAATCGAAACCAAAACTTAGATTTTATCTAACATCTAAATAACTTACAAGAGTAGTTGAGTTCTCATTCTGCTGCTGATGCCCGCGAGTGTGTTCCTTTTTGCTGTGCTGCTACTAAGGGCTCTGCTAGGCTACTCCTCGGTTGTGGTATAATCGATATTTGTATAGTTGATTTTTGCTGATTTTTGATGATTAAGGTCCTCTTTACAATAACTTTTGATGATTAGGGTGGTCTCATTGGCCTCTTTACAATAATTTTTGATGATTTTTTCCTACAACGTTTAGTTATAGTCTATTTCGGGGATCGCAAATAACAGTTATCAAGCAAGGTTCGTTTAGGGTTGCTTCCCTTAAATTATTTAATTTAATTATATTTAAAAGTAGCTTCATTCACTTTATTTGTCACTTCGCTTATTGTTTAGAGTCACTTAAATTTATTTTATTAAAAGTTACTTCATTCGCTTCACTTTATTCGTTACTTCGCTTATTGTTTAAATTAATTTTATTAAAAAGTTAATTCATTCGCTTCACTTTATTTGTTATTTCGCTTATTGTTTAAATTAATTTTATTAAAAAGTTACTTCATTTGCTTCACTTTATTTGTTACTTCGCTTATTGTTTAAATTAATTTTATTAAAAAGTTACTTCATTCGCTTCACTTTTTGGTTACTTCGCTTATTGTTTAAATTAATTTTATTAAAAAGTTACTTCATTCGCTTCACTTTATTTGTTACTTCGCTTATTGTTTAAATTAATTTTATTAAAAAGTTACTTCATTCGATTCACTTTATTTGTTACTTCACTTATTGTTTAAAGCTACTTAAATTAATTTTATTTTTTTGTCGGGTATAATTTTCGCGTCGAGCGCCAACAAGGAAGTTTTTATTTTAACTTCCAACCGAGTACGCTACAGAAATGAGACTAACTATTCAAATTGAATAATTGAAATATTAAAGCTAAAATTTAATTGTGAAAGCAACAACAACTTGCTTGTTAAAATGTTCCAGACGCTGGTGTCTTTGCATTTTAATTCGGATGTTGCGCTAATTCTTTGAATTGGCGCACCTTCGATTGCAAAACAGGAAATGTAAAATAATTTTAGTTAGCAATTAAAAATTCACTGTGGGAATTCTTATTGCGAAATAAAATTTAAATGAAGTGTCAGCAACACTTCGCTTGTTGGAAGTTATTGTGGCTGTGGCCAAAAGAATGTAAGTATGTAATTAGCTTTCATGCAGCGGAAACAAAAGGTAAACAAGCTGTTGCGGCGATAGCCAAAATTAATGTAAATATGTAAATCGCTATGTTTTAGCAAAGGCAAACTGGTAAGTAATTTATTATGTGTTAACTTACATATGTAGATATATTTGTAAGCCTTGTTATTTTTGGAAATTTTGTATGAAAACAGGTAGGCAATGCAAACTAAAATAACTAAAGTTGATTCATCATGTCTCATTGTATATTCACATGTGAATGGCTTCATGCAGGCCTCTACTACCTACCTGCTATGTACATATATGTAGGTTTAATTACCCCTACAAACCAGATACCGGTTACCAATGTAGCTAAATAGTTGGTTTCATTAATTTCTCATATGGTCTACGAAGTGGCTATTTTTGTTCAGGCGACGTGAAGATTTTAACCATATGTGTGACTTTGCATCTCCCTTGCACACATAGAATTTTCCCATTGACAAAAACTATAGCTGTACTTTTCAATACTTCCAGTCTTAAAAAATTTCCCTTTTCAAAACCAGTTAATGTTTTGGCTAACATGTAGTTAAAAATATTTCCTCAATTGGTTTTTGTTTTGGCTAAATTGTGGTGAAAAATATTCGTTCAGTTGGTTATTGTTTTGGCTAACATGTGGTGAAAATTATTGGCTGAATCGGTTACCAAAGTGGCTAACGTATGGTTAATTTTATTAGCTGAATTGGTTAATGAAATACCAGTTATAGTGGTGTCAAATGGAGATACCTACACCTTTTTCCAAATAAATTGCACAAAAATGCATCATTTTTATTAAATATTTATATATTTTATTGAAATTATTTTTTAATACATTGGAATAAATCATATTAAAACTAAATTTTTCAATATGTTACAAATTTGGACTTATTTACATTTTACATTGTTGGAGTTTATAAAAATTAATTTAGAGTACCATGAGGATATCATAACTAGTATTTATTTACATTTGTAAAGTATATAAAAATTAATTTAGAGTAGAAAAGGATAGGACCCTAAGTATTTAGTAATATATTTTTTGTTTATTTTTGATTAAAAACATTGCTTAAATTGTATTATGCTTTTTAAATATAATAGAAGATAATATTTACAATATTTTAAATCTATTATCATTACTATATTTATTTACAAAAGCGGTACTATTTACATTATTCAGATGTTATTGTCGTTCATTGTACTAAAAAAAGTAAAAGTGTATTATTAACAATGCAATAAAACTTAAAGATATATAATTTACAATGCATCTTTTTTAACAGTTCATTATTTCAAGGATTATTTACAAAAGGGGTAGTATTTGCAATCTACATATTTTATTGTCATGTAAAAAGTAAAAATCTGTTATTTGCAATGCAATAAAACTTAAAGATATATTATTTACAATGCATCTTTTTTAACAGTTAATTATTTCAAGCATTATTTACAAAAGTGGTAGTATTTACAATCTACATATTTTATTGTCATGTAAAAAGTAAAACTCTGTTATTTGCAATGCAATAAAACTTAAAGATATATTATTTACAATGCATCTTTTTTAACAGTTAATTATTTCAAGCATTATTTACAAAAGGGGTAGTATTTGCAATCTACATATTTTATTGTCATGTAAAAAGTAAAACTCTGTTATTTGCAATGCAATAAAACTGAAAGATATATTATTTACAATGCATCTTTTTTAACAGTTAATTATTTCAAGCATTATTTACAAAAGTGGTAGTATTTACAATCTACATATTTTATTGTCATGTAAAAAGTAAAACTCTGTTATTTGCAATGCAATAAAACTTAAAGATATATTATTTACAATGCATCTTTTTTAACAGTTAATTATTTCAAGCATTATTTACAAAAGTGGTAGTATTTACAATCTACATATTTTATTGTCATGTAAAAAGTAAAACTCTGTTATTTGCAATGCAATAAAACTTAAAGATATATTATTTACAATGCATCTTTTTTAACAGTTAATTATTTCAAGCATTATTTACAAAAGTGGTAGTATTTACAATCTACATATTTTATTGTCATGTAAAAAGTAAAACTCTGTTATTTGCAATGCAATAAAACTTAAAGATATATTATTTACAATGCATCTTTTTTAACACTTAATTATTTCAAGCATTATTTACAAAAGGGGTAGTATTTGCAATCTACATATTTTATTGTCATGTAAAAAGTAAAAATCTGTTATTTGCAATGCAATAAAACTTAAAGATATATTATTTACAATGCATCTTTTTTAACAGTTAATTATTTCAAGCATTATTTACAAAAGTGGTAGTATTTACAATCTACATATTTTATTGTCATGTAAAAAGTAAAACTCTGTTATTTGCAATGCAATAAAACTTAAAGATATATTATTTACAATGCATCTTTTTTAACAGTTAATTATTTCAAGGATTATTTACAAAAGTGGTACTATTTACAATATACATATTTTATTGTCAATTCAGGATAATATAATAAGTATTTATAAAACTAGTTTAAGATAATTATATAGGAAACTATATACATTATTTGGTCAACACTATAAAGTGGGTGACTAAATACTACTTTGTCGATATTGTATATCCTTTAGCGGATATTTGCAGTCTCAGTTGTTAATATACATGTCCCAAAACAGTTTCTAAAAAAATTTTCAACGACTTATAAAAAAATAAGTAACTAAAAATTCTCTCCGAAAAAAAAATGTAGAGCATTGATGTCAACATGCAATATTTCAAGTATTCGCTAAAAGATATACAAGATTGACAAAGTAGTATTTTGGGGCCCACTCGATAGAGTTTGACGCACTATAAAAATGAAAAGAATGCAGTCTTAAAATGCATACGTAATAAGCACTTTACTTTGTGACTGCATTCTTTTCTTTTTTAAAACAACCTGCTTATGCCGGTTATGGCTAAGGGCGACAAACTTCCGAATGTCGTCGATTAGTACGTTTTTAGGCGTACTAGCAAAAACATCTGTAAGGAAAATATAACATTATAATTTGCATAAAAGCTGTACTTATAAATACTTACCTCAACCCCAATAATGCTGCCTTCTTCCCTCTCTCTTCATAGTTGTAGTGCAAGGTCAAAGGGTCCGCTAATATGCCTTTAAGAACATCCTTCACGAAACCCTTTGCTCCCTTCATTTTAAGGAGTATGTTGAGCTGGAATGGATAACAAAATAAATAGATGTAGAGAAATTCGCCACCTGGAATTAATTTTAATTCAACTTTTTCTCTACTCGCGCATTATTTTAAGCAAATCTGTTATGTCCGCTTGTGAAAGCTTGTGCCTTAGAGCAAAAGCCTTTACCTTCACAAACTTGTCAACATTAATCTCAACCCCTTCACCTTCATCATTTTCTACTTCGAAATCATCGAATAGAAAACGATCATCCTCCCCGTCACTCGAATCGCATTGCTCTGCACAGGAATATTCTGATGCTGCTCTACTTGTAGACGGAACATCATCATCGTCTAACCTATGTACATCAGAATGCCCCAATGCCGCTCTGCTTGTAGACGGAATAACGTCGTTTTCTAATCTACTTGCCAGGGAAACATCTTCAGACAAATTTAATTTGCGAAATTTCGCTATATTTTCCTTGTATTTCATGTTTTCTTTGCTAAGTAGATTGGACAACGTTCGTTTACTTATACTTAAAGGAACGAATACTTAATTTCAGTGGAAGGTGTCGTCCAAATGCAATGGTGGATCGTATTCTGTGGATCGTGTTCTGTAATAGAATGAAATTATGTTTATGCTTTAATGAAATGTTTATTCGTATATATGTTCGAGGTGTTTTAGCAGTTGATGGATGTTATAGTATGTATACATTGACGTGTTTTGGAGCAAATTTTCATTTTCGAGGCAAAGCATGTTGGATGCTGAGGTCAAAGCCCGTCTTTTTACATAGCTGCCGACATTTTCGGACGTGTTTTAGTAGTTGTCATTGAATGTAAAGTATTACCTAACTCACGTATAGCTGTTCTTTAATTAATTAAGTTAAATAGTCCCATAGGGTTGCTAGATCGCTGTCATGTGAAAACAAGAATCGCAGATATGAACGCATTTGTATTATGTGAAGGGTTTTATACGAAAACAGGCATTTTATGCTGTAGTGTGTACCTAGTCTTACATAACTAGTGCATAAATCCGACTAATTAGCAGGCGTTATCGATACCTTTTCGACAGATCGATAAACACATTCCATCACATAACAAACAGCTGTTTGATTTGATGACTTTGTTTTGATTTACTGCAAGCGTTGGAAAAGTTTTTAAGAGACACTGAACATTCGGCTCAAGATCGATTTTTGTTCATTAATTGTATTAAGGTAATTCTATACGACCGAAGAGATAGTGTAAACAAGTCTTTTGAGCCATTTTTTGATATTTTTGGACGTGTTCTATCAGTTATGTGCTGTCGTATAGAATTACCAAATGCTTTATTATGCGAGTTTGCCTGTTGTATTGTTGTAAATTGTTTTTAACCAAATTGGTAATACTTTGCATCCAACGTCAACTGTAACAACTGCACTAAAAATGTCGATATTGGTACCCAGAGATGCGTTACGTTCCCAGGTACCATAATCTGGTGGATGAAACCCAATACTTTTATTCCCTGAATTGAATTGAATTGAATTGAATATCGACATTTTTAGTGCAGTTTTTACAGTTGACGTTGGATGTAAAGTTTTACCACCAAATTGTACCTTTTCCTAATAAAAAGTGAAATAAATTATTAGAAGAAAAAAATATTAAATTGTAAAAGCTTTTTTCATGTTATTTTTTTTTAATCTTAGCCCAAAGCAATTTATAAAGTAAGGAGTTCAACGCCGAAAATGTATAAGTGCCGAAGATAATACATTTTCGAATACGCTAGGCGGTAATTGTTTTCTTTAGGAGACAACTGCTAAAATACGTCCAAAAATATCGGGAGAGGTATCAAACAACGCGCTTTGACTTCGGTATCAACAATCCGAAAGCGGATTTCCAATTTTTTGTTTCAGTGAAAAGTTATTCGCAAATAACCTAAAAAATTACCCAGGTCTAATTCCAAATAGGGGGTTTGATCCAGGGTATTTATGTGCAGAACACCTTTCTGCGTAGGCCGCGCTTCAAAAAAATAATCCTTAGCCGTTCCAACATCGGCTACGCGGTCCACAGTATTTCTGCGCAGAACACACTTTGCATTTTCGGTACACTCTAATTGTGATTACAATAAGCACATGAAAATGACAGAAAATTTTCAACTTTGCTTGCTAATTTCTCTTCACTGAAAAAAAAAACTCGAAAATCCGCTTCCACATTATAGTTACCGAGGTCAAAACGCGTCTTTTGATACCTTTCCCGATAATTTCGGACGTGTTTTGGCAGTTGTCTCCTAAAGGAAACAATTACCCGCTAGGCTGTTTATTTGAAAAATTGGGTAAAATAAGTCCCACTTACCTTTGGATGAAACGGCGAGGAAATATCTAGGTGGACTTCATCATAGTGTCATATCATAGGAAATGTGTCCTTATTCTCCTGCGATGCAGATTTTTGTTGAGTAGACGCCTGTTCGGGTGATGCGGTTTGCAGCAGTTGAACAGGAATTGCCTGGTCAACATCTTGCGATGCTCTTTAACACAGAGCATTTTTACCGAAAGTGCAAAAAGTGTGTTCTGCCCAGAAAAACTGTGGATGATAGCCGGAGTGGAAGCTGTGCCGAAGTCTGTTTATGCAGAAAGATGGCCTGCAAAGGAATACTTTCATTGTAAATATATCTTAACATAGGTAAATATAAAATTCATTTTCCAATTTTGGATTATTGATGCCTAGTTCAAAACGCGCTCCCGACATTTTGGACTTGGCTGAAGTTGCCAAATGGTAGTTTGATCTGCATCCAAAATTTGTGGCGAAATATAAAATAAATGTTAAAAACTTATTTACTTACCCTTTTTTGCTGCCGGTTATTGTTTGGTGTTTTATGAAAAATCTTTCCGCAATTTTATTAATTTTTTTTTGTTTTGCTTAAAAATGTTTCCATAATTTTATTTCAAGATTTGAAAATAATTGACATTTTTTTTTACAAATGGCGTTAAAATTTGAATTTTGGGATATTTTAACAAAAGTCATGCTGTTCCGGTTGCACTCATAAAATAATGAATGTTATAAAATCAGCAAGGTTTTCTCTTTTTCACAAACCTTATGCATATTAACCCTAGAATAGACATTTGGAACTTATGGGCACATATTTCAATATAACTCAGAACAATTTTTTTTTGATCGCTTAAGGTTAACGAAATCATTCCAATATTTTGGAAATTTGGGAAACTAAAAATTCATATGTATTGGTATTTTTGGAAAATGTGGTTAGCAGTGGTTTGTAGGGTACATTAACATATGTATATTGCATACGCAGGTATTGATTGTATACCTACCATTAATGGATGTGTGTGACGCACGTGCTGCTTGCTACAAGTATAGGCTGCTCGAGGCCACATCAGAAATGAGTTAATATTTTTGAACAACAAAAGCCTCCATCCTGAAAAAAATTGATTCCTTTAGATGAAAGTTCACCGCATATTATATATATTTTTTTCAAAAATATTCGGTATGTCCGAGTATGTAATAATTTAAAAAAAAATTTTACTTTTTTATAAAATTTAATGATTTTGTAAAATTTAACATTTCTTAAACGCAGTTATAAAGCAAATACTGTACCTTCAAAATAAAACAAAAATGAATAAGATACGACGAGTAAACCAAAGTTATAGAATTTTGAATCTGGGCAAGTTTGCTTAAATTTGCTTAACCATCGAATTTAAAAACATGCATATCTCTGAAAAACATTTTTTTTGACGAAATCCTGATATAGGTGTTAACTTATTTCTAACAAATTTGAGCTAAATCCTAAAAGATGTACGATTTGTAAAATAATGACCCATATAGGGTGACCCGCACCTCCGGTTCTATAAGAACAAATAATTGTAAAACTTTGCGCAAGACGGTCGTCTAGGCCTGAGCCAACCAAATAAAAAATTTACTTAAATAAGCTACTTGCCCTCCATCAAAGCTTAGATACTCTATCAGATACACTGGAGGTGTGTTCAAAAAGTATCGCGAATTTTGAATTTTCGCTGGTTACGTATATTCGAATTTCGAATTTTTTGTGGCGTTATGTTGGTACTCATGTCTCTCACTTATGCCGACAAGCTCGGCCATTTTGAATGTTCAGTTAATTGTTGACAGCTGCTTTGCTTGCACGTGTTTTGGATCGTCTTCGATTTTTACCTATTTTTTTACCAAAATTGCTCAATTGTGACCAAAAACAGCATCGCATGAACATTGCTAATGAGATGTTAAACTCTGTCCGCGACGACCCAAATTTGCTCCAGAGGGTCATAACTGGTGACGAATCGTGGGTTTATCGTTATGACGTTGAAACCAAAGCTCAATCATCTCAATGGAAGCTGCCGCACGAACCAAGACCGAAAAAAGCGCGCCAAGTTCGGTCGAATGTGAAAGTTTTGCTGACAGTTTTCTTCGATTGCAGGGGCGTGGTGCATCATGAGTTCTTGCCACAGGGAAGAACGGTCAATAAGGAATATTACCTGCAAGTTATGCGCAATTTGCGCGAAGCAATCCGCCAGAAACGCCCGGATTTGTGGAAGAACAAAAATTGGCTTTTGCACCACGATAACGCCCCTGCTCATGCATCGTAGCTTGTGCGCGACTTTTTGGCCAAAAACAACACACTAATGATGCCGCAGCCACCGTATTCCCCAGATCTGGCCCCCTGTGACTCTTTCTTGTTCCCTAAACTGGAGAGGCCCATGAAAGGACGACGTTACGCTTCTCTTGACGAGATAAAGACGGCATCGAAGGAGGAGCTGAACAAGATACAAAAAAATGATTTTTTGAAGTGCTTCGAAGATTGGAAAAACCGTTGGCACAAGTGTATAATATCTCATGGGGATTACTTTGAAGGGGACAAAATAGATATTCATGAATAAATAAATAATTTTTGAAAAAACACAAAATTCGCGATACTTTTTGAACACACCTCGTACTGTTGTTGTGCGGCGGGCGCACAAAAATATTATGGCGGCTTGTCGCTTGTTTTCATCTTTTTGTCGGGTTATACAATTAATCTGTCCAGGTGTGCCTATTTCCGATTCCGCATAAGCCTCTAACAATGCTTTTTGTTCCTTTGTAAGATTTTTGGTACCCCAATTTGTATATTTATAATGATCACCATGCCCATTTGCATTTACTCGTTTCAAACCTTTTACGCGTAAAAACACTTTGTGATGTGAAAATTTTGCAACCACGTATATTATCCACATTAAATGTACTTTGATCTGGTAAGATGGAAACTCACGCCTTAGCAACCAGGTCGGTAAGGAATTCTTCCTGCCCATATTGTTTCGACATTAGAGCTGCTTTGAGACAATCATTAACTTTAGTCACATCACGATAATCTTCAACTGTGTGACAAACAAATGTGGGTAATATTTCTAGTGCTAGATCCAAAGCTTTTTCATATCCGTCAGGAATTTCTGAGGTGGTGATTCCCAAACGTAACAATTATTTGGCAGCTTCGAGCAGCGCAGCAGCAAAGATAACCACAAAGTTGGTACCATCACCCCCTTCGGCATCCTGCATTTGAATGCCCATATGTATAGGATGTTCAACTTCCAATTCTTGCCTGAAGGTACCTGCATCACTTGCTTGTCAATGCGATTGATAAAAATTTTGTTCATGCCATTCGGTCCGTAGGCGGAACACATTCTCTGCGAAAATTCTTTACAAGCGGTGATATTGCGGTACACGGCCTCCTCCAGACCAATGTACATCCACGTTCCATCCTTAAGCATTTAAGCAGATAAACCATTTTTGTTCACAGATTCTTTTGGATTACAACGCCGAGAAATAAATGGAATGAAAGCACTGGCCGATTTTAACCTCACACGCGCCTAAAAATGACAAATGACTTAAAAAAAGTATACGTTCAAAATTTTACCTGCATCTGGCTAACAAAAACGCTATTGTGGCATTTCGTTTATATGTTCTGTGTGACCGATGGGTTAGCCATTCTGCGTCAGGCTCTTCTAGTTGTCCTCGTTATGGGTTAACGAGTGAATTAGGGTGTTTGGTTGCTAAGAGTGGGGGTGGGTCGTACCCGTTTGTGTGAGATATTCGGATTGCCACCGGTTGACGAGTGAGGCACGATTCTCGCTGACGTCGATCTCGGGTGGGTCTAATTAATGCCCGCCAATGAAAAAATGTCCTGGAGTGAGTTGCTCCAAGTTAGACGGATCAGTGGAGGAGGGGCTTAATGGTCGAGAGTTGAGGCACGACTCAACTCGACAAAGTAGGGTGCTGAACTCTTCAAGAGTAAATTTGTAATCCAACGCGATCCTTTTGAAGTGCCCATAATCCGCCCATGTGAGGAGCGCCTGCAGGGATGAAATGCCATGTCAGGGTTTGATGGGTGTATTTGGGCATGGTTTGGTTGCGGGCGTCCGCTAGAAAGGCTTTAAGCTCTGAACGGAGCGCCCTGGATGCTCCGACAAAGTTAGCTCCGTGGTCGGAGTAGATGTTCTTCTGACATCCCCGTCTAGCAACGAACCTATTGAAGGCTGCCAAGAAAGAGGCAGTACTCAGGTCGCTGGTGGCCTATAAATGAATAGCCTTGGTAGAAAAACACACAAAAAGGGTAAACGTAGCCCTTTGAAAGACGACATCGTCCACCGCTGTAGTATTTGATGTCGAAAGGTCCGGCAAAATCCACGCCAGCATTCGTAAATGCTCGGGAAAAGATGGTCCGTTCCCGCGGAAGGTTCTGGGTCTGGGAGCGCTTCCGGTAAATAGTGCACACCTTGCAATTGTGGATGACGGAACGCATCAGATTTTTTACCCTCGGGATCCAGTACTGCAGGCGTGTGAGACGCAACATGAGCTGGTTTTCGCCGTAAAGGGCTATCTGGTGGACAAACTGGACGAAAAGACGAGTGAACCGACAAGCGTAGGGGAGGATGATCGGGTGGCGTTCGTTGTAGGCGAGGTCATGGGATGCGGCAAAACGACCGCTCACCCTCAAAATATTATGGTTGTCGACGAAGGGGCTGAGGGTAAGGACGTCACTTTTTGTCCCGATGGGTTTCCCGGATTTTATGTTAACAAATTCTTCAGGATAATGTTTCTTTTTATAAATTTCTATTAGACGTCGAGTCGTTGCCTTAATTTCATCAGGCGAAATGGGGTACGACTGCGCTTTGAAAGAAGATTTGGTTCTAGGATTAGTTCTTTGAGAGAATCTCATGACATAAGATATAACTCTCAAAGCCCTTGAAAAATCGGAAAATCTAGCGAGGATGTCCTCTGTATCATTAACTTGCGTAAATGCGTGAACTTGCATCCACGTTTCTTCGATGTTTGTCCCATACCCCTTTTCTTGGGTAGGCGATTTTGTCTTGCCTTCTTGTAACCAAGAAGGTCCCTGCCACCACAGAGCGTTGTCCATTAAAAACTTCGCTGAAAGTCCTCTGCTGGCCAAATCTGCTGGATTGTATGCGGAATCGACATGGTGTCAAGCTTTGTTTCCAACTCTCTCTACGATTTTCTTTACCCGGTGCGCGACGAAGGTCGACCAGGCGCAAGGGGGGTTTTTGGTCAATGCTAGAACAATCGTTGAGTCAGTCCATAGATGTGTGTTAACATTTCCTAAGTTCAGGTTTTCCCACACGGATTCTATTGTTTCGGCCAACAAGACAGCTCCGCAAAGCTCAAGACTTTCGCCATTAAAAGGTTGACGTGTATCTGATCCTTTTCCTTTCCTCGTAGGTAGACTGTAGCTCCATAAGCTTTCTCCGAAGCGTCACAAAACCCATGTATTTCCACGTCGTTAGTGGGCGTAAAATATATACATCGTGGTACTCGTATGTGGTCAATTGCGAGGTAATCCTGCATAAAGGTTTGCCACCGTTCCAAAGTAGATGCCGACACTGACTCGTCCCAGTCTGTCCCTTCCAGCCAGATTTTTTGCATGACGATTGGGGCTAGCCAACCTAGGGGGTCGAAAATGAATGTATTGCCCTTTTGGCGAAAATATCTCGATTGGTTTCGCTATGAAGTAGTAATAGTCATAATGGGCGTTCCAACGTATGCCTAGGGGTTTTACAGTACTAGAGTCTTCGAACTCCAGAAAATCTTCATTTAGCAGATGTTGTTTGGGTAGTCGCTTGAGTATTTTACTGCGATTCGAAGTCCATTCTCGAAGGGGAAATCCTGCTGACTGCAGTGCTTGCGTGATTTCATCTCGAGCTTTAATCGGCGAATCGATGCTGTGACCTCATGTCAAGACGTCGTCGTCGTACATACTTGTCCGCAAGATATTTGCAGCTATTGGTAACAAAGGCTCCACGTCATCTGCTAGTTGGTGCAGTATCCTTATTGCGAGATATGGGGCACAATTCACACCAAGGGTGCCGTCTTCAGCTCGTAGGCGCTGATCGGATCCTTGGGATTGGTACGAAAAACGTTCGTTTAGTATCTTGTATGATTGGACTCTACCCATATCTGTCGGTACGTATTCCGATACTACCCTATTGTACTCTGTCTGTAGGGCCAGTGTCTTTGATAAGCGCGTCTCATCCTGGTAGAATTGAGAGCAAACGCTCTTTAGAGAAGGTCCTAAGCAGATGTTAGGGAAATCCTGTTTAAAAAGGGGAGGGCGACTGTATATTTTCCGTCGGAGTTTCTGGTCGTTGCGGCCTTGAGGAGTGCCTCGCAATAGGCATTATCTTCATTAAATGCCCTTTTCTTTGGTATATATTCCAATTCCCAGAACTAAGTTAACTATTTGCTAAGGGCTATCTCATTGAAAAATGATACCCGAGTATTGGTTGGGTGATGTGCGTCCACACGACCGGTTAAAATCCAACCGAAGACGGTTTCTTGGGCGAGAAGCGTATTTGGAACATTCTTCCGTATATCGGTCAGAATAATTTGGGGATAAATGTAGCCTCCTAGGATGAGGTCAACTGGTTCATTAATGAAGAACCTTTTATCCGCCAGGATTAAGTCAGGGAATGCCTGACGCGTCATTGCGCTTACTTGACAAGTCGGAAGATCCCCTGTAAGACAACTGTGTCAATACGCACTAAGGGGTCTGTGAGGGAACCTAATGGGATGTGACAAGACTCTTTAACCTGCGCTGATGGCGTATTATTGATGCCCGAAACTTGGACATGTATGCGTTTCTATTGCAGGTTTATTCTTTTCTTTAGTCCCTCTGTTATGAAAGAGCACTCCGAGCCGGAATCAATCAGAGCTCTGGCCGAGAAATTAACTCCGTTATGGTTAATGTTGACCCGTGTCGGTTCTTATAATACCCCCTTAGTTGTATTTGCGTGACAAGGTGACACAGTACTTACATTTTCTTTTCTGGTTGCAGGTTCCAGCCTTTCCCTATCCTGCTGTGAGCTCGAGGGTCTATCATCTGTGGGTTGTTGTTGTTGTGGTAGCGACAAAAACACTCCCCGAAGGTTTTGGGGAGTGTTGTCGAATTAACAGTCCTTGGCCGGATTTGAACCCGGTACGCTCCGGTACTCCCTTGCGGTACTGCCCGACTGTCGTGGTAGCGATTTATGACCAGTGAAACCTTCTAGGTCATGTCACCCTTCCTTCCGTAAGGAAGGATAAGGTGGGTAATGAGAGGCGAGAGGCATCATATCCGTAGATCAACCATCGAGTTGCATGTCATTACCTTTGTGCATATCAGTCGCCTCTTACGACCGGTATGCCTACCTCGGGCATATTCTAAACCCCTAACCCGCAGGGGCAATCATCTGTGGGTCGTTGCTTTTGGCTGAGCTGTTGCCAGGTGGAGTAAGGTGTTGTGCCTTGCGTGACACGAGCTACAGTTAAATGAACTAGTGCATCGTGTCACAGTATGTCCAGCCGACAGGAAATTCAAGCAACAACTGTTGTTCTTGATGAAGGCTATTCTATCTGCAATGGTTAGCCCTCGGAATTTTTTGAAATTCCGTAATTTGTGCTCTCTACTGCTGCACATTTTACATGATGCTTTTGGGAGGCAGGCTTGGTATACTCCAAGTTTCGCAGGCGTTTCCCTTGTGTTGTTTTGACTCTTGGGTGCCTTAAATGATTTGCTACCCCTGAGGTCCGAAACAGTTTCCAATGTTTGAAAACGGTTCGAAAGGAATTTGTCCATGTCTTCCCATTTTGGTATCTCTGTTTTGTTCTCTATGGTTTGTTCTCATAAAACCAGAGTACATTCGGGAAGTTTTGTAGAACATAGATATGTGATAATTGCATCCCAGTTGGATATGTCAATTTGAAATGCCGAAATGCAACTATTTATGTCGCTTTGAAGCTTTTTGATTGCTGTTCCGCATTCTTGTTCGACTGACGTCAAACTAAACAGCAATTTCAATTGCGTATTAACAAGGATATGCTTATTCTCAGACCTGTCGCTTAAATTTTCCGCACAATTTCCTTCGCTTCCCCTTGTGTTTTCTGGTTGAGGTGATATAGTTTTTCAACCGGGGTAAGGATACATCGGTGTCACAAGGTGGAAGTCGAATGTTTTGTTAACGGCTGGAGGTTTCCGAGACTTTAGCTGTTGGTGTTGCTGGCACTGTTAGCTTTTCAATTTCAGCATTAATGGTGAGCTCAGAATACTTTAGTAGGCAGCTTTTGTCTTCTTCCACAATGACTTTAGCTTCTCTTGCTGAATGGCAAGGGTTTGCTTATCTTGGTCTTGAGGGCTGAAGCCTTGATCAAACTCTACTATGCAATCTTAGAGTCGAATATATGTCTCCATTTTTTTAATGATTTTAAAAATTTTGATTCTTTACAGTGAAACAATAGCCACCTGTAATGATTAGGAGATATAAAATGCTTTGAATATAAGCGCAGTTACCGAAAAGTGGCACAGATAGAAATACTTCTGAAGATTTATTGTATCGTGCAATGGTATGTGTGACACAGATAGAAATCTGGATAGGGATTTAATGTCTCTTTTATCAAGGTGAACACAATTAATACAGTGTAAATATGTTTACGTGGATTATTTATTAAAAATGATTTATTTGTTAACAAAGTATCCTAGGAAGAGGAAGAGAGATGGCGCGAATGTTTGCGAATACAAGGCAAAAAGGAGATATCAATAAATAACACCGACCCTTCGAGAACCCGAAGAGCGAACAACCAAGAAAGTTCTCGGTGCGTAGGGAAGTACCCTGTTGGACTATATAAGGCAGTGACAAAGCAAAGCTGGTTGATCAGTTTATTTTCAAGTGTTGTTCAGTGAACTACTGCGAAGTTACCAAACTCTTATATGTTGGATTGCGTTTATTACTAGTAAATAAAACTAGCTATTAGTTGCAATACATGTGCGTGTGTTTATTCGACTTTATAGTGATCGAACCCAGGATTGATAATCAAGGAATCATCGAGTTCGTCACAATATATCGTTTGAACTAAGTGAATTAATGACCACTAGCCGCCCCACGCAAGTGATAATTTTGTATCACGTATTATATACGGTTTACGACAGTATTTAAGTGAGTGAATATTGTGATATTTATTTGAAAATGCATCAATCAAGTGGAAGTATAAATGGTTGTTGAAAACAACCACAGCAAACATTACAAATTAATATTAGAAGGAAAAGAGACTGTACAGTGCTGTGGTAATGTGTAAAAAAAATTTAAAAAAACAAAAGACGTTGAGCCACTCCCTGTCGGCCTTGAGCTGTGTCGAGGAGCCCTTACCACTGGAGGGGGGAACTTCTCGATAGCCAAAAGGCGCTAAGTGTGTTTTTAAAACACAAAGAACTTCCACTTGCTCTGATCTACAAAGCTATATCACACTTTCACTCGCGGTACTTACCTTGATTATACTTTAATAGAGACTAATGTGATGATTGATGTGTTAGCGGAGGATGTGATATGAATGGACTGTATGATGTGATTGTATGGTAATATGATGCGATTTGTGTGTGATGTGATGTGATGTTAGTGGCTGTCTTTGTCCGTTTGTTGCCGTCACTCGCTGCTATGCTTTTAGCTATGTTGTGTATTTGTTGATTGTTGATTGTTGTTGGATGTGTCTCGCTATATTTACTTGTTGATTTCCTTGAAAGTTAATAAATATTAGCGCTGGTTTATGATAATTTTATTATGTTTTTTTTTGTTTGGCTGGTATTCGCAATTGTTGTGTTTTCCTGGCGCGAATAAACCAAATGTTACAGCGGCTTCTCACTTGGTATGTCGAATACCAAGTTATAGTCGCTCGTAATAAAGTGCAAGAGGGAAGGAAATAATAAACTCGTTAGTTCATATATAAAAATAATGATTAACAATGTTTATTTAATTAAAAGTTGTGAAAATGCAAAATTATTGAAATTATTTAAATGGTGTGGAATTTAAATGAAATTGGATGGCATTGAACAAGACTTACCTTTGGTAGCTTGGCTGCTGGCGGGTTCTTCGACGTCCGAAAAAGAAGTGATCAGCGGCCAAGTCCTGTAAAGGCAAGAAATTATATCAAGAACTTAAAACTACGTGGATTCCTATTTCGGATCGTCACCCCTGCGCAGCTTCTCTGTATGCGGGTCCTGAGGCTGAAAAGAAGCGGTTAGTAGGTATGGACGTGGGTTAACTTTAGTGCACTATACTTATTTCATTATTTGTATCCGCTCATTGTGGGCTTCAGATACTACCAATCCAAATATGGTGACTTGTGTCAGAAGCCCCCCTACGGTCGATGGTGGAGCGCCGCTGACCCTAATGTTACCTTATACGCCGGCGCCAAATGTAAGCCGGACTGGGGAAGACCGGTGGAACTGCGGATCCGCCAGCTTCATAAATTGAAATGGCGTAGGTACTGATGGATCTAGCGAGGTGGTCGGACTAAGGCGTGACTCCACCCATATCCAAAACTCGTCCCAAATGCCGGGTTTTGATCTCGGTATCAATAATCCGGAAGCGGAAAATAAACATTTGTTTCAGTGAACAGTTATTCCCAAAAATTTACCCGGGTCCGATCCCAAATAGGGGGCGTGATCCAAGGTATTTATGTGCAGAACACCTTTCTGGGGAAGCGCTTTCGGCCGCGCTTCAAAAAAATAACCCTTGGCCAGTCTAACACCGGCTACGCGATTCCCAGTATTTCTATGTCTACAACAACCACATGAAAATGATAGAAAAATTTTAACTTTAATTGCAAATATTTCTTGTCATAAACAAAACATCGAAAATCCGCTCTCGGGTTATTGGTACCGCGGTCAAACCGCGTCTTTTGGTACCTCCCCCGACATTGTTGGACGAGTTTTGGCATTTGTCTCCTAAAGTAAACAATTACCACATTTCCATCCAAATACCTAGTTGTTAAATTAATGTTTGTTTTAATTAAGATCGGGTTCCAAACTACGGGATTTATGTCACCGAGGGCAGTATCACAGGGCTGGTACCGGTGAACGATAGTTCGAACTTGTTTGTGCTTAGTTTTATAATTTTGGGTAAGATCAATCTTGAAGAATGTATAAAATGAACATTGATAACAAAAGAAATGTAGAATTTCTAAAAATAAATCAAAAACAAATATTAGTAAATACTCAGTTAAAAATTTTGTTACGTTCTTAACTTTGTGTGTTAGCAATTAGGTCTTAAGTTTATCTCGATCTTGAAAATGACTAGTATGTATCTTGCACTGAATGCGCTTAGCCGTAAGAATATTTTTTGGCATAATTATTGATGGTGGAGGCAATTCATCTTCAATATTGGTTAGTGTTATAAATGTATATGTACAAAGGTATGGTAGGAAAAAATGTGTATAGAATCTTGGTAATTCTATACGACCGTACGGATTATTTATTCCTAGGCCAAAAGGCGTCTCTTGATACCTCTCTCGATATTTTTGGATGTGTTTTAGCAGTTACGTACGGTCGTACAGAATTACCAAAATCTTAAGTATTTGAGTACGGAAAATCACTTCGCACTGTGGTTTGTGCTGACATCCTATTTCTTGAGGTTGATGGCATATTAGACGCCGATTCCATGTTTATATGTATAATACCATAAATTATTATATCGTCGTCATCCATACCCATGTACACTGCGTTTGTTCATCGACTTCTGTTGGGTTTGCTATATGCATTTTATTACACTTGCTGACTGCTTTATTGCTGCTTCTAATTAAAAAAATTATTAGTTTTTACACTCTTTTACTAGTTCCAATACTATAATTACTTACGGCTTTTTGGTTTAACGCTTCCCAATCGATTACACCCGAAGAATCAATTTCTACTTCCTCAGTATCGCCTCAAGTTGTGAGGCTTGCTACTTAGAAAGCGGAGTAAAATTCCGGAAATCAAATTCGGAGTCTATGCACCATCAAGTCATTCTTCTCAGTATCCAGAAACGTTTAAGTCTAGGAATTATTTGATTTGGGTGTGCCACCGGTGGCGCGACGTATATCAGCACTATTGCTGTTAACAAACACTTTATACCGATATTCAATTGAAAACTGCTTATTTTGATGCTTTTTATTAAAGAATCACACTCACCAATAAGCGTATACACTTTTATTAATCAGTTAATTTATAATTATATTTTTATACGAATTTTACCACATGTGCAAGCTTTTTATTTACAATTTTAAATGTCAAATTGTGTTAGAATTTGACAATACAGCCATAGGCGAATTCAGATTTTGACCAGGGCGAATTATAATTTTGACAGTATGCTCATGAATTTACACAAACAAAATACATGGAAATTCGCCTTTGCGACCACCTTTAAATTAATTCGCCTTGAGTAGTATTTGACTTTCAAATACCCTTTTAAGTAAAATCACTCTCAACTTCTTACTTCTTTTTTTAGTTTTGGACTTATAAGAAAACGGTCATAGTAACTTTTGTACGGAATAAAATTTCATCTTATAAAATAAAGTGTTTTCTTTACTCGCGCGACAAGATGTACTCACGAATAGACGATAGAATGCTCATTTTCTCTAAAATGTTTTACTATTTACGACCATGATCCAATAATACAGGTCTTGTAAATAGACCAGCTGATCTTTACTTTTGGCTCGAATTTCGACATTACACTCATTTCTCTGTACGATTTTGACGTTAAACTCACAAATTACAAAAACAAAATACATGGAAAATTTGTGTGTGTTTGTATGTTTGTCGAGCTGCTACGACCTGTTGTAGTTGGATCATGATTCACGACATGCTAATGAATATTCTCTTTCTCTCTAGTATGTACGAATAAGCATGCTCTTAAGAATTACCGAACTTATTATATATGTACACTTAAAAATGTTCCCCTTTTTCCTAGCCGTAAGAATATAAGTAACACACACTTTCGCATACGAATGTAAATGTACACAAGATTTCGTATAGTCATATTATAACACATATGTATATACTGTTGAACGAAGACTTTTCGAGCAACCAACTGTTGCATGAATTACATACGTATATATAAGTATCGTTGTTAGAACGGAGGGCACGCAGGGCTGGGGAATTTTTTAATCACAATAGCTCTAAGGCCGTAATGCGGAATAACGGCGTACTTGAGAAATTAGCTGGGAGTAGCGGTCGGTTCAATCATGCATTATTACTCTTTTCAAAAGTTGGACAGCTTCAAAGTGTGTTGCCACTTAACAAACGGTGTACGATCACGGAACGTATGTCGTAATTCGGCCCCTGATTTTTGAAAACAAAGAATTCAGAATGAATGTGACTCTAAACTAAAATACATCGTTTGTTTTATTTGCGGAATATCTAGGCTAGTCCTACACTACATAAATAACAAAAATTTTTAAATGCATAAACGATATTGTTATGAAATCGCTAGCGGGTGTATCCTATTAAGGATTTGTGAGGGGCGCTTGGATCGTCATCACGTAACTGCGGCGTGTGCACTGGCTCAACCCGGAGCTTCAGTTTCGTGGGTTCCTAAACACAGTCACGCGATCAAGCGAATTCCTCCCAAACGAACGTTCTAACACAATAAACTTCTATACTTGCACACTGGGAAAACACACTATCTATGAACCTAAAAGTGTCTAACTGAAAACCACGTCTACCTACCACCTTGAATGCAGCTCGTCCGTGTATGATTTATGGCTGCTTTTAACCCACCCTACCATGGCATCGTTGCTGTTAAGGACGCCCCGTTGAACCACCTACATATCCATCAGAATCTGACCAAAACTATGTATTTAAGTAATCATAATAACAATATTTATTACCTCGTATATGTATATATATATATGTTCAATCCATTTTTAGACTACAAAAAATATGCTCTCGATAAACCTATCTTGTTTTCTTTAGTATTTACATACATTCAAATTCAAATTAGATTTAAGTCTCGATACTTAAATTTCACATATCATTATTTTACTTACTATGCCAACATTATTTTTTTGTGGGTATTAAACTAAAATCCCTAACCTACCTCAACATATGATTTTTGGCCTTGATCTTGAAATTTTAATTACATACATTTATACATATATATATATGTTCATATGTTTCGCAAAAATTGAGAAAAAACTAAGAATAGAAAAATACAACTCAGCGAGAGTTTCTTAGATCATAAAAGGAAGAGATGGAATTTGCAAAGAAAAAAAACCAAATGCACTACAAATGCACTACACCCAATTTTACTCTCGGGAAGCAAAAAAAAACAAAATTAATACCCTCATATATGTATGTATACGTACGCATGTATGAGACAAAAAAAGTAGTACAGTGGCGTATAGCAAAAAAGAGAACAATCTTAATCATCACTCACCCATATTGTCGGTAATGCAGTCATTCCCACGTAGCGTTGAAGGCCTTCTCGCTTGTGATCGCAGCATGGTAACGATGATTCCTGTTGTAGGTAAAACTTCATTTGTTTGCTTGTTGCAATTTATGCACTCATATTAAAAAATTGACTCGATTCAAGGTAAACAAATTTTGACCAAAAAAAATCTTCCTAATTATTAGTGATCGCACTGTAGTTGGGAGTTAAAATTCAGAGAGATAATGAGAGAAACTTTGTGCACATACATTGTTGCAAAACCAAAATCAATAAAAGAAGCAGAGGAATTTATGAATGAAAATCTATCTTATAAAATCTCTCTGGAAAATCTACAGTGCAATTAATAAGAAAATTGGCAACATATTGAGTTAAGTTAGCATTGCTATCATGTGGCTTCAACCCACAAGGTTACAACAAAAACTTAAACGATATTAAGTATGTATAACTAATTTAGGTTGTTATTCTAATATGTTTATTCTAATATTCTTATTTAGGTATGTATATATGTAAGTATTACCAACATATATACATATATAAATATTTCTTTTATGCAAAATAAATTTTAGAAAGTTTTTAAGGAAAATATCCAAAATAACGTACTAAATGATAGATGAATTACTTATCTATGCCTTTCTTACATATATATCAATTCATTCGGTTATCGAAACAAAAAACGACAAAATCAGTAACTAATTTAGAACAAAAAGTACTTTAAGTTTTCTTTAGAAAATTCATAAAAAGGATTAAACTACACAATTTTTTTAATGGGGGTTTTTCTTTCTTTAGAAAATATAGCTTATATAGTGTTCTTTTTAATATATGTATTTATGTATTTAAACTAATTTCCTTAACGGAAGGAGAAATTAACTTATTCTTTAGGGAAACAATTAGGTGTAAAAAGATTGGAGAATTAGGAAAAATCCTTAATCTTAAAAGTTTTGCAGATATGCTCAGTTAAATACAAGTATGCTGGTATATTTTACACCTTTCCCCGACGGAAAGGTATTAATAATCCTCTTCCTATCGAAAGTAGGTATATTTAAATTGGATTCGTCATTCTGTTTTCATTTAAAGTATACAATATGTGTATTTATATAAAATGTAAAAAAAAATGTTTCCAAAGATTTTTCACTTGGATCGCTGGAGCTTTTCGCAGATAATAAAGTACCGCTTTATGTGATTTAGGGTCATATCGAAACGCAGGGATGTTGGGGAATGTTTCACAATATCCAGGGATGTTGATTGAAATCACCTTATACCGAACCGAAGGAAACCACTATTCTCAACTACTTAACTTTACTATAACCTGTACATTCGACCGAAATAAAATAAAACTTATTGAGGAAAAATTATGTTTTCTGCATGCTGGTTCCGAAGGAAAAGAAAGATGATTTTCCTGCGAAAATAGTTGAGAGCTAAGCGTGCAGCTTAAAATCATATGAGCAAATTGGTATCGTAAAACATATGTTCAGAAAATGAACTTTACGATATTATAAGATGTGTTTAATAGGCACTAAATTCTTAAGTTTCTCCACATATGAATTATATTCACGAGGCCTAATAAAAAAGAACTATAGAAAACAACCAAACTTGTGAATTAAGAAAAAAAACTTTGAATAAAGGTAGTTTGATTGCACATATGTGTATATATATGTATGTAAGTACATACATACATGCATAAACACAAGATATATGAGCAAACTAAAATTAGAGTGGGTAAATTCCCGAGAAAATAAATATGAGGAAAAATCTAAATGCTGGCAGATAAGGCATACATATATTGCAGGTTGCAAGCATGTACCCACGGTACAATATGTGTAGATGATCATTTTGTTTACTGCACTTCCGTATCTGCTTTGGTGGTTTGAATAGCACTGTTGTCTCCAGTTGGGTCAATAGGTTTGCACTTGAAAATTTCCCTGACGCTTCTGTCGAAAGCTTTTGTTTAGTGATGAGAGCGTTCAAACTAATAGGCAAAAGGTAACATTGTGTAAAGGTATAAGAAACTGGATTCAAGCCAATTTGGCGTTCACGATCTCATGTCTGATTCAACTGGCATTATCCCATGAATACCGAAACAGATGGACTATAAAATAATTTCTTTCCAAAAAAACTAAACACACAGAGGTAAATACTTGACCACTCCGGGTTTGGGGTTTAGAATATGCCCGAGGTAGGCATACCGGTCGAAAGAGGCGACTACTATGCAAGTTATCATAAGGGACACGCTAATGTCCCAACCTGTGCGGCCCTTTACAAGTTATCGCAAGTTTCTTCCCACAGATGTCATTAACCAAATATCATAGTTGTCTTCCCAGCCCAGGTCAATCACATTCAGCCAAATTACGACAGCACGCCACCTCATGCAACTAGCTGGATCAGCAGAAATGCGATCACACGGCATGATCGCATATCGTTGTTGCCACACGTCGCTGTGTCAACAAAACAATAGCTATTGCTATCGACTGTGGTCATTGCGCTATGACAACATCACAAGCGCCACAATTCTCTTCACCATGTTTAGCCCAGGTATAACTATTATTATGTTACTGCCTGGTACGGGAGAAGAGGAGTGGCGGGGTGGCATGGTAGTAGCCCGGCTGAGGCTCGTCGGCTTTGAGGCGCGGTTCTTGCCACTTCTCCTTTCCCAACAGTTGCATAGCAAAATTTAGGTTCATGCCTAGGGAGGATAATAAAGCTAGAAAGAAAGCGATAGGTAAGAAAAGCGGGAGAAAACCTGTCCTAGTCAGGTGGAGCCGTCCCACCCCTCCTGTTCGCAAGATGTGAACAGCCTTCGAACTCTACTATGGCTCCGCTCACCGAGTAGAGTTCCCTTAATCCTGACTCATGTCCGTCTTTAAGTCGTTACGTCATTTCCAATACTTACTCAATTACCCCACCTTACCATCGGTTACCACAAGGGCAACACCTGCACCAACAACTTGAAGCCTCTAGCCTGACATGATTTACCTATATCTTACCGAAATCAGAATTTCAGCCCATTCACGTAAATAAATTATTGTGACACATCTTTAAATCTCAGCTTACAATTTATTAATACAAAATATTTCCTTACAATATATTCCCAACCTACCCAGTACGAATTGTATCCACTTATTCTTTCTATTCAATTAATACTATATATATTCAATCCAATTATCATATCTAACCTATAAATATTTATCCTAATTTTATATAATTAAAAGGTTTTTTTCTTCGCGTATTTTAAATTCAAATTTTTAGATAAGGCCTACTGACTATCTAGCTATTCGTGCACAAACATACGTCTAAACATATGTATATATGTACGCTTGTGTGTGCTCTCACTCTCAAACAAAAAGGTTAATATAAATATATGTGTGGGTGTGCGATAATTTACTCTGAGATTTTTAATTCACAAATATACGTGGGTTAATGTGTGTGTGCATATGGTTTCTTTTCTATTATGCAAAACTTACCTCGCTCAGAACTCCGAAATGGTACCAAATCGATGTGCAGAGCTAAAAGTAAAATAAGGAAAAACAACATATGTAGAACAAAAGAAATGAACAAACAAAACAAAAAAAATAAAAAAAATATTTGCAAAAGTAAATTTTTGATCGCGTAAATCAACCAGTAAAAGTGCCGAAAGTGAACATTAAAAGTGAACCAGAAAGGTGATAGTTATGAATTTACAAAAAAAAAGATTTCGACAAAAAAATTTCAAAAGAAAAATTTAAATAACAAAAAAAAATACAAATATCGTTTGCGACTAGGTTTTGTGAGTGTTTAATGCACATACATAGGTATGCCTGAAAATCGCTAGGAATAATATACTAAATTCGAAACTAGGGTAAGAAAAATCAAGAGTAAAAAGAAAACTTAGGTATATGTGCTAAATTATAAAACTAATAATACAGATATCAACAAGTTCATAAGAAATTCAAAATTCCAAATTAAAACCTATAAAAAAATATTTTCTTTTTTCAAAAACAATCAGAATGGTTGTACACCCTAATGACTTATCATTATATCTCCGTGGTGGTAAGAATAATTATTTACGTTGGTGGGCGCGCTCCCCGTGAGTCCCGCTTAGCTTCTCTCGCTCTTCAATATTGCTGTGATCGTGTTAGTGGTGTGGTGAGTTTATGTGTTTAGAGAACTATTGTTGGTGAGTGTGACCAATGTCGCTGTGCTCTCATAGAGTTGCTAGCTGCGTGGGTGGTTGCGCCACTAAATATTTAGCAACAAGTTGACGAAGGCCGATGTTGCGTGGCGAAGATGTTGCTGAGGCAGCCCATGCAACCCGTTGGCAAAACTTGGTCGTAGTGGGAGTGTGCAAAAAAAATGTGTTACTTTTCGTTGGTTTTGTGAAAAATGTATTATGTTGAGTGGTTTGGTTCAATGTTGTGGCTCGAATGTAGCTTGTTGTGCAGTTGATTTTATGGCTATGTTATGTGTGCGTGTTTGTGTGTGTGTTGGTCGATTCTGGTGCGAACCTGTGTAGAGGTTTTGGCCAATATAGGCCCTGTTTAGAGTTTTAGGCCAAGTAGGGGCTTCCTTTTGTTTGTGATTGATGTGCGCCTGCGGATTGTTGGTGTTAATTGTTGTTGTTCGTGTCTCGTTCTTTTTCTTCTGCCAAATATAATTGTGCAATTCCCAAAATATGTCGCGGCCTTCGGCTGCCTTCGTAATCTGAAAGGTACGAAGATACACTTAAGTAAATTTTGATATTTTATTTAATAGATAACCATATATTTTTTCTTTCTTTTTCTAAAACCATAAATTAACAAAACCCGCGTTTGGATAATTATTATCTTTTTTCCTTCTTTCTTCGGCGCGCCTAATACCCCTTTGCCTACATACATACATACATACGTATAAATGCATGTATGCAAATCTACGATACATTCCTGACGAATTTACCTATAACTCTGTGGATTTAGAGACAAATGAACTACTTTAAAAAACTAATAATTGTATGGTTCTAAATTACAGAAAAATCAAACACCGGTATTTACACAAAGAAAATTCAACAATAAAAAAAAATGGACTTTAATTAAACTTAGCTTCCAAATTTAGAACTTGTTTAAATTGGCAAATGAACACCTTTAACTTAAAAATTTGCACTTCACCAATTTATTTCAAAGAAAATCACTCATAGATGCATATATGCACTAATGTACACTCACCCGTTAAATTTTCTGCTGCTTAGAGGGGATTTTACTCGCCCTTTGGTGGCGACTCTCTTTTCGCTGGTGGTCTTCCTAGGGAGGATTCCCTCGTTAGAATCACTTCACTATATTATTTTTTTCTTATTTTTTTTTTTCCGCTCGCGTTAACTTTCGCGTGAAACCGCACTTCATAAAAATACTCACTTCGCGCTCCAACACTTTATGGTGATGAAGACGCACTTTAAAGAAATACTTTTCACTTTAAAAATTTTGACCGCGACTTTTCGATTTTAATTCCAGTTGATCAGCGGAATCCCTTTTTATAACCCCATTTGTCTTGCGGCCTCTATGTCACCATAAGGCACGGATAGCCTGCCTGCCTTGGTCAAACCAATCCGCGATCGACCCTTTCGCGGCACGTGCAAGCAACAGTTTAATCCACTCACACAATCAAACATCCACTTTGCTAAATATCGTAAAAGTGGAGAAGCAGATTTGGTTAGCGGTCGCTTGCACATCCGTTCATATACCCGCTTGCGCGTAGTCAGAGAAATCCTCAAAGGCTGTCGTTACAGGCTCGCATCCGCCGATGGGTCCTGCATCATGGAGCGTGTGCTTAAAAGAGATTCACAACGCAGCCTTGGGCTGGTTTGTAAGTCCAGGGCTAACGTGTGGCCTCGACCCACGATCTAATGCCGGGCTTCTAGTTCACTTCTCGCCTAATCACTCTTTTCTTTTTCTGCAACATGTACTACTCTAACATCATTTTACTAGGACACACAAAAAGTTACGTAACAAAAATCCAAACCTAATATCACTGGGGTTTAAGCAAAACTAACAGGGTATCACAGAGGAGCCTCTTCATTTTATATCACAGGTTACTCTAAAACTATATCACAGATTAAAAAAATTCTCTCTCTCTATGGCGCGATATACAACAGGTATATCATCATAAACCTCCTAAGAGATTTTTGCGCCAAGCTTCCCTTCCAATTTGTGGTGTGCCGATTTGAATTTTCCCTACAAATTGGTGGGACCTACAGTTTTTTGCCGACTCCGAACGGCATCTACAAAGGAGACGAATTTTTGCTGAGAAGCCTGTCATGGCAGAAATACACTCGGAGAGTTTGCCAAGCCACTGCCGAGGGGCGACCCCGTTTTTGAAAAACTTTTTTCAAATCACTTTTGATGTTACCTGTACCAGGGCTCGAACCATGGACCTTCGGTGTGGTAGGCCGGCAACACTACCGCCACACCACGGCGGCCGCCAAAAGAATTAGTCAAGTTATAAATGTACAAGTGTATAAATGGATTAATATGTCAAGTTGCAAGTGTATAAATAAATATGTTAGTAGGTCAAGCCGAAAGTGTATAATTACATTAGTAGGTCAAAAAACCAAAACTAATTAAATAAATAATCTCATAAATAAAAAGTAAGTTAATTTTTAAAGGTCAAGTTTTCAGGTACAAGGTGGGTAATAAATAACATGTAACATGCAACATTTACTAACATCATGCCACAAATATGTCCTTAGCATGGTATACCCCGATTCTGTTTCCACTAACATCGCCGAGTTCATACATCGAGTTACCTATTACTTTCAATACTATGCATTTTATCAGCTCTTTCATTATACTGTTTCGAATTGCCTGAAGTTTGTCGGACGTCACATCTACCTCACAGTCTACATCCTTGACTGCCCCTAACTTCCTATATAATTCGTAAGATGCTCCATGTTGCACCATTGGCATACCAAACAAAGCGAAATACGGCGACGTGTTAATTGCCGAATGGATCACACTCCTTAAAGCAAATGCTGCATCGCTGATGTGTTTGTTCCAATTCTTTTGATTTTCTCCTACATATGATCTAACTATTTGTAAAATCGATCGATTGACCCTTTCTGCCGCATTACCCTGTGGCGAGTAGAAGGCGGTCCTTATATGCGTCGTACCATATTTTGCTAAAAATGATGTGAACATTTCTGACACAAATTGTTTGCCATTGTCAGAGTGTACATACTCTGGCACTCCAAATATATGAAAAACGTCCTTTTCTAGAAACTTCACTTCTTCTGCTGAGGTGGCCCTACGCATTGGTTTTAAAAACACAAACTTAGAAAAATGATCTAGACACACGAACACATAGACATTGCCATCACAAGTACGCGGGTATGGACCCATAAAATCTACAAATAAAAGTTGAAAAGGGCGTTCAGTGATATGTTGCCTTCCCATCAACGGTTTGTGGTAAGCATTTTGGGTTTTATTACCTTTGCAAATATCAAAACTTTTAACATAACTTTGTACGTCCGCCACAAGTCCTGGCCAGTAATACCTTTCACGTATACGCGATAGGGTTTTATGTATACCCCCATGGCCTGCAGAAGGTGAGCAATGCGAGGCTTCCACCAACCCGAAGTTCAGTCGGTACCCAGAGTTTCCAAGCATGGTCTCCTTGAAGCCCCTCCCCCTTGTCAAATTGCGTCTGTCTATAAACATACCCGTCAGATATGCATAGTTCAGGTAATTTGTCTTGGTTCGATGTCACCGCGTTGATAAGTTCTTGATATTCTGTCGATTTAAAGAATGGTGAATTGACATCGATATCTAATACTCTATCACTTACTAGCAGCTCATTCATGTCGACCCTGGATAAAGCATCCGGCACTACATTTTGGGTACCCTTACGGTGTTGGATGTCAAAATTATAGCCTTGCAGTTTTAAACTCCACCTTGCCAGTCGACCGGAAAGGTCCTTTTGACCCATTAACCACTTCAAGCTGGCATGGTCGGTGATCACTGTGAATGGCAATCCCTCGATGTAGGGCCGGAACCTCTTTATGCTCAGAACCGCTGCATAACACTCTAACTCTGTGATGCTGTAGTTGCGTTGTGCTTTATTTAGTTTCGCGGATACGTAGGCAATCGGTTGTTCGTTTCCGTCGTCGTCTAGTTGGAAGAGTACACCTCCAACTCCGTCCGTTGATGCATCGCATTGCACATAAAAGTGCTTTTCGAAATCCGCATATATTAACACCGGTGCCGAAATCAATCTTTGTTTCAAGCAATTAAATGCTCGCATAGCTTCGTCCGTCATTTTAAAAGCTGTTATCTTGTCTTTCGTGAGGCAGTCGTGCAGTGGTGCTGCAATTGTCGCCTAGTCCTGTACGAATCTACGATACCAGCCTGACATCCCTAGGAACCGCCTAAGTTGCTTCGGTGTTCGGGGTTCGGGAAAGTCGCGCACTGCTGCTACCTTATTTAAATCTGTACGGGTACATCCGTCTCCTACAACATACGCTAAATAACGTACTTCTTTCAAGCAAAATTTGCTCTTTTCAACGTTTATTGTTAATTTGGCATCACGAAGACATTTTGCTACACGGGACAACAAATCTAAATAGGACGAAAAATCTTCCGAACAAACAAGTAAATCATCCATTCCCGAAGGGAAGCGGGAATGCCTCTGTCTATTAATCGTCACATTCGCTGGTCTGCGTTGCACAGTCCAAACGGCATGACTGTGAAATAGTACAGAGGTCCAGGTACAGTGAAAGCAGTTTTCTTCCTGGACTTTCGCTCTAGTGGTATCTGCCAAAACGCGTCCTTTAAATCTATGGCAGATATGTACCTGGTATTCTGAAGCCGACTTAGAATAGCATTTATATGTGGTAATGGGTATGCGTCTTTGATGGTGCGTTCATTTAACTTGCGGGCGTCCAAACATAAGCGATTCTTTGTTCCTTTGACAACCAATGACACTGGGGAATTCCAACAACTGTTGCTTTCTTCTATGACGCCCATCTCCAGCATCCTGTCCAGTTCAGCGAATATTAATTTTTGGATAGAAATCGGATAGTGGCGCTGCTTTACCGGAAGGTGTTCATCCGTCACTTCGATGATGTGCTCCTCCACATCGGTTTTACCCAACCCAAGTACTGCAAATGACGGATACTGTGCTTTCACGCGATCCAAAGCTACAGTTTCTTCGGGACTCAAATCGTGTTGCACCGCCTCGAACGACAAGTCACCATCAACAGGCGTAAGCTCTGACACGACAGAAACCTTTGAGTTGATTTGGGGCCCCCTACTGACTACATTAAGCTGGAAGGCTTTCCAGAAATCGATCCCCAGATAGACCTCTTGTTGTAACCCTGGCACTATAAGGAATTCCAGCTCCCGAGTGGCGTTGTCCCACAACACTGGAAGATTCACAACTCCAACAACTGCGGCTTCACCCCCATTGGCAGTCTTAACATTTTGACCCTGTATTGGCAGAATCAGATTCTCCTTGCCTTCGAGTAATTTATGGGCATTCTTCCCTAAGCAGCTCGCCCTGGCCCCAGAATCTATGAGCGCGAGCACCTCGCGTCCGCCGATATCCGTCTGCGCAAACAGCCTGTTATCACCCTTAACTGTCACGATTGTCGAAATTATCTTTTTTCGTATTCTTCTGAATAACTTATGTTTTTCCCTAATTTTTCTTATCTTTTCAAACTTTCTCTTCCTCTTCTTAGCGTTCAGGTCCTCACAAAAAATTCTTCTCCGTGCCTCTTCGTATTTCATTTTTCTCACATGCAAACTTTCCCTAACTGATTCCTGCTTCTTGCCTTCTACTTTCTCCTTTGTATCTCTTTCCTTATCTCGTTTTAATATGTAAATTTTTGTTCCTTCTACTAATTCTCCGGGCGTTCTTGATTTTGGGCAGAGCTCCCGGACATCTCTGCCAAGGCCCGGTTTCCCGCCTCTGGTTTAAAAACACAAAACGAAGAATCTCCCCCACACGCAAAACATTTCATCAAATGGAACGACGACTTACACCTAGTGTCTTTCGCTGCTTCTGCCGGGTTCTTTATGTAAAAATCCACCGGCATTCCACAGGAAAAACACAACATAAGGTGGAATGGGGAAGGACAAAACATTTGGTTTTGGACTGAACTAACTCCTTTACAATGAACATTGGACGATGCACCTGCTATAGGACTAGGATTGGTGGGAATGGTAGGCTTAGGAATGTTTTGAGAGACGGGCACGAGACATATTCTTACTAGCACTCATATTCCTGTTATCTTTGCTGAACGCCTCAACACTAAACTCACCCGCCTGCTCTTCTGACCATAACTCACTATTCGTCCCTATCTCACTAATTGGCTTTGCCCTAGACCTATTCTCCTTCATAAGTTTTTCCGCCCTCTTACATTCCAGCTTCAAATCTGCCAACGTTTCGGTCCTCGTTGCAAATGTGAGATTCGCCAGATATGGTTTTAAGTTTCCTTTAATGATTTTTACTAATTCGTTCTCGGGTATCCTTTGCCTAAGACGGAACGTGAGATCGTGGACGTCGGCGTAGTACTCGTCAAAGCTCTCTTGGGGTTGCTGCTTCCTCTCCATAATCTCACGTATCACTTCGTAATCTGATTCTGCCGACTTAAACTGCGCCAGAATCTCCCTTTTTAATCCGAAATAATCAAAATTTTCATCTTTCTAGGCGAAAGACAAAACTTTCCACCGTCATCCCCTTTGCCGACCCGTCGAATTTAAGGTGCCATTTGTCTAGGTCTACTTTCTTCCTCCCTGAGTAACTTGTACTGGCGTTGCTGGAGTGGCGCTGGCCTCCCGATGTGTCGCGTGCATGTCCAGGTGTAGACGCAGATGTTGGAGGAGGTGGTGCAGTAGGAGCGCGAATTGATGACTCCACATCGTTAATGCGATTACTGAGCCTAGAGACGTCAGCTCTCATCTGGCGTACTTGGTCCATATTTTGCGTCATCTGCGCATTTTTCTGCATTATCACTTCCATCACCTGCGTCAGATGTTCGATCCTCTCATCCATCGTTGCTGGTGTTCTAGCAGATGCGGCCGCTTCTGCTCCTGGTGCCCTCCTAGGAAAGGCACCTCCATACGTGGTCGTCTCAACCCCCGGAATTCTCCTGGGTATAGTACCTCCAGTTGCCCCTTGCTCCGAGTCTGACATCTCCAATACCTTCTCAATCTTTCGCGAAAAATTCAAAGTGCTATCAGAAGCTTCGAAAGAAAACCTATCTGTCACGCTAAACCCCTGTCTTACGTTGGTTTGGGCCTCTGGCTGTCCAAATACCCTAGCTGTGCAACGGTTCAAGAGGTCTACCGGAATAAAATCGTTTGGATATTCGATGCCTGTATCGATTTGGGTGAACAAGGACCCTGCCACCTGATTTTCCAGAGTCCGCGATACGCTACGTGTTATCGGCCCGTCGCGTGCAAATAATCCTAAACCCCTCTTTGGTATAGCTCCCTGATTCTTGGACGTATCCATAAACTAAGGGGCTGGTAAAAAAAAGAGAATCCACAACCAGACCACCTAAAAATCGTATCAAGAAAAATCGACGAACTTCAAAATTGGACTTCAAAAACTTAAAAGCGTTTGTACCCCAAATGTATGACAACTAAAAATTTAAAATTTAATGGTTATTTCACCTATGTATTTATTTGCTAAACAGAGTTAAAAAAATTGAAATAAACGGTGTTAACAATATTCAGTTCCAATGCAAAAAGATATAAAGGAAATTTGTATATGTATGTGTGTATATACGTATATAAAAAAGTGTATAAAAACATACGTATGTTTATATAGAATAAAATATGTGAAAATAAAAAAATTAGCAATTCTTAGCGTATATGTGTGTAAATGTATTTAAATGTATAAAATTCAAAGAGCAAAAAAACTTCATAATAAATATCCTCTACAAAAAAATTCCTTGAGGGTGTGTATCGATATGTATAAAACTAACATAAGGTTTTAAACCAAGAATAAAAGAACAAAAAGATTAGAAAAATTTATGAATTTTACTATTCCGACTTGTTTGGGTTTAAAAGGAATATAATGTGCCAAATAATAGCAAAATTTCAAAAACGAATCCAAGCAAAAAAACTCTTAAAAGTATATGTAGAAAAATATACAAATATAAAATTATTAAATTTTTTTTAAGATTACTTCCAAAGCTATTGCGAAACCTTACAAGAAGATCCTTGTAAAGAAAACCTCAACAAGTTGCAATAACACCAGGAAAATATATAAAATTCAGACAATATTTCCTGGAATGCGTTTGCGTTTCAAAACAACTAAAAGGTAATAATATTAAATTGTAATAAAAATATAAAAGGTAAAATATAAATATAAAAAAGTAAAAATGCAAATATAAAAGAAAAACTTCAAACTCCAGTGTTTAAAAAAATATCAGACTAAACTGACTGTTGAAGAAAAGATTTCGGCTGATAAAAATAGGCAAAAAACTACTATGACTATTGGACAAATTTTTTTTTTTTTTTTTATAAATTTTTATCTCATTCACCAAAAATGAGATTTTCAAAAGTTTATTTTTTTTTTATATTGTGTTTACTGTTGGTGCATTCTGGTGTTGTCCTCGCCCGATGGACTCTGTGGGTAAGTTGGGTAAAGTAATGGTGTATTCTGTCCAAGGTCAATGTCATCTAAACCTCTCTTTTACTTTGTGAAATGTGGCACTACAGCGTCTTAAGAACTAGCTCAAGACGTGGTTGCCACAATTCCCCCTTACCCTGTCAATTTGTTTACCCCCGAGCAACGCTACAAAAACCTCACATACTTACGGTGCTGGACCATGTGTATGGCAGCTGGTGGTGCATGCAACAAATCCAAAAAAAAAACATTTAACCGTACTGCCGATGACTACTGATACCACTTTTTTAAAAACTCTAAAGTTCTTGAAAGGAACTCAGTATTCACCGTCAGCAACTCCCCCCAATGTTTGTCACTTAGGCACTTATCGCTTGTTTCGGAAAAGAAGCGATGTTGCCTTCATGACCCTAAATCTGTCCGCTAGATGGAAAGCCGAAAAACATTTAATAGTAAAAAAGTTGAGTATAGTTGACAGGAAAGTTAGTCAAGGAGAGAAGGAATGAAAGTTAGAACGCGAAAGAAATATGCGAAAAATGAAATTAATTAGTGGGCTATTCCGTTGGGCGCCATTATTATGTTACTGCCTGGTACGGGAGAAGAGGAGTGGTGGTAGTAGCCCGGCTGAGGCTCGTCGGCTTTGAGGCGCGGTTCTTGCCACTTCTCCTTTCCCAACAGTTGCATAGCAAAATTTAGGTTCATGCCTAGGGAGGATAATAAAGCTAGAAAGAAAGCGATAGGTAAGAAAAGCGGGAGAAAACCTGTCCTAGTCAGGTGGAGCCGTCCCACCCCTCCTGTTCGCAAGATGTGAACAGCCTTCGAACTCTACTATGGCTCCGCTCACCGAGTAGAGTTCCCTTAATCCTGACTCATGTCCGTCTTTAAGTCGTTACGTCATTTCCAATACTTACTCAATTACCCCACCTTACCATCGGTTACCACAAGGGCAACACCTGCACCAACCACTTGAAGCCTTTAGCCTGACATGATTTACCTATATCTTACCGAAATCAGAATTTCAGCCCATTCACGTAAATAAATTATTGTGACACAGCTTTCAATCTCAGCTTACAATTTATTAATACAAAATATTTCCTTACAATATATTCCCAACCTACCCAGTACGAATTGTATCCACTTATTCTTTCTATTCAATTAACACTATATATATTCAATCCAATTATCATATCTAACCTATAAATATTTATCCTAATTTTATATAATTAAAAGCTTTTTTCTTCGCGTATTTTAAATTCAAATTTTTAGATAAGGCCTACTGACTATCTAGCTATTCGTGCACAAACATACGTCTAAACATATGTATATATGTACGCTTGTGTGTGCTCTCACTCTCAAAAAAAAAGGTTAATATAAATATATGTGTGGGTGTGCGATAATTTACTCTGAGATTTTTAATTCACAAATATACGTGGGTTAATGTGTGTGTGCATATGGTTTCTTTTCTATTATGCAAAACTTACCTCACTCAGAACTCCGAAATGGTACCAAATCGATGTGCAGAGCTAAAAGTAAAATAAGGAAAAACAACATATGTAGAACAAAAGAAATGAACAAACAAAACAAAAAAAATAAAAAAAATATTTGCAAAAGTAAATTTTTGATCGCGTAAATCAACCAGTAAAAGTGCCGAAAGTGAACCAGAAAGGTGATAATTATGAATTTACAAAAAAAAAGATTTCGACAAAAAAATTTCAAAAGAAAAATTTAAATTACAAAAAAAAATACAAATATCGTTTGCGACTAGGTTTTGTGAGTGTTTAATGCACATACATAGGTATGCCTGAAAATCGCTAGGAATAATATACTAAATTCGAAACTAGGGTAAGAAAAATCAAGAGTAAAAAGAAAACTTAGGTATATGTGCTAAATTATAAAACTAATAATACAGATATCAACAAGTTCATAAGAAATTCAAAATTCCAAATTAAAACCTATAAAAAAATATTTTCTTTTTTCAAAAACAATCAGAATGGTTGTACACCCTAATGACTTATCATTATATCTCCGTGGTGGTAAGAATAATTATTTACGTTGGTGGGTGCGCTCCCCGTGAGTCCCGCTTAGCTTCTCTCGCTCTTCAATATTGCTGTGATCGTGTTAGTGGTGTGGTGAGTTTATGTGTTTAGAGAACTATTGTTGGTGAGTGTGACCAATGTCGCTGTGCTCTCATAGAGTTGCTAGCTGCGTGGGTGGTTGCGCCACTAAATATTTAGCAACAAGTTGACGAAGGCCGATGTTGCGTGGCGAAGATGTTGCTGAGGCAGCCCATGCAACCCGTTGGCAAAACTTGGTCGTAGTGGGAGTGTGCAAAAAAAATGTGTTACTTTTCGTTGGTTTTGTGAAAAATGTATTATGTTGAGTGGTTTCGGTTCAATGTTGTGGCTCGAATGTAGCTTGTTGTGCAGTTGATTTTATGGCTATGTTATGTGTGCGTGTTTGTGTGTGTGTTGGTCGATTCTGGTGCGAACCTGTGTAGAGGTTTTGGCCAATATAGGCCCTGTTTAGAGTTTTAGGCCAAGTAGGGGCTTCCTTTTGTTTGTGATTGATGTGCGCCTGCGGATTGTTGGTGTTAATTGTTGTTGTTCGTGTCTCGTTCTTTTTCTTCTGCCAAATATAATTGTGCAATTCCCAAAATATGTCGCGGCCTTCGGCTGCCTTCGTAATCTGAAAGGTACGAAGATACACTTAAGTAAATTTTGATATTTTATTTAATAGATAACCATATATTTTTTCTTTCTTTTTCTAAAACCATAAATTAACAAAACCCGCGTTTGGATAATTATTATCTTTTTTCCCTCTTTCTTCGGCGCGCCTAATACCCCTTTGCCTACATACATACATACATACGTATAAATGCATGTATGCAAATCTACGATACATTCCTGAGGAATTTACCTATAACTCTGTGGATTTAGAGACAAATGAACTACTTTAAAAAACTAATAATTGTATGGTTCTAAATTACAGAAAAATCAAACACCGGTATTTACACAAAGAAAATTCAACAATAAAAAAAAATGGACTTTAATTAAACTTAGCTTCCAAATTTAGAACTTGTTTAAATTGGCAAATGAACACCTTTAACTTAAAAATTTGCACTTCACCAATTTATTTCAAAGAAAATCACTCATAGATGCATATATGCACTAATGTACACTCACCCGTTAAATTTTCTGCTGCTTGGAGGGGATTTTACTCGCCCTTTGGTGGCGACTCTCCTTGCGCTGGTGGTCTTCCTAGGGAGGATTCCCTCGTTCGAATCACTTCACTATCTTATTTTTTTCTTATTTTTTTTTTTCCGCTCGCGTTAACTTTCGCGTGAAACCGCACTTCATAAAAATACTCACTTCGCGCACCAACACTTTATGGTGATGAAGACGCACTTTAAAGAAATACTTTTCACTTTACAAATTTTTGCACTGCACACAAGACCGCGACTTTTCGATTTTAATTCCAGTTGATCAGCGGAATCCCTTTTTATACCCCCATTTGCCTTGCGGCATCTATGTCACCGTAAGGCACGGAAAGCCTGCCTGTCTTGGTCAAACCAATCCGCGATCGACCCTTTCGCGGCACGTATACACTTATGTGCAAGCAACAGTTTAATCCACTCACACAATCAAACATCCACTTTGCTAAATATCGTAAAAGTGGAGAAGCAGATTTGGTTAGCGGTCGCTTGCACATCCGTTCATATACCCGCTTGCGCGTAGTCAGAGAAATCCTCAAAGGCTGTCGTTACACTATCCGCCAACTTTTAACAAAAAAACAAAAATTTTTTTTTTTGTTTCAATCCTAAATTAAATTATCTTTAATTGCTATACAAGAAAACGACAACCGGCCGAGTTATTTACGCACAAAATCATTTTAAATACAACGAAAAAGAAGAAAAATTTCAAATTTTTCCCAATGTTGAAAATTGGTTAACTTTGAGCGGCTCTATCTGGTAAACTGTAATTTTCTGTGAAAAAACAGTTGTATATTCTTGATCCCTGGAAAATTCTCTATTAGAAACATGTATTAGATTTAGCGAACGCTTTCATGATTTTTTTTGATTTTTGCCATGCTTTAACGGCAGAGGCGCCACTGTGCGTCGTTAAAATGGAGGGCACGCAAGGCTGGGGAATTTTTTAATCACAATAGCTCTAAGGCCGTAATGCGGAATAACGGCATACTTGAGCAATTGGCTGGAAGTAGCGGTCGGTTCAATCATGCATTATTACTATATTCAAAAGTTGGACAGCTTCAAAGTTATTGCCACTTAACAAACGGTGTACGATCACGGAACGTATGTCGTAATTCGGACCCTGATTTTTGAAAACAAAGAATTCAGAATGAATGTGACTCTCAACTAAAATACATCGTTTGTTTTATTTGCGGAATATCTAGGCTAGTCCTACACTACATAAATAACAAAAATTTTTAAATGCATAAACGATATGTGTAGATGATCATTTTGTTTACTGCACTTCCGTATCTGCTTTGGTGGTTTGAATGGCACTGTTGCCTCCAGTTGGGTCAATAGGTTTGCACTTGAAATTTCCCTGACGCTTCTGTCGAAAGCTTTTGTTTAGTGATGAGAGCGTTCAAACTAATAGGCAAAAGGTAACATTGTATAAAAGTATAAGAAACTGCATTCAAGCCAATTTGGCGTTCACGATCTCATGTCTGATTCAACTGGCATTATCCCATGAATACCGATACAGATGGACTATAAAAGAATAATTTCTTTCCAAAAAAACAAAACACACAGAGGTAAATACTTGGGGTTTAGAATATGCCCAATACCGGTCGTAAGAGGCGACTACTATGCACAAAGGTAATTACGTGCAACTCGATGGTTGATCTACGGATATGATGCCTCTCACCTCTCATTACCCATCTTATCCTTCCTTAGGGGTGGCATGACCTAGAAGATTTCACTGTTCATAAATCGCTACCACGACAGGCGGGCAGTACCGCAAGGAAGTACCGGAGCGTTCCGGGTTCAAATCCGGCCAAGGACTGTTAATTCGACAACACTCCCCAAAACCTTCGGGGAGTGTTTTTGTCGTTACCACAACATACTTGAAAAATAAAATTGAGGGGAGGTATCCAATCGAGGAATTTTCTGACCTGAGAGGAAAATGGCGGTTATATGAACCCCAAAAGGCGCGAAGAAAAACAAAAAAAGTTGATCACACAATTTTTTTTTTAACTCATCGATATTAGTATGGGCCGCACTAATGTTGCGTTGTTGCCTGTCCGTCTTCCCGGGCAAAAGTGTAGCTGATGGGCTTGTAATACTGAACCTCGAATTCTTAACCCGGAACGAACACAAACAACACTAAGCGTATATCCTTACTGGATCTCGCGCACAGGGAAAAAATGTGCACTTCGGCAAATTGCTGCACACACTCGACACGTTCGCCTTAACTTTAGATACAGTTTGCTACCCTACTGATGCCCCTATATATAACCAAAGTCTCAAAAAACACCGTTTTCCGTGCGGTTTTGTGCTCATCAACAACCAATCACACGAGTGCTCACCCTATATCGATCCTTTTCACTACCGTACCTTACGTCTTAGAACACCATGGCCTAGCATGTGGCAACCCCATTACCCAAAAGCTCATACATTTTCCTTTGGTGAGACTTTTCCCTCCCCTTCTTCCTTGACGTTTCGTTTTGTTTACATTATTAATAAATTAAACAAAAAAACTACAGAAAAAACTGATCTAAATTATATATTTACATACGCGGCAGCCCCAGTAATTCTTACCATTGCCGCTCATCCATTCGTCAAAAAGACCATGTCCACCTGGCCACCCAAAAACCTTCTAGTCCAATTTTTTGTTCAAAATAAAATTTTTCGGTAGAGTTCAGGCATAGTAATAATTACCCCGAAGGATGTGCGTTCAAATTTTTTTTTGTTGCTCATACCAATAAACAAAAATTTAAGTCACTTTTTTTTAATCGACTGTAACTTTTTCTAGAATTGATCGATTTGAAAAATTATTTCGTTGATTTTTTAGATTTCATTGAAGTTTCAACATCAAAATCTGCGTTTAACTAATTAATCTTTTCGATTGTTTATAACAAATTGTTAACGACAAACGCTATACATATGTATACCGATGATATAAAGGATTCCGTTGAGAACAAAAATGGATCGCATGTTGAATTGAAGTTATGAACAATATCTTTTCATTGAGCACAGGCGCGAGTTAACGACGTCGGTGTATACACTACACACATTAACACTCCATACATACATTACTGGTGTTTACAAACACATTACTGATAAACAATAATTTGCCGTTTAACCTTACATGATAGCATAGTAACAAAAGGCATATGATAGGATGCACAACCAAGCATATTCTTTTGTTCCTCTGATAAGTAACAAAGCGATTATGACAATATTATACACAACATGTAAACACTTTAGAATAACAACTCTATCTTCAAACAAACAATATTAAATAACAACTTTATCACTAGACAAACATTATTTAAAAATAGTATAAATAGATGTAAACATTGAAATGTAAAATGGTTCTGAAATAAACAAGGTTGAAGAAAAAGCCTTCGCTCCAAAAAAGTATAATTTTTTATTTAAATTCAACAGTATAACCAAAACTGGGGGCTCAACCGGTCTTTAAGCCGTTTCTATACCTAACTGTAAAAGGATAGAAAAAATAAATTCCACGGGCCATAAGACTTCCAACACTATATATTTCAAAAAAGTAAATAAATGATTAATAAGCAAAAAGTCTCTAAAAAATTGAAGTTATAAACAACTCTCACGACGTTCTCAGAAAATTAGAGGCATCAACGAATATGGAACAACAACATGGCCGCATTGCTTAACACCATTCAGCAGCAACAAACAGAGTTTACGTAGGGAATAGCTGTGTTAGAACAATTTGCTCCACAACGTATAACCCTACATGATGCGATCAGACCAAACATCGCCGATACAAAGGATATAGATTTGGAATTATTCAAATCCCTACCGAAAATTGATGGAGATAAAGCCCAATACAGATCATAGAGATCACAGGTCAGGACCTTCAATGAAGCCATAAAAGACTTCCAGGCTTACCCGAAGTATTACAGCGCCCGTACAAAAATTACGGGACCAACCTCGGACATACTCACAAACCACAATACACAACTGAATTTTTATTCAATGGTCAAGAGACTTGACTATACATTTGCGGATCAACGCACTCTGTACGTCCTTCTGGACGAAATGAAGAAAATCTCGCAAGGCAGGAAACTCTTGCAGATTTTCATAGTGAAGTGTCTTTAGCACTCAATTTAGCCTTATCGAAAATTGAGATGTCTAGTGGCGAAAATAAAGGCATGAAAACATATGCTAACCATGAGGCAGTAAGAACCTTCATTCTTGGATTAAACTCCAAATACACAAGCGGTACATTGTATAGCCATAACCCCGAAAATTAAGAATAGGCGTACGCCATAGCTTGTACCATTTCTCACGACAACATAAACCAGGGATTCGAGACACAAGCAATGCATTCTCGATTCGAATATCAACGAAAAACCGGAAAACTTCCACACAACCACATCGGGAAGAAAGATATTATCAACCAAATGTAAGAATGCAGGGAAACAACTACCAGCCCAGGAATTTTAATGATCAGCAACAACGACAACCTGCACCTGTCCCAATGGACGTGGACCAATCTAGGCAATATATACAGACTACGAGAAACAATAATGCCGTAAGTCGTAGTAATTATACACCAAATTATATACATAACAAAGATACGGCATTCAGTCACAATAACGGGACTACCCCACAAGATAGGAAATTCCAGACAATTAATAAAATAAATAGAGAAGATTTAGGGTCTGTAGATTTGTTAAATTATGAGGAACATTCGAAACGGGCAGCACTTTTTTAGGAGAGTAAACGGACTGCCTTGCGGCCTAACCGGCACGCCCGTTACCTTATTAATCGACACAGGCTCTACTAATAATTACATAAAAATAAATTGTAATATAGGTAAATCTATTAAAATGAAACCATTTAAAACCAAAACGTTACGTGGTCAGTCAATTATTGATTCTAAAAAAATAATAACGATGGACGGGCATCACTTAAACTTCTTTGAAATAAAGGAACTCAACGATTTTGACATTGTACTAGAAGAACAGGGATTACGTCAAATAAAAGCAGAAATTAGTTTATTCGACTACAGTTTAAAATATCAAAAAAGAAATATTTAAAAGTAGAACCAAAGATTAATTATACGATTAGCAATGAAAAATTCAAAGATCAGGTGAATGAACTTATGAAAAGGAATAATAATATCAGTGGAACATAGCCTTTTACAACCACAATACAAGCATCAATCAAGACTGAATCAGAAGATCCCATACGGACAAAGCAATGTCCATATCCCATGTCTGATCACGATTTTGTCAGGAAAGAAATTGAGAATCTTTTAAACGACGATATAATACAACCAAGCAAGAGCCCATATAACTCGCAAAAAAAGGCACCGATGACCAAGGTACGCCCAAAAGACGAAGGGTTGTTGACTTTCAAAAGATTAATACTCATACGATTACTGACAGGTATCCAATTCCAGATGTCAATATGACAATACAATACTTAGGGGAAGCAAATATTTTCTCTACAATAGATTTGGAATCAGGTTTTCATAATTGATGCACTCCACAATGCTAACATGAAAATTTCTGACGAAAATTCACATTTTTCTCAAGATTCATGTGTTACATGCATGTGTTACATTATATTATATTATAGTGTCTTATATTTACTCACCACAACGTATGAATTCACTTTAATATTTACGTATTAAATTTGGAACGATTTGGGACGTGTGGCAACCACGTAAATCACCACATACCAATTCGCCGCACAGCTGACAGCTGGGGCCACCACTTTTTCTGTACCTTTTTGTTATTATTTTCTCACCGGCTAAACTCTTTTTGCACCGGGAAATACAATATTTTTCTCCAATTAAAACAAAAAGGAAACTTGTGCGAATTGTTATAAGCCAATTGTTCCTAAATATACCTTTAAGATTGAGTGAGAAATTTGAGTGGTTTTCCTTACAACGATTTATATTCGATATTTATTCGTTGCGAAAGTAGTGTGGTTGACCATTTTAGGTGCCAAAAGTACCAACTATTCTGCTCATGTGCAATGCACGAAATACAAGACGAAATTTAAGAAGACTCTCATCAGCTCATTGTGGATTAAACTGCACGTTTACGAAGTTCCCTAAGCAATTCAAGCCAATTCCTGCTGATTTCCATCGGAATAGTCACAAACCTCAGGCAAAAGATTTCCAACAACCGTGAGTACTACCCAAACTAACTAATGGTCCTTCTTCGCCAATGAAGAAACCAGCCTCTGCCCATATAATATATAGTATAATATAAAATTATAATCCCATAATTTGAATTTATTGGCTCCCGCCAAATTATTTGTCAATCCCTTAAGGCAAAACTTTACACATATAATCACTCTCTTGCGGTATAAAATTTCATATACAACCCAAACACAGTGGGCCTGATTGGAAATTTGACCAAACACAAAATTTAATAACTTTCTCACATGTTACCATAAAAATAAAGTCCCAAACTTTAACATATCCAAATTAAGAAGCATTACAAATAGTGTTATAAATTCCATTAAATTAATTATTAAAATTATAAATTATCCCTACAATACCGACGGTAATTATACCAACACACATACACACATATATATAAACGAAATAGTCAAATCATATAAAAGAGTTTACGGCGAATATCCCCTGAATAGTAAAAATAAAATTTTTCGTAAATAAAAACACCACCATTAAATGAAGCAAATCCCCTTTTAAGATGACTACCGTAGCCGAAAATAAATTTATTTCCGAAACGGATAGTTTTAGGGATTACTGCACTCAGTTCCGCTCAACCCCGATTCAACACAATACCGAGGTAGCCCTAAAATTAAAAGACAAAAACATAGATGTTTTTTGGTCTAGAGTACAGAGCGCCTATGATGTAGTAGTAGAGACTGATGACCAGGACCTTCCCGATAACTTTAAGTCCGCCGCTTTCGGTAAATACCGAACCTGCCTAATTGCATATGAGGACACCAAAGCTCAAATAGGCGACCAAATCCAACTCAAAGCATTGCGTAACCCCGCGCCTCAAATAATCCCCCCCCCCCCCCCAAAGCCCTCCCATGTGAACCTGAAAGTCCGCCATGTGATACAGACATTTTCTATGGAGGGTATGATCAATGGCCGTCCTTCCGAGACATGTTCACGGCGGTCTATATCAACCACTCGAAACTCTCCAGTGGCCAGAAACTATATCACCTCAGACATAAGACTAAAGGAAAGGCAGGTCAAATAGTGAAACAATTCCCGCTAAGCGACGACAATTTTGCCCTAGCATGGGAAGCTCTCAAGTCGCGTTACGAAAATAAAAGAATCCTGGTCGACAACCAAATCCGAATTCTAATGAATTTAAAAGCGATTCAATCGGAAAACAGCGATGAGATCCAGATTTTACAATACTCAGTAAACAACTGTCTCCAAATACTAGCGACGCAACAAGTCGAAACCTCCAGTTGGGATCCCATTTTAATATATCTGGTAACCTCGAAACTTCCAGAGAATACAGTTGCCCTGTGGGAGCAATCATGAAGCTCCAGAAGAGACCTCCCGAACTGCTCCCAAATGAACCAGCTTCTGACCACTCGATACGAGATAGTGGAAAGGGTGGATGAATGCCGACCAGCCAAACCCTGATATAATCCACCCTCCACAAACTTCTCAAGGCCTCACCCCAGTCAGAACAATCCCCAGTTCAGCAGGCTCAAGCCCAAAACCACAGCAACAACTCCCTTACCAAACAAAATCTCACGCCACAGAACACTAAAAATTGTATACCTGCAAGTTATGCAAAAATCCACCCATACTCTACAAAGCTGTTTGCGGTATAAAAGGTTGCCAATCTCAGAGCGTAAAAAATTAGTACGAGAAAATAATAATTGCGAAAATTGCTTAGCGCAGACTCATGTGCTAAAAGACTGCCAGAGCACGAGAACGTGCATGCACTGCCAAGGCCGGCATAACACCACCCTTCACGACCCCAGTCAGAACAATCCCCAGTTCAGGCAGGCTCAACCCCAAAACCACAGCAACAACTCCCTTACACAAACAAAATCTCACGCCACAGAACACCAAAAATTGTATACCTGCAAGTTATGCAAACAATCCACCCATACTCTACAAAGCTGTTTGCGGTATAAAAGGTTGCCAATCTCAGAGCGTAAAAAATTCGTACGAGAAAATAATATTTGCGAAAATTGCTTAGCACAGACTCATGTGCTAAAAGACTGCCAAAGCACGAGAACGTGCATGCACTGCCAAGGCCGGCATAACACCACCCTTCACGACACAGCAGCTCCCAGTAACATGAAAATGATAACCAAATCATACTCCCTACAGCAATAGTCTTGGTAGAACATAGAGGGGATCTATTCAAGCTTAGATCCTTAGTGGACCAAGGCTCCGAAAGAAGGTTCATATCCGCCAAAGCTCAGACCAAACTCGGGCTTCCCTATACCCACTCCATGTTTGAAACATCGGGTATGGGAGGCGGAGTGGTACAAACATCCAACAAGCTGCGCTCGTTGACCCTAGTCTCAAATGACAATAAGGTGCGAATAAAAGCCCAGGCAATAGTGCTTCCCCGGCTCACTAGACAGCTCCCAACATTCAGGCTGAATGACAGCCAAAGGCGCAAATGGTCCCATCCCAAATTAGCAGACCAGAACTCCCAGAACCCATCCCAAATCGATCTGGTATTAGGTAGTGATCTTATCCCTCAAATAATGCTAAATGGCATAGAAAATATCTCTCCCAGCCTGCTAGCCCAAAATACAATATTTGGATGGATCATAAGCGGCAAAACTCCCGAAAAGGTTGGACCACATTCCTCGCAAGCATGGGAAATTACAAATATTCAGCTCAATGAACAGCTGAGACAATTCTGGGAAATCGAGGAGATACCCAGAACTCGAGTGGAAACCCCCGAAGATCAAATGTGCGAAGAGCTCTATAAAAGCACAACCACTCGAATGGATGACGGTCGATATATGGTTCGCCTCCCATTTAAGTCATCATTCCCGAACGATATCGACCTAGGCCAATCCCGTACTGCAGCCCTACGACAGTTTTATGGAATGGAACGCCGTCTATCAAACAAGGGGATCTCAAACAACAGTATGACCAGGTACTCGAAAAATACCTGTCCCTCGACCACATGGAAGAATGCAGTCCAAATGAATTGGATTCCCACGGAAAATACTGCTCCTTTTATCTCCCTCACCATGCCGTCGTAAGGCCAGACAAAAAGACAACAAAAGTCAGAGTTGTATTCAATGCTTCCAAGAAGTCAGGTTCCGGTCACTCCCTTAACGATGTGTTATGTACCGGAAAAACACTCCAACCCGATCTCCGACTTATGTTGCTAAAATGGCGGACATATAAATATGTGTTTAATGGCGATGTTGAAAAAATGTACCGCCAGATACTCTTACACCCCGATGACCGAGCAGACTACCAACGGATAAAATTCCGAACTCCCGAAGACAGTCCAATAAAGGACTTCAAGTTGGAAACGGTCACCTTTGGGGTGAACTGCGCTCCCTTCCTAGCTATTCGCACGCTACACGAGTTGTCGAAAGATATAGCCGACTCCCATCCACGCGCAGCCCCAATATTAAAGTCCGAGACGTATGTTGACGATATCTTATCCGGCAGTCATTACATACCCTCAGCCGAGCAATCCCTAAAAGAGACGATTGATGCTCTCAACTCAGCCGGCTTCCCTTTAAAAAAGATCACGGCAAACCATCCGGACATACTTAAACAAATTCCCAAGGCGGACTTGAAACCAACTTCCTGGAATTCGAAAAAAGTAGTACTGCCAAAACCCTAGGAATTCAATGGAATACGCTCTCGGACACCTTCTCATTTACTGTGCACTCAGACCCAGCCTCAACCGCAGCCACCAAGCGGCAGATACTCTCAATCGCAAAACTTTTCGACCCCGCAGAGTGGCTGACGCCAGTCATGATACAGGCAAAAATCCTGATGCAGGAATTGTGGCTAGACGGGACTGATTGGGATGAACGGGTCGAACCGATACGTCTCAGATATACAAATACCCCGATGGATTAGCTTCGCCCCTGACCATCTGGTCGAGCTCCATGGTTTTTGCGACGCCTCTGAAACGGCTTATTGCGCAACTCTCTATGTGCGAACTACTGGGCGCACTCAAGTTTTCTCTCACCTTTTCGTCTCCAAAGGCAAAGTGGTTCCTCTCAAAACTATGAGTCTGCCACGCCTGGAACTATGCGCAGCTCTCTTACTAGCCAAACTAGTCGCAGTAGTGCAACCCTATCTCGGCCTCACTAGAAGAAAGTTGACCATGTGGTCGGATTCCGAAATCGTGTTGGCCTGGCTCGAAAAGCCACCTCACTCATGGAAGACCTATATCTCCAATCGAACAGCCCAGATCATAGACCTCGTAGGTAATGTCCCTTGGCGACACGTGCGAAGTAAAGATAACCCCGCAGATCTGGGAACCCGAGGTTGTACGCCAGTCGATCTTTCCAATTCTGCCCTCTGGTGGAATGGTCCAGAGTGGCTTTCCAAACCCCCGGAAGATTGGCCTCAACCAACAGTTCGCAACGTCAACCACCCAGAGTCACGTAAAGTAGAAGCCCTACATGCTACGGAAGAGACGGAGGATCTCTTAGATCGCTTCTGTTCCTACCCTCGTGCTTTACGTGTAATAGCTTACGTTCTCAAATTTGTACGTCGGCTAAAAGACGCGGTGAACGGTATTAATGGCCCAGCCGACCCCTCTCTAACTCATGCTGATCTAAAAAGATCAAAACATCGTCTGATCATAATGGCCCAAACTCGATACTTCGGTCTTGAAAGATCATGTCTAGAAGACTCAAGCCCCGTTGGAAAACAAAGCTCCCTACTCGTACTCAATCCCTTCCTAGACAAGAGCGGAGTCCTCCGAGTGAATGGTCGACTAGCCCCTGCAACCCTCACTTACAATGAGCGTCATCCAATCATCCTACCCGAAAAGTCTCGGCTATGTACTCTATATATACGATTCCTTCACGAAATGCTCCTACATGCGGAAGCTCGTCTCATGCAACAAATCTTAAGGCAGGAATTTTACATTGCCCGTCTCAAACCACTGATCAAAAAATGCATATTCCAGTGCAAAGTCTGCACCACTCACAAACAACAAACGCGATCACAAATTATGGCAGCCTTGCCCCCGAACGTTGTAGATTTGCTCCACCCTTCACCACGACTGGTGTGGATTTCGCTGGCCCATTGTCTGTTTTACCACCAAAGCGGTCCACCTGGAATTATGCTCAGACCTCACCAGCAAGGCTTTTCTTGCCGCCTTCGCCCGATTTGTAGGACGCCGAGCATACCCGAACCGGATGATGAGCGACAACGGCAAAACATTCATCGGCGCCAAGCGTGATACCGAATTGGAATTCGTATCGTTCGTGAAAGAAGCATCGACGGATATCGTACAGAAGTACGCCCCCCAAGGAATCAACTGGAAGTTCATACCCCCGGCGCACCTCACATGGGCGGATTATGGGAATCCGCTGTCAAAAGCTTTAAAACGCACTTTAAAAGCACCAATGCTCTCGCTTCCCGAACCTAATCACGAAAATATTTCTCTGACAAATAGGTGGGAACGACTGAAAGTTCTGCATCAGCAGTTCAGGAAACGCTGGAAAACTGATTATCTAACCGACATTCAAAAGCGTTACCGTTGGAAAAATGCTCAAACTCCCCCGAAAATGGGCGACCAAGTCATCATTAAAGAAGACAACTTACCTCCCACCGAGTGGCGAACTAGGTCGATTAGAAAGCCTACACCCAGGACGAGGCGGCCACATTCGTGTAGTAGACGTCAGCACCCAAAAACCTCTAAGTAAAGTTAAGAAATCTGAACAGTTTTTATTTATATTTGCACTGGAAATGCTTTTAAAGTAGAAAATATGATTATGTGAAATTTCACCTTATATGAGGGAAAGGAGAAAAAGTGGGCGGATCACGCCCATTTTTATTCTCAAATCAGATTTAAGTATCTGCAAACACACTGCAAAATTTCATTAATTGCTTCATTTCTTTGGCTCTTATTAATTTTGGCATCCTAAAAATTACAAAAGTTGCACTGTGCGACGTGGCGAAAATGAGGGTGATTTTGTTTACCTGCACGTAGGTACATGATCTGCAACCGAAATGTAATATTTAAACCACGAAATTATCAAACGGATTTTGATTTTAATATCAGATCTGTTATTTACAAGAAAGTTTTATATTTATTTAAATTAAATGGATATTTAAAAACTCAGAATATTAGTTGAATAGAACGGACGGGGTTGCTAACTGAACGATTACGGCCCGAATACTGAATTGTTTTCGTTTTAGCTCGTGTATGCATGTATCGAAAATTTGGGTTGTTGCTGTTTATGATAGCGGAAACGTTACAGTCTCTCAAACTGGTATAAATAAGCCCACGAAATTCTAGTTAATGAACTAGAATATTTACTAACCAGTTTGGCAGTTGACTGCAGGGTCGTTTTAACCTGTAATTCACACTAAACCTTTTCCAAGCATAGGTAGGAAGGAATGAATTAAACATTACACACTCCTCAAAGAGACAGTGATAATCTATATACTTTATTGAAATGCTTCACAAATATTCTTTTATTTTTGAAATTCTTTATCTGGTTCATTGCGAAAAAATTTTAACTTCTCAAATGTATTGTTATTAAAAGCGAAATGAGATTGTAGATAGGTTTCTATAGAAAGTGAATAACGCACTACCTCTTTCATTAAATAAGCTAGCGGCTTCAATGTAATCGCTCTTCTTGCAAATGCTATCAGCAATTGAGCCCTAGAAAGCTTTATACCTTTGCTCATTAGCGCGCAATGCTTTCATGACGCCAAATATGTCTGGTATAGTAAACAAATTTTTTATTGCTTGTTGAAATTAATTGCCAAGACCCGGAAGACTACAGCTATTTCATTTTCGAAAAGTTACTTAAAAACTGGCGGACAACGTTCCAATATATGACTTTATTGCTTCAAAATTTTTCAAAATTCTCTCAACGACAGGTCCTAAAGAAAGCCACCGAGTCAAGCAAGTCGAAAAATTTAAATAAAAAACAATAACCTCGATATCAAATACAAGAACATATAAAGAGTTTTTAATGAAGTGTGGATTGTATGTCGTAAGAAACCTTTTTCTACATTCGAGGTTGTTTTTTTTTTGGCTCAACAAACATGAGTAGTCAAAAGAGCACTTAGAGCAATTGCGTTAACATATTGTGTTGAAAATGGCTATGACCATGGCTTCATGGTATCAGCACCAGAAAATTGGCGCCAATATCCACCCTTAGGCACATGTCAACCTAGTGCTGCATGGATTGCTATTTTACTCCGCCAATTTTACTTAAAAGGTGCCAACGCTTATATGTTATACCCAGCTGTAGTTGTACACAGGGTATTATAACTTTGTTTGGACAACGGTTGGTTTTACAGGTATAAAGGAATCGGGACTTCTATATGTCAAAATGACCAGGATAAAAAAAAATGTTACTGAGCCATGTCCGTCCGTCTGTCCGTTAACACGATAACTTGAGCAAATATTGGGCGTGGCAACGCCCACATTTAGAAGAAGCAAATTCAGAAGTTTAACAAGCTGTAAATCAATAGCCGTTGGAGATATAATATTGAAATTTGGCATAGAAATTTTTTTTTTGTAGCGGCAGTTGTTTGCTGTGAAAATGAGCGAAATCGCAAGGCAATAGGTGTCAAACGCTTATATAGTATAAACACATTCTAGGATCCAAATTTAGGTCAATATCCCCTACCTAAGTGGGTTTTTGAAATAATAACCCTCCCATATTGATACTGTTTGATTGCTGCTAACTTTATCAATGCGATGTTTATTAAATCTTATTATAAAGTCCACTTGTGATATTTTGTAATCAGTAGTACATAGTTTTTTCCCCAGTATATATCAATTTAAGCTTTAATTTTGATTAATAAGTTTATATGTATTTACTTAAAACTAAGGATTCTATTATTTGCATAAATTAATAATGTTGATAATATAATACTTCTAAGAATCAGATAAATATATACTTAATTAGTTACAGTTTATCAAATAGTATATAAATATCTTGATCTACCTTAGTAAGTTTAACTATTTTCATAAACAGAGGCGAAAATGCTATCGTGGTAGGTTATAGCTTAACATGGGTAGTGTCAATATTTGAAACTGCCCAGTCAATTTGGGTACCAGCAGGTGTGGTGAAATATTGGGGGTCTAGCAGTGAATTGAAATTACAATCTCTTAGCAGATGTTCGATTCTATTATTCCTAGACTTAAAGCGTAGGTTAAAGTCACCCAAAATTAAGGCATTTTTTTCACGCAGATCTGTAGTAAGAATTTCTCGCAGCTCTGATTCAAAATGCCTGATGTGAAATGTGGAATTTCTATCAAGCACCAATATGTAATAATCTTTGCATTCGAATACAACGATTTCTAAAACCTTGCGACTAGAACAAATTTTTTTCAACTTACATAATTCGATTGCCGAAGCAAAGTTAGGTCTCGCATACACTAAAACGCCTTGCCTATTTCTGTTTTCCGTTTCGGTGCTGTCTATCCGTAAATCATTTAGTGAAATAAACCCTGGAACTTTAAAATGTTCATATGGATAACTGCATGTCTCAACACAGCACAGGATATCTGAGGATAGCATCAGGATGCCATTATTTATATCATACGAGTATATGTGGGCATGAAGACTCTGAACATTATGAAATATTATTTGAAGGCTCTGTGTTCGAGAAAGCATAAAGTTAAATGTTGGATCCAAAGCTTTTGTTGTGGTGAAATCATTCAACTGCCTAAATACAGGATCAGATTCACAAAAAGGAAAAGGTGGAATGAAATTACCTAATATAAATAGACCATCAGCAATAGTAGCTCGACTGCATATAAAGATGATCTTCTCATTCTAGGTCGGGTGTGAACAACCGCTTTCTTATACGTAGCACCCTGACTTTTTTGAATGGTTATTGACTCAGCAGGAACAATTGTAAACTGTTTCTTTCAATTGTTATCTGCTCATTTCTCTTATATGGAAAGGCCCTAACAGTCTTCTCAATGGGTGTCCACGAATGTTCGTTAGGATGGGTCTTTTTCGATCTAGCAATCAAACCAACACAAGGTTCTAAAAATTTCATCCACAGTGTTATTGGAACCCATGAATCTAAATCTATCTGCATAAGCTGGCCAGTTGCACCATTTACCAAGCCGTCGCCCGTGTTGATATTCACTGTCATCATATATTTTGCCGTGGTGTTTAGCGCTAAGCTATACGTAAGACCCTGAGTTTCCGAATATTACCTACAGGAGACAATTGTTTCAAGTCGCCAAAAACAATAACAGGTATACCACCAAATGGAATATTATTCTTGAAAAGCTGCTTTAGTCTGGCGTCAATATAACTAAACATTCAAGCGCCAACCATTAAAATTTCATCTATAATTATCAACTTCAAATCACATAATCTAGTATAGATTGAGTTGACAATATCGTTGCTAAGCGGCCGTAATTCCGTATTGGACTGATTCACAGGTAGTGAAAATATAGAAAGCAGTGTCAAACCGCGTATCCCAAATGCTGCTTTTCTCATAGGAACACAAAGAAGTACCTTCAGAGAGGTTGGATTTGATCCAGGTATGCAATTAAAACGGTAGTTGAGAGTTTGATATTAGGCGGCTTTTTCCACAGCTGATCTCTTTTAAAATTGTGTAGCAAATGAGTTAAGTATATTCTCTATCTCATATATATCTCTATCTAAATATCTAGCGCATGTGACTGCATCTGAGCGAATTAGACGATATCGTTCTTGTGTAGATAAATTATTGGCCTCTTTTTCAGAAATATCTAGCGCATGTGACTGCATCTGAGCGAATTAGACGATATCGTCCTTGTGTAGATAAATTATTGGCCTCTTCTTCAGAAATAGTTCTTGAGTCCACAGTTTTAGCCAAAATAACCAGTAATTCGATCCAAAGAGATTCAGCGGCAGACAACGTTATAAAAAAGGTTGGAAGGCCAAATTGGTGGATCATGGCAATTGCCTTTTTGAACCTTTGAGAACTCTATACTTATCGTCATGCTGGCTCAAATTCTGAACCAAACTTTCATTCAAAACATTTTGGGCAATAACCCGATTGCTTCCAGAAAACTTTCGTAGGCAAATCGATGTACTTTTCTTAATCTGAAGCTGTTCTAACTTCTTGTAGTTATAGAAAAGCCTAGGAATAGCACAAGCCCTTCTATCGTAGCGGCGAGTCTCAGATCGAACAATCTTGCTGTATGTCTCTGTACAAGTTCGCTTCTGCCCAGCATAAATACTTGCAAATGAAAGTTTTTCAGAGTTGTTGTATTGAATGATATCAAGGGGTCTTTGGCCTTCACCTGGTGCAATTATCAAACGATTTATGTCCATATTTTCTACTGGAACATTATCGATAAGAGTCTCAAGCCCACCTGGGTTCATTTCTTCAATCGCAGGTTCTAAGGGGTGATTATTCTCTGCTGGGCAATGTCGCAAACTTTGAAGCACGGGTACATCTTCAATAGATGCAATAAATGGAATTTCTTCATTATCACCAAAACCTGCAACCCACTCTTCGTTAATATGTATATTGCACTCTTGATATAATGGAGTATTCACTAAATATCGCAAGGCTTCCATAATTTTCGCAGGACGTATGGTATCAGTCATATAGTCATAATTATACTCCACACGTCTTCTTCAATGGATTTGAATCACATGCGCTTGATCGAATGATCTTGGGAGGGAAGTAACAAATTCGTTAACTGAAATAGGAATGTTAACAACTGCCCCCCTTAATGAGCTCTGACCTTGGTATCCCAAAGGAAGAATAGTCATAAAAGGTAATCTTGTCATTATTAGGCTTTCCTCTAAATGCGTTAGATCTTTTAGGCATTCTTGGAGCTAAGGAAAATCTAAGCCATTAGCCAAGCATACATATCTTTGGAAGGGTGTTCCTTTAAATTACGTCTCGGCTAATAGCACAGAATTTATATCTGATAAATAAAAGGCAGATGCAATATCTTGATGACTGGGAAATTATATTAAAATTTAACGGCTGTACTTGGTATGGAAACCATAGCCCACCGCAGCAAATGCAAACCTCTGTGTCCCTTCTTAATATTCCTAAAATATGTTTGTCGAAAATCTTTCAATCCTTAATCATTTAGTATATCTTCGTTCTCCCGACCCTCATTTTCTCTCATTGAGCGATTTCTATCTGCCTGCCTTTCATTTTCATTTCGTCTATTTTGTAAATTTACTCTATGACGATGTACTCGGAATTGACTTTGACGGCTTCGTCCAGAGCTTTCTACCCGAGCTCTTCTACGGACAGTTCTGCGAGTAAGAGCTGTTCTCCTTTTTCATTCCGTTCCTAGCTGCGACGCGTCTAAGATTACCAGATTTTCTACTTAGCCTAGGCATGGTTTATGAACTATCTGTATATATATGGCTAAAGGTAACTTAATGTGAAATGTATGTATATAAAATATTTATCAATTTTATTTTATTCAAACTTTTGGGGTTTTTCTGGTGATGGTGATAATTGGGTCCTTCCTTCGTCTGCACTGTAAGCTTTTTTGATAGATTTCGCTCCTTTTAAACTGCTTCCACACAATTTTGATAATAACGCGAACACAAATCACTCCTTTAATAAATGTTTTTCTTCGAACTTTTTTGTAACATTTTGAAAAAAACGCGTTTGAATTTTGAACAAAAAGAAATAACACTAATCACTCTCTTTAAATAATTAGTCTTTAGTTTATGTTATATACGTAATTAATATTCCGCTTTAGCACTCTTTTAATTTACATATATATAGATTAATAGCTTTGGATTTCGCTTTTAAACTATTTATTTAATTAAATTAGCATATTGGTACAATTATTCATTAGAATATAAGTAGATTTAGTTCCATTTAAAATAGAATACTAAGTTAAATAAGTAATTATAGAAAAGTGTACAATCGGTCTCGAATATTCATTACAACTGAAAAAATATGATTAACGTTTAACAGAATATGATTTCACTTCTATGATGTAGATTGTAAATTATAAATGTAAGTAATATGCAACAAGTAGGTTTTACAGTTAAACCAAAGTTACGGACCCTTCCTACATTCTGCCATCCTGCGTTCATTCGACCTCGAATGATGGTGGCCATGGTTTAAGATATTCTGAAACGGTTGTAGATTTCCTCGGACCTTCAGTATCTCCAACACGTTCTACTTCATATCGTCCATGATTTAAAGACTTAATAATTTTGTAAGGACCTAAAAACTTTGGTCTTAGTTTCATGCCTACAATCCCTTACATGAGTCAAATCATTTAATCTCATCTCAACGCCTGTAAGTAATTTAAATGGTGACATCTTCGTACTTCGCGGTGGTGTGCTAATTATAAATTGCTGAACTTTGTCAGTATACCACACTGAAGGATTTTCGTAGCTCAACCTAGCTACCATCGGAACAACTATTCGGTGGATCCGTTCAACTTGACCATTACCACGAGGAACCCCAGTCGCTATCAACAAGTGCTGAATACTCGATTCTCTACAATACTTATTAATTGCATCACTCGTAAACGCCGTTCCTCTATCAGTGATAATGCGCTTTGGGTTGCCAAAAACAACCGCTTGTTTTTTCATCTTATCAATAACTGCTTCTGAACCACAATTTTTCGTTGGATAAATCCAAGTAAACTTCGAGAATCCATCAATTATTACCAAAATATACGCATAATTTTTATTTGTTGTCTGCATTGGTCCCACGTGATCAATATGATACGTTTTAATGGTCTATCATCCTTATCAATAGGGTTTAAAAACCCCTCTTTGCGTCCCGATTTTGCATTTGTCACTATACACTCAGTACAACTTTGTACTATTTTAATTACTTTACTATTTAATCTCGGTATATAAAAAGTTTTTTCAATATATGATGTGCATCTTTAATTATTTCCTCATCCATTGCTTCTGGTACAACTATTAACTCTTTATTTAAATCCTTAAATAAAATATCGTGCTTCAAAAAATAATCTTCATATTCCCCCTTTTCAACTATCTGCCGAACTGCTTTCACCCATTTATCGGTTTGTTGAGCTTCTCTCAGCCTATGCTTTAATGAATCTTCTATAACCGAACAGTACATACGACTGAGAGCATCTACATGTCTCATTTTAGATCCCGCCCGATGCTCCAACACATAATCGAAATCTTGTAAAAACAGCGCCCACCTTGAAACCCGAACTGGTACATCTTTCTTTTTTATCGTCATGGTAAATGCATTACAATCAGTTATTATTTTAAAATTTCTACCCATTACATATATTTTCCATTTCTTCAACGCATTGATAATAGCCAAAACTTCCAATTCATACGAATGATAATTTTCTTCCGCCATTGTAGTTTTACGACTCATAAATTGAACTGGATGTAAGGTCTGATCATCAATATCCTTTTGCAGAAGCACGGCCCCATACCCATATTTACACGCATCTGTATGAATTTCTGTATAAGCCTTTGGATTGTACAACTTTAAAACAGGTGCTTTTCCCAGGGCCTCCTTCAATTGTTTGAACGCTATTTTCTCTTTTTCACCTATTTGAAATTTTAAATCCTGATTTAAAAGATCGGTCAGTGGTTTAGCAATAATTGCATAGTTTACTATGAATCTTCGAAAGTAGGATGTAAGTCCTATAAATCGCTGTAAAGCCTTTCTATCTTTCGGGCATGGAAATTCTTCTACAGCCTTGGTTTTATGCATCGCTGGAGTAATAGTACCATTTTCTATATTGTAACCCAAAAATTCTACTCGCCCTTTCAGAAATTGACACTTTGACCATTTTATCTTCAACCCATTTTCATTTCCGCTACCTTAAGAACTGTAATTAGCTTATCTAATCCTTCATGCTTACCTGGTATAATAATGTCGTCCATGTAGACAATTACATGTCCACTTTGGATTAGTGGCCTAAAGACAACGTTAATATATCTACAAAAAACGGACGGTGCATTTGAAAGACCAAATGGTACATAGTTAAACTCGAACTGACCATTATGTGTTACAAAAGCAGTATACTTCTTCGAATCCTCATGAATCGATACATGGAAATATCCGTTTTTCAAATCAAGGGTAGTACAAGGTGGCGCAAAAGTAAGCTTCCGATGTTCAGCATATCGGTTGTGGCACGTGCAGTGTGTGCTGTTGCACCGTCTTGTTGGAACCACATGTTTTCCAATCCCAATTCATCAAGTTGCGGCAAAAAGAACTCGTTGATCATTGCTCTGTAGCGCTCACCATTCACAGTACCCGTTTGGCCCCGACCGATTATTGGTCAAATAAATAGTCAGCAATATTCCGCGTTCTGGACCGGTGTAGCGTAACATTGTTTATTAACGTGTATTTCGCATGTGTTTACTACACAAATGTCAAAACAGAACTGACTTTAGGGGCCAATCGCAAAATATATAGCATTTTCTGATAGGAGCATTACTTTTGCGCAGTAACCGTTTTTCACCGACCGATTATTGGTCAAATAAATAGTCAGCAATATTCCGCGTTCTGGAGCAGTGTAGCGTAACATTGTTTATGAACGTGTATTTCGCATGTGTTTACTACACAAATGTCAAAACAAAACTGACTTTAGGGGCCAATGGCAAAATTTATAGAATTTTCTGATAGGAGGATTACTTTTGCGCCACCTTGTATACACCTTAGCATCTTGTAACTTATCAACAACATCATCAATTAAGGCCATTGGAAAATTTTCTCTAATAATTTTCTGGTTTAACCTCCGATAGTCACAGCACAACCGTTTACTACCATCTTTTTTTGATACCAATACTATAGGTGTTGCGTATTCCGATACACTTGGCCGGATTACTTGTTTGTCAATCCATTCTGAAATTTGCTCCTCAACAAAAATTGGATTCTCATTCGACATACGCCTTGGTGCTTGATATACCGGAACTTCATCTCGCAATAAAATCTTCATTTCTACCTGAGACTTAGCTGTATCATTCGGCACATAATTACTGACCAACTCTTATTTCCTTAGCAAAGTATTCTGATAAATGATTCACTTCAATTTCTTGCTTGGCATCAACTACCTCACAAACCGTATAAACTGTATCTAATTCCTCAATCCAATCAGTTTTTTCTTTTCCGTAATACTATCAATGACAGCACCAAGCATGACTTCGTTTATGTTATCAACTAACTGTTTAGGTTTTAGTTTAAACTCTGCTTTCTCCTTTGTTACAACTAAATCAGCTACTTCTAATGCGGCATTACCTATAATCGCTGCGTAGGACATGTCTTCATCCTTTATTAAATAAAATTGTAAATTAAATTCAATTTTATCAATTTCAAACTTTGTTTGAAAACTTCCAATCGTAACAACTGTATAACCCCCAATTCCACGCAATTCCCTTCGCTCTAGCTTAAGTAGGACTTCAAGTCCACTTTTCATCAATGTGTCATATCGCATGAGGCAAAGATTACAGCCCGTATCAACCAAAGCTGAAAACTGAAAATTACCTTCCGAAAATTTTACATTTACCATTTACTGTATTTGCCGTATTTGGCTTTGATTTTTGTTTTTTTTTTAACTTCTTTACACTCAAAGGATTTATGACCAACTTGACTGCAGTTAAAGCATTTAATTTGCGAACAATTCCTAGCCATATGAGAATCACTTCCACATTTAAAGCACTTTTTATCCTTGCTTGCGAAGAAATTGTTGTTCGTTGAACCATTATAAAATTGCTTGTTGGGTTGAACTTGAAGACCACGTACTTTTTCATATACTCGCATTTGCAACTTTAATTCCTCAATATTCTTGGCCTGATACAGTATAGCTTTGTTGACTCTCGAGTCAGATATTCCCTCAATAAATTAATCAATGATGCTAGCCTCGTCTAGATTAATTCGACCACCTATCTCCATCAAAGAATATAGGTATTCTAAGAAACTTTCATTAGGATTCTTTCTACGATTTCTCATTAACCTATGTATATCAGCTGAAGAAATCCGCCCATCAAACTCACTAATCAACGCACTTTTAAAAGTTGACCATGTTTGTATATGAAACTGACTACGAATAAAAATTTTAGCTGCTCCTGACAGTAATTGCTTCGCTTAAACAAATTTCTGGAGATCACTCCATCCCACAATTTCCGCATTTTGCTCAAATTCTCGTAACCAATGATGAACATCTGGTCTACCTACTCCCTTAAACTGGGTGAGGCTATCAATAAAATCTTTAGGGTTAAACTGAGGTGGATAAACTACAACATTTGACGAGCATTGCCCGTTACCAGTTTCCTCATAAACTAATCTTATAGAATCAGCATCACCATCATTATTTGCAGAATGGCCAAAATGTTGCAGTAGTCTTTCCTTTAATTCTGTTTTACGGCCAGTGTTCAGTAAATTTTGTTCTCTCAATTTCTCTTTTAATTGCTCAACTGTTAAACGTTCTATCTCTTCCCTATCCATCTTTAATAACAAAACGTTAAAATGCCAATTTCAAAACCTACAACCTGGATAAATGTAAATGCCCTAATTTTGAATTATTTATGGAAATTATACATACAAAACTTGTAAATATAAAACAATATTCAATCAATAGTTCAGTTCTAAATTACATCAAAACATTTCAAATTAGCTACATACATATACCAACAACTATTTTATTGTATTTTACTACTCTTCGTTTGTTTATGCTTTAAATGCATATCCCTTTTATATCCATTCATAGGTCAAGTCTTGTATTCGAATCTCACATTCATTTCTTGATTCCCCTTTGTTCACGCTTTCCTTTTCAGCCGATAGTGCAGCCTTAAACTACTTCTACACAAATTGATTACCTTCACTTTCGCCCATTAATACAGACATACAAATTATTTTGTTCCTCTTTCACCCTTTGATCCAGACGCACTTCAAAAATTTTCCTCATTCATATCTTGATGCAGATTCATTTCCTCAATTTTTCCCATTCATCCGTTAATGCAGATTTATTTCTTAATTTTTTCCAATTCATCCGTTAATGCAGACTCGTTTCTTCAATTTTTCCTCAGTTAGAAAACTTCCATTTTTCAAATTTTATTTCACATTGTCAATTTTCATATATATTATTATTTATGAGCTCTAGGCCTATTTTAAATAAAACAACTGGATTTGTTGTTAATATTTATTTTCGATATTTCGATATCACTCTGATATCATCATCAGGACTGAAATTAAAAACAATAAAAACAAACACATTGTATTTCACATAAAAATAACATAAATAAACATAATGCATAAGCGTGACTTACATCTTCCGCTGTGATGCAAAGACTAAAAATTGTGAAGAAAAGTGGTTATCAGAAACAACGAAAAATCTAAACAGAGAATGTACATATATATATAAACTAATAAAATCCCGTAATTGTAAACAAAAATTGAGAAACATTTACAACAATAATATAGTAAGCGGCAAAAACAATAAAGTAGGTATGCATACAAGTAATCAGGTGTATAGTTATTGTACCAAGGTGCAGAGAACTGCACGAGTGTACATGTGCAGGGAACGGAGCAAATTTTTAATTTTATTTTTGTTATATTTTATCACGAGTGTTGGTTGTGCTTTAAAATCAGGTTGCGGTAGGCGTACGCACAATGGTCCGTGTCAGCCTTGAAATTCATCCTTTTATCATTGGGGGTGTCCACTATGTGAAGCATTTCCAAAGTAAACCGCTTATAATAATTTTTCTCCTCTTCCAGAATTTTGACATTATCGAAATCCGGGTAATGTCCAGTATCCTTACAATGAGATGATAGGGCCGTTTTGTTGTCCGAAAAATTGTTCCTTAATTTTATATTAGATTTATGAGCGGATATCCTTGTCTTCAGTTTTGATTTTGTAGTACCCACATATACTTTCTCGCATACGTGGGACCCGTCGCCGTTGCAAGGAATCCTGTAAACAACATCTGATTTTTCCTGTTTTGGTATTGGGTCTTTTGTTTTGCTGAACACCTTTTTAAGGGAATTACTGTAGGTAAATGCTAGCTGAATATTTTCTTTATCGTACATTTTTGAATGTTTTATCCTTTCCGAAAGCCCAGGGACATATGTGACCGATTTGTATAATTTGGCATTTTGATTTTTCCTCTTATTATCTTTACCAAGACGCGAGTAATAATTGTATATAAGTTTGTTTATTAATTTTGTTGGAAAATCGTTATTTTCGAGGGTATCCTTTATAAGTTTAATATTTTTGGTATGGTAGATCCTATCACTAATGGAGAGAACTCGTCTCACGAAATTGTTCGCCGTGTTCACAATTATTCTTCTATCATGCTGTGAGTTGAAGTTAATCAGTCTACCAGACGCAGTTGGTTTTTTGTACCAGTCTAATGTTAATTTATTGTTCCTCCTAATCACTAGGGTGTCCAGAAACGGTATCTTTCCTTCCTTTTCTACTTCAATTGTAAATTTAATCGATCGGTGGTACCCGTTTAGTAGGTTCAGCAAAATATTTGTCTTCTGTTTTTGTTATCGCGAACAAATCTACATATTTGGTTAGCATTCGTGGTTTGTTCGTCGCCTCCATTTCAAATCGGGTTAAAAGCTCCTCCATCACAATATCGGCAATTACCGGTGACGCTGGGGATCCCATGGGCATTCCCGATCGTTGCTCATATATTCTATCTTTGTATTTGAAATACCTATTTTCCTTGATGCAAAACTTGACTACCGTCAAGAAAAGTTCTTTCGTCATGGACGTGTGCTGCTTTATCGTGTCCCACTTCGTACCTATGATGTCTAGTGCTAGATCAACTGGTATGCTTGGGAATTTCAAAATTTTTACACCACCATCTTTTTAATTTTTCAGCAAATTCTCTTTATGAACATTTTAGTTAGATTTTCAAACGTTATTTCGTATTAGACCACTTAGAATTTGAGGTCTCTTTAAGTACTAAATTTTAATTGTAATGACCAATGACTATTTTTCAAAATGTCCGACTGGCTCTTCGGTTGAGCCCCCAATTTATAGATTAATAGCTTTGGATTTCGCTTTTAAACTATTTATTTAATTAAATTAGCATATTGGTACAATTATTCATTAGAATATAAGTAGATTTAGTTCCATTTAAAATAGAATACTAAGTTAAATAAGTAATTATAGAAAAGTGTACAATCGGTCTCGAATATTCATTACAACTGAAAAAATATGATTAACGTTTAACAGAATATGATTTCACTTCTAATATGCAACAAGTAGGTTTTACAGTTAAACCAGAATTACGGACCCTTCCTACATATATATTTGTTAAAACTTTTTTCGGTTTTTTAACGTTTTGAAAAAAAAACGCGTTTGAATTATTAAGCTACCAAACAATACTAAACCAAAATTTTACTTTTTACTCAAAATATTGGGGCGCTCGTCAAACCTTTCCGCATAGATATTTAACAGGACAATGGTTACCAAAAATTTAAATTCCTCCGTTAACAAGAGCCTAAATTGTTCACTACCTGCTACTATGTAACACACAATACTATTGCAGCGATGACTGTTTGGTTATTGCATAGGCAGGTAAAAAACAACCCTTAGTGTGCAATAATCTTTTAGTGCAATAGCACTTGCGTGTTTTTGTTTATTGTTCTGTTATATCTTTATTTTAAAACAAACCGTTTTTGTAGGGAAATCCCCATATCTGAAGGCAAACTGCGTTATTACCAGCTCAAGGTCATTGGAGTTAGCCTCTGTATCCTTTTTGCTTCTTTTAAACGAAAATGAGTCTAGGATAGAACCATATATACATATGTATTATTGCGCGGCCTTTTAACACCATTAACCACACAAAACAAACAATAACAGCGTTTCAACTGCACAGCTGGGTATGTAATGTTCGGTTTCACCTGAATTCAGACTTCCTTACTTGTTTTTATATACAGCAGTTTTCTCAATTTTTCCTTTATATCTGGAATTTTTGAAGTTCATTTAGGGGGAGAAAATTACAATAAAATGATGGTTTTCTGGCTTTTTTCCTCAACCACAACTTAGACATATTTAAAACACATTTCATGTTGATTTTTAAGTAAGGTTATCATCTTAAATGGTCAAATTTAGTCTACATATGTAAGGGTTCGGGTAATATGTCTGCCCTTTGACAAATTAAAATATTTGAAAAAGAAAATAACAAAACAAACAATAACATCGTTTCAAGTGCACAGCTGGGTATGTAATGTTCGGTTTCACCCGAACTTAGACCTCCTTACTTGTTGTTAATAAAATCGAATAATTGAAAAGCATAATTCGTCCTGTGAGACTAAATTCCTCAGACAATGTTAATAATGCCCATGCATACAAATTTTAATACACCTTGCCTATACATAGGGTTTTAAGCTCCATTTTAGCTAGTTGGTGATTACACAAATTTATTTCGATACTTCTATTAGGGTTTTAACTCAAATAAAAAAATTGCACTGTTACCGGAGGAAAAGCAAGAATTTTAATGAAAAAAGCCGGTGCAAAACAATAACATCAATGATAACAAGAAATATAAAAATGATGGCCGACCAGCTGTCACCTGTGCGGCGAATTGGTGTGGGGTGATTTACGCTTGGTTGCCACACATCCCAAATCATTCCAATTTTAACACTTAAATCTAAAGGTGAGTTCATACGTTGTGGTGAGTAAATATAAGATATATGTAAATTCGAGCGTGGTGCTAACTTGGAGCGGCGGTGGCTCAAAAGCACGGCGGTCGAATTTGTGCTCGAAAATAGAAAATAAACAAGAAACAACGAGAATTCTCGTTATAAAAAAGTGGCCGTATATTTATATAAAATATAATTATAAACGATTAGTTTACCTTGACGAATAAGTGATGCGGTCGAAAAATCCTGGGCTGGCTGTGATGTGGTCGTGTCGACTGTCTCTGGAAAAGTAGACGGTTTTGCAATCGAGGACAACCGTTGAACCTGAAAATTATCCTCCGGTTTTAAGGGGAGGTGAACCCACACATGTACACCCCCATGCATGTATATGTGTGCTGACAAAACACGAATATGCATGCATGCCCACACAGGTGGGTGGGTTGGTGTGAGCGATTGGAAGGGCGCTAAAGTTACATTAGGGTGGCCCATTTTTTAAGACTTTAGGCATCTCGCCTAAACATGCCGCCCCCTTGCGATACGCAACATCTTACCCCGCCCCAGGATTTCCCACCGCGCATCCTCTTAAGCTAAGGACTTAAACTAGGATGGCGTGCCGGCTGGCGCTGCCCCAGTCGTTTGCCTCCGAAATGCCGTTTGAAGTTTGGCGGCTCCATCGCATCGCACCTAGAGCTAAGAGATAGGAGGAAGAAACTTTAGAAAATAAGAACGCTGTATATTTCTTGCCAGGAAATAATTGGTATTATTTATTTTAAATAAAAACAAGAAGAAAAAAATTTAAAAAAAAATGTTATTTTAGCTTACATCTAACCTTACATGCTAACGGCTCCCGATAGCACAAATCCAAAAATAGGGCTTTGGGCAAGCAGTGGCCCAAACGACGGTGGAAGAGTGCCCGCTGTTATGACGTCGGCATAGACGTCCCCACCTAGTACGAGGTGGATCGGCGTTGAGATAAAAAACTGCGGATCAGCCAGCCGAATATGCCCATAAGGAGCGGCGACTCGGGCGTTGCAGATTGGACACGCATAACGCGTGCGCCGTTATACTTTTCGGGTTTCCATGTTTCCCGCGGACTCGGAGGAAGCAGCCGCGTTCTCCGCCCGAGTGGGTCGTATGCAGCCCTAACTCTTCCGCCAAGCTGCGATCGATCACTGTGCGGGGGGAGCAGGAATCAATGATCGCCCGGATGCGGAGCAATCCCCCACCGACTTCCAGCTTCACAATCGCAGTAGGCGAGAGAGTGGTCATGGGGCGCAACGGAGGGCCCACCTGGGAAAGGACACGGCTGAGACCGTCGCGGAAGCCGGAAACCCGTGGTAGCTGGCGCGGCTGAAGGGCCAGTCTACCGTCGAAATTCGCGTTGATGCGTAGCTGGCGTGGCTGGGAGGCCAGTCTACGCTCGTCTGAATTTGGGCGGCGATGATTGATGAGCAGTCGCTGGCGCGGCTGAGTGGCCAGTCGACGTTTGCCGATATTTCGGTGGGCGCGTAGTGGGGTCCGGTTGGATGTGTTGCTGTGATGTCCGGCATCACTGGTGTTGCGTTGTGGTGAGCGCGTTGTATGCCGTTGGAAGGCGCGCCGCTCGTGGGCTAGAAGGGGCCGGAACGGCAGTGAGTCCGATACCCCTTCGGCCGGTCGGAACGGCCGTGGTTCCGGTACCGGCTCGGTGATCTCGCCTTCCTCTGGCGACCAGGCTGTCTCCGATGCATGGAGTGACAGCATCTCCTCCTCCATCGCGTCCAATGTAGCTGCTTCTTGGTCGGCCTCGTTCATTTGTTGGGCCCAGCTCTTGCAGGGCGTAGGCGCGCGTGGTGGATCGTCCATGGGCAGATGGAGGGTGGTGTGGTGTTTTCCACCACATCGTCGGCATCTGACGTCGCTTGTGCAGTCCCTGGCAATGTGGACCACCGACAAACAGTTGTCACAGTAGCCCGCCCGGATAACCTCCTTGAGGCGCTGCAGAGGTTCCATCCCCTGGTATCGGGTGCACGCACGTAGTGGGTGGCTATCGCCACACAGCGGGCATGGATTTGGGTACCGGGCGGCTAGGCGTTCGGCCCTATTGCGCAAGGATGCGTAGCGAGTCATACTGCATATGACCGAAAAAGAATGAAAGAAACAAAAAAAAATCCCCTTTGAATATTTGTATATTTGTATGGACGCCCATATACGTGGGTGGCGAGCGACCTCGTTCGGGGTTTATCAATGCCATATAATGTGGCATTATTCTCGATTCTACGGAGAAAGTTTATAATTTTATACCCGTACATGGGAATTGGTTATTTTTTCCCACACGGCACGGTAGCGACAAGTTGATTACGTTGATCGCCTTGTATTTCGATTCGCCACTGGCCCTCATGCAGAGATTTATTCTTAATTGCATGGTCGCCGTCATAAGTGGCGTTAGTGCCGTGCACACAGCGACATTTTCGCTTTTTTCGGTACTTGGTTTCGGTACCGAACTGGGTAGAGAGTGCGAATGTGGTAAATGTTCGGATTTTGTTGTTTTGTGGGCAAAACAGTCCTGCCCCTCCGAAAACAAACAAACCCGAGAAAAAGGAACAACAAAAAAAATTTCCTTAGCGTGAAACTAAAAATCCCTTCTTTTTTTTCCAAAAAAAAATTTTTTTTTTTTCGAAAACTTATCGACCCGCATTAGTCTTGTATTTTAACATAATCGGCATCTTCACTGGTCGGGTACGAACGTAGATTTCGTTACCCTATTGATCCCGCAGTGAATGGTACCGATTTTGGCAGATCGGGATTTCGGTACCCGCTGACTAAAAGATAGCATCACTAGCGTGATGGTAAAATTATGCATATATACATATGCTAGCAAATTTTTTGCGAGTAAATGAGAGCTCGCATGGCGTGATGGTTGAATTTTTTGCACACATACATATATTTGCGTACTCACGCCTTGCAAAATGGTGAAAAAGAAACAAAGAAAATTCATTGAATTGGAACAATTCATGATTTTCTTGTTTCCGGCACGCGTGGGTCAGCAGCAGAGGTAAGTAAAAAATGTAAATTTTAATTTTAAAATGTATTTAACATAATTTTCTTCCTTTTCAGGTGCATAAAGGGTAAATGGAGATGCTGCTGTGGAGGGTGGTTTCCTTATCCATGCCAAAACGATGGTGGAATCTGTCCATAGATACTGTTTCACTGGTCCAAGTTTGATGTTTCGGAATATTGATTCCATCATTTCCGCTAACAGTACTGCTCCGCAAAGTTCCAAACACGGAAGTGAGATGGTCTTCACTAGTGCTACTCTGGTTTTGGCAAGGAGTAGATTCACGAAGATATCATCATTCCTTTTGACTCGCATGCAGACAGCTGCAGCGTATGCCTTTTCCGAAGCATCGCAGAATCCATGTATTTCGACATCATCTTCTGGTGAAAAGTTTACCCATCGTGGTATCTTTATGTTGTCGATTTCGTGGTATTGATGTCTGAAGTTTTGCCATCGTTCCACTGTATTGGACAAAACTGGTTCATCCCAATCGGTGCCCTCTAACCAGATGTTCTGCATCAAAATTTTGGCCACAATGACCATTGGTGCAAGCCATCCTAAAGGGTCGAAGAGTCTGGCGATGGCGGATAGAATCGCTCGCTTTGTTAACTTTTCACTTTCTTCTAGTGACCCTGCTTTAAAGTACAACAGGTCTGAATGGGCATTCCATCTTATGCCCAATGCCTTAACGGTGCTGGTATCTTCGAATGCCAGAAAGTCCTCGGTCAGCCGATCCGATATTGGGATGTCGTTGAGAATTTCCTTAGCATTCGAAGTCCATTTTCGTAGTGGGAAGCCCGCGGAGAGTAAGACTTGTCGAATCTCATTCCTCGCGTTAATGGCCGATGCGAGTGTGTGTCCCCGCTAGTACGTCATCTACGTACATGCCTTCCCTTAATATGCTAGATGCTGTAGGGTGAGAACTCTCTACTTCATCTGCTAGTTGTAAAAGGGTTCTAATTGCTAGATAAGGCGCACAATTAACCCCGAAAGTGACCGTTTTCAGCTCGTAAAGGCTTATTGGTTCTTGAGGCGATGTTCGATAAATAGTCCGTTGGAATTTTATGTGATCATCGTTCATCCAAATTTGCCTATACATCTTTTCGATCTCACTATTGAAAACGTACCGATACAGTCTCCATCGCAGTATAAGTACTGGAAGATCTGATTGTAGTACTGGGCCTGGCAGGAGAATGTCGTTCAAACTTGTGCCATTTGCCGTTGGGCTCGACGCATTGAATACGACGCGTACCTTAGTGGTGGTACTCTCCGCCTTTACTACGGCGTGATGGGGCAAAAAGTAACTGTCCGCCGAATCGGCTGGTACAATGGCAGTAACTTTTCGCATATGCCCTAATGTCTCGTATTCAGACAGGACCCTTATATATTCTTTCCCTAATTCCGGGTTCTTTGCTAACCGCGTCTCATTTCTAAAAAATTGTGAACACGCCCGCCTAAGAGACCCTCCTATGTTTATCCTATCTGGGTAGTCCTGTCTGAATGGAAGAGAGACGACATATCTTCCATCCTCTCTACGACTCGTAGTTTCTCTATATAAATCTTCGCAGTACTTGTCATCTGCGTTTGGGCTTTTATTTCTTGGAAGATTTTCCAACTCCCAGAATGCTGTAAGCTTTTTGTCCAAGGCAACTTCGCTGTAGAAGGACACTATATTTCTGGTTGGATTCGGTGCTTCTATGCGCCAGGTTAATATCCAACCGAACACCGTTTCTTGGGCGAGAAGTGTACTAAGTACATTCTTTTTCAGCCCACTCAATATAATTTGCGGATATACGTCTCCGCCAAGTATAATATCAACTTCCTCGTTGATGTAGAATCGCTTATCTGCCAAGACTAAGTCTGGGAAAGCCTGCATAGTCGTAGCATCGATATGGCAGGATGGCAGATTCCCAGTTAGTTTGGCTAGAATTAGAACTGATGTTGTTAAGCTGAAGCAAGGGTCCACTGGTGAACGGAGTTCAATATTGGAGGCCTCCTTGACTTGAGCGGACACGGCATTAGTGATGCCCGAAACTTGAGCATGCATCCTTTTTGCCGGTAAATTGATTCTGCGTTTGAGTCGTTCTGTCATAAACGAGCACTCTGAACCAGAATCAATCAGTGCTCTTGCTGGGAAGTCTGTACCATTATGGTGAATGTTTACTCGAGCTGTCCCTAGCAGCACACCTGCGCTTGACTGCACATGGCAGAATTTAACGTTTCTGTTTATGGCCGGAACAGATTTTTCAGCTTCCCGTCTCTCTTGTGCCTGTTTTGAAGTTGAGGCAGCATTATCAGCATGATACTGATTAGGGCTGGTGGTTGCCTGCGTCTGAAGAGACTCCGCATGCAGGAGCGTTTTATGTCGAGAGTGACACTTGTTGCAGTCATAAGAACTGGTGCACTTCGACACAGTATGTCCTGGGGATAGGCAATTCAAACAGCCCTTGGTGGATTTGACAAAGTTAATTCTCTCCACCGGAGTTAAGTAAACGGGGACAGTTTCGCAATCTGTGGGCATTCGATTTGCACTTTGTGCACAGTAGTTTAGTCACGTTTGCTTGGTATGTACCAAGTCTTTTTGCAGGGGTTTCGTTGGCAATCCGCGTACTTTGCGGCTTTTGCACTTTCGAAGAACTCCCTATGAACCCAGACACTGTTTCGAGTGTCTGGAAGCGGTTGGACAAAAATTTGTCCATATCCTCCCACTTGGATATTTCCACTTTGTGGTCTATGCTTTGCTCCAATAGACCAAGCGTACTCTCCGGCAATTTCGTCGAACACAAATACGTTATAATTGCATCCCAGTTCGAAGTGTCAATTTTATGACTTCGCAGGGACGAAAGTCAATTATTTATTTCGCGCTGAAGTGTTTTAATTGCGCTACCACATTCACTCTCTACCTTTTTCAAGTTGAATAAAATTTGGAGTTGCGAGTTTACTAGGATACGTTTGTTTTCGTATCTCTCGCATAAATTTCTCCAGGCCGTATCAAATCCCTCATTCGTGAGCGGACATTTTTTCACAATATCTTTTGCCTCACCTTGTGTCTTATTGTTCAGATGGAAAAATTTCTCCACTGGTGTTAGGCGTTTATTTAAGATATATATGGCCGTGAACATGTCACGAAATGTTGGCCATGACAGATAATCGCCCTTGAAAACTTCAGTATCACATGGAGGCAGGCGGATACTGTGTTCAAATTCGGGCTTTTCTTCAGATTTATTTTCTGGTTTGTTGTATGTCGCTTGGCGTGTAGCCATGTCTGACATGCAGCGTAAATATACTGCATATGATCTCTTATATTTCTGTTTGACAGAAACTATACCAGTGGCCTCTAACTTATCTGAATTAAGTAAGTCGTCAGAAGCCGTTCTGGTTTTCCTCCACATCGCTTTCAAGTCCTCTTGTTGAAGCCCAAGAGTGTACTTGCTGTGGACTGAATCCTCTAATTCATTGTAGTCTGATTCGAATTCAAAAATCGAATCAGCCAGCCTAATGAAACTTTCCATATTTTGGACTTAGAGGATCTGTAGAATCAAAACAAAACCGAAAAAATAAAGCTGAAGGTACGATGAAATGCTCAACCGTACAAGAAAGATGCTGAATAGAAAAGGTAAAGGCAGTATTTTACCCAGGAAAATCAAAACAACCTCAATAAAATTGTATTAAACTCAATTAATGTATATTTTAATTCAATTATTTTTATTTATTGTTAATTTTTGAATTATATTGCAGACTTGGCCGATTTGTCTGACGAATATTTGTTTGCTACAGACGCAAAAATTTAAGCAAAATTTGAACAAAATCTTTGTGACTTACTCGCCACCCACACGTATAAGGGGAATATGTATATATAAATGTGTGTATGTGTTGCCGCAATAAAGAAATACACAACAAACACAGATAAAGTGCGCGGTGTATCAAACGAGCGAAAGTGAATATTAAATGAAAAAATGTGAAAACAAAGAAAAGTGCTATAAAAATAGTGAATTTTACCAGAAAATAATAAACTAGCCTTCGATTAAAATTCTGTTCTGTATATTACGAAAAAAAAACGAGTGGAAAAAACAAAAAACAAACTGAAGATCGAAAGGCTAAGTGAACTTATTTGTGAAAATGAGGTTATGTTACCTCTTGCCTTGCGCTGTGTCCAAAAAACCTTACCACTGGTGGGGGGATAATCCGGATAGTCACAAGGATTCTTAAGCGTTTAATTTAATTTAAAATTTTAAGAAAAATAAAGCACTTAACTGAACAAACAAATAACTATTGTTAAATATTCACTAAACGCACTTATGTTTGATTACACTCGCGGGCGGCACTTTTATACAATTGTATGCAACACACAAAAAAAACTAAGTGGCAAGAAATATACAACTTACGTGCTTTGATGTGGTGATTGGCCGAATTTGTTGTATATAGTTTGTGTTGTTGGTTGTGGTATGTGGCAGAGTGTATGGCAGAGTTGTTTGTTGTTTGTAATTGCGGCAGTGCGTGAACAATATTTAGTTTTTTCTACTTTTATTGTGTGGCAGCTTCTGGTGGTTTGATCCAAATTATGTGAATAATATGAGTTCTCCAATTTTTGTTGTTGTGGACTGTATGCAGGTTCCTCTAGACGGGGAGATGGACCATGTAAATTCGAGCGTGGTGCTAACTTGGAGCGGCGGTGGCTCAAAAGCACGGCGGTCGAATTTGTGCTCGAAAATAGAAAATAAACAAGAAACAACGAGAATTCTCGTTATAAAAAAGTGGCCGTATATTTATATAAAATATAATTATAAACGATTAGTTTACCTTGACGAATAAGTGATGCGGTCGAAAAATCCTGGGCTGGCTGTGATGTGGTCGTGTCGACTGTCTCTGGAAAAGTAGACGGTTTTGCAATCGAGGACAACCGTTGAACCTGAAAATTATCCTCCGGTTTTAAGGGGAGGTGAACCCACACATGCACACCCCCATGCATGTATATGTGTGCTGACAAAACACGAATATGCATGCATGCCCACACAGGTGGGTGGGTTGGTGTGAGTGATTGGAAGGGCGCTAAAGTTACATTAGGGTGGCCCATTTTTTAAGACTTTAGGCATCTCGCCTAAACAATATATAATGTAGTCCATGCGTTACATTGAGATTATATACAATTCATGACAAATATTTATATGACGAGTATTATTCTATGTACAATTCATGCAATGTGTGTATAATGAATATTATGGTTTTGGGATTGGGACGTGTGGCTACCGATGTCGCGTAAACACCAGGGATGATATTTCCCGTGGTGAATATGTAAACGCACGTCCACATGCGAAAGTGTAGCGTACGCACTCATTTGAGTGTGAGTTTTATTATATCATTATGAAATATGTTTAAATTCTTTACCATTTCATACATTAACTTTTCGGAAAAGTGGAGTGATAATGACATATGAAACACCTAGATGAAGCAGTGTGCAGAGGGCTTAATGGTTAACAGAGCGTGCTAAAATTTGTCTAATGAAGAAGTGTAGAAGCTTATGAAATGAACAATAAGAAATGCTATGGCGGTTGTCTTTAAATTTTCCTTCTTTATTATAATTAAAACAAGGTATAAACCGATTAAAATAACGTTCCGATTTGGATTTTGGCTTTGTGAAATGTCTCAGTTTTAAATAAAAAAACGAACACAAATTTGTGAACATACAGCTTTATTAAGTTTATTACTTACCTACAAAATTCAGGTGGCTTAAAATAGCTCTGATTTTTTAGAATTTTTTTCTTGCAGGCATCATGGATTTTCTCCAGTTTAATAATAAATATTGCTCACGCTACGTATGGATAGAATTTACGCAAAATAAATATAAATATTGCAGTCAAAATAGTTTGTCCGAAAAACTCGCCTCAGCTTTTAAACAAATATTTGAATATATGTAGTCCATACAACTCGGTTGTTCCAGGGTTGGGTTACTCTGAATAAAAAATTACTAAAATAAAAAGTAAAATTTAATTCATCATACGAAAAAATTTGAGTGATAAGGGATATGTTATTGCTTATTTAAAAATTTTTGGAGAGAAATTAAATTTTAATTATTACTCAAGCTTTTGAAAAGATTCGTACCCGCCTCTGTACGACAAAACAGGTGCAACAAAAAACGCAGGGAAAGCTGGACGTCGAAAAGCTGCAATCGCAACAGACCGCCAATTATTTCGCAGATCGCCTCTCACACCTGCTCTCCGAGAGCACAATTCAACCTGGTGGAATGCATGAGCAGTGGGATCATATCTCAGGAGCACTCCGTACCGCAGCCGAAGAAGTAATTGGATTCCGGCGAACGCGAAGAAACAACTGGTATGATGATGAAGAGTGCCGCGCTGCAACGAAAAGAAAGGACGAAGCCTACAGGGCAACGCTGAGAATGCAACGAGGAGTGTGTGTGAACACTACCGCGAGTTGAAAAGGGAAGCGAGGCGGCTTTTCTGGGCGAAAAACAGAGAGGCAGAAAAGCGTGAAATAAAGGAGCTTGAGATGCTGGCCAACGGGAATAATGCCCGAAAATTCTATCAAAAAATTCGGCGAATGACAGAAGGTTTTAAATCCGGGGCAAATTTCTATAAGAATGAGAACGGCGACCTGGTGGCCGATGTTCAGAGAGCACTCTGAATATGGAGGGATCACTTTTCTGCCCTTTTAAATGGAGAAACTGCGCAAGAAACCAGAGAAGATGCCGAACCCGAGCCCACAATCGAAGATGATGGAATTGACGTTCCACAACCCGACTATAATGAGGTGCGAATAGCAATATCCCGATTGAAAAACAATAAAGCAGCTGGCGCTGATGGTATGCCTGCTGAGCTATTCAAACACGGAGGCGAGGAGCTGGTAAGGCGCATGCATCAGCTTCTATGCAGAATATGGTCGGATGAATGCATGCCTGAAGATTGGAGTCTAAGTGTTCTCTGCCCAATCTACAAGAAGGGCGATCCTGCAAACTGCGCCAACTATCGCGGAATCAGCCTTTTGAATATCGCATATAAGGTCCTATCAAGCGTATTGTGCGAAAGACTGAAGCCTGATGTGAACAGACTGATTGGACCTTATCAGTGTGGCTTCAGACCTGGTAAATCTACCATCGACCAGATTTTTACAATACGCCAAATCTTGGAAAAAACCCGTGAAAAAAGAATCGACACACATCATCTCTTTGTTGCTTTTAAAGCCGCTTTCGATCGCACGAAAAGGAGCTGCCTATATGCCGCTATGTCTGAATTTGGTTTCCCCGCAAAACTTATACGGCTATGCAAAATGACTTTGAGCAACGCCGCCAGCTCGGTCAGAATTGGGAAGTACTTCTCCGAGCCGTTCGAAACTAAACGAGGTTTCAGACAGGGTGACCCCCTATCGTGCGATTTCTTTAATTTAATGCTGGAGAAAATAATACAAGCTGCAGAACTTAACCGCGCTGGAACAATATTTTATGGCATATGCTGACGGTATTGATATCATTGGGCTTAACAACCGCGCCGTAACTTCTGCTTACCCCAAATTAGAAAAACAAGCGGAGAAAATGGGATTGGTGGTGAACGAGTGCAAAACGAAGTACCTTCTGTCATCATGCAAAGAGTCAGCGCATTCGCGCCTTGGCAACCAAGCCACTGTTGGCAGCAATAATTTCGAAATAGTAAAGGACTTCGTTTACCTGGGAACCAGCATTAACTCCAAATTATTCAAAACATAATACACCTAAAGATAAGCTTTGGTGGCAGAAACAAATTTTTCAAGAAATTTTTGAAAATGGGCGTGGCAACACCCACTTTTGATTACTCGAAAACCGTTCACGATATCGAAACGCAATTTGATTTCGATGAATACAAGAAATGTTCAGGAAAAAAATGGGCGAAATCGGTTAAGGTCTACGCCCACTTTTATATGAAAGATTTTGAAAAGGATCATAAATATATATTTAATAGGCAATAACTTTGCGTAAAATAGCTTTATATCACTTCTATTTCACTTTCAAGGTGTCCCTGAACTAAGAAATTCAAAAAATATAAATTTTAGAAAATGGGCGTGACCTTGCCGCTTTTACAGTGGATTATTCCAGAAAACTTTTTATGCCATAACTCCGTAAAAAATTAATTTGTCGAGACGAAATTTTGGCGAAAATGTTGAATGGATAAAGGTAACTGTTTACTGTAAAAATTGCGAAATCGATTAAGGGACACGCCCAGTTTTTTAACATAGTTCTGAAAAATTTGTTTGTAAAATTTAGAACGCAATGTTTCTCTAACTAGCAATTAATAGTGATTCATTATTATATATTCTTATTATTAAATTTGTGTCGAGTTTTTGCATATTTTATTGGTTGCTTTTGAAAGGCTTATATTTTGTATTGCAATTGTTGTTGTGTGCTTTCTTGCTTTTCTCGTTTCTTTTTCGTTACAGCTGTTTGCGTGGTTTGTTGAACGTCAAATACAGCGTGTTTAAACCTGTTCGCTCATTACTGTGCCATTTAAAGTATCAAGGTTGTATTTCTTTTATCTGGTAAATTGTTTAACTTATAATTTTTCTTATAAAACTATATAATTATTTATACGGGAATGTCGTGCATGATAGAAAGCTGCCAAATAAAAGGCGAGTCCGAACGCTTTGTAGCATACTGGCTATGTGATGGACTTGTCCACGCAAAGTGCACTGGACTAACCGGTAGAATAGCTGACCTGCTTAATGGCGGAAAAGGCCTGCGCTGGTATTGTTCCAAATGTCGATCGACGGAAGTTGACCTCTGTAAAATCTTTAGGCACATCAGAAACGGGTTTTCTGAAATCATCAAAAATTTTTCATTGCTGACCCAGAAATTCAAAAAATATGAAAATATTTTGAAAACCTTCCAAAATCTTGTTTATTCGCTTCATTGGAATGCCCTGATCACAGTGTAACAGTGAGCCAAGTAGCCAAAATAAAAAAAGTAAACATGCTTATTTGACAATTCGCTTGAATGTATGAGTAAAAAATTTTCATCAAATGTCGTTTGTTTTAACCCAAATAAATTTTATTTTGCTGTTTTTCTTTGAATTTAATTCCAATTTGGAAAAAGAAAAGATATTGACATTGTATTATATTAAAATACATGGTGCGCAAATAGTTTTACATACTTCTATCAGTAGAATTCCACGTATTTATTGAGAAAGGGAAGATTAGAAGCTATATTACGGTAAATTCAAAAACAAATGCAGTATGTATGTGGCGATCGTTAGGTGTGTTCGGCGAGAAAGCTTGCAAGAGTTTTATGGCCCTGCCGATTATCACGAGGCCTAAGTAAAGAAAGAATTGAGTCAAGCTCTCTCGAAACCGCAAAAATTTAAAAGGAACAGGAATTTGTAAACACTTCCAAGCAAAATAGCTGCTGCTGTTTTCATGCGTTAATAACAAAGTTTGAAGTTTTTATTGCTGTTTTGCTTACTGGCGATCGATCAGCTTTTTTCACTTGAAAATCTTACTACTGACATCTCCCCAACAGGAACTTGCATCTTCCTCAGCTTTTCCCAATTAAATGTCAAAATGCGTTCTGTCCCTACAAGTTTCAACCACAATATATATAAAAAAAATATATACTCGTATATATATTCCTTATGCTAATATACGAAAGGTATGTGAAATAGTAACTGGAGCTTTTGTGAACTTTTCATTTAGTTGTTTTCAAAGGGTTAATGAAAACAAATTACTGGCACTTACGAATTATTTCACATACATATTGTCAGATAAGCATGTTGTCAGCGGCTGGCTCACTGTTTCACTGTGGCCCTGATAATCGTGAAAGCAAGCGCAGACGTACGGATCATCTGCCTACTACCTCAATGGTGACGAAATCGCCTCAAGCCCTCGAACTTATCGATTTGTCTTCTCCAATTTCTAGTACTGTTGTTCGGGCAACGTCCAAGAATGCCACCTTAAAGACATCCACTAGGAAAAACCCGGAACCTCCAACTATTGCAATGGAGTCTGAACCAATTGTTAGGAAGCTGATTGTGGCTCCTCACAAAAAAGCGATTTTTGTGTCCAGGTTCCACATAGACACTACCGAGGATGATTTGATGTACCAAAGTTAGAGATCACAGCTTAACTGTTAGAAAATTTAATTTCACATATCAGAGAAGTACTCGTATGTCTTCGTTTAGAATAGATGTCTTTGAAAAAGAGTTTGAAGTCAGACCAAATAGGAATGTCCAAAAAGAAGCGAAAATTTGTCTGTAAATATCTTTTATTAAAATGTCAGAGGTTAAAATACCAAATTAACTGATCTCTACTTGAAATCTTTTCATTGTGACTATAACGTAATTGCTTTTACCGAAACTTGGCTAAAACCTCATGTTTTCAATTCTAAGTTTTTATGTAACGAATATCAAGTATATAGAAATGATCGCTTGAACAGAGTCGGAGGTGGAGTTCTACATGGCGACTATTCCTCTATACGTTCAGAGGAGGTTAATATAGCTGTCTTAGATTCCATTGAGTTCCAATGCATCCGCATGCAGATAGAGAACGTCTATATGTACTTATCTGTTTGCTACATCCCTCCAGCATCAGAATTTTCCATGAACATGCAATATGTCTCTGTGCTCCAAACTGTTAACTTATTGAGTAAAGCTTCTGACTCAATGATTGTTTTGGGTGATTTTAACCTACCTCACATATCGTGGAACTTATCTGATGGAAAAACTCTTTCAGATCCATAAAAACTAGGCTACAATGACTTTTAGATGCAATTTCCGATCTCTGCCTTGATCAAATAAATGTTATCGCTAACAAGTTTGGGAAAGTCTTAGATTTCGTTTATGTTGATGATATAAACAAATTTTCTGTAAATCGTTGTGATCCGTTGGTTTTACCAGAAGACCTTTACCACCCTTCTATGGAAATAGTCTACGAAACCATAAGTAAAGGCAAGCTCAAGTAGTAGCTTTGATTTTAACTTTTCCAAAGCCAACTGCAAGAAATTTAATAAAGAACTGTCTAAATTAACTTGGCTTGAATTTAGTAGTGATATCGATCCAAACGTCTCACTTTTCAATCAAACTATTTACTGCCTATTTGAGAAGTTTATTCCTAAACGTCAATTAACCTATGATCATCCAACGCAAGGTTGGTTTACTAAAGAGCTGAAGACTCTGAAAAATAGAAAAACGCGATCTTTTAAATTATATAAGAAATCCGCATTAAACAAACATTACTTACTACGCCAGAAGTACATTGATTTAAATAAAAAGTGCTATAAAGTGTATATCTCTAAAACAAAAACAGACATTAATCTCAATCCAAAGTCATTTATGGTTTCGTAAGTTCTAAACAGGTAGCAGGGTTTCCCTCAGCCATGAAATATCAAGACATCATATTTAGCGATTATCAAGATATTGCAAATTTCTTTGTTAAATTTTTCACTTCTAACTATTCTGCCGTCACCAATTCAGACTTTCAACATTATTCTTATAAGCTTCACGGGAAAAATTTAATTAATTCACCGATTATATTGTAGCATTACTCAGAATGCGTTTCACTTTCAATGCATTTCTATGCATATACAAACATTGACCCAAATAAATTATGTTGAACCCAACGGGAGTTCAACAACATATATACACGCCACGTATCTGCTTACATTTGTCACCCAATTACTCAACCCGTCACACTGACCAACACACGTATCGATCAGCATGACTGATCGACAGTATCGGTTTGTCAATGTGAACTACCAACTTATTGCTGACTTTGCGTAACATGCAAACACTTGTAGCTTGTAAGTATAAGTATAAATTAGTGTAAGAAATTTTGTATAGAAAGAAAAGAATTTCCAATAAAGAATCAATTCTTGTCACACGCTTAACTTGAGCGTTTCAAACACTTCAATATACGCCAAAGATGTCATACTTTACCTTAAAACCTTAAAAGAATATTTAAAATACAATCTATCACTAAGGTGTGGTGTTTTCCCAACTGCGTGGAAAGAATCGTTTCTTTTACCGCTGCATAAAAGCGGTAGTAGGTCTTCTATAGAGAACTATCGGGGCATAGCAAAGCTTTCTGCTATCCCAAAATTGTTTGAAGCGTCATTTGAAGATAGAAATAAGCTACGATCAGATCTAGATTCACTAGGTACTTGGTGCGACTTAAATTATAAGCCACTTAACCTTAAAAAATGTAAATACATGCGTTTTCTTGCGTGGAACTTCTCAGCCGGCTTCCTTTACAATTAACAATTATAGTTTCGAGCAAGTGCATGATTTTGTTGACCTGGGGGTTACTGTGGATTACAAGCTCAATTTCTACCGCCATATTCTTTGGCTAGTTCCAATAACATCATGAATCCTGTTATTGATAACAACACTGTTGTTCAGAGTCTTGAATCACTGAAGCCCATATTATCTCCGGGTCTGGATGGGGTTCCTAGTTGTGTGCGTCTTTCCCATCTCTTTGGAAGCAAGCTTTTATTATTCCCTTGCATAAAAAAGGTTGTAGGGCAGATACATATTGAGAACTACAAAGGCGTTGCTAAGCTTTCAGCTATTCCAAGAACTTTTGAACAGATCATTACTAAACAGCTTCAATATCAGTGTACTTCCTTATTATCCCCTTGTCAACATGGTTTTATTCCTCGTAGGTCAACCCTACCAACTTGCTTGAGTTCACATCCTTAGTATTTGACGGGTTTTTGAGAAACAATCAAACGGATGTGATCTACACTGACTTTAGTAAATTATTTGATTCCGTGAATTCATTCACTTTGAATTCATAAACTGGACTTACTCGGCTTTCCGGCTTATCTTTTAGCATGGCTCACAAGCTTCCTTACAACCAGGACTCAAAGAGTTCTGTTCAGTCACACAATTTCAAAAACGATTGAGGTAACGGCAATTCCTAATTTTTGCCTTACGTGAACTCAAGTGGAACCGAAATATTCATCTACCCCCTTACAAGAACCGGCTTCTTCTTATTAGTTTACCTACTCTGGAAAATCGAAGAATTTTACTAGAAGCAATGTTTCTCCATAAGCTAATTACTGGTGAGATTGACTCTTCTGAACTAGTAGGCAAATTGAATTTTCTTGCTCTTGCTAGGACGTTCAGATACTACGTGCCGTTTTATTTACCTCTGTGTCGTCTGAACTTTGCCAAAAATAGTCCCTTGCGCATTTGGTGTTCGAACTTTAACGACTCGTATTGCCACTTTGCGAAAGAACATACTTGCATATCTAGCTTCAATTTACTTTTTGCTGACGTTGCTGTATACGTAGTTGCTGCAATAAGGGAGGATTGGAAACACGTCCTTTCCAATCTTCTAACAAAATTCAAGCACTTGCTCTTTTCATCGGAATCTGTTGCAGTCCGAGAACTAGTATGACAAAATTATGACTTATAAATCTATTAAAGTCAACATTTCCGTTCCAACCTCCCAACTACTAATATGACAGCTAATATGATAAAACTAAACTACTAAAATAAATAAATTTAACATTTGGAATAAAGGAGGATTGGAAACACGTCCCAACTAATTTAGTGAATTTACTGTGTTGATCGGAATCTGTTGTAGCCCGGCAACTAATATGATAAAGCTAAATCTAATAAAGTTAACAAACAACGAGACCTTTCCAACCTCTTAAAAAGCCGATTGGAATCCATTACTTCCTGACAACATTGGCATCATTATCTTGAATGTAATTTTAGTTATACAATCGTTATGTTTGTGAGGTGGATTTCATCGAAGGCTGGGGTAATGCTCAGCCTATCCAGAGTCGAGTAGAGGTCCCACTTCCTTTACTTATAAGAACACGGTGATTTGATGGTGTTATTTCAGTCGGGCACACACACACACAGGGGTATCTAGTTGGGTACGATGAATAGGATGTGTAGGGTGGATGATGGTGGATCGGTACTAATCACGGATGACGGGTTGGTGGATCGGTATTAATTACTGATGGCGAGTCGGTGGATCGGTATGAATCACCGAGGACGGGTTGGTGGATAGGTATGAATCACCGATGACGTGTTGGTTGATCGGTATGAATCACCGATGACAGGTGGGTGAATGCCGGTACAGCGGTATTAATTACAGATGACGGTTGGTGGATGCCGGTGGATCGGTAGGGCGATGGCCCGGTGAGTACACACCGGTAAATGTATTTAGTGGTCCCGAAGGACTCACCGCTGGTCTTGGGAACGAAGGTGCAACCGTTAGGGTGCTTCTCTACGTGTCGTCGACGCAACCAAAAAGTTGATCGATAGCGGAGCGTGGTGAGGGGTAAGGGTGGAAGCTTCTCACGATATGTTGTGGTACTTGTCGTCTCACTTACCGAAACCACACCTTCGATAATTACTGAAGCGCGAATAATCTTCTTATACATAAGGTGGGATGGACTAATTGCGAATTACGATACAGCTGCGCATAAGCATTTGATCTCGCATGAGCGAAATCATGATAGGCGCTCACTTGCTTTGTGCTTTCTGCTTTGCTTACCTTTTCATTCGCAGTGGGCGCGTGTGTGGTAGTAAGGTAGAGTGTAGGTGTGAAATATTGTAATGCTACTTAAAGCGGCATTACAGTCCCCCTCCTACTTCGGGCAGCGTGTAAACGCATTGGTATTCTGGAGTTTTGGTCCTTCGACCTGCACTACCTAGGGTTAAGCCCTGGTATTATTTACCTCTGAAACTAGTGTTCGAAGGCTCGGACGGTGTGTGTGTGGTGACCTGATAGTGCTTCAGGTCTTGTAGGTAGGCATGTAGTGGTTTGGCCCGTGGGCGGTTAGCATCGACTATGTTCACGGTGTTGATTGACATGTATTCTTTTATCGTGTAGGGACCCGAAAACTTTGGTGCCAGTTTTGGGCAAACTTGTTGACCGGCGAAGAGAGCGGGTGGTCACGTTTTATTACTCTCTCTCCTACTTTCGGTTTCCAGACGCGACGGCGTAGGTCGTAATATTTATTTTTGTAAATTCGAGCGTGGTGCTAACTTGGAGCGGCGGTGGCTCAAAAGCACGGCGGTCGAATTTGTGCTCGAAAATAGAAAATAAACAAGAAACGAGAATTCTCGTTATAAAAAAGTGGCCGTGTATTTATATAAAATGTAATTATGAACAATTAGTTTACCTTGACTAATAATTGGTGCGGGCGAAAAATCCTGGGCTGGCCGTGATGTGGTCGTGTCGACTGTCTCTGGAAAAGTAGACGGTTTTGCAAACGAGGACAACCGTTGAACCTGAAAATTATCCTCCGGTTTTAAGGGGAGGTGAACCCACACATGCACACCCCCATGCATGTATATGTGTGCTGACAAAACACGAATATGCATGCATGCCCACACAGGTGGGTGGGTTGGTGTGAGTGATTGGAAGGGCGCTAAAGTTACATTAGGGTGGCACATTTTTTAAGACTTTAGGCATCTCTCCTAAACATGCCGGCCCCCTTGCGATCCGCAACATCTTACCCCGCCCCAGGATTTCCCACCGCGCATCCTCTTAAGCTAAGGACTTAAACTAGGATGGTGAGTGCCGGCTGGCGCTGTCACAGCCGTATACCTCCAAACTGCTTCCCGAAGTTTGGAATGTTGTCTCTGGTGGCTCCGTCGTTCCGTACCTAGAGCTAAGGAGTAGGAGGGAGAAACTTTAAAAAATGAAACGCTGTACATTTCTTGCCAGGAAATTATATATATTATTTATTTTTTCTGTAACGAGAAAAGCTGGAAGTCTGTGGTAGCTGGCGCGGCTGAAGTGCCAGTCTACCGTCGAAGTGCGCGTTGATGCGTAGCTGGCGCGGCTGGGAGGCAAGTCTACGCTCGTCCGTAGGTGTGCGGCGATTGTCGCTGGCGCGGCAGAGTGGCCAGTCGACGTTTGCTGCTATTTCAGTGGGCGCGCGATGTAGCGTTCGCAGTTGCGCCGCTCGTGGGATAGCAGGGGTCGGAACGGCAGTGGGTCCCATACTCCCTGCGCCGGTCGGAACGGCCGTGGTTCCGATCTCGGCTCGGCGATTTCGTTGTACGCTGACGTCCAAGCGGTCTCCGACGCAGAGAAAAGAAACAAAAAAAAAAAAATCCCCTTGAATATTTGTATGGACGCCCGTATACGTGGGTGGCGAGCGACCTCGTTCGGAGTTTATAAATGCCATATAATGTGGCATTATTGTAATCTACGGTGAAATTTTATAATTACAATGCATATTATTCGTACATGGGAATTGGCACACACGGCACGGTAGCGAAAAGTTGATTACGTTGATCGCCTTGTATTCCGATTCGCCACTGGCCCTCATGCAGAGATTTATTCTTACTTGCATGGTCGCCGTCATAAGTGGCGTTAGTGCCGTGCACACAGCGACATTTTCGCTTTTTTCGGTACTTGGTTTCGGTACCGAACTGGGTAGAGAGTGAGAATGTGGTGACTGTTAGGGTTTATTTTTTGTTGTTTTGTGGGCAAAACAGTCCTGGCCCCTCCGAAAACAAAAAAAACAAACCCTGAGAAAAATGAATAACAACAAAAAAAAAATTTCTTACTTTGAAAAACAAATTTTTCCAAACCTTTTGTTTGAAAATTTATTGTTTATAATTTATTTCGTATTTTATTATAAGCGGCATCTTCGCTGATCAGGTACGAACGTAGATTTCGTTACCCTATTGATCCCGCAGTGAATGGTACCGATTTTGGCAGATCGGGATTTCGGTACCCGCTGACTAAAATATAGCATCACTAGCGTGATGGTAAAATTATGCATATATACATATGCTAGCAAATTTTTTGCGAGTAAATGAGAGCTCGCATGGCGTGATGGTTGAATTTTTTGCACACATACATGTATGTGCGTACTCACGCCTTGCAAAATCGTGAAAAAGAAACAAAGAAAATTCATTGAATTGGAACAATTCATGATTTTCTTGTTTCCGGTACGCGTGGGTCAGCAGCTCTGCAAGGTAAGTAGTAAAAATTGTAAATTTTATTTAAAAATTGTATTTAACCTAATTTTTTCTTTTATTTTCAGGTGCACATAGACAAATGGAGATGCGGCTGTGCAAGATCGCCTGGCCGGCGCATAGAAATATGTTGGGGAAGGTAAGTATTTATTAGCGCTGCCCGAAATTCTGTATCGATTCGGTAGCAGCGCAAATTACCTAGGAACCAAAAAAATGTGTGAACATATGTACATATAGTTTTATGCAAATATTAATGGTTTTCTTTCTTTCTTTTCAGGTGATCGATAGCAAAAACCTTTGAGTGAAGCAAAAGCGTCGGAAAACGGAAGAATTAAACAAGTCTTCGGAAGTGAACACAATTAGCTCGCGCCAGACTACGATCGAAATAAATGTCATATACAATTTTGGTACCAAACTCTTCGAAGGATATTTGCATATAAGCAAAATGACATTTTTGCGTATTTTCAAAATTCTACGCCATGACTTACCCCATGAGCATGCCCCTTCAACCGCATCACTGCAGTCGTACTGTGGATATTATCTACAGATGAACATTTCGAAGATATTGGACTCAAATTTAATATTACCAAAGAAATGTGTCACACAAGGTCATTTTTCAAGCTTATCACCAATTTAGAAAATTCAATCAAGTATTCGGTATTGTAGCTACAAAACAATTGGAAGTTTTCCTTGAACCTTAAAGTGAAGAGCGCCAAGTTGTTTTGCAAATAATCTGTGATGCCGATCAAAAGGTAATTGTTTTTTTTTGGCATGGACAAGTGACTATTCCTTCGATGTCACCCATTGGTAAAACGTGATCCTTGAATGTACCAGCAAATCCCGCAGGAAGCTATCTTATTGGTGATGAAAGTTTTCCACTAAAACCCTATTTATACGGCCATTTGGCGCACCGCTCTAAAAAGCTCAAGTTTTTAATGACGCATTAGCGCCAGCGTTATTTTTTAAATGCATCCTGTGTGATGCTCTTTGAGCGATAATTAACATACTAGGACCGTGCTGTGGCGTCTTCTGGTAGCAACCAGTCTGCCCCACGATTGATTTTATTTGACTAAGTGCAGCTTTCTAGGTTGTCGTTAGTAACGATGAAAAGCTCTCCGAAGGTTAGGGCGCCTGTTACAGATATATGCCCTTATTGGAATAAATCATGTACGTTCAGGTAGAACCTTAGGGCCACTTCGACAGCAATAATGTCTCGACTTGACAAAGTACTCGCTAAATCAATTAAAACCAACGTACAATATGAGCCCAGGATATGAAAAATAAGCTATGACCCATAATTAATCAGCACAAGCCTTTATTTACAGAGAAATAACTTGTACCGCATGCGTGGTCAGCGTCATAACCTTTTCTACATTCAACTTTAGATAGTAAAATCATAAATATGTTTACTTTTTGCTACATGAAAATAATGAGTCGCGCTTCAGAAAAATAACCCTTAGTTGGTGCAACACCGGCTACGCCGTCCACAGTATTTCTGCTCAGAACATAACTTTTGCACCTTTCGGAACACCCGAATCTGTGATTACAACAACCATATGGAATGACAGAAAATTTCGAACTTTGATTTAAATTATCTCTTCACTGAGACCAAAACTTGAAAGTCCGCTTCCGGATTATTGTTACCGGGGTCAAAACGCGTCCTTTGATACTTTTCCCGATAATTTCGGACGTGTTTTAGTAGTTGCCTCCTAAAGGTAACAATTACCGACTTTCTAAACTCACTGATTGCGTAGCTTCCAAACAATCGGTAAATGTTTTTCAAAACAATTTAAAGCAAACTTGCTACAATAAGCGATATGTAGGCTTTTTCAGTTTTAATTTCTTTGAAAGTTTCAAGTAAACCTTGATAAACTTCAAGAAACTTTCAAGAAAAAACTTTTACTAATTATTTCAATTTTAAAGTGAAATGCAAATGTTTATAAAAATTCAGAAAAAACTATTTGTCAGTTTTTTTCTCTTTTCAACTTAAATTATTTCCAATTCTTTTCAAACAAGATTGTATATGAGAATGATGGTAAAAAAAAACATGGATGCATCTTAATCACTTCTGAAAACTAATAATAGTTGGTTGATTCTATTGCAATATCCAACTAATATACAAAATATGGTTTGAATAAAGTTGAACAAACTTTTAGAAAGCGTTCTTTAAAGTCTTTCTTGTAGGTTTAAATTGATAAGCCTTTTATTAACGTGTCGTTTTAATTAAACAACGTTTATTTTCAAACGTTTTATAATTAAAGCTTTTTAAAGATTTATTTCTAAGTTTACTTTGCTTGTTGGGTGTGAAAAAAATATATTTTTTCATATGTATACATTTGAAAAAAATGAACATATATGTATATGTATACGAGGGTGGGTCCATCTGTTGCCAACTTCTCGTGGCAGATGGATAGCTTTTCAGTGGCAGATTGGTTCGCCTTTCTGCGTTAGGTTTTCTTTGGCCTCGATATCGAGAGCCATTACGTTTTCTATGGCAGAATGGATCTTCTTCTGCGTTAGGCTTGTCTGTTGTCCTCGTTAAGGGTAGCGAGTGAAGGGTGGAAAATTTTGGGATAGGGGCGGTTAAAACGGCAGGGAGATGATGGAAGGGGATGGTTAAGATGAGGCCCCGGGCCTCTCGCCAGCCATTCCCTCCATAGGGAGCAGAATCAGCTTGACCAACGGTCTTCTGATCTGCCCCTTCTCGGTCATGAGGTCCACTACACGAACTCGGTTATCTTCGCCGGGGTGTACGTGGGTAACTCGGCCGAGCCTCCATTCATTGGGAGACAAGTTGTCTTCTTTGATGACAACGAGATCCCCCACCTTAATATTTTGTTTCGGATGCTTCCACTTCACTCGTTTTTGAAGTTCGGATAAGTATTCCACTTTCCATCGCCTGCAAAAGGTTTGATGAAGAGCCTTGAGCTTCTGCCACCTATTAATAATGGAGGCAGGGCTCTCATTCACCTCGGGTTCTGGCGGAGCCAGGAGATGACTTCCAGTCAGGAAGTGCCCAGGGGTCAAGGGTTCCAGGTCCGTGGGCTCATTTGAGGCTGGACTAAGTGGCCGCGAGTTGAGGCATGCCTCAATCCGGCACAATAGCGTATGGAATTCCTCATGCGTGAATTTATGAGGCGAGGCTAACTTCTTGAAGTGGCTTTTGAAGCTCTTCACGCCCGCCTCCCAGCGTCCCCCCATATGTGGAGCCCCGGCCGGAATGAAATGCCATGTCATGGCTTGATGGCTATACTTGGAGATAGCCTTGTCTTGGGCTTCCTAGATAAATGCTTTAAATTCAGACCTCAAAGATCGTGAAGCGCCGACAAAGTTGGTACCATTGTCGGAGTAAATGTTTCTCGGACATCCTCGTCTAGCGATAAAACGTGAAAACTCTGCTAGAAAGGATGGGGTGCTAAGATCACTGGTCGCTTCCAGATGGATCGCTTTAGTCGAGAAACAAACAAAGAGGCAAACATAGCCCTTTGATAATCGACATCCTCTACCGCGGTAACTTTTAATGTCGAAAGGCCCGGCAAAGTCCACCCCGGTATTGGTAAACGCGCGGGTGAACGTAGTGCGTTCGCAAGGAAGGGTACCCATAAGTTGGGTTTGCGCTCTTTTTTTATAAATGGTGCAGACCTTACAGTTATGGATGGTGGCCCTAATCATGTTCTTGACATTCGGAATCCAATATTGGGTGCGGATGAGACGGAGCATCAGTTGGTTTTCCCCATGGAGAGAGATTTGATGTATCATTTGTACTGTCAAACGCGTCAACCTACAATTGTACGGCAGTATAATTGGGTGGCGCTCGTTATAAGCGAGGTCTTGAGACGCTCCAAGACGACCACCCGCCCTAATAATATCATCTTTGTCGATGAATGGGTTGAGTGGCAATATCTCGTTTTTCCTATCGATTACCTGTCCCTTCTTCAAGTTTACATATTCCTCCTTATAATGTTGCTTCTGATAGAGTTTAATCAAGAGTTGCGTCGTGGTCTTGATCTCACCGGATGAGATTAGGCACGATTTTTCCTGAAAGGAAGCTTTTGTCTTGGGATGAGTTCTTCGAAAGAATCTCATAATATATGATAGTACCCTAAAAGCCCTCGGTAAATTCGAAAACCGGTCAAGAATCTCGATCTCTTTTTGCGTTGATATTGCGTAGGCCTGCGCTCTCTTTTCCTCCACGGATGTACTATACTCCCTTTCTTGTACTGGCCATTGGGAATTGTCTTCTTGTAGCCAAGAAAGTCCCTGCCACCACAAAGAATTGTTGACCAAATCCGATGCCGGTAGTCCTCTGCTTGCTAAGTCTGCTGGATTCGTTTCCGAATTGACATGAAGCCAGTCCTTGCTGCCGACTAGGTCGATGATTTTTGTAATCCTGTGTGCAACGAAAGTTGGAACAGGGTGGTTTCCTTATCCATGCCAAAACGATGGTGGAATCCGTCCATAGATACTGTTTCACTGGTCCAAGTTTGATGTTTCGGAATATTGATTCCATCATTTCCGCTAACAGTACTGCTCCGCAAAGGTCCAAACGCGGAAGTGAGATGGTCTTCACTGGTGCTACTCTGGTTTTGGCAAGGAGTAGATTCACGAAGATATCATCATTCCTTTTGACTCGCATGTAGACAGCTGCAGCGTATGCCTTTTCCGAAGCATCGCAGAATCCATGTATTTCGACATCATCTTCTGGTGAAAAGTTTACCCATCGTGGTATCTTTATGTTGTCGATTTCGTGGTATTGATGTCTGAAGTTTTGCCATCGTTCCACTGTATTGGACAAAACTGGTTCATCCCAATCGGTGCCCTCTAACCAGATGTTCTGCATCAAAATTTTGGCCACAATGACCATTGGTGCAAGCCATCCTAAAGGGTCGAAAAGTCTGGCGATGGCGGATAGAATCGCTCGCTTTGTTAACTTTTCACTTTCTTCTAGTGACCCTGCTTTAAAGTATAACAGGTCTGAATGGGCATTCCATCTTATGCCCAATGCCTTAACGGTGCTGGTATCTTCGAATGCCAGAAAGTCCTCGGTCAGCCGATCCGATATTGGGATGTCGTTGAGAATTTCCTCAGCATTCGAAGTCCATTTTCGTAGTGGGAAGCCCGCGGAGAGTAAGACTTGTCGAATCTCATTCCTCGCGTTAATGGCCGATGCGAGTGTGTGTCCCCCCGCTAGTACGTCATCTACGTACATGCCTTCCCTTAATATGCTAGATGCTGTAGGGTGAGAACTCTCTACTTCATCTGCTAGTTGTAAAAGGGTTCTAATTGCTAGATAAGGCGCACAATTAACCCCGAAAGTGACCGTTTTCAGCTCGTAAAGGCTTATTGGTTCTTGAGGCGATGTTCGATAAATAGTCCGTTGGAATTTTATGTGATCATCGTTCATCCAAATTTGCCTATACATCTTTTCGATCTCACTATTGAAAACGTACCGATACAGTCTCCATCGCAGTATAAGTACTGGAAGATCTGATTGTAGTACTGGGCCTGGCAGGAGAATGTCGTTCAAACTTGTGCCATTTGCCGTTGGGCTCGACGCATTGAATACGACGCGTACCTTAGTGGTGGTACTCTCCGCCTTTACTACGGCGTGATGGGGCAAAAAGTAATTGTCCGCCGAATCGGCTGGTACAATGGCAGTAACTTTTCGCATATGCCCTAATGTCTCGTATTCAGACAGAACCCTTATATATTCTTTCCCTAATTCCGGGTTCTTTGCTAACCGCGTCTCATTTCTAAAAAATTGTGAACACGCCCGCCTAAGAGACCCTCCTATGTTTATCCTATCTGGGTAGTCCTGTCTGAATGGAAGAGAGACGACATATCTTCCATCCTCTCTACGACTCGTAGTTTCTCTATATAAATCTTCGCAGTACTTGTCATCTGCGTTTGGGCTTTTATTTCTTGGAAGATTTTCCAACTCCCAGAATGCTGTAAGCTTTTTGTCCAAGGCAACTTCGCTGTAGAAGGACACTATATTTCTGGTTGGATTCGGTGCTTCTATGCGCCAGGTTAATATCCAACCGAACACCGTTTCTTGGGCGAGAAGTGTACTAAGTACATTCTTTTTCAGCCCACTCAATATAATTTGCGGATATACGTCTCCGCCAAGTATAATATCAACTTCCTCGTTGATGTAGAATCGCTTATCTGCCAAGACTAAGTCTGGGAAAGCCTGCATAGTCGTAGCATCGATATGGCAGGATGGCAGATTCCCAGTTAGTTTGGCTAGAATTAGAACTGATGTTGTTAAGCTGAAGCAAGGGTCCACTGGTGAACGGAGTTCAATATTGGAGGCCTCCTTGACTTGAGCGGACACGGCATTAGTGATGCCCGAAACTTGAGCATGCATCCTTTTTGCCGGTAAATTGATTCTGCGTTTGAGTCGTTCTGTCATAAACGAGCACTCTGAACCAGAATCAATCAGTGCTCTTGCTGGGAAGTCTGTACCATTATGGTGAATGTTTACTCGAGCTGTCCCTAGCAGCACACCTGCGCTTGACTGCACATGGCAGGATTTAACGTTTCTGTTTATGGCCGAAACAGATTTTTCAGCTTCCCGTCTCTCTTGTACCTGTTTTGAAGTTGAGGCAGCATTATCAGCATGATACTGATTAGGGCTGGTGGTTGCCTGCGTCTGAAGAGACTCCGCATGCAGGAGCGTATTATGTCGAGAGTGACACTTGTTGCAGTCATAAGAACTGGTGCACTTCGACACAGTATGTCCTGGGGATAGGCAATTCAAACAGCCCTTGGTGGATTTGACAAAGTTAATTCTCTCCACCGGAGTTAAGTTGAGAAAACGGGGACAGTTTCGCAATCTGTGGGCATTCGATTTGCACTTTGTGCACAGTAGTTTAGTCACGTTTGCTTGGTATGTACCAAGTCTTTTTGCAGGGGTTTCGTTGGCAATCCGCGTACTTTGCGGCTTTTGCACTTTCGAAGAACTCCCTATGAACCCAGACACTGTTTCGAGTGTCTGGAAGCGGTTGGACAAAAATTTGTCCATATCCTCCCACTTGGATATTTCCACTTTGTGGTCTATGCTTTGCTCCCATAGACCAAGCGTACTCTCCGGCAATTTCGTCGAACACAAATACGTTATAATTGCATCCCAGTTCGAAGTGTCAATTTTATGACTTCGCAGGGACGAAAGTCAATTATTTATTTCGCGCTGAAGTGTTTTAATTGCGCTACCACATTCACTCTCTACCTTTTTCAAGTTGAATAAAATTTGGAGTTGCGAGTTTACTAGGATACGTTTGTTTTCGTATCTCTCGCATAAATTTCTCCAGGCCGTATCAAATCCCTCATTCGTGAGCGGACATTTTTTCACAATATCTTTTGCCTCACCTTGTGTCTTATTGTTCAGATGGAACAATTTCTCCACTGGTGTTAGGCGTTTATTTAAGATATATATGGCCGTGAACATGTCACGAAATGTTGGCCATGACAGATAATCGCCCTTGAAAACTTCAGTATCACATGGAGGCAGGCGGATACTGTGTTCAAATTCGGGCTTTTCTTCAGATTTATTTTCTGGTTTGTTGTATGTCGCTTGGCGTGTAGCCATGTCTGACATGCAGCGTAAATATACTGCATATGATCTCTTATATTTCTGTTTGACAGAAACTATACCAGTGGCCTCTAACTTATCTGAATTAAGTAAGTCGTCATAAGCCGTTCTGGTTTTCCTCCACATCGCTTTCAAGTCCTCTTGTTGAAGCCCAAGAGTGTACTTGCTGTGGACTGAATCCTCTAATTCATTGTAGTCTGATTCGAATTCAAAAATCGAATCAGCCAGCCTAATAAAACTTTCCATATTTTGGACTTAGAGGATCTGTAGAATCAAAACAAAACCGAAAAAATAAAGCTGAAGGTACGATGAAATGCTCAACCGTACAAGAAAGATGCTGAATAGAAAAGGTAAAGGCAGTATTTTACCCAGGAAAATCAAAACAACCTCAATAAAATTGTAATAAACTCAATTAATGTATAATTTAATTCAATTATTTTTAATTATTGTTAATTTTTGAATTATATTGCAGACTTGGCCGATTTGTCTGACGAATATTTGTTTGCTACAAACGCAAAAAATGTAAACAAAATCTTTGTGACTTACTCGCCACCCACACGTATAAGGGGAATATGTATATATGTGTTGCCGCAATAAAGAAATACACAACAAACACAGATAAAGTGCGCGGTGTATCAAACCAGCGAAAGTGAATATTAAATGAAGAAATATGAAAACAAAGAAAAGTGCTATAAAAATAGTGAATTTTATAAGAAAATAATAAAACCAGCCTTCGATTAAAATTCTGTTCTGTTTATTACCGAAAAAAAACAAGTGGAAAAACCAAAAACCAAACTGAAGATCGAAAGGCTAAGTGAACTTATTGTGAAAATGAGGTTATGTTACCTCTTGCCTTGCGCTGTGTCCAAAAAACCTTACCACTGGTGGGGGGATAATCCGGATAGTCACAAGGATTTTTAAGCGTTTAATTTAATTTAAAATTTAAAGAAAACTAAAGCACTTAACTGAACCAAAAAAAATCACTATTATTAAATATTCACTAAACGCACTTACGTTTGATTACACTCGCGGGCGGCACTTTTATACAATTGTATGCAACACACAAAAAAACAAAAACTAAGTGGCAAGAAATATACAACTTACGTGCTTTGATGTGGTGATTGGCCGAATTGAATTTGTTGTATATACGAGTTTGTTTGTGTTGTTGGTTGTGGTATGTGGCAGAGTTGTTTGTTGTGGTATGTGGTAGAGTTGTTTGTTGATATTGCGGCAGTGCGTGAAATATTGAGGTTTTCTTATGGCAGAGTTGTTTGTAATTGCGGCAGAGTGTATGGCAGAGTTGTTTGTATTGACCCACTTATGGTTGTTTAGTATCAAATCTCCAATTTTTGTTGTTGTGGACTGTATGCAGGTTCCTCTAGACGGGGAGATGGACCATGTAAATTCGAGCGTGGTGCTAACTTGGAGCGGCGGTGGCTCAAAAGCACGGCGGTCGAATTTGTGCTCGAAAATAGAAAATAAACAAGAAACGAGAATTCTCGTTATAAAAAAGTGGCCGTGTATTTATATAAAATATAATTATGAACAATTAGTTTACCTTGACTAATAATTGGTGCGGGCGAAAAATCCTGGGCTGGCCGTGATGTGGTCGTGTCGACTGTCTCTGGAAAAGTAGACGGTTTTGCAAACGAGGACAACCGTTGAACCTGAAAATTATCCTCCGGTTTTAAGGGGAGGTGAACCCACACATGCACACCCCCATGCATGTATATGTGTGCTGACAAAACACGAATATGCATGCATGCCCACACAGGTGGGTGGGTTGGTGTGAGTGATTGGAAGGGCGCTAAAGTTACATTAGGGTGGCACATTTTTTAAGACTTTAGGCATCTCGCCTAAACACTTTTGTTGTTTCGATGCCGCGACGAGGTGTTCTTTGATTTCTTGCCATAATTCGATGATTACTGGTGGTGTGGTTGGCGCTTCGTCAGGTACTGCCCCCTCGTTTCTTATCTGGCACGGCGCTAGGAGGTTGCGCCCAAAGTTTATTTCCGCCGCCGAAGTTTTGGTCGACTCGTGTTGCGCTGTATTAATGGCGAAAGCTATCTCCGATATGTGTTGGTCCCATGTGCGGTGGTCATTCTTCGAACGTTGGGCGATCATAGTTTTTATGACGCGATTGGCTCATTCGGTTGGGTTTTCATGCGGCGCGTAGATGGCCGTTAGCCGGTGTTTTACCTTGTGCTCGTTCAGGAACTCAGTCAACACTTTCCCAGTGAATTGTTTTCCGTTGCCGCTTAGAAACACCTTCGGGCACCCATGGCGGTAGATAATCCTTTCGCGCAATGCTTTAATCACGGACATGGCGGTGGCTTGGCGCAGGGGTACTAGTTCCACCCACTTGGAGAACTTGTCCAAAAGCGCTAGCAAGTAGGAGTTTCCTTGTTTAGAACGGGGCAATGGTCCGACGAAGTCTCCGGTGACTATTTCCCATGGATGGGAGCACGGCATCGTTGCCATTGGCCCGACGCACAGTGGCGCCTCTGCCGTTAAAGCATGGCAAAAACCAAAAAAATCATGAAAGCGTTCCCAGGGATCAAGAATATACAACTGTTTTTTCACAGAAACTTTTAGTTTACCAGGTAGAGCCGCTCAAAGTTAACCAATTTTCAACATTGGGAACAATTTGAAATTTTTCCTCTTTTTCGTTGTATTTAAAATGGTTGTGTGAGTAATTAAGGCGGCCGGTTGTCGTTTTCTTGTATAGCAATTAAAGATAATTTAATTTAGGATTGAAACAAAAAAAAATTGTTTTTTTTTTTAAAAGTTGGCGGATATACCTGTTTTTCGAAATTCCTATTTTTAGGCCCTTTTTAAAACTTTGGTGAAAAAAAAAAACTATTTGCGGTGTTTAAATCTACAAAGTCAAGACGGGACTTCGTTGAGGCTATTATGAGAGAATTAGCGAGTGAAACAAGCATTAAAGAAAAAGAAGGTCTGGAAGAAAAAATTGGTTTACAATACATTATGATAGAAAGAAAATGGAAAGACGTCTATCGTAACAATTCAAAATTTCTAAGTAAGCATGAAAAGCGGCTAGCTGACAAAACTTTTTTGGACGAAGAAACGCCTAGCTCGTCAACCAATCCAACTAGAGGGAGACCAACAAAACCCATAGAAGAGTGTTCTACCTACACAAGGAAAAGGAAGCTGTGCCACGACTCATCTTTCAGAAGCACTGGCTATTAAATATAAAAAAAGACGAAGAAAACGTGAAGTCTCATATAAAAGAAGCAGTTGCGGTAGCAAGTCCAGTGCGACTGATGAGCATCAAAAACAGCATTCCCACACCACCAAATGCGCTACCTAGGAAATACACTCCCGAAGAAGCTTTGGCGCTGTTAAAAGTTATCGGTTTAACGAAGAAAAAATATATTATATTGCGTAAGTCATTATTGCAACGTAATGCCGATATTTTACCTGGATACAAAAAAATTACTCAAGCCAAGAAAGAAGCAGTTCCTCTTAGTCCTAAAATAACCGAAGTATCAGCTGAAATTGAGTACCCAAAACCTAATGGATCATACGTCTACACGACACCTTCAAAGTTTTACTGAAGAAAAGTTGAAATCACTGCCAAAGGAGCTAGCATTGATAACTAAGTGGGGCTGTGATGGATCATCAGGACAAAGCGCATATAAACAAAGAATAAATGTAGACGATGAAACAATTACAGATAGTTATATGTTTATGGCTTCTATTGTTCCATTACGACTAAAAGATGAAGCTTCAGAATATTGGAAAAATTCACGTCCGTCATCAACTATATTGTGCCGCCCGATATTATTTGAATACGAGAAGGAGTCTTCGAAACCCATAAAAGGTACAGTGAGTGATATAAAAAATCAAATTGCCAAATTAGAACCAACAATAATTGAAATTGAAAAGGGGAATGTCATTACAATAAAGCATGATTTTCTTCTAACAATGGTCCATGGAAAAGTTTTGAACTTAATAACAAATACGACATCTACAATGAAATGTCCAATTTGTAAGAAGAGCCAAAAGGACTTTGAAAATCTTGATGATTCAATAACTGACGAACTAAATTATGAGTATGGAATATCTCCTTTGCATGCTAGGATAAGATGTATGGAATTTGTTTTGAAGCTGGCTTATACACTACCATAGCAAGGAGAAGTTTTCGACGACAATACAACATGTAAGGAGAAACAAAACAGGAGAAAAAAATAATTCACGATGCATTCTATAAAGAGATTGGGCTGAGAGTTGACTGTCCAAAGTATGGATACGGAAATACAAATGATGGTAACTCCTCAAGAAGATTTTTTGAAAACGATGATGATGCTCGCATAACAGGAGTTGATAGAGATATTGTAAAAAGATTGGGAGTAATTTTAAATATTTTAAACTGCCACTAACCAGTTAATGGACCCAAATTTGTAGAATATGCATCTAAAACTACAGAGTTGCTGCATTAAAAGTATCCTGAGAAGAAACTTACACCAACGGTACATACAATTTTAGCACATGGAAAATATTTATTAGAGTACCAGTACTTACCATTAGGAGAATTGTCTGAAGAAGCTCAAGAATCTAAGAACAAGGACTACAAAAGATATAGATGTATGAACACCTGCAAAGTATCACGAGTTAAACAAAACCAAGACCTTTTCAACATGTTAGCTATCTCTTCTGATACAGTCATATCATCTATGAGGTATGTAAGAACACAGGAAGATCTTACAGATGCGTATAGCTCAGAAATGGTTGCTTTGTTAGATATATGTTCCAGTGACGATGACTATATTAAGATAAAATAAGTTTCTCACTTCTTATCACAACAATGAAAAGAGATTTACTAATCAATTTTGTTACTTTATTGAAAAATAAGATATCTATGTACAAATTATTTTTTTATTTCAAATAAAAGAATTAATTAATTTAGTAATTTATAAATACATACTGTTCGTTATTGCATTTCTCTAAAGTTTATCAATTTTTTTTTTAAAGCTTAGGCATTTCGCCTTCAAACGAGTATTAAATTTTTATAGAAATCAATACGTATATCGAGTTTGGTACAAATTGGTAAAGCGGTTACTAAGATCAAACTTTTTAGCATAAATGGGCAGTCCCACTCCACTTTTCCAAAATTCGTTGGCTGTTTAATCTTTAGCTCAAATAAAATTTCATTGCACCACTTTCAATAACTTTTAGTTATTAATAAAATACATATGCGGCTTGTAAATCAAAAAAAAAAAAAAAAATTTAAAATTTTACTATGAGTTTTGAAGCACCTTGTTATTGTGGCACCAAAAACGGACATTTCAGTTTTATAAGAGTATTGCCATTTAAAAGAAACAATACGTCTATCGATTTTGGTAGTTATTGATTACGTGACTACTTAGATACAACTTTTTGTCATAAGTGGGCAGTGCCACGCTATCTTATCAAAATCATTAGTTTATCTTATTTAATGCTTAAATACGTCATTATAAGACAAATCTCATTTTATTTTTTTATTTTTTACTAAAAACATTTTGTTTTTGCATTTTTCTAAAAATTTTCGACTTTGACGAATTTTTTAGAAGCACCCTATATCTGTGACATTCTGAGCTTTCACACAATAAAACCTCAAATAATTAGCTTTCATTTTTAAAATATCTTTATTGGTTCAAAAGTTATGAGTTTTGCAAAGAAAAAACTCAAAAGACGCCACTGTGCGACGGGTCGTAGCTGTTGTACTTTATACTCTGCGCAGCTCAGGCAAGTGCGCACGTGGTTAACCACGTCTCTGTACATGCCTGGCCAGTAATAATTTTCCTGCGCTCGCTTCAGTGACTTCTTCGCTCCCAGATGCCCGGCGGTGGCGGAGTCGTGTATTTCCTTCAGGATGTCGTCTCTTGCGGTGTGGGGTATACATAACTTCCATTGCGGCGAGCGGGAGAGTTTGTTCTTTGGCCGGATGTTTCGAAAAAGTCTATTGTCGATTATCTGGTAGTCGGGATAACGGTGCGGGTGGCTGGTAACCTGCCTTACCTTGTTTGCGTACCAATCCATCCGGCGAGCCTTAATCGCGTGTAGTACGTCGTTGTCAGCTTCCGTTGTCGGCAGCGGGCATCGGGAGAGCTCATCGGCGACGGCATTGAGTGTTCCTTTCCGGTACTCAATTTCGAAATTATATTGTTGCATCGTAGGATTGCGCAGGTAATATCGCTGCTTCAGTGGTTTGTCGTGTTTCAGCGTGATGACGTGTTCCGTGATCATGCATCGCCCATCCGTACGGCCGAAAATTTCCTTGTGGTGTGAGAGGACTGCCTGTAGTTCGCGTTGTTGGTCTCCTGGGAGATGTTCCCATGTGGTCAGGGCATTGAGTCGAGCCGGTGATGATGGATCGATCGGCATGGTGGGCGGCAGTCGTTCCCCATCCAGCGTGATGGTGATCCTCCGGCTGTGCAGAAAATCCATTCCTAGTATCATCTGTTCCGCTAAATTGGGCAGTGCTGATACCAATAGGCTGCTAGTCTTATCCTGGAACGTTATTTTAGCTCGGAATAGGCACGAGCTTGATATATAGGTTTGGTCGACTAACTGGATTTGACGTGAATTCGAATGGGACCGAATTTGGCGGCGCTCCAGGTGATAACGGATGTTCGCGTCGATATAAGTTACGGTGGCTCCTGTGTCCTACAGCGCGCGAACCTCCATGCCTTCTTTGGTCACCTGGATATAGAAACGGCCATCGCATTTCTCTCTTGGGCTAGCGGTGGTTGTAGCACTCCTGGTCGTGTTTATCCCTAGCGTGGGTTGACAGGGGCAATCCCTGGGATTTCATCACGGCCACATCTGGAACAGAACAGGCGGGCTAGTCGGCGGCAGTGCTCGCGCATGTGGCCCCCGATGACGGGTTCGTGAATGCCGGTGGAGCGGTATTAATTACAGATGACGGTCGGTGGATGCCGGTGGATCGGTGCCAGGTTACCGATGACGGTGGATCGGTGCAAGTCATCAACGACGGGTTGGTGGATGCCGGTGGATCGGTGCCAGGTTACCGATGACGGTGGTCGGTTGGTGTAGGGTGATGGCCCGGTGAGTACACACCGGTAAATGTATTTAGTGGTCCCGAAGGACTCACCACTGGTCTTGGGAACGAAGGTGCAACCGTAAGCGTGCTTCTCTACGTCCCGTAGCCGCAACCAAAAAGTTGATCGATAGCGGAGGGCTGGCAGGGTAAGGGTGGAAGCTTCTCACGATATATTGTGGTATTTGCGGCTTACTTACCGAAACCACACCTTCGATAATTACTGAAGCGCGAATAATCTTATTATACATAAGATGGGATGAACTAATTGCGAATTACAGCTGCGCATAAGCATTTGATCTCGCATGAGCGAAATCATGTTAGGCGGTAACTTGCTTTGTGCTTTCTGCTTTGCTTACCTTTTCATTCGCAGTGGGCGCATGTGTGGTAGTAAGGTAGAGTGCAGGTGTGAAATATTGTAATGCTACTTAAAGCGGCATTACATGTTTTCATTTCATATGTAATATAAGTAATAATTTTAATCTTTATTAATGACTTGTATATATTCTTTTTATTGTTAATAGCCGACCGTTTTGTGTTTGTATCGACTTTAAATAAATAAATAAATTTAAAAATTGGGCGTGGCGATCATCCGATTTCGCCCGTTTTAAATAGCGCTCGGAGATGAGTGAAAAGGAAAATGCATACCAAATTTCATTGCGATATCTCAAAATTTACTCAAGTTATCGTGTTAACAGACGGACGGACATGGCTTAATGAATTTCTCTTTTCCTCCTGAACATTTCTATTTATATAAGTCAATATCTATCTCGATTAGTTTATGCCGTTACATACTACCGTTAGGCGAATAAAGTGAGTAGCACTACTAATACTACACTATTATAAATGAATTTACCCCTCAAAACTCATAACAGAAGTGTTTTTATTGAAAACAATCAGCTGGCTTTGTAATACGAACTGAAAAGTAGAACTTCGTTAATTGGGATGCAATAATAGATCACTACTAGGTATATAATGTTTGGTTCCACCCCAACTTAGACTTCCTCACTTGTTTAGATATTATAAATTGACATTAACTGAGTTGATTTGATTCAAGTTCGGGATCATTGATTTTGGCAAGGCTACTTGTGAGACTATTTGGACCTTGTCGGGGTAATTTCGAGATTTTTTCTGGAGTGTTTTGGGGGCTTTTTCCAGGTCTAACCAATAACATAACACTCATCACTTCAATTTTTTTTAATAATAAATACAAATTTATGTGTTACTTTTTCGTCATTCGTCACTCAAATTTCTTAAAACGCCCATTCCTGGTTTGTCCTTATTAACGAGATCGAATTCACCGCTAAAACCACCTAAGCAAGTTCAGCTGTTTCGTGGCCGCTAAGCTTTTTTAGCAGCCAGTTCAAAATAGGCGTAATGCGGGTTTGCTTATGGGCGCAGCCCTTGCGCACCACCAAGTCCAAATTAAATAAATAAGCCAAGATTTGCGCTGTGTCTTTGGTGCAGCCTATACACGCCACCAAGTTCGCTGTGTTAATGGAACCACCAACAATCCACTGAAAACAGAAACGCCACCAACTAATTCCAAATGAAATAAAAACTACCAAATGTAAAGTTTTGCCTATATTTATTAAAGCAGCCGTTGCGAGACACCAAACTCCAATGTTTGTTAGCGCAGCCGTTGCGCAATACCAACTCCAATGTTTAAAAATGTTAACAAATGCCAAGATATATTTTGCGGCAGTCGATGTGCCAATGTCGTAGTCTAAAACAGAGAAGAAGGAAAAATCTGCCGACATGACTATATAAAACGTCGCCCTAACTACAATATTCGATATGTATACATACATTTCATTATACATAAGTATGTACAAACCAAATATTGTGCAAATCGCCTAATTTAGCGGTCGCCTATTCTTCTTCGCTGCAAAATGTGATTGCTTATTAGCTGTGCCATCAGCTGATGAAGCAGTCGGTGACCTACTTTGCTTTTGCAATTACAATTTGGCAAAGCAGTTTCTCCCAACTTAGAAGTGGGAGAAGCAACAAAATATTAAAATGCATTTATGTATGTATGTATTTAAAGTATAGCGGAGTTCTTGTGCGTGGAAATGTTCGGACTTAAGCAAGTGCAGCCAGTGCTAATACTATGTAGTACAATTAGGAGTAGATAACATGCTTAGAGTACAATAGTATGTAATTAAGCATCCTCCGCCCGCTGAAAGGCTTAGGCTTTCAAAATGTGGTCGTCGATGGGTAAAAGACATAGTTTTGCCACTGCTCGCTTGTATGTGCCATGTGCGGTTTTTAGTACGACCACCCGAACAATGCCATCCCTTCCCTTTATAGCTTGCAGAACTCTGGCGGGAGGCCACTTAACAGGTGGGTAGTTCTCTTCCTTGATTAAAACCATGTCACCAGCTTTAAGGTTCGTTTCGGGTGAGGCCCATTTTGTACGTTGCTGCAGGAGAGTTAAATACTCAGACTGCCATTTGTTCCAAAAGTGCTGCTTCATGGAGCACGCACTTTGCCATCTGTTGAGTCGGCTTATTTCTATTTGTGTTAAGTCTGCTTCCACAATACATGTAAATGATGCATCAGTCAAGAAATGAGCAGGAGTAAGCACTTCCACTTAAAGATGAAGCTTCAGAATATTGGAAAAATTCACGTCCGTCATCAACTATATTGTGCCGCCCGATATTATTTGAATACGAGAAGGGGTCTTCGAAACCCATAAAAGGTACAGTGAGTGATATAAAAAATCAAATTGCCAAATTAGAACCAACAATAATTGAAATTGAAAAGGGGAATATCATTACAATAAAGCATGATTTTCTTCTAACAATGGTCCATGGAAAAGTTTTGAACTTAATAACAAATACGACATCTACAATGAAATGTCCAATTTGTAAGAAGAGCCAAAAGGACTTTGAAAATCTTGATGATTCAATAACTGACGAACTAAATTATGAGTATGGAATATCTCCTTTGCATGCTAGGATAAGATGTATGGAATTTGTTTTGAAGCTGGCTTATACACTACCATAGCAAGGAGAAGTTTTCGACGACAATACAACATGTAAGGAGAAACAAAACAGGAGAAAAAAATAATTCACGATGCATTCTATAAAGAGATTGGGCTGAGAGTTGACTGTCCAAAGTATCGATACGGAAATACAAATGATGGTAACTCCTCAAGAAGATTTTTTGAAAACGATGAAGTGACTGCTCGCATAACAGGAGTTGATAGAGATATTGTAAAAAGATTGGGAGTAATTTTAAATATTTTAAACTGCCATTAACCAGTTAATGGACCCAAATTTGTAGAATATGCATCTAAAACTACAGAGTTGCTGCATTAAAAGTATCCTGAGAAGAAACTTACACCAACGGTACATACAATTTTAGCACATGGAAAATATTTATTAGAGTACCAGTACTTACCATTAGGAGAATTGTCTGAAGAAGCTCAAGAATCTAAGAACAAGGACTACAAAAGATATAGATGTATGAACACCTGCGAAGTATCACGAGTTAAACAAAACCAAGACCTTTTCAACATGCTAGCTATCTCTTCTGATACAGTCATATCATCTATGAGGTATGTAAGAACACAGGAAGATCTTACAGATGCGTATAGCTCAGAAATGGTTGCTTTGTTAGATATATGTTCCAGTGACGATGACTATGTTAAGATAAAATAAGTTTCTCACTTCTTATCACAACAATGAAAAAGAGATTTACTAATCAATTTTGTTACTTTATTGAAAAATAAGATATCTATGTACAAATTATTTTTTTATTTCAAATAAAAGAATTAATTAATTTAGTAATTTATAAATACATACTGTTCGTTATTGCATTTCTCTAAAGTTTATCAATTTTTTTTTTAAAGCTTAGGCATTTCGCCTTCAAACGAGTATTAAATTTTTATAGAAATCAATACGTATATCGAGTTTGGTACAAATTGGTAACGCGGTTACTAAGATCAAACTTTTTAGCATAAATGGGCAGTCCCACTCCACTTTTCCAAAATTCGTTGGCTGTTTAATCTTTAGCTCAAATAAAATTTCATTGCACCACTTTCAATAACTTTTAGTTATTAATAAAATACATATGCGGCTTGTAAATCAAAAAAAAAAAAAAAAAATTTAAAATTTTAATATGAATTTTGAAGCACCTTGTTATTGTGGCACCAAAAACGGACATTTCAGTTTTATAAGAGTATTGCCATTTAAAAGAAACAATACGTCTATCGATTTTGGTAGTTATTGATTACGTGACTACTTAGATACAACTTTTTGTCATAAGTGGGCAGTGCCACGCTATCTTATCAAAATCATTAGTTTATCTTATTTAATGCTTAAATACGTCATTATAAGACAAATCTCATTTTATTTTTTTATTTTTTACTAAAAACATTTTGTTTTTGCATTTTTCTAAAAATTTTCGACTTTGACGAATTTTTTAGAAGCACCCTATATCTGTGACATTCTGAGCTTTCACACAATAAAACCTCAAATAATTAGCTTTCATTTGCATTTTAAATTTTTAAAATATCTTTATTGGTTCAAAAGTTATGATTTTTGCAAAGAAAAAACTCAAAAGACGCCACTGTGCGACGGGTCGTAGCTGTTGTACTTTATACTCTGCGCAGCTCAGGCAAGTGCGCACGTGGTTAACCACGTCTCTGTACATGCCTGGCCAGTAATAATTTTCCTGCGCTTGCTTCAGTGACTTCTTCGCTCCCAGATGCCCGGCGGTGGCGGAGTCGTGTATTTCCTTCAGGATGTCGTCTCTTGCGGTGTGGGGTATACATAACTTCCATTGCGGCGAGCGGGAGAGTTTGTTCTTTGGCCGGATGTTTCGAAAAAGTCTATTGTCGATTATCTGGTAGTCGGGATAACGGTGCGGGTGGCTGGTAACCTGCCTTACCTTGTTTGCGTACCAATCCATCCGGCGAGCCTTAATCGCGTGTAGTACGTCGTTGTCAGCTTCCGTTGTCGGCAGCGGGCATCGGGAGAGCGCATCGGCGACGGCATTGAGTGTTCCTTTCCGGTACTCAATTTCGAAATTATATTGTTGCATCGTAGGATTGCGCAAGTAATATCGCTGCTTCAGTGGTTTGTCGTGTTTCAGCGTGATGACGTGTTCCGTGATCGTGCATCGCCCATCCGTACGGCCGAAAATTTCCTTGTGGTGTGAGAGGACTGCCTGTAGTTCGCGTTGTTGGTCTCCTGGGAGATGTTCCCATGTGGTCAGGGCATTGAGTCGAGCCGGTGATGATGGATCGATCGGCATGGTGGGCGGCAGTCGTTCCCCATCCAGCGTGATGGTGATCCTCCGGCTGTGCAGAAAATCCATTCCTAGTATCATCTGTTCCGCTAAATTGGGCAGTGCTGATACCAATAGGCTGCTAGTCTTATCCTGGAACGTTATTTTAGCTCGGAATAGGCACGAGCTTGATATATAGGTTTGGTCGACTAACTGGATTTGACGTGAATTCGGATGGGACCGAATTTGGCGGCGCTCCAGGTGATAACGGATGTTCGCGTCGATATAAGTTACGGTGGCTCCTGTGTCCTACAGCGCGCGAACCTCCATGCCTTCTTTGGTCACCTGGATATAGAAACGGCCATCGCATTTCTCTCTTGGGCTAGCGGTGGTTGTAGCACTCCTGGTCGTGTTTATCCCTAGCGTGGGTTGACAGGGGCAATCCCTGGGATTTCATCACGGCCACATCTGGAACAGAACAGGCGGGCTAGTCGGCGGCAGTGCTCGCGCATGTGGCCCCCGATGACGGGTTCGTGAATGCCGGTGGAGCGGTATTAATTACAGATGACGGTCGGTGGATGCCGGTGGATCGGTGCCAGGTTACCGATGACGGTGGATCGGTGCAAGTCATCAACGACGGGTTGGTGGATGCCGGTGGATCGGTGCCAGGTTACCGATGACGGTGGTCGGTTGGTGTAGGGCGATGGCCCGGTGAGTACACACCGGTAAATGTATTTAGTGGTCCCGAAGGACTCACCACTGGTCTTGGGAACGAAGGTGCAACCGTAAGCGTGCTTCTCTACGTCCCGTAGCCGCAACCAAAAAGTTGATCGATAGCGGAGGGCTGGCAGGGTAAGGGTGGAAGCTTCTCACGATATATTGTGGTATTTGCGGCTTACTTACCGAAACCACACCTTCGATAATTACTGAAGCGCGAATAATCTTATTATACATAAGATGGGATGAACTAATTGCGAATTACAGCTGCGCATAAGCATTTGATCTCGCATGAGCGAAATCATGTTAGGCGGTAACTTGCTTTGTGCTTTCTGCTTTGCTTACCTTTTCATTCGCAGTGGGCGCGTGTGTGGTAGTAAGGTAGAGTGCAGGTGTAAAATATTGTAATGCTACTTAAAGCGGCATTACATGTTTTCATTTCATATGTAATATAAGTAATAATTTTAATCTTTATTAATGACTTGTATATATTCTTTTTATTGTTAATAGCCGACCGTTTTGTGTTTGTATCGACTTTAAATAAATAAATAAATTTAAAAATTGGGCGTGGCGATCATCCGATTTCGCCCGTTTTAAATAGCGCTCGGAGATGAGTGAAAAGGAAAATGCATACCAAATTTCATTGCGATATCTCAAAATTTACTCAAGTTATCGTGTTAACAGACGGACGGGCATGGCTTAATCAATTTCTCTTTTCCTCCTGAACATTTCTATTTATATAAGTCAATATCTATCTCGATTAGTTTATGCTGTTACATACTACCGTTAGGCGAATAAAGTGAGTAGCACTACTAATACTACACTATTATAAATGAATTTACCCCTCAAAACTCATAAGAGAAGTGTTTTTATTGAAAACAATCAGGTGGCTTTGTAATACGAACTGAAAAGTAGAACTTCGTAAATTGGGATGCAATAATAGATCACTACTAGGTATATAATGTTTGGTTCCACCCCAACTTAGACTTCCTCACTTGTTTAGATATTATAAATTGACATTAACTGAGTTGATTTGATTCAAGTTCGGGATCATTGATTTTGGCAAGGCTACTTGTGAGACTATTTGGACCTTGTCGGGGTAATTTCGAGATATTTTCTGGAGTGTTTTGGGGGCTTTTTCCAGGTCTAACCAATAACATAACACTCATCACTTAAATTTTTTTTAATAATAAATACAAATTTATGTGTTACTTTTTCGTCATTCGTCACTCAAATTTCTTAAAATGCCCATTCCTGGTTTGTCCTTATTAACGAGATCGAATTCACCGCTAAAACCATCCAAGCAAGTTCAGCTGTTTCGTGGCCGCTAAGCTTTTTTAGCAGCCAGTTCAAAATAGGCGTAATGCGGGTTTGCTTATGGGCGCAGCCCTTGCGCACCACCAAGTCCAAATTAAATAAATAAGCCAAGATTTGCGCTGTGTCTATTGGTGCAGCCTATACACGCCACCAAGTTCGCTGTGTTAATGGAACCACCAACAATCCACTGAAAACAGAAACGCCACCAACTAATTCCAAATGAAATAAAAACTACCAAATGTAAAGTTTTGCCTATATTTATTAAAGCAGCCGTTGCGAGACACCAAACTCCAATGTTTGTTAGCGCAGCCGTTGCGCAATACCAACTCCAATGTTTAAAAATGTTAACAAATGCCAAGATATATTTTGCCGCAGTCGATGTGCCAATGTCGTAGTCCAAAACAGAGAAGAAGGAAAAATCTGCCGACATGACTATATAAGTCGCCCTAACTGCAATATTCGATATGTATACATACATTTCATTATACATAAGTATGTACAAACCAAATATTGTGCAAATCGCCTTATTTAGCGGTCGCCTATTCTTCTTCGCTGCAAAATGTGATTGCTTATTAGCTGTGCCATCAGCTGATGAAGCAGTCGGTGACCTACTTTGCTTTTGCAATTACAATTTGTCAAAGCAGTTTCTCCCAACTTAGAAGTGGGAGAAGCAACAAAATATTAAAATGCATTTATGTATGTATGTATTTAAAGTATAGCGGAGTTCTTGTGCGTGGAAATGTTCGGACTTAAGCAAGTGCAGCCAGTGCTAGTACTATGTAGTACAATTAGGAGTAGATAACATGATTAGAGTAGAATAGTATGTAATTAAGCATCCTCCGCCCGCTGAAAGGCTTAGGCTTTCAAAATGTTGTCGTCGATGGGTAAAAGACATAGTTTTGCCACTGCTCGCTTGTATGTGCCATGTGCGGTTTTTAGTACGACCACCCGAACAATGCCATCCCTTCCCTTTATAGCTTCCAGAACTCTGGCGGGAGGCCACTTAACAGGTGGGTAGTTCTCTTCCTTGATTAAAACCATGTCACCAGCTTTAAGGTTCGTTTCGGGTGAGGCCCATTTTGTACGTTGCTGCAGGAGAGTTAAATACTCAGACTGCCATTTGTTCCAAAAGTGCTGCTTCATGGAGCACGCACTTTGCCATCTGTTGAGTCGGCTTATTTCTATTTGTGTTAAGTCTGCTTCCACAATACATGTAAATGATGCATCAGTCAAGAAATGAGCAGGAGTAAGCACTTCCAAGTCGCCGACATTCTCCGAGATAGGACACAGCGGTCGTGAGTTTACCATTGCTGAAATTTGACGAACCAGTGTACGTAGCTCTTCAAAGTTTAGAGTTGAGAGACCTTCAACACGATAAAAATTATATTTGGTTAGTTTGATTGCAGCCTCCCAGAGGCCACCGAAATGAGGGGAGCGTGGGGGTGTCAGTTTCCATTCGATGCCATCATGTAAGCATTGGTGCTTTACCGAATGTAAATGATGTTGACTTAAGAAAAGCTCCTTTAGTTCACTCAGCTCGCGTTTCGCTCCAATAAAGTTAGCCGTGTTATCAGACCATATGGTTTGAGGCCTTCCACGCGTACATACGAAGCGTTTTAGTGCGGCTAAAAAGGAAGGAGTTGATAAGTCCTTAACCAGCTCTAAATGGACCGCCTTGGTTGAAAAACATATAAAAAGGCATATATAGCATTTGATTGGAGGCCTCTGACTTGTACGAAAACGGTCCACAAAAGTCAATTCCAGTAGTTACGAATGCTCGATTGCATTGTATTCGTTTCGATGGCAAGCTTCCCATCAAATGTTCCATTAGCTTGGGCTTAGCGTGAAAACAGCGAACGAATTTATTAATAACGCGAGTAATTGTCTTGCGCCCACCAATGGGCCAGTACTGCAGGCGAATAGAGGCTAACAAAGATTGTGGACCGGCATAGAGTAGCTGTTGATGAAAGAAAGTGATAATTGAATCAGTTACGGGATGTTTGCGGGGTAAAATTATTGGATGCTTTGCGGAGTAGTCCAATGACGAGTTTTGAATCTTACCACCAACTCGAAGCAGGCCATTTACGTTGATGAAGGAGTTTAAAGATCGAATATTTGATGAATTCATTATTGGTTGTTTAGCTTCTAAACGTTTGTAGTCATTATCCAGGTGTGTACTTTGAATCCACGTTGAATTCTATAGAGGTTAGTGGTCCAGTACATTTCATGACAGGGCGTTGTAAAAAACGAGATACGTAAGCATATACGTTGCGCAATTTGGAAAAAGAATTGATGTATTTACACCTTACCGACAAATCCTGTATGGCTACATAGACAAACGAACCTTTTCTCTTCTCTGGTATTTCCTTAGGCAAAACAGGGGATACTGGCCATTTGCATTGGTCATTCGAGAGAAAGGACGGTCCATATTTCCACATTGACATGTCAGCTGGGTTTATTTTAGATGGAACATATCTCCATGTCAAATTCTGCGATATTGCTTGAATGCTGTTAATTCGATTAGCTACAAATACATTAAAATTGGCTGGTTCGTTACGCAGCCATGATAAAACGATGGTCGAATCTGACCAGCAAAATACCTTACCCGCGTAAATTAATCACCTTGTCTTTCCACTCTGCTAACAGCAATGCGGCAGACAACTCAAGCTTTGGTACGGTGAGTGTTTTCATTGGAGCTACACGGGACTTTGAACAAAGTAAGTTTGTGTGAACGACGCCCTTTGCTTCTGCTCGTATATATATACAAACACCATATTCTGCCAAACTTGCGTCGCAAAATCCATGGATTTGGATTTCCGCATCAGCCATAAGTACGCATCTCTCAAAAGCGAATCGAGAAACTAGTTCATATTGGCTACAGATGTCTAGCCATGCTGTCCGAATAGATTGAGGCGGGCTTTCATCCCAATGTAGATCTTCCTTCCATAGATGTTGTAAAAATATTTTTGCTTTGGCAATAACAGGTCCAATCAATCCCAATGGATCGTACAATCTGGCAATAGTAGAGAGAATCGTGCGCTTTGTTACCTTTGTTGGCGCTGTAAAAGGTAAAAAAGAAAAGATAAACATATCTAATTTAGGCTCCCAAATTAAACCAAACGTTTTTGTTATGCTAGTGCCATCGTGAAACGTTAAGAAGTTTTGCTTTTCTGACTCGGCTATATCTGCCAATAACACCATTTTCTCAATTCAAATTTTCCCAGAGAGAGCAGCTCCTTTGTTTGGTGTAAAATATCACGAGCTTCATCCAAGGAATTTGCACCTGAAATCATGTCATCAACATAAAAACAATTATTAATGATTTTGGCTCCAATTGGGTTGGCTGGACCTTCATCAATACAAAATTGTTGCATTGCACGTATGGCTAAAAAAGAAGCTGGCTTAGTGCAATAAGTTACAGTGTCCAGTTTGTATATACGAATGTCTTCAGTAGGGTTGTCCCTCCATACTATGCACTGAAGATAATTATCCGGTTCGGACATTCTAGTACAGTGATACATTTTACATATATCTGCTGTCAAACCAATTTTAAAGGAACGAAATTGTAAAGGTATCTAAATAACGAAGGCTGGATTGTAGGACCTGCCATTGACATTGAATTAAGCGAGCGCCCATTTGTTGTTGGCGCAGAGCCATCGAACACAACTCGCAATTTTGTTGTTGTGCTATCATCTTTGTGAACACAGTGATGTGGCAAAAAGTGTACACGTACCTGGTCCGGTGTAACATTGACTGCGGACATGTGTCTAAGATCAATATATTCATGTATAAAAGAAGAGGATTGTTGCTTTAGTTCAGTAATACTCTGCAATTTGCGCTCAAGGGATTTAAACCGATTTACCGCCTGATGATATGAATCTCCCAATTCTTCTACTGGCATCTTTTGAGGTAGTCGTACTAAGTAGGCGCCAGCTTCCAAACGATGATAATTTTTGACAAAATGGTCTTCGCATCTGTCTTCTTCAATAGTAGTTGTGGGTGCTAGATTACTACGCTCTTCCGTTTCCCAGAAAGATTTTACGACATCATTTAGTTCCCTATCTGTTTCTATCTCACCTGAAATTTTTACTGCTGATAAACATGCATGTTTTGATGACCGTGTTGTACTGCCTCCAGACACAACCCATCCTAATTTTGTTTTGTGTAGAACTGGTAGGTCCTCTACCAAACGTATTTGTTCAATGCATGGGAGGACGAAAAATAAACCAGCACCAATCAGCATATCAATGCGTTGGGGTTCGAAAAACAAAGGATCCGCTAAATGAACGTTGGTTGGTATGTTCCAGTTCAGGGATTTTAAAGAACGGCTTGGCGGCACGTCGGTAATGGTATGTGTGACGACTGCTGACAATTTATTGCAATAATTACTAGTGCGTGAATGTAATTCCAGATCAACGATATGATCCGCAACGAAACCATTTTGGCCTATACCAAAAATGGACAAAGAAGATTTTAATGTTTTCAATTGAAGCTGATTAACTAAGCGATTTGTCACAAAATTTAGCTGGGATGCAGAGTCAAGCAATCCCTGCAAGGAACCAGCGAGCCAGTGCGATTTTTTACGTAAATGACTGTTGCTGGTAATATAACAAATTCTTGGTTAATATTAACTGTATTAGACTCAGAACTCACGAATGCAGAGCCTGAGGACAATGTATGAGAATTTGATGCCGAATGCGATGTATTTAAATTGTTAGCGGGAAGTCCATAGTTTGTCGTCGAGTGTGAAGTGGGTACCAATGCGTTCTTAGCCGAGAAACTGCCTTGATGAAGCAACGTGTTATGTTTCGATGAGCAATATTTGCAGCAGCCAGATCTACGATTTTTTACCGAATGACCCGCCCTAAGACAATTTAAGCCATAGGTCGGCATTTTTTTTTTGAGGCTGTATTGGTGAATGCCAGAGTAACTTCGCTACAGTGGTGGTAAGAACAAAATGGTCGCGTCAGTTGCTTAACCGACAGCAAGGAAGTAACAACGTGATCGCTTTAGCGCAAAAATTGTATGATAATATTTATGCGCGACCTAAAAATTACTGATAAACATTTTTTCATGATTTCATATCCCTTTGGGAAAATGCAATGTCTCTTATGTCACGCTTCTATTTGGAACCGGGGATATAATATCAAGAGACATTATAATTCTTTTCATAAAGATTTTGATAAATATGAGGGTCTGGAAAGAGACAATATTTTTTGGGGGGAAAAAATATGCTTTTGCGAAAGTATAAGGAATGGGTTTCCCAAAATGATAATGAAAATTTCAGAAATGCGGAAACCAAGTTTAAAAAGGGATCTGTTAAGCTTTATAAGCACAAGCATACTTAGGAAGGGAAGACCTTTTTCAGAAGACGTTTTTATTAAAGAAATTGTTCCACAATTTTTTTTATTAAAACATCGCCTAAAAATGTTTCCTTGCCTAACATTGCTTAACTAACTCTGCTTGACAGATTCTGTTTAACGCGGTTTCCGCATTTCTATAATTTATTGCTGTTGCATAAAAAATATGAACAAAAGCGACGATACGTGTCATCCGTTTGCTGTCTGCAACACAGCATCAGTCAAGAAATGAGCAGGAGTAAGCACTTCCAAGTCGTCGACATTTTCCGAGATAGGACACAGCGGTCGTGAGTTTACCATTGCTGAAATTTGACGAACCAGTGTACGTAGCTCTTCAAAGTTTAGAGTTGAGAGACCTTCAACACGATAAAAATTATATTTGGTTAGTTTGATTGCAGCCTCCCAGAGGCCACCGAAATGAGGGGAGCGTGGGGGTGTCAGTTTCCATTCGATGCCATCATGTAAGCATTGGTGCTTTACCGAATGTAAATGATGTTGACTTAAGAAAAGCTCCTTTAGTTCACTCAGCTCGCGTTTCGCTCCAATAAAGTTAGCCGTGTTATCAGACCATATGGTTTGAGGCCTTCCACGCGTACATACGAAGCGTTTTAGTGCGGCTAAAAAGGAAGGAGTTGATAAGTCCTTAACCAGCTCTAAATGGACCGCCTTGGTTGAAAAACATATAAAAAGGCATATATAGCATTTGATTGGAGACCTCTGACTTGTACGAAAACGCTCCACAAAAGTCAATTCCAGTAGTTACGAATGCTCGATTGCATTGTATTCGTTTCGATGGCAAGCTTCCCATCAAATGTTCCATTAGCTTGGGCTTAGCGTGAAAACAGCGAACGAATTTATTAATAACGCGAGTAATTGTCTTGCGCCCACCAATGGGCCAGTACTGCAGGCGAATAGAGGCTAACAAAGATTGTGGACCGGCATGGAGTAGCTGTTGATGAAAGAAAGTGATAATTGAATCAGTTACGGGATGTTTGCGGGGTAAAATTATTGGATGCTTTGCGGAGTAGTCCAATGACGAGTTTTGAATCTTACCACCAACTCGAAGCAGGCCATTTACGTTGATGAAGGAGTTTAAAGATCGAATATTTGATGAATTCATTATTGGTTGTTTAGCTTCTAAACGTCATCATCCAGGTGTGTCCTTTGAATCCACGTTGAATTCTATAGAGGTTAGTGGTCCAGTACATTTCATGACAGGGCGTTGTAAAAAACGAGATACGTAAGCATATACGTTGCGCAATTTGGAAAAAGAATTGATGTATTTACACCTTACCGACAAATCCTGTATGGCTACATAGACAAACGCACCTTTTCTCTTCTCTGGTATTTCCTTAGGCAAAACAGGGGATACTGGCCATTTGCATTGGTCATTCGAGAGAAAGGACGGTCCATATTTCCACATTGACATGTCAGCTGGGTTTATTTTAGATGGAACATATCTCCATGTCAAATTCTGCGATATTGCTTGAATGCTGTTAATTCGATTAGCTACAAATACATTAAAATTGGCTGGTTCGTTACGCAGCCATGATAAAACGATGGTCGAATCTGACCAGCAAAATACCTTACCCGCGTAAATTAATCACCTTGTCTTTCCACTCTGCTAACAGCAATGCGGCAGACAACTCAAGCTTTGGTACGGTGAGTGTTTTCATTGGAGCTACACGGGACTTTGAACAAAGTAAGTTTGTGTGAACGACGCCCTTTGCTTCTGCTCGTATATATATACAAACACCATATTCTGCCAAACTTGCGTCGCAAAATCCATGGATTTGGATTTCCGCATCAGCCATAAGTACGCATCTCTCAAAAGCGAATCGAGAAACTAGTTCATATTGGCTACAGATGTCTAGCCATGCTGTCCGAATAGATTGAGGCGGGCTTTCATCCCAATGTAGATCTTCCTTCCATAGATGTTGTAAAAATATTTTTGCTTCGGCAATAACAGGTCCAATCAATCCCAATGGATCGTACAATCTGGCAATAGTAGAGAGAATCGTGCGCTTTGTTACCTTTGTTGGCGCTGTAAAAGGTAAAAAAGAAAAGATAAACATATCTAATTTAGGCTCCCAAATTAAACCAAACGTTTTTGTTATGCTAGTGCCATCGTGAAACGTTAAGAAGTTTTGCTTTTCTGACTCGGCTATATCTGCCAATAACACCATTTTCTCAATTCAAATTTTCCCAGAGAGAGCAGCTCCTTTGTTTGGTGTAAAATATCACGAGCTTCATCCAAGGAATTTGCACCTGAAATCATGTCATCAACATAAAAACAATTATTAATGATTTTGGCTCCAATTGGGTTGGCTGGACCTTCATCAATACAAAATTGTTGCATTGCACGTATGGCTAAAAAAGAAGCTGGCTTAGTGCCATAAGTTACAGTGTCCAGTTTGTATATACGAATGTCTTCAGTAGGGTTGTCCCTCCATACTATGCACTGAAGATAATTATCCGGTTCGGACATTCTAATACAGTGATACATTTTACATATATCTGCTGTCAAACCAATTTTAAAGGAACGAAATTGTAAAGGTATACTAAATAACGAAGGCTGGATTGTAGGACCTGCCATTGACATTGAATTAAGCGAGCGCCCATTTGTTGTTGGCGCAGAGCCATCGAACACAACTCGCAATTTTGTTGTTGTGCTATCATCTTTGTGAACACAGTGATGTGGCAAAAAGTGTACACGTACCTGGTCCGGTGTAACATTGACTGCGGACATGTGTCTAAGATCAATATATTCATGTATAAAAGAAGAGGATTGTTGCTTTAGTTCAGTAATACTCTGCAATTTGCGCTCAAGGGATTTAAACCGATTTACCGCCTGATGATATGAGTCTCCCAATTCTTCTACTGGCATCTTTTGAGGTAGTCGTACTGAGTAGGCGCCAGCTTCCAAAAGATGATAATTTTTGACAAAATGGTCTTCGCATCTGTCTTCTTCAATAGTAGTTGTGGGTGCTAGATTACTACGCTCTTCCGTTTCCCAGAAAGATTTTACGACATCATTTAGTTCCCTATCTGTTTCTATCTCACCTGAAATTTTTACTGCTGATAAACATGCATGTTTTGATGACCGTGTTGTACTGCCTCCAGACACAACCCATCCTAATTTTGTTTTGTGTAGAACTGGTAGGTCCTCTACCAAACGTATTTGTTCAATGCATGGGAGGACGAAAAATAAACAAGCACCAATCAGCATATCAATGCGTTGGGGTTCGAAAAACAAAGGATCCGCTAAATGAACGTTGGTTGGTATGTTCCAGTTCAGGGATTTTAAAGAACGGCTTGGCGGCACGTCGGTAATGGTATGTGTGACGACTGCTGACAATTTATTGCAATAATTACTAGTGCGTGAATGTAATTCCAGATCAACGATATGATCCGCAACGAAACCATTTTGGCCTATACCAAAAATGGACAAAGAAGATTTTAATGTTTTCAATTGAAGCTGATTAACTAAGCGATTTGTCACAAAATTTAGCTGGGATGCAGAGTCAAGCAATCCCTGCAAGGAACCAGCGAGCCAGTGCGATTTTTTACGTAAATGACTGTTGCTGGTAATATAACAAATTCTTGGTTAATATTAACTGTATTAGACTCAGAACTCACGAATGCAGAGCCTGAGGACAATGTATGAGAATTTGATGCCGAATGCGATGTATTTAAATTGTTAGCGGGAAGTCCATAGTTTGTCGTCGAGTGTGAAGTGGGTACCAATGCGTTCTTAGCCGAGAAACTGCCTTGATGAAGCAACGTGTTATGTTTCGATGAGCAATATTTGCAGCAGCCAGATCTACGATTTTTTACCGTTTGTTCTAGCACATAGGTCGGCAAAGGTACCCCATCTGGGTATTACGCTCCTCACACGTATTCTTATGCTCTTCATTTCAGTTGCTGTTGAGAGCGAAAAATCAATTGCGCCACAGTGGTGTTATAGCAAAATTTTCATGCCAGTCGTGTTGCAGACAGCAAAGGAATGACACGTATCGTCGATTTGTTCATATGTTTTATGCAATAGAAATAAATTATAGAAATGCGGAAACCGCGTTAAACAGAATCTGTCAAGCAGAGTTAGTTAAGCAATGTTAGGCAAGGAAACATTTTTAGGCGATGTTTTAATAAAAAAAATTGTGGAACAATTTCTTTAATAAAAACGTCTTCTGAAAAAGGTCTTCCCTTCCTAAGTATGCTTGTGCTTATGAAGCTTAACAGATCCCTTTTTAACATGGTTTACGCATTTCTGCAATTTTCATTATCATTTTGGAAAACCCATTCCTTATACTTTCGCAAAAGCATATTTTTTTCCCCCCAAAAAATATTGTCTCTTTCCAGACCCTCATATTTATCAAAATCTTTATGAAAAGAATTATAATGTCTCTTGATATTATATCCCCGGTTCCAAATAGAAGCGTGACATAAGAGACATTGCATTTTCCCAAAGGGATATGAAATCATGAAAAAATGTTTATCAGTAATTTTTAGGTCGCGCATAAATATTATCATACAATTTTTGCGCTAAAGCGATCACGTTGTTACCTCCTTGCTGTCGGTTAAGCCACTGACGCGAGCATTTTGTTCTTACCACCACTGTAGCGAAGTTACTCTGGCATTCACCAATACAGCCTCAAAAAAAAATGCCGACCTATATTCTAACACCACTGTGGCGCAAATGATTTTTCGCTCTCAACAGCAACTGAAATGAAGAGCATAAGAATACGTGTGAGGAGCGTAATACTCAGATGGGGTATCTTTGCCGACCTATGTGCTAGAACAAAAATTTCATGCCAGTCGTGTTGCAGACAGCAAACGGATGATACGTATCGTCGCTTTTGTTCATATTTTTTATGCAACAGCAATAAATTATAGAAATGCGGCCTATGATTTAAGCAAAGTTGTAAATTTTTTTACTTCCTTGTATTGCAACATGGGTGAAAGCCGAAGAAAATTTTCACATTGAGAAATTGTATGCTGGCTAGAATTACACGATAAACATTGACCCGAAGTCGATGCCAGCGATACCTTGCGACTTCTACAATAATTTGATCGCTTTCCTACCTGCCTTTCCTGTTTTAATGCAATTTCCGCGTTTTCCACGTTTTCCAAGCGCTGTCAGCGTTTTTCCAGAAATTTGGCCATCGAATCCCATGATGGCAGGTCATTTACCGGAGTTTCTTCCTCCCATTTCTTCCTCGAAGCAACGTCCATTTTTTGGAATATAAGTTGAATCAACATACCATGCGCGATCTGCTCCTTTGTACCAATTGTATGCAATGCACGTAAATGAGCGTTGATACCATCACTTATTTCACGCAGCTTTGTCACTGACTCACCTTCCATTGCCTTGAATTGAACGATGTGTCTAATATGCGCCTGAAAATTCAATCGCTTGTTATCAAAGCGAGCCTTTAATAAATCAATTGCCTTTTCATAATTTTGCTCTGAATTTCTAATGAACGTATGGTTTCTAAAGCAACGTCGCGAAGACTTGATCGCAAATGTTGGAGTTTTTGACGATGTACCACTGTGTTAAACATAGAAAAAAATCAGGCCAATCTTTATAATTACCATTAAATTTCGGTATCTAAAGTATTGGTAGCTTGTGCTTGGGCGGTGTTACAATTATCGAAGGTTGTTCTGCGATTTGGGTGGTTGAGTGATCAGGTTCTGTAGTATAGTAGACGCTTCAACTTCGTTTTCTCTCTCTCTCTATGGCGCGATATACAACAGGTATATCATCATAAACCTCCTAAGAGATTTTTGCGCCAAGCTTCTCTTCCAATTTGTGGTGTGCCGATCTTGAATTTTCCCTACAAATTGGTGGGACCTACAGTTTTTTGCCCACTCCGAACGGCATCTACAAAGGAGACGAATTTTTGCTGAGAAGCCTGTCATGGCAGAAATACACTCGGAGAGTTTGCCAAACCACTGCCGAGGGGCGACCCCGTTTTGAAAAACTTTTTTTTTTTTTCAAATCACTTTTGATGTTACCTGTACCAGGGCTCGAACCATGGACCTTCGGTGTGGTAGGCCGGCAACACTACCTTCACACCACGGCGGCCGCTTCTATATAATGCGTAGTAAACTGAAAACTTACGTCCTCGGAATCGTCCTCACCTTCCAACTGCCTTTGAATAATGTCAAGCTTCTTCTTCAGCCGGTCCACCTGCTCTATACGCATTTCAACGACGGGTTCGTCCATCTGCCGTAGCACGTCACTTGTTAGGGAATCGTTGATTGCAGTGATTTGTTGCAGAAGGGAGTCTCGCTTCTTCTTCTTTCCTTCAACATCTTCCGGTTTCTTCGCTGGTGCCATTATAACTCTAAATGTCATTAGATTAAATATAAATTGTATGGTAGATATGTATATGTGTAAATAATTTAATATGATCGCAACGAACGATCACGTCGGGGTCACCAATGTTTCGTGGCCGCTAAGCTTTTTTAGCAGCCAGTTCAAAATAGGCGTAATGCGGGTTTGCATATGGGCGCAGCCCTTGCGCCCCACCAAGTCCAAATTAAATAAATAAGCCAAGATTTGCGCTGTGTCTATTGGCGCAGCCTATACACGCCACCAAGTTCGCTGTGTTAATGGAACCACCAACAATCCACTGAAAACAGAAACCAACTAATTCCAAATGAAATAAAAACTACCAAATGTAAAGTTTTGCCTATATTTATTAAAGCAGCCGTTGCGAGACACCAAACTCCAAATTAAATAATGATGAACAATGTTTGTTAGCGCAGCCGTTGCGCAATACCAACTCCAATGTTTAAAAATGTTAACAAATGCCAAGATATATTTTGCCGTAGTCGATGTGCCGTAGTCGATGTGCCGATGTCATAGTTCAAAACAGAGAAGAAGGAAAGCTCTGCCGACATGACTATATAAAACGTCGCCCTAACTACAATATTCGATATGTACTCGTATACATACATTTCATTATACATAAGTATGTACAAACCAAATATTATGCAAATCACCTTATTTAGCGGTCGCCTATTCTTCTGCGCTGCAAAATGCCGTTGATTGCTTATTAGCTGTGCCATTAGCTGATGAAGCAGTCGGTGACCTACTTTGCTTTTGCAATCACAATTTGTCAAAGCAGTTCTCCCAACTTAGAAGTGGGAGAAGCAACAGAATATTAAAATGCATTTATGTATGTATGTATTTAAAGTATAGCGGAGTTCTTGTGCGTGCAAATGTTCGGACTTAAGCAAGTGCAGCCAGTGCTAGTACTATGTAGTACAATTAGGAGTAGATAATAGGATTAGAGTAGAATATTATGTAATTAAATATCAGCCAACTTCAATTTTTCGCAAGGATTCATTCTTCCAATGTTGCAAAACCTCAATTTGATCTTGACGTTTCTGATTTGAAAACGATACTTAAAGAGGACGAATAATTTCAGAATTTTTAAGTCCATTAGACAGAATTAATTCGAAATCGTCCGGCTTATCTTCATAGTTTACGTCATTTTGATTACACATAGAGCTTTGATTAATACTGGTACTTATATTATCAGCCGATAAAATGATATTGTAACGTAGATCCATAAAGAAAGTATCGTGTTTAGACAAAATCGCTTCTCTCTTTTCCATTTCACACAAAGCTTAAGTTAGTGTAGAGGCAGAGAAGGTCAATGATATTGGCCCATGAACGAATTTCAGTGTGAATTGTCAAAATTCGTCAATTCACGGCTAGGGAATTCTCCACCGGCTGGCTGATTGCGCTTGTTAATTGAACAGAATTTAATGTGATTAATGTTGATTAACATGAATTAATGTTGCTTAACATGAATTCATTTCTGTAGTATAAATTCAGCTCTTTTAAGTACTGATGGCTTTCAGTTTATATTTCAAGAAAGCAATAATTCAGTTCAATAACAAAAAATTCTTATCGTATCTCATGTAATACCATAAAGAGAAAAAAATAGTTCCCTTGAATTCCATTCGTTTGATGTTCATAAAAATCACAAAAAATGTTTAATAATTTTAATAAAACTTAAATGGAAGTTGCTAAAAATCCCACATTTGTGGGTATATGACCAAATAAATGATTTGGATGTTTTGGCTCAAAACTTTTAATTTCACAAATTTTAGTTTTTTTGAGGTCGAAATAATTATATGATAACATACAAAAGGAATTTTGCACGTATTATGTGATTTTGTGCAAAAGGAATAATCACATGATAATATACAAAAGGATTTGTATGTGTTGTAGAAAATCGATTAAATTTTACAAAACGATGAAATTTATGTAATAAACGATAGTAATGTATGATGTATAAATTTACAGATAATATTTTTTATTATGTCATAAAAATATTTCTAAAAATTTGTCAAATGACATAAACTGACGGCAATTACACAAAAATCCCAAAAAGTACAATGTATAAAATGTAATCAAAGGTTTTTATGATAAAATGTATGTCTTTGTGTAATGACAAAGTCTTTTGTAATGTTGGTATAAAAAATCAATAACAAAACCGAGAGCACACGGTAAGGCAGTTCTGATGATAAAACAGATCTGTCAAAAATCCATCATGATCACACTACTAACTGTCAAATGGCGGAAGTGGTTCATGCATATGGTAAAAAGAAGAATAGAACTAGGAGTTTAGATGACATCAAAACCAGCGTATTGTTAGCTTAATGGTTAGCAATGCGTGCCAAAATTTCTCTGATGAGTGAAGTCTAGCAGCTTCCGAAATGGATCTATAAGAAAAGCTATGGCAGTTGTCTCTAAACATTTTTCCTACTCTATTCAATCAAACAACTTTTAATAGTTAATTAAAATGATTATTAATAAGTAAAAACAATAATAATTTTCATAAAAATTCAAAAAGTGAAAAATTATTATTCTTGGCCTTGAGCTCGTTTCATGAATACTTGAAAATGTAGAGGCCGTAAATCAACAAAATTGTTGGTATAAAAAATCAATAACAAAACCGAGAGCACACGGTAAGGCAGTTCTGATGATAAAACAGATCTGTCAAAAATCCATCATGATCACACTACTAACTGTCAAATGGCGGAAGTGGTTCATGCATATGGTAAAAAGAAGAATAGAACTAGGAGTTTAGATGACATCAAAACCAACGTGTTGTTAGCTTAATGGTTAGCAATGCGTGCCAAAATTTCTTCAGCTTCCGAAATGGATCTATAAGAAAAGCTATGGCAGTTGTCTCTAAACATTTTTCCTACTCTATTCAATCAAACAACTTTTAATAATTAATTAAAATGATTATTAATAAGTAAAAACAATAATAATTTTCATAAAAATTCAAAAAGTGAAAAATTATTATTCTTGGCCTTGAGCTCGTTTCATGAATACTTGAAAATGTACAGGCCGTAAATCAACAAAATTGTTGGTATAAAAAAAATCAGTCTTTTGTAATGTGTTTGTGTAAATTCCTATATAAAATATTTTAAAATACATACATATAAATAATTAATAAAAACCCTTACCAACCATGGCTATCCACTTTTTGTAATTTTCTTATCGAATCCCAAGACCATCTCTATTTTTTCCTCCTCCATACCAACACCAACGCATATTTCTGGGATATTTTTTTTAAAAAAAATTATTATGATTTTTCACTATTGCTATTTCTATTAGTGTGAATGAAATAGTAAGATTTTAGTAACCAAAAACAAAGCCATAACAAAGGGAAATTAAACAGCTGTTTCCATGAATTAAAGCTTCTGTCAAAATAAGAAATATATTTTAAAATGCTTGTTCAAAATTTGTTATTCAATAAAAACAATCAAGTAAGTACTATAATTTGAAGCCATTATTAATAATAATATTAATATTGCTAATAAATTCTATGATTTTACAGGGGGCAACTATTGGGGGCAGTCGAAGATAAGTGATAACGGCCTAAATTCAACAGCCAAGATGTAGAGGCGGTTAGCAGTCGTCCGTGAAGTGCGTCTATCTTCGCAATTGGTAAGAGCTAGTCGAACCCTTTAACGTTATAAAGAGTTTACGTATATACGCACTGCGCTGGACATTTTGTAGGCTGTTAAGATATTGGTTCGTTCCATAGGCTTTCTACCATACCATAGAGCCATATGTCAGCACCGGTCGCATCTGTAGTACCGTCTTCTGTTTAAGACGCCATTGCCATTAAACATCTATTTATAATTATGGAAATCTATTTCTAATTATGGAATAATGGCCTTGGAATAGCAGTGCCCATATACACAACGCCACCTAAACTTTGTGGTGTCCTTCACACAGCGTACCTGTTGCGTAGGAGGAGCGAATAGGCATCGTACGAATTGATCTTCAAGGCTCGTTGGAGTCCAAAGGGGCCTTATTAGGGGTTTTTTTTCTTACACAAGTATTTTTATTTAGTTTCTATATTTAATTGGATCCTAACTAATTTTTCTTCTCTTTCTCTCCGTATAGAGAAGTGACGTAATGGAACCAATGACCCCTTTGGTTTAGCCTTCTAGCTGGTCACCCTCTCCTCCATAGCGGGCGCTCTTGTAATTTAGTTTATTTTCATTTTGTTTGTTTTAATTTTTTAGATTTCATTTGATTTCATTCCATTTCATTTCATTTTTTACATTTCATTTCATTTCATTTGATTTCACTTCACTTTATTTTATTTCGTTTGATTTCATTTCATTCCACCTGTTTTCGTTTGATCCAATTTCATTTCACTTAATGTCATTTCATTTCATTTTTGTTTATTTCATTTAATTTTTTTACATTTCATTTCATTTGATTCCACCTCATTTTATTTATTTCATTTGATTTCGTTTCATTTAATTTAATTTCATTTTATTTTATTTTATTTTATTTTATCTTATTTCATTTCATTTAATATCATTTAACTTCATTTAATTTCATTTAGTTTTACTTCATTTTATTTTATTTCATTTTATTACATTCATTTCATTTCATTTTACTTTATTTATTCAACTTTGGTTTAGTTAGGTGTCTTTGTATTATATATGTAAATATTTACTATGTGAAATACATTTTTTTATAAATAAATAAAAATATCAAAAAAAAAAACCTTTTTGAAAATTGATTGGAAATTTTTTTATAGATTTATGGGTATAGAATTTAAGAGGATGGCAACCCATGCAGTGCCTAAAAGTATGCAATCTTTGCTGTGCTATCAGGATTGTTTTGGGAAATTTTTTAGTTAGAGAAGTGCAGCTATGTTATTTCTTAATGGCGTTTCAGAATGAGTGCGAGTGCGATGCGTAATCACACGTACACGCCATATGCAAGGGGAAAGTGGATAATATCTGCACGCCGCCCATACAAAACTATCCACTTTTTTATCTTCATTTGTGGATAGCGCGACCTATGTTTTATCCATTTTTTTATCTGCGTATGGTTGGTAGGGACACCTGTCACAATATATATGTTAGGGTATGGTAAAATTAATGAATGTATGAATGCTTGTAAATAAAGTATGAAAATTAATATATACTTTGATTCGAATATTAATAAATATTAGAAAAATCATTTTTATTTGTTGAATGTTTAACTTCAGAATGGATTTTTCACTATCGAAATTGGAAGCAATTAACTTTACCAACTAAATTTTGCAGTTCAAATCCACCTTTAAGTTTGCCAACCCACTTGCCACATAAAACCCAACGCATCCTGCTATGCACATACATACATCTATATGCATTGCATATACACATATATTCAAATGTACAGCGTGTTTTTTTTACAGGTTTGTTTTTCGAATAGAGATAAAACTGGCATTTTGTGGTCAAATCTGGCAACTCTAATGTCATTTATGTTCAGTTTGGTTTGCCATTTCATCATGAACAGGTTGACAAAAGAACAACGCTTGCAAATCGTGCAAATTTATTTCGAAAATAATGGTTCAGTTCGCGAAGTTTACCGTGAGCTCCGTCCATTTTATGGTCGACATAATCGTCCATCAGAGCAATTAATTCGGTTAACCATGGATCGTTTTCGCACTACGTTTACTCTATGTGATAATACGCATCCGCAGAGACGTCGAACAGTGCGCACCGAAGAAACAATTGCCGCTGTAGAGCAAAGTGTTGAAGAGGACCCGAATGAATCGATTCGCCACCGTGCACAGCAATTGGAGATTTGTCCATCAACTTTATGGAAGATTTTGCGCAAAGATCTTGGCTTGCGACCTTACAAGATCCAGCTTGTGCAAGAATTAAAGCCGCGAGACCATGCAATGCGTCGTGATTTTGGTGTATGGGCCGAAAATGAGATTGATTTCGATGCTGATTTTCATTGCAAAATTTTGTTCAGTGATGAGGCTCATTTTTGGTTGAATGGCTACGTCAACAAGCAAAATTGCCGCATTTGGAGTGAAGAGAATCCACATGAGACCCTTGAAACGCCATTACATCCACAAAAACTGACTGTTTGGTGTGCTCTATGGGCTGGTGAAGTCATTGGGCCATACTTCTTCCGCAATAATGCTGGAGAGGCAGCTACCGTTAATGGAGACCGGTATAGAACCATGATAACCGACTATTTTGTTCCCGAATTGGATGGCATGAATGTGGATGAGTTGTGGTTCCAACAAGACGGCGCTACATGCAACACAGCGCACGTCACAATCGATTTATTGAAGGAAACATTCGATGAGCGCATAATTTCGCGGAATGGACCTGTCAATTGGCCACCAAGGTCGTGTGATTTGACACCATTGGATTATTTTCTTTGGGGATATGTGAAGTCGCTCGTCTACACCAACAAACCAGAAACGTTAGGGGAATTGGAAGCCAACATTCGTGGCGTTATTGCCGACATACGGCCCCATATGCTCGAAAAAGTGGTTGAAAATTGGACCTGTAGAATTGGCTTTATTCGACCCAGCCGCGGCGGCCACATGCCCGAAATCATATTTAAACATTAATGGCATAAAATTATCCTTCCAATAAAGCCAAATTGATGGACCTTAAAACGATTTTCTTGTATTTTATTTCAATTCGAAGTTCTATACCCCTAAAAAAACACCCTTTACTACCAGCTTATCCAAATTCGATCAATGCACATCTGTTTGTATGACACACAAAATTACATACCTCACGTTCCGTCAGAAAATTGCAAACACACATCACATACATACGTGCATCATAAATTATTATTTTATTTATGTCTGTACACATATTCACATGCATATATCTGCACATGACGTGCGCGAAACTTGTCGTGGAGAGCAAGGGGCGAATTTAAAAAAAAAAAGACTTAAGACAATTGAAAACGAATGAACTTATTCTGGAGAGACTCAAATCCAAACTGAATTCTTTTCTTTATTCAATATCAAAAGAAAGTGTAAATGAACAATGGTAAAAGTGCTTATTACTAATTAACGTGAATTGTTTACTTAAATTTGCAATGCTTAGTCTAGCTATAATTTTGTATTGGGCCGGATGTTGTTTGCTATTTAGTTGCATTATAGTTAACAAGAATTGGGCAATATTAATTGTTGTTGACTCTACATTTTATTTATTAATTATTGGACCGGAAGTTACTTTTACTTATTTTGTTATACTTAATATGAATTTGGCGATATCGTCTGGTGCTGAGTCTGCACTTACATAAGTTGACGAATTAATGGTAGTTGGGGGGTTATTGGCATTATACATAACTACTCCCCCTTTTAGATTAGAGTTCTCCTGGATTCTACTGTTTAATTGAATTTTTATATATCTGTGTTTAAGTACAATAATCAATATTAGAGTTATTATGAGAAAAAAAATTGCTACGTTGCATATATAAGATATTTTACTATGATATTTTAGATTAAAAATTCTTTTGACACTTATTTTGCTTTCTTCTACTACTTCATCAAATGTAATTTTTTTTGAAAAATTTGTATTTATTTCATATTTCATGCTTACAATATTGTCTTGTGAATCTTCAATAGAATTTAAAAAGTAGTAATCTTTGATTTTAATTGAACAATTCGTGTATATTATCAAATTATTATCATTTATTAATATTTCATCTTCCGTACATGTTTGATTTATTAATAGATTCTCTGCGTTTTTTACAATTATTTTATCTATATCTAATTCTATAATTTCCAGCTCTTTATTTTTGATTGTTTGACATGACTTCTTTATTACACAATTTGTTGCTTGTTTCATAGTTTTGAATTGCTTATTTTCTTCAAATTTATACATTTTGCTATTATATTCAAATATTTTTTCAATGTTTGAATCTATTTCATTATGCTCTTTATTGGGTATTGGGATGATGTATCTCACTTTAACATTTACAAAATTTGTTGGTACTTTGATTCCAAATATTACATATGTGTTATTAAAGAGAGCTGTTCCTAATTGCATGTACTTTAACTTTGTATAATCAATATCGTATTTTATTATTTCCTCGCTCGTCAAAATATTAGGGTGCAAGATATTGTACTTTGATGCTACTATGTTGTCTTGAATGTGTTCAATTTTACTTTTTAATAGTTGAATTTTAATTAATTGTTCCAAATATAAATTTCTTTCTTCTTCTTCATTAGCCCACTTACTTATGGCATTGAATTCTTGCTCTAGCTTATTCCTATCGCTACTTATCGTTTTATGTAATTGTTCAAATGAATTTTCAAAATAATCATTAATTTGTATTTGTTTACTAATTTTGTCGTTTGTTTGAGTAAGATGGTTTTGTATGTTTTGCCTGTCCTCTTCGTCCATCGTACCAAATATCCATTTGGATAAAGTACCTACACCGTTAATTAGTCCACGTCTCGGTCTGTTTCTTCTGGGTATTAAAGTTAATAATTTATTTCTAACGTCTAATAATTCTATTTGCAATAAGTCTTTAAAATTTGATTTCATTAATACAATATTGTCCGTCATTTCATTTAATATATCTTCTATTTTACTCACGTTTATTCTATGTATTACTATTTCCGTGTCCTTAGCAATTTGTTCTTCTTTTATCTGAATATCCGTAAATCCGTTTTCGTCCTGTATTTTGGTCACATTTAAATTCGCTTTCGTTTGAGGTATCCACATTGCCATCAACAGCGTGAGGATCATTAATATCTGGGTTGCTCCTTATGTCTAACCGCTTTGTAGTTTTTAATAAATCCCTCTTTCCTTTTTTCGACATAGTTTTCCCTTTTTTCATTGACTCTAGCAATATTTTTCTTTTTGACTGATAGTAGGTTTTTCTTTACTAAATCCTGATCTATGTACTTTATTCATCTGTACTTCGTTTGGTGTGCATTTTATTGTGGAATGAAACCTATCATTATAATTTCTGATAGCTTTATGCATAAGTTGTTTTACTGTTAATTCTTTATTCAATTTGTATAAAATTCTAAATTTTTCTGCTATTGTATTATGGAACCTTTCTATATCGGAATTTCCTGTATGACTGTTTGGTTTTGTTAAATGAAATTCGACATTTTCATTGTCCAGAAATTCTTTTATTCTCAAAGTTTTAAATTCATTATCCGCTACTATTTTCCTTGGTTTCCCTAATTTAGAAAAGTGGTCTTCCAGTTGTTCAATAATCGTTACATGATTTCTATCATTTAGTGGGTACGCTGCACCAAATTTGGAAAATTTATCTATGACTGTTAAAAAATGATGCCCTTTTATAACGTAAGTGTCTACATGAATAATGTCATTTTTTTTTGTTGGAGTTTCAGTGAGATTAAACTTTGGTTTAACTGGATTTCTATCGTATTTTACTTCCTGACATATGTCGCATTGGTTAATTACTATTTGGATAAGTTCCAATAGTTTGGGATAATATATTTTATTTTTTATTTGGTTGTATGTTTGTTGTATACTTGAATGAAGGCGATATTTGTTTTACTGCTTCTACTTCCGTTTCTAAATCCTGTGCTCTCATTGTGCACTTGAAAAATTTTATATTTGAATCATTGGAAAACATTGAAATTAGTTTTTCTTGCACTATATTGTAGCTATGTTCAGAAATTTCGGAGTATATGCCTATAATCCCTTTTGTGATATAATTTCGGAATATTTCTCCTAATCTATCGAAATCGCTTTCTGCTATAAAAATAATTTTTTTTCCATGTAAACATTTAAATTCTTCTATTTTATTATTGGTCAAAATTATTTGTGTTTTATACTTATTTACAATTTCCTCTTTAATAAAAAAATGGTCCTGAAGGTTTTCTTCTGCTGAATGCATTGTTGCTATTGTTTCGTTATCTTCTAAATTATTTTCTTCATTTATACCTGATTGTAAATAATTTTGATTTAAAACAGTAATTTTGTTATCCTTTTCATAAAAATTTCCTTCTTCCGCGTTATCTGTATTATTTTCTAGTCTACTTAAGAAATCTGCTACTTGGTTTTCTTTCCCTTTCAGATACTCTATTATGAAATCGTATTCTCCTAACTTTAGAATCCATCTTTGATGTCTTGGTGACATATCCTTTCCTTTATATTTGGTATGAAGAAATTTTATTGGTTGGTGATCAGTTAAAATTGTAAACTTTTTTTCGTATAGATATGGTCTTAAGTAGTTCACACTCCATATAATGGCTAAAAATTCTTTGTCCGTTGCGGAGTAGTTTTTCTCGTGGTTATTAAGCGTCCTTGAAATGAAACACACTGGGTGTCCTTCTTGTGATAATACGGCGCCTAATGCATAGTTTGAAGCGTCAGTTGTTAATGTAAATGGTTTGTCAAAGTTAGGGTATCGCAAAACTGGGTGGGTACTAATTAAAATTTTTAGTTTTTCGAATGCCTCTATATAAGTTGGGTCCTTTAAATTAATTTTCACATTTTTTTTCAAATATTTCGTTATAGGTTGGGCTATCTTTGCATAATCTTTAATAAATTTTCGATAATAACCCGTAATACCTAAGAAACTTTTTATTTGTTTTTCTGTTTTCGGCAATTTTAACGTTTCTATTACATTAATTTTATCAGGGTTCGGTTTTAGTCCTTCCTCTGTCAAAATATGTCCCAAGAATTCCGTCTCCTTTTTCATAAAATTACATTTGTCTATTTGCACTTTTAAATTAGCCTTTTCTAGGACTTTGAAAGTTTCCGTTATTGTTTGAACATGTTCTTGTAGGGATGTACTAAAAATTAAGATGTCATCAAGATATACTACGCATGTTTTATTAATAAAGTCACGTAAAGTTTCGTTCATCAGTCTCTGGAATGTTGCAGGTGCGTTTTTCAGTCCGAATGGCATTCTTATAAATTCATATAGGCCATGTGGTGTGGCGAATGCCGTCTTTTCCCTATCTTGTTCTCGTATTAGGATTTGATGATAGCCCTTTGCTAAGTCTAGTGTTGTAAAATATTGGGCTTTTCCTAACTTGTCTAGGATTGACTCAATGCTGGGAAGTGGATATTTGTCGTCTATGGTTACTTCGTTCAACTTTCTGTAATCTATGACAATCCTGTATTTTCGTTCTCCTGAATTATCCATCTTTTTGGGTACAACAATTAATGGGCTAGAGTATCGTGAACGACTTTTTCTAATAATCCCTTGTTCTTCCATTCCCCTTATTTGTTTTCTAACCTCTGCTTCATGTTGAGGGGGATATCTGTATAATTTGCTGTTAATTTGTTCCTCTGTCGTAGTCCTGATTTCATATACAACCTTCGTTGTGTTTGTTAACTGATCACCTTCCTTAAAAAATAAGTTTTTGAATCTTTTTATAATTTTTCCTATCTCTTCTTTTTCTTCTTTGTTTAAATGTTCAAGATTTATTCTGCTCCAATCAAAATCTTTTGCTTCTAAGGTCTGAATTTCAAGATTAGTATATGGATTGCTTTCAAAAAAAGTAATCTTTTCATTAAGTATTATACATCCATCTACTAAAATAATTGTTGTATTAAAACAATTCAATAAATCAATTCCTATAATAAAGTTATATTTTCTTCCTTTTAATGAAGTTACTTTCCATTTAATTTTTGCATAATTTGGTAGGTTAAATTCCCTAGGTGCTTCTGTGAGCACTTCATATTTAATTACATAATTTTTTGTTACTGTGCTAAACGCAATCGGTTTCTTTAATAAAACTTTTTCAAAATCCTTTATACTGCTATCTATTAGGCTTATACTTGCTCCTGTGTCAATTAGAGCTTTATATTCATTTTTTCGAAACCTGAGTGTTATGGTGGGAAGACAGTCCGAGCTGATCCCTCGAAAAAATTCTGCTCATCTGCATTTTGAATTTGATTAACCTCCTTTTCATAATATTCATAATTATTCAAATCTTCCTGATTTCTTTCTTTTTCATAATATTCGCAATTATTTACTTCTTCTTTTCTTTCTTTTTTATAACATTCACAATTATTTAATTATTTTTTTCTTTCAATTTTTTCTAAATTATCAACCTCCATAGGCTCCGCACGGTCTTGCCTAGGTTGATTCCAGCGATTTTGGCCTAGGGTGTCCTACCTCTTGTGGGCCCCTATGGTATTGACCTGAATTATTTTGATACCCTTTATTTTGGTAATTATATTGAGGACTCTGCCTCCTTTGTAATGACATATTTTCTCTATTCTGATATGCATTTTGTTGATTTTGCTTCACTTGCCCTGAGTTACCTGTCCTATTAAAGTATGCTTGATTCTGCCTAACATTACCTCAATTTTGTTCCATATTTTTGCTATTGAACTGTGGGGTTTGATTGTAATTCCTATAGTCAGTATTTTGATTTCTCTTTGGCCATTCTCTATAGTGTGTTTTTTGTTCCCTTCTATTTATTTTTCGGTATTCTGGCCGTATGCAAGTATCCTCGAATCTTCTTTGGTTCATGATTGATATGATTTGGCCTAGATCCCTACACTCATAGATTTTGTCCAATAGGGTCCCTTGTGTCATTTCTTTTGTTGTGTTTACTAGTAAACTATCTATGTTTGTAAGATCAATGCCCTGACCTCCCCTATAATAAACAATTAACTCATCTGACTTGTACTTAATTTTTTGGATCTCTATCGCTAATTCACTTACCGAGTTTACCCTCAGTGACGTAATTTTTCTATATATCTCGTGTGGCTCCGTGTCTGGTTTGAACCGCATCTTCAGAGTTTCCTTTATGCACCTCCAGTCATCTGGTTGTGGGATGTTTATTATTGCATTTTTCGCTTCTCCTTGTACCACCTTGAAGAATATCATTCTTGTTGCTTCTTTCTTTAAGTCGTCGTCTGTTATTGTAGACAGTAGGTACTCACTACTGCTGAAAAATGAGTTAACTGATACATCTCCGTATCCTGTGAAGATTGGCAATTGGGCTATGTTTTTGAATAGGCGATCTGTCCTGTTGTAATCAGGAGTTTGTCTGCGTTGTAACTCAATATAGGCGTTTCTAAGCTGTTCTAATTGTTGCTCCCTCCTGGCGAGCTCTTCCACCAATTCTAATGGCGGAATTTGAGGTTGGTCCTGAGCCATTCTCCTCGTATCAAATTCGTGCTGTCTTCTTGATGTAATTTTGCCTCTTACTTTGTGGGTGGCGGCTTAAATTTGGTATTAAGCCACTGCACTGCCACTTTATTTTCAATTTCAAATTTATACGATTATGGGTGGTGGCTATAATTCAATATTATGCCACTGCACTGCCACTTTTTTGTAGAATTTGTTTGTGGATAGCAGTTTTATAATCACTTTTACACTTACTACCACTTTTTTCTTTTTAGAGTTTGTTTCAGTTTTTGTGGATAGCTGTTGGTAGTCACTGTTTCACTAGCTGACACTCTCTTTTTTTTTTTTTTTTTGAAATTGTTCGTATCACGATCCTTTTCTTATTAGTTAAAGGACTAAAGACTGCGCCAAACTTGTCGTGGAGAGCAAGGGGCGAATTTTAAAAAAAAAAGACTTAAGACAATTGAAAACGAATGAACTTATTCTGGAGAGACTCAAATCCAAACTGAATTCTTTTCTTTATTCAATATCAAAAGAAAGTGTAAATGAACAATGGTAAAAGTGCTTATTACTAATTAACGTGAATTGTTTACTTAAATTTGCAATGCTTAGTCTAGCTATAATTTTGTATTGGGCCGGATGTTGTTTGCTATTTAGTTGCATTATAGTTAACAAGAATTGGGCAATATTAATTGTTGTTGACTCTACATTTTATTTATTAATTATTGGACCGGAAGTTACTTTTACTTATTTTGTTATACTTAATATGAATTTGTCGATATCGTCTGGTGCTGAGTCTGCACTTACATAAGTTGACGAATTAATGGTAGTTGGGGGGTTATTGGCATTATACATAACTCGCGCGAGTATTGGCAATTGAGGCGGGCGAAGGCCTTATTTCTTCAGCACGGCCCGTCAAAACCACAAATTCTCTTCCGAACACACGTACAGTGAAAAAAAGTTTAATGTATAAAAAGAATATATTTTTAACACAATTTTGCGTGATCCGCCCGTACAAAAAGCAAGGCAAATCCCATCCCATGAAAATAATCTAAATTATTACATAATTATTGAAAAAGGGCATGTACTTTGGTCATAAGGTTCGGGATATTAAGTCACTACTTCTGATGCATGTTTTGATTATAAAAATTTCTAAAAAAAAAAATTTCAAGGAGATGTGCAAGTGCGCATTTGTGCCTAAAAAGGGCAAAGTTAGCACTTATGTGGCACAACGGCAACACTATAGCAAAAAAAACATGGCTGACCAAATTTTCCGCCGAATTTCAGCAAGAACAAGAAGAAACTAAAGAGTCACTCCAAGGTGTGTTGCAAACGATGTTTCTTATGCTAAAGCTTATGCAAATAAGCAAACTCTTTATGAATGAGGAAAACTTTTATTAAATTGATTTTTGTTGGAACGATTTTCCGTCATCCCTTGTCAAGTTTGGTTTTGTGACAAACCGGTTTCGGCGTTCTGCCATTTTCAATGCCTAGCTTCGTTCTGGTCTGTGTCTATCCGCTGCGTTGTTTTTATAGTCCGTGGGTGCTGTGGCAGGTAATGTCAGTCTATGTTTTCGTGGTAGGTAACGTTAATATGCGTGTGTGTGTGCGCGATATTGATACGTCCGAATTGTTATCTGTCCCAAGGGTTGTTTTTGTAGGTATGTAGACATACCGCTTGTTAGCTAAGCGGTAGGTTGATGTAGGTAGAAATCGGTGATTTTTGCAGATTGGTTCATATTTCGTTTTTGCTTGTTCATTGTTACGTGTTTGGTTGCTGTACCTGCTGGCTTGTGCTGTTTTTTGTAAACTAGTTTTAAGGGTTCAAATATTTCGTCAGAGATAGTGTTGGTTTGTTCGTTTATGATCCTGCCGTCAAATGTTTTTAACTTGTATATCTCCATGTTCTCAAGTACATTGAGCCGCCGGCCTTTTCCTTGTACGTGAAGTATTCGAGCCGTTGTTTTTATGTTAGCTGGGGTGCAGTTGTTTTCAAACATGTGGTTCGCGAAATTAGATTCTGGTATTATGGTGGGTTTTCGTGTTTTTTTGTTGTAGTCCCTGATATGCTCTCGGAATCTTGTGCTTATTTTCCTTCCTGTTTGTCCTATGTAGCTGTATTGACATTCACAAGTAAGCCTATACACTCCGTGTCTGTTGAATGGGTCATCAGAATTAGTGTCGGTTCTTAGTTTTTGTCCGACGTTGTTGGATGTTCTGAATGCTGTGTTAATGTTATATCTTTTAAAGAACTTTGCTAATTTGTACGTCGCTTTTCCAGTGTATGTCATTGCCGTCCAAACCATTGGATTTTCCTCTACGTTTACTCTTTTTTGTGTTCCATGGCTACTTCTGAGTTTATCCACAAGTGCTTTCTTGTATCCATTATTTGCCGCTATGTTATATATTGTATTAAGCTCTCTCCAGTATGCTTCCTGTGTGAGCGGCGTTCTCTGAAGCCTATCCACTAAGTGCCTCAATGCTGCATTTTTGTGCTGTTGCGGATGGTTTGATGTAGAGTGTATAATGGTGTCCGTGGCAGTCGGTTTTCTATAAATGCCGTAGTTGAACCTATTTGTTATTTTGTCAATCCCTATAGTTAGGTCCAGGTAGTTCATTATTCCATCTTTTGCTACTTCCATTGTGAACTCTATGTTGCTATGTTGCCTGTTGAGGAACTCTAGTATTTGCTCTTCGTTATCGTCATTTAGGATGCAGATGATGTCATCCACGTATCTAGCGTAGAGTGCCACGCCTAACCTGGTTTTTAACTCCTGTATATATTTTCCTTCCAAGTTTTGCATGAATGTTTCCATGAGAATGGCCGATGTTGGGTTACCCATTCCTAGTCCGTTTGTCTGTCTATATATTTTGTTGTTGAACCGGAAATAGTTTTGCCGCAGCGTTGTTCTTAGCGCGTTGGTAATTTGCGCAGTTTTTACCTTATCTTCAGTTTTGTCCAGTAGTGTTTTGTTGACTATATCCATTGTATCTGTTAGTGGTATTGACGGGTATAAGTCCTTTATGTCAAAGGATACGAGTTTACTGCTCCTTGTGAGTTTAACGGTCTCAAGTCTCTGTAGTAGTTCTATCGTATTGCTTATTGTGTATTCGTGCCCTAGTTTCAGAGTGTCCTTTAAAATCGTTTTTAGATGTTTCGACAGTTTATAACCCGGCGCGGACTTAAAATTAATTATAGGTCTCATCGGCGTATCCTGCTTGTGGATTTTAGGTAACGCAATGAGTGGAGGAGCAGATGGATTCATTTGTGTTAGGGTATATGCCATCCTCTCGTCTATTATTTTGGTAGCATTTTTTATAACCTCTTTAACTTCGGTCTGGTATTTATCCGTGGGGTTATCCCTAATAATGCGGCATTTCATTTCCTCGATGAGCTTCTCTGTCTTTGCTATATATTCATCCTTACTGATTAGCACCGTTGTGTTTCCTTTGTCTGCCTTCGTTGTGACGATGTTGTTATTTTTTAGCTTTCGTTGTAGCCTTTTCAATATTTTCAGCTCCTTATTTCCTTTTTGTGCTTCCTGGGGTCTTACTTCCTTGCTTATGATTTCTCTGCACATGTGCCTTGCGTGCTCCTGTTCCTCATATGGAAGAAGCGATATTGCAACCTCTGCATCTACTATCGCTTGCTCAGTTCTTTTTGCTTCATTGCTATCCGCGATGTTGTGCTTCAGGCCCTTCCCTAGAAGTTGCGCTTCTTCGTTGCTAATGGCCACTGTTGTTAGGTTTACGAACCTTTTGTTAAATTCGTGTGTTTGTTGACTGTTACTGTGATCGCGTCGGCCCGTTAACTGGTCCAATTTTCGGTTCAGTTTTTCATATTTGCGTTGTAGTTCGCGTTTGATTCCCGTCTTTATGTGGTCGAAGCAGTCCATCAATGCAGTCGTGGGCAAGAGTCCGGACAATTGCAGATGTATCCTCAGTAGTTCGGTGTTTATCTTGTCTTTCTTAGCGTATAGGCTTTGTAATTCGAACTTTAAAAAGTCCTTTTCCGCCTTCCTGGTCGTTCTCCTACTTGCTTGGGTGTTGGTTTTTATTTTTATTCGCGCAAATTTCGGTGTAACATTCAATTCTAAACATTGCTTGTTGAACCAAATATTTGTCTTAGTCGTATGCATTTTTCGCAGTTTCCGTTCGTATTTCGTTAGTAGTCCATCCGTGTTTAAATTAAAAGCCTGACAGGCGGTAAGTGATTTATTTTGTTGTGTTGATCTTCCGACAGGGTAGTAAGCTGATTTTTGTTGGAACGATTTTCCGTCATCCCTTGTCAAGTTTGGTTTTGTGACAATTAAATTATTATTTTCGTAATGATTTTTTCACAATTGTTTGGGCCTGTTTGCTGAGCAATAGCTATGCATTTTTTTCTAGCACATACTTACTTCCTTAAAACAAACTAAAGTTTCTTGCCAAATGTTCGCAAACACGCGCAACTGAGGGATCGCTATGTGTGGATTCAAGTTGGATTTTATAAAATCGACAAAAATTGAAAAATGCCATGGTGAATTCCCTACCCGCGAATTGATGGTCTACTGCTTCACACCAAATTCGTTCATGGCCGTTCTCTATATCATTGACATTCTCTGGTAGAGGTTTGTTTCTTGGTTTTGGCTTTGCACTGCGACCATATTGCAAAGAAAGTACCCCAACAACAGCTGTTCCTCTTGCAACTTCTTGGTGACAATCTATGAGGCTCCGGGCACTTTCACAATATCTTCTTATTAACGGAAACTATTTTTTGATGTTTAAACATCTTTGTGTTGGGTATGACCATCTAGAAAGGAAAGAAAGTGAGTAAAGAAAGAAAATGGAAGTAAAGGAAAGAAAGAAAATTAAAAGAACAGAAAGGAAAGGGAAAGACAGGAAATGAAAGGAAAGGCAAAGGAAAGGAGAAAAAAGAAAAGGAAAGAAAAAAAAAGAAAAGAAAAGAAAAGAAAAGAAAAGAAAAGAAAAGAAAAGAAAAGAAAAGAAAAGAAAAGAAAAGAAAAGAAAAGAAAAGAAAAGTAAATAAAAATAAAGAAAAGAAAGTAAGGAAAGTAAATGAAAGTACAGGAAAGGAAAAGAAAGAAAAGGAAAGGAAAGCGTAAGAGAGGAAATTAAATTAAAAGAAAAGAAAAGGAAAGAAAAGAAAAGAAAAGAAAAGAAAAGAAAAGAAAAGAAAAGAAAAGAAAAGAAAAGAAAAGAAAAGAAAAGAAAAGAAAAGAAAAGAAAAGAAAAGAAAAGAAAAGAAAAGAAACGGAAAGAAAAGAAAAAAAAGAAAAGAAAAATAAAGAAAAGAAAAGAAAGTAAGGAAAGTAAATGAAAGTACAGGAAAGGAAAAGAAAGAAAAGGAAAGGAAAGGGTTAGAGAGGAAATTAAATTAAAAGAAAAGGAAAGAAAAGAAAAGAAAAGAAAGAAAAAGGGAAAGGAAAGGAAACAATAAAATGTAATACAATAAAATAAATTAAAAATAGTGACTGTTCAAAGAAGACAAAAGCAAATAAAGTATAAATATATTTAAATAAAGGAACAGCATAAAAAAGAAGGGAAATTAGTCGAAGAAATGATTAGCTAATAACTAAAATAAAATAAAGTTTTGTGGTGGAAATTTAACCAATTGGCAGTGGCGTAGTGGGGAGGATGCATGGGGTGTCATCATGCCCCGGGCGCTACTTATAAAGGGGAGCCAAATGGTCAGCAAAATATTAAATGACTGAATGGTTTTTATTTGATTCATTTAATTTGATTTTAAATTTAGTCCCAGAGTAGTATAATAAGTGTAAATCTCTATATTGTAACGGCAGCCTACTACAAATGTACGCCTTTGCGCATGTGTGCATATGTATGCGCAACATTACCCCATTATAATAACGTCAGTTATCGATTGATTCTTTATTGATAATTCTCAGCTATTTACACAAAATATTCTTATAACAGTCATATGTATTTCTTATTTACTACAATACATATTTACTCTAACTCTTACTATATACTACACCTCCTTTCCTAAAACGAACGCTTATGCATTTGCGAAGTCAATGTATGAGCATTCTATTTCAATTAAATTTTATGACATAATTTTAGATTCTGAAGTAACTCTATATTTTAAATGTTTACATATAAGTAATTGTTTTTGTTGACATTGTTTATTCATTCATTCATGCAGTGTATTTGTATCAATGAAATGTACTTAAATTTGAATTTACTTTTTTCCGTTACAGATTTTTTTCTTGTGTTTTTCTTTTGTACACAATAAGGTTTACGCTTTACATTTACATGTTTTTTTCGACTTATTGGTAAAAGTAAAGTGTTCTCTTAATTTAAGCCTATTTTTATGTACTATGATTTTCTTATTTCTACTGCTTAGAGTATAGTTATTATTATTGTCCATATTTCCTACCTTATAGGGCCCTTTATATTTATGATCTAACCTATGACCTGCTTCATCTTTGACTAACACTAAATATCCTATATTTATTTGATTTTTGTTGTAACGATTTTCCGTCATCCCTTGTCAAGTTTGGTTTTGTGACAAACCGGTTTCGGCGTTCTGCCATTATCAATGCCTAGTTTCGTTCTGGTCTGTGTCTATCCGCTGCGTTGTTTTTATAGTCCGTGGGTGCTGTGGCAGGTAATGTCAATCTATGTGTTCGTGGTAGGTAACGTTAATATGCGTGTGTGTGTGCGCGGTATTGATACGTCCGAATTGTTATCTGTCCCAAGGGTTGTTTTTGTAGGTATGTAGACATACCGCTTGTTAGCTATCGGGGATTTTTGCAGTTTGGTTCATATTTCGTTTCTGCTTGTTCATTGTTACGTGTTTGGTTGCTGTACCTGCTGGCTTGTGCTGTTTTTTGTAAACTAGTTTTAAGGGTTCAAATATTTCGTCAGAGATAGTGTTGGTTTGTTCGTTTATGATCCTGCCGTCAAATGTTTTTAACCTGTATATCTCCATGTTCTCAAGTACATTAAGCCGCCGGCCTTTTCCTTGTACGCGAAGTATTCAAGCCGTTGTTTTTATGTTAGCTGGGGTGCAGTTGTTCTCAAACATGTGGTTCGCGAAATTAGATTCTGGTATTATGGTGGGTTTTCGTGTTTTTTTGTTGTAGTCCCTGATATGCTCTCGGAATCTTGTGCTTATTTTTCTGCCTGTTTGTCCTATGTAGCATTTATAGAAAACCGACTGCCACGGACACCATTATACACTCTACATCAAACCATCCGCAACAGCACAAAAATGCATCATTGAGGCACTTAGTGGATAGGCTTCAGAGCACGCCGCTCACACAGGAAGCATACTGGAGAGAGCTTAATACAATATATAACATAGCGGCAAATAATGGATACAAGAAAGCACTTGTGGATAAACTCAGAAGTAGCCATGGAACACAAAAAAGAGTAAACGTAGAGGAAAATCCAATGGTTTGGACGGCAATGACATACACTGGAAAAGCGACGTACAAATTAGCAAAGTTCTTTAAAAGATATAACATCAACACAGCATTCAGAACATCTAACAACGTCGGACAAAAACTAAGAACCGACACTAATTCTGATGACCCATTCAACAGACACGGAGTGTATAGGCTTACTTGTGAATGTCAATACAGCTACTTAGGACAAACAGGAAGAAAAATGAGCACAAGATTCCGAGAGCATATCAGGGACTACAACAAAAAAACACGAAAACCCACCATAATACCAGAATCTAATTTCGCGAACCACATGTTTGAGAACAACTGCACCCCAGCTAACATAAAAACAACGGCTCGAATACTTCACGTACAAGGAAAAGGCCGGCGGCTTAATGTACTTGAGAACATGGAGATATACAAGTTAAAAACATTTGACGGCAGAATCATAAACGAACAAACCAACACTATCTCTGACGAAATATTTGAACCCTGAAAACTATATTACAAAAACCAGCACAAGCCAGCAGGTACAGCAACCAAACACGTAACAATGAACAAGCAAAAACGAAATATGAACCAAACTGCCAAAATCACCGATTTCTACCTACATCAACCTACCGCTTAGCTAAGAAGCGGTATGTCTACATACCTACAAAAACAACCCTTGGGACAGATAACAATTCGGACGTATCAATACCGCGCACACACACACGCATATCAACGTTACCTACCACGAACACATAGATTGACATTACCTGCCACAGCACCCACGGACTATAAAAACAACGCAGCGGATAGACACAGACCAGAACGAAACTAGGCATTGAAAATGGCAGAACGCCGAAACCGGTTTGTCACAAAACCAAACTTGACAAGGGATGACGGAAAATCGTTCCAACAAAAATCAGCTTACTACCCTGTCGGAAGATCAACACAACAAAATAAATCTATATTTATTTCCTTAAATTGTATTTTTTTATCATAATATATTTTTTTGGTTTTGCCTTAGACTGTTGTACTAGCCTATTAGCTCTTTGTTGCGGTATTTGTAATCTATATTTAATTTCTCTATCGTAACCGTCATGATTTTACAATGGGTTAACTGTATTTTCTTGTAAAAATTCGTAAGTCAATGCTGATTTTCCAAAAAACCAATTCAAATGGACAATTACCATGAACTGTGGATGGTGTTGAATTATAACAATACGAAAAATATTTGAGGTACTCATCCCAATTCTCTTTGTCAATGGATATGTATGATCTAACATATTCATTAATTGTTCTATGTCTGCCTTCAACAGCGCCTAAAGTATGATGGTGGTAAGGTGTGATTTTGGAAATGGTCCAATTGTGTCAATTTGTACCAAATCAATATGTCATTTTTAATATTTTTCCAGTGGTATTTAGTTTTATTTTATTAGTCATACGATTGATTCCTGGGTGGCCACCATTAACGGCATCATCGTGATACTTTTGATGAATCTTTTTAATTGTTTCATTGTCTGTGACATGCATAACCTCCGGAGTTAATGCGATAGTTAAGTTTTTGAGAACTTTTGAATTGATCTACTCGAGTATAATTAAACAATTTGTCTCCTAGGGACAATTGTACTTTTACAAGTCCTAAATTGCCGGCTTCTTTTTATTAGCCTTGTAAAGAATAGTCCTAAGATAATCTTCGGCTCAACAACTAGGTTGCTTGTATCTATTTCGCTACAAATTTTCTTTCCTTTTTTGAAATATAATTTCGGAGGATCGAAAACGAGCTGGCGTTCTGATGGTAAACGTGTAAATTCACTCATTGCTCTCATCAAACGAAAATTGCTGCGGAAGCATTTGTAAGTCGTGTCGCCCGTGTCAACTCTGTTCCGCATGGGAACCGAATAATTACTCTAGTGTGACTTCTAATGGGTAGCCTCTACCGGTTTTAGAAGATCAGATCTTCGGTACCCGTTTATGTCAAAATCGCCATCACTAGTGTGGTGCGATGTTGAGTCGATAAAGCAGTGTATGTTATCCATACTCAAAATCAAGTTATTCCTCATTCATTTGACAATTCAATGGCAATAGAGTGGCGACAGCGTGCAGTTGCATGTTTTCATACGGCGCGGTACCCGACAATTGGTCCAATTGTTTAATTTTAAGTGGCAGACAAAGACGCGGAAGCCGAGGCCTAAAAAGGCGAAAAATGTGACGGTCATGACATGTGTTCGGATCCATACGGCTGGTTAAGTTTCACAAGCTGGCTGGATTAAGGTGCTAATCCTTTTGCGCAGTTTCAAAGCGCTTTTTTACATATACATAATTTTTTCACATTAACTATGTAAATATATGTGATAATAAATTATGACTTTCCATTATATAAGAAAGACTATTCCTGCCCTTTGATGCTTGACATTACACAGTATCATTAATAATCTAGATTATTAATTACCTAAAGTTGTGCGTGTAATGACGCAGATGTTTACAGCCATCAAGTAAAACTTCCTTAGAATCCCACCCATTTCAGCTAAATTGTTATAATATAGGAACTCGTAATGAGTAGCTATGGGAATTATTTCACAAGTCGCACCCGAGGCGGGCTCCGACGGACTAAAATCCTACATGGAAAAGCTTCTTTCTCAAATCTATGAACATTTTGATTGTCAACATTTAATATTTGTTACACTCAAGTTATCAAACCCAGATGCGTTAGTCCCAGCGCACCAGTTGATTCTTTCTGCGGCAAGCACTTGTTTAAGGAACTATTTAAGACTGATCAGGGTATTTGTCCCCAAATTGAGTTAAATGAAATCGATAGCGGCACAATTGAACGCTTAATCGTGTTATGCTACACCGGTAAAACGCGCCTGTCCATAGATACTGTGGATAACATGCTAAAAGTGTCTGTGATACTGCGTTTGGAGACCGCTGTCGCCAACTGTGCTGGTTTCCCAATAGAAGATATAACCGAATACACCCTACAGTGCGTTAATCCTAGAGAGCGAGGGTCTGTGTTCGCTGCTGATTGGAACGCGCCTCTTGTGTTTTGTGCCTGGCAATGTGGTCACAGAACAATACAAATGCCATAAACAACTGTGAACTAAATCTGAAGCAAAATAAAACAAATCATCTTTGGCTTTAGCATAGATTTTTGATTCGTGCTTTCTACTAACTACTATTTACTATATACTAAAATGTCTTCGTCAATAAGTAAACCTGAGTCCCGATTGGCCGCAATCACTTTTTTTGCACGAACACATCCTGGCGATGTATGTGGGAGTAATGGATTGCTTTGTGGTTGTAGCATATTTGGTGGTGTGCCTAAGCTGCGAATTTTGTGTCACCAATAGATGTGGTGGTGGTGTCATCGAATTGTGCGACAATGGATGATGTGGAGGTGGCGGCAAGTTTACTTGTCCTGCTGGTGAAGTATGACATGGTTGAATATCTAACCCATTTGTCAATTGTTGTAACTTTGAAAGGCTACATAAATTACCAACTTGTGTTGATGTAGTACCTGGATTTAATGACGACGATTCTGATACATTATCCTGTGCGAACTGTGAATCGCCATTACCGCTCGAAGAACTAGCCGATGCATCTGGACTGATATGAATAACCCCACCATTTGAGTTTGCGCCACCCGATGAGGCTGAAATGGGTACACATGATGACCTAGCTTCATTCGAAAGTCAAATTATTTTGTAAATAAAAATTGTTAACAGCACAAGCTGATGAAGAGGATTGGTCAATAGAACGCTAATGGGGACTAGATAACGAATGTGACGAATTACTTATGGCCATACGTTGTTGTATAACTGCTGGCATAGAAACAATATCATAGGAATTAGAAGCATTCGATGTATAATTTTGACCAATTGGTGGTATTGATGTTATATAATCAATATGCATAGATATTTTGTTGATGATGATGTTAGCCACTTGATTGTGAATATTGTTGTTGCATATTATGTAAATGTTCTTGTTGTGTTTGGAGTAAATTTTAATTGTTGTTAACACTCTGTTGTTGTTGCTGCCTGCTGGGTAAGTGCATTAGTGACGATACAATTGGATTATAGGATCTTGAACCGGCATTGAGTAAAAGATTTAAGGATTTGATGTGTTGTGTTTGATCGGCTTTAGACATTTTATGTGATTTCGCTTGAACATTACATTTATGTGTATAACTTGATGATGATTGTGTATTTGGAAAGCCACAATTATGTGCATCATCGCGACTGCTAAAACTTTGATTATTCGTACTCGACTGACCTTTTGATGTTGAATCTTCTTCCTTGCAAACGGTAATTTTTCGATCGCTTTTCAACTTCTCTTTTGGGTACTGTTGGAACTTTCCCTTTACTGAAGGGATGACTTACAGCTGTTGAACTAGTAGGATCAGTTGCCTCATTTATTGCAGACGTAGTAGCATGTTGGTGTTCCGCTAATAGTATTGGCGATATTTGTTTTTATACTTCTGCGCAAATATTATTCCGTTGGGGAAGTAGGGAGAGGGGGAGGTGGACTATTACTGGTCTGGTTGTTTGGCCCCTTGCTGTGTCGAACTCGACAACTCGAACTCATTATCCGGACCAGGATGTAGTTTAGTGCAAGGCGAATTCAGTACAAGGTGGCATTATCCAATCAACTGATAGCTACTTTCTTCTCAAATTTTGACACTATAAATTTCACCGCAGTACGATTTTGACAATAGATCCGTTAATTACAAAAACAAAATACATGGAAAATGTGTGTCTGTATGTTTGTAATTCGCCTTGCTTCCACCTTATATTGAATTCGCCTTGGTTTGGTGATTCTTCCCTTTCTCCATTCGTTGGGAGGCAAGTTGCCCTCTTTGATGACGACTAGGTCCCCTTGTTTTAAGCTCGACTGTGGATGTTTCTACTTGACGCGTTTCTGCAGTTCGGTGAGATATTCGGATTTCCACCGCTTGCAAAACGCCTGATGTAAGGCTTTTAACTTTTCCCAGCGGTTGACGAGTGAGACACGATTCTCGCTAACGTCGATCTCGGGTGGGGCTCTTAAGTGCCTGCCAATGAGGAAATGTCCTGGAGTGAGTGGCTCCAAGTTAGACGGATCATTGGAGGAGGGGCTTAATGGTCGAGAGTTGAGGCACGACTCAGCTCGACAAAGTGAGTGCTGAACTCTTCCAGAGTAAATTTGTAATCCAACGCGATCCTTTTGAAGTGATGCATGAAACTTTTGACCCCTGCCTCCCATAATCCGCCCATGTGAGGAGCGCCTGCTGGAATGAAATGCCAAGTCAGGGTTTGATGGGTGTATTTGGACACGGTTTGGTTGCGGGCGTCCGCTAGAAAGGCTTTAAGCTCTGAACGGAGCGCCCTGGATGCTCCGACAAAGTTAGCTCCGTGGTCGGAGTAGATGTTCTTCTGACATCCCCGTCTAGCAACGAACCTATCGAAGGCTGCCAAGAAAGAGGCAGTACTCAGGTCGCTGGTGGCCTATAAATGAATAGCCTTGGTAGAAAAACACACAAAAAGGGCAAACGTAGCCCTTTGAAAGACGACATCCTCCACCGCTGTAGGATTTGATGTCGAAAGGTCCGGCAAAATCCACGCCAGCATTCGTAAAGGCCCGGGAAAAGATGGTCCTTTCCCGCGGAAGGTTCCCCATAAGTTGGGTCTGGGAGCGCTTCCGGTAAATAGTGCACACCTTGCAATTGTGGATGACGGAACGCATCAGATTTTTTACCCTCGGGATCCAGTACTGCAGGCGTATGAGACGCAACATGAGCTGGTTTTCGCCGTAAAGGGCTATCTGGTGGACAAACTGGACGAAAAGACGAGTGAACCGACAAGCGTAGGGGAGGATGATCGGGTGGCGTTCGTTGTAGGCGAGGTCATGGGATGCGGCAAAACGACCGCTCACCCTCAAAATTTTATGGTTGTCGACGGAGGGGCTGAGGGTAAGGACGTCACTTTTTGTCCCGATGGGTTTCCCGGATTTTATGTTAACAAATTCTTCAGGATAATGTTTCTTTTGATAAATTTCTATTCGACGTCGAGTCGTTGCCTTAATTTCATCAGGCGAAATGGGGTACGACTGCGCTTTGTAAGAAGATATGGTTCTAGGTTTAGTTCTTTGAGAGAATCTCATGACATAAGATATAACTCTCAAAGCCCTAGAAAAATCGGAAAATCTATAGAGGATGCCCTCTGTATCTTTAACTTGCGTAAATGCGTGAACTTGCATCCCCGTTTCTTCGATGTTTGTCCCATACCCCTTTTCTTGGCTAGGCGATTTTGTCTTGCCTTCTCGTAATCAAGAAGGTCCCTGCCACCACAGAACGTTGTCCATTAAAAACTTCGCTGAAAGTCCTCTGCTGGCCAAATCTGCTGGATTGTAAGCGGACTCGACATGGTGCGGAACTTTGTATCCAACTTTCTCTACGATTTTCGTTACCCGGTGAGCAGCGAAGGTCGACCAGGCGCAGGGGGGTTTTCTGATCCATGCTAGAACAATCGTTGAGTCTGTCCATAGATGTGTGTTAACATTTCCTAAGTTCAGTTTTTCCCGCACGGATTCTATTGTTTCGGCCAACAAGACAGCCCCGCATGGCTCAAGTCGTGATAATGAAATGGTTTTCACGGACGCTACTCTTGTTTTCGCCGTTAAAAGGTTGACGTGTATGTGATCCTTTACCTTTGCTCGCTGATAGACTGTAGCTCCATAAGCTTTCTCCGAAGCGTCACAAAACCCATGTATTTCCACGTCGTTGCTTGGCGTAAAAAATACCCATCGTGGTATTCGTATGTGGTCAATTGCGGGGTAATCCTGCATAAAGGTTTGCCATCGTTCCAAGGTAGTTGCCGACACTGACTCGTCCCACTCTGTCCCTTCCAGCCAGATGTTTTGCATTATGATTTTTGCTACGATGATGTTTGGGGCTAGCCAACCTATGGGGTTGAAAGTTTGCCTGAAAGTATTGCCCTTAAAATATCTCGATTCTCGATTGGTTTCGCTATGAAGTAGAAATAGTCAGAATGTGCGTTCCAACGTATGCCTAAGGTTTTTACAGTACTGGAGTCTTCGAGCGGCCGCCGTGGTGTGAAGGTAGTGTTGCCGGCCTACCACACCGAAGGTCCATGGTTCGAGCCCTGGTACAGGTAACATCAAAAGTGATTTGAAAAAAGTTTTTTAAAACGGGGTCGCCCCTCGGCAGTGGTTTGGCAAACTCTCCGAGTGTATTTCTGCCATGACAGGCTTCTCAGCAAAAATTCGTCTCCTTTATAGATGCTGTTCGGAGTCGGCAAAAAACTGTAGGTCCCACCAATTTGTAGGAAAAATTCAAATCGGCACACCACAAATTGGAAGAGAAGCTTGGCGCAAAAATCTCTTAGGAGGTTTATGATGATATACCTGTTGTATATCGCGCCATAGAGATAGAGATAGGATTCTTCGAGTTCCAAAAAATCTTCATTTAGCAGATGTTGCTTGGGTAATCCTGCTTAATTTAGTCCCTATGGAGTTTGTCAAAAATGTTCCCAAAAATGCAAACCTGTATTGTAAGTCACACGGGATCTGATGTATTCATATTCACCATAGCTTAAGAAGACAACTGACTTCCGTTTTGGGCTTGTTGTTGATTAATTTTGGTAAGGTGTACACCACATGGTTAGCACTCTTTCAAGTTTCACTATATTAATAAAACGTGTATATCAAACATAGAACTTGTTCACTTCATTTATTGATCCAGCGGTTTTCGGTAAGAAGTAATTAATTTTACACATTGAATTATTTGGTCCTTTGAACCGGATCAAAGTGAAGTGGCTAGCGCACCCTTGATGGCAACAATCACGGCAGTGTGAGTCATACAATTCAACATTCAATTCAACAGCACCCTTGATGGCGACAATCACAGCAGCGTGAGTCATTCAATTCAACAGCTTTGCTACAAGCAAGGAGCGCCAATAAATAAGGCACAGAAATCGTTCAATTTCAATAGTGGGCAAACGCAATTGCATAAGAGCATCTGAGGTAAGCAAATCATCGTACTACAGTTAGCGGAGACACATTGCATTAGTGCCACAAGTAGTAGTTATCAGCGCCATCTACTGAGACGAGCAAACAACGACGTACAAGTGTCAATCGCTAATTACTCATATTGACATTCGCATATAAAATTTTCAACATCTGCCAAGCATCAGCAAATAAAATGGAGAAATTAAAACTTCAACGGCAAACAATAAAAAACAACTTAACTCGCATTTACAACGCATGTACTAACGATAATTTGCCAGCTGAGGAAATAAAAGTTCGAGTGGAGAGAGCGGAGCAGTTATTTGGCAAATTCGAAAGTATACAACAAGAAATCGAATATTTAGCAGAGGATACAGAGCAGGCACAAGAAGACGCATACCGTGCTGACATTGAAGACAAATATGCAATCAAGTCATTATGCCTGCGAACAATGGAAGAGGCAACTAGCAATCGTACTGGTGAAGGAAACCAACAATCAACCAATGATATTTCAACTGAAGTGCAGAGTCTTATTGCACATCAAGGATCCATGAGTGCTCTCATCGAGCGTATAGGCCGTAGCTCATGTCTGCAGAATTCATCATCTCCATTGCCTGCAACAAATGCTGGTGCCCAACAACATGAGATAAGATTGCCGCGAATTCAAATTCCAGAATTCGATGGTAGCTGCACAAATTGGATACGCTTTCATGATTTATTTGAAACTTTAGTACACAATAAAACTACTATTTCAGACATTGAAAAGTTTAAATATTTACAAACAAAGTTAACAGGGGATGCGTTATCTCTTATTAAACATTTGAAGCCGACTAGCGTTAATTATAGTGTCGCATGGGATTTGTTGAAACAAAAATATGACAAGTCAGATAGGGTAAAGCGGGAATATTTTGAGCTTTTATTCGACCAGCAACCAATGAAATCAGGTGTAGTATCAGAAGCGAAGCGCATTTACAACACAACAAATGAGAGTATTAATGCACTAAAGGTACTGGACGAGCCAGTACATAACTGGGATTCAGTTTTATTATTTCACTTAGAAAAAAAGATTGATGCCAACAGTTTGGTACTTTGGTTTATGGAAAAAAGATCCGACAAAACTTCTACATTTCAAGAGTTTTTGAATTCTTTAGAAAGGCGAGTGTTCGAATTGGAAAACATTCAGATGAGAACAACAAACAGCAAACGGACCACTGGTATATTTGCGTCGACACTGGTATCTTGTCCAGCATGTTCAAGACAGCATGCTCTTTACGCCTGCGAGCAATTCAAGGAAATGGCTGTCGAAGAGCGTCGTAAGTTTGTGCAGAAGTGCAACCTTTGTTTCAACTGTTTGCAACCGAACCATAGAGCGTTATCGTGCAAAAGGTCATCTTGTAGAGAGTGTAATGGGAAGCAAAACACACTTCTTCACTTGTCGACTGCGGAAGGTACACAACAGTTGACTCCAAACAAAGAGGAAGATAGTATGTCGGTTAACAGTTCACAACAAATTTCGTCTTCGATTACGTTGCTGCCTACAGCGATGGTTATGGTTTACGATGCTTCCAACAATTTGCAACCGTGTAGGGTATTATTGGACTCGGGTTCTCAAGGAACCCTTATATCAGAAGCTTGCGCACAACGCCTCCAACTTAAAAGATCTGTTGATAAAACACTATTGTACGGCGTTATCTCAACAAAGGCTAATACCACACGCGGCAAAGTACATATAAGAATTAGTACGCGTCAGAATAAATTAATTAACACCGATGCACTGTGTTTGACAAATTTAACGCAAGATCTGCCTGCACTTGAGGTGGTTCACGAAAAATTGCGGTACTTCGAAAACATAGAATTTTCCGATCGCTATTATAGTAGCCCTGGAAAAATACACATTATTTTAGGAGCTGATGCTTTCAGTGATTGTATTTTACCATAGAAGCTAACACATCCGTCTGGGTCGCCATCAGCTATTAAAACCGTTTTTGGATGGGTGATGCTGGGAAGGTTAACCACACAAAAAGAGAATCGAATTATAGTTGGGCACACTTTAATAGACTTAAGCAACCAAATTCAACGCTTCTGGGAGCTTGAGGATCTACCAACTTCGGGAGTGCTCCTCACTCCTGAAGAACAATTGGCCGAGGACCACTTTAAGCAGAATTTTAGACGGAAAAGCAGCGGACGGTACATTGTTAGACTCCCATTGAAAAACCCTGAAAAGATATTCGGAGAGTCACGTACGGCAGCGCTTAAGAGGCTAGGTACCATGGAACGTCGTTTTTGCAAGGATGAGTACCTTCAAAATGAGTACGAGAAATTCGTGAATGAGTATCTCGAATTGGGGCACATGAAGCCATCCACAAACGAGAACGTATATAACGAACATTTTCTACCCCACCATTCTGTAAGTAAACCCACTAGTACAACTACAAAGCTGCGTGTGGTGTTCAATGCATCCTGTAAGACAGCCGACGGCACCTCCCTCAATGACAATCTATTGGTGGGGCCAATGATTCAACGAGATTTATTTGAAATTATTATTAACTTTCGTAAATATGGCATTGCCTTTTGTGCGGACATAGAAATATGTATCGCCAGATATTGGTACATCCAGACGATCATTGTTTACAGCGCATTTTTTGGAAAAACCAGACGGGCCAAATAATTGAATATGACTTGCAAACGGTTACCTATGGTACTTCAGCTGCACTATTTTTAGCAATCCGAACGTTGCATCAAATTGCTTGCGATAACCAACAAGAGTATCCAAATGCGACTAAAGCCATTGTAAATAATTTTTATGTTCATGATTTTATGGCTTGTGAATCGTCGTTAGATATGGCAAACCAAATTAAAAATGAGCTCGTAAGTGTGTTAGCTCAAGCTGGGTTACGCCTCCGCAAATGGGCGTCAAATTCAAATGCATTTCTGAATAGCATCGATGTGCAAGACCGTGAAATATCGTCAGAAACTATTATCGACACAACACAAACAGTCAAAACTCTGGGTCTGCTTTGGGAACCAATTAGTGACACGTTCAAATACAGCGTTAGTCTATCATCGAATACAGCTGTCATCACAAAGCGCACAGTTTTATCAGACATAGCAAGGGTGTTTGATCCAATAGGTTGGCTTTCCCCCGTCGTCATCTCCATGAAGGTATTCATGCAAAAGCTATGGTTGAGAGGCATTGAGTGGGATGAAGAACTCCCAAAAAATCTTTGTTACGAATGGAAGGAGTATCAGAAAAATATGAACACAATTTAGCAGCTTCGTATCCCAAGGTGGTTAGGGTACAATAATGAAAAAAGAATTGAGTTTCAAGGCTTTTCTGACTCCTCTGAACTAGCATATGCAGCAGCAATTTATTTACGTGTTGAAGGAGAGGATGGTACAGTGAGAGCTAATTTGGTTGCGGCTAAAACAAAGGTAGCGCCAGTAAAGCAAATTACTTTACCGAGACTTGAACTGTGCGCCGCCCATCTCATAACCAAATTGATGACAAAGGTTCGCACGTCTTTGGGTTTTGCTGACATCCCTGTTTATGGATGGACGGATTCGTTAATCGTTTTGGCATGGCTTTCGGACCACCCTCGCCGATGGAAGACATTCATTGCGAACAGAACAGCACAAATTATTGGCATGATCCCCGCGGAACAATGGCATCATGTACAATCGTCGCAAAATCCAGCTGACCTGGCAACAAGAGGAGTTTGTCCGAAGGACATCATCAACAATACATTGTGGTGGAAGGGTCCCCAGCTCCTAACTCAACAAAATATAAACTACGAATCCAACCACACTGGAGCGGAGTTAGAAGAGAAAAGGGAAATATCTTCGTATAGTGTTATATGTACAGAGATCGATATCATTGAACGATACTCAACTTTTACTCAGTTAGTACGAGTGACAGCACTCTTGCTCCGTTTCCCTCAAAGGTGTAAGGCTAAACGGCTAGCACATCCATCAGCAACGCAGTTTTTAACGACTTATGAACTTTTACGTGCGCATAACGTTTTAGTAAGGAAAGCACAAGCATCATCATACCCATCTGAAATAAGAATTCTTCAACAAAATAAATCTTTGCCCACATCACATAAACTGGCATCTCTCGCACCATTCATTGACAATCAAGTCTTGCTAAGGGTAGGTGGAAGGATTGAAAATGCAAATGTGCCTTATGAACAAAAACATCCGGTAATACTTTCTAAAGATCACCACTTAACCAAGCTAATTGTGAGGCATTATCACACGAAGCACCTTCACGCAGGAAATCGTCAACTCCTCTATTTATTGAGCCTACGCTATTGGGTTCAAGGCTGCACCTACGTTGTCAAACAATGCGTTTTCAAATGTGTAACATGTATGCGATATCGAGGCATAACATATAAACAACAAATGGGCAGCATTCCTCATCATCGATTAGATCCAGGTTACGCCTTCATAAATACGGGAGTAGATTTCGCTGGTCCATTACAAGTTAGATCATGGAAAGGACGAGGTTCACGCCTATACAAATGCTGGATAGCACTATTTGTGTGCCTTGTTACAAAGGCTATTCATATTGAGCTTGTGACTGACCTGTCTGCGGCAGCATTCATAGCATCGCTGCGCCGTTTTGTTGCTAGACGTGGAAAACCAATACATATGTATTCCGATAATGGGACTAATTTTGTGGGTGCTAATCAACAATTGCGCGAAATGTATCAGCTGCTAAATGAGTCTTCCACGCAAGATAGCCTCTTAAGAGAATTATCAGAACAACATATTAAATGGCACTTTTCTCCACCATCTGGACCTCACTTTGCTGGCATCTGGGAGGCCGGAGTGAAATCAGTGAAATACCACTTGAAACGCGTATTAGCAGATTCACGTGTTACGTACGAAGAAGCCCTTACGGTGTTATGCCAAATAGAAGGTTGTCTCAACTCTCGCCCACTATGCATTAAGTTTGAGGGCGACATAGACCCTCTGACACCCGCACATTTTTTGCTCCTTCGGTCATCCTCGATCCTACCAGATGAAAATCTGCTGAACTTAAAGGAAAATGGTCTTAACCGCTGGCAGTATTTGCAGCGGGTTGTACAACAGTTCTGGGAAAAAGTGGCCAAGAGAGTATATCACGCAGTTACAAAATCGACCAAAATGGACGCAACGGGTAAATAACATTCAAATCGACGATGTACTCATCATCAAGGATGACTCTCTTCCACCATCACAGTGGTCCATTGGTAGAATCAAACAGATTCATCCGGGAAGCGATGGGCTTGTCCGCGTTGTCACGTTGGAAACGTCAAAGGGAACTCTTAAACGATCTATAGTCAAACTTTGCTCGTTATTTCTAGATATTTGAAAGTGGGCACTTCCAAGAGGGGCCGGAATGCTTAATTTAGTCCCTATGGAGTTTGTCAAAAATGTTCCCAAAAATGCAAACCTGTATTGTAAGTCACACGGGATCTGATGTATTCATATTCACCATAGCTTAAGAAGACAACTGACTTCCGTTTTGGGCTTGTTGTTGATTAATTTTGGTAAGGTGTACACCACATGGTTATCACTCTTTCAAGTTTCACTATATTAATAAAACGTGTATATCAAACATAAAACTTGTTCACTTCATTTATTCATCCAGCGGTTTTCGGTAACAAGTAATTAATTTTACACATTGAAACAAATCCCTTGAGTAGTTTACTGCAATTCGAAGTCCATTTTCATAGGGGAAAACCTGCTGACTGCAGTGCTTGCGTGATTTCATCTGGAGATTTAATCGCAGAATCGATGGTGTCACCTCCTGCCCCGACGTCGTGGACGTACATACTTGTCCGCAGGATATTTGCAGCTATTGGTAACGAAGGCTCCACGTCATCTGCTAGTTGGTGCATTGTCCTTATCGCCAGATATGGTGCACGATTCACACTAAAAGTTACCGTTTTCAGCTCGCAGACGCTGATCGGATCCTTAGGATATTTACGAAAAACGTTCGTTTAGTATCTTGTATGATTGAACTCTACCCATATCTGTCGGTACGTATTCCGATACTACCCTATTGTACTCTGTCTGTAGGGCCGGTGTCTTTGATAAGCGCGTCTCATCCTGGTAGAATTGAGAGCAAACGCCCTAAGCAGATGTTAGGAAAATCCTGTTTAAATAGGGGAGGGCGACTGTATATTTTCCGTCGGAGTTTCTGGTCGTTGCGGCCTTGAAGAGTGCCTCGCAATAGGCATTATCTTCATTAAATGCCCTTTTCTTTGGCATATATTCCAATTCCCAGAACTAAGTTAACTATTTGCTAAGGGCTATCTCATTGAAAAATGATACCCGAGTATTGGTTGGGTGATGTGCGTCCACACGACCGGTTAAAATCCAACCGAAGGTTTCTTGGGCGAGAAGCGTATTTGGAACATTCTTCCGTATATCGGTCAGAATAATTTGGGGATAAATGTAGCCTCCTAGGATGAGGTCAACTGGTTCATTAATGAAGAACCTTTTATCCGCCAGGATTAAGTCAGGGAATGCCTGACGCGTCATTGCGCTTACTTGACAAGTCGGAAGATCCCCTGTAAGACAACTGTGTCAATACGCACTAAGGGGTCTGTGAGGGAACCTAATGGGATGTGACACGACTCTTTAACCTGCGCTGATGGCGTATTATTGATGCCCGAAACTTGGACATGTATGCGTTTCTATTGCAGGTTTATTCTTTTCTTTAGTCATTCTGTTATGAAAGAGCACTCCGAGCCGGAATCAATCAGAGCTCTGGCCGAGAAATTAACTCCGTTATGGTTAATGTTGACCCGTGTCGGTTCTTATAATACCCCCTTAGTTGTATTTGCGTGACAAGGTGACACAGTACTTACATTTTCTTTTCTGGTTGCAGGTTCCAGCCTTTCCCTATCCTGCTGTGAGCTCGAGGGTCTATCATCTGTGGGTTGTTGTTGTTGTGGTAGCGACAAAAACACTCCCCGAAGGTTTTGGGGAGTGTTGTCGAATTAACAGTCCTTGGCCGGATTTGAACCCGGTACGCTCCGGTACTCCCTTGCGGTACTGCCCGACTGTCGTGGTAGCGATTTATGACCAGTGAAACCTTCTAGGTCATGTCACCCTTCCTTCCGTAAGGAAGGATAAGGTGGGTAATGAGAGGCGAGAGGCATCATATCCGTAGATCAACCATCGAGTTGCATGTCATTACCTTTGTGCATATCAGTCGCCTCTTACGACCGGTATGCCTACCTCGGGCATATTCTAAACCCCTAACCCGCAGGGGGCAATCATCTGTGGGTCATTGCTTTTGGCTGAGCTGTTGCCAGGTGGAGTAAGGTGTTGTGCCTTGCGTGACACGAGCTACAGTTAAATGAACTAGTGCATCGTGTCACAGTATGTCCAGCCGACAGGCAATTCAAGCAACAACTGTTGTTCTTGATGAAGGCTATTCTATCTGCAATGGTTAGCCCTCGGAATTTTTTGAAATTCCGTAATTTGTGCTCTCTTCTGCTGCACATTTTACATTATGCTTTTGGGAGGCAGGCTTGGTATACTCCAAGTTTCGCAGGCGTTTCCCTTGTGCTGTTTTGACTCTTGGGTGCCTTAAATGATTTGCTACCCCTGAGGTCCGAAACAGTTTCCAACGTTTGGAAACGGTTCGAAAGGAATTTGTCCATGTCTTCCCATTTTGGTATCTCTGTTTTGTTCTCTATGGTTTGTTCTCATAAAACCAGAGTACATCCGGGAAGTTTTGTAGAACATAGATATGTGATAATTGCATCCCAGTTGGATATGTCAATTTGAAATGCCGAAATGCAACTATTTATGTCGCGTTGAAGCTTTTTGATTGCTGTTCCGCATTCTTGTTCGACTGACGTCAAACTAAACAGCAATTTCAATGCGTATTAACAAGGATATGCTTATTCTCAGACCTGTCGCTTAAATTTTCCGCACAATTTCCTTCGCTTCCCCTTGTGTTTTCTGGTTGAGGTGATATAGTTTTTCAACCGGGGTAAGGTGTTTATTTAATATGTCTATGGCCGTGAACATGTCCCTAAAGGTTGGCCAGGATACATCGGTGTCACAAGGTGGAAGTCGAATGTTTTGTTAATGGCTGGAGGTTTCCGAGACTTTAGCTGTTGGTGTTGCTTGCACTGTTAGCTTTTCAATTTCAGCATTAATGGTGAGCTCAGAATACTTTAATAGGCAGCTTTTGTCTTCTTCCACAATGACTTTAGCTTCTCTTGCTGAATGGCAAGGGTTTGCTTATCTTGGTCTTGAGGGCTGAAGCCTTGATCAAACTCTACTATGCAATCTTAGAGTCGAATATATGTCTCCATTTTTTTAATGATTTTAAAAATTTTGATTTTTTACAGTGAAACAATAGCCGCCTGTAATGACTAGGAGATATAAAATGCTTTGAATATAAACGCAGTTACCGAAAAGTGACACAGATAGAAATACTTCTGAAGATTTATTGTATCGTGCAATGGTATGTGTGACACAGATAGAAATCTGGAAAGGGATTTAATGTCTCTTTTATCAAGGTGAACACAATTAATACAGTGTAAATATTTTTACGTGGATTATTTATTAAAAATGATTTATTAGTTAACAAAGTATCCTAGGAAGAGGAAGAGAGATGGCGCGAATGTTTGCGAATACAAGGCAAAAAGGAGATATCAATAATAACACCGACCCTTCGAGAACCCGAAGAGCGAACAACCAAGAAAGTTCTCGGTGCATAGGGAAGCACCCTGTTGGACTATATAAGGCAGTGACAAAGCAATGCTGGTTGATCAGTTTATTTTCAAGTGTTGTACCAAACTCTTATATGTTGGATTGCGTTTATTACTAGTAAATAAAACTAGTTATTAGTTGCAATATATGTGCGTGTGTTTATTTGACTTTATAGTGATCGAACCCAGGATTGATAATCAAGGAATCATCGAATTCGTCACAATATATCGTTTGAACTAAGTGAATTGATGACCACTAGCCGCCCCACGCAAGTGATAATTTTGTAGTGGCACGTATTATATACGGTTTACGACAGTTTTTAAGTGAGTGAATATTGTGGTAGTTACGTGAAAATGCATCAACCAAGTGGAAGTGTAAATGGTTGTTGAAAACAACCACAGAAAACAATAGAAATTAATATTAGAAGGAATAGAGACTCTACAGTGCTGTGGTAATGTGTAAAAAAAATTAAAAAAACAAAAGACGTTGAGCCACTGCCTGTCTGCCTTGAGCTGTGTCGAGGAGCCCTTACCACTGGAGGGGGGAACTTCTCGATAGCCAAAAGGCGCTAAGTGTGTTTTTAAAACACAAAGAACTTCCACTTGATCTGATCTACAAAGCTATATCACACTTTCACTCGCGGTACTTACCTTGATTATACTTTAATAGAGACTAATGTGATGATTGATGTGTTAGCGGAGGATGTGATATGAATGGACTGTATGATGTGATTGTATGGTAATATGATGCGATTTGTGTGTGATGTGATGCGATTTGTGTGTGATGTGATGCGATGTTAGTGGCTGTCTTTGTCCGTTTGTTGCCGTCACTCGCTGCTATGCTTTTAGCTATGTTGTGTATTTGTTGATTGTTGATTGTTGTTGGATGTGTCTCGCTATATTTACTTGTTGATTTCCTTGAAAGTTAATAAATATTGGCGCTGGTTTATGATAATTTTATTATGTTTTTTTTTGTTTGGCTGGTATTCGCAATTGTTGTGTTTTCCTGGCGCGAATAAACCAAATGTTACAGCGGCTTCTCACTTGGTATGTCGTTAGTGCAGATATAAGAATAATGATTAGCAATAATTAGTAAATTCAAAGTTATGAAGATTCAAAGTTATTGAAATTATTTAAATGGTATGGAAGTTAAATGAAATTGGGTGCATAGGAACAAGACTTACCTTTGGTAACTTGGCTGCTGGCGGGTTCTTCGACGTTCGAAAAAGAAGTGAAGTGCAAATTAATAAATCAGTTCGTAGCGAGCGCGAAATCCTAGCTCTAGCTATTATCAGGCGGGGTAAACGGTTATCGGTTCTACCCGAGATAAATTATAAGAACAGCTCGGAGTATTAGGGTGTGCCCTAATATTTAGGCCGGTGGCCTAAACAGTTAGGGCTTAAGGGTTCGCCTTCCTTGAAAAATATATCCCTATTATCTTCAATAATTTTCTCTAGTTCTTCCTGTTCTTTGTTCTTGTCAGTCCTTATAAGTTTGTTTACTACTTCTGACCCGTTGTCGTTTTCTTGGCTTTCTAATATGTGAATGTTTTCGTACTTGTATGGACAAGCACCTAAGAAACTTATTTTATTTTTATTTATTACGAGGTAATTTTCTTCTAAATTAATTACTATATTACCTATAAGTCACTGGAATTTTTAGGGTTTATAAAGGGTGTTTTTTTTAGGGGTATAGAACTTCGAATTGAAATAAAACACAAGAAAATCGTTTTAAGGTCCATCAATTTAGCTTTATTGGAAGGATAATTTTATGCCATTAATGTTTAAATATGATTTCGGGCATGTGGCCGCCGCGGCTGGCTCGAATAAAGCCAATTCTACAGGTCCAATTTTCAACCACTTTTTCGAGCATATGGGGCCGTATGTCGGCAATAACGCCACGAATGTTGGCTTCCAATTCCCCTAACGTTTCTGGTTTGTTGGTGTAGACGAGCGACTTCACATATCCCCAAAGAAAATAATCCAATGGTGTCAAATCACACGACCTTGGTGGCCAATTGACAGGTCCATTCCGCGAAATTATGCGCTCATCGAATGTTTCCTTCAATAAATCGATTGTGACGTGCGCTGTGTGGCATGTAGCGCCGTCTTGTTGGAACCACAACTCATCCACATTCATGCCATCCAATTCGGGAACAAAATAGTCGGTTATCATGGCTCTATACCGGTCTCCATTAACGGTAGCTGCCTCTCCAGCATTATTGCGGAAGAAGTATGGCCCAATGACTCCACCAGCCCATAGAGCACACCAAACAGTCAGTTTTTGTGGATGTAATGGCGTTTCAAGGGTCTCATGTGGATCCTCTTCACTCCAAATGCGGCAATTTTGCTTGTTGACGTAGCCATTCAACCAAAAATGAGCCTCATCACTGAACAAAATTTTGCGATGAAAATCAGCATCGAAATCAATCTCATTTTCGGCCCATACACCAAAATCACGACGCATTGCATGGTCTCGCGGCTTTAATTCTTGCACAAGCTGGATCTTGTAAGGTCGCACGCCAAGATCTTTGCGCAAAATCTTCCATAAAGTTGATGGACAAAGCTCCAATTGCTGTGCACGGTGGCGAATCGATTCATTCGGGGACGGAGCTCACGGTAAACTTCGCGAACTGAACCATTATTTTCGAAATAAATTTGCACGATTTGCAAGCGTTGTTCTTTTGTCAACCTGTTCATGATGAAATGGCAAACCAAACTGAACATAAATGACATTAGAGTTGCCAGATTTGACCACAAAATGCCAGTTTTATCTCTATTCGAAAAACAAACCTGTAAAAAAAACACCCTGTATGTGGTGATTTTCCAAGCCATTAAGTTTGGGTTGTCAAACTCTTTGGGTATTTCAGAGATAACCTCGTACTCTGTATGGCCTTGTCCATTCAATGAGTTAAATGTTATTTGTATGTCTAGTTCCATCCTTTTGTAGTTCGGGAGTCCGTCTTTGTCTAGGAGTGTTGTTGAAGATCCTGCATCGATTAAACATTTAATTTGTGTTTGCCTACACGTAACTCCACTAACGGAATATTTTCCTGCTCGTAGCCGACTTCCTGTTATTTTGATTCTATATGCTCTTGTAAAAGATTTACTTCCCTCGGGTCGTGCCGACGGGATTCTTTGCTCCTATATTTTCAAATTTTTAAACTGGTTTCAAGAATCCTGTAAGGTATGATATCCCTAAGTGTCTTTATGTTCCTGCTATATATTATACTTGCTAAATGTGCGTTAATATTGTTGAGGAATGTTTTAGGGATCATTGATTCATTAACGGACAGACAAAATTCCGTCGGCCTATGATCATATTGTTCGAGTTTAGTATTTAAACTATCTTGTATGTTCTTAAGATAACTATAATAATAACTTACATTACTATTCTTTGCGCTGATAGCTCGGAAGTAAATTTGGTGGTATGCGTCTCGTATCCCAAAACGGTTCGTAAGTTCTCTTTTAATGGTTTCCCACGTTGGTTGACTGCCTAGTCCTCTCACTCCATTTAATGCTTCCCCTTGTAGTTTATTTATGACGTACCCCTAAAATACATATTCCTGCATCGGTGTATTTTCGAAAGCTCCGCCACAGACGTAGTGATATTGTTGGTTGAATTGTTGGCCTCTTCCCTGATGATTTTTTGTTCAGTTGATTTATGTTGGTGATTCACAATTTTTAGCTCAAGGATATTTTTTCGAGTCCTTTATTTTATTGGTAGCTAATTCTTTACAATTTTTCTTTTTTTGTTCACGTACTACGACATAAGCATATTTTGAAAGATTATTTTTTGATCACGTAGGTTCCGCGACCGTTGACTGCGCCATATCAGAGTTGGCCTTACTATGATTAAAAAAAATTTAAATAACACTCAAAATTTAAATTCTTCAGAACTGACTCACTTAAAAACTAACAGCAATATTTATATCCTATATTTGCTTACTCAACTAATTCTACATTAATTATGTTTACACATGTATTGCTTAACCATTGAATTCCCAATTTTAATATTTGCGAATTCATTGCTTCAGTTACGTCTTGTATTATTTTTTTATTCAGTTATTTCGTAATTGAAGAATTAGTTTTTGTTTATTTATTAAAGCGACTTTATTTTGTCCAGTTTATTGTTGGAGTGTAGGTTGACGGTGAAGTTGACGTAACTCGCGCATCTCACCAGCGCGTATTCCCGCGCAAAAGTCAGCGCACAAAACCACCACCAAATCACCTTCAGCACAACACGGCGGCGACCGACGAAAGTTCGCCCGATAAGCTTTTATTTTAGTTAATTAGTTTGTTTTTCGTTCATTATTTTTACCTATTTTTTAAACTTAATTGTTTTTTTGTCGAAACATTTTTTATGCCACAAGTTATAAAGTATAAGTTTCAGCTTTATTCGCCAACTTTTTTATTTTTATTAATTTGCATAAGTTTTTTTTGGATTTCCCTCAGATGTTTTCTTTTTACACTTGGCGTCTGCCCATTTATTTCAATAATTAGTTGGGTTTTGCCTAATTTTATTTGAAATACCAAAAAAAAATTTACTTTTTTGTCTTGCCGAGATATACCCAACATTAGAAAGCCCCTGGCAACAGGATCACGTGGCACAGCTGCGGCAGCTTAATGCCTCTGCAAGTTAAACCTTTTACTAATTAGAGGCGAGTCAACTTTCCCGGGCTTTCTTTGCGTGCACATTTTAAATTAATTTGGCTTAGATTTTTATATTTTTTTGTATTAATTAGATGTGTATACGCATGCAGGTTTTTATACCGGACCTAAAAAGTCTATGCGGTGACAATAATCGGTCAAACTGAAACTCGTATATACATTAGTACAAAAGTAGGATTGGAGAATTCCAAGTTTGTCTCTTCTTTTCTTTCCAGATCCCCCTTCTCTTTAGCCGTGGTACCATAGTCTGCAGATGAGCGAGGTGAGTTCATAGAGAAGGTAACATTGCAAACCTGTCCTTTTTTTTTCATTTGTTTATTTCCATATTAAACATACATACTTATACTCGTACATACTTATCATTATTACTTAGTTTGGTTGTGCAAAAGTAAATTTAGAATAGCAAAGTTAAAAGGGTTCATAATTGGGAGTTTTGCTTTTTTTGCTTCATTACTTTTAGTTATTGTTTTGAATTTTATTTCCTTTTTCAAATTTGGTACCAGGTAGAATTTATAAGTAGCGTTTAGTAGCCATAAAAATAAGAGTTAGTGTATAAGCCTAGATACTTAAGGTTGGAATTTTTGTAATGAAAGAGCATGGTAAAAATTGTGGTTTCTTTAGATTTTTTTGGCTGAGGAATATCAATAGAACAAAAATGCAGGTCAGGTGGCAAGAACCGTGCCTCAACGCCGCCGAGCCTCAGCCGGGCTACCAACATGCCAACCCGCCACCCTTCCCGCCCCGGTAGCCAAACATTTCATTTTCGCATATAAATATTCTATCTTTATTTAGCTTTTATTTTTCCTAATTTTTTCTTGCTTTGATTTAGTTGCTTCATTATTGATTTTTCATACTCGTCTATCTTAAATCCTATTTTTATCTATCTGTGTTCTTTTAAACTAATTTAGTTCTTCTCGGACCGGTTAGGGTTACGAGGGCAGCAGCACTTTAAAGGCGGTGGAGTGATTTGTGCCTGAGTAACTAAATATTTATTTGTTATACGGGGGGAGGGGTAGTGTTAGTCCGACTTCAAAGTTCCCTTTCTTTGACCTCAGCGTCTAGGTAAGGTGGTATTCGAAGCACTTTATATACATCCCACACATGTGAGGTTTATAGACACTGGCGGTAGTTTTGAGGATTGAATTGAATAACCAAGTGGGGGGGGAATTGAATTGAATAACTAAGTGGGGCTGGAGTGAGTGCTTTGACCACTGCTGTGCCAGGTGAAGTTATTCAATGGGGGACTAGCTGATATGACTTTGGACACGAACTGTACAAACTATGCAACACCGAACTAGATGGTATTTCCTTCGCGAGGTAAACACCAATCAGAGTAGCTACTAATTTAAATGTGTACACTCTTTCCTTTTTTGAATCAATTTTTTTTTGGTTGCTTACATTCAGCATCTAAAACCATTAGCTAATTTAAAATTCTTATAAACCAAATTTTTTAAATTTTTTTATATTAATTATGGGTGCTTAGATTTAGAATCAATATTGAATTCATCGCTTATAACTCAGGACATAATATTAGATTTTTGAATTTCATTCTTTGTCCTTTTATTCACACACATATACCATATATAAATAAAAAAAATAAAAATATATGGCGCGATATACAACAGGCATATCATCATAAGCCTCATAAGCTTCTCTTCCAATTTGCGGTAAGCCGATATGAATTTTCCCTACAAATTGGTGGGACCTGCAGTTTTTTTACCGACTCAGAACGGCATCTACAAAGGAGATGCATTTTTGCTGAGAAGCCTTCCATGGCAGAAATACACTCGGAGAGTTTGCCAGACCATTGCCAAGGGGCGACCCCATTTTAAAAAAACTTTTTCAACCCACTTTTAATGTTACCTGTACCAGGGCTCGAACCTTGGATCTTCGGTGTGGTAGGCCGGCAACACTACCGCCACACCACGGCTGCCGCACACATATACACCCTCATGTATATTTCCTTGAACACCTATATTTAAATTGTTTATCAATGTATATATCTTTTATTCATTATACACTGAATTTCTTATTATTTTTACTACACGTTTGTTTTTGCATTTCTTTTTACGATTTAATCGCGGATCTTTAGTTGAACTTTCGTTTTCATATATATTTTCATTGACTTTTTTGTAATTTCCGAAACCGCAGTTTGGTATGGATTATTTTGTGTTTTATATAAAAATTTGTTTGTTGCTAAATATTTTCCGCTTTACCGCTTGGTACATGGATAAGCAACCAGGTGCGGAAGAGGAATTAAGAAGACCAGGGTTGGGGATTTTGGATAGGAATAAGCCAGTCACTCGGAGTATCTCTAGGGCATTCGAGAACCAAGTTGCGGGATCTATATTCACGCAGATAGACACCGGTATAAGAGACCAGTCGACTTCCTACCACAGACTTCTTGACACGTTTGTTATGATAGGATTTTTGGTTACCCTGTGGCACTCGAAAGGAGGTCAGAGCTTCTTGTAAACAATAGAACATTCGAGGACAACGCGAACGGTTCACTTAGTTTTTCTTGGAAAGCTGTCAATGCTGGAGATTTTCGAGCCAGCAGAAAATATGCAGCCGGAAGGAGCGTTTGCAGGCGCTATACCACGGAGGCCAACCGGCAGTTCAGCACAGGAGAGAAGACTAGCCACAAGACAGTCAGCGGATCGCATGGATAATCTAAACGCGATTATGGAAACCATCTCCCAACAAAACCAGATCGTGCTAGAGGCTGCTAGTCGACGTATCGCAGTTAAGCAACCGGCTAGGCGGCGTGGAGGCATCTATGCGCGTTCCAACAACGCCACATCCTCCAGCATCTACACCAACACCAGGGCGTATAGATGATTGGGCATATCGGGATACTGGTAACTATGGGGAACAACGGGAAGAGAGAGCTAGGGACCGTAATGGCAGAAAGAGGGTTGATCTGCATAAGTGGAACCTCTAGTTCAATGGGTCGCCGAAGGGAATGACGGTCGAGAGCTTTGTGCTTAGGGTGGAAAGGATGAGAGTGCAGTACCAGTTGAGTTACTAGCAAATCCTTGCAGATTTTCACTGGCAGGTCTTGGAAAATAACGTAGATGACCCAATCTTCGATTACTTCCACCTTAAAACTGAGCTTTTGACTCAATTTCAATCGGCGGACTCGGACTGTGAGGTGATCCGCGAGACCATGGAACGGAAGCAACTCCTGCAAGAGAGTTTCGACGAGTTTTATGCCGACATCCATGATCTCACTTTCTGCCTGAGAACGAGGATTTCAGAGCCAGAACTGGTTAATATTATAAATGGAAACCTCAAGCCGTTCTTAGCGAATTTAACTTTTGTCACTAAGCTGACGACCCTGGCTGAGTTGAAGCATGAGCACAAGCGTGCAGAGAAACTCATGAAGGAGAATAGGGCCCGATTTAAAGGAGTAAGCGAGTTAGAAAGAATGTCCACCATTGGAGCAGATTGCGAAGTGGAAGCTATCAGTAGGGATTCTCCTGGGCTCAGTAAGAACAAGTCGTACACCCCTTGTTATACGTCAAATCCCGAGCCTCCCTCGTACAGTCCTTCTTGCCATCGTAATCCTAATGTGTGGGATTCGTCAAGTAACCAATGTAAAAGTGTTGGCGCTGTCCCGAAGCAAGCGTTTTGTTCATTTCCATTCTACCTCATGTTGTGCTTTGCTTGTGGAATACCGGTGGACTATTATGTCAGAAGTCCGGCCGAAGCAGCAAAGGATAGTGCATGTATACATATACCTATAGGTCTGGAATTCGCGGATATCACTAGTGATTATAGGAACCAAGAACAGACTGTGCCTCGATGCTCGCAAGGTCAATTAACGCACCATAAAAGATGTTTACCCTCTCCATCACATCGAGGGTATCTTGAACCGTCTACAAAACAAGTGCTATATATCTGCAATCGATTTAAAAGACGCGTTTTGGCAGATCTCAGTAGAGAAGTAGTCAATTTTACGGTCATGCGTTTTGGCCTGTGCAACGGGTTTTATGGACAAGGTCATATCCGCTTGACTTCGAGAATCTGGTTTTGTGTTTTTAGACGATTTTCTTGTTTGTTCAGAAGATTTCTCGTCCCATTTGGATTTATTATCTATTGTAGCTAAACGTCTCCTTGATGCCGAATTGACGATAAGCGTTGAAAAGAGTAAGTTTTGTTTTAAGGAGGTTCGCTTTCTCGGATAAGTGGTCGGTGATGGGTGCATCCGTACAGTTGACAGCAAAATTTCAGCGATGTGGGACTTTACCGAACCACGAACTTCTAAGCAGATCAGAAGATTCCTCGGCATGACAGGATGGTATAGACGATTTATACAACATAAAGAAGTTTACGGTGACAGAAGAGGAGAGGAAATTGTTCGAAACTTTGAAGCAAAGCCTGATATCGGCACCAGTACCGACACATCTTGACTTCAACAGACGCTTTTACATACAGTGTGACGCATAAACTGACGGAGTAGGTGGCGTTCTGTTCCAACTAGACGACGATAACAAGGAACGACCAATTGCGTATGTGTCAGCCAAACTCAATGAAGCGAAACGCAATTACAGAATAACAGAACTGAAGTGTTACGCAGCTGTCATAACCGTAGGGTCTACCTTTTACAGTGATTACGGATCATGCGAAGAACCAGAAATATTTGTCAGGCCGACTTGTACGATGGCGCCTAAAGCATATAATTTTAATATAGGACATCGTAAGGGGGCCCAAGACGTAGTGCCTGATGCTCTCTCGTGAATGGAAATAGACGGAATCGATACTAGTGATACTAGACCTAGCTCGCTACATTTTAAATCGCCCGAGTACATGGAGTTGAAGAAGACAGTGACAGAGAACAAGGACAAATTACCCGAACTGTGTGTGTCAGACGGATACGTGTACAGACGGACACAATTTAACAGAGGAGACGAAGTACAGGAAAACAATGTCTTGAAACTCTGGGTTCCGACAGGGCTGCGGAGGAGTGTAGTGGAATCATCACACACCTCACCTTCGGCTGGATATGACGGAATTCCCATGACCCTATCACGTATCCGAGACAGATTGCGATGTATGCAAAGGCAAGAAGACACAAAACGCCTTTCATAAGCCAACTATGGGTAAGTAGCACCTCACTGAACGCCCTTTTCAACATTTGTTCATCAATTTTATTGGTCCATATTTTTTTATGTGTTTGTATGTCTCGGCCATTTTAAAAAATGTGTGTTCCTTAAGCCTATAAGAAAAGCCACTTCTGCTGAAGTAGTAACATTTTTAGAGAGAGACGTATTCCATGTATTCGGATCGCCCGAATATGTTCATTAAGACCACAGAAAGCAGTTCACTTCGGAAATGTAATGCTGTGGGGAGGGTTAATTGTTCCGTGCTACAAATTATTCGGTCGTATATCAAAGGAAATCAAAGAAATCGGGATAAATATGTGAGCGACGCAGCGTTCGAACTTCGAATCGTCATACACACGGCAATAAATACATCACCGTACACAGCTGTGTCTGGAATGCCGATGATGCAACACGGTGCATCCTATGAATTAAGCTGGAAGTTGAGTGCGTTGAAGTAAGTGCAACAGGGATTCGGTAGAGTATAAAAGGGGGAGCCACCCTGTTGCTGAGATTACAATTAACAAGTCAGAGGGTCGATCGGAAGCCATATCCTTACGCGAGTGAAGTGAAAAATAAAGTTTTGTTATAAATTGTGTTACCGATTCCGAACGGCGAAGCGGTAAAGTGAAGTGCCGTGAGTAAATGGGACAAAATAAACTTGCCACCAACTAATGAACTTGACAAGCGAACACCATTGGCGGTGTGCGTCACCCAACGACCACATCAATTCATCACACCAACTCAAACGGTTAACCCAAGGGCCAATCAAATTTACATAGAACACAAAGAACACAGGAATACAGGTGGAACCTCAACCGCTTCACATCTACACCACACACATAATAGGAATCATGCACCTATCACGCCAACACAGGCAGGAAGAACGCCAGGTAGCAACCACATCCACTCATCACACCTTCGCAGAACACACACACGATCACACAACCAACACCACACATACTACATCAAAAGACCGCAGGAATACAGGTGGCACCCCAAACAACTGCTTCGAAGATTCAGATATCACGCTAACACATTTAGCATACACCTATAAAATCCACAACAACACGTCGCAAAAACCACACCAAAAACACCAGCAGCACCAGGTAACACCGTAAGCCACATTATACGACGACAACACACTGTCCACATACAACGTCCACCATCACCAACAACAACACTAAACACACAGTAACACAAAAATACCCAGTAAGATAAATATATACACAGTAAAGAAAGGATCCACCACTTGCAACGCCCATCACACAACTTTTCAGGAGGAGTTGCAAGTCTACGGTGATAGGTTGCACACTTTTGTCTTGCCGAGCTATACCCAACAGTAGAAAGCCCTTGGCACCAGGATCACGTGGTACAGCTGCTGCAGCTTAATGCGTTTGCAAGTTAAACCTTTTACTAAGTAGAGGCGAGTGAACTTCCCAGGTTTTCTTTGCGTGCACAATTGAAATTAATTTGGTTTAGATTTTTATATATTAATGTTTTGCACACTACACTTTTAATTTTTGTCCACAATTTGTTTGTATTAATTAGGTGTGTATACGCACGCATGTTTTGATACCGGAACTAAGTAGTCTTTACGGTGATAATAATCGGTCAACCTGAGGAATGCATATATACATTAGTACAAAAGTAGGATAGGAGAATTCCACGTTTGTCTCTTCTTTTATTTCCAGAGCCCCCTCCTCTTCAGCCGTGGTACCATAGTTTGCAGATGAGCGTGGTGAGTTCATAGAGAAGGTAACATTGCAAACCTGTTCTTTTTTTCTCATTTGTTTATTTCCATACATACGTATACTCGTACATACTTATCATTATTGCTTAGTTTGGTTGAGCAAAATTAAATTTAGAATAGCTAAGTTAAAAGGGTATATAATTGGGAGTTTTGCTTTTTTTACTTCATAACCTTTAGTTATTGATTTGAATTTTTATTTCCTTTTTCAAGTTTGGTGCCGCGTATACATATCGCCTGCCATTTGGTATTTTAGTTTCATTTATTATAATCTCTAATGTGACCAATCGGTAGTTTTGATAAAATGCTTTCAAAATTGGCGTTGGTTACGTACATGTCTCACCTGAGTGCCGCCAAACCTCCCTTCGCCTGGTTTAATGGTTACCCATTTCATGTAAGGTAGGTACAAGAGAATACTTAAGCATAATATCTTCTTCTTTCTTTAAATGGTCATCTAACCGCCTGGGCGATTTTGACCGTCCAACATAGCTCGCCAGTCGTTTCTTCGTTGCTCCAACTGGCGCCAATTGGAAACACCGCGGGATCGCGAATCGGTCTCCACTTGGTCCTTCCATCGGAGTGGTGGTCTCCCTCTTCCTCTGCTTCCACCGGCGGGTGCCGATAAGAATACCTTCTGGGCTGGAGCATCTTCGCTCATTCGTACTACGTGGCCTAGCCAGCGAAGCCGCTGTGTTTTAATTCGCTGAACTATGTTGGCGTCTGCGTAAAGTTCATACAGATCATCATTAAATCTTCTTCGGTACTCGCCGTCGCCAACGCGTAGAGGTCCACAAATCTTTCGAAGAACCTTTCTCTCGAATACTCCCAAAGCCGCCTCATCAGATGTCGTTAGTGTCCACGCTTCTGCACCATAATATCACCGTTGGTAAAATACATACAGTCTGCCACTCACTGGCTCTTAAACTAACAGACAGACGGACGAATGTCAGGACAAGGGAAATCTACTCGGTAAACGGAGTGAAAGTGGAGTTCAAGGTTGTTCATGCCTCATGAACAAGATGGCTGGAATGACTCCACCTGACATCGACAGTCTTCTCCCGATTTCCTTTTGCTTCTATTTGTAGTAACCTTATTTCCAACCCATATGTATTTATTTCCACTCTAGGCATGAAAATATATATATTTAAATTTTTGTGACTGTGGGTCGAGGAAGGTGGCAAGAACCGCGCCTCAACGCCGACGAGCCTCAGCCGGGCTAACACCGACCCGCCACCCTTCTCGCCCCGGATCAAACAGTTACATTGCAACATATAATAAAATTGTAACAGGTCGATATCTACATCAAGAGCTTTTAGAAATTTTGTCTGTCTGCATTGAACACGTGATGCAAGTCCCGTCTATGTTAAAATTTAAGGTATTCTTTAATTCGATATCTAGACCGGTTTCGGAGTGACTCAAAATGTGTTTAGTACATTATGGGTATCAAACGAAAGGTGTAATAAGCGAGGTCCAATAAGCCTTGTGATTAAGTCCCATATCTCAACTGGTTTCGGAAAAACAATGATTAAGACCGAACACAGTCTATCATAAGTTCTGAAACGCAGCGAAGAGGTAGTAGACTTATATTTATCTAGCAACGTTTCATTACTTTCTCCCCAATTGCAGTATTCCAATGACTTGTGGAGCTTTTTTGCGGGTCTGTAGCTTTGTGGTTATTGTCTTTTACCTATTTAGATATATGTAAAATGGATTCGATATTTAAGGAGGGGGCGCTAAAAATGTATTGTGGGCCGGGTGCAAGCTCACTACGTCACTGCCAATAGGCGATCTCTTATTCAATTAAATTTATTTGCAGGATACACATGTTTACACATCAAACTCTACGAGTACTTGGTACTCACGGGTTTTTTTATTTCTGTAAATAGTTATTAGTGGCATAGAACCAAAAATCATAGTAGTTTTCGGCAGAATATCCTTATGAATGAGCGGTCTTCGGTCGCGAATTAAAAAAAAAAATAGCCCTAACCAAATACCCCTAGATAAAATTTAAAAATTTAATTTCCTCTTTCAGCTTTTGATACTGAGGTGTGAACGCATTTTGCAACCTTGTTTGGCAATCTTCGATAAAAATTAGCCAGGGGACCTTGCAGCGCCTAGCCAGGATTTTGAGGAGGGGAGAAAATGTTCATCGATAACTGAAATTTGGGACAATGGCTAGCGGCTTCAACTGTGCCCATTCGTTCATATGTGCATATGTTTTTCTTGCCGTAAAATATTTCTTGTCTACTCGTTTATTTCATGAGGTATTCATGATTTATTAAAATTTAAAAAATATGATTTAAGTAATTAGTGTGTATTCCTTCTTTTTTTTTTATGAAAGTTTATAATGTATAATATCTTCGTTGTTATATACCTCAGGTTTTACACATTGAACATATCTAAAGGGTGTTTTTTAGGGGTATAGAACTTTGAATTGAAATAAAACACAAGAAAATCATCTTAAGGTCCATCAATTTTGCTTTATTGGAAGGATAATTTTATGCCATTAATGTTTAAATATGATTTCGGGCATGTGGCCGCCGCGGCTGGCTCGAATAAAGCCAATTCTACAGGTCCAATTTTCAACCACTTTTTCGAGCATATGGGGCCGTATGTCGGCAATAACGCCACGAATGTTGGCTTCCAATTCCCCTAACGTTTCTGGTTTGTTGGTGTAGACGAGCGACTTCACATATCCCCAAAGAAAATAATCCAATGGTGTCAAATCACACGACCTTGGTGGCCAATTGACAGGTCCATTCCGCGAAATTATGCGCTCATCGAATGTTTCCTTCAATAAATCGATTGTGACGTGCGCTGTGTGGCATGTAGCGCCGTCTTGTTGGAACCACAACTCATCCACATTCATGCCATCCAATTCGGGAACAAAATAGTCGGTTATCATGGCTCTATACCGGTCTCCATTAACGGTAGCTGCCTCTCCAGCATTATTGCGGAAGAAGTATGGCCCAATGACTCCACCAGCCCATAGAGCACACCAAACAGTCAGTTTTTGTGGATGTAATGGCGTTTCAAGGGTCTCATGTGGATTCTCTTCACTCCAAATGCGGAAATTTTGCTTGTTGACGTAGCCATTCAACCAAAAATGAGCCTCATCACTGAACAAAATTTTGCGATGAAAATCAGCATCGAAATCAATCTCATTTTCGGCCCATACACCAAAATCACGACGCATTGCATGGTCTCGCGGCTTTAATTCTTGCACAAGCTTGATCTTGTAAGGTCGCAAGCCAAGATCTTTGCGCAAAATCTTCCATAAAGTTGATGGACAAAGCTTCAATTGCTGTGCACGGTGGCGAATCGATTCATTCGGGTCCTCTTCAACACTTTGCTCTACAGCGGCAATTGTTTCTTCGGTGCACACTGTTCGACGTCTCTGCGGATGCGTATTATCACATAGAGTAAACGTAGTGCGAAAACGATCCATGGTTAACCGAATTAATTGCTCTGATGGACGATTATGTCGACCATAAAATGGACGGAGCTCACGGTAAACTTCGCGAACTGAACCATTATTTTCGAAATAAATTTGCACGATTTGCAAGCGTTGTTCTTTTGTCAACCTGTTCATGTGAAATGGCAAACCAAACTGAACATAAATGACATTAGAGTTGCCAGATTTGACCACAAAATGCCAGTTTTATCTCTATTCGAAAAACAAACCTGTAAAAAAAACACCCTGTACATGTTTTTACGCGTTCAAATGTTTATGTACAAGTCAACAAAATATTATTTATGAAGCGAGTTTTAATCTTTTTTGCTTAACATAAATTTGTTTAATTACTTCTTGTGCTGAAATGGGCACATATTTATGTTGCACCAACGTCGTTAAACCATTTTACCCCACCTTAATTGTATAAAAAGAAGGGATAAATACGATAGGATATTCAACAACTGTAAAGCTAATATCAATATTTTAATTACTTGCTCCAGCATAAACCCCAACTGGAATGGCAGCCTAGAAGTCCAACGAAGAATCGATTTTGCAAACAAGTGCTACTGAGTAGGCAATTAAAAGGCACAAGTAGGCACTCTTTAAGTCACGTTTACCCGTACTCGTCCTACTTTATGGTGCAGAACCTTGGCGACCGACAACATCTGATGAGGCGGCTCTAGCAGTATTCGAGAGATAGTTGTTTGAAAGATTTACAGACCCTTACGCGTTGGCGATGGCGAATGACGAAGATTTAACGACGAGCTGTATGAGCTATGTGCAGAAACCTACATAGTCCAACGAATTAAAACCCAGCGGATTTGTTGGCTAGGCCATGTTGTCTGAAGCAATGAAGATGCTCCGGACCAGAAAGTATTATTTTCGGCACCCGCCGGTGGTCGCAGAGGAAGAGAGAGACCAACACTTTTATGGAAGGACCAAGTGGAGCCTGTTTTGCGATTCTGTGGTGTGGCCATTTGGCACCATTTGCAGAAAGAAGAAACGACTGGCGAGCAATATTGGACGGCCAAAATCGTTGAGACGGTTAAGAGCTATTTAAAGCAGAAGAAGAGTTGAAAAGGTGCATACTGCTGTTGAAGTGGAAACGGAGAGAGTTGAAAAAACTTGCAGCAATTTGTATGAGTTATATTTTGGTTTTTAAAACGTGTTTGTAAAATTCAACAAGCTTAAATAAATTTGTGGCATTTTCTTCTCTGTGGTTTGTTGCAAACTCGAAGCGAAACCTGTGAAGACCGTTTTATGTTGAGTGAATCGAGTATCTATTTCCAATATTATATGATCAATAAACGGATAGAAAAGAGAAATCTTCAAATAAACATCTGGGTTACATGCTTCCATATCCATGTCGTCTGCATTTTTTGACAAGTTCTGAACAATTTTTCAAAGTAATGTTCGTCGGAACGCCACTTAGTCTTTTGCGAAATCCACTACAAGCGCTAAATCAATCTCTATTTCTTGGAGTTTATTACACAAAGGCAGAACGCACCGTCTTTGAATAAGGGATTTTAAGTTTTGAGTTAACAAAATTGCCAAAAGACTGCATTTTTTTTTTTTAAATTGTTTTTAATGTTGACCTAGGAATTTCATAATATCAATAGAGAAAATGTTGAAATTTTTAAAATTTTTCCTCTTTCCCATAACAAAACTGACATCATAAATTTATCAATAAATTACCATGATTGGCGCTATTTTTTGCCAACTTCACCCTCGCATTTCATTTTAAATACTTAAATTTAATAATAAAACTGCATATCCAATTTTTTTATAAAAATTCGGATCAAAAAGTGTGGAATTTTGATGAAACTTCAATTAAATATTCTTAGGTTTTGTAGTACAAAGATTTAAATTTGTTCTTGCATGCTTTTTATTAGATAATGGGCTATACTTTTATAGAAAACGTTAAAAAAAATGTCGTCGCTATCTATTTTCCGCCACTGTTTGCTCTGATCAAATTAATAAGCCTGCACACTAGAGCGTATCACCAAAAAAAAAGTCGTCCGTACCTCCCCTCATATGAAGTGTTTTTGAAAAACATTTAAAAAACAATTTTTTTTTTCTGGCAACCCTAGATGTCGCCCAATTACATTTTTCTTCATATCTTTGGCATTTGTTGTCGGATTTTAAAGTGTGACACATCAATTTTTTTGTCTCAAAGAGGAGGTTTTTCTCAAGAAAGTTCATTGAGCTCATGCGTTTCGTTGTGGTACTTACCCACCATATCTCAGTTTCTACCACCCTAATGTAACAACCTAATGTCATTTAATTGAAGACAGTAAAAAATCATAAATCTTTTGCGAAAAAAGTAGTTCGATTCAATCAGTAGAACCAGAAACACAACACAACTTATTTTTAGTCTAAAGCCATACAAGAAAAAGTAAATTTTATTTATTTTCCTCACTCGCGAAACAGTTAGTGAATTTTTGTAACGGAAATTTTAGTCCATAAAATTTTGTCGGGATTCAAGCTTGCTGTATTTCTGCCGGCTCTCGAGCTTAGATAAAATGTGGCCCATGCGTTGTTAATCGGTGACCGCCATTGCAGATTCATGAACTGGAATGACAAGGATATGCTGTGAAAAAGATCAGTGAAAATGCCGATAAAAGAGAAGCAAAGAAAAATTAATTGACAATATTTTGAATGTCTTGTGGCAATTGGCGAATCCATGTGATGTATTTGAAAACGTGACATCCGTGAATTGCAAGTGGTTGGTTTTTAACCAGAAAGGAGCATAAACTTTTACAATAAAGTCAGCAAGTGTTTTTAGTGTTATTGAGGGTTGCTCGCACGTTATATAATAGCGAAGAATTCGAGACGCTACTGTCAGCCAACGGGCTGTACTCATAGCACCGGGCTTCTCGCTTGCTAGACTCTCGTCACCCTCTCCTGTATGAACAGCCCCCCGGACCATACGATATAAATATAATTGGTCGCCCACTCAAAATTACTATTCAAATGTGATGTTGCTTTGAATGTTATGCTGCAGGAAATGAAAAGTAAGAGGTCTCCTTCAAGCACGAGCTTGTATAAAACTCGCAGCGGAGGACAATTCTATCTGATGTGTACTCCTTTTAATTAATCCCCGGAATTTATAGGGCACAAATTATGAGTTTTCTGAAGATGGTAGCTTTACTACCATTAGAGAGGAGCTCGTAATGAAGACCACCAGTATTTAACGAAAGTGATACTAATAAAAACAACGATTTTGTAGAGGTAGGCAAGGCAGTAAGTCTTGAAGAAAAGTTGAATCAAGTACAATAGAAACGAATATTAATTTAAAAGTGGTTTTGGTCAAAGAAATAAATATAAATTAATGTACCAGTAATATACATAAATTGTATGTATACCTGTAGTACATAATATATATATTTTCTGAATATGATTGATTAACAAATTTTATGTAACTTTCTTTTGTTCTTAAAAATGACTCTCAATAAATATATGTACATATAAACTACTATTACCTGTTCTCTAACTTTTATATAGATGTGTATAGATGTCATGTGATGCACTTTTTGGCGAAAGCCATTAAGCAGGGTAAATTTCGGAAAAACCGCGGGATTGAAATCCGGGATGTAACAATCAGCAAATTAGTTCTTGTTTTCATTTGGTTCCGCCATGCTCTTGAAAAGTTTTTAAAAGCGAGAAAGTTTTTATTTGAATTACTAAAATCGATGCGTTATATCCTATTATTGAACCTTAAACGAAACCATTATTGGTCAAAAATAAATTTTCACTAATTTAAGTAAGTGACCCGTTTTATAAATTCTGTTTCTGTCGTCTGATGGATCAGAAGAGTTTGAGTTTAAGTATTTACCATAAAGCTAAAAGGGGATTTACACAATATGTCTTTGTCATATCACCTGCCACTTTTTCTACACACACGTAATGTCGTCAACACTTCCAAAAGTTCACTTTGTTTGCTTACTTTTATACAATAAATAAATGAATAAAAAAGTTTTAATCAACAAACTAAAGAACATCTGATTCTGACTTGATTTGAAACGTAAAATGTGACATATATACATGACAAAAACATGGCACTTTTAATTTGTTAAGCTTGCTACAAACACCTGACAAAAACATACCGGTGGTTCGAACACATCCATGGCTGTATACGAGGTGTGTTCAAAAAGTATCGCGAATTTTGTGTTTTTTTCAAAAACTATTTATTTATTCATGAATATCTATTTTGCCCCCTTCAAAGTAATCCCCATGAGATATTATACACTTGTGCCAACGGTTTTTCCAATCTTCGAAGCACTTCAAAAAATCATTTTTTTGTATCTTGTTCAGCTCCTCCTTCGATGCCGTCTTTATCTCGTCAAGAGAAGCGTAACGTCGTCCTTTCATGGGCCTCTTCAGTTTAGGGAACAAGAAAAAGTCACAGGGGGCCAGATCTGGGGAATACGGTGGCTGCGGCATCATTAGTGTGTTGTTTTTGGCCAAAAAGTCGCGCACAAACAACGATGCGTGAGCAGGGGCGTTATCGTGGTGCAAAAGCCAATTTTTGTTCTTCCACAAATCCGGGCGTTTCTGGCGGATTGCTTCGCGCAAATTGCGCATAACTTGCAGGTAATATTCCTTATTGACCGTTCTTCCCTGTGGCAAAAACTCTTGATGCACCACGCCCCTGCAATAGAAGAAAACTGTCAGCAAAACTTTCACATTCGACCGAACTTGGCGCGATTTTTTCGGTCTTGGTTCGTGCGGCAGCTTCCATTGAGATGATTGAGCTTTGGTTTCCACGTCATAACCATTAACCCACGATTCGTCACCAGTTATGACCCTCTGGAGCAAATTTGGGTCGTCGCGGGCAGAGTTTAACATCTCATTAGCAATGTTCATGCGATTCTGTTTTTGGTCACAATTGAGCAATTTTGGTAAAAAAATAGGTAAAAATAGAAGACGTTCCAAAACACGTGCAAGCAAAGCAGCTGTCAACAATTAACTGAACATTCAAAATGGCCAAGCTTGTCGGCATAAGTGAGAGACCTGAGTACCAACATAACGCCACAAAAAATTCGAAATTCGAATATACGTAACCAGCGAGAATTCAAAATTCGCGATACTTTTTGAACATACCTCGTATATGTAAAAAGGTGTTTTAGCAAGTTCTTAATTTACCAATTAGTACAAGTAAAACAAGCAGGAGGTCGAACCGAAAGTTATGAGGCTAAGAGGGCAATAAGGCTAACTGGTCACACTGATGGTCAGCTCTAACTAAAAAAATGTCGTAATTGGATGAAATGAAAGTGACATTTTGTTCGATCACAATCGAGGATCGAATTTATCTTATAATACGGGCTTAACTTTTATTTATAGTTTGGTATAGTGGTTGGTGTTTACTTTAAAGACATTAATATGCATTTATTTGAAACAAATTTCTTATCCACGGTCTGCGAAATACTATTTTTTAACTTTATTCAATCAAAAACGCATTCTTTTTTTCAGAAAAGGGACGTACCAGACTATCTATGTGGTAAAATTAGTTTCGAAATCCTCACCGATCCAGTCATAACTCCATCCGGTATAACATATGAACGTAAAGATATTGAGGAGCATCTACAGCGAGTGGGTCACTTTGATCCTGTAACTAGGGTTAAATTGGCACAGGAGCAACTGATACCAAATTTTTCAATGAAGGAAGTAGTCGACGCATACATTGCAGAAAACGAATGGGCTTTGGACTTCTAAATGAGTATACTTACAATAACTATTAGTCTAAAAATAGAAACAAAATTGTAGATAAAATAGACCATGTCAATTTGAATTCTTTATTTTACATAGTTTACGTGTAGAAGGTGCCATGAAATAATCAATTTGAATTCTTTATTTTACGTAGTTTACGTGTAGAAGGTGCCATGGAATAATCCCAAGTAGAAAATCGTGGGTACAAGAAAGAAAAGGGGATATGACACCTTTGAGTTTTTAGAACAGGGTAAAATTTACATATATGAGTACAGTACTTAATAATATTGAGTCTAGTAAATAAACTTAATCTAACATATTTACAGTGTTCCTTATACGTAAGAGTTTTATCGAAAATTAAACCAAGAATTTTTAATGTGTTAGAATTTGGAATTTGTGCATTAGAAAAGGAAAGGGTTGGGAATGAACAATTGTGTTTTTTACATACATGAAATGTGGAGCATTTGCTAGTGGAGATATTGGCACCAGAAGTTTCTGACCATTTTGCTATCTCGCCCAAAATTTGCAGGAATTTGTTTTTGAACTTGTTCAGGTTTCTAATTTTTGTAAAGATTAGGACATCATCTGCATAAACAAAATGTAATAAGGACCACTGATAGGGGTGAGCCTTGGGGTATTCCGTTCTATAAGTTAACGATTTTAGAATTGTGGCCATTTACGGAGACAGTGAATTTTCGGTTGCATAAAAAGGATTTTATTAGGTTGTACATTTTGGTGCCAATTTTCCAACGTTTTAGTTCATTAAGTACGATGTGTACTCCAATTCTATCAAATGCCTTTTCGAAATCTAGAGTTAGGACAGAAACATGATTTCGAGTTGCTATGGTCGTGGAAGAGAAGAGCTCAAAAAGGAGGAGGGGATCCATTACTCCAAGCCCTTTCTGAAAGCCAAACTCATGAGGGCTTATAACTTTGTTTGTTTTTGCATACCACATAAGTCGGACCGCAATCATCTTTTCCAATATTTTAGACATACAGGGCAGGAGAGAAATGGGTCGGTAAGTTTTTAATATAGGAAGACGATTTGGTGGGTTTGGGTATGGGAATAATTGTGGCCACCTTCCACTGTTGGGGGTAAATACCAGTGTTAAAGATTTGATTGTATAGGGTCAACAATCTTGCTTTTATGTAACTGGGAGTATTTTTTAGGATCGGATAGGATATTTTTACCACGTCTGGAGTTTTGCCTCTCAGGGTAGATAGCGTGGAGATGAGTTCGTTTAGTGTGAAATTTGTTTCAATCGAAAAGCCTGTCGGTGTAGGTGAAGGGTTTTTATACTTTTCGGCAATGGTGGCATTGCTTGTGGAGTTTAAACTCGAGTGGAAATTGGAGTTATTTGAGTAAGAGCACCAAGCGAACTTTCCAGAAATATCTCGAGGAGAGTAAAGGTGACCTTGATCTGTGTGTATATGAGTAATAGCGGTGCGCTGATTGCAACCTGTGAGCCGCTTTATGTCAGACCACACTTGTTTAGGGCTTGAAGATGGATTTATGTTAGACGTTAATAGTTCTAGCGACTGTCTCTTAGCTGACTTCAGTTCTTTTCTGAAAACTGCGTTGGCCTTTTTATATTCTATAAGGTTATAATCACTTCTATTGTGTTTGTATTTTGACCATAAGCTTTTCTTTTTTTTCCTAAGAATTGTGAGAAGGTTTGACCAGTAGGGCAATTTTGCTGAGAATTTCTTAGTGTTGGTTTGGGGTATAGGTAAATGGGCAGCTGAGCGGATGATAGACTTAATTGCTGAAGTTTCAGCATTTATATTCTGATGGGGAGGCTTGTTGTTGGAAAGTGAGGTAGAGAGGGAGGAAAAGGTTGGCCAGTCTGCTTTTTCAGTAATGAATTTTGACCTAGATTTGGTATGATATGAGTTGGGGATTGAAAGAGAGGTTATGATTGGGAAGTGATCGCTGCTGTGGAGATCATCGATTGTACAGGAAGAAAGCTTGGGAGCAATCGAAGCTGAAGCTAGGGTAACATCTGGATTGGAAAAGGTCCCATGAGTCGAAAAGTGAGTAGGGGAACCGTCGTTGAGGACAATGAGATCATTAGAAAGTACTAGGTCTTCGATTTGTTTTCCTCTATTGTTTGTAGAGGAAGAGCCCCACAGAGGACTCCACGCATTAAAATCACCCATTAATACTACTGGGGTGGAGAAGCGGCTCAGTGTACGGGAAATATCACTGCTCTTAAATGGTTGATTAGGCGGGATATAGCAGTTTATAATGGTGATCTTGAAGCCAATATCTACTTCGACTGATATACACGAAATACCAGAAACTATCTGAAAATGTTTATGATTTATGGATTTCTTAACAAAGACAGCTACTCCTTGCTTACAAGTAGTGTTTCTACTACTATAATGAAAGTAGCTGTGGTATTTATTTGGAGCATATGCTGTTTTATTGAATGGAATATGTGTTTCTTGCAGAGAAATTATCTCAGGGTAATTTTCATTTATTAAGATATTTAAATCTGGGTAGTTGTTTATTAGACCATTTATATTCCAGTGGAGGATTTTTATCATTGCTCTATCATATTAGAGTCGGGGGGTAGAGGTGGGAGGAGGGAGGGGTTTAGAGTGTTGGTAAAGGGGGGGAGGAGTGAGAGGGTTAGGGAGGGAGTGGTGAGGTGTGAAAGGAGTGAGGAAATCATTCCATGCGCTGACGACTCATCGACTGATGCAATTGTTGTTGCGCTTGTATGATTTGATATATTATTGTTCTCATTTTTTTATTTTATTTTGTGTCGTTATTTGTTTTTTCGACGTTGTTGCTGCTTGTGAGTGTGTTTTGATTTTGACTAATTTGATCGATTTTTTCGTTTTCTTGTGTATTGCTTGAGTTATTTTTTTGTTATGTTGGGAAATGTAGTGGAAGCTACATTTAAAGTGGGGGGAATTTGTGATTTGTGGATTTTGATTGCTTCACTTATGGAGCATTTATTGTCTGTTTTTATAATGATAATTTCTTTCATTTGTTTAAATTTTGGGCACGCTTTGCTGGAAGCATGGTGATCACCTGCGCAGTTAGCACAGAAGGAGCGTGAACAAGGTTCTGGGTTGTGGGGGGGAAGGGCGCAACTATCGCTTACAGGGGTTCTGGTGCATCGCTTCAGTGTGTGGCCAAGAAGCTGTCAATTTTTGCACCTCATTGGATTTGAGTAGTATGGTCTTACCTTGGTAGTGTACCAGGAGACTTCCACCTTTTCAGATAATTGGTAAATATCAAACGTTAATAGGACTACCCTGGGGACCTGTTTGTTATTGATGTTCTTGGTAAATTTGTAGATTGACACGACACCCTGTTCTCTTAAGTTCTCAACGATTTCATTATCGGGTACGTCGTTAAGACATGGGGCGAAAATTGTGCCTTTTGAGTAGTTAAGATTGTTGTTTAATTCGGTCTTAACCTCACAAATTCCAAAGAGCAATTTTGTTGCTAAGAATTTTTTGAGATTACCATCTCTTAGCTCAGAGATTTTAAGGATTTCAGAGCTTACGCCTTTCAGGGCCTTATGCACAGCAAGGCAAGAGTATTTATTTAATGGTTTGTCTGAATTTACAGCACTTACCACTAAATGTCTTGGGTTTTGTTGTTTCTTTTTTGGCTGTAAAGGTGGATATGATTCTTTTTCGCTTGGCTTTTGGGCTTGGGGATAACTCGGCGAACCTGTTATCCCCAAGAGGGGGTCCCGGCCGGGACATTATATTCAAAAATTTGCTGCGAAAACTATATATGCACTTATTAACACAACTAGATTGAAAGAAATTCTCTCGCACGTTTTGAGAGTAAACGAAAGACGTGTAAAAGAACACAAGAAAATAACTCAACGCATTGTAGACAACCGTTCACGATCAGTATCAGTCAATGACTGCGAATAAGAAAATTATAAATCAGAAGTATAAACTGGTATTGTGTTATTAAATCAAAAGTCTAATACTAGTAGTTTATTGCTGAAGGGGGAATCTATCCCTCTTTGAATCAAAGCTTATCATAATTATAATAAAACTTATATAATTACTAAACAAAAATAAATACAATAGTAATTTTCATAAAAATTGTTATTCCAGGTCTTGAATACTAATGAATACTTTGAAAATTCACAGGTCGGGGGAAAAACAACAACTCAATTGAATTGTTTTTATCCAAAATGCAATATAAAAGCAATCAAAAATGTGCTCTTGAACAAGGCGATTTATACAGGTGCACGCAACATTAAATACAGACAACCATACATCTCGTGCTTTTTAGGTACCGAAAATCCCGGGGATACCTTCTCAAACTCCCGGAATATTCGGCATTCGAAATATGCTATTGAAAATTAAATATGTGTGATTTATTTATGAAACCAATGATAACATTTGTGATTTCGGTAGATTTGCGATACATGATGAGTACTTATGGCTTTGATGTGCCCAAGTAACGGGAGACAATAAGAAACATAGTGCTGAAATACTACTAAAAAATCAATGCTAATAACATTGAAGAAATTAAATCGCTGAACAATCAAAGAAAGAAAGTCAGTCTTGTATTTGATGAATGGGCGTCTGCATCGAATAAACATTTTCTAAACGTTAATCTCTTCTCTGAACCGAAATTTGGGAATCTACTAATTTACAAAAGGTAAATCTCAGTTTATCACACGATATCGTCGTATCACAACGGATGGTGCGAGCACCGTGAAAGTCGGCAGATGGATTGAACCGTACCAACAATTATGCTTTGCTCACGGTCTTCAGCTGCCAGTTGTAGATGTTCTGTGTAAAGTAGATTCAGCTAATGGTAAGAAGAAAATAAAATAATTGATTCATAGTTCTAAAAATAAATAGCCTTTCAAAAAATGTTGATGCTGCAAATATTGGTTCGGAGTGCAAAAATTTAGAGAATGAGGACGAGGACGGCCTAGTAGTATGTGGAGTTATAAGCGCACAAAGAATACAGAACAATATATTGTATTTCGTAAATCACCCAGGAAAAATTAAACTTTACAACCTTATGTCGAACTTTAGCACGGGAAAGAGCTAAAGCTTATATTAGATTGCAAACTAAGCCGAATAGTAGCCAAGTTAGAACGATTTGTTTTATTAGAAAAAAGTGCTAAATAGGCCATGCTTGATCTTAAAAAGAAATTGTTGTTTGCCCATGAATATGCAACTATTGAGGAAATTACTCGTGTCATCCACCCACTCAAAATTACTATTCAAATGTGATGTTGCTTTGAATGTTATGCTGCAGGAAATGAAAAGTAAGAGGTCTCCTTCAAGCAAGAGCTTGTATAAAACTCGCAGCGGAGGACAATTCTATCTGATGTGTACTCCTTTTTAATTAATCCCCGGAATTTATAGGGCACAAATTATGAGTTTTCTGAAGATGTTAGCTTTACTACCATTAGAGAGGAGCTCGTAATGAAGACCACCAGTATTTAACGAAAGTGATACCAATAAAAACAACGATTTTGTAGAGGTAGGCAAGGCAGTAAGTCTTGAAGAAAAGTTGAATCAAGTACAATAGAAACGAATATTAATTTAAAAGTGGTTTTGGTCAAAGAAATAAATATAAATTAATGTACCAGTAATATACATTAATTGTATGTATACCTGTAGTACATAATATATATATTTTCTGAATATGATTGATTAACAAATTTTATGTAACTTTCTTTTGTTCTTAAAAATGACTCTCAATAAATATATGTACATATAAACTACTATTACCTGTTCTCTAACTTTTATATAGATGTGTATAGATGTCATGTGATGCACTTTTTGGCGAAAGCCATTAAGCAGGGTAAATTTCGGAAAAACCGCGGGATTGAAATCCGGGATGTAACAATCAGCAAATTAGTTCTTGTTTTCATTTGGTTCCGCCATGCTCTTGAAAAGTTTTTAAAAGCGAGAAAGTTTTTATTTGAATTACTAAAATCGATGCGTTATATCCTATTTTTGAACCTTAAACGAAACCATTATTGGTGAAAAATAAATTTTCACTAATTTAAGTAAGTGACCCGTTTTATAAATTCTGTTTCTGTCGTCTGATGGATCAGAAGAGTTTGAGTTTAAGTATTTACCATAAAGCTAAAAGGGGATTTACACAATATGTCGTTGTCATATCACCTGCCACTTTTTCTACACACACGTAATGTCGTCAACACTTCCAACAGTTCCCGTTGTTTGCTTACTTTTATACAATAAATAAATGAATAAAAAGATTTTAATCAACAAACTAAATAACATCTGATTCTGAGTTGATTTGAAACGTAAAATGTGACATATATACATGACAAAAACATGGCACTTTTAATTTTTTAAGCTTGCTACAAACACCTGACAAAAACATACCGGTGGTTCGAACACATCCATGGCTGTATATATGTAAAAAGGTGTTTTAGCAAGTTCTTAATTTACCAATTAGTACAAGTAAAACAAGCAGGAGGTCGAACCGAAAGTTATGAGGCTAAGAGGGCAATAAGGCTAACCTGGTCACACTGATGGTCAGCTCTAACTAAAAAAATGTCGTAATTGGATGAAATGAAAGTGACATTTTGTTCGATCACAATCGAGGATCGAATTTATCTTATAATACGGGCTTAACTTTTACTTATAGTTTAGTATAGTGGTTGGTGTTTACTTTAAAGACATTAATATGCATTTATTTGAAACAAATTTCTTATACACGGTCTGCGCATTCTTTTTTTCAGAAAAGGGACGTACCAGACTATCTATGTGGTAAAATTAGTTTCGAAATCCTCACCGATCCAGTCATAACTCCATCCGGTATAACATATGAACGTAAAGATATTGAGGAGCATATACAGCGAGTGGGTCACTTTGATCCTGTAACTAGGGTTAAATTGACACAGGAGCAACTGATACCAAATTTTTCAATGAAGGAAGTAGTCGACTCATACATTGCAGAAAACGAATGGGCTTTGGACTTCTAAATGAGTATACTTACAATAACTATTAGTCTAAAAATAGAAACAAAATTGTAGATAAAATAGACCATGTCAATTTGAATTCTTTATTTTACATAGTTTACGTGTAGAAGGTGCCATGAAATAATCAATTTGAATTCTTTATTTTACGTAGTTTACGTGTAGAAGGTGCCATGAAATAATCCCAAGTAGAAAATCGTGGGTACAAGAAAGAAAAGGGGATATGACACCTTTGAGTTTTTAGAATAGGGTAAAATTTACATATATGAGTACAGTACTTAATAATATTGAGTCTAGTAAATAAACTTAATCTAACATATTTACAGTGTTCCTTATACGTAAGAGTTTTATCGAAAATTAAACCGAGAATTTTTAATGTGTTAGAATTTGGAATTTGAGCATTAGAAAAGGAAAGGGTTGGGAATGAACAATTGTGTTTTTTACATACATGAAATGTGGAGCATTTGCTAGTGGAGATATTGGCACCAGAAGTTTCTGACCATTTTGCTATCTCGCCCAAAATTTGCAGGAATTTGTCTTTGAATTTGTTCAGGTTTTTAATTTTTGTAAAGATTAGGACATCATCTGCATAAACAAAATGTTGGACGAATGAGTGAGAGTTTATTATATCCCTGATTTTGTTAAACGCTAGGGCAATAAGGACCACTGATAGGGGTGAGCCTTGGGGTATTCCGTTCTATAAGTTAACGATTTTAGAATTGTGGCCATTTACGGAGACAGTGAATTTTCGATTGCATAAAAAGGATTTTAGTAGGTTGTACATTTTGGTGCCAATTTTCCAACGTTTTAGTTCATTAAGTACGATGTGTACTCCAATTCTATCAAATGCCTTTTCGAAATCTAGAGTTAGAACAGAAACATGATTTCGAGTTGCTATGGTCGTGGAAGAGAAGATCTCAAAAAGGAGGAGGGGATCCATTACTCCAAGCCCTTTCTGAAAGCCAAACTCATGAGGGGTTATAAGTTTGTTTGTTTTTGCATACCACATAAGTCGGACCGCAATCATCTTTTCCAATATTTTAGACATACAGGGCAGGAGAGAAATGGGTCGGTAAATTTTTAATATAGGAAGACGAAGGAGGGTTTGGGTATGGGAATAATTGTGGCCACCTTCCACTGTTGGGGGTAAATACCAGTGTTAAAGATTTGATTGTATAGCGTCAACAATCTTGCTTTTATGTAACTGGGAGTATTTTTTAGGATCGGATAGGATATTTTATCCACGCCTGGAGTTTTGCCTCTCAGGGTAGATAGCGTGGAGATGAGTTCGTTTAGTGTGAAATTTGTTTCAATCGAAAAGCCTGTCGGTGTAGGTGAAGGGTTCTTATACTTTTCGGCAATGGTGGCATTGCTTGTGGAGTTTAAACTCGAGTGGAAATTGGAGTTATTTGAGTAAGAGGACCAAGTATCAGCGAACTTTCCAGAAACATCTCAAGGAGAGTAAAGGTGACCTTGATCTGTGTGTATATGAGTAATAGCGGTGCGCTGATTGCAACCTGTGAGCCGCTTTATGTCAGACCACACTTGTTTAGGGCTTGAAGATGGATTTATGTTAGACGTTAATAGTTCTAGCGACTGTCTCTTAGCTGACTTCAGTTCTTTTCTGAAAACAGCGTTGGCCTTTTTATATTCTATAAGGTTATAATCACTTCTATTGTGTTTGTATTTTGACCATAAGCTTTTCTTTTTTTTTCCTAAGAATTGTGAGAAGGTTTGACCAGTCGTGCAATTTTGCTGAGAATTTCTTAGTGTTGGTTTGGGGTATTGGTATATGGGCAGCTGAGCGGATGATAGACTTAATTGCTGAAGTTTCAGCATTTATATTCTGATGGGGAGGCTTGTTGTTGGAAAGTGAGGTAGAGAGGGAGGAAAAGGTTGGCCAGTCTGCTTTTTCAGTTATGAATTTTGACCTAGGTGTTTAGGCGAGATGCCTAAAGTCTTAAAAAATGGGCCACCCTAATGTAACTTTAGCGCCCTTCCAATCACTCACACCAAACCACCCACCTGTGTGGGCATGCATGCATATTCGTGTTTTGTCAGCACACATATACATGCATGGGGGTGTGCATGTGTGGGTTCACCTCCCCTTAAAACCGGAGGATAATTTTCAGGTTCAACGGTTGTCCTCGATTGCAAAACCGTCTACTTTTCCAGAGACAGTCGACACGACCACATCACGGCCAGCCCAGGATTCTTCGCCCGCATCAATAATTATTAATCAAGGTAAACTAATTGTCCATAATTATATTTTATATAAATATACGGCCACTTTTTTTATAACGAGAATTCTCGTTGTTTCTTGTTTATTTTCTTTTCGAGCACAAATTCGACCGCCGTGCTTTTGAGCCACCGCCGCTCCCAGTTAGCACCACGCTCGAATTTACATGGTCCATCTCCCCGTCTAGAGGAACCTGCATACAGTCCACAACAACAAAAATTGGAGATTTGATATTAAACAACTATAATTGGGTCAATACTAGAAGCTGCCACACAATAAAAGGAGAAAAAACTCAATATTGTTCACGCACTGCCGCAATTACAAACAACAAACAACTCTGCCATACACTCTGCCACATACCACAACCAACAACACAAACTATATACAACAAATTCGGCCGATCACCACATCAAAGCACGTAAGTTGTATATTTCTTGCCACTTAGTTTTTTTTTTTTTTGTGTGTTGCATACAATTGTATAAAAGTGCCGCCCGCGAGTGTAATCAAACGTAAGTGCGTTTAGTGAATATTTAATAATAGTGATTTTTTTTGGTTCAGTTAAGTGCTTTAGTTTTCTTTAAATTTTAAATTAAATTAAACGCTTAAAAATCCTTGTGACTATCCGGATTATCCCCCCACCAGTGGTAAGGTTTTTTGGACACAGCGCAAGGCAAGAGGTAACATAACCTCATTTTCACAATAAGTTCACTTAGCCTTTCGATCTTCAGTTTGCTTTTGGTTTTTCCACTTGTTTTTTTTTCGGTAATAAACAGAACAGAATTTTAATCGAAGGCTAGTTTTATTATTTTCTTATAAAATTCACTATTTTTATAGCACTTTTCTTTGTTTTCAGATTTCTTCATTTAATATTCACTTTCGCTCGTTTGATACACCGCGCACTTTATCTGTGTTTGTTGTGTATTTCTTTATTGCGGCAACACATACACACATTTATATATACATAATCCCCTTATACGTGTGGGTAAGTCACAAAGATTTTGTTTACATTTTTTGCGTTTGTAGCAAACAAATATTCGTCAGACAAATCGGCCAAGTCTGCAATATATGAATAAAATTAATTATAAATAAATATCATTGAAGTAATATATACATTAATTGAGTTGATTAAAATTTTATTGACGTGGGTTTTTTTTTGATTTTCCTGGGTAAAATACTGGCTTTACCTTTTCTATTCAGCATCTTTCTTGTACGGTTGAGCATTTCATCGTACCTTCAGCTTTATTTTTCGGTTTTGTTTTGATTCTACAGATCCTCTAAGTCCAAAATATGGAAAGTTTCATTAGGCTGGCTGATTCGATTTTTGAATTCGAATCAGACTACAATGAATTAGAGGATTCAGTCCACAGCAAGTACACTCTTGGGCTTCAATAAGAGGAACCAGAACGGCTTATGACGACTTACTTAATTCAGATAAGTTAGAGGCCACTGGTATAGTTTCTGTCAAACAGAAATATAAGAGAGCATATGCAATATATTTACGCTGCATGTCAGACATGGCTACACGCCAAGCGACGTACAACAAACCAGAAAATAAATCTGAAGAAAAGCCCGAATTTGAACACAGTATCCGCCTGCCTCCATGTGATACTGAAGTTTTCAAGGGCGATTATCTGTCATGGCCAACATTTCGTGACATGTTCACGGCTATATACATCTTAAATAAACGCCTAACAACAGTGGAGAAATTGTTCCATCTGAACAATAAGACACAAGGTATAGCAAAAGATATCGTGAAAAAATGTCCGCTCACGAATGAGGGATTTGATACGGCCTGGAGAAATTTATGCGAGAGATACGAAAACAAACGTATCTTAGTAAACTCGCAACTCCAAATTTTATTCAACTTGAAAAAGGTAGAGAGTGAATGTGGTAGCGCGATTAAAACCCTTCAGCGCGAAATAAATAATTGCCTTTCGTCCCTGCGAAGTCATAAAATTGACACTTCGAACTGGGATGCAATTATAACGTATTTGTGTTCGACGAAATTGCCGGAGAGTACGCTTGGTCTATGGGAGCAAAGCATAGACCACAAAGTGGAAATATCCAAGTGGGAGGATATGGACAAATTTTTGTCCAACCGCTTCCAGACACTCGAAACAGTGTCTGGGTTCATAGGGAGTTCTTCGAAAGTGCAAAAACCGCAAAGTACGCGGATTGCCAACGAAACCCCTGCAAAAAGACTTGGTACATACCAAGCAAACGTGACTAAACTACTGTGCACAAAGTGCAAATCGAATGCCCACAGATTACGAAACTGTCCCCGTTTTCTCAAATTAACTCCGGTGGAGAGAATTAACTTTGTCAAATCCACCAAGGGCTGTTTGAACTGCCTATCCCCAGGACATACTGTGTCGAAGTGCACCAGTTCTTAAGACTGCAACAAGTGCCACTCTCGACATAATACGCTCCTGCATGCGGAGTCTCTTCAGACGCAGGCAACCACCAGCCCTAATCAGTATCATGCTGATAATGCTGCCTCAACTTCAAAACCGGCACAAGAGAGACGGGAAGCTGAAAAATCTGTTTCGGCCATAAACAGAAACGTTAAATCCTGCCATGTGCATTCGAGCGCAGGTGTGCTGCTAGGGCCAGCTCGAGTAAACATTCATCATAATGGTACAGACTTCCCAGCAAGAGCACTGATTGATTCTGGTTCGGAGTGCTCGTTTATGACAGAACGACTCAAACGCAGAATCAATTTACCGGCAAAAAGGATGCATGCTCAAGTTTCGGGCATCACTAACACCGTCTCAGCTCAAGTCAAGGAGGCATCCAATATTGAACTCCGTTCACCAGTGGACCCTTGCTTCAGCTTAACAACATCTGTTCTAATTCTAGCCAAATTAACTGGGAATCTGCCATCCTGCCATATCGATGCTACGACTATGCAGGCTTTCCCAGACTTAGTCTTGGCAGATAAGCGATTCTACATCAACGAGGAAGTTGATATTATACTTGGCGGAGACGTATATCCGCAAATTATATTGAGTGGGCTGAAAAAGAATGTACTTAGTACACTTCTCGCCCAAGAAACGGTGTTCGGTTGGATATTAACCGGGCGCATAGAAGCACCGAATCCAACCAGAAATATAGTGTCCTTCTACAGCGAAGTTGCTTTGGACAAAAAGCTTACAGCATTCTGGGAGTTGGAAAATCTTCCAAGAAATAAAAGCCCAAACGCAGATGACAAGTACTGCGAAGATTTATATAGAGAAACTACGAGTCGTAGAGAGGATGGAAGATATGTCGTCTCTCTTCCATTCAGACAGGACTACCCAGATCAGATAAACATAGGAGGGTCTCTTAGGCGGGCGTGTTCACAATTTTTTAGAAATGAGACGCGGTTAGCAAAGAACCCGGAATGGAAGATATGTCGTCTCTCTTCCATTCAGACAGGACTACCCAGATCAGATAAACATAGGAGGGTCTCTTAGGCGGGCGTGTTCACAATTTTTTAGAAATGAGACGCGGTTAGCAAAGAACCCGGAATTAGGGAAAGAATATATAAGGGTCCTGTCTGAATACGAGTCATTAGGGCATATGCGAAAAGTTACTGCCATTGTACCAGCCGATTCGGCGGACAATTACTTTTTGCCCCATCACGCCGTAGTAAAGGCGGAGAGTACCACCACTAAGGTACGCGTCGTATTCAATGCGTCGAGCCCAACGGCAAATGGCACAAGTTTGAACGACATTCTCCTGCCAGGCTACAATCAGATCTTCCAGTACTTATACTGCGATGGAGACTATATCGCTTCGTTTTCAATAGTGACATCGAAAAGATGTATAGGCAAATTTGGATGAGCGATGATCACGTCAAATTCCAACGGATTATTTACCGAACATCGCCTCAAGAACCCATAAGCCTTTACGAGCTGAAAACGGTCACTTTCGGGGTTAATTGTTCGCCTTATCTGGCAATTAGAACCCTTTTACAACTAGCAGATGAAGTAGAGAGTTCTCACCCTACAGCATCTAGCATACTTAGGGAAGGCATGTACGTAGATGACGTACTAGCGGGGGGACACACACTCGCATCGGCCATTAACGCGAGGAATGAGATTCGACAAGTCTTACTCTCCGCGGGCTTCCCACTACGAAAATGGACTTCGAATGCTGAGGAAATTCTCAACGACATCCCAATATCGGATCGGCTTACCGAGGACTTTCTGGCATTCGAAGATACCAGCATCGTTAAGGCATTGGGCATAAGATGGAATGCCCATTCAGACCTGTTTTACTTTAAAGCAGGGTCACTAGAAGAAAGTGAAAAGTTGACAAAGCGAGCGATTCTATCCGCCATCGCCAGACTCTTCGACCCTTTAGGATGGCTTGCACCAATGGTCATTGTGGCAAAAATTTTGATGCAGAACATCTGGTTAGAGGGCACCGATTGGGATGAACCAGTTTTGTGCAATACATTGGAACGATGGCAAAACTTCAGACATCAATACCACGAAATCGACAACATAAAGATACCACGATGGGTAAACTTTTCACCAGAAGATGATGTCGAAATACATGGATTCTGCGATGCTTCAGAAAAGGCATACGCTGCAGCTGTCTACATGCGAGTCAAAAGGAATGATGATATCTTCGTGAATCTACTCCTTGCCAAAACCAGAGTAGCACCAGTGAAGACCATCTCACTTCCGCGTTTGGAACTTTGCGGAGCAGTACTGTTAGCGGAAAAAATGGAATAAATATTCCGAAACATCAAACTTGGACCAGTGAAACAGTATCTATGGACGGATTCCACCATCGTTTTGGCACGGATAAGGAAACCACCCTGTTCCTGGTCAACATTCGTCGCACACAGGATTACAAAAATCATCGACCTAGTCGGCAGCAATAACTGGCTTCATGTCAATTCGGAAACGAACCCAGCAGACTTAGGAAGCAGAGGACTACCGGCATCGGATTTGGTCAACAATTCTTTGTGGTGGCAGGGACCTTCTTGGCTACAAGAAGACAATTCCCAATGGCCAGTACAAGAAAAGGAGTATAGTACATCCGTGGAGGAAAAGAGAGCGCAGGCCTACGCAATATCAACGCAAAAAGAGTTCGAGATTCTTGACCGGTTTTCGCATTTACCGAGGGCTTTGAGGGTACTATCATATATTATGAGATTCTTTCGAAGAACTCATCCCAAGACAAAAGCTTCCTTTCAGGAAAAATCGTGCCTAATCTCATCCGGTGAGATCAAGACCACGACGCAACTCTTGATTAAACTCTATCAGAAGCAACATTATAAGGAGGAATATGTAAACTTGAAGAAGGGACAGGTAATCGATAGGAAAAGCGAGATATTGCCACTCAACCCATTCATCGACAAAGATGATATTATTAGGGCGGGTGGTCGTCTTGGAGCGTCTCAAGACCTCGCTTATAACGAGCGCCACCCAATCATACTGCCATACAATTGTAGGTTGACGCGTCTGACTGTACAAATGATACATCAAATCTCTCTCCATGGGGAAAACCAACTGATGCTCCGTCTCATCCGCACCCAATATTGGATTCCGAATGTCAAGAACATGATTAGGGCCACCATCCATAACTGTGAGGTCTGCACCATTTATAAAAAAAGAGCGCAAACCCAACTTATGGGTACCCTTCCTTGCGAACGCACTACGTTCACCCGCGCGTTTACCAATACCGGGGTGGACTTTGCCGGGCCTTTCGACATTAAAAGTTACCGCGGTAGAGGATGTCGACTATCAAAGGGCTATGTTTGCCTAACTACTACTAACGACTAAAGCGATCCATCTGGAAGCGACCAGTGATCTTAGCACCCCATCCTTTCTAGCAGCCTTTTCACGTTTTATCGTTAGACGAGGATGTCCGAGAAACATTTACTCCGACAATGGTACCAACTTTGTCGGCGCTTCACGATCTTTGAGATCTGAATTTAAAGCATTTATCTCGGAAGCCCGAGACAAGGCTATCTCCAAATATAGCCATCAATCCATGACATGGCATTTCATTCCGGCCGGGGCTCCACATATGGGGGGACTCTGGGAGGCAGGAGTGAAGAGCTTCAAAAGCCACTTCAAGAAGTTAGCCTCGCCTCATAAATTCACGCATGAGGAATTCCATACGCTATTGTGCCGGATTGAGGCATGCCTCAACTCGCGGCCACTTAGTCCAGCCTCAAATGAGCCCGCGGACCTGGAACCCTTGACCCCTGGGCACTTCCTGACTGGAAGTCATCTCCTGGCTCCGCCAGAACCCGAGGTGAATGAGAGCCCTGCCTCCATTATCAATAGGTGGCAGAAGCTCAAGGCTCTTCATCAAACCTTCTGCAGGCGATGGAAGGTGGAATACTTATCCGAACTTCACAAACGAGTGAAGTGGAAGCATCCGAAACAAAATATTAAGGTGGGGGATCTCGCTGTCATCAAAGAAGACAACTTGTCTCCCAATGAATGGAGGCTCGGCCGAGTTACCCACGTACACCCCGGCGAAGATAACCGAGTGCGTGTAGTGGACCTCATGACCGAGAAGGGGCAGATCAGAAGACCGTTGGTCAAGCTGATTCTGCTCCCTATGGAGGGAATGGCTGGCGAGAGGCCCGTGGCCTCATCTTAACCATCCCCTTCCATCACCTCCCTGCCGTTTTAACCGCCCCTATCCCAAAATTTTCCACCCTTAACGAGGACAACAGACAAGCCTAACGCAGAAGAAGATCCATTCTGCCATAGACAACGTAATGGCTCTCGATATCGAGGCCAAAGAAAACCTAACGCAGAAAGGCGAACCAATCTGCCACTGAAAAGCTATACATCTGCCACGACAAGTTGGCAACAGATGGACCCACCCTCGTATACATATACATATATGTTCATTTTTTTTCAAATGTACATATGAAAGAAAAAAAATTTTTTTTTGGCTCACCCCAACAAGCAAAGGAAACGTAAAATAAATCTTTAAAAGGGCTTTCGGAAATAAGTATTCTTCTTTCTTTCTTCTTTAAATGGTCATCTAACCGCCTGGGCGATTTTGACCGTCCAACATAGCTCGCCAGTCGTTTCTTCGTTGCGCCAACTGGCGCCAATTGGAAACACCGCGGGATCGCAAATCGGTCTCCACTTGGTCCTTCCATCGGAGTGGTGGTCTCCCTCTTCCTCTGCTTCCACCGGCGGGTGCCGATAAGAATACCTTCTGGGCTGGAGCATCTTCGCTCATTCGCACTACGTGGCCTAGCCAGCGAAGCCGCTGTGTTTTAATTCGCTGAACTATGTCGGCGTCTGCGTAAAGTTCATACAGCTCATCATTAAATCTTCTTCGGTACTCGCCGTCGCCAACGCGTAGAGGTCCACAAATCTTTCGAAGAACCTTTCTCTCGAATACTCCCAGAGCCGCCTCATCAGATGTTGTTAGTGTCCACGCTTCTGCACCATATAGCAGGACGGGTGCGATGAGTGACTTGTAGAGTGTTGTTTTCGTTCGTCGAGAGAGGACTTTACTTTTCAATTGCCTACTCAGTCCGAAGTAGCATTTGTTTGCAAGAGTGATTCTTCGTCGGATTTCTAGGCTAACATTATTGTTGGTATTAATGCTGGTTCCCAGGTAAACGAAGTCCTTTACTATTTCGAAATTATTGCTGCCAACAGTGGCTTGGTTGCCAAGGCGCGAATGCGCTGACTCTTTGCATGATGACAGAAGGTACTTCGTTTTGCCCTCGTTCACCACCAATCCCATTTTCTCCGCTTCTTTTTCTAATTTGGAGTAAGCAGAAGTTACGGCGCGGTTGTTAAGGCCAATGATATCAATATCGTCAGCATATGCCAACAGTTGGACGCTTTTATAAAATATTGTTCCAGTGCGGTTAAGTTCTGCAGCTTGTATTATTTTCTCCAGCATTAAATTAAAGAAATCGCACGATAGGGGGTCACCCTGTCTGAAACCTCGTTTAGTTTCGAACGGCTCGGAGAGGTACTTCCCAATTCTGACCGAGCTGGCGGTGTTGCTCAAGGTCATTTTGCATAGCCGTATAAGTTTTGCGGGGAAACCAAATTCAGACATAGCGGCATATGGGCAGCTCCTTTTCGTGCTATCGAAAGCGGCTTTAAAATCAACAAAGAGATGATGCGTGTCGATTCTTTTTTCACGGGTTTTTTCCAAGATTTGGCGTATTGTAAAAATCTGGTCGATGGTAGATTTACCAGGTCTGAAGCCACACTGATAAGGTCCAATCAGTCTGTTCACATCAGGTTTCAGTCTTTCGCACAATACGCTTGATAGGACCTTATATGCGATATTCAAAAGGCTGATTCCGCGATAGTTGGCGCAGTTTGCAGGATCGCCCTTCTTGTGGATTGGGCAGAGAACACTTAGATTCCAATCTTCAGGCATGCATTCATCCGACCAAATTCTGCATAGAAGCTGATGCATGCGCCTTACCAGCTCCTCGCCTCCGTGTTTGAATAGCTCAGCAGGCAAACCATCAGCGCCAGCTGCTTTATTGTTTTTCAATCGGGATATTGCTATTCGCACCTCATTGTAGTCGGGTTGTGGAACGTCAATTCCATCATCTTCGATTGTGGGCTCGGGTTCGGCATCTTCTCTGGTTTCTTGCTCAGTTTCTCCATTTAAAAGGGCAGAGAAGTGATCCCTCCATATTCTGAGTGTTCTCTGAACATCGGTCACCAGGTCGCCGTTCTCATTCTTACAGGAGTTTGCCCCGGGTTTGAAACCTTCTGTCATTCGCCGAATTTTTTGATAGAATTTTCGGGCATTATTCACGTTGGCCAGCATCTCAAGCTCCTTTATTTCACGCTTTTCTGCCTCTCTTTTTTTCGCCCGGAAAAGCCGCCTCGCTTCCCTCTTCAACTCGCGGTAGTGTTCACACACACTCCTCGTTGCATTCGATCTCAGCGTTGCCTTGTAGGCTTCGTCCTTTCTTTTCGTTGCAGCGCGGCACTCTTCATCATCATACCAGTTGTTTTTTCGCGTTCGCCGGAATCCAATTACTTCTTCGGCTGCGGTACGGAGTGCTCCTGAGATATGATCCCACTGCTCATGCATTCCACTAGGTTGAATTGTGCTCTCGGAGAGCAGGTGTGAGAGGCGATCTGCGAAATAATTGGCGGTCTGTTGCGATTGCAGCTTTTCGACGTCCAGCTTTCCCTGCGTTTTTTTGTTGCACCTGTTTTGTCGTACAGAGGCGGGTACGAATCTTGGCTGCTACTAGGTAGTGATCAGAGTCGATGTTAGGTCCTCGTATTGTGCGAACATCTAAAACGCTGGAAGCATGCCGTCCGTCTATCACAACGTGGTCGATCTGGTTGCGTGCTTTTCGATCGGGGGACAGCCATGTAGCCTGATGGATCTTCTTGTGCATAAACCTAGTGCTGGATATGACCATGTTTCGGGCACCGGCGAAGTCGATCAGCCTGAATCCATTTGGCGAGGTCTGATCGTGGAGACTGAACTTCCCGACAGTGGGGCCAAATACACCCTCCTTACCCACCCTGGCGTTAAAGTCGCCAAGCACGACTTTGATATCATGACGGGGGCAGCGCTCCTATGCTTCTTCCAGGCGCTCGTAGAATGCATCCTTTTCCACGTCGTCCTTCTCTTCCGTCGGTGCATGAGCGCAGATAAACGATATTTTGAAAAATCGTACTTTTATGCGGATTGCAGCGAGACGCTCGTTCACGGGTGTGAACGACAGTACTCGGTGACGGAGTCTCTCTCCCACCACAAATCCCACGCCGAATCTGCGCTTGTCTTCATGCCCACTCCAGTAGATGTTGCAAGGTGTTTTGATCGTGTTTCCTCGCCCCGTCCATCGCATCTCTTGTATGGCGCTGATGTCAGCTTTTGCTTTCCTCAGGACCTCAACCAGCCGGGCAGCGGCACCTTCCCCATTAAGGGACCGGACATTCCAGGTACATGCCCTTATCTCATAATCCTTATTTCGTTTGCGGGTGTTGTCATCTAAAAAAGGGGTTCTCATATCCGAGGCTTTGTTGTTGAATTTCATTGGAACGTTGTTTTATGTGGTGGGTCCCAAACCCAACGCACAACCCGTTTCACGGGAGGTTGAATTCTATTACACGTTTGTATAGCGAGCCGCTTGATCCAAGACAGACGCCCGCTTGCAGCCGCACCACCTGGTGATCAGACGCTGCTGTTTGAACCCCCCCCCCAGCAAGCCCTTAAACCGATTATGTCGGAGTGGCCTTACCAGGTTGTCGCCTTCTCACGTTTAGCTCACCACCAAACGGGTGTTCGGTGGTTACCCAGAGGATACTTGGGCGCAAAGCCCGGAAGTAGTGAGCTGCTTGAACCGCATGCAAAAGAATCGCTCTGGCCATTCCCAGGTGAATGGCGATCAGAAACTTTCCCCACTTGCGTGGACTTCTGCACACGGCCCCACCCTCCAAATCGGAAATAAGTATTAACCTAACAAAATTCAGATTTTTTGTTTATAAAACGTTGTTTAATTAAAACGACACGTCATTAAAAGGCTTATTAATTCAAACCTACAAAAAAGGATTTTAAAGAAAGCTTTCTTAGAGTTTTTTTTAACTTTATTCAAACCATATTTTTTATATTATTTAGCTATTGCAAAAAAATAAATAACTAAGTTCTAGTCATACATTGAATCCTGCAACTTAAAACAACTGTGACCAGTTTTCGGAAGTGGTTAAGATGCAGCAACAACCAATTATTTTTCGCAGTCATTCTCATATAAAGATCTTGTTTGGAAAGAATTGGAAATAATTTAAGTTGAAAAAGAAAAAATTTACAATTTGAATTGAATTTTTATAAACAATGGCATTTCACTTTAAAATTGAAATAATTTGTAACTGGTTTTTCTTTATTTCCACTTTCTTGAAGTTTATAGAAAGTTTACTTGAAACTTTCAAAGAAATTAAAACGAAAAGCCTACATATCGCTTATTGTAGCAAATTTAGTTTGAAAAGCATTTACAGAAAGGCTTGTTGGGTACATATCGGGATGCCCCCAGACTTAGGATTATTATTTAATATACCCTACCGCAATGAACTTTACGAACCAAATTACCTTGGGGTGTTCCGAGATGTCCGGTGCTCGTTTTTTAAGTACCTCGTGTTTTCTTCATATTTCGGCTATATCTTTAGCCGCCACCACCGCAATATCGGAATTGTTCATTAACTTGCAGGAATTAACTGGAACTTGATAATGCTGTTTTGCCTCGAATACCCCGCTGCTTTTCATCAAGACAGCGTTACCTGAAAGTAGGACAACATTAGTACATATATTCCAAAGGGATGGACGTCTATATGCAACAACAACGTCAATATTCATCGTCAGCCGAAAAAAATCGTTCGGTAAGCCAGGATATGGCGAAAGTGAAGTGAATTTTGGTAATTGTAACCTTGAGGAGACAACTACTAAAACACGTCCTAAATTATCGGGAAAGGTATCAAAAGACGCGTTTTGACCCCGGTAACAATAATCCGGAAGCGGACTTTCGAGTTTTTGCCTCAGTGAAGAGATATTTGAAATCAAAGTTGGAAATTTTCTGATTTCATGTGGTTGTTGTAATCACAGATTAGGGTGTACCGAAAGGTGCAAAAGGTGTTCTGCGCAGGAATACTGTGGACCGCGTAGGCGGTCTTGGACCGCCTAAGGGTTATTTTTTTGAAGCGCGACTCAAACCTATTTTGATGTTACCTGTCCCAGGGCTCGAACCTTGGACCTTCCGTGGGGCAGGCCAGCAACACTACCGCCTTTAATGCTCGAAAATTGTCAAATGTTTATTTAGTTTCCAAATGAGTTATATGCATTACAATATATATGGAAACAAGGCACAATGCGATATGGAAGACATTGATTGTCAAAGGCACATTGGAAATTATTGAAAGTACATCTGTTGACTCCTTCCATATTCTACAACATTGTAGACATATCTTCTTCATCCCGTGGAGTAGGTACTTTTGGAGCGCATGTACCAAACCTGTATGTAATCATGTGCTCGTATAGCTCGCCAGGCCTTAAAGTGATTGACGGAAAGTTGGAGTGATTTGGTGAGTCCGGAAACTTTTGAGTTTCAAAACAAAATGCACCGTGTTTATAGTAGCCGGCACCGATTTTTCCTTTAATGGGTTGCTCATTCTTATTTTTATCCGGAAAATAATTGGCGGTATAGAATTGTAAACCAGGCTGATTGGTGGATATTTCCAATAATTTAACACTTCACAGACACACACAAATAGACAAATTAACAAATTTAAAAAAATTGTTGCCGTCTAACCGTATAAAGGACAAACGGAATGACGTGCACAAGTGCGAAACATGCTTGGGATCGGTTGTGTAGGAATAGGCTTTTCGTTTGTAAATCAGATGAAATTTCGAACTGCGACCAATAGAGCGATCATGGTTAAAATTGTCGTAATTGTTTACGAAAAATGAAATGCCGGCAACTCGTTCATATATATCGAATGTCATCAAATAAAATGGAAATTCACTAGGTACTGGAAAGCTTAGGGGTGGATTCGAAATGAAGTCCAACTCTTGGAGACTGTCTAGGGACCGCCACGATCATTTTTGCGACCAACGCGCAAAACAGGGCACAATTCAAGGGCTGTTACTATTGATCACCTGCAAAAAGTAAAAGAAATAAAACAATTAATATTTGCATACTAACTATATGGACATATATGTTCACACATTTTTTGGTTCCTAAGTAATTTGCGCTGCTACCGAATCGATACACAATTTCGGGCAACGCTAATATATACTTACCAAACCACGTCCAATGTCCATGCGCCGGCCAGGCGATCTTCCACAGCCGCATCCCCATTTGTCCTTGGTACACCTGAAAATAAAAGAAAAAATTAGATTTAATACATTTTACAATTAAAATTTACAATTTTTACTTACCTTGCAGAGCTGCTGACCCACGCGTGCCGGAAACAAGAAAACATAGTATATGTGTACTAGTAGCGCAACTTACTAGGAATCTGCACACACACACAAACCACACAGGGTGAATTGTATGCAATAATAAAACAATGAAATTTAAATGCTGCAATATTGAACGTGAAGACTTAAAACACCCAAATTATTGAATATAAAGCAGTTATAACACCTTATCAGTTCGTGCAGAATGTAAATTTCGGTTTAAATTAAAGTTTTTAGTTGTAGTTTTTACTTTAAAGCAACTCTGAACGCGATTTCCTTCATTACACTCTCTCGGAGTACATTCATCCACTGCCTTCCACTCCGATTCGCAAAAGAAGATGCCAAACTAGTACGGGTAAACAATGCAAGAAAATTATGAATTGTTCCAATTCAATGAATTTTCTTTGTTTCTTTTTCACGATTTTGCAAGGCGTGAGTACGCACATATATGTATGTGTGCAAGTCTTCCACCATCACGCCATGCGAGCTCTCATTTACTCGCAAAAAATTTGCCAGCATATGTATATATGTATATATGCATAATTTTACCATCACGTTAGTGATGCGATATTTTAGTCACCGGGTACCGAAATCCCGATCTGCCAAAATCGGTACCATTCACTGCGGGATCAATAGGGTAACGAAATCTACGTTCGTACCTGATCGGCGAAGATCCCGCTTCTAGTAAAATAGGAAATAACCTATAAATAATAAATTTTCACACAAAAATTTGGAAAATTGGTTTTTTCGAACTACGAAAATTTTTTTGTTTGTTTTTTGTTATTCATTTTTTCTCGGGGTTTTGCTTTTGTTTTGTTGTTTTCGGAGGGGGCAGGACTGTTTTGCCCACAAAACAACAAAAAATAAACCCTAACAGTCACCACATTCTCACTCTCTACCCAGGTCGGTACCGAAACCAAGTACCGAAAAAAGCGAAAATGTCGCTGTGTGCACGGAACTAACGCCACTTATGACGGCGACCATGCAAGTAAGAATAAATCTCTGCATGAGGGCCAGTGGCGAATCGGACTACAAGGCGATCAACGTAATCCACTTGTCGCTACCGTGCCGTGTGGGAAAAAAATAACCAGTTCCCATGTACGAATCATATGCATTGTAATTATAAAATTTCACCGTAGATTAGAATAATGCCCCATTATATGGCATTTATAAACTCCGAACGAGGTCGCTCGCCACCCACGCATACGGGCGTCCATACAAATATTCAAGGGGATTTTTTTTTTGTTTCTTTTCTCTGCGTCGGAGACCGCTTGGACGTCAGAGTACAACGAAATCGCCGAGCCGAGATCGGAACCACGGCCGTTCCGACCGGCGCAGGGAGTATCGGACCCACTGCCGTTCCGACCCCTGCTATGCCACGAGCGGCGCAACTGCGAACGCTACATCGCGCGCCCTTTGAAATAGCAGCAAACGTCGACTGGCCACTCTGCCGCGCCAGCGACAATCGCCGCACACCTACGGACGAGCGTAGACTTGCCTCCCAGCCGCGCCAGCTACGCATCAACGCGCACTTCGACGGTAGACTGGCACTTCAGCCGCGCCAGCTACCACAGACTTCCAGCTTTTCTAGTTACAAAAAAAATAAATAATATATATAATTTCCTGGCAAGAAATATACAGCGTTCTTATTTTCTAAAGTTTCTTCCTCCTATACGATACGATGGAGCCGCCAAACTTCAAACGGCATTTCGGAGGCATACGACTGGGACAGCGCCAGCCGGCACTCACTAGGATAGTTTAAGTCCTTAGCTTAAGAGGATGCGCGGTGGGAAATCCTGGGGCGGGATAAGATGTTGCGTATCGCAAGGGGGCCGGCATGTTTAGGCGAGATGCCTAAAGTCTTAAAAAATGGGCCACCCTAATGTAACTTTAGCGCCCTTCCAATCACTCACACCAACCCACCCACCTGTGTGGGCATGCATGCATATTCGTGTTTTGTCAGCACACATATACATGCATGGGGGTGTGCATGTGTGGGTTCACCTCCCCTTAAAACCGGAGGATAATTTTCAGGTTCAACGGTTGTCCTCGATTGCAAAACCGTCTACTTTTCCAGAGACAGTCGACACGACCACATCACGGCCAGCCCAGGATTCTTCGCCCGCATCAATAATTATTAATCAAGGTAAACTAATTGTCCATAATTATATTTTATATAAATATACGGCCACTTTTTTTATAACGAGAATTCTCGTTGTTTCTTGTTTATTTTCTTTTCGAGCACAAATTCGACCGCCGTGCTTTTGAGCCACCGCCGCTCCCAGTTAGCACCACGCTCGAATTTACATAGGTTTGGTATGATATGAGTTGGGGATTGAAAGAGAGGTTATGATTGGGAAGTGATCGCTGCTGTGGAGATCATCGATTGTACAGGAAGAAAGCTTGGGAGCAATCGAAGCTGAAGTAGGGTAACATCTGGATTGGAAAAGGTCCCATGAGTCGAAAAGTGAGTAGGGGAACCGTCGTTGAGGACAATGAGATCATTAGAAAGTACTAGGTCTTCGATTTGTTTTCCTCTATTGTTTGTAGAGGAAGAGCCCCACAGAGGACTCCACGCATTAAAATCACCCATTAATACTACTGGGGTGGAGAAGCGGTTCAGTGTACGGGAAATATCACTGCTCTTAAATGGTTGATTAGGCGGGATATAGCAGTTTATAATGGTGATCTTGAAGCCAATATCTACTTCGACTGATATACACGAAATACCAGAAACTATCTGAAAATGTTTATGATTTATGGATTTCTTAACAAAGACAGCTACTCCTTGCTTACAAGTAGTGTTTCTACTACTATAATGAAAGTAGCTGTGGTATTTATTTGGAGCATATGCTGTTTTATTGAATGGAATATGTGTTTCTTGCAGAGAAATTATCTCAGGGTAATTTTCATTTATTAAGATATTTAAGTCTGGGTAGTTGTTTATTAGACCATTTATATTCCAGTGGAGGATTTTTATCATTGCTCTATCATATTAGAGTCGGGGGGTAGAGGTGGGAGGAGGGAGGGGTTTAGAGTGTTGGTAAAGGAGGGGAAGAGTGAGAGGGTTAGGGAGGGAGTGGTGAGGTGTGAAAGGAGTGAGGAAATCATTCCATGCGCTGACGACTCATCGACTGATGCAATTGTTGTTGCGCTTGTATGATTTGATATATTATTGTTCTCATTTTTTTCATTTTCTTTTGTGTCGTTATTTGTTTTTTCGACGTTGTTGCTGCTTGTGAGTGTGTTTTGATTTTGACTAATTTGATCGATTTTTTCGTTTTCTTGTGTATTGCTTGAGTTATTTTTTTGTTATGTTAGGAAATGTAGTGGAAGCTACATTTAAAGTGGGGGGAATTTGTGATTTGTGGATTTTGATTGCTTCACTTATGGAGCATTTATTGTCTGTTTTTATAATGATAATTTCTTTCATTTGTTTAAATTTTGGGCATGCTTTGCTGGCGCAGTTAGCACAGAAGGAGCGTGAACAAGGTTCTGGGTTGTGGAGGGGAAGGGCGCAACTATCGCTTACAAGGGTTCTGGTGCATCGCTTCAGTGTGTGGCCAAGAAGCTGGCAATTTTTGCACCTCATTGGATTTGAGTAGTATGGTCTTACCTTGGTAGTGTACCAGGAGACTTCCACCTTTTCAGATAATTGGTAAATATCAAACGTTAATAGGACTACCCTGGGGACCTGTTTGTTATTGATGTTCTTGGTAAATTTGTAGATTGACACGACACCCTGTTCTCTTAAGTTCTCAACGATTTCATTATCGGGTACGTCGTTAAGACATGGGGCGAAAATTGTGCCTTTTGAGTAGTTAAGATTGTTGTTTAATTCGATCTTAACCTCATAAATTCCAAAGAGCAATTTTGTTGCTAAGAATTTTTTGAGATTACCATCTCTTAGCTCAGAGATTTTAAGGATTTCAGAGCTTACGCCTTTCAGGGCTTTATGCACAGCAAAGCAAGATTATTTATTTAGTGGTTTGTCTGAATTTACAGCACTTACCACTAAATATCTTTTGTTTTGTTGTTTCTTTTTTGGCTGTAAGGGTGGATATGATTCTTTTTCGCTTGGCTTTTGGGCTTGGGGATAACTCGGCGAACCTGTTATCCCCAAAAGGGTGTCGGCCGGGACATTATTTTAAAAAATTTTGCTGCGAAAACTATATATGCACTTATTAACACAACTATATTGAAAGAAATTCTCTCGCACGTTTTGAGAGTAAACGAAAGAGGTGTAAAAGAACACAAGAAAATAACTCAACGCATTGTAGACAACCGTTCACGATCAGTATCAGTCAATGACTGCGAATAAGAAAATTATAAATCGGAAGTATAAACTGGTATTGTGTTATTAAATCAAAAGGCAAAAACTAGTAGTTTATTGCTGAAGGGGGGGATCTATCCCTCTTTGAATCAAAGCTTATCATAATTATAATAAAACTTATATAATTATTAAACAAAAATAAATACAATAGTAATTTTCATAAAAATTGTTATTCCAGGTCTTGAATACTCATGAATACTTTGAAAATTCACAGGTCGGGGAAAAAAACAACAATTCAATTGAATTGTTTTTATCCAAAATGTAATATAAAAGCAATCAAAAATGTACTCTTGAACAAGGCGATTTATACAGGTGCACGCAACATTACATACAGACAACCATACATCTCGTGCTTTTTAGGTACCGAAAATCCCGGGGATACCTTCTCAAACTCCCGGAATATTAGGCATTCGAAATATGCTATTGAAAATTAAATATGTGTGATTTATTTATGAAACGAATGATAACATTTGTGATTTCGGTAGTGTGAAATATTGAAGATTGTTTATTGCCATATTGTTAATCATACATTGTGTCGCCATTGCCATAAATGCTCGCTATTAGCTACATTGTCATCTCTACTATCCAAATTGTAATCGATTGTTTGAATCAATAAAAATGTAAACCCTGGTGTTTTGCCATCGCTTTTGGAATGCGATACCGTTTGCTTGAAACACATATAAATTCGTGCAACGGCAAAAATACGTGTCAAATCACGCTTTCAAAACGGTGTGTTAAAACACCAGGAAATAACCTGGATCGCTAAAGCCTGTTAAACCTGAAACACCGTTGCGTGATAAGTTTTATTTCCTGTTAACAACGTTTATTAAGTGCTGAATTATATTTCTAAATATTCTCGCGAATATTCAGTTCGCCGTTGAATACGTCAACCAACAATAAATTGTGTTTAAACGCCTGCCAACACTCACCGAACATAAGCGGCAGTACTAAATTCGCACGTTTATGCGAAATATGATACTTCGGTCACCTCTACGCCGGAGTAAACGCCAACAATCAAACAACTGTACGGCCGCCACACTGCCATCTTCCAGACCAACGAAGATTACCGCCACATCCGCTGAAGCCCAGCCCAGCAATACAGTTAAAGCCATTGGAAGTTGTGCAGCAATATCTGCCACGAAACCTCAAGCGATGTCACTCGCTACACCTGGCACTAGCGCTCTATCGTCGATTCCGCATACGAGCTTCATACAATCTAGGGCTCCGTCACATAGCCAACCACCACTCCATGTAACAATGCAAGAATTCAGTGCCCAATCAGGTACAGCTACGCCAGCAGGCACCCCATGGACAACTGCCTCATTATCTAGCGATCAATCGTATATTAGCGCGCCAGAGAACATTTCAGTAACAAGTGCCTCATTGTCTAGCGCTCTAGCAATTGCCGCCAAGCCACTTGACACGCCAATGACAAGTGCCCCATCGCCTAGCGCTCTAGCAATTGCCGCCAATCCACTTGACACGCCAAGGACAAGTGCCTCATCGTCTAGCGGTCTAGCAATGGTTGCCCAGCCACTGAACATGCCAATGACGACAGCCTCAATGTACAGCGCACCATCCAGCATCTCAGTAACATGCGCCTCATCAACATATAATATTCCAGCGACTTATATCCTGCCAAGTAATGCACACCAGTGTAACATGCTATCGCATCCAACAATATCATCTAGTGCCACATCAGCTAATGATTTGCAAGTAAACACGAGTACATTCAGCCGGACTCACCAGGTAAGAGACTTTATTTCAAATCCTTCCCATGTCAGTTTAGATCATAGCACCGACGCTTCAGTCGGGCTGACCCCTGCTAGCGTCAACCTTGTCAGCCTAGAACTCGCCAATGCCACAACGACAAAGTCTACCTACTCCGACTCCTCGTCACAGATGAACGTCCTCTACCAGATGCAACAACAAATAAGTATATTAGAGGTGCAACTAAAAATAGCACACGCTAGAATATCTGAAAACGAACGTCAAGGTCCTGCAATCGTGTCGTTACCTTCAGTGCCGCCAATAGCATCCGTAATTCAACCGACCTCTATTTACTCTCACACCAGCGGTATCGCGCCGGCTGTACCGAAACCCCCTATAAGCTTGAATGGTGGCACCAGGGCCCACGAAAACAATCTTGTCGACTCAGTCAATGGGCACCCAGGCATGGTTCTGCCGCATACCATTCATGACGTTACCAGTCAGTCGGCTGGATACATGCAGCACCGTTATAATACCTTGACTACCAACATGCAACATATGCCACAAACCACTTTAGAACATAGCTCATCGATCGTGCCACCCTATAGTGCATCAGCGCCTTCATCGGGAGGAACGTCGGGAATTAACCCTTTGTCGTCCCACAATGCTACACTGCCCAGGAAGTTGCTTGACTTGCCGCAATTCTCAGGTCAGCCAGAAGACTGGCCAGTATTCTACGCGTCATATGTTGAATCTACTTCTGTATATAATTATTCTAATTTTGAAAATAATCAAAGATTAAATAAATGTTTGAAGGGTGAGGCCAAAGACACCGTTAGATCCTTGTTAATTCACCCTAATAATGTAGGCGCAGTAATCGAACAGTTGCGCTTTAGATACGGTCGCCCAGAACAACTAGTTCGTAGTCAAATCAAAGTAGTACGCGATATGCCTTGCATATCTGAGTCTGCCATCAACAAGTTGGTGCCGTTTGCCACAACGGCACGAAATCTTACTGTTTTCCTACAAACTATAGGTGAACAGAAACACTTAGCGAACCCGACGTTGCTAGAAGAGCTAGTAAACAAATTGCCTGTTAGCAAACGTCTAGAATGGGCAAGATATTCGGCGCCGATTCGACCGTACCCTACAATAGCCAACTTTAGTGAATGGCTCTCCGAAGTTGCAAGCTTTGTCCAGATGATCCAGGACCATGATAGCCATGAACCGAAGCGCCGCCCAGTTCTACACGCAACTAAAGATCACAGCTCATTAAAATGTTTGCTGTGTCAGGGGAACCACCGGCATGTAGACTGCCGTCGTTTGCTCGATACCAACGTATCAGAGCGGTGGAAGACAGTCAAACGTCTACGTCTTTGTTTCAGTTGCCTATCGCCAGGACATCGCACCAGTGCTTGTCGTCGTAAAATCTGCACCGAGAGCGGATGCCAAAGGTATCATCATAAATTGCTACATGGTAATAATACTAGCAATGAAGTCGGCACCGTTGCCGTCCCCAAGTCATCAAGTCCCAATAACGCTGTTCTCAGTTGTTCTGCACACGCTTCAAATAATTTACTGTTTCGAGTAGTCCCCATAACACTGTATGGACCCAATAAGAGCGTGAATACCTACGCGCTCCTAGATGAAGGGTCATCAATCACGATGATGGATGTGTCACTAGTGCAAGAACTTGGTCTCAAATGTCAGGAACGTCAAGTGGAGATCCAGTGGTTCGGAGGGAAGGCAGCAAACGAGCAGGTAGCGGTGACCACGGTCTCAGTCAGCGGATTAGGCATGAAGAAGCGACATACTCTTCGGAACGTGCATGGTATTTTGAATCTAAACTTACCATTCCAAAGTCTCAGTCAGACGGACATATATAATGCCAGCAGATATCAAGGTAAGATGCCCGTAAAGCCGTACGAGAACGTAACGCCTAAGGTTTTAATTGGGTTAGACCACTGCCACTTGGGTTTACCTACAAAACCTGTAATATCCAATCGTAATGGACCTTTCGCCAGTATTACGGAACTAGGTGTTTGCATATTTGGACCAGAAAGCAACTTGCCACCAAGAAAGACGGCCTGTCTTCATATTAACACGTCGGATCGTCAGATGCACGACATGATTAAAGAATATTTCAGTACAGAGTCATTCGGGGTAAGAGCGGCGCCAACGATTGAAAGCGCTGCCGACGTACGGGCCAAAGAGCTTCTCGAATCAACTACGGTTAAAATTAATGGTCGTTTCCAAACAGGGTTGCTGTGGGAAAGCGACAATGTGAAGTTACCGGACAGCTACTCCATGGCTTTGAAACGTCTTGTGGGAATAGAGAGAAAGATTTGGCGCAACAAAGAGTTCGGTAAAGCGTATAATGACATAATCCGCAATTATATTGAGAAGGGGTACGCGCGCAAACTACAGCCACTAGAGCTAGCCGAAATCAACTCAAAGATATGGTATCTCCCGCATTTTGCCGTGGAAAATCCCCACAAGCCGGGTAAACTTAGGTTCGTTTTCGACGCCGCCGCTACCTCGCATGGAGTATCGTTAAATACACACTTAATGAAGGGCCCTCAGCAGTATCGAAAGTTGGTGGCCATATTATTTCATTTCCGACAAGGTGCCTTTGCTGTTTGCGCAGATATTCAAGAAATGTTCCACCAAGTGGTCATACGACCGGAAGATAGATGTGCACAAAGGTTTTTGTGGCGCAATGGCGACAGCAGGGAACCGCCTGACATATATGAGATGACAGCGATGACATTCGGTGCGGCCTGTTCGCCCTGCTCGGCCCATTACGTGAAAGTGAAGAATGCAATGGACCACGCCGGCAAGGGAGCACGAGCCGTTCGGGCCATAACTGACTATCACTATGTAGACGACTACGTTGATAGCTTTTCTTCCACGTCTAGAGCTATAGAAATCGCCAAGCAAGTCCGCGAGATTCATAAAGATGCCGGGTTTCAATTACGAAAGTTCCGGTCGAACTCCTTGGAAGTCGCAACCGCATTGGGTGGTGAAAATTCAGCCTTGACCATAACGTCAAAGGAAGCCATGGAATCCGGAAAGGTTTTGGGAATGCTGTGGCAGCCGTCCACTGATCACTTCACGTATCGCCTGGAATTTCATGGAGTCGACTCCTCGGTTATGAACGGAGGGGTGGTACCCACAAAGAGAATGCTGCTGAGTATCATCATGTCCATCTTCGATCCTTTAGGTTTCTTGTGTCACCTCACTATATCGGCTAAATTGATGATGCGCGTAATATGGAAGCGAGATTTAGGTTGGGATGAGCCAATACCTGAAGACGTAGATGCTATGTGGAAGCACTTTCGAATACAGCTGTTAGACGTCATGGAATGCAAGATCCCACGCCATTATTTTCGACTAGGTGAACCAAAATCCCTGCAACTGCATATATTCGTAGATGCCAGCGAAGATGCATTTGGAGCCGTAGCGTTCTGGAGGTCACAGAGTTCAGATAATAGAAATTAACATCGTATACGCCAAGACAAGAAGTGCTCCACTCAGGACCCTAAGTATTCCCAGGCTAGAACTACAAGCCGCCGTTCTGGGGTCACGTATGCTGACGACTATAACCGAGGAACATACCCTGACTGTCGATCGGTGCATTTTATGGAGCGACTCGAAAACGGTCCTGAAATGGATATCCAGTGAACACCGTCGGTACAAGCCCTTTGTCGCTCATAGGGTAGCGGAGATCCTCAACGTGACCAGCCCATCTGACTGGAGATGGGTGCCAACGAAAGATAATGTTGCTGACGAGGCCACTCGTGCGAAAAGGGAAGTGAACATGGACTCGTCCTCACGGTGGTTTAAAGGTCCCTCATTTTTATATCAAGCCGAAAAAGGGTGGCCAACCAACGATACACCCATAGAGAATGTCGAAGAAACCGAAGAACTTCGGCCAAGCTACATACTTCTAAGCGTAAAAAACAGCATTTTTGAGTTCGAGAGATTTTCATCATTTCTGAAATTAAAAAGAGTCGTCGCATGGGTGCTACGCTTCGCCCACAATTGCAGACATAGAAATACAAACGGTGGTTTAGAGCGTGGATTAACCGTTCATAAGCTTGACGCTGGCGAACGTCTATTATGCCGGCATGCTCAGCGAGAGGCATTCTCATCCGAATTAAGCCGTTTGCAGAAGGGATTGAATGTAACAATGGAAAGTCCATTATACAAACTGACACCAATATTAGATTCAGATGGACTTCTTCGAGTTTGTGGACGCCTAGATGCGGTTAGCTGGCTTTCCTACGAGGCCAGGCGTCCTATCATATTGCCATCTCACCACATCGTAACGAACCTGATAGTTGCACACGAGCATAATAAAATGATGCACCAAAATACGGAGGCAGTTATTTGCATGATTCGCCAGAGGTATTGGATACCCCATTTGAGGAGGGTTATTCGCGGGATCATAGCAAGCTGCAACACTTGTAAATTAAAAAGGGTAAAGGCGATCGCGCCTATAATGGGTTTGCTCCCGGAAGATCGCGTAACGCCATACGTACGACCGTTTACATATACGGGGTTGGATTATTTTGGGCCGGTGAGGGTGACAATTGGACGGAGATCGGAGAAAAGATGGGTGGCTTTATTTACGTGCTTAACAGTACGCGCTATTCACTTGGAGGTCGCTTATGACCTTTCAACCGACGCATGCATATTGGCGATGAGGAACTTTATAAACCGCAGAGGGGTGCCCAGAAGAATAAGGTCGGATAACGGAAAAAACTTTATAGGAGTGGCTGGCGAGGTTAGACGTCTCTCAGAGGTGTTTGACTGCGGCGCGTTGCGGGACGAACTGACATCGAAAGGCGTTGATTGGGTCTTTAATTGCCCTGAGAATCCTTCTGAAGGCGGCGTTTGGGAACGCATGGTACAATGCGTTAAAAAAGTGTTGCGGCACACAATGAAAGAGGTGAGTCCTAAAGAGCACACGTTCTATAGTCTGCTAGTAGAGGCTGAAAACGTGGTTAATTCACGTCCGCTCACATATCTGCCGATCGCACCAGATCAAGAAGAACCCTTAACGCCAAATCATTTTTTGCTGGGAAGTGCGAACACTGCTCAGACACCAAGTGCTTTCGAACCAGATCAAAAGTTGTGTTCCCTGCGCAAGCAATGGAGAGTCGCTAGACAGTTGCGAGATCGTTTCTGGAAGAAGTGGGTAGAGGAATACTTGCCCACGCTGACTCGTCGTGTGAAGTGGTGAGCGCCAACAAAGGCATTAACTGAAGGAGATCTCGTTTTTATCTGCGACATGAAACTACCACGGAAAGAGTGGCGGCGAGGCCGAGTGGAGAGAGTGTACCCTGGAAAGGATGGTCAAGTCCGCCGAGCTGACGTGTCAACTTCCACGGGAACGGTTCAACGTCCTGCATCCAAACTGGCCAAGCTAGATGTCGATTGTGGTGAATCTGTTCGATCCACGGGGGCGGGGGTGTGAAATATTGAAGATTGTTTATTGCCATATTGTTAATCATACATTGTGTCGCCATTGCCATAAATGCTCGCTATTAGCTACATTGTCATCTCTACTATCCAAATTGTAATCGATTGTTTGAATCAATAAAAATGTAAACCCTGGTGTTTTGCCATCGCTTTTGGAATGCGATACCGTTTGCTTGAAACACATATAAATTCGTGCAACGGCAAAAATACGTGTCAAATCACGCTTGCAAAACGGTGTGTTAAAACACCAGGAAATAACCTGGCTCGCTAAAGCCTGTTAAACCTGAAACACCGTTGCGTGATAGGTAGATTTGCGATACATGATGAGTACTTATGGCTTTGATGTGCCCAAGTAACGGGAGACAATAAGAAACATAGTACTGAAATACTACCAAAAAATCAATGCTAATAACATTGAAGAAATTAAATCGCTGAACAATCAAAGAAAGAAAGTCAGTCTTGTATTTGATGAATGGGCGTCTGCATCGAATAAACATTTTCTAAACGTTAATCTCTTCTCTGAAACCAAATTTGGGAATCTACTAACTTACAAAAGGTAAATCTCAGTTTATCACACGATATCGTCGTATCACAACGGATGGTGCGAGCACCGTGAAAGTCGGCAGATGGATTGAACCGTACCAACAATTATGCTTTGCTCACGGTCTTCAGCTGCCAGTTGTAGATGTTCTGTGTAAAGTAGATTCAGCTAATGGTAAGAAGAAAATAAAATAATTGATTCATAGTTCTAAAAATAAATAGCCTTTCAAAAAATGTTGATGCTGCATATATTGGTTCGGAGTGCAAAAATTTAGAGAATGAGGACGAGGGCGGCCTAGTAGTATGTGGAGTTATAAGCGCACAAAGAATACAGAACAATATACGAGGTGTGTTCAAAAAATATCGCGAATTTTGAATTTTCGCTGGTTACGTATATTCGAATTTCGAATTTTTTGTGGCTTTATGTTGGTACTCATGTCTCTCACTTATGCTGACAAGCTCGGCCATTTTGAATGTTCAGTTAATTGTTGACAGCTGCTTTGCTTGCACGTGTTTTGGATCGTCTTCGATTTTTACCTATTTTTTACCAAAAGCTCATATTAGATTGCAAACTAAGCCGAATAGTAGCCAAGTTAGAACGATTTGTTTTATTAGAAAAAAGTGCTAAATAGGCCATGCTTGATCTTAAAATGAAATTGTTGTTTGCCCATGAATATGCAACTATTGAGGAAATTACTCGTGTCATCCACCCACTCAAAATTACTATTCAAATGTGATGTTGCTTTGAATGTTATGCTGCAGGAAATGAAAAGTAAGAGGTCTCCTTCAAGCAAGAGCTTGTATAAAACTCGCAGCGGAGGACAATTCTATCTGATGTGTACTCCTTTTTAATTAATCCCCAGAATTTATAGGGCACAAATTATGAGTTTGCTGAAGATGTTAGCTTTACTACCATTAGAGAGGAGCTCGTAATGAAGACCACCAGTATTTAACGAAAGTGATACTAATAAAAACAACGATTTTGTGGAGGTAGGCAAGGCAGTAAGTCTTGAAGAAAAGTTGAATCAAGTACAATAGAAACGAGTATTAATTTAAAAGTGGTTTTGGTCAAAGAAATAAATATAAATTAATGTACCAGTAATATACATAAATTGTATGTATACCTGTAGTACATAATATATATATTTTCTGAATATGATTGATTAACAAATTTTATGTAAGTGATTTATTTTGTTGTGTTGATCTTCCGACAGGGTAGTAAGCTGATTTTTGTTGGAACGATTTTCCGTCATCCCTTGTCAATTTTGGTTTTGTGACAAACCGTTTTCGGCGTTCTGCCATTTTCAATGCCTAGTTTCGTTCTGGTCTGTGTCTATCCGCTGCGTTGTTTTTATAGTCCGTGGGTGCTGTGGCAGGTAATGTCAATCTATGTGGTCGTGGTAGGTAACGTTAATATGCGTGTGTGTGTGCGCGGTATTGATACGTCCGAATTGTTGTCTGTCCCAAGGGTTGTTTTTGTAGGTATGTAGACATACCGCTTGTTAGCTAAGCGGTAGGTTGAGGTAGGTAGAAATCGGTGATTTTTGCAGTTTGGTTCATATTTCGTTTTTGCTTGTTCATTGTTACGTGTTTGGTTGCTGTACCTGCTGGCTTGTGCTGTTTTTTGTAAACTAGTTTTAAGGGTTCAAATATTTCGTCAGAGATAGTGTTGGTTTGTTCGTTTATGATCCTGCCGTCAAATGTTTTTAACTTGTATATCTCCATGTTCTCAAGTACATTAAGCCGCCGGCCTTTTCCTTGTACGTGAAGTATTCGAGCCGTTGTTTTTATGTTAGCTGGGGCGCAGTTGTTCTCAAACATGTGGTTCGCGAAAAAAAAAATGGCAGAACGCCGAAACCGGTTTGTCACAAAACCAAAACTGACAAGGGATGACGGAAAATCGTTCCAACAAAAATCAATTTTATGTAACTTTCTTTTGTTCTTAAAAATGACTGTTTAGGCGAGATGCCTAAAGTCTTAAAAAATGGGCCACCCTAATGTAACTTTAGCGCCCTTCCAATTACTCACGCCAACCCACCCACCTGTGTGGGCATGCATGCATATTCGTGTTTTGTCAGCACACATATACATGCATGGGGGTGTGCATGTGTGGGTTCACCTCCCCTTAAAACCGGAGGATGATTTTCAGGTTCAACGGTTGTCCTCGATTGAAAAACCGTCTACTTTTCCAGAGACAGTCGACACGACCACATCACGGCCCGCCCAGGATTCTTCGCCCGCATCAATAACTATTAATCAAGGTAAAATAATTGTTCATAATTATATTTTTTATAAATATACGGCCACATTTTATAACGAGAATTCTCGTTGTTTCTTGTTTATTTTCATTTCGAGCACAAATTCGACCGCCGTGCTTTTGAGCCACCGCCGCTCCCAGTTAGCACCACGCTCGAATTTACATGGTCCATCTCCCCGTCTAGAGGAACCTGCATACAGTCCACAACAACAAAAATTGGAGAAAGAATCTCAAATAATCTAATTTGGATCAAACCACCAGAAGCTGCCACACAATAAAAGTGGAAAAAACTTCAAAATTGTACACTCTGCGCAATTACAAATAGCAAACAACTCTGCCATACACTCTGCCACATACCACAACCAACAACACCAACTTTATACAACAAATTCGACCGATCACCACATCAAAGCACGTAAGTTGTATATTTCTTGCCACTTAGTTTTTTTTGTGTGTTGCATACAATTGTATAAAAGTGCCGCCCGCGAGTGTAATCAAACGTAAGTGCGATTAGTGAATATTTAACAATAGTGATTTTTTTTGTTCAGTTAAGTGCTTTATTTTTCTTTAAATTTTAAATTAAATTGAACGCTTAAGAATCCTTGTGACTATCCGGATTATCCCCCCACCAGTGGTAAGGTTTTTTGGACACAGCGCAAGGCAAGAGGTAACATAACCTCATTTTCACAATTAGTTCACTTAGCCTTTCGATCTTCAGTTTTTGTTTTTTCCACTTGTTTTTTTTCGTAATATACAGAACAGAATTTTAATCGAAGGCTAGTTTTATTATTTTCTTATAAAATTCACTATTTTTATAGCACTTTTCTTTGTTTTCACATTTCTTCATTTAATATTCATTTTCGCTCGTTTGATACACCGCGCACTTTATCTGTGTTTGTTGTGTATTTCTTTATTGCGGCAACACATACACACATTTATATATACATATTCCCCTTATACGTGTGGGTGGCGAGTAAGTCACAAAGATTTTTGTTTACATTTTTTGCGTTTGTAGCAAACAAATATTATTATTATTATTATTATTCGTCAGACAAATCGGCCAAGTCTGCAATATAATTCAAAAATTAACAAAAATAAAAATAATTGAATTAAATTATACATTAATTGAGTTTATTACAATTTTATTGAGGTTGTTTTGTTTTTCCTGGGTAAAATACTGCCTTTACCTTTTCTATTCAGCATCTTTCTTGTACGGTTGAGCATTTCATCGTACCTTCAGCTTTATTTTTTCGGTTTTGTTTTGATTCTCCAGATCCTCTAAGTCCAAAATATGGAAAGTTTCATTAGGCTGGCTGATTCGATTTTTGAATTCGAATCAGACTACAATGAATTAGAGGATTCAGTCCACAGCAAGTACACTCTTGGGCTTCAACAAGAGGACTTGAAGGCAATGTGGAGAAAAACCAGAACGGCTTATGACGACTTACTTAATTCAGACAAGTTAGAGGCCACTGGTATAGTTTCTGTCAAACAGAAATATAAGAGAGCATATGCAGTATATTTACGCTGCATGTCAGACATGGCTACACGCCAAGCGACGTACAACAAACCAGAAAATAAATCTGAAGAAAAGCCCGAATTTGAACACAGTATCCGCCTGCCTCCATGTGATACTGAAGTTTTCAAGGGCGATTATCTGTCATGGCCAACATTTCGTGACATGTTCACGGCTATATACATCTTAAATAAACGCCTAACACCAGTGGAGAAATTGTTCCATCTGAACAATAAGACACAAGGTGAGGCAAAAGATATTGTGAAAAAATGTCCGCTCACGAATGAGGGATTTGATACGGCCTGGAGAAATTTATGCGAGAGATACGAAAACAAACGTATCTTAGTAAACTCGCAACTCCAAATTTTATTCAACTTGAAAAAGGTAGAGAGTGAATGTGGTAGCGCGATTAAAACACTTCAGCGCGAAATAAATAATTGCCTTTCGTCCCTGCGAAGTCATAAAATTGACACTTCGAACTGGGATGCAATTATAACATATTTGTGTTCGACGAAATTGCCGGAGAGTACGCTTGGTCTATGGGAGCAAAGCATAGACCACAAAGTGGAAATATCCAAGTGGGAGGATATGGACAAATTTTTGTCCAACCGCTTCCAGACACTCGAAACAGTGTCTGGGTTCATAGGGAGTTCTTCGAAAGTGCAAAAGCCGCAAAGTACGCGGATTGCCAACGAAACCCCTGCAAAAAGACTTGGTACATACCAAGCAAACGTGACTAAACTACTGTGCACAAAGTGCAAATCGAATGCCCACAGATTACGAAACTGTCCCCGTTTTCTCAAATTAACTCCGGTGGAGAGAATTAACTTTGTCAAATCCACCAAGGGCTGTTTGAACTGCCTATCCCCAGGACATACTGTGTCGAAGTGCACCAGTTCTTATGACTGCAACAAGTGCCACTCTCGACATAATACGCTCCTGCATGCGGAGTCTCTTCAGACGCAGGCAACCACCAGCCCTAATCAGTATCATGCTGATAATGCTGCCTCAACTTCAAAACAGGCACAAGAGAGACGGGAAGCTGAAAAATCTGTTTCGGCCGTAAACAGAAACGTTAAATCCTGCCATGCGCATTCCAGCGCAGGTGTGCTGCTAGGGACAGCTCGAGTAAACATTCATCATAATGGTACAGACTTCCCAGCAAGAGCACTGATTGATTCTGGTTCGGAGTGCTCGTTTATGACAGAACGACTCAAACGCAGAATCAATTTACCGGCAAAAAGGATGCATGCTCAAGTTTCGGGCATCACTAATGCCGTCTCAGCTCAAGTCAAGGAGGCATCCAATATTGAACTCCGTTCACCAGTGGACCCTTGCTTCAGCTTAACAACATCTGTTCTTATTCTAGCCAATTTAACTGGGAATCTGCCATCCTGCCATATCGATGCTACGACTATGCAGGCTTTCCCAGACTTAGTCTTGGCAGATAAGCGATTCTACATCAACGAGGAAGTTGATATTATACTCGGCGGAGACGTATATCCGCAAATTATATTGAGTGGGCTGAAAAAGAATGTACTTAGTAAACTTCTCGCCCAAGAAACGGTGTTCGGTTGGATATTAACCGGGCGCATAGAAGCACCGAATCCAACCAGAAATATAGTGTCCTTTTACAGCGAAGTTGCTTTGGACAAAAAGCTTACAGCATTCTGGGAGTTGGAAACTCTTCCAAGAACTAAAAGCCCAAACGCAGATGACAAGTACTGCGAAGATTTATATAGAGAAACTACGAGTCGTAGAGAGGATGGAAGATATGTCGTATCTCTTCCATTCAGACAGGACTACCCAGATCAGATAAACATAGGAGGGTCTCTTAGGCGGGCGTGTTCACAATTTTTTAGAAATGAGACGCGGTTAGCAAAGAACCCGGAATTAGGGAAAGAATATATGAGGGTCCTGTCTGAATACGAGACATTAGGGCATATGCGAAAAGTTACGGCCATTGTACCAGCCGATTCGGCGGATAATTACTTTTTGCCCCATCACGCCGTAGTAAAGGCGGAGAGTACCACCACTAAGGTACGCGTCGTATTCAATGCGTCGAACCCAACGGCAAATGGCACAAGTTTGAACGACATTCTCCTGCCAGGCCCAGTACTACAATCAGATCTTCCAGTACTGATACTGCGATGGAGACTGTATCGGTACGTTTTCAATAGTGGCACCGAAAAGATGTATAGGCAAATTTGGATGAGCGATGATCACCTCAAATTCCAACGGATTATTTACCGAACATCGCCTCAAGAACCCATAAGCCTTTACGAGCTGAAAACGGTCACTTTCGGGGTTAATTGTGCGCCTTATCTGGCAATTAGAACCCTTTTACAACTAGCAGATGAAGTAGAGAGTTCTCACCCTACAGCATCTAGCATATTAAGGGAAGGCATGTACGTAGATGACGTACTAGCGGGGGGGCACACACTCGCATCGGCCATTAACGCGAGGAATGAGATTCGACAAGTCTTACTCTCCGCGGGCTTCCCACTACGAAAATGGACTTCGAATACTGAGGAAATTCTCAACGACATCCCAATATCGGATCGGCTGACCGAGGACTTTCTGGCATTCGAAGATACCAGCACCGTTAAGGCATTGGGCATAAGATGGAATGCCCATTCAGACCTGTTTTACTTTAAAGCAGGGTCACTAGAAGAAAGTGAAAAGTTAACAAAGCGAGCGATTCTATCCGCCATCGCCAGACTCTTCGACCCTTTAGGATGGCTTGCACCAATGGTCATTGTGGCAAAAATTTTGATGCAGAACATCTGGTTAGAGGGCACCGATTGGGATGAACCAGTTTCGTGCAATACATTGGAACGATGGCAAAACTTCAGACATCAATACCACGAAATCGACAACATAAAGATACCACGATGGGTAAACTTTTCACCAGAAGATGATGTCGAAATACATGGATTCTGCGATGCTTCGGAAAAGGCATACGCTGCAGCTGTCTACATGCGAGTCAAAAGGAATGATGATATCTTCGTGAATCTACTCCTTGCCAAAACCAGAGTAGCACCAGTGAAGACCATCTCACTTCCGCGTTTGGAACTTTGCGGAGCAGTACTGTTAGCGGAAATGATGGAATCAATATTCCGAAACATCAAACTTGGACCAGTGAAACAGTATCTATGGACGGATTCCACCATCGTTTTGGCATGGATAAGGAAACCACCCTGTTCCTGGTCAACATTCGTCGCACACAGGATTACAAAAATCATCGACCTAGTCGGCAGCAATAACTGGCTTCATGTCAACTCGGAAACGAATCCAGCAGACTTAGGAAGCAGAGGACTACCGGCATCGGATATGGTCAACAATTCTTTGTGGTGGCAGGGACCTTCTTGGCTGCAAGAAGACAATTCCCAATGGCCAGTACAAGAAAAGGAGTATAATACATCCGTGGAGGAAAAGAGAGCGCAGGCCTACGCAATATCAACGCAAAAAGAGATCGAGATTCTTGACCGGTTTTCGAATTTACCGAGGGCTTTGAGGGTACTATCATGTATTATGAGATTCTTTCGAAGAACTCATCCCAAGACAAAAGCTTCCTTTCAGGAAAAATCGTGCCTAATCTCATCCGGTGAGATCAAGACCACGACGCAACTCTTGATTAAACTCTATCAGAAGCAACATTATAATGAGGAATATGTAAACTTGAAGAAGGGACAGGTAATTCATCGACAAAGATGATATTATTAGGGCGGGTGGTCGTCTTGGAGCGTCTCAAGACCTCGCTTATAACGAGCGCCACCCAATCATACTGCCATACAATTGTAGGTTGACGCGTCTGACTGTACAAATGATACATCAAATCTCTCTCCATGGGGAAAACCAACTGATGCTCCGTCTCATCCGCACCCAATATTGGATTCCGAATGTTAAGAACATGATTAGGGCCACCATCCATAACTGTAAGGTCTGCACCATTTATAAAAAAAGAGCGCAAACCCAACTTATGGGTACCCTTCCTTGCGAACGCACTACGTTCACCCGCGCGTTTACCAATACCGGGGTGGACTTTGCCGGGCCTTTCGACATTAAAAGTTACCGCGGTAGAGGATGTCGATTATCAAAGGGCTACGTGTGCCTCTTTGTTTGTTTCACGACTAAAGCGATCCATCTGGAAGCGACCAGTGATCTTAGCACCCCATCCTTTCTAGCAGCGTTTTCACGTTTTATCGCTAGACGAGGATGTCCGAGAAACATTTACTCCGACAATGGTACTAACTTTGTCGGCGCTTCACGATCTTTGAGATCTGAATTTAAAGCATTTATCTCGGAAGCCCGATACACGACTATTTCCAAATATAGCCATCAAGCCATGACATGGCATTTTATTCCGGCCGGGGCTCCACATATGGGGGGACTCTGGGAGGCGGGCGTGAAGAGCTTCAAAAGCCACTTCAAGAAGTTAGCCTCGCCTCATAAATTCACGCATGAGGAATTCCATACGCTATTGTGCCGGATTGAGGCATGCCTCAACTCGCGGCCACTTAGTCCAGCCTCAAATGAGCCCGCGGACCTGGAACCCTTGACCCCTGGGCACTTCCTGACTGGAAGTCATCTCCTGGCTCCGCCAGAACCCGAGGTGAATGAGAGCCCTGCCTCCATTATCAATAGGTGGCAGAAGCTCAAATCTCTTCATCAAACCTTCTGCAGGCGATGGAAAGTGGAATACTTATCCGAACTTCAAAAACGAGTGAAGTGGAAGCATCCGAAACAAAATATTAAGGCGGGGGATCTCGTTGTCATCAAAGAAGACAACTTGTCTCCCAATGAATGGAGGCTCGGCCGAGTTACCCACGTACACCCCGGCGAAGATAACCGAGTTCGTGTAGTGGACCTCATGACCGAGAAGGGTCAGATCAGAAGACCGTTGGTCAAGCTGATTCTGCTCCCTATGGAGGGAATGGCTGGCGAGAGGCCCGGGGCCTCATCTTAACCATCCCCTTCCATCACCTCCTAGCCGTTTTGACCGCTCCTATCCCAAAATTTTCCACCCTTCACTCGCTACCCTTAACGAGGACAACAGACAAGCCTAACGCAGAAGAAGATCCATTCTGCCATAGAAAACGTAATGGCTCTCGATATCGAGGCCAAAGAAAACCTAACGCAGAAAGGCGAACCAATCTGCCACGGAAAAGCTATCCGTCTGCCACGACAAGTTGGCAACAGATGGACCCACCCTCGTATACATATACATATACATATGTTCTTTTTTTTCAAATGTACATATGAAAGAAAAAAATATTTTTTTTTGTCTCACCCCAACAAGCAAAGTAAACGTAAAATAAATCTTTAAAAAGGCTTTTGGAAATAAGTATTAACCTAACAAAATTCAGATTTTTCGTTTATAAAACGTTTGAAAATAAACGTTGTTTAATTAAAACGACACGTTATTACAAGGCTTATTCATTCAAACCTACAAAAAAAGATTTTAAAGAAAGCTTTCTTAAAGTTTTTTTTTTTTTAACTTTATTCAAACCAGATTTTGTATATTATTTAGCTATTGCAATAAAAGAAATAACTAAGTTCTAGTCATACATTGAATGCTGCAACTTAAACCCACTGTTACCAGTTTCGGAAGTGGTTAAGATGCAGCAACGACCAAGGTTTTTTCGCAGTCATTCTCATATAAAAATCTTGTTTGAAAAGAATTGGAAACATTTTAAGTTGAAAAGAGGAAAAAAACTGACAAATAGTTTTTTCAGAAGTTTTATAAAAACTTACATGACACTTTTCAATTGGAATTATTGGTAACACTTTTCTCTTGAAGTTTATAAAAGGGCTCCATATCGCTTATTGTAGCAAGTTTACTTTAAAGTATTTTGAAAACCATTTACCGATTGTTGGGACGTAACGCAATCAGTGAGTTTGAAAGTCGGTAATTGTTACCTTTAGGAGACAACTACTAAAACACATCCGAAATTCTCGGGAAAGGTATCAAAAGACGCGTTTTGACCTCGGTAACAATAATCCGGAAGCGGACTTTCGAGTTTTTGTCTCAGTGAAGAGATGGTCCTTCGAAATCAAAGTTGGAAAACTTCTGTCATTTCATGTGGTTGTTGTAATCACAGATTAGGGTGTTCCGAAAGGTGCAAAAGGTATGTTCTACGCAGGAATACTGGGAACCGCGGAGCCGGTGTTGGACCGACTAAGGGTTATTTCTTTGAAGCGCGACTCAAACCTCTTTTGATGTTACCTGTCCCAGGGCTCGAGCCTTGGACCTTCGGTGTGGTGGACCAGCGACACTACCGCCACACCACGGCGGCCACCAGCCTCGAGAAGATATTATGCCATTAGTTGCAGAGTTGTTGCGCTATGCATGGCCGAAACAGTTTCCCTCCATTCAAACCAAGTCCCATTGCTTCTTTATAGGTCATACATGGGAGCTTGACAAAACAAAACCCATTGGGACACGTAATCTAGATGATATCTCACAGGAAGAATATGGTGAATTCTACAGATCACTCCCAAATGATTGGGAAGATCGGCATTTCTCTGTGGAATGTCAATTGGAGTTCCGTGCTTTGCTTTTCATTCCACGCCGTACCCCCTCGAATTGTTCGAGAACCAAAAGAAACGCAATAACATAAAATTATGTATTCATTATGGATAATTGCGAAGAGCTCATACCAGAGTATTTGAACTTTGAAAGTATTTAAAGTCGATCGCAAAAGGTGTAAAACTGTAACTTCCATCAGCAAAATGGCAGACGCAAAAGAATTAATGAATTTGCCAGATGACCATATTGATATGATTGCTACCACTTCGGTGCTGCAACAGTAAGCTACTGATATACGGTCAAAGACCATTAATTGGGCTGCCTATATGCAGTCGCAGATGATATCGCAAGAAGACTGCAACGCTATCAGCGCCCTAGATACTTCTAAAGCAGCAGATTTTCAAAAGAACGCGGCGCAGGCAGGGAAAACTTTATTAAATCTACTTGCTCATGTCTCAAAAGATCAGACAATACAGGACATACTTCTAAAGATCGATGACTTGCTGCAAGAGGAACGATCACGTGTCGACTATTTCCATGAATATGCCCAACAACATAAGGAGTATGTGTGGGGACCATTCTTAAATTTTGCTAACTCGTTTGTACATACGTCATCACGGATCTTAACCAAATTAGCTTGTTGGGGCCACGGACTTATGCCTAGATCTGAGTTGAACTTTCATTTACCTTTTTGAGGGATCAGTTCCCGGTGAATGCCAATGCATATATCAAGTCAGTGACACGCTGTCTTCAAAGATGCTTAGTTGGATGAATATCGTTTCGCGTGCGGATCGGTTGATGGAGTTAGTACGTTGATTGGTATACCTTCATCGCGTGTTAAGCGCCAGGTGCAATACCAATTGGTGTAATGTTGAGGGGTGCTTACTTTAATCCACTTTTGGCTACTAAAATGAACAAGTTCAGCATTATTCATATATGGGCTGACATCCTAAAGGACTGTGCCAAAGAAAAGGTTACCGTATAATTTAGGCCGTTTTTCGAGAAACCAACTGATCCGCAAGTAGCCAAGGAGCATTGTAGCACTATAGTTCAGTTCTAAAACAGTTGTCCCTTTTAGAACGACGACGTTTCGATGATGAAGATATTTCAGCTGATGTGGAATTTTTCACCGAAAAATTGCAAAGCTCTGTGCAGGATTTGAGTTCATTTGATAAATATGCTGCGGAGTTGCGTAGTGCACGTCTTGAATTGTCGCCGGTACACAAAGTCGGCTAAATTCTGGCGTGAAAATTGCTCATTGCTCAAATGAAAAAAATAACGAGTAATTGTGTATTCTCGTACGATTATTGGAGACATCCAAGGATCACATAATATTATCAGTGACTTGCGTTGATATCGGTGAATATGTTCGTCACTATCCAAGAGGAAAACACGTTTTGGAACAATTGGGTGGTAAACAAATAGTAATGCAACGGTTGGCCCATGGAGATCCAAATGTTCGTTATGAGGCCCTCTTGGCTGTGCGAAAACTAATGGTGCACAATTTTGAATACTTGGGTAAGCAACTGGAAAAGAAATCGAACACCTGAAAAGAAAGAAAAACTATTAGTGTTTGCATAGAAATATATGTACATTTGTGCTTATACATACAAAATGTGTCTCAAAGCATGCGCCGGCCGCCACAGCTTGGGAGACACATTTTTTTGGTTCCTAATTAATTTGCGCTGCTACCGAATCGACACAGAATTTCGGGCAGCGCTATTAAATACTTACCAATCACGTCCACTGTCCAAACGCCGTCCAGGCGATCCTCCTGTCTGCACACTCATATGTCCATAGCCACCTGAAAAAGAAAAGAAGGTTAAAATGAGGTTAAATACATTTTTTAAATCAAATTTACAATTTTTACTTACCTCTGCTGCTGTCCCACGCGTGCCGGAAACAAGAAAATAATGAATTGTTCCAATTCTTTCTGCTACGCTAGGGCAGAGAAAATTGGAACAATGAATTTCTTTGTTTCTTTTTCACGACTTTGAAAAATCTTGAGTACGCACATTTACTCATTTACTCGCAAAAAATTTGCCAGCATATGTATATATGTATATATGCATAATTTTACCATCATGCTAGTGATGCTGTATTTTAGTCAGCGGGTACCGAAATCCCGATCTGCCAAAATCGGTACCATTCACTGCGGGATCAATAGGGTAGCGAAATCTACGTTCGTCCCTGATCGGCGAAGATCCCGCTTCTAGTAAAATAGGAAATAACCTATAAATAATAAATTTTCACACAAAAATTTGGAAAATTGGTTTTTTCGAACTACGAAAATTTTTTTGTTTGTTTTTTGTTATTCATTTTTTCTCGGGGGTTTGTTTTGTTTTGTTGCTTTCGGAGGGGGCAGGACTGTTTTGCCCACAAAACAACAAAAAATAAACCCTAACCGTCACCACATTCTCACTCTCTCCAGTTCGGTACCGAAACCAAGTACCGAAAAAAGCGAAAATGCCTCTGTGTGCACGGCACTGACGCCACTTATGACGGCGACCATGCAAGTAAGAATAAATCTCTGCATGAGGGCCAGTGGCGAATCGGAATACAAGGCGATCAACGTAATCAACTTGTCGCTACCGTGCCGGGTGGGAAAAAATAACCAGTTCCCATGTACGAATCATATGCATTGTAATTATAAAATTTCACCGTAGATTAGAATAATGCCACATTATATGGCATTTATAAACTCCGAACGAGGTCGCTCGCCACCCACGTATATGGGCGTCCATACAAATATACAAATATTCAAAGGGGATTTTTTTTTGCTTCTTTCTTTCGTTTTCGGTCATATGCAGTATGACTCGCTACGCATCCTTGCGCAAGAGGGCCGAACGCCTAGCCGCCCGGTACCCAAAGCCATGCCCGCTGTGTGGCGATAGCCACCCACTACGTGCGTGCACCCGATACCAGGGGATGGAACCTCTGCAGCGCCTCAAGGAGGTTATCCGGGCGGGCTACTGCGACAACTGTTTGTCGATGGTCCATATTGCCAGGGACTGCACAAGCGACGTCAGGTGCCGACGATGTGGTGGAAAACACCACACCACCCTCCATCTGCCCATGGACGATCAAGTACGCGCGCCTACGCCCTATAAAAGCTGGGCCCAACAAGTAGAAGAGGCCGAACTGGAAGCAGCTACATTGGACGCGATGGAAGAGGAGATGCTGTCCCTCCATGCATCGGAGACAGCTTGGTCGCCCGAAGGCGAGATTAACGAGCCGGTAGCGGAACCACGGCCGTTCCGACCGGCAGAAGAGGGGTATCGGAGTCACTGCCGTTCCGGCCCCTTCTAGCTCACGAGCGGCGCGCCTTCCAACGGCGCACCCCGCGGTCACCGCAACGCAACACCCACAACGCCAGCCATCATAATAACACGGGCAACCGTACTGCACGACGCGCCCACCGAAATAGCGGCAAACGTCGACTGGCCACTCAGCCGCGCCAGCGACTTCGCACCAATAATCGACGCACACCTACAGACGAGCGTAGACTGGCCTCCCAGCCGCGCCAGCTCCGCACCAACGATCCCATCGACGGTAGACTGGCCCTACAGCCGCGCCAGCTACCCCAAACTACTGGTTTCCGGGACGGTCTCAGCCGCGCTCTCGCCCGGGTGGGTCCACCGCTACGCCCCATGATTGCTCTTGCGCCAACCGCGATCGTGAAACTGGGAGCCGGGGGGGGACTACGGCGCATCCGTGCGCTTCTCGATGCATGCTCCCCTCGCACAGTCATCGACCGCGGGCTGGCGGAAGAGCTAGGGCTGCCCACCACCTACTCGGGCGGAGAGCGCGGTTGTTTCCTCCGAATCCGCGGCAACCACGGGAACAATAAAACGGTCACCGCCCATGCATTGTGCGTGAACCATATGCACCGAATAAGTCCGGTGCACAACGCGGACGCCCAGGTTGCTGTTCCGTACCAGCACATCCGGTTGGCAGATCCAAATTTCTACAAGGCGGCGCCGATACAAATCGTGCTCGGGGGCGACGTCTATGCCGACGTCGTAGCCTCGGGCACGCTTCCACCGTCGTTTGGGCCACTGCTTGCCCAAAGCACAATTTTTGGATTTGTGCTATCGGGAGCCGTTAGCATGTAAGGTTAGATGTAAGCTAAAATAACATTTCTTTTTTAAATTTTTATTTTTTTTCTTGTTTTTTATTTAAAATAAATAATACTAGTTATTTCCTGGCAAGAAATATACAGCGTTCTTATTTTCTAAAGTTTCTTCCTCCTATCCCTTAGCTAGGTGCGATACGATGGAGCCGCCAAACTTCAAACGGCATTTCGGAGGCATACGACTGGGACAGCGCCAGCCGGCACTCACTAGGATAGTTTAAGTCCTAAGCTTAAGAGGATGCGTGGTGGGAAATCCTGTGGCGGGGTAAGATGTTGCGGATCGCAAGGGGGCCGGCATGTTTAGGCGAGATGCCTAAAGTCTTAAAAAATGGGCCACCCTAATGTAACTTTAGCGCCCTTCCAATCACTCACACCAACCCACCCACCTGTGTGGGCATGCATGCATATTCGTGTTTTGTCAGCACACATATACATGCATGGGGGTGTGCATGTGTGGGTTCACCTCCCCTTAAAACCGGAGGATGATTTTCAGGTTCAACGGTTGTCCTCGATTGAAAAACCGTCTACTTTTCCAGAGACAGTCGACACGACCACATCACGGCCCGCCCAGGATTCTTCGCCCGCATCAATAACTATTAATCAAGGTAAAATAATTGTTCATAATTATATTTTTTATAAATATACGGTCACATTTTATAACGAGAATTCTCGTTGTTTCTTGTTTATTTTCATTTCGAGCACAAATTCGACCGCCGTGCTTTTGAGCCACCGCCGCTCCCAGTTAGCACCACGCTCGGATTTACAATGACTCTCAATAAATATATGTACATATAAACTACTATTACCTGTTCTCTAACTTTTATATAGATGTGTATAGATGTCATGTGATGCACTTTTTGGCGAAAGCCATTAAGCAGGGTAAATTTCGGAAAAACCGCGGGATTGAAATCCGGGATGTAACAATCAGCAAATTAGTTCTTGTTTTCATTTGGTTCCGCCATGCTCTTGAAAAGTTTTTAAAAGCGAGAAAGTTTTCATTTGAATTACTAAAATCGATGCGTTATATCCTATTATTGAACCTTAAACCAAACCATTATTGGTCAAAAATAAATTTTCACTAATTTAAGTAAGTGACCCGTTTTAGAAATTTTGTTTCTGACTATATATTCTTCGTCTGATGGATCAGAAGAGTTTGAGTTTAAGTATTTACCATAAAGCTAAAAGGGGATTTACACAATATGTCTTTGTCATATCACCTGCCACTTTTTCTACACACACGTAATGTCGTCAACACTTCCAACAGTTCACTTTGTTTGCTTATTTTTATACAATAAACAAATGAATAAAAAAATTTTAATCAACAAAGAACATCTGATTCTGACTTGATTTGAAACGTAAAATGTGACATATATACATGACAAAAACATGGCACTTTTAATTTGTTAAGCTTGCTACAAACACCTGACAAAAACATACCGGTGGTTCGAACACATCCATGGCTGTATATATGTAAAAAGGTGTTTTAGCAAGTTCTTAATTTACCAATTAGTACAAGTAAAACAAGCAGGAGGTCGAACCGAAAGTTATGAGGCTAAGAGGGCAATAAGGCTAACCTGGTCACACTGATGGTCAGCTCTAACAAAAAAAATGTCGTAATTGGATGAAATGAAAGTGACATTTTGTTCGATCACAATCGAGGATCGAATTTATCTTACAATACGGGCTTAACTTTTATTTATAGTTTAGTATAGTGGTTGGTGTTTACTTTAAAGACATTAATATGCATTTATTTGAAACAAATTTCTTATCCACGGTCTGCGAAATACTATTTTTTAACTTTATTCAATCAAAAACGCATTCTTTTTTTTTCAGAAAAGGGACGTACAAGACTATCTATGTGGTAAAATTAGTTTCGAAATCCTCACCGATCCAGTCATAACTCCATCCGGTATAACATATCCTGTAACTAGGGTTAAATTGACACAGGAGCAACTGATACCAAATTTTTCAATGAAGGAAGTAGTCGACTCATACATTGCAGAAAACGAATGGGCTTTGGACTTCTAAATGAGTATAATTACAATAACTATTAGTCTAAAAATAGAAACAAAATTGTAGATAAAAAAGACCATGTCAATTTGAATTCTTTATTTTACATAGTTTACGTGTAGAAGGTGCCATGAAATAATCAATTTGAATTCTTTATTTTACGTAGTTTACGTGTAGAAGGTGCCATGAAATAATCCCAAGTATAAAATCGTGGGTACAAGAAAGAAAAGGGGCTATGACACCTTTGAGTTTTTAGAATAGGGTAAAATTTAACACAGGCCGAAAACTGTGTGTCACGAAGCCGGAGTTGGATCCGCTACGAGTTAGTTTTTATAAGCGCGGCGGAAGGCGGCCCACGCGGAATTCTGTGAGGAAAAACTGCGGATCGGCTAAGTATTGTTACTGTTGGAGCTTACAGAGTAACGAAGTTAAATAAAAAGACGTGTGCTCTCGGTGACAAAAGAAACAGAAGGAAGGAAAACTTTATTAAGAGCGAACTTAGTTGCGATACATAGTGACATCTGTCAATATTAAATACATACGTACATAGTTAATAAAGGGTGCTTTGTAAATATATTAATTTTCTTTTCAACACCTTCCCTAAATTAAATATTTAGTTTCATTCAAACCGAATATAGAAAATATTTGCTGTTACACAATGGTCAAATTCATTCCTTGTGTTTTTTTGTTTTTTGTTTTGTGAATCCATTAATATGTGTGCATCATAAGTATGAGCAATATGATTACGTTATATATGTATATAATAGTAATTTTCTTTAAAAACAATGTTATTAGAATTATAATTTAAGTCAGAAAATATTTTACTTTAGACCATATTATTTGAAAATTGTTTGGTTTTTGGAGCAGATAACCCTTTCGTAAAGATATCCGCTAGCATTTTATCTGTGCTTATATATTTTAGTTTAATTTGGCTGTCTTCAATTTTTTCTTGGATGAATTTAGATTTTATATCAACGTGCTTCGTTCTGTTTGAGTAGGAGTTGGTTTCAGCTATAAACATAGCGCTCTTGTTGTCGCAAATATCTCATTGGCTCAGAGACTTTGCTCACCAACTCCCTCTCCAGTCGCTTTAGCCATATTGATTCTTGGCTTGCAGCAACCATTGACATCAATTCAGCCTCAGTGGATGACAATGCTACCGTGCGTTGCCTTTTGGTAGCCCAAGAGATAGCTACGTTTTGAAATATAAAAATATACCCAGTTGTCGAACGACAATCTCTTACGTCATTTGCCCAGTCAGCGTCACAAAAGCCGAGCTTCTTTCATAGACTAAGCCTTTGTCTATGGGGGCCTTGAGATATCGCATTATCCGCTTTGACAGCAAAACAAATGTCAGGGTGTGTGACTTGAGCGGCAAACAACAGAGACCCAATGGCTTGCTTGTAGGGAACATTGGCCATTTCGCGCTTGTCGTCGCCATTTATTGAGCACATATCCTCGGAAAGCTTCTGATTCACGTCAAGGGGTGTGCCCACAGGATTACAGTCTTCCATACCGAAGCGCCGAATTACGTCAGCTATGTAGCGAGACTGGTCAATTTTCATAGTTCCTTCTTTAACATTTTGAGCTATACGTATACCCAACACAGATGATGCCTTACCCAAATCCTTCATTTTGAAGGCTTTCGAGAGCTTATTTTTCAGTTGGTTCAACAGTGTTGTATCATTGGCTAAAAGAATGACATCATCTACATAAACAGCAATGAATATCATTTTGTTATCGGAAACCATAAAGTACACACATTGGTCAACGTTGCTGCGTTGAAGGCCGAAGCTAATCAGAGTTGAATTCAGCTTCAAATTCCAAACACGACTAGACTGTTTTAAGCCATATAACGATTTTCGGAGCTTGCAGACACGGCCAGATCCATCATCGAAGCCAGCCGGTTGGGTCACGTAGATCCCTTCTTCAATATTGCCGTTCAAAACCGCAGTTACGGCATCCATTTGGTACACCGTAAGATCAAATTTGACAGCTAGAGCGAGTAAAAAACTAAGGGTGGTATATCGCACAACTGGTGCGAGCGTCTCATCGTAGTCGATGACTTGCTTTTGGTTGAACCCTTTCGCGACAAGCCTGGCTTTATGGCACACAGGCTCCCCATTAGCATTTACCTTCGTCTTGAAAACCCATTTTGATGGAATCATTTTTTTGCCAGCAGGTAGCGTTGATAATTCCCAGGTACCGTTGACTTCGTGAGATTTAATTTGATCACACATTGCAGCTTGCCAGAGATCATGTTCTTGGGTTACCATCGCTTCTTCAAAGGTGTTTGGATCTGATGTTACACAATCAGTTGCACAATGATTGTAATTTGGTCGAGGTATATTTCCCAATCGCTCGGAGCGGTGGACGGCTTCTAAATCCGAGTCTGAAATTTCACCCTCGAGAACAAACGTTTCATCAGATGACAAATTTTGTGCAGTGTCCATAGAGGAGTCGCTCTCAGTTATTGACTCATGATTCATATCATCTATAGATGCACTACTTCCGCATTCAGATAAATGAGTCTCATCTTCTAGTGGTAATTCTTCCACACTCTTTACCCCTGAATTATCAATAGGAGTTTCATCAGGTAGCCATAAATGGATGATACTTGATTTCGCACCTGTAGCTAGAGAACCATTACTTAGTTGATTTTCGATAAAAACTACATCACAACTAACTATAATATTTTTGGCTACAGGGTCATACAGTCGGTACGCCTTTGCTTCAGTACTGTAACCAACCAGAATACATTCTCGAGATTTAGCTTTTAACTTACTGCGCTTTTCTTTGGCAAAATGACCCATTGCCTTACAGCCAAAAACTTTTAGATGTTTCAGGCTTGGTCTTTGGCCGGACCACAATTCTTCCGGACACACGGTATTACCTCTGCATGGTGTACGATTCATTAGGTGTGCTGCAGTTATGGCAGCTTCAGCCCAAAATCTGTCTTCTAAATTTGCATCCAGCAACATGCACCTAACCCTCTCAATAATCGTACGATTTAACCTTTCGGCAACCCCATTCTGCTCGGGAGTGTAGGGTGTCGTTTTCTGATGGATAATGCCATGCTTTGTAAGAAAATTGTCAAACTTTTGATTTACATATTCGCGCCCGTTGTCCGTTCGCAAAGCTTTTATTGTTTTCCAGCATTGATTTTCAACCAATGTTTTGAATTTAACGAATTCACTGAAAACAGCGTCCTTGGTTTTAATTGGAATCGCAAAAACGTCTGGAATAGTCATCCACAAACGTTAGCAAATATCGCGCACCAGAAAATGAACGCACATTTATTGGACCCATAACAGCACTATGCACGAGTTCTAACAGCTGTTTAGCGCGCTGCCCTTTTTCACTGTGCGAAGTTCTCGTCTGTTTACCTTTTATGCAAACCACACATTTGTTTACCGCACCTGAAGGGAATTCGACACCATCCGAAGCATTTTCGCCTGTGTCATAAGTCGCAGCTTGTCACAGCCATAGCAGTGTTGTCTCTTGGCTCACAATTTAGACGGTACAACCCATTTCTTTTTCCTGCAGTTGCGATCAACTGTTCGTTCTCGTCGTATATTTTACACCAGTTGCCTTTGAAACGTAGCTCTTTTCCGTTGTCTGTCATCTGACTTACCGAAAGCAAATTCGCACTTAAGCTAGGGACGTACTCGACATTTTTGATTGTTGCACTCACGTTCTTACTTTTACCAACTAAGGAGAGCTGCACATCACCTGTGCATTCAACAGCAATTTAATTATTATTTGCAACAACTACCCCCTTGTTTATCACGCTTTTCTAATTTTTAATGAATTATTTGCTTTTTACCATGTGTTGAGAACAGCCGGAGTCTATATACCAATCGTCGTTGTTATGAATGTTGGCATAAAGAGACGAGGCAAATAACACCTGACTTTTTTGTATACTTTGTTTTGGTTTGTCGGCTTTCGCTACTTTTTTACGGCAGTATCTGCTTATATGCCCTAACTGCTTGCACGAATGGCAACGCACTTTTGACATGGTTTTCACTTTGGTGTATAAGGCATTTTCCGCGCCTTGCTTTACGTCAAACTTTGCATCTTGTAAAAGTAAATTTTTAATAGCATCTACAGTAAGAGTTTTTTTCGAGTTTTCCACAGCAAGCACTAATGCTTGAAACTCACTAGGCAATCCAGCTGGCATAAGCGATGCCTTCAGCTCGTCGTCGATTTTTAGACCTGCATTTCTAACTTTCAAAGCTGTCAGACCATGAAGTTAATATGCATAGAATCACAGTCTGAAAGCTTTAATTGTACCAGCTGCTTCAAAAGTTCAACTTTACGTGTCAAACCTTTGTCTTCATAGGCTTCCATAAGAGCATCCCATACGTCATTTGCTAAGATTTTATCGGCAATATGTCCAAAATTATTTGGCTCAACTAACATCGTGATTTCAGCCAATCTGTAGCAGTTGTAGGCAAACCATTCTGGATTAATTTCCAGTGACCCTTGATTACCAAATAAGATTTTGCCTGGCTCTTCCAGACATCAAAATTCTCGCGGCCGACGGACATAGAAAAGATGTTCGCAGCCATTTAACTCACGAAATATTATTTAACGAATATAGCAAACGAGTTAAAATTACACGGCAGGACTATTTAAACCGATTTTGTTGATTGATTACTTAGATAAACCCTGCGTAGCAAAGGCCCATAACCTGTTGGAGCGTACAGAGTAACGAAGTTAAATAAAAAGACGTGTGCTCTCGGTGACAAAAGAAACAGAAGGAAGGAAAACTTTATTAAGAGCGAACTTAGTTGCGATACATAGTGACATCTGTCAATATTAAATACATACGTACGTAGTTAATAAAGGGTGCTTTGTAAATATATTAATAACCGCGTCCAAAGGCCCGCCCACACAGTGGAAATCGAAAAACTGTAGATCGCGAAGCCGGTGTTGGATCGCATCATTAAGGGTTGCTATTATACCTCTTGGTTAGACCTATTTTGATGACCTTTTTTGTGTGTATTCAAGTAGATCCGAAAATAATTTTGTTTCACAACTACTATTACTAGTATCTCTCGTGGTCGAAATTCGCCCAGTTTAAATTAGTTTAACTTGTTGAAGCATTATTTGTTAAATATGATACACCTATGCAACGGCCATGACCCATGCGAATATATCCATATCTATAGGAATGTATGCATGTCTAGATATAGATAAAGTCTGGCAATAGATTGTATGGATAAAACGTTAACTTTTAGTATATAGATTATGAATCGGTGCAAATTAGCTGATGAATTGCTAAACTCACCAATAAAGAAATAAATCATTATTAATATTCGGTTTCAAAGACAAAAAAGGAAAATATTTTGCATTTGTTCCATACAAAAAATTTATTAAAATTCTGTAAAAGTAGTAAATGAAATAAAGGACATTAAAAAGTAAACCATACTAAATTGATTCTATTCGTAAGAAATAAAATAATATATTACATATATTATGTGTAGATCCTAAGTTCAATGCTCATTTATTTTGCTATGAAAAGCAAACTTATAGTTTTAACATCAGTCTCCCTGGCATATTTTTTCTTTTAGTCATGTATACTAGTGCTGGGCAAACTCGGCACATTTGCGCTGTGCTCGCAACGAGCACTTCTGCGTGCTTATAGTGTTTGGTAAGGGGAGATCCCAAAGCCGGAATGAGAGATAGTTTTTAATGAACTCGCACCAGGGATGCTAACTATAAATTTCAATCTTCTCACATTTTGTTTATTTTGCCGTGGATTTTCCTTTAATTTAATTAAGTTCAATTTCACATTTTCTATCAATATCAATAACAAAATAAATGAGACGCAATGAAATATTAAAAAGAAACTACTACCAATATGTTTTCATTGGGACATAATTGTATCGTACCGTATATAGTTCGTATGCACTGTGTAAGGTGTTCTGAAAGTCAGACAATATATATATAATTAGAAGGGTTCTACAATAGTTATACGATTTGCGTTTGACTTCATTCATATTGCAAGATTTAACATTGTTTGGGTTTCATTTAAAATTTTCTTATATAAATTACATTTATCTGTTTCTGTTCTGCACGCAAGTAGGGTAAAATCATTTATATTTCTGATGTATATTGGAACGATTTTCCGCCATCCCTTGTCAAATTTGGTTTTGAGACAAACCGGTTTCGGCGTTGTGCCATCATCAGTGTCGATTTTCGTTCTGATTTGTTGTTGTCGTTTGTCTTGTACAAGGTGGCGCAAAAGTAAGCTTCCGATTTTCAGCATATCGGTTGTGGCACGTGCAGTGTGTGCTGTTTCACCGTCTTGTTGGAACCACATGTTTTCCAATCCCAATTCATCAAGTTGCGGCAAAAAGAACTCTTTAATCATTGCTCTGTAGCGCTCGCCATTCACAGTAACCGTTTGGCCCCGACCGATTATTGGTCAAATAAATAGTCAGCAATATTTCGCGTTCTGGAGCAGTGTAGCGTAACATTGTTTATTAACTTGTATTTCGCATGTGTTTACTACACAAATGTCAAAACAGAACTGACTTTAGGGGCCAATCGCAAAATTTATAGCATTTTCTGATAGGATGATTACTTTTGCGCAGTAACCGTTTTTGACCGACCGAAATAAATAGTCAGCAATATTCCGCGTTCTGGAGCAGTGTAGCGTAACATTGTTTATTAACGTGTATTTCGCATGTGTTTACTACACAAATGTCAAAACAGAACTGACTTTAGGGGCCAATCGCAAAATTTATAGCATCTTCTGATAGGAGGATTACTTTTGCGCTATAGTTCGTAGGTAGCAGGTAATCTCAGCATGGGTGTCTGTTTATGTGTGTGTGTACATTTAGAAACGGGGGTGGTTTGAACCGATCGGTTTTTGTGTGGTTGACTGGGGCAGGTAAACATTTGTGATTTTTGTTGTTTGACCTTTCTTGCTCGTTTGTTGTTTTTGATCGTTTGCTGTTTTGTGTTTATTTGTCGGTGCGTGTGTGTTTGTTGTACCTGAGCGATTGCTTTGTTTTTTGTAAACTAATTTCAAAGGTTCAAATATTGTGTCGGAAACAGTGTTCGTCTGTTCGTTTATTATTCTACCGTCGAATGTTTTTTGTTTGCATATTTTCATGTTTTCAAGTACGTTCAGACGTCGGTCTTTTGCTTGTATATGTAGAAAAAAGAAACAATGGAGAAGAAAATACACAAACCTGGACGACAATGACATATACTGGAAGGGCAACATATAAATTAGCAAATTTCCTTAGAAAATACAACATCAACACAGCGTTCAAAACATCGAACAATTTAGGACGGAAGCTAAGAACCAAAACTAACGCAGAGGATCCATTTAGCAGCCATGGTGTATACAAGCTCACTTGTGAATGCCAGCACAGTTACATAGGACAAACCGGACGCCAGTAAGAACGAGGTTCAGAGAACACATTAGAGATTACAACAAAAAGATACGGAATCCAACCATCATACCAGAGTCCAACTTTGCGAATCACATGGCGGAGAATAAATGCCCCCCCGGAAACATCAAAAAAACAGTCAAGGGCCTACATGTACAAGCAAAAGGCAGACGTCTGAACGTACTCGAAAACATGGAAATCTACAAGCAAAAAACATTCGAAGGTAGAATAATAAACGAACAGACAGACACTGTTTCCGACACAATATTCCAACCTTTAAAATTGGTTTACAAAAAACAAAGCAACCACTCAGGTACAACAAACACACGCACCGACAAATAAACACAAAACAGCAAACGGTCAAAAACAACAAACGAGCAGAAAAGGTCAAACAACAAAAATCACCAACTTTTACCTGCCTCAGTCAACCACAAAAAAACCGATCGATGCAAACCACCCCCGTTTCTGAATGTACACACACAACACATACACACACGTACACAAACAGACACCCTTGCTGACGTTACCTGCTACCTACTATAAATACAAGACAAACTACCGCAACAGATCAGAACGAAAATCGACACTGATGATGGCACAACCGAAACCGGTTTGTCTCAAAACCAAATTTGACAAGGGATGACGAAAACTCGTTCCAATATACATCAATCATTCACCCTGTCGGAAAAACAACAAAACAGTCCTAAGTTTGTCTATTAGTTCAGATGTATTAGTTGTGGTGTGTTCGTTGCTAAGTTCCAGTGTATCCTTCAATATTCTTTTTAAATATTTGGATAGCTTATAGCATGGTGCCGATTTAAAATTAATGATTGGTCTCATTGGATTGCCTTACTTGTGAATCAGTGGTAGAGTTGACGGGTTCATTTGGACTAATGTACAGGGTGGCGCAAAAGTAATCCTCCTATCAGAAAATGCTATAAATTTTGCGATTGGCCCCTAAAGTCAGTTCTGTTTTGACATTTGTGTAGTACGCTACACTGCTCCAGAACGCGGAATATTGCTTACTATTTATTTGACCAATAATCGGTCGGTGAAAAACGGTTACTGCGCAAAAGTAATCCTCCTATCAGAAAATGCTATAAATTTTGCGATTGGCCCCTAAAGTCAGTCCTGTTTTGACATTTATGTAGTAAACACATGCGAAATACACGTTAATAAACAATGTTACGCTACACTGTTCCAGAACGCGGAATATTGCTGACTACTTATTTGACCAATAATCGGTCGGGGCCAAACGGTTACTGTGAATGGTGAGCGCTACAGAGCAATGATCAACGAGTTGTTTTTGCCGCAACTTGATGAATTGGGATTGGAAAACATGTGGTTCCAATAAGACGGTGCAACAGCACACACTGCACGTGCCACAACCGATATGCTGAACAGCGGAAGCTTACTTTTGCGCTACCTTGTATATGCCGAGTTTGTATCTATTATATTTGTTGCAGTTTATATAGCCACTTTGATTTCTCTCTGGTATTCATCCGTGGGGTTCACTCTTATTCTACGACATTCCATATCCTCGATGAGTTTTTCGGTTTTTATACTCATCTTTTTCAATTAGTTTTGTTGCCTTTGTCCGCCTTCGTTGCGACAATGTTGTTTATTCTGAGTTTATGTTGTAGGTTTTTGATTGTTTTTTGCTCCGTATTTCTCTTCTGTGCTTCCTTTGCTTTCACTTCCTTGTTTAATATTTCCCTGCACATGTGTCTTGCGTGCTCTTGTTGCTCAATAGGTACGAGGTGTGTTCAAAAAATATCGCGAATTTTGAATTTTCGCTGGTTACGTATATTCGAATTTTTTGTGGCGTTATGTTGGTACTCATGTCTTTCACTTATGCCGACAAGCTCGGCCATTTTGAATGTTCAGTTAATTGTTGACAGCTGCTTTGCTTGCACATGTTTTGGATCAAATTCGATTTTTACGCGAAATTCGTACCAAAATTGCTCAATTGTGACCAAAAACAGCATCGCATGAACATTGCTAATGAGATGTTAAACTCTGTCCGCGACGACCCAAATTTGCTCCAGAGGGTCATAACTGGTGACGAATCGTGGGTTTATGGTTATGACGTGGAAACCAAAGCTCAATCATCTCAATGGAAGCTGCCGCACGAACCAAGACCGAAAAAAGCGCGCCAAGTTCGGTCGAATGTGAAAGTTTTGCTGACAGTTTTCTTCGATTGCAGGGGCGTGGTGCATCATGAGTTCTTGCCACAGGGAAGAACGGTCAATAAGGAATATTACCTGCAAGTTATGCGCAATTTGCGCGAAGCAATCCGCCAGAAACCCCCGGATTTGTGGAAGAACAAAAATTGGCTTTTGCACCACGATAACGCCCCTGCTCACGCATCGTTGCTTGTGCGCGACTTTTTGGCCAAAAACAACACACTAATGATGCCGCAGCCACCGTATTCCCCAGATCTGGCCCCCTGTGACTTTTTCTTGTTCCCTAAACTGAAGAGGCCCATGAAAGGATGACGTTACGCTTTTCTTGACGAGATAAAGACGGCATCGAAGGAGGAGCTGAACAAGATACAAAAAAATGATTTTTTGGAGTGCTTCGAAGATCGACAAAACCGTTGGCACAAGTGTATAATATCTCATGGGGATTACTTTGAAGGGGACAAAATAGATATTCATGAATAAATAAATAATTTTTGAAAAAACACAAAATTCGCGATACTTTTTGAACACACCTTATTAATGATATTGCGACCTCTGCGTCTACGATCGCCTGTTCCGTTTTTCTTTTTTCGTTTTGGTCTATAACATTGTGTTTCAGGCCCTTTTTGAAAATGGTGCGGTTGTTGGTTGTTGTCTCGTTCGCGACGTCCTGTCAGCTTATCTAGTTTCCGTTTGAGCGTCCTGTATTTGTGTTGTAGTTCATGGTCGACCTCAGTCCCTATGCGCTCGAAGCATTCCATTAACTTATGGGTAGGTAATTGCTCCGCCAACCTTAAATGGATGGGTAGAATTTCGGCATTTATTCCATCTTTCTTGGTGTACTGCTTTTGCCACTCATATCTTAGGAAGTCTCTTTCTACCTTCTTAATTGTCTTCCTGCTTGCATTGGTGTTTGTCTTCATTGTTATTTTTGCAAATTTTGGTGTCACATTCAATTCTATGCATTGTTTGTTAAACCAATTTGTTGTATGCAATTTCAGTAAACGTCGTTTGTAAACTATTAGTAGACCGTTTTCGTTTAAGTTAAAAGCCTGACAAGCAATAACTGTTTTATTTTGTTTTGTTGTTTTTCTAACATGGTGAATAATTGATGTATATTGGAACGATTTTCCGTCATCCATTGTCAAATTTGGTTTTGAGACAAACCGGTTACGGTGTTGTGCCATTTTCAATTTAACAATAAAATATACAGACAAACAAACTGACTTGCAATGGGAAACCCAACATCGGCTATTCTTATGGAAGCGTTTATGCAAAATCTGCAAAAAGAATATATACAGGAATAGAATTTCAAATTCAGTGTGTTATTTTACGCTAGGTACGTGGATGATATTATATGTGTTTTAACTACCAGCAACGATGAGCAAGTATTGGAGTACCTCAACAAGCAGCACGGGAATATAAAATTTACAATGGAAACCGAAAAAGACGGAGGAATTAATTATCTAGACCTCAAAATAAGTACTGATAAAGCTACCAATAAATTCAACTACGACATACGAGTATATAGGAAACCAACGGCCACCGACACAATAATAAATATATCTCGAACCACCCGCAACAACATAAAAATGCAGCGCTAAGGCACTTAGTACATAGATTGGAAAGAACACCTCTTACACAAGAAGCATATAGAAGAGAGCTCGGAATAATATATAACATCGCTACAAACAACGGATATAAAAAAGCACTAGTAGATAAACTGAGGAGAAATCTTAGAGAACAAAAACGAAACAATGGAGAAGCAAGAACACAAACTTAGACGACAATGACACATACGGGAAGGGCAACATATAAATTAGCAAATTTCCTTAAAAAATACAACATCAACACAGCGTTCAAAACATCGAACAATTTAGGACGGAAGCTAAGAACCAAAACTAACTCAGAAGATCCGTTTAGCAGCCATGGTGTATACAATCTCACTTGTGAATGCCAGCACAGTTACATAGGACAAACAGGACGACAAGTAAAAACGGGGTTCAGAGAAACCATTAGAGATTACAACAAAAAGACACGGAATCCAACCATCATACCAGAGTCCAACTTTGCGAATCACATGGTGGAGAATAAATGCCCCCCGGAAGAATCAATAAAACAGTCAAGGTCCTACATATACAAGCAAAAGGCCGACGTCTGAATGTACTTGAAAACATGAAAATCTACAAACAAAAAACACTCGACGGTAGAATAATAAACGAACAGACGAACACTGTTTCCGGCACAATATTCGAACCCTTAAAATTAGTTAAAAAAAAAAAGCAACAAACACACACGCACCGACAAATAAACACGAAACAGCAAACGGTCAAAAACAACAAACGAGCAGTAAAGGTCAAACAACAAAAATCACCAACTTTTACCTGCCCCAGTCAACCACACAAAAACCGATCGGTGCAAACCACCCCCGTTTCTAAATGTACACACACAACACATTTTATACTTTCATTCTAATACTTTCAGTTCGTATTTGCGTTCAACTAGACAGCCCGAAGACAGATAGACGTATCGAGGAACGGACATGGCTACATCGACTTAGCTCATCCTCCTGATCATTTCAGTATACAAACATTTCATGTTCATGGAAGGTATGAATATCAAAAAAGATATACAACTTCGCTTTTGCAGTGGGGTATTAACTACTTTCCCGGATATTTTACTGTTCATATACGTTTTAATATACATTAATAAATATATATCTCGATACGTTTATGCCGAATGAAGTAATATACCTTGTGTGCGTAACAAAAATAGATATAAAAAATGTGTGCCTTTTATAGGCGCCAAAGAACTCAACCGATCTTTATGAAATTTTCACAATATATACTTGAGTTCACTGGGTATAGCGTAGACAATATACAGTTTTGGAAAAGTAGGCCGAACCACGCCCACAGGCTATATAAAGTTTCAATTCGTCATAACTCCAACCTTTTTTGGTCTAAATTAATGAAATTTGGATATATGTGTCACTTAACCAATATCTACATAATTTTTCAAAAGTCCTCTTGAACTTTCACAATAGGTTCAGGAGTTCGCTGGGCACGACACAGTCTGTATATAGCTGTTGGAAAAGCCCCCAGGTATGTGTAAGCAGTTCGGTATAGTTAGAAGTTTATATGCTTCAAGTTAATGACATTTTATATATACATACATAGATGTATTCTGTGTATCAAAACGCCAAAACAACGTCTACCGGGTTTGCTAGTATATTATAAAATGGCGAAAGCAAACAACGAATTTCAGCATTCTTTTGTAAAACTGAGATACTAGTTTGCGTTTAAATAGACAGACGGCCAGACAGACAGACGGACGGAGAGACGAACATAGCTAAATCGACTCCGCTCATCGTGCTGATCATTTCAAGGAAATTTTTTCTTACATACATTTAATTTAATTTAACATAATTTAATGAAAGGTATGAAAATCAAAAGGATATATAACTTCGCTATTGCAGTGGGCTATTAACTACGTGCCCGACTATTTTGCTCGTGTGTTTTCTGATTTCGCTAATTTTTGGCAGGAGTATAACACATACTACTGAGAAGCAGCTGACCAATTTTCATTGAAATATCAAGATTGAATTATAAGCGATTGCCTTTGAAAATAGCAGAAATTTTATGCTGAAAAGTGGGCGGTGCTACGTCTACTTCTTCAAAGTTGACAAAATTTGTTTGCGGGCGAGTTTTTCTTAAGAAGCTTATTATGTGTGCAAAATCTGATTGATAAAACTTGCTTGGTTGTAGAAATATAGCTTTTTAAATTTTACAAAAAAATTTTTCAGAACTATGTTAAAAACGTGGCGTGGACACTAACCGATTTCGCCCATTTTTACAGCAAACAGTTACCTTTATATATAGAATATTATCACCAAATTTCGTTTGGACAAATCAATTTTTGGCGGAGTTATGGCATGAAAAGTTTTGTGGAATAGTCCACTATAAAAAGGGCGGGACATGCCCATTTTCGAAAATTTTAAGTTTTTGGATTTCTTTGTTTACTTAAACTTTAAAAGTGAAATATAAATGATAAAAAGCTATTTTACGCAAAGTTATTGCCACTTAATATATCTACGATCCTCTTCAAAATCTTTCATATAAAAGTGGGCGTAGACCTTAACCGATTCCGCCCATTTTTTCCTGGAACATTCCTTACATACCTGGAAACCTGCGTGCTGGATTTCGTTTCAATATCTTGAACGGTTTTTGTTTTATGATTAATATTATTTGTAAATTTGACTAAATCAAAAGTGGGCGGTGCCACGCCAGTTTTCAAAATTTTCTTGAAAAATGTAGTTTATGCCAGAATCTCAATGTATTCACCAAATTTTATCCTTATAGGTGTATTATGTACTAAGTAAACACTTTTTTTGTGCTTTCGAAAATATTCTACATATAAAAAGTGGGTGTGGCTATCATCCGATTTCGCCCATTTTAAATAGCGCTCGGAGATGAGTGTCAAGGAACCCGCATACCAAATTTCATTCAGATATCTCAAAATTTACTCAAATTATCGGGTTCACAGACGGACGGACATGGCTTAATCAATTTTTCGTTTCGTCCTGAACTTTTGATATTCATAAGTCAATATCTATCTCGATCCGTTTATACCGTTACGTACTGCCGTTACGCGACTAAAGTTAATATACCTTGTTTGCGTAGCACTACTAGGTATAAATATGTGTGTCCTTATAGGCGCCAAAGAACTCAACCTACCTTTATGAAATTTTCACAATACATACTTGGGCTCACTGTCTACAGCATAGACAATATATAGTTTTGGAAAGATAGGCGGAGCCACGTCCCCAGGCTACATAAAGTTTCAATTCGTGATAACTCCGAACTTTTTTGGTCTAAATTAATGAAATTTGGATATATGTCACTTAGTCAATATCTGCATAATTTTTTTAAAGTGGGAGGTGCCACGCCCACATATTTTGTGTTTTGTTTTCCTCTTGAACTTTCACGATAGGTTCAGAAGTTCGCTGGGCACGACACAGTCTGTATATAGCTTTTGGAAAAGCCCCCAGGTATGTGTATGCCGTTCGGTATAGTTAGGAGTTTATTTGCTTCAAGTTAATGACATTTTATATATAGATGTGTTCTATGTATCAAAACGTCAAAACAGCGTCTACCGGGTTTGCTAGTATATTATAAAATGGCGAAAGCAAACAACGAATTTCAGCATTCTTTTGTAAAACTGAGATACTAGTTTGCGTTCAAATAGACAGACGGCCAGACAGACAGACGGACGGAGACGAACATAGCTAAATCGACTCCGCTCATCGTGCTGATGTTGTTGTATTAGCGACTACTTAACCTGCCTAAAGTATCACCCCTCATCCAACACTGTCATCAGGCTCTTCTTACGGAAGTCCTAGAAACCTCGCGGTTTCAACAGGGGTGGACCAGAGTGAAATTGCTGTTAGAAGAGTAGGCTTGGTTGAGCAGATGAACAAATGGTTAGTATCGCGGGGAGACACGCCGCATGCCGGGCAGACATTGTCGTGGTTCAGTCTGGAAAGGTAAGAGTTTAGTCTGTTACAGTATCCAGAACGAAGTTGAGCCAGCGTGACTCTTGTCTCCCTGGGCAGTTCGCGTTCCTCGTCGGCAACAGGTGGAGCTTGTGCCTGTAGGACTGCATTCACTGGGCGAGACCTGACAAAGGAGTTTACCGACTCCGTGTGGATGAGGCTGAGGGCCTGCTGGCGCACCATTGGATCAAACGGCGAGAAAATGTGATGCCGGATCTCGTCATAGTGCTTACGGAGGTGACTCCTTATTCTCCTGGGTGGCCGATTTTCGTTGAGCAGGTTTCTGTTCGGATGCTGTGGTTTAAAGCAGTTGAACAGGAATTGCCTGGTCAACATCTCGCAATGCTCTTTAGCATCGAGCATTTTTGCCTCACTATGAAGGTGGTGCTCAGGAGACATAAGGAGCCACCCCTTGGCAGTTCTGAATGCGGTTTTTAGGCAGGCCTGCAACCTCCTCCAATGTGTAACTGCTAACCCCGGCGACCATATAGGCGTCGCGTAGCTTAGAACCGGCTGGCCGATTGCCTTGTACGTTGCCAGTAACGTTTCTTTATCTTTCCCCCAAGTACTGCCAGCTAGTGACTTGAGGATTTTGTTACGGCTTTGTACTTTGGTGGCAATCGCGGCTACATGACTATCAAATGTGACCCCTAAGATTTTGGGGTGTGTGACAGTCGGAAGCTTAATGCCGTAGACGTCTAACTCCATGTTCGCCTACGCTGTCCACGTCGTAAATAAGGTGATGGGAGCTCGTCTACGGAGGGGCCAGTCGCCAGGATCGTGCAGTCATCGGCGTAGGAGACGATCGAGACACCTTCTGGTGGGGAAGAGAGCCTCGATATGTAATAATTAAATAAAAGCGGGGATAGTACACCACCCTGTGGCACCCCTTGCTTAATTATACGTGGTTTTGATCTTTCGCCTCTTAATTTAACCGATGACTGCCGACCACTCAGATAGTTGGCGGTCCAACGCTTTAGACAGGGGGGAAGAGTTGAAACTTCCAGGTGGTTAATGAGTTGCGCATGATTAACAGTGTCGAAAGCTTTCGACAGATCAAGCGCAACTAGCACGGTCCTGCCATTTGCACGAGGTTGGTTGAGACCGACACCTATCTGTGTGGTGATGGCGTTTAGCGCGGTGGTAGTGCTATGCATTTTACGGAATCCATGCTGATGTTCTGCTAATCGCAAGTTAGCGGTATAATAAATTTCTGGAATGACAAAGGTGGTCATAGCCAAATTGAAGACAGTTGTTAGGTACCTTACTCCCTCTTCTCCGAGATGTTTCAGCATCAGCATGGGCCAATAGATTTAGAGTTTTTGGACCCCCGTATGGCCTCCCGAACCTCCGTGGTGGTGATGGCAATGGGCGCCTGGCTGTTTTTACGCTTGCTCGCTTCCCTGATGGCGCGTCTGATTTCCTTGTCAACCGGAGGATGCAGTACAAATTGCCGGCAGAAAGCGTTCGCACAACTCTTTGGTTTGAACTGTACCTTATCACCGAAGGTGATGGCTATTTTGTCCTTTGGTTTGGGCGGATTTGACAAGGATTTAGCAGTGGACCATAATTTGCCAACACCAGCAGAGAGGTTACAGGACCTTAAGTGCTCCTCCGATTTGGCGCGTTTGTGCTGATAAACTAGCCGTCTGATCTCCGCATTGAGATTATGAATTTGGGGTTCCGTAGGGTCCAAGCGTCGCACCTGGTCACGTTCATTAGCCAGGGTCTCTGCCTCTGCGGGGAAATACGGACGCATCTCCTTAATTCTACCTGACGGAATGTATTGATTGGAGGCTGAAGCTATGACCATGCGAAACGCTTTTTCCCCTTCTCGTACGTTAGACGGGATGGGAAGAGCAGCGAAGGTGCTCTCAGTGAAGTTAAGAAAACCAACCTAATCAGCTTTACTAAAATTGGTGAAAGTGCGATTCTCAGCAGTAACAAAGTCGTTGAGGCGATCGATTGAGAGGACTATCGGTAAATGTTTTGATGCAAGAGTTAGCATTGGTCGTCATTCAACGCAGTTTATGAGACCCGCGCTGCCAATAGTGAGGTCTGGCGAACTAAAACAATTTACCGCAACTCTCGTGGGGGCATCCCCGTTCACAGTGCAAAACGTCGAATCATCTATTTATTCAGCCAATTCCTGTCCCCTACCATCAACCTGTAGGCTTGAGTGCCACAGATCGTTGTGTGCGTTGAAGTCTCCGAGGATTGCACGATTATCGCCTCTGAGTAACGCACTGATGTCAGCATGGTAATCCCTCGGACAGCAGGTGGCAGGAGGTATATAAATGTTAATAATTTCTAGATCGACATCGCCTGTCCGAACAACCATACCTTGACGTTCTAGGAAGGTGTCCCTCGGGTCGACGTCAGGCTCAAATAGACGATATTGCACAGATTGATGAGTGATGAAGGCAAGTCCGCCCCCAAGTCCTCTCTCTCGGTCACGCCGGTGGATGTTGTAGCCGTCACAAGTCCGAAGATCTGGTCGGCGTTTAACTTTGTTTCTTGAATAGCAGCGACCTTGATGTTTTGCCGCTTCACGAAATTCACAATTTCAGCAACCTTGCCGGTTAAACCGTTGCAGTTTATCTGTAGGACACGAAAGTGCGAAGATGGAGAAATATTCACACTGGGAGTCAAGGACTGGTGTGTATGCCTCTGTGGAAGAGCTGGGTCCCGCACTGCGTCGCACTCTAGAAGACGAGGGATCCGAACAACCGGAAGGTGGCGAATCGGCCGACGTTGTAGGTTGCGTAGCTCGACAACATGGCTCAGCGTACGTATCAGTCCATAAGTTCCTGTTATAAAGTTGAGAACATATAAGCAGGTGACACATCTAAAACAGAGGTGCTACGTAGAAAGTAGCTGTGAGCGGCTGTGTGAGGTGTTGGCGCCTGTGGGAGTGAGCGGCAGCGGGAGTTACACACTACTTGCTGGGTATTAGTGCTGTTAGTCGTGGAGACTGTATCTAAAGCTTGTGGCGGTGCGATTCTGGATCGTCGTTGGCCACGAGACGCCCTAGGGCGTGAACAGCAAGGGGCCACAAAAGTTTTGTAGAAAGTAGGGGGCCTGTGTGTGGAGGGATTTATCCCGGAGCACCTAGTTTTGTTCAACCATCTTTTATAGGAATTACATTGGATTGAGTGTGAAAGTTTGACATAAATCTTTTTCCAGCAGACGGAGCAGATCCATTCTCTTGGACCCGGGTTGGATTCGACCCCAGCCCGGAGCAGGAGAGCTTTGAGCAGCCCTGCTGCAAGGAGCTGCTCAGAGGATGACAATATTAGGGGAAAAGGTGACAGGTTAGACAGGGTAGTGTCTAAAACAAATTACTCCATCTTCAGGCAGCGATTAACCTCAAAAAAAGGAAAAGGATATCTGCAGTTTTCGCAATAAGGGGTATCGTGAATGTGAAACACAAAGCTAATGACAGTCCCATAACCATTCACAATTTGGACATGCTCCAGGAATAAGATCGTATGGACCCAGAAAACAGCACTTCGAAAGCGAAAAGTCTGCGAATATCGTCCTGGGTGGCCACCAAGTTCAACAAGATTGCCAGTGAATCCTCTATTTTTTTTTATCGGATTTCACTATTTCTATATTATACCTATCTCTTTCTTCACATACCAAACTAGTATATTCATCAATTAGTCGTTTCTAGAAACCCGCAGTGCAATGCACTGAGAACGAAAATCGACACTGATGATGGCACAACGCCGAAGCCGGTTTGTCTCAAAACCAAATTTGACAAGGGATGACGAAAAATCGTTCCAATATACATCAATCATTCACCCTGTCGGAAAAACAACAAAACAAAATAAAACAGCAATGCACTCCCTTAAATCGGTTCATAATGATGGTCTCAGACTATAGGTTATCGAGTTCCAAGGACTGTTTACGTTCATTGTTGCGCATACTTAGTAGACTTGTCGAAGGGCTAAAAGTTATTCATATCAACGCGCAAAGTCTGTATAAAAAACTCGAGGAATTAAAAAATATACTGTCCTGTAAAATCTGTTGCAGTTCTAGTCCCGGTGATTACGTCGAATATATTTTCGTTGATATATTTTCCGAAAACGAAAGTAAGATCTTGGTTGGCTGTGCATATAGACCTAATCGGCAAGTAAACTTCTCCGGTTTCATTGACCTTCCCAAACCGCTACCTTGAAAATAAGAAAATATTATCATTGCTTTTCATGTGGTTGTTGTAGACACAGATATATGGTGTACCGAAAAGTGCAGAAGTGTGTTCTGCGCAGAAATACCTTGGATCACGCCCCCTATTTGGGATTGGAACCCTGTCTTCTTTTGGTTTTTTGCCAATAACTTTTAAATAAAACAAAAAATCGATTCGGATTGTTGATACCGATGTCAAAACGCGTCGTTTGATACCTGACATTTTGGACGTGTTGTAGCAGTTGTCTCCTAAAGGAAACAATTACCGTTGCGAAAAGTTGGGTTGCAGGGTTCCTAAAAGATGTTAATTATCACGGCTCTAGGAGGGGATATTCAAAGTCTCCTACAATAATTTTTAATAACTAAACAAATTTCAACAATTATTATTCCATTTATTTGTTTACAAAAACTTGACATTTCTAAATAAATGTAAACGCCATAATTGTCTTTCTATGTTTTTCTCTCGCATTCGTTGATATTTCTGACAGTAATGCCTACCCCAACATGAAAAGAACCAAAAGCTAAAGTAGGCAACATTGTTCGCAATGAGAAAGAAATACAGAGTGCAACTGGGTATAGAATCGCATTTAATTTTTGCATCGCATTGCCTTTCGTATCGCGATAGAGAGTAACCCTCCAGGATTGCAAATACGAGCGAACGAGAGTGAATGTTTCCGAACCCTGTTTTCTAATGCTTGTTGCTGGTTCACTGGCGTCAGCTGTTGCTGTGAAAAAACCAAACTGTGACGTCATTGTATCATCGCTACTTCCTGTGATCTCTTCATTACCTGTATCATCGACTGAATCATTTGCAGAATTTCCAATAGGACTATCTAACTCACTAAATCCGTAAAAGGATTCGACTAATATCTTTAAGTTATTGATCACACTAGACTCGTTGTCTACCATGCTTACCCTTGGTGGATCGAGTAGTACACCTTCAGTTGCGCCAGGTGTTTGAATTACCTTCGTTTCACCCTCACTGAATGCAGGCAACTTTTCATCGTCGCTAGAATCCTCATTTTCGACGACAGTCGTTTTACTCTCGCTCAGAGAACTTGCCTTTGGTGATAAGTTAAAACAGTTTAAATTGTTTTTATTATAAGTTACCTGACTATTCCTGTCTTCAAAGTCAGATCTCCACTTATAACTAACTACTTCGTTTTCCGATTGAATAGCTTATATGCTTTGGATTGCTCGCTGTATCGAACAAAAATGCATTGGGTTGATTTGGAATCTAATTTATCACGCCGAGCCTTGGGAATATGTACTATCGCAGTACAACCGAAAACACGTAATACCGATAAATCAGGTTTAACTTAAGTCAATATTTCCTCCGGCGTAGTATTTTCCATGCCCCTGCATGGCGTTCTGTTTATTAAATAAACTCTTGTGATTGCCGCTTCTTTCCAAACCTGCATCGATGAGCATCCAGTGTACTTTTTCGATTCATTCGCTCTGCGACGGTGTATAAGGTGCTGTAAGTTGATGTATTATACCGTTTGATCTAAAAACCTTTTGAACGAATTGTTGCAAAATTATTTACCATTATCGGATCTCAATATTTTTATTGTAGAACCCTTAGATATGTTGAAACCCTCAACCGACAATTCTATACGATTTAAGTTACTCTCGCATGGATACCCCATGCGACGATGCCACAAATTCCGATTTTCTATTGCAGTAAATGCCTCTACATTGCGTTCCATGATACAATTCAGCTGATATAAATCATTTATCAGCGGTGCGTCAGCTACCAGCTTATAATTTTCATTAAAAATACCACACCCTTTGTCATTGAAAATCAACGTTTTGACATTTTTTGGCATTTGACTTACCGACAATAGATTAGCGCAAATATTTGGTATGTACAAAACATTTCTTACTGTCACCTGCTTATTGCTTGCATGACCTTTTGGGCATATTTTCATTTGAACATCACCAGCGCTCTCCATGTTGAGACGTCCGTTGTCTCCAACAATAAACTCCCTCGATTTCGGTTCACGCAATTCACTTAAATTGTTTGAACAAGATCTAGCGTTTTGCCACCGCTATTTAATACGGCGTTGCATTGACTAAACCCATTAGACAACAGTGTACTTGTCTGACTTCAGGTTTACTGGAAATATTACATAAATTAAAATCACCAAGATAAATTACTTCGCCGTTGTCTTTAACGATATCATTAATGAATACAAGATTATCTAAATGCTTGTTATATAATTCTATATTGCAAATTTTCCCTACCTTGTATGCGGTTATTTGCCCTACTGGGCATGCTGTTATTTGCCCTACTGGGAATGCTGTTATTGACAGGCAGTGCTACACTAAGATTTTCTGCTGCTTCGGCATTATCATTTGTTGGTGATGTTGTTTGCATTTCTTCATTGGGGATGGTTGGCGAAGATTGCACAGATAAATTAGAGGCTACAGCGCCGATGGCATTAGCATAAGTAGGTAATAATGTTTGCGTTGAATCGGCGGTGGAGGCAGAAGTGGAGGCATCGTCTAATGAAGATGGCAGAGCAGAATGCAATCGCAAACACATCATCTACGTATTTACTAAGTAGTCTAGTGTTCGCCGTTGCTTTTCTTAAAATTTCTTCCATTACAATGTCGGCGACAATAGGTGATGCTGGAGATCCCATTGGAAGTCCCTTCAACTGCGTATACATTTGTTCCTCATATTTAAAATATCTATTCTTACATATACAAAATGTCACTATTTCCATAAAAAGATTTTTTTTGGGATTTCCGTGTACTCATTAATCTCCTCCCACTTGGCCCGTATTGTCTGTATAGCCAAGTCTCTTGGTATACTTGGAAATAGTGATACAACATCAAACGATACAAGACGCTCATTATCACGTATATAGGAGTCGTTGACTTTGTCTTTAAATTCTATTGCACTCTTAATATTGAACACAGATTTCTTCGTCAGGTTTTTTAAAATATTGATCAAGTACTTAAATAAGTTATAGGACGGAGCATTAATCATGGAACAAATGGGTCTTAAGCGTATATTTTCTTTGTGGACTTTTAGTAAACCATGTACTCGGGGTGAGAGGGCTGTGTGCGTGGACATTTTATATTTTTCTGTTTTGGTTATAAGGCCTAATTTATATAATTTTTCTATTAATTGGTTGTTTTTGTTTTGTAGTCTTAGTGTGGGGTCTTGACGTAGTATGCGATATGTTGACAGATCATTTAATATGCTGTCCATTTTTAATTTATAATCTCTTTTCTCCATTGCGACGGTTACGTTTCCCTTGTCAGCATTTAAAATTATAATTTCTTTATTTTTGTTTATAAATTTTCGCGTTCGCTCCACTGTATCCTTTATGGCTATATCTGTTGTATCACTTCTTCGCTTTGTCAGCGACTCTTTTATTAGTAGTGATATTTTTGTTCTCGCGGATTCCTGCTCTTCTTTGTTTTCTACGCTCTGTACCAATTCTTTTCCATCCGCTATGCACTTGAACAGAGGGGATTCTTCTTTAGTTATAGGTAGAGACAATCTAAGATTATACCTAGGTTTATACAAAATACGACCAAACTGGACTACATATTTACAATAGATAACCATACACCGAAACATACAAAGCGTACACTTGACAGACATATCCACTTATTTCACATTAAAATACTCAGCACTTTAATCAAAGTTAAACACGAAATTTTATAAGAAAAAGAAAAACGAATTAAGTATAAAACGATAAACTAAGCCTAAATATGAAGATGACGGCACAACGTTATTTGAAAGTGAACAACAACTTACACGCACGAAGGATAAACAATGGAAAAGCACCCAAAAATTAAAATTTGAAAAATTGCGAAATGAGAGAAATAAACAAATATTAGGAACAAACAATAACACACACTGGTTAGTAAACAAAACTAGCACGGATTTTCCACCTGATGTGGAAGCTTTACTAGCGAAAGGTCCAAAGTTCGCTCTACCTATAACTAAAGAAGAATTCCCTCTGTTGAAGTGCATAGCGGATGGAGAAGAATTGGTACAGAGCGTAGAGAACAAAGAAGAGCAGGAATCCACGGGAACAAAAATATCGATACTAATAAAAGAGTCGATGACAAAGCGAAGAAGTGATACAACAGATATAGCCATAAAGGATACAGTGGAGCGAACGCGAAAATGTTAAAACAAAAATAAAGAAATTATAATTTTAAATGCTGACAAGGGAAACGTGACCGTCGCAATGGAGAAAAGAGATTATAAATTAAAAATGGGCAGCATATTAAATGATCTGTCAACATATCGCATACTACGTCAAGACCCCACACTAAGACTACAAAACAAAAACAACCAATTAATAGAAAAATTATATAAATTAGGCCTTATAACCAAAACGGAAAAATATAAAATGTCCATGCACACAGCCCTCTCACGCCGAATATATGGCTTACCAAAAGTCCACAAAGAAAATATACCCTTCAGACCCATTTGTTCCACGATTAATGCTCCGTCCTATAATTTATGTAAGTACTTGACCAATATTTTAAAAAATATTATATTTTACACATATAAATATTATATTTTTATTGTAGTCCCTGATGATGATTTCCGTTGGAAATCGAAATATATTGGAGAAAAAAACTAAAACAGCGTGTTTTAATACAACTGACCTAGAGCCAGCTTCAACAACAAATGATTATACAAGGTGGCGCAAAAGTAAACTTCCGATGTTCAGCATATCGGTTGTGGCACATGCAGTGTGTGCTGTTGCACCGTATTGTTGGAACCACATGCTTTCCAATCCCAATTCATCAAGTTGCGGCAAAAAGAACTCGTTGATCATTGCTCTGTAGCGCTCACCATTCACAGTAACCGTTTGGCCCCGACCGATTATTGGTCAAATAAATAGTCAGCAATATTCCGCGTTCTGGAGCAGTGTAGCGTAACATTGTTTATTACCGTGTATTTCGCATGTGTTTACTACACAAATGTCAAAACAGAACTGACTTTAGGGGCAAATCGCAAAATTTATAGCATTTTCTGATAGGAGGATTACTTTTGCGCAGTAACCGTTTTTCACCGACCGATTATTGGTCAAATAAATAGTCAGCAATATTCCGCGTTCTGGAGCAGTGTAGCGTAACATTGTTTATTAACGTGTATTTCGCATGTGTTTACTACACAAATGTCAAAACAGAACTGACTTTAGGGGCCAATCGCAAAATTTATAGCATTTTCTGATAGGAGGATTACTTTTGCGCAGTAACCGTTTTTCACCGACCGATTATTGGTCAAATAAATAGTCAGCAATATTCCGCGTTCTGGAGCAGTGTAGCGTAACATTGTTTATTAACGTGTATTTCGCATGTGTTTACTACACAAATGTCAAAACAGAACTGACTTTAGGGGCCAATCGCAAAATTTATAGCATTTTATGATAGGAGGATTACTTTTGCGCAGTAACCGTTTTTCACCGACCGATTATTGGTCAAATAAATAGTCAGCAATATTCCGCGTTCTGGAGCAGTGTAGCGTAACATTGTTTATTAACGTGTATTTCGCATGTGTTTACTACACAAATGTCAAAACAGAACTGACTTTAGGGGCCAATCGCAAAATTTATAGCATTTTCTGATAGGAGGATTACTTTGGCGCCACCTTGTATATAGTCAAAAAGGTCGCAAAAAGATATACAACTTAGCTTTTGCAGTGGGGTATTAACTACTTGCCCGTATATTTTACTTTTCATCCCGAACGTTTTCATATACATTAATAAATATATATCTCGATTCGTTTATGCCGAATGAGTAATACGTATACTCGTACATTGTGTGCGTAACAAAAATAGATATAAAAAATGTGTGTCTTTTATAGGCGCCAAAGAACTCATCCTATCTTCATGAAATTTTCACAATACATACTTGGGCTCACTGGGTACAACATAGACGATATATAGTTTTGGAAAAGTAGGCTGAGCCACGCCCCCAGGCTATATAAGGTTTCAATTTGTCATAACTCCGAACTTTTTTGGTCTAACTTAATGAAATTTGGATATATGTCACTTAGTCAATATCTACATAATTTTTCAAAAGTGGGCGGTGCCACGCCCACATATTTTGTGTTTTGTTTTGCTCTTGAGCTTTCGCGATAGGTTCAGGAGTTCGCTGGGCACGACACAGTCCCCAGGTTATATAAAGCTGTAGTTTGGTATAGTTAGAAGTTTATTTGGTATCAAAACGTCAAAACAACGTCTACCGGGTTTGCTAATATATTATAAAATGGCGAAAGCAAACAACGAATTTCAGCATTCTTTTGTGAAACTGAGAGACTAGTTTGCGTTCAAATAGACAGACGGCCAGACAGACAGACGGACGGAGAGACGGACATAGCTAAATCGACTCCGCTCATCGTGCTGATCATTTTAATGAACTTTTCTCTTCTTCTTCTCATACGTTTTGCAGCTGACAAATTTTCATTGAAATATCAAGATTGAATTATAAGCGATTGCCTTTGAAAATAGCAGAAATTGTATGCTGAAAAGTGGGCGGCGCTACGTCTACTTCTTCAAAATTGACAAAATTTGTTTGCGGCCGAGTTTTTCTTAGAAAGCTTATTATGTAACCTGATTGATATAACTTGCTTGGTTGTAGAAGTATGGCTTTGTAAGGTTAACAAAGAACTATGTTAAAAGACTGGGCGTGGACATTAACCGATTTCGCCTATTGTTACAGCAAACAGTTACCTTTATATATAGAACTAGCAAACCCGGCGAACTTTGTTTCGCCATCAGATGGGTTCGTTCTTTTTTTTAATATTTCGTTTGGGGATTAAAAGATGAAGACAATTTTGTTTTTGTTTTATATTAGAAAAGGAAAAATTTTATTTCATTTCACAACAGTAATGAATTCATTTCGATTAGAAAAATGAAGTGTAATTTAGTTGAATTTCTATAAGTAAAAAAATTAAAGTGAATCCAAAGTAAATACTGAATCGATGCGTTATACGTGTCCGCAAATTATCCGTCTCATTGAAGTGCTCTTTGGTAAACCACATTTTTTGTTTTTTTGTCTGACGTTAATACAAACAAAGCGGATGGCTTCCCAACTCGTGAACACGCAACGTATAGCTGACCATGTGAAAAACAATGATTTCCTAAATTTATCCCGCAAAGACTAAGCGATTGGCCTTGCGACTTGTTGATTGTCATTGCGAAAGCAAGGTTAACCGGAAAGTGCAATCGTTTGAAGTCAAAAGGAAGATCAGTCGGAATCACTGGTATTCGACGAATACATACATTCTCACTCGCGTACTTTCCGTTAATAATGGTTGCCTCAATCAAATTCGGCATACGTTTTTTCACCGCAAGTCGGGTACCGTTGCAAAGTCGCGGTGGATTCAAATTACGAAATATCAGAATGTCTAAGCTTTATGGAGGGCGAGTAGTTTTTTTCAGTGATTTTTTTTATTTTTATTTTATTATTTATATAATATTATTGGTTTAGAGAGGAAAAGGGGGTGTGCGGAGCACATGTTTAATATAGGAAGCCTTTTTCTAGTATTTATTTATTTAAATTATTTGTTCTATATAGAACGGGGTGCGGCGCACCTCTTACACCTTTTACTTATTAATTGGGGGCGAGCACTGTTGGCTCTGAGGCATTGCACGGAATTGGCTTCCTCATTATCGTTGTAAAAAAACCCCGCTTTGGGATTACAAAACATAAACTATATCTTTGTGATATTTCATAAGCTGCTTGCGAATTGCAAGAGAGTGCAGCGCAAATAAAATAGACGAAATAAATCGTTATAGCTTATGTCGCTTAAACATTCTCGCCCCCCTAGACGGCTTAGTCGTCTAGTGATATTCATAAGTCGCCGGTTCGAATCCGGCTGGAAGGACCATGTCTAAGCTTTATGGAGGGCAAGTAGTTTTTTTGAGTTATTTTTTATTTTATTTTATTGTTTATATAATATTATTGGTTTAGAGAAGAAAAGGGGGTGTTCGGAGCACATGTTTAATATAGGGAGCCCTTTTCTAGTATTTTTTTTTAATTATTATTTTCTTTATTTAAATTATTTGTTCTGCGGCGCACCTGTTACACCTTTTATTTATTAATTGGGGGCGAGCACTGTTGGCTCTGAGGCATTGCACGGGATTGGCTTCCTCATTCTCGTTGTGAAAAACCCCGCTTTGGGATTACAAAACATAAACTATATCTTTGTGATATTTCATAAGCTGCTTGCGAATTACAAGAGAGTGTAGCGCAAATAAAATAGACGAAATAAATCGTTATAGCTTATGTCGCTTAAACACATAATAACTGAACCAACTTTGAGTTGCAAGTTATGTGGTGGAAATCCTGGTAACACCAGAGAGTTCAAAAACTCCGTTGGATAATTTACTACATCATCGGGATTTGTTATGGAATCAACCGATTTGTATATCACCAAATTGCCAGCGATTTTTGATTGAATGGTGAAATTCAGTGCGTGTACATCATTATTTTTTGCGGCAGAATTGCTCGTTGACTTAACCAAGCATAGTTCAGATAATTCTCACTAAAGTTTGGGAAAACATTTTCAATAAGAGCTGATTGAGAGTCTACAAATCGGCAAAAGTCGTTGGTAAGAGTAATTAATCCAGTTGTCGCATTAACTGGGACTTTTCCATTTCCAACAGCTAACAATTGTTTTGAAAATTGTGCAGCACTTTCATCACTTTGAAGTTGAACTGTCATATTAGTGGTTAACGATAATGTTTTTACGTTATTCCACAAAGGTGATACCTTCAGGTAAGCATTCAACTCATCTGCAGGCGTTCCACGAGGAACTACTGGCAACGTCTGCCTGAAATCGCTTGCCAACAATATCATCAAGCCGACAAAGATGATGTTATTTCGCCGAAGATCCTTCAGTGTAAAGTTAAGTGCTTCAAGTGATTTCTTATTTGTCATTGTGCACTCATCCCAAACAATGAGCTTGCATTACATCAACAATTTTCCCATTGCACTGGAGCGGGAAATATTGCATGCTGGAGTATCAACTATGTTTAAGTTGAGTGGCAACTTAAGCGCAGAATGTGCAGTACGACCGCCATGTAGAATAGTCGCCGCCATTTCAGATGATGCTAACGCCAAAGCTATGTCACATCTTGATCAAACAGTGGCCAAAATCAATGAAAGTACAAATGTTTTCCCTGTTCCTCCGGGTGCGTCCAGGAAGAATAGACCACCAGTATTATTGTCCACCGCTTGCATTAATGTTTCGTATACTTGTTTTTGCTGTTCATTCAGCAACGGCACATTATTTCGAACGAATTCCTGCAATGTATCAACATTGTACTGCTGCTCTCGATTAAATTCTTGGTTGAATCCATCGTGCATCGATCGATTTGGCGCAATCATTCCTACTTCAATCAGTAGCTTGTTTGCAATATTCAAGTATTGATCCTCAATCAATCCTGCTTTCTCGAAATTAGAAAAAGAAGCGGAAAATGGGTTTGGTGGTGAACGAGGGTAAAACGAAGTACCTTCTGTCATCATGCAAAGATTCAGCGCATTCGCGCCTTGGCAACCAAGCCACTGTTGGCAGCAATCATTTTGAAATAGTAAAGGACTTCGTTTACCTGGGAACCAGCATTAACACCAACAATTATGTTAGCCTAGAAATCCGACGAAGAATTACTCTTGCAAACAAATGCTACTTCGGACTGAGTAGGCAATTGAAAAGTAAAGCCCTCTCTCGACGAACGAAAATAAAACTCTACAAGTCACTCATCGCACCCGTCCTGCTATATGGTGCAGAAGCGTGGACACTAACAACATCTGATGAGGCGGCTCTGGGAGTATTCGAGAGAAAGGTTCTTCGAAAGATTTGTGGACCTCTACGCGTTGGCGACGGCGAGTGCCGAAGAAGATTTAATGATGAGCTGTATGAACTTTATGCAGACGCCGACATAGTTCAGCGAATTAAAACACAGCGGCTTCGCTGGCTAGGCCACGTAGTGCGAATGAGCGAAGATGCTCCAGCCCAGAAGGTATTCTTATCGGCACCCGCCGGTGGAAGCAGAGGAAGAGGGAGACCACCACTCCGATGGAAGGACCAAGTGGAGACCGATTTGCGATCCCGCGGTGTTTCCAATTGGCGCCACTTGTCGCAACGAAGAAAAATCGCCCGGGCGGTTAGATGACCATTTAGAGAAGAAGATCCTCAATCAGAATTAATCCTTCATTGTAGATTTCATCGGTTATTAGCATGTCGGGATGTTTTGTTTGAATGCGCTAGCGATGCAAGATATCTTCACATATGTCGTTTTTGTATTTGTTCCATAACTGAATTGGTTGTGAAGGGAAACATGTGGTGATGATTATTGCGAACAGCGTTCGTATTTGGTACGCATTTGATGAAACAACTGAATCCGCAGGTGTTAAATCCCAATGAGAATCGTTCTCCAACGAACCCAATAGTAACATGCTTCTCGATATGTTTGGCATTAGTGGCCATGCACAGTTTTCAAATGCGCAGATGATTTTGGTCCATATACATTTACCAACAGCAGTCGCAAATAAAAACATTCATAATTTGTAGGATGAACGACCTAGCTCATCAGTGGAAAACACCTGTGGCCAACCTGAAACTGGGGTTCCTTGCTTGCGACGTTGAAATTTCTTTGCTGATTGATTCCAAGTGTAATACTTGGGCATTTCAACGTACATCAGCTTCGCTACGAATGGATCTGCTTCACACATTGCAAAGAAGCTAGTCAATGTTGTCGATGGTGGTCTCTCAGCTCGTTGTGCCGCATTAGCCTCAGTGAAGTAAACTCTTTGTCCATTTTCCAAATGCACTGCTAAATGTACAACTGTTGGATATCTTTCATGAATTTGAAATGGCAATCATCGCCACATTGCTTCATTAGTACTGACATATCTGCCCATTTGGAAGTAGCTAATTTCGTCATTCGCATTTTCCGACGCAATACCAAACACAGCCATGTCGCTGCCTTTTGTGACGTACTCGTACTTGAACAAATATTTGACTGATTTGGCCGAATGACAACTTTCAACGTTCACATGTGCTTTGAAAATTCGTGATAGCAGCGGGCAATATGGTACAATGAATTCATTTCCGATTTCGATCTCTTGATTTTGAACTTTAACTTTGATAGTTCGACCATTATCTTCTTTTGAACGCCGACGATAAATTGGATATCCATCGTTCCCTGTGTGTGTTTCAGCAACTAACGGTCGCGGATATCGTTTTGTGCACTTTCCATCAGCCATGCAAGGCGATAATGGATTTAATGCACCGCATGGCCCATGCACCATCTGTGTCGTCACAATGTCGTGTAAATGGGGATCATTGACTGGATCAGGAATTTCAGCTGATATGATGTCATCCACTTCATTTGAATGTAATTTGTTCAGCAACCAAATTAGGATATGAGCATGCGGTAGTCCACGCTGCTGCTATTCCACAGAGTACATATAACAACGTGTGTCACTAAAAACTCTATACTTAATAAGCACAGCAATCATAACCTTAAGTTTTTGCTGAAAAACTCTGGCGATTATGTCATGGCGATCTTGCAGTTGTTGGCCCGCGTCCAACTCACGTTCAATTTCCGTCCACTTCGGATTGCATGTGAACGTAATAAATAAATCCGGAGTTCCATAATTTCGCACGTACGTCATAGCGTATTCGTGCATGTGGTGTGGGCTTCCGATATAATATGATGGGAGAATGGTCAGACGTACAATATTCTGAACATTTCCATCTGAATGAATAGCATCACGCAAGTGTATATAGTCCTCAGATCGTAGCTTTGGCTGATTAAATCGGATGAACGCTAAACGTTCGGTCTCGACTTTGACATACATATCGACAGAGAATTGCTAGAATAGGCGACGGCACTTCAGGATGAGATTGTCCTCATGTGTACGAATCATAATACGAAGGGCATAGTAATTCATTGCGCTTAGATTTTTGTTCATTGATACGCCTGAATATGCAAAATTAAATGGATTGTTAATGGAACCCATAATAGCAATAATTAGTGTGTTAATATTGTACCTGTAATTGGATCGACCATCTTCAACGTGATGTCGTATCCGTCTTGCCCTTGCCAATAAAGGATTGGATATTGTAACGCATCGGGCAAACGATGTGTCTCGTTTACACGATGCATGATATTGCTTCTTCGCTGAACAACAATGTCTCGTGATTTAGTTTGATCGCCAACAATAATTGCAGCAACATCATCAACGGTGGGTGCATTGAATCTTCGCACATGTGCACCTGTTGGGGTACGATCCACTCTTATGATAATTTTGTGCGTATCCGATGGCATTCGTTCCATTGCTGTTTTGAACATATTAACCACATCGTTATTATCGTGGAAAAATGCTTGCAACTGTTCAATAATTCGTCTCTTTAACTGTTGTGTATACAGCGCACATTCAGCTGATCCACCATCGACGAAATGAAATATATTTGCAGAAATTGAAGCGGTTCATCTGGTGTTGGCACCTTTGAACCATGCAAATGATATATTTGTCCTTGTATCTGCAAACAATCATTTGTTGAAGAATACGGTGTGACTTCTGATCGTGTGATGGTGTAGTGTGTGGTATTCAAGGATGTGTCGAAGAAAATGGTTGGAATCAGGATCACTTCCATCAAACAATGCTTTCAGTGGCTGTGGTGGTATAAGTAATGGCTCCAGTTTGACTTTTCCACTTACGCAGCACAATCCATCCGTTTCTCTTTTGAACTTTAACGCATTGCAATATCGGCATACAGTCGTCATTGGTCCAATATCTAAATTTTCATCATCACTGTAGTTCGTAGTGGGATCATATTGGAATGCCAAGCGATTGTATGATGCCAATGATGTTCGTGTGCTCACGCGTTGTCTCAATCGGTCATTTTCGCAAGTCTTCCTCTGGGTATTTTGGACTATGGACAGATGGTGAATTTACAATTCAACTTACCACCTTAAAAAAAAATTTGCAAGTTTTTTTATGCCACTTCCAAAGATATATAATTTTTGATATTTTTGCAAAATACGATAATTTTTTGATCTTTTTGGCTTTTCGATTAAAAATTTGCAAGTTGGGACAGACTGGTGAATTTACCCTCAAATGCACTATCCATATAATGGATACATAATTTTTGATATTTTTTTTAATATTATTGGCATACAAATTTACATTTATGTACGTTTGTACCGCCCGCACTAATCAATCAACTGCTGCTGTGATAATCCAACAGTTTGCTTAAATACTTTTTATCCACTTTTATTAAATCACAGCAGCAGGTGATTGATTAGTGCGGGCGGTCAGCCACCACCGTACAAACGTACATACATGTAAATTTGTATGCCAATAAAATGCAATGCCTGCTTACAACAACCACTGATGAGTATTTATGTAGGTTTGTCTGTTTGTTATTGGGATAACACACAGGCATACAAACAATATTTACACCTAATGCTGGTATACCTCTACTGCTGTGTTAACTTGCACAATACGCGTGATTGTTTTGATGGTTTCCAACTGATCTATTAGGAAACGAATAATTTCCATTTCACAGTGAACACAATACCGGTTTTAATTTTGCGTTTGAAAGAACGTGCGTATGATAAAAAATGCCACATAAAATTAATGGCGCTGTATGTAAGAAATGTTTCCCCTATTTTCGTGCTTTTCTTTGGAAATTTTTTCTGAATTTTGTTTGCTATAAACCTCACGGCGCCCGAGACTTTGCCAACGAATGCAAAATCATTGAAATCCGTTCGTGCGTTCTTGAAATATAGCGTCAGGAAGGAAACCCCGACTTATTTTTATATTATACCAGGGTCACCCCTGCTCCACATTTTTGGCGATATCCTGTAAACGGGGTAGCATAGGGTCCTGAAAATCACCTCTTTTTTAAACACTCATCAACATCTTTTATTTGATACCCATTTTGTAGAAGACCCGTCTGGGGTCACACCTGGTTCATATTTCGGCAAATACCTCGAATACGGGGTCTTATATGGGACCAATAACTACACGATGTTCAAGAACTCGTCAACACCTTTCATTTGGTACCCATATCGTACGAACCCGTTATAGGGTTACCCTGGTCCACATTTTGTGGAATATCTCCAAAACCTTCCCGGATTCTTATACCATAAACCATCTCGGGCTCAATCGAAAACTATTCTTTTTATATAATAGATTTTATCACCAAATTTCGATTGGACAAATAAATTTTTGGCGGAGGTATGGCATAAAAAGTTTTGTGGAATAGTCCCCTATAAAAGGGGCGGCGCCACATCCATTTTCGAAAATTTTAAATTTTGGATTTCTTTGTTTAAGGAAACTTTAAAAGTGAAATATAAATGATGTAAAGCTATTTTACGCAAAGTTATTACCTATTTAATATATCTACGATCCTCTTCAAAATCTTTCATATAAAAGTGGGCGTAGACCTTAACCGATCCTGCGCATTTTTTTCCTGGAACATTCATTGCATACCTGGAAACCTGCGTGCTGAATTTCGTCTCGATATCTTGAATGGTTTTTGATTTATGATTAATATTATTTCTAAATTTGACTTAATCAAAAGTAGGCGGTGCCACGCCCATTTTCAAAAATTTCTAGCAAAATTTATTTTATGCCTCAATCTCAATGTATTCACCAAATTTTATCCTTATACATAATGCTATAAATTTTGCGATTGGCCCCTAAAGTCAGTTCTGTTTTGACATTTGTGTAGTAAACACATGCGAAATACACGTTAATAAACAATGTTACGCTACACTGCTCCAGAACGCGGAATATTGCTGACTATTTATTTCGGTCGGTGAAAAACGGTTACTGCGCAAAAGTAATCCTCCTATCAGAAAATGCTATAAATTTTGCGATTGGCCCCTAAAGTCAGTTCTGTTTTTACATTTGTGTAGTAAACACATGCGAAATACACGTTAATAAACAATGTTACGCTACACTGCTCCAGAACGCGGAATATTTCTGACTATTTATTTCACCAATAATCGGTCGGTGAAAAACGGTTACTGCGTAAAAGTAATCCTCCTATCAGAAAATGCTATAAATTTTGCGATTGGCCCCTAAAGTCAGTTCTGTTTTGACATTTGTGTAGTAAACACATTCGAAACACACGTTAATAAACAATGTTACGCTACACTGCTCCAGAACGCGGAATATTGCTGACTATTTATTTGACCAATAATCGGTCGGGGCCAAACGGTTACTGTGAATGGTGAGCGCTACAGAGCAATGATCAACAAGTTCTTTTTGCCGCAACTTGATGAATTGGGATTGGAAAACATGTGGTTCCAACAAGACGGTGCAACAGCACACACTGCACGTGCCACAACCGATATGCTGAACATCGGAAGCTTACTTTTGCGCCACCTTGTATCATTAGAACTTTTACTCACTTTAGTTTTGGACTTATAAGAAAACGGTCATAGTAACTTTAGTACGGAATAAAATTTCAAGTTATAAAATAAAGTGTTTTCTTTACTCGCGTGACAAGATGTACTCACGAATAGAATGCTAATTTTGTCTAAAATGTTTTACTATTTACGACCATGATCCAATAATACAGGTCGTGTTAATAGACCAGCTGATTTTTACTTTGGGCTCGAATTTCGACCCTACACTCATTTCTCAGTACGATTTTGACGTTAAACTCACAAATTACAAAAACAAAATACATGGAAAATTTGTGTATGTTTGTATGTTTGTCGAGCTGCTACGACCTGTTGTAGTTGGATCATGATTTACGACATGCATGAATATTCTCTTTCTCTCTAGTATGTACGAATAAGCATGCTCATAAGAATTACCGAACTTATTATATATGTACACTGACAAATGTTCTCCTTTTTCCTAGCCGTAAGAATATAAGTAACACACACTTTCGCATACGAATGTAAATGTACACAAGATTTCGTATAGTCATATTATAACACATATGTACTCGTATATACTTTTCGAGCAACCAACTGTTGCATGAATTACATATATATAAGTATCGTCGTTAGAACGGAGGGCACGCAGGGCTGGGGAATTTTTTAATCACAATAGCTCTAAGGCCGTAATGCGGAATAACGGCATACTTGAGAAATTGGCTGGGAGTAGCGGTCGGTTCAATCATGCATTATTACTCTTTTCAAAAGTTGGACAGCTTCAAAGTGTGTTGCCACTTAACAAACGGTGTACGATTACGGAACGTATGTCGTAATTCGGCCCCTGATTTTTGAAAACAAAGAATTCAGAATGAATGTGACTCTAAACTAAAATACATCGTTTGTTTTATTTGCGGAATATCTAGGCTAGTCCTACACTACATAAATAACAAACATTTTTAAATGCATAAACGATATTTTTATGAAATCGCTAGCGGGTGTATCCTATTAAGGATTTGTGAGGGGCGCTTGGATCGTCATCACGTAACTGCAACGTGTGCACTGGCTCAGCCCGGAGCTTCAGTTTCGTGGGTTCCTAAACACAGTCACGCGATCAAGCGAATTCCTCCCAAACTAACGTTCTAACACAATAAACTTCTATACTTGCACACTGGGAAAACACACTATCTATGAACCTAAAAGTGTCTAACTGAAAACCACGTCTACCTACCACCTTGAATGCAGCTCGTCCGTGTATGATTTATAGCTGCTCTTAACCCACCCTACCATGGCATCGTTGCTGTTAAGGACGCCCCGTTGAACCACCTACATATCCATCAGAATCTGACCAAAACTATGTATTTAAGTAATCATAATAACAATATTTATTACCTCGTATATGTATATACATATATACTCGTATATATGTTCAATCCGTTTTTAGACTACAAAAAATATGCTCTCGATAAACCTATCTTGTTTTCTTTAGTATATACATACATTCAAATTCAAATAAGATTTAAGTCTCGATACTTAAATTTCACATATCATTATTTTACTTACTATGCCAACATTATTTTTTTGTGGGTATTAAACTAAAATCCCTAACCTACCTCAACATATGATTTTTGGCCTTGATCTTGAAATTTTAATTACATACATTTATACATATATATATATGTTCATATGTTTCGCAAAAATTGAGAAAAAACTAAGAACAGAAAAATACCTCAGCGAGAGTTTCTTAGATCATAAAATGAAGAGATGGAATTTGCAAAGAAAAAAAAACCAAATGCACTACAAATGCACTACACCCAATTTTACTCTCGGGAAGCAAAAAAAACAAAATTAATACCCTCATATATGTATGTATACGCACGCATGTATGAGACAAAAAAAGTAGTACAGTGGCGTATAGCAAAAAAGAGAACAATTTTAATCATCACTCACCCATATTGTCGGTAATGCAGTCAGTCCCACGTAGCGTTGAAGGCCTTCTCGCTTGTGATCGCAGCATGGTAACGATGATTCCTGTTGTAGGTAAAACTTCATTTGTTTGCTTGTTCCAATTTATGCACTCATATTAAAAAATTGACTCGATTCAAGGTAAACAAATTTTGACCAAAAAAAATCTTCCTAATTATTAGTGATCGCACTGTAGTTGGGAGTTAAAATTCAGAGAGATAATGAGAGAAACTTTGTGCACATACATTGTTGCAAAACCAAAATCAATAAAAGAAGCAGAGGAATTTATGAATGAAAATCTATCTTATAAAATCTCTCTGGAAAATCTACAGTGCAATTAATAAGAAAATTGGCAACATATTGAGTTAAGTTAGCATTGCTATCATGTGGCTTCAACCCACATGGTTACAACAAAAACTTAAATGATATTAAGTATGTAAACCTAATTTAGATTGTTATTCTAATATGTTTATTCTAATATTCTTATTTAGGTATGTATATATGTAAGTATTACCAACATATATACATATATAAATATTTCTTTTATGCAAAATAAATTTTAGAAAGTTTTTAAGGAAAATATCCAAAATAACGTACTAATGATAGATGAATTACTTATCTATGCCTTTCTTACATATATATCAATTCATTCGGTTATCGAAACAAAAAACGACAAAATCAGTAACTAATTTAGAACAAAAAGTACTTTAAGTTTTCTTTAGAAAATTCATAAAAAGGATTAAACTACACAATTTTTTTAATGGGGGTTTTTCTTTCTTTAGAAAATATAGCTTATATAGTGTTCTTTTTAATATATGTATTTATGTATTTAAACTAATTTCCTTAACGCAAGGAGAAATTAACTTATTCTTTAGGGAAACAATTAGGTGTAAAAAGATTGGAGATTTAGGAAAAATCCTTAATCTTAAAAGTTTTGCAGATATGCTCAGTTAAATACAAGTATGCTGGTATATTTTACACCTTTCCCCGACGGAAAGGTATTAATAATCTGATTTTTGTTGGAACGATTTTCCGTCATCCCTTGTCAAGTTTGGTTTTGTGACAAACCGGTTTCGGCGTTCTGCCATTTTCAATGCCTAGTTTCGTTCTGGTCTGTGTCTATCCGCTGCGTTGTTTTTATAGTCCGTGGGTGCTGTGGCAGGTAATGTCAATCTGTGTGTTCGTGGTAGGTAACGTTAATATGCGTGTGTGTGTGCGCGGTATTGATACGTCCGAATTGTTATCTGTCCCAAGGGTTGTTTTTGTAGGTATGTAGACATACCGCTTGTTAGCTAAGCGGTAGGTTGAGGTAGATAGAAATCGGTGATTTTTGCAGTTTGGTTCATATTTCGTTTTTGCTTGTTCATTGTTACGTGTTTCGTTGCTGTACCTGCTGGCTTGTGCTGTTTTTTGTAAACTAATTTTAAGGGTTCAAATATTTCGTCAGAGATAGTGTTGGTTTGTTCGTTTATGATCCTGCCGTCAAATGTTTTTAACTTGTATATCTCCATGTTCTCAAGTACATTAAGCCGCCGGCCTTTTCCTTGTACGTGAAGTATTCGAGCCGTTGTTTTTATGTTAGCTGGGGCGCAGTTGTTCTCGAACATGTGGTTCGCGAAATTAGATTCTGGTATTATGGTGGGTTTTCGTGTTTTTTTGTTGTAGTCCCTGATATGCTCTCGGAATCGTGTGCTTATTTTTCTTCCTGTTTGTCCTATGTAGCTGTATTGACATTCACAAGTAAGCCTATACACTCCGTGTCTGTTGAATGGGTCATCAGAATTAGTGTCGGTTCTTAGTTTTTGTCCGACGTTGTTAGATGTTCTGAATGCTGTGTTGATGTTATATCTTTTAAAGAAGTTTGCTAATTTGTACGTCGTTTTTCCAGTGTATGTCATTGCCGTCCAAACCTTTGGATTTTCCTCTACGTTTACTCTTTTTTGTGTTCCATGGCTACTTCTGAGTTTATCCACACGTGCTTTCTTGTATCCATTATTTGCCGCTATGTTATATATTGTATTAAGCTCTCTCCAGTATGCTTCCTGTGTGAGCGGCGTTCTCTGAAGCCTATCCACTAAGTGCCTCAATGCTGCATTTTTGTGCTGTTGCGGATGGTTGGATGTAGAGTGTATTATGGTGTCCGTGGCAGTCGGTTTTCTATAAATGCCGTAGTTGAACCTATTTGTTATTTTGTCAATTCCTATAGTTAGGTCCAGATAGTTCATTATTCCATCTTTTTCTACTTCCATTGTGAACTCTATGTTGCTATGTTGCCTGTTGAGGAACTCTAGTATTTGCTCTTCGTTATCGTCATTTAGGATGCAGATGATGTCATCCACGTATCTAGCGTAGAATGCCACGCCTAACTTGGTTTTTAACTCCTGTATATATTTTCCTTCCAAGTTTTGCATGAATGTTTCCATGAGAATGGCCGATGTTGGGTTACCCATTCCTAGTCCGTTTGTCTGTCTATATATTTTGTTGTTGAACCGGAAATAGTTTTGCCGCAGCGTTGTTCTTAGCGCGTTGGTAATTTGCGCAGTTTTTACCTTATCTTCAGTTTTGTCCAGTAGTGTTTTGTTGACTATATCCATTGTATCTGTTAGTGGTATTGACGGGTATAACTCCTTTATGTCAAAGGATACGAGTTTACTGCTCCTTGTGAGTTTAACGGTCTCAAGTCTTTGTAGTAGTTCTATCGTATTGCTTATTGTGTATTCGTGCCCTAGTTTCAGAGTGTCCTTTAAAATCGTTTTTAGATGTTTCGACAGTTTATAACCCGGCGCGGACTTAAAATTAATTATAGGTCTCATCGGCGTATCCTGCTTGTGGATTTTAGGTAACGCAATGAGTGGAGGAGCAGATGGATTCATTTGTGTTAGGGTATATGCCATCCTCTCGTCTATTATTTTGGTAGCATTTTTTATAACCTCTTTAACTTCGGTCTGGTATTTATCCGTGGGGTTATCCCTAATAATGCGGCATTTCATTTTCTCGATGAGCTTCTCTGTCTTTGCTATATATTCATCCTTACTGATTAGCACCGTGTGAAGGCAGACAAAGGAAACACAACGGTGCTAATCAGTAAGGATGAATATATAGCAAAGACAGAGAAGCTCATCGAGAAAATGAAATGCCGCATTATTAGGGATAACCCCACGGATAAATACCAGACCGAAGTTAAAGAGGTTATAAAAAATGCTACCAAAATAATAGACGAGAGGATGGCATATACCCTAACACAAATGAATCCATCTGCTCCTCCACTCATTGCGTTACCTAAAATCCACAAGCAGGATACGCCGATGAGACCTATAATTAATTTTAAGTCCGCGCCGGGTTATAAACTGTCGAAACATCTAAAAACGATTTTAAAGGACACTCTGAAACTAGGGCACGAATACACAATAAGCAATACGATAGAACTACTACAAAGACTTGAGACCGTTAAACTCACAAGGAGCAGTAAACTCGTATCCTTTGACATAAAGGAGTTATACCCGTCAATACCACTAACAGATACAATGGATATAGTCAACAAAACACTACTGGACAAAACTGAAGATAAGGTAAAAACTGCGCAAATTACCAACGCGCTAAGAACAACGCTGCGGCAAAACTATTTCCGGTTCAACAACAAAATATATAGACAGACAAACGGACTAGGAATGGGTAACCCAACATCGGCCATTCTCATGGAAACATTCATGCAAAACTTGGAAGGAAAATATATACAGGAGTTAAAAACCAAGTTAGGCGTGGCATTCTACGCTAGATACGTGGATGACATCATCTGCATCCTAAATGACGATAACGAAGAGCAAATACTAGAGTTCCTCAACAGGCAACATAGCAACATAGAGTTCACAATGGAAGTAGAAAAAGATGGAATAATGAACTATCTGGACCTAACTATAGGAATTGACAAAATAACAAATAGGTTCAACTACGGCATTTATAGAAAACCGACTGCCACGGACACCATAATACACTCTACATCCAACCATCCGCAACAGCACAAAAATGCAGCATTGAGGCACTTAGTGGATAGGCTTCAGAGAACGCCGCTCACACAGGAAGCATACTGGAGAGAGCTTAATACAATATATAACATAGCGGCAAATAATGGATACAAGAAAGCACGTGTGGATAAACTCAGAAGTAGCCATGGAACACAAAAAAGAGTAAACGTAGAGGAAAATCCAAAGGTTTGGACGGCAATGACATACACTGGAAAAACGACGTACAAATTAGCAAACTTCTTTAAAAGATATAACATCAACACAGCATTCAGAACATCTAACAACGTCGGACAAAAACTAAGAACCGACACTAATTCTGATGACCCATTCAACAGACACGGAGTGTATAGGCTTACTTGTGAATGTCAATACAGCTACATAGGACAAACAGGAAGAAAAATAAGCACACGATTCCGAGAGCATATCAGGGACTACAACAAAAAAACACGAAAACCCACCATAATACCAGAATCTAATTTCGCGAACCACATGTTCGAGAACAACTGCGCCCCAGCTAACATAAAAACAACGGCTCGAATACTTCACGTACAAGGAAAAGGCCGGCGGCTTAATGTACTTGAGAACATGGAGATATACAAGTTAAAAACATTTGACGGCAGGATCATAAACGAACAAACCAACACTATCTCTGACGAAATATTTGAACCCTTAAAATTAGTTTACAAAAAACAGCACAAGCCAGCAGGTACAGCAACGAAACACGTAACAATGAACAAGCAAAAACGAAATATGAACCAAACTGCAAAAATCACCGATTTCTATCTACCTCAACCTACCGCTTAGCTAACAAGCGGTATGTCTACATACCTACAAAAACAACCCTTGGGACAGATAACAATTCGGACGTATCAATACCGCGCACACACACACGCATATTAACGTTACCTACCACGAACACACAGATTGACATTACCTGCCACAGCACCCACGGACTATAAAAACAACGCAGCGGATAGACACAGACCAGAACGAAACTAGGCATTGAAAATGGCAGAACGCCGAAACCGGTTTGTCACAAAACCAAACTTGACAAGGGATGACGGAAAATCGTTCCAACAAAAATCAGCTTACTACCCTGTCGGAAGATCAACACAACAAAATAAATCGTATTAATAATCCTCTTCCTATCGAAAGTAGGTATATTTAAATTGGATTCGTCATTCTGTTTTCATTTAAAGTATACAATATGTGTATTTATATAAAATGTAAAAAAAAATGTTTCCAAAGATTTTTCACTTGGATCGCTGGAGCTTTTCGCAGATAATAAAGTACCGCTTTATGTGATTTAGGGTCATATCGAAACGCAGGGATGTTGGGGAATGTTTCACAATATCCACGGATGTTGATTGAAATCACCTTATACCGAACCGAAGGAAACCACTATTCTCAACTACTTAACTTTACTATAACCTGTACATTCGACCGAAATAAAATAAAACTTATTGAGGAAAAATTATGTTTTCTGCATGCTGGTTCCGAAGGAAAAGAAAGATGATTTTCCTGCGAAAATAGTTGAGAGCTAAGCGTGCAGCTTAAAATCATATGAGCAAATTGGTATCGTAAAACATATGTTCAGAAAATGAACTTTACGATATTATAAGATGTGTTTAATAGGCACTGAATTCTTAAGTTTCTCCACATATGAATTATATTCACGAGGCCTAATAAAAAAGAACTATAAAAAACAACCAAACTTGTGAATTAAGAAAAAAAACTTTGAATAAAGGTAGTTTGATTGCACATATGTGTATATATATGTATGTAAGTACATACATACATGCATAAACACAAGATATATGAGCAAACTAAAATTAGAGTGGGTAAATTCCCGAGAAAATAAATATGAGGAAAAATCTAAATGCTGGCAGATAAGGCATACATATGTTGCAGGTTGCAAGCCCACGGTACACACCCCCCCACCTAGAGTGTTGGTGCGGTGCGTATCCGCTCAGACCTTTTTCTCCTGGATGTCTTTTCGATGGTATACTCCCCGTTTTCCATTACTTTCATCCTCCAGTTCATACATGCTATTACCCTGCAGTCCAACAACTTTTGTCTTAACGAATTTTTGGGCAAATTTCGCACAAAACTTTTTAGTAGCATCACTCTGAACGAAGTTTCTCCTATAAACACAATCACCAACTTTGAAGCTCGTTGTGGAACTACGTAGATTGTAACGCTTTGCCGAAGCCTCAAAAGCTTGTTTAATATTAGCCATTATGTTTCTTCGCACTAGTTTGAGTTTATCGTTTCTTGTTATTGGAGATTCATCTAAATTCTCAAGTTTTCTGAGTAAGGTATATTCTTCAGAATGTGATAGCATTTGTTGACCGAATAACACACCTTAACCTATAGATTGGTGGTATGAACTCCTAAGTGCCTCAGCATTATCTGGCAGAAGTTGGTCCCAGTGAGTTTGGTCGCCCTTAAGATATGCTCTTATACCCGCGATTATTGAGCGGTTAACTCGCTCGCTGGCATTTGCCTGTGGGCTATATAATGCAGTATAAACATGTTTAATACCTCTTTCAACTAGCAGATTGTTGAACTGTGCAGACTTGAATTGTTTGCCATTGTCACTCAGAACTATTTCGGGTGAACCGAAAATACTAAAAACTTCTCTTACATATTTGCATATAGCGGACATATTAAAACTCCTAACTTCTTTAATTAAAGGGAATTTGGTTAAATGGTCAAGTATGATTAAAATTCCATTATTTCCTTGCCTGGATCTAGGATATGGGCCAAGTAGATCAATATACAATTTCTGGAATGGACGTTGGACGGTAAATTGTGCAGTCATTGGAGGACGTAGCGTAACATTGGGCGATTTGCTCTGTCGACAAGTGTCGCATCGACCGATATAATCTTTGACATCGACAGTCATATTTGGCCAAAAAAAATTCGTACGCAAGCGCTCCAATGTTTTCGCTATTCCTCCATGGCATTTATTGGGCGGACAATGGGCGTCTTCGACAACTTTGTGTACTAGCGTTTTGGGAATCCATAGTTTCCAATTGAGTTCTTCTCGTGATGGATTTCCATCTGGATGCTCCGTTCGCTTATACACCAAGTTATCTACGACCTGCAAAGTTTTAATTGGTCATAATTCCGAACTTTTTTGGTCTCAATTAATGAAATTTATATATATATGTCCCTTAGTCAATATCAACATCATTTTTCAATAGTGGGCGGTGCCACGCCCACATATTTTGTTTTTTGTTTTGCTCTTGAACTTTCACGATAAGTTCAGGAGTTCGCTGGGCACGACACAGTCTGTATATAGCTTTTGGAGAATCCCCCAGGTTATATAGAGCTGCAGTTCAGTATAGTTAGGAGTTTATTTGGTTCAAGTGAATGAAATTGTATATATAGATGTGTTCTATATATCAAAACGTCAAAACAACGTCTACCGGGTTTGCTAGTATATTATAAAACTGCCAAAGCAAACCACGAATTTCAAATAGACAGACAGACAGACAGACGGACGGAGAGACGGGCATGGCTAAATCGACTCCGCTCATCGTGCTGCACATTTTAGTGAACTTTTCTCTTCTAGTTCTCATACTTACATACGTTTAACGTTTATGAAAGGTATGAAAATCAAAAAAGATATATAACTTCGCTATTGCAGTGGGCTATTACCTACGTGCCCGAATATTTCGCTTGTGTGTTTCCCGATTTGGCTAATTTTTGGTAGGAGTATAAAACATACTACTGAGAAGCAGCTGGTGATTAATATTATTTCTAAATTTGACTTAATCAAAAGTGGGCGGTGCCACGCCCATTTTAAAAAATTTCTTGAAAAATTTATTTTATGGCTCAATCTCAATGCACTCACCAAATTTTATATTTATAGGTGTATTATGTACTGAGTAATCACTTTTTTTGTGTTTTCGAAAATATTCTATATATAAAAAGTGGGCGTGGCTATTATCCGAGTTCGCTTATTTTAAATAGCGCTCGGAGATGGGTGCCAAGGAACCCACATACCAAATTTCATGAAGATATTTAAAAATTTACTCAAGTTATCGTGTTCACAGACGGGCGGACGGACGGACGGACATGGCTTAATCAATTTCTCTTTTCGTCCTGAAGATTTTGATATACGAGTATATAAGTCAATATTTATCTCGATCCGTTTATGCCGACTAAAGTTAATACACCTTGTGTGCGTAGCACTACTAGGTATAAAAAATAAAAACAATTTTCATAAATAAAAAGAAAAATTATTATTATTGGCCTTGAGCTCGTTTATGGTCATGGTACTTTGAAAATTATTTCATTTTAATCTGGAGTGGAATGTAGCTTTTTTATACAGATACCTAGGCGGAAAATCACGGTGTCTAGTATGTGAAAGGCGTGTGGTTTGCAAGGTATTTAATTTAATAAAGCAACGTTACGAGCTGCATCGGAGTGATACGAATCATATGAAGGAGAAGCAAGAAAAAATTTGACTCCTTGAATAGAAACCATAATAATTCCCAACGGATTACCCACCAGTTCCCGCCCGACCGGCGCAAGGGGCGCATCCGCATAACGCGCGGATTATTCGTTCGTGCCGAGTCGTTGAAAGGCTTTGGTTTGTTAATCGTCGAGATCTAAAACTGCTCAGCTACAGAGAAAACCTCATCAGCTAAGTAAAGTAGATATAGGATAGATTATACATTAAGAAATAACTCTCTCTCTCTATGGCGCGATATACAACAGGTATATCATCATAAATCTCCTAAGAGATTTTTGCGCCAAGCTTCTCTTCCAATTTGTGGTGTGCCGATTTTGAATTTTCCCTACAAATTGGTGGGACCTACAGTTTTTTGCCGACTCCGAACGGCATCTACAAAGGAGACGAATTTTTGCTGAGAAGCCTGTCATGGCAGAAATACACTCGGAGAGTTTGCCAAACCACTGCCGAGGGGCGACCCCGTTTTGAAAAACTTTTTTCAAATCACTTTTGATGTTACCTGTACCAGGGCTCGAACCATGGACCTTCGGTGTGGTAGGCCGGGAACACTACCTTCACACCACGGCGGCCGCCAAGAAAGAAATAACTAGTTAACAGAATAAAATTATTGTTAGAAGTTAATATAGAAGTCAAAGAATAAGAAACAATTAGTAGCTATGAATTTAGGATAGAAAGAATTGATTTTTTTAAGCTGAAAAGCTAGTCTGAAATATCAAATCTACCAGAAAGAGAGTTATAATCTTGACACAAACAGCGAAAAGGCTCATTTAACTGAAAATTGGCTCGGCACTGTTTTAAGACTAGAGGTTTAAAATGCCTTGAAGGACGAGACGGTACATTGAAGTTCACTTCACTTAGAAGAAATGGGCTGAATAGTGAACCATTTAGCAATTTAATCATAAAAATAATTCCAAGCATTTCCCAAATTATAGAACCGTATTCAAGTATCGGTCTGACTAATGTAGTGAAGAGGGCTTTAGTTACATAAGCGTCGCTAAATTCTTTAGACCATCGTTTAACGAATGCTAGGACAACTCTAGCCTTATTGACTGCTGTGTTAATATGGCGGTTGAAACTGAGTTTATAGTCCATAGTAACCCCCAGGTCAACAAATTCATACACTTGCTCAAGACTATAAATTTTAATTGTATAGGAATCCGGCTGAGAAATTCCACCCGAAAAACGCATGTATTTACATTTTTTAAGGTTAAGTGGCATATAATTTAAATCGCACCAAGTAACAAGTGTATCTAGATCTGATTGTAGCTTCTTTTTATCTTCAAATGACGCGAACGACATGAAAAGCTTCACGTCGTCAGCATACATTAACATTTTTGGAAATTTTATTATTACAGAAAAATCATTTATAAACAACAAGAACAGAATCGGGCCAAGATGGCTTCCTTGAGGAACCCCCGAAGAGACATAAATTACTTCGGATACTAAATTTTTAAACATTACTCTTTGTGTCCTGTCACTAAGGTAAGAAGAGAACCAGAGATTGAGACCCGGCTGGAAGCCCAACTGATCGAGTTTATGAATAAGTAATGAGTGACACACTTTATCAGAAGCTTTGCTGAAATCCGTATAAATAACGTCGGTGTGCAGATTTTTTCTAAGCCATTTGAGACATGACTGGTAAACTCAAGTAAATTTGTAACTGTGAACTTTCCCTTACTGAACCCGTGTTGGCAGTCAGCTATCAAAGTAGAGATCGGACCCGTAAGTTGATTTGTAACAATAGCTTCAAACAATTTTGGGATGGCAGAAAGCTTTGCGATGCCACGATAGTTCTCTATAGAAGACCTACTCCCGCTTTTATGCAGCGGTAGAAGAAACGATTCTTCCCACGCAGTTGGAAAAACACCACACTGTAGTGATGGATTGAACAAATTGGTAAGGGGTTGGTAAATATGGTTCGCACACTTTTTCAAGAAACATGTAGGAATCCTATCAGGACCATATTTAAAAGATTCTTTTAAGGTAAATTAGAACATCTTTGGCGCATATAATTGGTGAATTAATTGAATTTGTCCCGTGTAGCTTATAGGGATAGTTTTGAAACTTTGAATTGGTGACAGCGGAATAGTTAGAAGTGAAAAATTGAGCAAAAAAATTTGCGATATATTGATTATCGCTAGATATAATGTCTTGATATTTCATGGATGAGGGAAACCCTGATGCTTTACGTTTAGAATTTACGAAACCATAAAATGGATTGAGAATAATGTCTCTTTTGGTTTTAGAGATATAAGCTTTATAGCACTTTTTATTTAAATCTATGTACTTCTGACGTAGAATGGAATACAGTAAGTAATGTTTATTTAATCCGGAATTCTTATATAAATTAAATGATCGCGTTTTCCTATTTTTAAGAGCCTTAAGCTCTTTAGTAAACCAAGCTTGCGTAGGATGATCATAAGTTACTTTACGTTTAGGAATAAACTTCTCAAATAGGTAGTAAATAGTTTGATTGAAATGTGAGACGTTTAGATCGATATCACAACCAAATTCAGGCCAAGTTAATTTAGACAGTTCTTTATTTAATTTCTTGTAGTTTGCTTTGCAAAAGTTAAAATCAAAGCTACTACATGAGTAGCATTCAGTGCCTTGGCCATTACTTATGGTTTCGTAGACTATTTCCATAGAAGGGTGGTAAAGGTCTTCTGGTAAAACCAACGGATCACAACGATTTACAGAGAATTGGTTTATATCATTAACATACACTTTATCTAAGACTTTCCCAAACTTGTTGGCGGTAACATTTATTTGATTAAGGCAAAGATCGGAAATTCCATCTAAAAAGTCATTGTACCCCAGTTTGGACGGATTTGGAATAATGTTACCATCAGATATGTTCCACGATATAAAAGGTAAGTTAAAATCACCCAAAACAATAATTAAATCTGAAGCTTTAGTCATAAAGTTAACAGTTTTGAGCAGAGAGACATGTTGCATGTAGACTGAAAAATCTGATGCTGGAGGGATGTAGCAAACATAAAAGTACATAGAGACGTTGTCTAGTTGAAGGCGGATGCATTTGAACTCAATGAAATCGATGTTAGGAATATTAACCTCTTCTGAAGGGATGGAGGAATAAACGGCAAGTAGAACACCACCCCCGACTCTGTTCAAGCGATCATTTCTATATACTTGATATTCATTACATAAAAACTCTGAATTGAAAACATGAGGTTTTAGCCAAGTTTCGGTAAAAGCAATTACGTTATATTTACAATGAAAAGATTTCAAAAAGAGATCAGTTAATTTGGTATTTAAACCTCTGACATTTTGATAAAAGATATTCATGGATTTAGTGCTCAGTTTTTTGACTCAACGTTATTACGAGAAATTTTCGCTACATTTTGAACATTCCTATTCGGTCTGTATTCAAACTCCCGCACAAGAGCCCCGGGAGGCCAAAAAGAGCTGTCCAAAAGAGTATCAAAATCTTTCCCAGATACATCAATCTTAAACGAAGACATACTTCTTTGATATGTGAAATTAAATTTTCTAACAGTTACGCTTTGATCTTTAAATTTAGAAGAAATATGGTACATCAAATCAACCTCGGTAGTGTCTGGATGGAACCTAGACACAAAAATAGATTTTTTGCGAGGAAACACAACCAGCTTACCAACGATTGGTTCAGACTCCATTGCAATAGTTGGAGGTTCCGGGTTTTTCCTAGTGGACATTTTTGAAGGAGCGTTATTCGACGTTGCTCGGACAACCGTACTAGGAATTGGAGAAGCCAAATCGATAAGTTCAAGGGGTTGAGGCAAGTTCGGGACTGTTGAGGTAGTAGGCCGATCATCCGTACGCCTGCGCTTGTTTTCGCGATTATCAGGGCATTCCAAATGAGGCGAATTCTCCAAAGTTTCCAAGCTTTTTGAAAATATTTTCATATTTTTTGAATTTTTCAGTCAGCAATGAAAAATCTTTGCTTATTTCAGAAAAACCGCTTCTGATATGCCTAAAGATTTTACAGAGATCAACTTCCGTCGACCGGCATTTGGAACAAGACCAGCGCAGGCCTTTTCCTTCGTTAAGCAGGTCAGCTATTCTACCGGTTAACCCAGTGCACTTGGCGTGGACAAGCCCATCACACAGCCAGCATGTTCCAAAGCGTTCGGACTCGGTTTTTACCTGGCAGTTTGTTATCATGCACGACATTTTCGTATAAATACTTATATAAATTTATAAAAAAAATTATAAGTTAAAAAAAATTTAGCGGATTAAAGAAAAACAACCCTGACAGTTTAAATGACACAGTACTGAGCGAACAGTTTTAAACACACTGTATCTGACGTTCAACAAACCACGCAAAACAGCTGTAACGAAAAAGAAATAAGAAAAGCAAGTCAGAGCACAACAACAAATGCAATATGAAATAAAGCCTTTCAATAGCAACAAATAAAATACGCAAAAAACTCGGCGCACAAAAATTCAACAAAATGAATTTATAATAATGAATCACTATTAAAACTTTTTAACACTATTCACACCAAGTAGTGAAGCACAATTAGGTATTTATCTCTATTAACTTTAATTATAACTTAAGAATATCAAAGATATTATTAATTTATTAAATATAATCACAGAGAAAAATATAAACAGAACTACACAGCTTGACGATTGCGTTATAGAAGAGAGACGTTTGCGTAAGAAAAGAATTTGTGTGAGGCCTAAAAAGTTTGAAGTTGTTTACATTTTCTTAGCAACGTAAAGTTGACGGTGTAGGTGCAATACGTGCAAGCTATAAAATTGCGTTAAACCTAGCTAAGATCGAGATATGGTAAAGTTTTGCATATAAAATGCAGTGGAAATTTTATCGCCTTCAGAATTGCCCAAGTATGAAGATGTATGCTTATCCCGTCGAACTATAAGCAGACGAGTAGATCATATGGCTGAAACTACGGAATCTCAGCTAAAAGACCGTATATAATCATTCACAGCCATTTCATTGGCAATTAACGAGAGTACAGACACAGTCGACATAGCACAATTAGACTGAAGAACTTTTGGATATTATTCAAATGGAAGAGACAACTAGAGGTGAAGATATATTTCAATGTGTCAATGAATGTGCTGATCGTATGGGTATATCATGGCGGGAAGTAGTTTGCGTTGCAACAAATGGCGCAAAATCCATGACCGGATCAAAGTCAGGCCTTATTGCCAGAATTCGGCAAAAGCTTGTTATTGAGAATATACCCGATAATTTCAATGCAATTCACTGTATATTGCATCAAGAGGCGCTTTGTTAGAAGTCCTTTTGCTTACGAAATGGATGTCGTTTTAAAGTGTGCCAACTTTTTACGCACTCATGGATAGAATCATCGCCAGTTCAGCGACTTTTTAGAATTTGCAGAAAGCAAACATACAGAAATTCCACATTATAGCGATCCGCTGGTTAAGTCGTGGCACAACTTAAATCAGTATTTTGAGTTGCGAAAATATGTTTATGTTTTTTTGGTAAGTATCCACATAATTAAGTTTGTAAATCGATCCTATTGCTGAACTTGTCATGTTTTTATAGGAAGAGATAGGAACACGTTTTACTGTGCTTGTTGTAAATGACAACAATTCGAATAATAGGTATTCGAATAGTTAAACAAATATCACTGCAGCTTATGCACACATTTGTACACGTGAAACATACATATATACAAAAAGTGAATACTTTCTCATAGGTACAAGCGATGAAGGCAGTGAATTTTGCTTCCGACATCTCTCGCATTTCCTATTCGAATAAACGGAAAAATTTTTTGAATAAATACTATTAGAATTTTTTGAAATCAATATTTTTATTCGGTTATCCGAATAGTATTTATTCGAATATTATTCGAAAATAGTCCCACTACTATTCTGCAGTAAACTCTAAGTGGAGCAATGAGGTCACATGTTTGGCAACGTGAGTACAGGATGTGTCGTAGGGGACTGTCAGAATAACTCTTCCCCTTTAAAGATCTGCGCCCCGCAAATCAAATGTTGAAAAACTTGTGGGGATTATGATCTGTAGGGAGAGGTCACGGCTGGCTGCTGGTAAACTAGTTTCTAGGCGATAAAGTTTAGGAGCAGATATCTCCTTTGAGATCCTATGAGTTTTGGTGCTATTCGTTCAGTGCTCGGGAATTTCTGTAAGGTCTGGCTTCTTAGAATACCATCTCCACGGCATAGCGGCGACAAAAATTACAGCGCATATTGTCAAAGCTTCTGTAACGATAGAAAGATTTATTTTCTGATCTACATGCCGTGGAAGGACCGATTACACTGTTCAACAGTGATTTTGGTGCAGCTAAAAGCAAAACTGATTTCAAATATATTCGGTGCCCTGATAAAAACTGTATACTTACTTTTTTAATGCTACGTACCGTTTTCTAGATAGGGTCAAGAACCCCTTTTTAAGAGGTTAAGGCATGTATGGCCCTGTAACTTTGTTTCTGTTTATTCTGTCAACACAGTTTTGATGTCGTTGAAAAGAGTACATTTCGCCGCTTCTATCAGTATACAAGTTTTTAATATTTCTTCATAAACGTTAGAGAAATTGCCAAAATAATGTGAAAAATTAAATTCTTTGTTAAATTTTTTCATCCACGCAAGCTGGTCATTGAATTTGAAAAATCAATATCTTTATCAACATTCTTATCTGTGGGCCATCAAAAATATCCGCTTTTGTTTTTTCTATGCTTAGCTGTGTTTCTTACATACCCCCTACTAGCCCTGATTCCTTATACGCCGCTCATATAGACAATGTTATGAATCTGTATGAAAATAACGAAGACTGCCATTTTTGTGTCTTAGGGGATTTCAATCTAAATAAAATTACCTGGTCTAACTTTTTTAATAATGGTATCTTAACGCCTACCAATGTGAATAGTTCTAGCGAAATAAATTTCATTGATAGCCTCTTTGGTATTAATCTCACACAAATTAATTCGTTTTTCAATCAGCTTCATAACATCTTAGATCTTGTTTTTGTTGATGAAAATTTAATCTATAAAGTATCTGAATCTACTTTCCCGATCTGCAAATCAGATATGCACCATGTCCCGCTTTCTCTCTCATTCGAATTCGTTAGTTTTGTATCTAGTTCAGATGGAACCTCAAATACCACCTTTAATTTTCGGGATGCGGATTTTGACTCCCTAAATGCTAAAATCCTTGAAGTAGATTGGGTATCAATTTTCGATTTGAAAAGTGTATCAGAATGCTACGATGTGCTCTTGCAGTGTATATGCGAAATCTTTTCTAATAACATTCCTTTACTTCCCACACGTAAGCATAAACTCCCATGGTATAATAAACGTTTAAAGAGACTTAAGAACCTTAGAAACTTAGAAAATTGTATAAAGCCTCTTTAAATATCTTCCATAAGGAAAAATATTCATATTTTAGTAAACAATTTAATGTATTGGATAAATTTTTATACAAGCAATTTATTTCTAGATATGAGGAAGAATTGAAGGAAAACCCTAAAGCTTTCTGGAATTATATTCGCTCTAAGAAAGGTTGCTCAAACATCTCAACATGCATGTCGTATGGCGGAGTAGTTTCAGATTGTCTTTCAGACTCCGCAAACCTCTTTGCAGATTTTTTTAAAACTAATTTTGTTACTAATGATTCGGCTATAAACTTTTATGCCGATAGCGCGCAAACGGTCGATTTAGGTTCACTGTCAATTTCGGAAATTGACGTAATAAATGGCATCGGTGCTCTTCAAATGTCCTTAAAATGTGATCTTGATGGCCTCTGCTCATTTATACTAAAGAAATGCTGTTCGTCATTTAGCGTGCCTATAAGTCACATTTTTAATTTTTCACTGTCGTGTGGAGAATTTATTGATCGCTGGAAAATAGCTGCCATCACCCCAGTCTTTAAATCAGGCAACAAAAACAATGTAGCTAATTATAGACCAATCTCTAAGCTTTCTACTTGTTCGAAGCTTTTCGAAAAGGTAGTTAAAGAGAAGTTGTTGTTTGCAGTAAAGGGGTCCATCGATGAGTGCCAACATGGTTTTCTCAGCGGTCGATCCAGTTACGAACCTTGCGTCTTTTTCACAATTTTGCATTTCCACTTTTAAGACTGGTCAACAAGTAGAAGTTGTCTATACAGACTTCGCAAAGGCTTTTGATACTGTCACCCACAGCATATTACTACGCAAGCTTGAAAGCATGGGTTTCCATTCGACATTTTTACGTTGGATTGGTTCATATCTTTCCAATAGAATCTCCTTTGTGGAAGTTGAATGCGTAAAATCTTATGCATTCGAAGCCACATCTGGGGTGCCACAGGGAAGCATCCTTGGACCAATTCTATTTCTTCTTTTTATCAACGATATAGGATCCTGTTTTAGGAATACGCAGTATCTGCTCTATGCCGATGATCTAAAAGTTTTCCGAACCGTTGCAAGCATATCAGATGCAGGCCTGCTGCAGGATGATCTTAATAGCTTAGCTAACTGGAGCGTTTTAAACAACTTACACCTGAACATTAAGAAATGTTTTCATATGACACTATCGAAAAATCTAAATACGCATATACAGTTTACATATACTCTTTTTTATGATAACCTCTCTACTATTAGTGAATTTGTTGATCTTGGAGTAATGTTTGATTCAGGTTTTACTTTTGCAAATCACATAAGCTTCATTTTACCCAAAGCCTATTCCAATCTGGCTTTTTTGCGCCGCTATGCCAAAGACTTTAAGGATCCGTACACCAGAAAAACTTTATTTACCTGTTTAGTACGTTCAAAATTAGAATATGCCTCTATAATCTGGAACCCGATTTATGCTGTTTATTCTCAGAGAATTGAAAGAGTACAGAAGAGTTTCAGTCGATTTGCTCTGCAACCCCTTCACTTCTCTGATCCAATACCGCCTTACAGTGCACGTTGTGCCCTTATAAGCATGAAGACGTTGGCATCTAGACGATCTATTCAAAATTTGATGGTTATATATGATTTAATATGTGGCTTGGTAAACTGCCCGGAACTTCTAGCACAAATAAGCTTCAATGTTCCGTGTAGATCACTTCGTGGGCAATATCCGTTTCATGTCAAAGTAATCCGAGCTAATTATTACAATTATGACCCTATCACGAGGGCTCTCGTTGAATTTAATAAAATTTTTTGTAGTCTTGATCTGGATTTCGCACTCCCGAGATCATGTTTTAATAATAAACTTACGTTGTATTATTGTTAATTATATATATTTATGTATTCTGAACTAACTTAAGTTTAAGATTTCAATTTGTAACTGCTAGTCTGTAAGATTTATGCAATCATAGACTTAATAAAGTGAATTGAAATTCAAATTGAAATTCAAATTTTCTCGTTATGTAAAGAAAACATTATCCATTTTTATCTAACGCCTTCACAAATTGTTTTATTAGACCCAGTTTAATGTGCAAGGGTGGAAAAATAATTGAATCTCTTGTAACTAAAGGTGGGTTTATCACATTCTGATTTCCCATTTCCAACATCTCACGTACAGGCCAGTCCCTTTCTGTCCAGTGTTGGTGCTTGGCACGACTATCCCACAGGCAATAAATACATGGGTATTTGATGTATCCACTTTGTTGTCCTAACAAAAAGTTAACCATCTTTAGATCTACACAAGTACTCCAATTATGTTCATTATACTTGATTTTATCTAAAACAAGTGCAATTTTTTGATATTCTTCCTTTAATTTAGTTGAGTGAGCAATGGGAATTGAACCATATTGGTTGCCATTGTGTAAAAGAACACACTTAAGGCTTCGTTTAGAGCTGCTATGAAGATACGCCATTCATTTGGGTGGTATTCTGAAAGACCCATTTTGAGAAGGAGGCCTTGCACATCTGAACAAAAAACTATATCATTTTCCGAATTAAAAAATGGCAGCAAGTCTTGCTCTCTTGTACGGTAGAGAGTCACTTTCGTACCTGTGGCCAACAAGTTTTTTCTTTTAATCTAGAAGCCAACACTTCTGCAGATTCCTTAGATAATTCAAGATCCCTTATTCGATCGTTTAATTCTACTAGGGTAAAAGTTGCTGGCTCAGTAGATGCTATTTCTTCGATATCACTATCGCTAGACACTTCACTATTCGATTATTCACGGGTAGAATAAAATCTTGGAACAGGTGCTTCCTCTGAATGTGGTGAAGGTCTCTTAGCGGATTGAACGTTTGGATATATAATTTTTTTAACATTAACACCACGCAAATCGACACAGCAGAAGTAACAGTCATCGAAGTGATTTGTTTGTTCTCTCCATTGCATAGGCACCCCGAATCTCATATGGCTCATTTTACCATTGACCCACTGTCTCAAGTGTTCACAGCACATTTTGCAAACTATTCGAGGTATCCACGGCTGGTTTTTGTCTCTCTCTCTCTATGGCGCGATATACAACAGGTATATCATCATAAACCTCCTAAGAGATTTTTGCGCCAAGCTTCTCTTCCGATTTGTGGTGTGCCGATTTGAATTTTCCCTACAAATTGGTTGGACCTACAGTTTTTTGCCGACTCCGAACGGCATCTACAAAGGAGACGAATTTTTGCTGAGAAGCCTGTCATGGCAGAAATACACTCCGAGAGTTTGCCAAACCACTGCCGAGGGGCGACCCCGTTTTGAAAAACTTTTTTCAAATCACTTTTGATGTTACCTGTACCAGGGCTCGAACCATGGACCTTCGGTGTGGTAGGCCGGCAACACTACCTTCACACCACGGCGTGGTTTTTGTCTACAACTTGCAATTTAAAGTACAAAAAATAAGCACTTTTTATAAAATCTGTTATACTTTTCCTGAATTTTTGGACTGTGTATTGCCCACATATGTAGCAAAACACTTTTGGGTCATTGACACAACTACCTCGTGATGAAGACATGACATTGAAATTTTTTTATTTATTTATAGAAAGGCACGAACACTTTAAACCGCTCTCCCGAAAGTACTAATTACAGAAAATTAAAAAAATAAAGAGGAAGGAAAAAAGTTTTATAAAATATAATTTTTTTTTTCACAGTAGAAATGTACTAAAGTAGAAAATCCCAGGAAGATCTACGCGGATATAAAAAAGTTATATGTCTTTGAAAACAGAATTAATAGGAGATTATTTTAAAATAATTTACATATGCACTGGTCGACAAATTATTCGAGAAAACCGTGATTAAAAATGAAAGAGTTTAACAAAAAATTGAATTTTTCACATTATTTTGACAACTTCTCTGACGTTTATGAAGACATATTAAAAACTTGTATGTTGATAGAATAAACAGAAACAAAGTTATGGGTCCATACATGCCTTAACCTCTTAAAAAGGGGTTCTTGACCCTATCTAGAAAACTGTACGTAGCAATAAAAAAGTAAGTATACAGTTTTTATCAGGGTACCGAGTACATACTACCAAATTTGGTTACAAGTAGAGCTGCACCAAACCAAAACTCTTATTTTGTTGATCGATAACACATCAATTTCCTGTCAACTTATATGTTTCTTCTTGGTTGACGAGCATCTTGTCAAACGGTAGGTCTAATTGTTTTCCCTTCGAGGTTTATATTAGACTTACTGTTACTTTCGGCATTGAGATCACATAGAGAAGCAGTGTCCCATTTAAATACATTGATGGTTGGCCACACTCAATTGCCTCGACAACGTTTTCGTTTCGAAGAGTTTCCATTTCCGACAGAATTTGGTAGGCCTCGTCCGTGTCGAGTAAGTTGGTGTTAACGATTCCACGCTTTGACAGTTGGCATACCCGCACCATCTCGTTGACCTCTTCACGAATGAGCAAAATGTTGTGGAGTGGGATATGATCAAATTCTGTAGCCTCGGTCTCGTTTGTTTGTCCGACCCACCACCTCGTCGATTTTTTCGAAACATCCTGGGTGGCTTTGAAAAGTTTTGTGTTTATTTTATATTTATATGTTTTTTCTTTGGAGCTTCTTTGGCCGGTAATTCAAAAGCGAAAAATAATTTCCTTTTTTCCTCCTACCAGTTTCGGCGCTTTTTGCACCTTCTTCAGGGAGTCTGCATTTATTATAAAAACATAAAACAATTGTAGTTCACATAGGAACAATCGATTTTATGGGGCCTAAATGTTTTGTGGGTCTGATTTGACTAATTTTCACTAACCACATTACGCACATAATAGTTCTCATAGTAACTTGGTTATAAGTTGGAAAACAAATGGAAGAGAAGACTAAATATGAAAGGAAAGGGTAATATACATTCATATCAACAATAATTATGAGAGAAAGTATCTGCTCTTACTTTGGTTTCTCTAAAAAAACGGATTTTCCCTTAACGTGTCGAAACCTCCCCCTTCTACCCTAAGCCAAGTTTGCTAGATTTAATCTGTGTTAACAATGTTGGTAAAATAAATCATATCGACCAATTTCAAATGGATGGCATTTCTGATCATGAAATGCTTTTCTTACCTTATGATCTGAAATTCAATAGAAAAGAGCCTGACTTTGAGTTGACGTACAGGCATAAACATGGAGGAACTGAGTAAAGAGGCTTCTGGTCTTGACTGGAATGGTTGTTTATTTTTCTCCAAGGTTGGTAAAAAAGTGCAATACTTAAATAATCTTGTTATTCACCTTTTTAATAAATTTGTTCCTCTAAAAACCATTACAATTCGGGGTCATAGAAAGCCCTGGTTCACAGAGGAGATATTACGCCTAATAAAAAAGCGTGAGGAGAGCTTATAGGGAGTGGAAGCGATTTCCGAGCGTAGAGCTCTGGGAATTTTACCGCGTTTTGCAAAACCAAGCTACCTAAAGCATCCGAAATGATAAGGTAGCATATTTGGATATAAAATTTAATACCAATTGCCCAATGCACAATGCAATATATATAATACCCTAACGATATGAACTCGCATTTTTTGAGTGGTAATGCAAGCAATAATGCTAATAATGTACAAGAGGGTGAGGATGGTAATGATGCAAGCGCTGAAATGACATTTTTGATTTCTCAGTGGTAACTGAAGGGGAGGTGCTGGATGCTATATTTTCCATTATCCATGGAATTAGCATAAGATTCATTAAACTCATTCTTCCATTTATTACCTCTTCTATAACACATATATTTAATTTTTCCATTATGTCCAGTGCTTTCCCTAGTCAATGGAAAATCGCTAAAGTTATTCCGATTCCTAAAACGAAGTCTTCCAGTTCTTGTAAACAGTTCAGACCGATTAGTCTGTTGCCTGCCTTATCAAAGGTGTATGAAAAGCTACTATCTAAGCAAATAACCGATTATATACATCATAACAATTTGCTATCTGGGATTCAATCGAGATTTAGGAGAGGACATAGCTGTGCTACATCATGTTAAAAATTCTTGAAGATATACGACCTGCCTTTGACAATAATGAGCTTACAGTACTTGTACTTCTAGATTTCTCAAGAGCTTTTGACATGGTAGATTTCATAAACTTGAAACTAGCTATGATTTCAGCTCTTACGCTATTAATTGATTGCAAAACTATCTTTCCGGCCGATCTCAGCAACTTGTATGTGGTGATAAAGTCTCAAGCTTCAAGCCTATAACATCTGGTGTCCCTCAAGGATCGATACTTGGTTCATTTTTGTTTACTCTCTTTATTAATGACATCGTCACTTGTTGCCGAAATGTTTCGATACATATTTACGCAGACGATACACAAATATACATGTCTCGGCCAATCGGGCTTACCAAAGATTTATTTGTTAGGATAAATGAAGATTTAGCACGTATAGGACACTGGGCTCGTATAAATAAGCTTTCTCTTAATGCTACAAAATCAAAGGCGGTAGCTATATCGAGCGTAACACATGATCTTACCTCACTTCCTGAAATTATTCTTGGTGAAGATAAAATATTTTTTCATAATGTGGTTACCAATTTAGGCTTCAAAATCAACTCTAGGCTGACTTGTGTTGACCATATCAACCATGTAACTGGTATATATATATAATACTCTTCGAAATTTGTACAGAACAGCCTTTTGCTGCCATTTGTCAAAGCCCTCATAATACCTCAAATTAGCTGAGCTTATGTATGGTAACCTTGATTCATCGTCGCTTAACAAATTGCAGCTTGCCCTAAATAGTTGTGCTAGGTTCATTTTTTCCAAACGGAAATTCGATCATATATCTTCGTATGCCTTACAAATTCTCGATGGCGATATTTATAATTTCTTGAAAATTAGAAATCTCTGCTTTCTGCATAAGCTTCTTCACTCCCAAAGTCCGCCTTACTTATTTGAAAAATTTAACTTGTGTCAGTCCCTCGGAAGTTGAATCTACTGGTTACGACTTTTAAATACACGGTATCCTCTAGAATGTTCTTTGTCAGTACAATCCGTCTATGGAATTCCGTTCCCTCCAAGACGAAAACCATTAAAAAAGCAGGATGTTTTAAACAAGCAGCATTATCTTTTCTCAAATCGTAACTTATTTTTAAGTATATAATTCTTTCTTTCATTCATTATTTTAAAATGTTATCTATGCAAAATGTAAAGTATAAGTTTTCTTTTTATATTACTTTCGGCTTTCGAGATCCGGATATGTACTTCCATGCCGTTCCTAATATGTCGATTGATTTTTTCCTTCTGATAGATTTTGAGGGTTTTAGAGCGTTTAGAATTTCAAGAGTTTGGATGGTTTCTTGTTTTAGAATGGGATATAGGAAGTGATTGTTAGGGATTTGGTTGATCATTTCTTCATATGTCTCTGTTAAAAATTGTTCGTATTTCTCTAAGTCGATGAGATGAATGAATCTGAATGTGAATCTTGTATTTTTGCTTGTCCATTGTCTATCGTCACTAGCTGGGATTCGCTATAGTCTAAAATTTGTACGTCCGAAGAGGAAGTTGTAATGAGAATACAAATGATGAAAAGTATGTATTGGTCCATTTTTCCTTAAAAAAAAGGAAAAATATTTAATTTTTTATTAGAGACTTGTGAACTGTTCGTCCCGATATGGTTTTAACTGCCGTCCTGTGATTTTCAGAACCCGTTTCTTTTTTATATTTTGGAGTTAACTTGGATTCCCGTCTTTTATTGATTTTAACGTAACTAACTTCTCCTGGTAAAAGTTTTTTTTTCGAGCCTATTTTTGTTGTGATATAAGAGATCTAGTTCTCGCTTTTTCTTAAGTAAGGCAATGTTATCCTGTCTTTGTTGCTCTAACTGTTGTGGGTCACTATAAATTTTATTTCCAAAAAATGTATCCTTCGGTTTACTTGTTGTTGTTGTTGTAACGACAAAAACACTCCCCGAAGGTTTTGAGGGGTGCTGGCGAACTGGCAGTCCTTGGCCGGATATGAATCCGGTACGCTCCGGTACTCCCTTGCGGTACTGCCCGACTGTCGTGGTAGCGATTTGGTATGACCAGTGGAACCTTCTAGGTCATGTCATGGGTAATGGGTAATGAGAGGTGAGAGGCATCATATCCGTAGATCAACCATCGAGTTGCACGTCATTACCTTTGTGCATATTAGTCGCCTCTTACGACCGGTATGCCTACCTCGGGCATATTCTAAGCCCCTAACCCGCAGGGGTTAGGGTTACTTCTTGTCGTTGAGTGTATTGAAAAATTGTATTCTTGAACTGATTTGAATAGTAATTCTTCAAACGTTATTCCTACAGAAGTTGCTTTTAGACATGTCATTATTTCGGAAAGTGTACTATGGAATCTTTCTCTTTGCCCATTGCCGGTGCTACTATAAGGTGGTGTGGTATAACCGTTGATGGACATTTGGTCCTTGAGTAGGGATGATATGGTAGCAGAATTAAGGGATTTTTCGTTATCTATTATTACGAGTTTTGGTATTCCAAAGGCAACCATTAGTTCTCTTATTGGGTATTTAATGTGTTCTATCGCTCTCGTTTGTATTATTTTAACCTGTGCATATTTTGAGAATTTGTCAATTGCAGTGAGGATGAACTTTTTTTCGGTTCCATAGATTTCTCCTGGGAATTGGGGAATAGGCGTTTCCTGTATCTGTGGCTTAGGAGGGTGTCCATCGTATTTGTGTTCACGGCATGTAGAGCATTGCCTAACCGTTTTTTCGATTTTCGAATGCATGCCTTGGAAGCAAAATTTCTTTAAGATTTGTGCTTTATTTTCGCGACTGTTTCTGTGTGCTCTTTGAGGTTCTCTATTGATTATTTGTTCCTGTTCTGTTACGGATACGATGTCCTGAAGAATAGTTTGTGTAAAACGAGTTTTAATTCTTTCGAAATGGAGTGGATAAATTTCTTGTATTTTTCTCATCAACTTTTCTGTCGCGTATAGGCCGTTTAGTAATGTTGGGTCAAGATGTCGTTTGAATATGTCTATAATGTCCTGTGTCGAGCAGTTTCGTTTTGTAATTGTATGCCTATGGAAACTAGGAAATGGTAAATGGAACGAATGACTATCTTCGTCCCCAAACATTAAGAAAAGTTGGTTCTTGAAAGCATTTACGGGGGCTTCGGTGGCAGGAATAAGAAGGTGAGATGAGATTTCGGTGTTATGGTCTGTAGTTGTAAGGGTATCAATATCGGTTTGTGGCGCTCTGGATAGCGCGTCTGCGACTAGTTTGTATTTCATCTCGTAGTTGTATTCTTCGAGGATACACTTCCATATTTTAATTTTTCCATTGAGATTTTTATTACTCAATGCAAAAGTAAGCGGTTGGTGATCTGTGAAAATTACCACTTTCGCTGACCCATACAAATAATTTCTAAGCGAGGTGAGGGCCCAGATTATTTGCCAGCATTTCTATTTCATTCGAGGCATAATGTTCCTCTGTTCTATTGAGTGATCTCGATATGAATGCTATTGGGTTTCCGGATTGTTCAAGGACAGCACCTAGAGTGTAGTTTGATTCGTCGGTAGTGAGGTGAAATTCTTCTTTGAAATTAGGGTAATATAGTATGACTTCTTTTGATGTTAACGCGGATTTAATTTTATTGTAAGCAGTCATGGCATTACTGTCGAACCCAACTGGCTCTTTACTGGAAGAATTTTTGGACACGTGTCCATCTTCCCCTCTTAAAAGCGAGGTCAGGGGTTTTGCTAGTTTACCATAATATCTGATGAAGCGTCGATAACAGCCAGATAGGTCAAAGTTTTTGGGCAAGGAAAGTCTTGAATTGCCTTTACTTTCGCAGGATTGGTTTTTATTCCTGTGGGGGGAGATAATGAAACCTAGAAATTCCACTTCTTTCTCTTTCAAAACTCACATTTGTCCAACTGGACCTTCATGTTTGCCTTTTCGAGCGTGTGGAAAACCTCTTGAACATTCTGGAGGGGGCTCTGTTCGTCTTTGCCGAAAACTATAATGTCATCAATGTATACATAACAAGTTTTCCCTATATAGTTTCTTAATATGTAATCTAGCACTCGCTGGAAAATAGCTGGACCGTTCTTTAATCCGAATGGAAGTCTGGTGAATTCGTATTTTCCGTTATTTATTGAAAATGCTATCTTCTCAATGTCGGATTCTCTTAATGGAATCTGATGGAAGTCACTTTTCAAGTCAAGAACGGAAAAGTATTTGTATTATTTATTTATTTTTGAGATAACCTCATTAATTTCTGGGATTGGGTATCTGTCGGCTATTGTTAGTGTATTTAATTTTCTGTAATCTATTACCAATCTGTATTTTTTTTGGGTCGTCCAATTTTTTTGGTACAACCCAAACGGGTGAGTTATACGGTGAGCGGGATGGTCGAATAATTCAGTCCTTTAACAAATTTTTTATTTCTTGTGAAAGAAAGTATCTCATAGCAAGGGGATATGGATAGTATTTGGTATAGACTGGGGTATCTGAGGAAGTTCTGATTTCTCCTACAACCGTAGTGGTGTATGTTAGTTTTTCGTCAGGCTCCGTAAAAAGATGTGGATATTTTCTGGTCAAGTGACTTATGTGTTGTTTTTGTGTAGCTGTCATATGGTCAGTTGTGACGTCAATTTTATTAACTGTAGGTGAAAGTTTCTGTTTAATTTTAATTTGTAAGCCATTGCCCAATGTCAAGGTATCGTCATGCATGTTTACTATAGCATGAAGGTCCTTAAGGCTCTCATCTATTATATAAAAATAAGTCGCGTTTTCCTCCCTGACGCTATAACTTCAGAACGACTAGACCGAATTAAATGAAATTTTGCACGTAGTTTTCGATTGACCCCGACATGGTTTATGGCTAAAAAAAAGTATAAGAACCCGGGAAGGTTTTGGAGATATTCCACAAAATGTGGACCAGGGTAACCCTATAACGGGTTCGTACGATATGGGTATCAAATGAAAGGTGTTGACGAGTGCTGGTGTATGGTGCAGTGATTGGCCCCATGTAAGACCCCGTATTCGAGGTATTTCCCGAAATATGAACCAAGTGTGACCCCAGACGGGTTTTCTACAAAATGGGTATAAAATAAAAGGTGTTGGTGAGTATTTAAAAAAGAGGTGATTTTCAAGACCCCATGCGACCCGTTTTCCGAGATATCGACCAAAATGTGGACCATGGGTGACCCTAGAAGGTGTTTATACGATATGGGTATCGAATAAAAGGTGTTGATGAGTGTTTAAAAAAGATGTGATTTTCAGGGCCCTATGCTACCCCGTTTACGAGATATCGCCAAAAATGTGGACCAGGGGTGACCCTGGTATAATATAAAAATAAGTCGGGTTTTCCTTCTCATATATATATATCTCAAGAACGCACTAACCGATTTCAATGATTTCGGAAAGTGTTCAATGCGTTGGAAAAGTGAGGTTTATAGCAAACAAAATTCAGAAAAAATTTCAAAAGAAAAGCACGAAAATAGGGGAAATCATTTCTTACATATAGCGCCATTAATTTTATGTGACATTTTTTATCATACGCACGTTCTTTCAAACGAAAAATTAAAACCGGTATTGTGTTCACTGTGAAATGGAAATTATTCGTTTCCTAATAGATCAGTTGGAAACCATCAAAACAATCACGCGTATTGTGCAAGTTAACACAGCAGTAGAGGCATTTATTTATTTATTTATTTATTTCAGTCTTTAAATTCAAAAATTCTTACAGACTATCATACTAAATTAGAAAAAGAAAGATCTTAAATGACTAATTAGGGTTGCATACGAAGAAGTGAGGTCAACACCTGAAGAACTGAAAAACAAATTAAGATCCGCACATGCCCTAGGGATAGGAGCATTTGCAGCATAGTTGGTCCTTGCAAAACCAATTTTAAAGGTCTCAAAATGCCGAAAATTTCTGCATGGGACATTGAGGTGAATTTTTGCCAGAAGTTATGGACAATCAACAGCTCCAGAAAGTAAGCCAATAACAAACGAGCACGATAAAATGGTTCGTCTATTTTCAAGCGTACTTAGTTCAATTAAAAGACATCGAGATTCATATGATGGTAAAGGATCAGAAAAATTCAAAGAACGGAGAGCAAAACGTAGGAAAACTTTCTGGACTCTCTCAATTCGTTTAGAGGGCCCAATTTGGTAGGGTCTCCAAATGGGAGCAGCATACTCCAATCTCGATCTGACAAAAGAACAATATAGAGACTTTAGGGTGTGAGGGTTAGTGAATGCAGAACAATTTCTGCGTATGAACGCCCACATGGCATAAGACCGAGCTACCACGTAGTTGACTTGGTTAGAGAAACTAAATTTAAAGTCGAAAAATACACCCAAGTCCTTGATTTCTTCAACGGATTCCAAGGCACAGCCGGCAATACTATACGAAGTACGTAGGGTATTCGCAGACTTCGAAAAAGTCACATGGAAACACTTTTTGATGTTCAGCGTTAGTCGATTTAAACAACACCAGTTTTCGAGGTTGAAAAGGTCTGATTTCAGCCGTTCGGAGTCATGTGAACTATTTATGACAGCGAATATTTTCAAATCATCAGCATATAACAAATATTCCGCAAAAGAGAAACATGAGCCAATATCGTTAATAAATAATATAAAAAATAAAGGCCCAAGAATACTTCCCTGCGGAACACCAGAGGATGCAATGAAGGACCGGGATGTGGCGTTGTCTACGTCAACAACGCAATGTCCAGCAACCAGCATTAGGTGTAAATATTCTTTGTATGCCTGTGTGTTATCCCAATAACAAACAGACAAACCTACATAAATACTCATCAGTGGTTGTTGTAAGCAGGCATTGCATTTTATTGGCATACAAATTTACATGTATGTACGTTTGTACGGTGGTGGCTGACAGCCCGCACTAATCAATCACCTGCTGCTGTGATTTAATAAAAGTGGATAAAAAGTATTTAAGCAAACTGTTGGATTATCACAGCAGCAGTTGATTGATTAGTGCGGGCGGTACAAACGTACATAAATGCAAATTTGTATGCCAATAATATTAAAAAAAAAGATCAAAAATTATGTATCTTTGGAAGTGGCATAAAAAAACTTGCAAATTTTTCTTTAAGGTGGTAAGTTGAATTGTGTAAATTATATGGATAGTAGTGTATTTGAGGTTAAATTCACCAGTCTGTCCAAACTTGCAAATTTTTAGTCAAAAAGCCAAAAAGATCAAAAATTGTCGTATTTTGCAAAGAGATCAAAAATTAAATATCTTTGGAAGTCGCATAAAAAAAACTTGCACATTTTTGTTTAAGCTGGTAAGTTGAATTGTGTAAATTATATGGATAGTGCATTTGAGGTTAAATTCACCAGGCTGTCCATAGTCCAAAATGCCCAGAGGAAGACTTGCGAAAATGACCGATTGAGACAACGCGTGAGCACACGAAGATCATTGGCATAATTACAAATTTTGTTACACTTACTTTACATTTAACTATTATTACAATATAAACATTAGACGAACATTTATACAATCAGCGTAACAAACTACATTTTTCCACAGCTTTTTCAAACATTGTTTTCATCCTCTTTCTGACTTCTTTATTGCTGTCAAATACGCGCTATTAATTGTGTCAACGTCTTCTTTGTGGTTTATCGCGGATTTTATTCTTTCTTGTATTCGCAAGCTTTCTAACGTCAGCCTTGTTTTTGTTCGTTTTTCAATGTCCAATATTCGCGCATTCTCGAAGTCGGCACTATATTTGTAGTTGTTTAGGTGTTGGGCAAGTGCAGTGGTCCTTTTGTTATTTCTGGCGTCTGTCTTGTGTTCGTTGATTCTGATCTCCAAGCTGCGTTTAGTCTGGCCAACATATACCCCGTTGCAATCTTTTCATTTTATTTCATATATTACATTGTGTTGTTGCTCTTTGTCGATTCTGTCTTTTGTTTTTGTAAATATTCTGCTTAATGTGCTGTGTGGCCTATGTGCGAAGTTTACATTGTTGTTGTTTATGATTTTATTTAAAGTTTTGTTATCCGTTAATCCTGGTATGTATGTGACTCCCGTGTATATTTTGCTTTCATGTTCATTGTTCGTTTGAGTATTGCCGTTTGCATGATGTATTTTGTTCATTGTTGTTGTCATAAGTATCTCAGTGACCGCATTAGGGTACCCGTTTTTATAGAGTATATTTTTTATTTTCGCCTTGTTGTCATTTATGAAGTCTTCATCACTCAGTGTAAAAATTTTTCTAATGAGGTTCACGGCTGTATTTTTCTTTTGTGACCATGGGTGATTTGAGTGATAGTTTATCATTCTCGAAGATGCTATTGCTTTCGAGTACCAATTCGTTTTAAGTGTCTTATTTTCTCTGATTATCTCGATGTCTAGGAAGGCCAATTTTTTATCTTTTTCCCTTTCCGTGGTGAATTGGATTTTTTCGTGTTGGGCATTTAGGGTATTTAGTATTTCTTCCACGTCTTTGATCTTAACTATAGCTAATATATCGTTTACATATTTTTCTATGTATTTGATATATATGTCCTTTGATTGTAGTTCAGCAATGCTGTCGTCAAGAATTTTGTCTAATACAATATCTGCCACTGTCGGGGATAGGGGGTTTCCCATTGGCATACCATAGATCTGTTGGTAGATGGTGCCATGAAACATAAAATAATTGTTGTCCCGCAGACAAAACTCCAAAACTGGACGAAACTGCGCTCTAGTCAGGGATGTATGTTCTTGAACTTTTGCCATTGTTGCATAATATTCTGCATCGCTAGTTTTATTGGTATATTAGTAAATAGGGAAACTACATCGAATGATATGAGGATTTCATCATCATTTATTTCTATTTCCTTCAGTTTTTCTTTCACTTGTGATGAATTTTGAACGTTGTATTTCTCGCTCGTGATTTTCTTCAGTGTTTGGCCTATGAATTTCGCGAGTTTGTAGCAAGGGACGTTTACGGACGACGAAATTGGACGCAGAGGTGTATTGTCTTTGTGTATTTTAGGAAGTCCATAGAGTCTGGGTGCTGCAGCTGCTGTGCAAGTGAGTTCTGTTTTTTGTCTCAGATCCATGTTCTTTTGTTTGTAGATGTCATTTATGATAGTGTTGTTTTTCCTGGCCAGTTGTTGTGTTGGATCTGAGACAAAAAACAGAACCCAGACTCTATTTATTTTGGTTTGGCAATTCAGGGAATTTCATTCACTGCATTAAATCTGTACCGAGATTTCTATCTGTGCCACTTTCAAATTACACTCCTTCACTTTTACATTTTTTAGACACACTAAATCTGCATCCAGATTTCTATCTGTGTCACCCTTAACTTCGCTTACATTCCGAGCACAAAATTCCTGAGTCGTTACTTCTGTTCTCGTTCCTTTAAAGAGACAAAATAATCAAATTAATAAAAAAAAATGGAGACCTACATCCGACTATCCGACTGCATAGTTGAGTTTCAGCAAGACTTTAGCTCTACACCTGTCGGAGAATTAGATAAACACACCCTTGCAATACAGCAAGAGGAGTTAAAGTCGTTGTGGAAGAAGACCAAAACGACATATGAGAGTCTACTCAGCTCGGCTGACTTAACCAAAGATGACTTGCAGTCTTTACGTCAGAAAAACAAGACCTGTTTCGCATGCTACGCGAAATGCATGGCCACAATTAATGCTGAGGTCGAAAAATTATCCATACCTGCCACACCTGCCCCTAAAGTCTCTGAATCTTCCATCAGAGAGAATAATATTCGCCTCCCTCCGTGTGACACCGAGGTGTTCAAAGGTGACTACCTTTCTTGGCCAACCTTTAGGGACTTGTTCACGGCCATATATATCTTAAACAAACGCCTTACCCCGGTTGAAAAGTTATATCACCTCAACCAGAAAACTGAATTGACGGCAGAGATTCCAAAATGGGAGGATATGGATAAATTTCTATCCAATAGGTTCCAAACATTGGAAACCGTTTCTGACCTCAGGGGTTGCAAATCACCCAAGGCACCCAGGAGTCAAAATACTGCACGGGAAACGCCTGCGAAACTTGGAGTATACCAAGCCAGCGTCCCTAAAACTTCGTGTAAGACGTGCAACAGTAAGTAATTACGAAATTGTCAAAAATTCCGCGGACTATCCACTACAGACCGAATAGCCTACATCAAAAACAACAATTGTTGCTTGAACTGCCTGTCGGCTGGACACACAGTGACACGATGCACAAGTTCATTTAACTGCAGCTTGTGTCACGCAAGGCACAACACCTTACTGCACTTGGCAACAGCTCAGCCAAAGGAAACGAACCAAAGGTGGCGTCAAAATGCGTCAGATGGTAGGCCCTCGACATCACAGCAGACAAGAGATAGTCTGGAATCTGAAAAGAGGGAAGATGTTAATAACGTCTCTTCTTGACACGCTAATGCTACTAAGGGGGTATTGTTAGGAACAGCACGTGTGAACATTCACTATAATGGAGTAGATTTTTCTGCTAGAGCCCTGATTGACTCGGGTTCAGAATGTTCATTCATGACAGAAAGATTAAAGCAACGAATAAACCTCCCATCGAAACGCTTGCACGTCCAAGTTTCTGGGATAAACAATACTCTGTCAGCGCAAGTGAAAGAGTCATGCTCCATTCAGCTAGGTTCCTTAATCAACCCCTTAGTAAGAATCGACACAGTGGTATTGGTCCTACCCAAATTAACAGGGGATCTTCCTACTTGCCAAGTGAGCGCAATGACTCGGCAAGCATGCCCTGATCTAATCTTGGCGGATAAGCGGTTCTTCGTTAATGAACCAGTCGACCTCATCCTAGGAGGCGACAGTTATCCACAAATCATATTAAACGGTATACGGAAGAACGTATTAAACACACTTCTCGCCCAAGAAACCGTATTCGGTTGGATCTTAACTGGTCGTGCAGACGCACCTAAGCCAACCAATACTCGGGTATCATTTTTCAATGAAAAAAGCCTGGACAAGCAGTTAACCGCTTTCTGGGAGTTGGAGGATGTCCCGAAGAAAAGGGCACTTAATGAAGAGAATGCCTATTGTGAATCACTTTTCAAAGCCACAACGGAAATGAACTCCGATGGGAAATATGTTGTCGCCCTTCCATTTAAACATGATTTTCCTAATACCATCGGCTTAGGGCCTTCTCTAAACGGTGTTTGCTCTTAATTTTATCGAAATGAGACGCGCCTTGCTAAGACACCGGCCCTACAAACAGAATATAATAGAGTATTAGCGGAATATGAGACGTTAGGACATATGTCAAAAGTTCCCACTGTCATACCACCCCATTCTACAGATTGCTACTTCTTACCACATCATGCGGTTATAAAAGAAGAAAGCACGACCACGAAGGTCCGGGTGGTATTCAACGCTTCGTGTCCTACTGCTAATGGCACAAGCTTAAATGACGTAATTCATACAGGCCCAGTCCTTCAGGCCGATTTGACTATCCTACTGTTACGGTGGAGATTTTTCAAGTATGTCTTTAATAGCGATATTGAGAAAATGTACCGCCAGATATGGGTAAAACCTAAACAGACAAAGTTCCAAAGGATAGTTTTTCGACCCAATCCAGGTGACCCCATACGCGTCTACGAATTAAAGACCGTGACCTTTGGAGTTAATTGCGCCCCGTATCTGGCCATAAGAACACTGCATCAACTAGCGGACCACGTGGAGAGCTCTGCCCCTACAGCAGCGAATATTCTTCGCACAAGCATGTACGTCTCCGATGTTCTTTCAGAGGGACATACCATCGAATCAACTATTAACGCACGCGATGAAATCACACTGGCATTGCAATCGGCAGGTTTTTTCCTTCGAAAGTGGGCGTCGAACTGCAGCAAAATATTGCAAGGAATACCCAAGCCTCATCGTCTAAACGAGGACTTCCTGGAGTTCGAGGATTCGAGCACGGTTAAAACCCTAGGGATCCGTTGGAACGCGCACTCCGACTCGTTTTATATTACTGCAAACCCCATCGAAAATAGGGATATTCTAACAAAAAGGGCAATACTTTCAGCCATCGCCAAACTCTTCGACCCGTTAGGCTGGTTGGCACCGGTCGTCATAGTAGCCAAAATACTTATGCAGAACATATGGCTAGAGGGGACTGACTGGGACGAAAGAGTGTCTACACTAACCCTAGATCGGTGGCAAAGCTTTATGCAGGACTACCACGAAATCAATAAAATTCATATACCTCGATGGGTGCATTTCACGCCATCCAACGTTGTGGAAATACACGGGTTCTGCGATGCATCAGAAAAAGCCTACGCAGCCACAATCTTTTTACGAGCAAAGATAGGGGATCAGATCTACGTCAATCTATTAATGGCGAAAACCAGAGTCGCCCCAGTCAAAACAATTTCCCTGCCCGGATTGGAGCTCTGTGGAGCAGTCTTGTTGACCGAAACCATTGCATCTGTTACAGAAAACCTTAACTTAGGCGTTTTCAACGTTCACCTATGGACTGACTCAACTATAGTCTTAGCTTGGATCAGAAAACCACCGTGCGCTTGGTCAACGTTTGTGGCACACAGAGTAACGAAAATTGTAGAAAAGGTGGGAAATAAAGCCTGGGGACACGGAGATTCCGCATCAAACCCAGCAGACATGGCCAGCAGAGGACTATCAGCGAAGGATATAGTAAACCACACTTTGTGGTGGCAGGGACCTTCTTGGTTACAAGAAGACGAGACGAAATGGCCAACTGAAGAAAAATATTATGGTACAGACATCGAAGAAAAGCGAGTACAAGTTCATACAACTAAGCAAATACAGGATAACGAGGACATTCTCGAAAGGTTTTCTGATTTTGCAAGGGCTTTGAGGGGCATGTCAACCATCCATAACTGCAAGGTCTGCACGATCTTCCGAAAACGAGCGGCGACCCAACTGATGGGCGACCTTCCACGAGAACGCACCACCTTCTCCCGCGCGTTCACAAACACCGGTGTAGATTTCGCCGGACCTTTCGACATTAAGTCCTACAGCGGGAGAGGATGTCGTCTATCAAAGGGCTACGTTTGCCTCTTTGTCTGCTTCACGACCAAGGTTATTCACTGGGAGGCCAGTTGTGATCTTAGCACCGCCTCGTTCTTAGCAGCGTTGGACAGGTTTGTCGCCAGACGAGGATGTCCAAAGAACATCTACTCCGACAATGGAACTAACTTTGTTGGAGCCTCCCGAGCCCTCCGCTCAGAGTTCAAGGCCTTTCTAAAGGACGCTCGCCACCAAACCCTGTCGACCTACTGCCATCAAACCCTGACCTGGCACTTCATACCAGCAGGCGCCCCTCATATGGGCGGACTGTGGGAAGCAGGGGTAAAGAGTTTTAAAACTCACTTTAAAAAGATCGCTTCCGATCATAAATTTACTCTAGAAGAGTTCGCTTCTTTACTTTGTCGAATCGAGTCTTGTCTCAACTCTCGACCACTCAGTCCATCTTCCAACGAGCCGTCCAACTTGGAGCCACTGACTCCGGGACATTTCCTCGTTGGAGGGCATCTTTTAGCTCCACCGGAGATCGACGTTAGCGAGAATCGCGCCTTGCTCGTCAACCGATGGGAGAAACTCAAGTCCCTTCACCAAACGTTTTGCAAACGATTGAAAACCGAGAACCTCACCGAATTGCAGAAACGTGTAAAGTGGAAACATCCGCAATCAAACCTGAAACAAGGGGACCTAGTCGTTCTAAAGGAGGATAACCTTCCTCCCAACGAATGGAGACTAGGACGAATCTCCCAACTACACCGTGGACCAGATAACCGAGTCCGAGTCGTCGTGCTAGATACCGCTAGGGGCCAGACTACCAGACCAATCACGAAGTTGGTCCCACTGACATCCGGTCACAAGGATGGTGAGAACTAATCTTATTCCACTTCTAAATCTCCCTAATTCCACTTCTAATTACCTTACGAATTAGGGAGGTCATCGCTTGGTCGAAGCGACTTAACAGAAAGTATTCGCGAAAATGTAACGAGGCCATTGAGGCCTACCGCAATCAGAAGAACCGACCCATCCGAAGAAAATAGACGCACTCGTTCAAACGTAACGAGGTCAACAAGAATCCTAACGCAGACGGACGAACCGGTCTGCCACAAAAGTTGCAAATTTTCACAAAAGCTAGACCACAGATATCCCCCCCCCGACGTTCTCAAGGAGTCTTAAATGGGATCGCTTATGGCCATAGTCACAGTGTTAGTCACTTAAGAGTCTTACAAAATTCAACAAAATGAAAAATTTTGGCTCTTAAATTACATTGTTAGTCACTTAAGAGTCTTACAAAATTCAACAGAATGAAAAATTTTGGCTCTTAAATTAGACCTTTTTGGCTTCGAAATCGAAGATTGCATACGTGTTAAGCTTTTGTTTTTTTTGCCAAGGCACGCGAAATTGCAGAACTGGAAAGTGCAGCATTTGTTTGCAAGCGGCAAATCCTTGTGTCTGAGTTAACACAAGAAATTAGCGAGCCTTTTCAATTAGAAGAAATCAACAATTTTAGTGTTGTATCCACCGTAAACCTTGCTGGCATACAAGCATATAAAATAAAATCACGAGTTAACAAAATTGAATTTTTTTTCCTTATTACAACGCACTTTAAGAGCTTATTTTATATCAAATTGTATGTGTAAGTATTAACTCGTTTGCTAATTTTCGAACTGAATAGACGTGTGGTCGTGATTTTCGTTGTGGTGTAAACTTAAATCACCTTCCGTCTCAGTGATAGATTAACAAAAACTGTACCGGAAAATTATATTTTGTAATTAAACTAAAAGAATTGGAAGATGCCCAAGCTTCAAAAACCCGCACCCCACTTCAAGGGAACCGCTGTTGTTAACGGCGCATTCAAAGATATCGATTTGATTGACTACAAAGGCAAATACCTAGTACTCTTTTTCTATCCTTTGGATTTCACATTCGTTTGTCCAACTGAAATTATTGCTTTCTCAGACCGTGCTTCTGAATTACGCAATATTGGATGTGAAGTTGTCGCTTGCTCAACGGACAGTCATTTTACACATTTAGCATGGATAAATACTCCACGTAAACAAGGTGGACTTGGTGATTTGTCTGTACCACTATCTCTATCTCTATGGCGCGATATACAACAGGTATATCATCATAAACCTCCTAAGAGATTTTTGCGCCAAGCTTCTCTTCCAATTTGTGGTGTGCCGATTTGAATTTTCCCTACAAATTGGTGGGACCTACAGTTTTTTGCCGACTCCGAACGGCATCTACAAAGGAGACGAATTTTTGCTGAGAAGCCTGTCATGGCAGAAATACACTCGGAGAGTTTGCCAAACCACTGCCGAGGGGCGACCCCGTTTTGAAAAACTTTTTTCAAATCACTTTTGATGTTACCTGTACCAGGGCTCGAACCATGGACCTTCGGTGTGGTAGGCCGGCAATACTACCTTCACACCACGGCGGCCGCTATTAGCAGATAAATCAATGAAGATCGCCCGTGATTATGGTGTTTTGGATGAAGATAGTGGCATTCCATTCCGTTGCCTCATCATTGATAAAGCAGAGAATTTGCGTCAAATCACAGTGAATGATTTGCCTGTGGGTTGTGGTGTTGATGAAACAACTGCGCTTGGTACAAGCATTCCAAGTTACCGATGAGCATGGTGAAGTATGCCCAGCTAACTGGAAACCTGGTGAGAATATAATGATTTCTGATCCCAAAAAATCTAAAGAGTACTTTGCAATTGCCAGTTAAATAACTCGCATTAACGTAAATGTTGAGTGCAGTTGCAACAACAAATTTGCTCAAGAAAAATAAGATACCTACATCAAATAAATTTAAGTACATACAGAAGATATTCAAACAATTTGATAGACTACATATTAGAAACCTTCATATAAATGTATTAATCTGAACGACTCTGGAAGTTGTAGAATTATAAAAATTGGAATTGCAATCATACCACCAGTTAGCGGAGGCTAAACGAGAATCGAAAAGGACAATGGCGAACTTTTTGGCTATCACACACGATCCGCTAAGTGTTAGCCCAATTAGCGCCATGGTGTCATGAGAAATGCGGGGCAGTATCATTATTTGTTGTCACAACAAGAGACACCTTCGATGGCAAGCAAGTGTGCTTACTAGAATATGAAGCATATGAATCAATGGCATACAAGGAACTGGAAAGTTATGCACTGATTTGCGTAGGATCTGACCAGATATTGTAAATATCGCTATATACCATCGTCTGGGCCTAGTCGCGCCGCAGGAAGCCAGTGTTGTCAGTTTCTTACGCAATTGAAAAGCTAAAAACGAATGTACCAATTTGAGAAAAAATAAAATTAAGTAAAAAATCGTATAGCCTGTTTTTAACTAAGAAACGTGAAGAGATCGATCAGAATAATATTATTGATTACAGGTGCATTCCCAATATTAATGACGCTCCCACAGATACTTGCGCTAGAGTAAATAGCACATTGGTTAAACAAGAAAGTTCTAAATGTCATTTAAAGGGTTAATTAGCCCACAAACAATACGCCCAAATTACTGTTGAACAACACTTGTTTCAACTATCCAATGACCATTTACCAGAGCATACGCATCTCAAAGCGATTGAAGATCGTCTACTGCGCTTAGAATCGATATCACCCGAATACACACATTTTACGCTAGATGCTAACAATACTCCGAAAAATTCTGAGAAAGATGCTATTCATACTGATCATCAGACTAAAGTAAAGCAGGAACAAGATAATGCTATTGCTATGAAACATAAGGTGCACAAATATAGCGTAAATGGATTGGTTTCTCTTATACAAGACATACACAATTGCACCAATATAAAATATGGCAATTGATTGTATTGTAAATTAGCGGGTATATTGTAGCAACTTAAGTATGTATTGTCAATATTTAAAATTCTGCATTCAAAAATGAAAGAATCAATTGTAGCCAAATTTTGCTAAACAACAAAAAATTTTGTATGATATTTCGGTAATTCTATACGACAGCACGTAACTGCTAATATACGTCCAAAAATCTCGGGAAATGTACCAAACGACGGGTTTTAACCTCCGTATCAATAATCCGAAAGCGAAAGTTAGATATTTTATGTCTGTTCAGAGATATTTGCAATCAAAGTTGAAAATTTTCTGTCATTTTCATGTGGTTGTTGTAATCACAGATTAGGGTGTACCGAAAAGTGCAAAAAGTGTGTTCTGCGCAGAAATACTGTGGACCGCGTAGCCGGTGTTGGACGTATAGAATTACCGATATTTCTTAATTTGTGATATAATCTTCGATTCCTCGATTTTTGGTGCAAAAATAGCATAACGTTTTGATATTCTTCAATGGAACTAAATGTAACGATATTACCACGAAAATTTGTGCAGTTCCAACATGGATTTGATTTCCTCGTCCCATTTCTTCCTAGACCAATTGTCTACGTCACGTTCTCCCACATAGAAGCCAATCTTCAAATGAGGACATGTTTTCAGTTCCTTCGCTTGTTGACGTGCCAAGTCGACTGTATTACACATGCACATATGTATATATGTAAAATAAATGAGCTGGACACGCTTACGTGGCACTATCGCATAGGGAGAATTAATTCTTCACACTTCCTTTATGGGATTGGGCAAATAACCTGAAAAGAAAAGAATAAACATTAATATAAGAAGAAAAATTACCAACCTAAAAATACACCTTACCTCGTGAAAAATGTTCATTGTGACATTCATTCAGAAATGTATCCAGTGGTGAATGAATGAGCGTAGCCACTTCGCGTAACGATTAGTGCCAATCCGAGTTGGCACACACGGGTATTTAATCGTTACAAAAATCCCCCAATTTTTTTGGCGTACCGTATTGAGCGGCGGAATTTATTCGCCACCTTATGCGAAGTACGGGCGAAGTCGAAATATAAGTAAAGGGTGTTTTTTTTACAGGTTTGTTTTTCGAATAGAGATAAAACTGGCATTTTGTGGTCAAATCTGGCAACTCTAATGTCATTTATGTTCAGTTTGGTTTGCCATTTCATCATGAACAGGTTGACAAAAGAACAACGCTTGCAAATCGTGCAAATTTATTTCGAAAATAATGGTTCAGTTCGCGAAGTTTACCGTGAGCTCCGTCCATTTTATGGTCGACATAATCGTCCATCAGAGCAATTAATTCGGTTAACCATGGATCGTTTTCGCACTACGTTTACTCTATGTGATAATACGCATCCGCAGAGACGTCGAACAGTGCGCACCGAAGAAACAATTGCCGCTGTAGAGCAAAGTGTTGAAGAGGACCCGAATGAATCGATTCGCCACCGTGCACAGCAATTGGAGCTTTGTCCATCAACTTTATGGAAGATTTTGCGCAAAGATCTTGGCTTGCGACCTTACAAGATCCAGCTTGTGCAAGAATTAAAGCCGCGAGACCATGCAATGCGTCGTGATTTTGGTGTATGGGCCGAAAATGAGATTGATTTCGATGCTGATTTTCATCGCAAAATTTTGTTCAGTGATGAGGCTCATTTTTGGTTGAATGGCTACGTCAACAAGCAAAATTGCCGCATTTGGAGTGAAGAGAATCCACATGAGACCCTTGAAACGCCATTACATCCACAAAAACTGACTGCTTGGTGTGCTCTATGGGCTGGTAGAGTCATTGGGCCATACTTCTTCCGCAATAATGCTGGAGAGGCAGCTACCGTTAATGGAGACCGGTATAGAGCCATGATAACCGACTATTTTGTTCCCGAATTGGATGGCATGAATGTGGATGAGTTGTGGTTCCAACAAGACGGCGCTACATGCCACACAGCGCACGTCACAATCGATTTATTGAAGAAAACATTCGATGAGCGCATAATTTCGCGGAATGGACCTGTCAATTGGCCACCAAGGTCGTGTGATTTGACACCATTGGATTATTTTCTTTGGGGATATGTGAAGTCGCTCGTCTACACCAACAAACCAGAAACGTTAGGGGAATTGGAAGCCAACATTCGTGGCGTTATTGCCGACATACGGCCCCATATGCTCGAAAAAGTGGTTGAAAATTGGACCTGTAGAATTGGCTTTATTCGAGCCAGCCGCGGCGGCCACATGCCCGAAATCATATTTAAACATTAATGGCATAAAATTATCCTTCCAATAAAGCCAAACTGATGGACCTTAAAACGATTTTCTTGTGTTTTATTTCAATTCGAAGTTCTATACCCCTAAAAAAAACACACTTTATATATATATATATAATATGATTTAGCCTAGGTACAATGTTGACAACTACGTATGTATACACATATATACATGGGGTATTGCCAATTGTGCCGTTCAAAATAAATTCGCATGCCAGTACGCTGTTAAACGGTAAAAATATAATTAAACACACAAATACGAAAGCTAATGTGGGGAAATATACTTCAATTGAACATTTATTGACAGATTATTGGCTTCCCCCCGTGGTTTTCATTTGTCACGGCCAAAACTCGCGACTTCTGGCACAGCAAAATGGAAAATAGTTTTCACCGCATTTTTCAGAATTTCAACAGATTCGATTAAATTTGTTCATGGATGTATTACCCCATCTGTCGCGATGCATCTGTATCCGCCTCTACATTGCCAAGTGAGACAGACATCATCGGTGGGTGATTTACGAGCTGACAGACCACGGTGTTAATCAGCTGGTTATGCCTCACTACACGAACCAGCTTTAATGCATGTATAAATGAATGCATTTCATATAAATTTATACAAGTAAAATTGTACAGTCACATAACTATTTCGTGAAGGCAGAAACCTTCACACTATTCTCCCTTTTCTAAACGGCTTCACCAAAATATGTTAACTCTCTATTTCCAAGGAGTTACCCAACACATAAATTACCAAGGCACTTCTACTTTTTTCGGGGGGAAGGAAAGTGTCAAAACGTGACAAAGCTGCCAGAAGGGAAATATTCACGCAACATCCTTTTTAATCCTTTCGAAAAAAAATAAAAATTTAATATGCCAAACCAAAATACTGACAATGTCAGTCGGTTATGTTCACAAGCCACCCAGCCATACAAAAATTAAGGGCCTACTAACGGGTTTATTTTTAGAATGACTCGTTTTACTGCCAAACGCGCAAAAACGGAGCGGTCCAACACCTTTACCATCCCGTGTCGACTATGCAACAACAACCATGGCATACGGTTTTGCCAGAAGTATCGAGGTATGTCGGCAGAGGAGAGATTACGAGTGGTATTTATACATAAGTACTGCCCCAATTGCTTGTCCCATTTCCACCGACCGGAAATATGCCCTAGCAGGGACCGCTGCTATCGCTGCAACGAACCGCACCATACGTCCCATCACATGGACGACGTCACGGCACAAGTCCCCGCGCACCCCCAGCCAACGGTTCCGTCTAGAGAGGATGACGGAGAGACCTCGGACGACGCGCTGTCTATAACCCTCACCGAGACAACCAAGTCTTGGGCGGAGCAAGTAGCAGAGGAGGAGGAAGAAGAGGAAGCCATGAGGGCAGCAGCAACAGCCACTCCCCAGCTCGGCGGCTCGGAAACACGTCCTTTCCGACCGCTACTACGCTGGGCACGACACAGTCTGTATATAGCTTTTGGAAAAGCCCCCAGGTTATATAAAGCTGTAGTTTGGTATAGTTAGGAGTTTATTTCGTTCAAGTTAATGACGTTTTATATATAGATGTGTTCTATGTATCAAAGCGTCAAAACAACGTCTACCGGGCTTGCTAGCATATTATAAAATGGCGAAAGGAAACAACGAATTTCAGCATTCTTTGGTAAAACTGAGAGACTAGTTTGCGTTCAAATAGACTGACGGCCAGACAGACAGACGGACGGAGAGACGGACATGGCTAAATCGACTCCGCTCATCGTGCTGATCATTTCAGTGAACTTTTCTCTTCTTGTTCTCATACTTACATACATTAAAGTTTATGAAATGTATGAAAATCAAAAAAGATATATAACTTCGCTATTGCAGTGGGCTATTAACTACGTGCCCGAATATTTTGCTTGTGTGTCTCCCGATTTGTCTAATTTTTGGCAGGAGTATAAAACATACTACGGAAAAGCAGCTAACCAATTTTTATTGAAATATCAAGATTGAATTATAAGCGATTGCCTTTGAAAATAGCTGACATTTTATGCTGAAAAGGTTGCGGCGCTACGTATACTTCTTCAAAATAGACAAATTTTCTTTTGCGGCCGAGTTTTTCTTAAAAAGCTTATTATGTGTGCAAAATCTGATTGAAATAACTTGCTTAGTTGTAGAAATATCGCTTTTTAAATTTTACAAAAAAGTTTTTCAGAACTATGTTAAAAAACTGGGCGTGGACATTAACCGATTTCGCCCATTTTTACAGCAAAGAGTTACCTTTATATATAGAACATTATCACCAAATTTCGTTTCGACAAGTCAATTTTTGGCGGAGTTGTGGCATAAAAAGTTTTGTGGAATAGTCCACTATAAAAGGGGCGGGGCCACGCCCATTTTCGAAAATTTTAAGTTTTTGGATTCCTTTGTTTACGGAAACTTTAAAAGTGAAATATAAATGATGTAATGCTATTTTACGAAAATTTATTGCCTATTTAATATATCTACGATCCTCTTCAAAATCTTTCATATAAAAGTGGGCGTAGACCTTAACCGATCCCGCCCATTTTTTCCTAGAACATTCCCTGGAAACCTGCGTGCTGAATTTTGTCTCGATATATTGAACGGTTTTTGATTTATGATTAATATTATTTCTAAATTTGACTTAATCAAAAGTGGGCGGTGCCACGCCCATTTTCAAAAATTTATTGAAAAGTTTATTTTATGCCTCAATCTCAATGTAGTCACCAAATTTTATCCTCATGGGCGTATTATGTACTGAGTAATCACTTTTTTGTGTCTTCGAAAATATTCTATATATAAAAAGTAGGCGTGGCTATCTTCCGCTGTCACCCATTTTAAATAACGCTCGGAGATGAGTCCCAAGGAACCCGCATACTAAATTTCATTAATATATCTCAAAATTTACTCAAGTTATCGTGTTCACAGACAGACGGACATGGCTTAATCAAATTCTCTTTTCGTCCTGAACATTTTGATATATATAAGTCATTATCTATCTCGATCCGTTTATGCCGTTACGTACTGCCGTTAGGCGACTAAAGTTAATATACCTTGTGTGCGTAGCACTACTAGGTATAAAAAAGCTAAATATGTTGAATATATCCACATTGTGATCTGATAAGAATAGGTTGAAAATTGTATTATGCATTTTGATATTATGTAAATAAGATATAATAAATAATTACCTCTTCACTTATTGTTAACAATAATGTCACGATAATAATGTCAATTACTTATTTATAATAATGGCATGAAAGTTATGCTTATCTTATTAAAAAGCAATTTACTCAACTCTAATGTATGTATTCTCTTTTCCACGCACGCTTATAGGGCGTGCGCTCGCCCGCGCGAGTTTTGGTTCTACTGTTGAATTTAAATAAAAAATTATTTTGTTTAGGAGCGGAGGCTCTTTCTTCAACCTTGTTTAAATCAGAACGCTTTTACATTACTACATCTATTTATACTATTTCTAAATAATATTTTTTTGGTGATAATGTTGTTATTTAATATTGTTTCTTTGAAAATAGAGTTGTTATTCTAAAGTGTTAACATGTTGTGTATAATATTGTCATAATCGCTTTGTCACTTATCAGGGGAACAAAAGAATATGCTTGGTTTTGCAAGTTAACTCAACAGCTTGCAAATGTTCAACTAGGCTGACTTTTGCCAATGGTCAACTATTCTACACGCGCAACCGCATAACCGCTGACACTTCAACATAGTTTGCGAAAACAACAGTCAGCAAACAATCAATGAATCGAAGTGAACAACAGTCAGCAAACAATCAATAAACTGAAGTAAACAACAGTCAACAGAAATATCGAATCGGCAATAATAACAAATAGGGCGCACATGGAATTGCAACGTGACGTGAGGCCAATAGTAGGTGTAATTTTAAGCTAAGCAAATTATTGTAATTTTAAGTTTGAATTAAAATAAAGAAATACATGAGTGGACAGAAGTCCGCCAGTTCTTAAAAAAAAAATGTTAATAAATCAAACTTTAACTGACGCCCGAGCAGCGTCAACAAAGAGCACTCACCACAGCGCGCCTAAGAAGTGGAATATCCTTCAATAAGAAGCACTCACCACAGCGCGCCAAGGAAGTGGAATATCCTTCAATAAGAAGCATTCACCACAATGCGCTAAAGAAGTGGAATAACCTGCCACCAAGCTGACTCACTGCAGAGCGGGCAAGCGAAGTGGGATAGTCTACAGCAAACAGGACGCGAATCTAGAGCCGGTCCAGCGTTGAATTCCGGTAGAAAAAGAACGCATGCTTCCAATGTGCGACAATTCGGAGGTGCGCTAGTAGCCAACGCAAAAACGATCCACACCCCACCGCCGGGAAGTGAATAGAGTAAGAATAGCATTAAGAATAAAAAAAAAATTCTGAAATGAAATCGTAACAAATTTTATTTTATTTTTTTGAAAAATTAACTAATACAGGATTTCTTTTCACTCATTTAATAATATTGAAAATTGAAAATAGTGAAGAATTAAAAAGAGTATCCTTCTTCTTCTTCTTCTTTAAATGGTCATCTAACTGCCTGGGCGATTTTGACCGTCCAACATAGCTCGCCAGTCTTCTTCGTTGCGCCAACTGGCGCCAAATGGAAACACCGCGGGATCGCAAATCGGTCTCCACTTGGTCCTTCCATCGGAGTGGTGGTCTCCCTCTTCCTCTGCTTCCACCGGCGGGTGCCGATAAGAATACCTTCTGGGCTGGAGCATCTTCCCTCATTCGCACTACGTGGCCTAGCCAGCGAAGCCGCTGTGTTTTAATTCGCTGAACTATGTCGGCGTCTGCGTAAAGTTCTTACAGCTCATCATTAAATCTTCTTCGGTACTCGCCGTCGCCAACGCGTAGAGGTCCACAAATCTTTCGAAGAACCCTTCTCTCGAATACTCCCAGAGCGGCCTCATCAGATGTTGTTAGTATCCACGCTTCTGCACCCAAAAGAGTATCCTACAGATGTGAAAAAGAAAATAAGAAAACTAAACTTCTTTCTAACCATATAATAATAATATTGAGAGTTAAAAATAGCTAGGAAAAAAAGCAAAATTAGAAAATAGATAATAAGGAATTTTTTTATATCATTCAATAATATCGGGCTTGTAAAGCCAATAAAATAATATAATGCGAAGTTGCGATTCACCACCTTCAGGGGGACCCTCCAGCTTATAACAATAAACATTCTCTGCGATTCACCACCCAAGGAACCCTCCAGAGAATCATAAAGAAAAATATCCAAATAAAATAATTTTTTTTTTTGGCAAACCCTAACAACCTAATCAGACCCCCTGTGTTTAACGCACCTATGCCTAACCTATCCTCACAACCAGCTGCTGCAACCAACTGACAAATATAGTGACAGGACTTTTCAACAATATTTTTAGACAAGAACGACGAACTATGGTACAAGCAGCTCTCAATCTTATTCTAAACAAACTTGGCTACCTGGAAGTCGGTACGGAATCTATGCATTTGCTTACCCGCACATACCGGGACAAAGCCCTCGACACCTTCATACGAGGACTGAAGGGCGACTTGGCAAGACTTCTTGGTATGAGATAACAAACAACAATTAGAGGAAAGCTTGAATTAAGCAGCGTGCAAAACTACACGCAGCATAGCCTATGGGTTAGGCATCTGCGCTGGCAATCAGAGTGAGTGGGTTTGATTCTCCACAAGATCCTCTGAAATAGCAAAACTATACGAATTAGTCTGATGAGAAATCGTGGCTGTTTTCGAAATAGTACTATAACTGTAGCCTGTATATGTTTGTTGCTTTCAATTTTTCCTCTAATGAAAAATAATAATTAACTAAGAATTATGATCAACTGGTCTTGAGCTCGTTATACTTACAAAAATATAAAAAAACTAAAGTGAATCCAAAGTAAATACTGAATCGAAGCGTTATACGTGTCCGCAAATTATCCGTCTCATTGAAGTGCTCTTTGGTAACCCACATTTTTTGTTTTTTTGTCTGACATTAACACAAACAAAGCGGATGGCTTCCCAACTCGTGAAAAACAATGATTTCCTAAATTTATCCCGCAAACACTGAGCGATTGGCCTTGCGACTTGTTGATTGTCATTGTGAAAGCAAGGTTAACCGGAAATTGCAATCGTTTGAAGTCAAAAGAAAGATCAGTCGGAATCATTGGTATTCGAGGCATACATACATTTTCACCCGCGTACTTTCCGTTAATAATGGTTGCCTCAATCAAATTCGGCATAAGTTTTTTCACCGCAAGTCGAGTTCCGTTGCAAAGTCGCGGTGGATTCAAATTACGCAATATCATAATAACTGAACCAACTTTGAGTTGCAAGTTATGTGGTGGAAATCCTGGTAACACCAGAGAGTTCAAAAACTCCGTTGGATAATTTACTACATCATCGGGATTTGTTATGGAATCAACGGATTTGTATGTCACCAAATTGCCAGCGATTTTTGATTGAATGGTGAAATTCAGTGTGTGTACATCATTATTCTTTGCGGACAGAATTGCTCGTTGACTTAACCAAGCATAATTCTGATAATTCTCACTAATGTTTGGCAAAACATTTTCAATAAGAGCTGATTGAGAGTCTACAAATCGGCAAAAGTCGTTGGTAAGAGTAATTAATCCAGTTGTCGCATCAACTGGGACTTTTCCATTTCCAACAGCTAACAATTGTTTTGAAAATTGTGCAGCACTTTCATCACTTTGAAGTTGAACTTTCATATTGGTGGTTAACAATAATGTTTTTACGTTATTCCACAAAGGTGATGCCTTCAGGTAAGCATTCAATTCATCTGCAGGCGTTCCATGAGGAATTACTGGCAATGTCTGCCTGAAATCGCTTTCCAACAATCAACAATATCATCAAGCCGCCAAAGATGTTGTTATTTCGCCGAAGATCCTTCAGTGTAAAGTTAAGTGCTTCAAGTGATTTCTTATTTGAGATTGGGCACTCATCCCAAACAATGAGCTTGCATTACATCAACAATTTTCCCATTGCACTGGATCGGGAAATATTGCATGCTGGAGTATCAACTATGTTTAAATTGAGTGGCAACTTAAGCGCGGAATGTGCAGTACGACCGCCATCTAGAAGAGTCGCCGCAATTCCAGATGATGCTAACGCCAAAGCTATGTCACATCTTGATCGAACAGTGGTCAAAATCAATGAAAGTATAAATGTTTTCCCTGTTCCTCCGGGTGCGTCCAGGAAGAATAGACCACCAGTATTATTGTCCACCGCTTGCATTAATGTTTCGTATACTTGTTTTTGCTGTTCATTCAGCAACGGCACATTATTTCGAACGAATTCCTGCAATGTATCAGCATTGTATTGCTGCTCTCGACTAAATTCTTGGTTGAATCCATCGTGCATCGATCGATTTGGCGCAATCATTCCTACTTCAATCAGTAGCTTGTTTGCAATATTCAAGCTCTGATCCTCAATCAGAATCAATCCTTCATTGTAGATTTCATCGGTTATTTGCATGTCGGGATTTTTCGTTTGAATGCGCAAGCGATGCAAGATATCTTCACATATGTCGTCCTTGTATTTGTTCCATAACTGAATTGGTTGTCAAGGGAAACATGTGGTGATGGTTATTGCGAACAGCGTTCGTATTTGGTACGCATTTGATGAAACAACTGAATCCGCAAGTGCTAAATCCCAATGAGAATCGTTCTCCAGCAAACCCAATAGTTGACATGCTTTTCGATATGTTTGGCATTGGTGGCCATTCACAGTTTTCAAATGCGCAAATGATTTGGTCCACATACATTTACGAACAGCAGTCGCAAATAAAAACATTCATAATTTGTAGGATGAACGACCTAGCTCATCAGTGGAAAACACCTGTGGCCAACCTGAAACTGGGGTTCCTTGCTTGCGACGTTGAAATTTCTTTGCTGATTGATTCCAAGTGTAATACTTGGGCATTTCAACGTACATCAGCGTCGCTACGAATGGATCTGCTTCACACATTGCAAAGAAGCTAGTCAATGTTGTCGATGGTGGTCTCTCAGCTCGTTGTGCCGCATTAGCCTCAGTGAAGTAAACTCTTTGTCCATTTTCCAAATGCACTGCTAAATGCACAACTGTTGGATATCTTTCATGAATTTGAAATAGCAATCATCGCCACATTGCTTCATTAGTACTGACATATCTGCCCATTTGGAAGTAGCTAATTTCGTCATTCGCATTTTCCGACGCAATACCAAACACAGCCATGTCGCTGCCTTTTGTGACGTACTTGCACAAATACTTGACTGATTTGGCCGAATGACAACTTTCAACGTTCACATGTGCTTTGAAAATTCGTGATAGCAGCGGGCAATATGGTAGAATGAATTCATTTCCGATTTCGATCTCTTGATTTTGAACTTTAACTTTGATAGTTCGACCATTATCTTCTTTTGAACGCCGACGATAAATTGGATATCCATCGTTCCCTGTGTGTGTTTCAGCAACTAACGGTCGCGGATATCGTTTTGTGCACTTTCCATCAGCCATGCAAGGCGATAATGGATTTAATGCACCGCATGGCCCATGCACCATCTGTGTCGTCACAATGTCGTGTAAATGGGGATCATTGACTGGATCAGGAATTTCAGCTGATATGATGTCATCCACTTCATTTGAATGTAATTTGTTCAGCAACCAAATTAGGATATGAGCATGCGGTAGTCCACGCTGCTGCTATTCCACAGAGTACATATAACAACGTGTGTCACTAAAAACTCTATACTTAATAAGCACAGCAATCATAACCTTAAGTTTTTGCTGAAAAACTCTGGCGATTATGTCATGGCGATCTTGCAGTTGTTGGCCCGCGTCCAACTCACGTTCAATTTCCGTCCACTTGGGATTGCATGTGAACGTAATAAATAAATCCGGAGTTCCATAATTTCGCACGTACGTCATAGCGTATTCGTGCATGTGGTGTGGGCTTCCGATATAAGATGATGGGAGAATGGTCAGACGTACAATATTCTGAACATTACCATCTGAATGAATAGCATCACGCAAGTGTATATAGTCCTCAGATCGTAGCTTTGGCTGATTAAATCGGATGAACGCTAAACGTTCGGTCTCGACTTTGACATACATATCGACAGAGAATTGCTAGAATAGGCGACGGCACTTCAGGATGAGATTGTCCTCATGTGTACGAATCATAATACGAAGGGCATAGTAATTCATTGCGCTTAGATTTTTGTTCATTGATACGCCTGAATATGCAAAATTAAATGGATTGTTAATGGAACCCATAATAGCAATAATTAGTGTGTTAATATTGTACCTGTAATTGGATCGACCATCTTCAACGTGATGTCGTATCCGTCTTGCCCTTGCCAATAAAGGATTGGATATTGTAACGCATCGGGCAAACGATGTGTCTCGTTTACACGATGCATGATATTGCTTCTTCGCTGAACAACAATGTCTCGTGATTTAGTTTGATCGCCAACAATAATTGCAGCAACATCATCAACGGTGGGTGCATTGAATCTTCGCACATGTGCACCTGTTGGGGTACGATCCACTCTTATGATAATTTTGTGCGTATCCGATGGCATTCGTTCCATTGCTGTTTTGAACATATTAACCACATCGTTATTATCGTGGAAAAATGCTTGCAACTGTTCAATAATTCGTCTCTTTAACTGTTGTGTATACAGCGCACATTCAGCTGATCCACCATCGACGAAATGAAATATATTTGCAGAAATTGAAGCGGTTCATCTGGTGTTGGCACCTTTGAACCATGCAAATGATATATTTGTCCTTGTATCTGCAAACAATCATTTGTTGAAGAATACGGTGTGACTTCTGATCGTGTGATGGTGTAGTGTGTGGTGTATGTGTAGTTGTTATATATTGCAATTGATTGTGTTGGTGCGATTGATTGGTGTGAGTGATTGGGTGTGTGTGTTGTATCTTTTACCTTGCAAGTCGGCATGAAGCCGCCTTCTCGAATGAGATTAGCTCCAAATGAAGTCATGCGGAAGCAGTTATTGTATTCAAGGATGTGTCGAAGAAAATGGTTGGAATCAGGATCACTTCCATCAAACAATGCTTTCAGTGGCTGTGGTGGTATAAGTAATGGCTCCAGTTTGACTTTTCCACTTACGCAGCACAATCCATCCGTTTCTCTTTTGAACTTTAACGCATTGCAATATCGGCATACAGTCGTCATTGGTCCAATATCTAAATTTTCATCATCACTGTAGTTCGTAGTGGGATCATATTGGAATGCCAAGCGATTGTATGATGCCAATGATCTTCGTGTGCTCACGCGTTGTCTCAATCGGTCATTTTCGCAAGTCTTCCTCTGGGCATTTTGGACTATGGACAGCCTGGTGAATTTAACCTCAAATGCACTATCCATATAATTTACACAATTCAACTTACCAGCTTAAACAAAAATTTGCAAGTTTTTTTTATGCGACTTCCAAAGATATTTAATTTTTGATCTCTTTGCAAAATACGACAATTTTTGATCTTTTTGGCTTTTTGACTAAAAATTTGCAAGTTTGGACAGACTGGTGAATTTAACCTCAAATACACTACTATCCATATAATTTACACAATTCAACTTACCACCTTAAAGAAAAATTTGCAAGTTTTTTTATGCCACTTCCAAAGATACATAATTTTTGATCTTTTTTTTAATATTATTGGCATACTAATTTGCATTTATGTACGTTTGTACCGGCCGCACTAATCAATCAACTGCTGCTGTGATAATCCAACAGTTTGCTTAAATACTTTTTATCCACTTTTATTAAATCACAGCAGCAGGTGATTGATTAGTGCGGGCTGTCAGCCACCACCGTACAAACGTACATACATGTAAATTTGTATGCCAATAAAATGCAATGCCTGCTTACAACAACCACTGATGAGTATTTATGTAGGTTTGTCTGTTTGTTATTGGGATAACACACAGGCATACAAAGAATATTTACACCTAATGCTGGTTGCTGGACATTGCGTTGTTGACCTAGACAACGCCACATCCCGGTCCTTCATTGCATCCTCTGGTGTTCCGCAGGGAAGTATTCTTGGGCCTTTATTTTTTATATTATTTATTAACGATATTGGCTCATGTTTCTCTTTTGCGGAATATTTGTTATATGCTGATGATTTGAAAATATTCGCTGTCATAAATAGTTCACATGACTCCGAACGGCTGAAATCAGACCTTTTCAACCTCGAAAACTGGTGTTGTTTAAATCGACTAACGCTGAACATCAAAAAGTGTTTCCATGTGACTTTTTCGAAGTCTGCGAATACCCTACGTACTTCGTATAGTATTGCCGGCTGTGCCTTGGAATCCGTTGAAGAAATCAAGGACTTGGGTGTATTTTTCGACTCTAAATTTAGTTTCTCTAACCAAGTCAACTACGTGGTAGCTCGGTCTTATGCGATGTGGGCGTTCATACGCAGAAATTGTTCTGCATTCACTAACCCTCACACCCTAAAGTCTCTATATTGTTCTTTTGTCAGATCGAGATTGGAGTATGCTGCTCCCATTTGGAGACCCTACCAAATTGGGCCCTCTAAACGAATTGAGAGAGTCCAGAAAGTTTTCCTACGTTTTGCTCTCCGTTCTTTGAATTTTTCTGATCCTACACCATCATATGAATCTCGATGTCTTTTAATTGAACTAAGTACGCTTGAAAATAGACGAACCATTTTATCGTGCTCGTTTGTTATTGGCTTACTTTCTGGAGCTGTTGATTGTCCATCACTTCTGGCAAAAATTCACCTCAATGTCCCATGCAGAAATTTTCGGCATTTTGAGACCTTTAAAATTGGTTTTGCAAGGACCAACTATGCTGCAAATGCTCCTATCCCTAGGGCATGTGCGGATCTTAATTTGTTTTTCAGTTCTTCAGGTGTTGACCTCACTTCTTCGTATGCAACCCTAATTAGTCATTTAAGATCTTTCTTTTTCTAATTTAGTATGATAGTCTGTAAGAATTTTTGAATTTAAAGACTGAAATAAATAAATAAATAAATAAATACCTCTACTGCTGTGTTAACTTGCACAATACGCGTGATTGTTTTGATGGTTTCCAACTGATCTATTAGGAAACGAATAATTTCCATTTCACAGTGAACACAATACCGGTTTTAATTTTGCGTTTGAAAGAACGTGCGTATGATAAAAAATGTCACATAAAATTAATGGCGCTATATGTAAGAAATGATTTCCCCTATTTTCGTGCTTTTCTTTTGAAATTTTTTCTGAATTTTGTTTGCTATAAACCTCACTTTTCCAACGCATTGAACACTTTCCGAAATCATTGAAATCGGTTAGTGCGTTCTTGAGATATATATATATGAGAAGGAAAACCCGACTTATTTTTATATTATACCAGGGTCACCCCTGGTCCACATTTTTGGCGATATCTCGTAAACGGGGTAGCATAGGGCCCTGAAAATCACATCTTTTTTAAACACTCATCAACACCTTTTATTCGATACCCATATCGTATAAACACCTTCTAGTTTCACCCATGGTCCACATTTTGGTCGATATCTCGGAAAACGGGTCGCATGGGGTCTTGAAAATCACCTCTTTTTTAAATACTCACCAACATCTTTTATTTTATACCCATTTTGCAAAAAACCCGTCTGGGGTCACACTTGGTTCATATTTCGGGAAATACCTCGAATACGGGGTCTTACATGGGGCCAATAACTACACCATACACCAGCACTCGTCAACACCTTTCTTTTGATACCCATATCGTACGAACCCGTTATAGGGTTACCCTGGGCCACATTTTGTGGAATATCTCCAAAACCTTCCCGGGTTCTTATACTTTTTTTTAGCCATAAACCATGTCGGGGTCAATCGAAAACTACGTGCAAAATTTCATTTAATTCGGTCTAGTCGTTCTGAAGTTATAGCGTCAGGGAGGAAAACGCGACTTATTTTTATATAATAGATGAGAGCCTTAAGGACCTTCATGCTATAGTAAACATGCATGACGATACCTTGACATTGGGCAATGGCTTACAAATTAAAATTAAACAGAAACTTTCACCTACAGTTAATAAAATTGACGTCAGAACTGACCATATGACAGCTACACAAAAACAACACATAAGTCACTTGACCAGAAAATATCCACATCTTTTTACGGAGCCTGACGAAAAACTAACATACACCACTACGGTTGTAGGAGAAATCAGAACTTCCTCAGATACCCCAGTCTATACCAAATACTATCCATATCCCCTTGCTATGAAATACTTTCTTTCACAAGAAATAAAAAATTTGTTAAAGGACTGAATTATTCGACCATCCCGCTCACCGTATAACTCACCCGTTTGGGTTGTACCAAAAAAATTGGACGACCCAAAAAAAATACAGATTGGTAATAGATTACAGAAAATTAAATACACTAACAATAGCCGACAGATACCCAATCCCAGAAATTAATGAGGTTATCTCAAAAATAAATAAATAATACAAATACTTTTCCGTTCTTGACTTGAAAAGTGACTTCCATCAGATTCCATTAAGAGAATCCGACATTGAGAAGATAGCATTTTCAATAAATAACGGAAAATACGAATTCACCAGACTTCCATTCGGATTAAAGAACGGTCCAGCTATTTTCCAGCGAGTGCTAGATTACATATTAAGAAACTATATAGGGAAAACTTGTTATGTATACATTGATGACATTATAGTTTTCGGCAAAGACGAACAGAGCCCCCTCCAGAATGTTCAAGAGGTTTTCCACACGCTCGAAAAGGCAAACATGAAGGTCCAGTTGGACAAATGTGAGTTTTGAAGGAGAAAGAAGTGGAATTTCTAGGTTTCATTATCTCCCCCCACAGGAATAAAAACCAATCCTGCGAAAGTAAAGGCAATTCAAGACTTTCCTTGCCCAAAAACTTTGACCTATCTGGCTGTTATCGACGCTTCATCAGATATTATGGTAAACTAGCAAAACCCCTGACCTCGCTTTTAAGAGGGGAAGATGGACACGTGTCCAAAAATTCTTCCAGTAAAGAGCCAGTTGGGTTCGACAGTAATGCCATGACTGCTTACAATAAAATTAAATCCGCGTTAACATCAAAAGAAGTCATACTATATTACCCTAATTTCAAAGAAGAATTTCACCTCACTACCGACGAATCAAACTACACTCTAGGTGCTGTCCTGCAATCCGGAAACCCAATAGCATTCATATCGAGATCACTCAATAGAACAGAGGAACATTATGCCTCGAATGAAATAGAAATGCTGGCAAATAATCTGGGCCCTCACCTCACTTAGAAATTATTTGTATGGGTCAGCGAAAGTGGTAATTTTCACAGATCACCAACCGCTTACTTTTGCATTGAGTAATAAAAATCTCAATGGAAAAATTAAAATATGGAAGTGTATCCTCGAAGAATACAACTACGAGATGAAATACAAACTAGTCGCAGACGCGCTATCCAGACCGCCACAAACCGATATTGATACTCTTACAACTATAGACCATAACACCGAAATCTCATCTCACCTTCTTATTCCTGCCACCGAAGCCCCCGTAAATGCTTTCAAGAACCAACTTTTCTTAATGTTTGGGGACGAAGATAGTCATTCGTTCCATTTACCATTTCCTAGTTTCCATAGGCATACAATTACAAAACGAAACTGCTCGACACAGGACATTATAGACATATTCAAACGACATCTTGACCCAACATTACTAAACGGCCTATACACGACAGAAAAGTTGATGAGAAAAATACAAGAAATTTATCCATTCCATTTCGAAAGAATTAAAACTCGTTTTACACAAACTATTCTTCAGGACATCGTATCCGTAACAGAACAGGAACAAATAATCAATAGAGAACCTCAAAGAGCACACAGAAACAGTCGCGAAAATAAAGCACAAATCTTAAAGAAATTTTGCTTCCAAGGCATGCATTCGAAAATCGAAAAAACGGTTAGGCAATGCTCTACATGCCGTGAACACAAATACGATGGACACCCTCCTAAACCACAGATACAGGAAACGCCTATTCCCCAATTCCCAGGAGACATCTATGGAACCGAAAAAAAGTTCATCCTCACTGCAATTGACAAATTCTCAAAATATGCACAGGTTAAAATAATACAAACGAGAGCGATAGAACACATTAAATACCCAATAAGAGAACTAATGGTTGCCTTTGGAATACCAAAACTCGTAATAATAGATAACGAAAAATCCCTTAATTCTGCTACCATATCATCCCTACTCAAGGACCAAATGTCCATCAACGGTTATACCACACCACCTTATAGTAGCACCGGCAATGGGCAAAGAGAAAGATTCCATAGTACACTTTCCAAAATAATGACATGTCTAAAAGCAACTTCTGTAGGAATAACGTTTGAAGAATTACTATTCAAATCAGTTCAAGAATACAATTTTTCAATACACTCAACGACAAGAAGTAACCCTAACCCCTGCGGGTTAGGGGCTTAGAATATGCCCGAGGTAGGCATACCGGTCGTAAGAGGCGACTAATATGCACAAAGGTAATGACGTGCAACTCGATGGTTGATCTACGGATATGATGCCTCTCACCTCTCATTACCCATTACCCATGACATGACCTAGAAGGTTCCACTGGTCATACCAAATCGCTACCACGACAGTCGGGCAGTACCGCAAGGGAGTACCGGAGCGTACCGGATTCATATCCGGCCAAGGACTGCCAGTTCGCCAGCACCCCTCAAAACCTTCGGGGAGTGTTTTTGTCGTTACAACAACAACAACAAGTAAACCGAAGGATACATTTTTTGGAAATAAAATTTATAGTGACCCACAACAGTTAGAGCAACAAAGACAGGATAACATTGCCTTACTTAAGAAAAAGCGAGAACTAGATCTCTTATATCACAACAAAAATAGGCTCGAAAACAAAAACTTTTACCAGGAGAAGTTAGTTACGTTAAAATCAATAAAAGACGGGAATCCAAGTTAACTCCAAAATATAAAAAAGAAACGGGTTCTGAAAATCACAGGACGGCAGTTAAAACCATATCGGGACGAACAGTTCACAAGTCTCTAATAAAAAATTAAATATTTTTCCTTTTTTTTTAAGGAAAAATGGACCAATACATACTTTTCATCATTTGTATTCTCATTACAACTTCCTCTTCGGACGTACAAATTTTAGACTATAGCGAATCCCAGCTAGTGACGATAGACAATGGACAAGCAAAAATACAAGATTCACATTCAGATTCATTCATCTCATCGACTTAGAGAAATACGAACAATTTTTAACAGAGACATATGAAGAAATGATCAACCAAATCCCTAACAATCACTTCCTATATCCCATTCTAAAACAAGAAACCATCCAAACTCTTGAAATTCTAAACGCTCTAAAACCCTCAAAATCTATCAGAAGGAAAAAATCAATCGACATATTAGGAACGGCATGGAAGTACATAGCCGGATCTCGAAAGCCGAAAGTAATATAAAAAGAAAACTTATACTTTACATTTTGCATAGATAACATTTTAAAATAATGAATGAAAGAAAGAATTATATACTTAAAAATAAGTTACGATTTGAGAAAAGATAATGCTGCTTGTTTAAAACATCCTGCTTTTTTAATGGTTTTCGTCTTGGAGGGAACGGAATTCCATAGACGGATTGTACTGACAAAGAACATTCTAGAGGATACCGTGTATTTAAAAGTCGGAACCAGTAGATTCAACTTCCGAGGGACTGACACAAGTTAAATTTTTCAAATAAGTAAGGCGGACTTTGGGAGTGAAGAAGCTTATGCAGAAAGCAGAGATTTCTAATTTTCAAGAAATTATAAATATCGCCATCGAGAATTTGTAAGGCATACGAAGATATATGATCGAATTTCCGTTTGGAAAAAATGAACCTAGCACAACTATTTAGGGCAAGCTGCAATTTGTTAAGCGACGATGAATCAAGGTTACCATACATAAGCTCACCATAGCTAATTTGAGGTATTATGAGGGCTTTGACAAATGGCAGCAAAAGGCTGTTCTGTACAAATTTCGAAGAGTATTATATATATATACCAGTTACATGGTTGATATGGTCAACACACTTCAGCCTAGAGTTGATTTTGAAGCCTAAATTGGTAACCACATTATGAAAAAATATTTTATCTTCACCAAGAATAATTTCAGGAAGTGAGGTAAGATCATGTGTTACGCTCGATATAGCTACCGCCTTTGATTTTGTAGCATTAAGAGAAAGCTTATTTATACGAGCCCAGTGTCCTATACGTGCTAAATCTTCATTTATCCTAACAAATAAATCTTTGGTAAGCCCGATTGGCCGAGACATGTATATTTGTGTATCGTCTGCGTAAAGATGTATCGAAACATTTCGGCAACAAGTGACGATGTCATTAATAAAGAGAGTAAACAAAAATGAACCAAGTATCGATCCTTGAGGGACACCAGATGTTATAGGCTTGAAGCTTGAGACTTTATCACCACATACAAGTTGCTGAGATCGGCCGGAAAGATAGTTTTGCATTAAATTAATAGCGTAAGAGCTGAAATCATAGCTAGTTTCAAGTTTATGAAATCTACCATGTCAAAAGCTCTTGAGAAATCTAGAAGTACAAGTACTGTAAGCTCATTATTGTCAAAGGCAGGTCGTATATCTTCAAGAATTTTTAACATGATGTAGCACAGCTATGTCCTCTCCTAAATCTCGATTGAATCCCAGATAGCAAATTGTTATGATGTATATAATCGGTTATTTGCTTAGATAGTAGCTTTTCATACACCTTTGATAAGGCAGGCAACAGACTAATCGGTCTGAACTGTTTACAAGAACTGGAAGACTTCGTTTTAGGAATCGGAATAACTTTAGCGATTTTCCATTGACTAGGGAAAGCACTGGACATAATGGAAAAATTAAATATATGTGTTATAGAAGAGGTAATAAATGGAAGAATGAGTTTAATGAATCTTATGCTAATTCCATGGATAATGGAAAATATAGCATCCAGCACCTCCCCTTCAGTTACCACTGAGAAATCAAAAATGTCATTTCAGCGCTTGCATCATTACCATCCTCACCCTCTTGTACATTATTAGCATTATTGCTTGCATTACCACTCAAAAAATGCGAGTTCATATCGTTAGGGTATTATATATATTGCATTGTGCATTGGGCAATTGGTATTAAATTTTATATCCAAATATGCTACCTTATCATTTCGGATGCTTTAGGTAGCTTGGTTTTGCAAAACGCGGTAAAATTCCCAGAGCTCTACGCTCGGAAATCGCTTCCACTCCCTATAAGCTCTCCTCACGCTTTTTTATTAGGCGTAATATCTCCTCTGTGAACCAGGGCTTTCTATGACCCCGAATTGTAATGGTTTTTAGAGGAACAAATTTATTAAAAAGGTGAATAACAAGATTATTTAAGTATTGCACTTTTTTACCAACCTTGGAGAAAAATAAACAACCATTCCAGTCAAGACCAGAAGCCTCTTTACTCAGTTCCTCCATGTTTATGCCATTATAACACCTGTACGTCAACTCAAAGTCAGGCTCTTTTCTATTGAATTTCAGATCATAAGGTAAGAAAAGCATTTCATGATCAGAAATGCCATCCATTTGAAATTGGTCGATATGATTTATTTTACCAACATTGTTAACACAGATTAAATCTAGCAAACTTGGCTTAGGGTAGAAGGGGGAGGTTTCGACACGTTAAGGGAAAATCCGTTTTTTTAGAGAAACCAAAGTAAGAGCAGATACTTTCTCTCATAATTATTGTTGATATGAATGTATATTACCCTTTCCTTTCATATTTAGTCTTCTCTTCCATTTGTTTTCCAACTTATAACCAAGTTACTATGAGAACTATTATGTGCGTAATGTGGTTAGTGAAAATTAGTCAAATCAGACCCACAAAACATTTAGGCCCCATAAAATCGATTGTTCCTATGTGAACTACAATTGTTTTATGTTTTTATTAAATAAATGCAGACTCCCTGAAGAAGGTGCAAAAAGCGCCGAAACTGGTAGGAGGAAAAAAGGAAATTATTTTTCGCTTTTGAATTACCGGCCAAAGAAGCTCCAAAGAAAAAACATATAAATATAAAATAAACACAAAACTTTTCAAAGCCACCCAGGATGTTTCGAAAAAATCGACGAGGTGGTGGGTCGGACAAACAAACGAGACCGAGCCTACAGAATTTGATCATATCCCACTCCACAACATTTTGCTCATTTGTGAAGAGGTCAACGAGATGGTGCGGGTATGCCAACTGTCAAAGCGTGGAATCGTTAACACCAACTTACTCGACACGGACGAGGCCTACCAAATTCTGTCGGAAATGGAAACTCTTCGAAACGAAAACGTTGTCGAGGCAATTGAGTGTGGCCAACCATCAATGTATTTAAATGGGACACTGCTTCTCTATGTGATCTCAATGCCGAAAGTAACAGTAAGTCTAATATAAACCTCGAAGGGAAAACAATTAGACCTACCGTTTGACAAGATGCTCGTCAACCAAGAAGAAACATATAAGTTGACAGGAAATTGATGTGTTATCGATCAACAAAATAAGAGTTTTGGTTTGGTGCAGCTCTACTTGTAACCAAATTTGGTAGTATGTACTCGGTACCCTGATAAAAACTGTATACTTACTTTTTTATTGCTACGTACAGTTTTCTAGATAGGGTCAAGAACCCCTTTTTAAGAGGTTAAGGCATGTATGGACCCATAACTTTGTTTCTGTTTATTCTATCAACATACAAGTTGTTAATATGTCTTCATAAACGTCAGAGAAGTTGTCAAAATAATGTGAAAAATTCAATTTTTTGTTAAACTCTTTCATTTTTAATCACGGTTTTCTCGAATAATTTGTCGACCAGTGCATATGTAAATTATTTTAAAATAATCTCCTATTAATTCTGTTTTCAAAGACATATAACTTTTTTATATCCGCGTAGATCTTCCTGGGATTTTCTACTTTAGTACATTTCTACTGTGAAAAAAAAAATTATATTTTATAAAAATTTTTTCCTTCCTCTTTATTTTTTTAATTTTCTGTAATTAGTACTTTCGGGAGAGCGGCTTAAAGTGTTCGTGCCTTTCTATAAATAAATAAAAAAATTTCAATGTCATGTCTTCATCACGAGGTAGTTGTGTCAATGACCCAAATGTGTTTTGCTACATATGTGGGCAATACACAGTCCAAAAATTCAGGAAAAGTATAACAGATTTTATAAAAAGTGCTTATTTTTTGTACTTTAAATTGCAAGTTGTAGACAAAAACCACGCCGTGGTGTGAAGGTAGTGTTGCCGGCCTACCACACCGAAGGTCCATGGTTCGAGCCCTGGTACAGGTAACATCAAAAGTGATTTGAAAAAAGTTTTTCAAAACGGGGTCGCCCCTCGGCAGTGGTTTGGCAAACTCTCCGAGTGTATTTCTGCCATGACAGGCTTCTCAGCAAAAATTCGTCTCCTTTGTAGATGCCGTTCGGAGTCGGAAAAAAACTGTAGGTCCAACCAATTTGTAGGGAAAATTCAAATCGGCACGCCACAAATTGGAAGAGAAGCTTGGCGCAAAAATCTCTTAGGAGGTTTATGATGATATACCTGTTGTATATCGCGCCATAGAGAGAGAGAGACAAAAACCAGCCGTGGATACCTCGAATAGTTTGCAAAATGTGCTGTGTAATGTAATGGCTTCTTAAATTATTTTGTTAATTTTATTTTATATCCTAAGCAAAGTGAATTGCTCCTGGCAGGATCGCCATGTAATGTGATTGAATCGCTGATGTGTAGCGTATGATCAGAATTGATTGTTCTTTATTCAAAAGCTTTCTCTTTTATACATTTCTAGCTTAACTTACGTATACAAACTTACACTAATACTTAGGCACTAAAAGTATTTGCATTGTGTGCAATGTCAGCACATAATTTGGTAGTTCACGTTGACCAACCGATAGTGTCGATCAGTCGTGCTGATCGATACGTGTGTTGGTCAAAGCGACGCATTGAGTAATGGGTTGACAATTTGATAGGTGTCAGTTGGTATATGCTGTTGAACTCCCGTGGGTTCAACATAATTTAAGTGGGTCAATATTTGAAGTGCATTGACAGTGAAAAGCATTCTGAGTAATGCTACACCATCCGCCTTATGAATAGTCGTATACACTTGAAGGCAATTGTATACGACTATTAAAGCGACTTATTGACCTACTTAGGGTTTGTTTGCGTTTACAAAATTTTAATTGTTTTTCGGCTCTTATTGCCATTATTGCATAAGAATTTTTTTTTTTTTCACTTGTTTACATTTGTTTCTCGTTTGTCATTATTGCATTTATATATATTTTTTTTCTTTTTATTTTCAGTCGTTTACATTTATTTATTTAGTGTATAGTTGTATTTTGAACATAATATGTGGTTTTTATTTTCTTTGGCTTGTGCCTGTTTATTAAAGTGAGTAAACTGGATTGCTGGTGGTGAGTGGTGTTATACTGTTTTAAGTCTATTCTTATGAATTATGATTTCTTTTTTGTTTTTATTGCTATTTCCTATGCTATGTGGAATTAAAGTAAAATTGTTGTTCTTATCAATATTTTTAACTCTATATTGTCCATTATATCTATTTTCTAGCTTATGGGAGGCCTCTTCTCTAACTAATACTAAATCTCCTATGTTAATTTCCTCACTATACCTGTTCTTATCATAATTCGTTTTTTGTTTTTCTTTAGCCTCTTGGACTAATTTCCTAGCTCTTTGCTCGGCTATTTGGAGTCTATATTTTACCTCTTTGTAGTAAGCTTCGTGATTGTATAGTGGGCTGATTATATTTTCTTTTAAAAATTCGTAATTTGGTGGGTTTTTTCCAAATATGAGTTCAAAAGGGCAATATTTATGTGTGGTGGATGGCGTCGTATTGTAACAATACGCGAAATATTTGAGGTATTCATCCCAATCGTCTTTGTCACTGGATATGTATGCGCGTATATATTCATTGAATGTTCGGTGACTGCGTTCTACAGTACCCAAAGTTTGATGATGGTACGGTGTTGAAGTTTTATGTTCAATTTTCAACAATTTACACAGTTCTTTGAATAAGCTATTTTTATATTCCGTGCCCATGTCTGTCAAGATTGTTTTCATTTGTCCATAAATCAATATGAAATGCTCGAACACGGCTTTAGCGACTGTTATTGCGTGTTTGCTTGGGACTGGGATAGCTACCAAATATTTAGTTAGATCGCATATAATGGTAACTGCATATTCGTTTCCATTTATCGACTGCGGTAAAGGGCCTACTGTATCGATTTGTACAATATCGAATGCCTTCGGAGGTGTCTCCGTTATTGTCATTGGTTCTTTGATATGTTTATTAATTTTATTTTTCTTGCAGTGGATGCAGTTTTTTATATATTTTCTTGTATCATTTTTCATGTTCAGCCAGCTATACTTCTGCTTGATCTTATCTGTCATGCGATTTATTCCTGGGTGGCCACCACTAATAGGATCGTCATGATATTTATGCAGATATTCCTTTATTTTCCCGGGATTTGTCACGTATATAACCTCTGGGGTTAGAGCTATTGTTAACTTTTTGAGAACTTTATTACCCATTTCTATAAATTTGCCTACTGCAGTATAATTCTTTTTAAACACTTTGTCCCCTAAGGACAACTGTACTTGTACAAGTCCTAAATTGCCGGCTTCTCTTTCGAGCCTGGTAAAGAATTGTCCTAAGTCAATCTTATCCTCAACAATTAAGTTGCTTGTATCAAAATTGCTACAAATTTTCTTTCCTTTTTTGAAATAAAATTTCTTTTAATTGAACTAAGTACGCTTGAAAATAGACGAACCATTTTATCGTGCTCGTTTGTTATTGGCTTACTTTCTGGAGCTGTTGATTGTCCATCACTTCTGGCAAAAATTCACCTCAATGTCCCATGCAGAAATTTTCGGCATTTTGAGACCTTTAAAATTGGTTTTGCAAGGACCAACTATGCTGCAAATGCTCCTATCCCTAGGGCATGTGCGGATCTTAATTTGTTTTTCAGTTCTTCAGGTGTTGACCTCACTTCTTCGTATGCAACCCTAATTAGTCATTTAAGATCTTTCTTTTTCTAATTTAGTATGATAGTCTGTAAGAATTTTTGAATTTAAAGACTGAAATAAATAAATAAATAAATAAATACCTCTACTGCTGTGTTAACTTGCACAATACGCGTGATTGTTTTGATAGTTTCCAACTGATCTATTAGGAAACGAATAATTTCCATTTCACAGTGAACACAATACCGGTTTTAATTTTGCGTTTGAAAGAACGTGCGTATGATAAAAAATGTCACATAAAATTAATGGCGCTATATGTAAGAAATGATTTCCCCTATTTTCGTGCTTTTCTTTTGAAATTTTTTCTGAATTTTGTTTGCTATAAACCTCACTTTTCCAACGCATTGAACACTTTCCGAAATCATTGAAATCGGTTAGTGCGTTCTTGAGATATATATATATGAGAAGGAAAACCCGACTTATTTTTATATTATACCAGGGTCACCCCTGGTCCACATTTTTGGCGATATCTCGTAAACGGGGTAGCATAGGGCCCTGAAAATCACATCTTTTTTAAACACTCATCAACACCTTTTATTCGATACCCATATCGTATAAACACCTTCTAGGGTCACCCATGGTCCACATTTTGGTCGATATCTCGGAAAACGGGTCGCATGGGGTCTTGAAAATCACCTCTTTTTTAAATACTCACCAACACCTTTTATTTTATACCCATTTTGTAGAAAACCCGTCTGGGGTCACACTTGGTTCATATTTCGGGAAATACCTCGAATACGGGGTCTTACATGGGGCCAATAACTACACCATACACCAGCACTCGTCAACACCTTTCTTTTGATACCCATATCGTACGAACCCGTTATAGGGTTACCCTGGTCCACATTTTGTGGAATATCTCCAAAACCTTCCCGGGTTCTTATACTTTTTTTTAGCCATAAACCATGTCGGGGTCAATCGAAAACTACGTGCAAAATTTCATTTAATTCGGTCTAGTCGTTCTGAAGTTATAGCGTCAGGGAGGAAAACGCGACTTATTTTTATATAATAGATGAGAGCCTTAAGGGCCTTCATGCTATAGTAAACATGCATGACGATACCTTGACATTGGGCAATGGCTTACAAATTAAAATTAAACAGAAACTTTCACCTACAGTTAATAAAATTGACGTCAGAACTGACCATATGACAGCTACACAAAAACAACACATAAGTCACTTGACCAGAAAATATCCACATCTTTTTACGGAGCCTGACGAAAAACTAACATACACCACTACGGTTGTAGGAGAAATCAGAACTTCCTCAGATGCCCCAGTCTATACCAAATACTATCCATATCCCCTTGCTATGAAATACTTTCTTTCACAAGAAATAAAAAATTTGTTAAAGGACTGAATTATTCGACCATCCCGCTCACCGTATAACTCACCCGTTTGGGTTGTACCAAAAAAATTGGACGACCCAAAAAAAATACAGATTGGTAATAGATTACAGAAAATTAAATACACTAACAATAGCCGACAGATACCCAATCCCAGAAATTAATGAGGTTATCTCAAAAATAAATAAATAATACAAATACTTTTCCGTTCTTGACTTGAAAAGTGACTTCCATCAGATTCCATTAAGAGAATCCGACATTGAGAAGATAGCATTTTCAATAAATAACGGAAAATACGAATTCACCAGACTTCCATTCGGATTAAAGAACGGTCCAGCTATTTTCCAGCGAGTGCTAGATTACATATTAAGAAACTATATAGGGAAAACTTGTTATGTATACATTGATGACATTATAGTTTTCGGCAAAGACGAACAGAGCCCCCTCCAGAATGTTCAAGAGGTTTTCCACACGCTCGAAAAGGCAAACATGAAGGTCCAGTTGGACAAATGTGAGTTTTGAAGGAGAAAGAAGTGGAATTTCTAGGTTTCATTATCTCCCCCCACAGGAATAAAAACCAATCCTGCGAAAGTAAAGGCAATTCAAGACTTTCCTTGCCCAAAAACTTTGACCTATCTGGCTGTTATCGACGCTTCATCAGATATTATGGTAAACTAGCAAAACCCCTGACCTCGCTTTTAAGAGGGGAAGATGGACACGTGTCCAAAAATTCTTCCAGTAAAGAGCCAGTTGGGTTCGACAGTAATGCCATGACTGCTTACAATAAAATTAAATCCGCGTTAACATCAAAAGAAGTCATACTATATTACCCTAATTTCAAAGAAGAATTTCACCTCACTACCGACGAATCAAACTACACTCTAGGTGCTGTCCTGCAATCCGGAAACCCAATAGCATTCATATCGAGATCACTCAATAGAACAGAGGAACATTATGCCTCGAATGAAATAGAAATGCTGGCAAATAATCTGGGCCCTCACCTCACTTAGAAATTGATACCCTTACAACTATAGACCATAACACCGAAATCTCATCTCACCTTCTTATTCCTGCCACCGAAGCCCCCGTAAATGCTTTCAAGAACCAACTTTTCTTAATGTTTGGGGACGAAGATAGTCATTCGTTCCATTTACCATTTCCTAGTTTCCATAGGCATACAATTACAAAACGAAACTGCTCGACACAGGACATTATAGACATATTCAAACGACATCTTGACCCAACATTACTAAACGGCCTATACACGACAGAAAAGTTGATGAGAAAAATACAAGAAATTTATCCATTCCATTTCGAAAGAATTAAAACTCGTTTTACACAAACTATTCTTCAGGACATCGTATCCGTAACAGAACAGGAACAAATAATCAATAGAGAACCTCAAAGAGCACACAGAAACAGTCGCGAAAATAAAGCACAAATCTTAAAGAAATTTTGCTTCCAAGGCATGCATTCGAAAATCGAAAAAACGGTTAGGCAATGCTCTACATGCCGTGAACACAAATACGATGGACACCCTCCTAAACCACAGATACAGGAAACGCCTATTCCCCAATTCCCAGGAGACATCTATGGAACCGAAAAAAAGTTCATCCTCACTGCAATTGACAAATTCTCAAAATATGCACAGGTTAAAATAATACAAACGAGAGCGATAGAACACATTAAATACCCAATAAGAGAACTAATGGTTGCCTTTGGAATACCAAAACTCGTAATAATAGATAACGAAAAATCCCTTAATTCTGCTACCATATCATCCCTACTCAAGGACCAAATGTCCATCAACGGTTATACCACACCACCTTATAGTAGCACCGGCAATGGGCAAAGAGAAAGATTCCATAGTACACTTTCCAAAATAATGACATGTCTAAAAGCAACTTCTGTAGGAATAACGTTTGAAGAATTACTATTCAAATCAGTTCAAGAATACAATTTTTCAATACACTCAACGACAAGAAGTAACCCTAACCCCTGCGGGTTAGGGGCTTAGAATATGCCCGAGGTAGGCATACCGGTCGTAAGAGGCGACTAATATGCACAAAGGTAATGACGTGCAACTCGATGGTTGATCTACGGATATGATGCCTCTCACCTCTCATTACCCATTACCCATGACATGACCTAGAAGGTTCCACTGGTCATACCAAATCGCTACCACGACAGTCGGGCAGTACCGCAAGGGAGTACCGGAGCGTACCGGATTCATATCCGGCCAAGGACTGCCAGTTCGCCAGCACCCCTCAAAACCTTCGGGGAGTGTTTTTGTCGTTACAACAACAACAACAAGTAAACCGAAGGATACATTTTTTGGAAATAAAATTTATAGTGACCCACAACAGTTAGAGCAACAAAGACAGGATAACATTGCCTTACTTAAGAAAAAGCGAGAACTAGATCTCTTATATCACAACAAAAATAGGCTCGAAAACAAAAACTTTTACCAGGAGAAGTTAGTTACGTTAAAATCAATAAAAGACGGGAATCCAAGTTAACTCCAAAATATAAAAAAGAAACGGGTTCTGAAAATCACAGGACGGCAGTTAAAACCATATCGGGACGAACAGTTCACAAGTCTCTAATAAAAAATTAAATATTTTTCCTTTTTTTTTAAGGAAAAATGGACCAATACATACTTTTCATCATTTGTATTCTCATTACAACTTCCTCTTCGGACGTACAAATTTTAGACTATAGCGAATCCCAGCTAGTGACGATAGACAATGGACAAGCAAAAATACAAGATTCACATTCAGATTCATTCATCTCATCGACTTAGAGAAATACGAACAATTTTTAACAGAGACATATGAAGAAATGATCAACCAAATCCCTAACAATCACTTCCTATATCCCATTCTAAAACAAGAAACCATCCAAACTCTTGAAATTCTAAACGCTCTAAAACCCTCAAAATCTATCAGAAGGAAAAAATCAATCGACATATTAGGAACGGCATGGAAGTACATAGCCGGATCTCGAAAGCCGAAAGTAATATAAAAAGAAAACTTATACTTTACATTTTGCATAGATAACATTTTAAAATAATGAATGAAAGAAAGAATTATATACTTAAAAATAAGTTACGATTTGAGAAAAGATAATGCTGCTTGTTTAAAACATCCTGCTTTTTTAATGGTTTTCGTCTTGGAGGGAACGGAATTCCATAGACGGATTGTACTGACAAAGAACATTCTAGAGGATACCGTGTATTTAAAAGTCGGAACCAGTAGATTCAACTTCCGAGGGACTGACACAAGTTAAATTTTTCAAATAAGTAAGGCGGACTTTGGGAGTGAAGAAGCTTATGCAGAAAGCAGAGATTTCTAATTTTCAAGAAATTATAAATATCGCCATCGAGAATTTGTAAGGCATACGAAGATATATGATCGAATTTCCGTTTGGAAAAAATGAACCTAGCACAACTATTTAGGGCAAGCTGCAATTTGTTAAGCGACGATGAATCAAGGTTACCATACATAAGCTCACCATAGCTAATTTGAGGTATTATGAGGGCTTTGACAAATGGCAGCAAAAGGCTGTTCTGTACAAATTTCGAAGAGTATTATATATATATACCAGTTACATGGTTGATATGGTCAACACAAGTCAGCCTAGAGTTGATTTTGAAGCCTAAATTGGTAACCACATTATGAAAAAATATTTTATCTTCACCAAGAATAATTTCAGGAAGTGAGGTAAGATCATGTGTTACGCTCGATATAGCTACCGCCTTTGATTTTGTAGCATTAAGAGAAAGCTTATTTATACGAGCCCAGTGTCCTATACGTGCTAAATCTTCATTTATCCTAACAAATAAATCTTTGGTAAGCCCGATTGGCCGAGACATGTATATTTGTGTATCGTCTGCGTAAAGATGTATCGAAACATTTCGGCAACAAGTGACGATGTCATTAATAAAGAGAGTAAACAAAAATGAACCAAGTATCGATCCTTGAGGGACACCAGATGTTATAGGCTTGAAGCTTGAGACTTTATCACCACATACAAGTTGCTGAGATCGGCCGGAAAGATAGTTTTGCATTAAATTAATAGCGTAAGAGCTGAAATCATAGCTAGTTTCAAGTTTATGAAATCTACCATGTCAAAAGCTCTTGAGAAATCTAGAAGTACAAGTACTGTAAGCTCATTATTGTCAAAGGCAGGTCGTATATCTTCAAGAATTTTTAACATGATGTAGCACAGCTATGTCCTCTCCTAAATCTCGATTGAATCCCAGATAGCAAATTGTTATGATGTATATAATCGGTTATTTGCTTAGATAGTAGCTTTTCATACACCTTTGATAAGGCAGGCAACAGACTAATCGGTCTGAACTGTTTACAAGAACTGGAAGACTTCGTTTTAGGAATCGGAATAACTTTAGCGATTTTCCATTGACTAGGGAAAGCACTGGACATAATGGAAAAATTAAATATATGTGTTATAGAAGAGGTAATAAATGGAAGAATGAGTTTAATGAATCTTATGCTAATTCCATGGATAATGGAAAATATAGCATCCAGCACCTCCCCTTCAGTTACCACTGAGAAATCAAAAATGTCATTTCAGCGCTTGCATCATTACCATCCTCACCCTCTTGTACATTATTAGCATTATTGCTTGCATTACCACTCAAAAAATGCGAGTTCATATCGTTAGGGTATTATATATATTGCATTGTGCATTGGGCAATTGGTATTAAATTTTATATCCAAATATGCTACCTTATCATTTCGGATGCTTTAGGTAGCTTGGTTTTGCAAAACGCGGTAAAATTCCCAGAGCTCTACGCTCGGAAATCGCTTCCACTCCCTATAAGCTCTCCTCACGCTTTTTTATTAGGCGTAATATCTCCTCTGTGAACCAGGGCTTTCTATGACCCCGAATTGTAATGGTTTTTAGAGGAACAAATTTATTAAAAAGGTGAATAACAAGATTATTTAAGTATTGCACTTTTTTACCAACCTTGGAGAAAAATAAACAACCATTCCAGTCAAGACCAGAAGCCTCTTTACTCAGTTCCTCCATGTTTATGCCATTATAACACCTGTACGTCAACTCAAAGTCAGGCTCTTTTCTATTGAATTTCAGATCATAAGGTAAGAAAAGCATTTCATGATCAGAAATGCCATCCATTTGAAATTGGTCGATATGATTTATTTTACCAACATTGTTAACACAGATTAAATCTAGCAAACTTGGCTTAGGGTAGAAGGGGGAGGTTTCGACACGTTAAGGGAAAATCCGTTTTTTTAGAGAAACCAAAGTAAGAGCAGATACTTTCTCTCATAATTATTGTTGATATGAATGTATATTACCCTTTCCTTTCATATTTAGTCTTCTCTTCCATTTGTTTTCCAACTTATAACCAAGTTACTATGAGAACTATTATGTGCGTAATGTGGTTAGTGAAAATTAGTCAAATCAGACCCACAAAACATTTAGGCCCCATAAAATCGATTGTTCCTATGTGAACTACAATTGTTTTATGTTTTTATTAAATAAATGCAGACTCCCTGAAGAAGGTGCAAAAAGCGCCGAAACTGGTAGGAGGAAAAAAGGAAATTATTTTTCGCTTTTGAATTACCGGCCAAAGAAGCTCCAAAGAAAAAACATATAAATATAAAATAAACACAAAACTTTTCAAAGCCACCCAGGATGTTTCGAAAAAATCGACGAGGTGGTGGGTCGGAAAAACAAACGAGACCGAGCCTACAGAATTTGATCATATCCCACTCCACAACATTTTGCTCATTCGTGAAGAGGTCAACGAGATGGTGCGGGTATGCCAACTGTCAAAGCGTGGAATCGTTAACACCAACTTACTCGACACGGACGAGGCCTACCAAATTCTGTCGGAAATGGAAACTCTTCGAAACGAAAACGTTGTCGAGGCAATTGAGTGTGGCCAACCATCAATGTATTTAAATGGGACACTGCTTCTCTATGTGATCTCAATGCCGAAAGTAACAGTAAGTCTAATATAAACCTCGAAGGGAAAACAATTAGACCTACCGTTTGACAAGATGCTCGTCAACCAAGAAGAAACATATAAGTTGACAGGAAATTGATGTGTTATCGATCAACAAAATAAGAGTTTTGGTTTGGTGCAGCTCTACTTGTAACCAAATTTGGTAGTATGTACTCGGTACCCTGATAAAAACTGTATACTTACTTTTTTATTGCTACGTACAGTTTTCTAGATAGGGTCAAGAACCCCTTTTTAAGAGGTTAAGGCATGTATGGACCCATAACTTTGTTTCTGTTTATTCTATCAACATACAAGTTGTTAATATGTCTTCATAAACGTCAGAGAAGTTGTCAAAATAATGTGAAAAATTCAATTTTTTGTTAAACTCTTTCATTTTTAATCACGGTTTTCTCGAATAATTTGTCGACCAGTGCATATGTAAATTATTTTAAAATAATCTCCTATTAATTCTGTTTTCAAAGACATATAACTTTTTTATATCCGCGTAGATCTTCCTGGGATTTTCTACTTTAGTACATTTCTACTGTGAAAAAAAAAATTATATTTTATAAAAAATTTTTCCTTCCTCTTTATTTTTTTAATTTTCTGTAATTAGTACTTTCGGGAGAGCGGTTTAAAGTGTTCGTGCCTTTCTATAAATAAATAAAAAAATTTCAATGTCATGTCTTCATCACGAGGTAGTTGTGTCAATGACCCAAATGTGTTTTGCTACATATGTGGGCAATACACAGTCCAAAAATTCAGGAAAAGTATAACAGATTTTATAAAAAGTGCTTATTTTTTGTACTTTAAATTGCAAGTTGTAGACAAAAACCACGCCGTGGTGTGAAGGTAGTGTTGCCGGCCTACCACACCGAAGGTCCATGGTTCGAGCCCTGGTACAGGTAACATCAAAAGTGATTTGAAAAAAGTTTTTCAAAACGGGGTCGCCCCTCGGCAGTGGTTTGGCAAACTCTCCGAGTGTATTTCTGCCATGACAGGCTTCTCAGCAAAAATTCGTCTCCTTTGTAGATGCCGTTCGGAGTCGGAAAAAAACTGTAGGTCCAACCAATTTGTAGGGAAAATTCAAATCGGCACGCCACAAATTGGAAGAGAAGCTTGGCGCAAAAATCTCTTAGGAGGTTTATGATGATATACCTGTTGTATATCGCGCCATAGAGAGAGAGAGACAAAAACCAGCCGTGGATACCTCGAATAGTTTGCAAAATGTGCTGTGTAATGTAATGGCTTCTTAAATTATTTTGTTAATTTTATTTTATATCCTAAGCAAAGTGAATTGCTCCTGGCAGGATCGCCATGTAATGTGATTGAATCGCTGATGTGTAGCGTATGATCAGAATTGATTGTTCTTTATTCAAAAGCTTTCTCTTTTATACATTTCTAGCTTAACTTACGTATACAAACTTACACTAATACTTAGACACTAAAAGTATTTGCATTGTGTGCAATGTCAGCACATAATTTGGTAGTTCACGTTGACCAACCGATAGTGTCGATCAGTCGTGCTGATCGATACGTGTGTTGGTCAAAGCGACGCATTGAGTAATGGGTTGACAATTTGATAGGTGTCAGTTGGTATATGCTGTTGAACTCCCGTGGGTTCAACATAATTTAAGTGGGTCAATATTTGAAGTGCATTGACAGTGAAAAGCATTCTGAGTAATGCTACACCATCCGCCTTATGAATAGTCGTATACACTTGAAGGCAATTGTATACGACTATTAAAGCGACTTATTGACCTACTTAGGGTTTGTTTGCGTTTACAAAATTTTAATTGTTTTTCGGCTCTTATTGCCATTATTGCATAAGAATTTTTTTTTTTTTCACTTGTTTACATTTGTTTCTCGTTTGTCATTATTGCATTTATATATATTTTTTTTCTTTTTATTTTCAGTCGTTTACATTTATTTATTTAGTGTATAGTTGTATTTTGAACATAATATGTGGTTTTTATTTTCTTTGGCTTGTGCCTGTTTATTAAAGTGAGTAAACTGGATTGCTGGTGGTGAGTGGTGTTATACTGTTTTAAGTCTATTCTTATGAATTATGATTTCTTTTTTGTTTTTATTGCTATTTCCTATGCTATGTGGAATTAAAGTAAAATTGTTGTTCTTATCAATATTTTTAACTCTATATTGTCCATTATATCTATTTTCTAGCTTATGGGAGGCCTCTTCTCTAACTAATACTAAATCTCCTATGTTAATTTCCTCACTATACCTGTTCTTATCATAATTCGTTTTTTGTTTTTCTTTAGCCTCTTGGACTAATTTCCTAGCTCTTTGCTCGGCTATTTGGAGTCTATATTTTACCTCTTTGTAGTAAGCTTCGTGATTGTATAGTGGGCTGATTATATTTTCTTTTAAAAATTCGTAATTTGGTGGGTTTTTTCCAAATATGAGTTCAAAAGGGCAATATTTATGTGTGGTGGATGGCGTCGTATTGTAACAATACGCGAAATATTTGAGGTATTCATCCCAATCGTCTTTGTCACTGGATATGTATGCGCGTATATATTCATTGAATGTTCGGTGACTGCGTTCTACAGTACCCAAAGTTTGATGATGGTACGGTGTTGAAGTTTTATGTTCAATTTTCAACAATTTACACAGTTCTTTGAATAAGCTATTTTTATATTCCGTGCCCATGTCTGTCAAGATTGTTTTCATTTGTCCATAAATCAATATGAAATGCTCGAACACGGCTTTAGCGACTGTTATTGCGTGTTTGCTTGGGACTGGGATAGCTACCAAATATTTAGTTAGATCGCATATAATGGTAACTGCATATTCGTTTCCATTTATCGACTGCGGTAAAGGGCCTACTGTATCGATTTGTACAATATCGAATGCCTTCGGAGGTGTCTCCGTTATTGTCATTGGTTCTTTGATATGTTTATTAATTTTATTTTTCTTGCAGTGGATGCAGTTTTTTATATATTTTCTTGTATCATTTTTCATGTTCAGCCAGCTATACTTCTGCTTGATCTTATCTGTCATGCGATTTATTCCTGGGTGGCCACCACTAATAGGATCGTCATGATATTTATGCAGATATTCCTTTATTTTCCCGGGATTTGTCACGTATATAACCTCTGGGGTTAGAGCTATTGTTAACTTTTTGAGAACTTTATTACCCATTTCTATAAATTTGCCTACTGCAGTATAATTCTTTTTAAACACTTTGTCCCCTAAGGACAACTGTACTTGTACAAGTCCTAAATTGCCGGCTTCTCTTTCGAGCCTGGTAAAGAATTGTCCTAAGTCAATCTTATCCTCAACAATTAAGTTGCTTGTATCAAAATTGCTACAAATTTTCTTTCCTTTTTTGAAATAAAATTTCGGAGGATTGAAAACGAGCTCGACATGTCTTTTTACTTCAAATTTATTTAGCGCTTCGTATATTTTGGGGTTCTCTTTGTGACTTTCTTTAATTTCAGTTTTATTACTGATCTTTTTAGCTGCTGATCTTGTTGTTATTTTAAATATTTTATTTGCTTCTACTGACATATCTTTTAAATTTGTTATTGTTATGCGGGATAATGCATCCGCGATATGATTTTCTTTACCAGCTATATACTCCACTTCAAAATCGTACTCTTCTAAATCTAGTCTTACTCGTGTCAGCTTTGAGGAAGGACTTTTCATTGAAAATAGGTATGTTAGTGGGCGATGGTCGGTTTTAACTAGGAATTTTCTGCCATATACGTATGGTCTGAAGAAAGTTATGGCCCAATGGATTGCGGCTAATTCTTTTTCTATTGTAGCCTTGTTGGTTTCGCCTTTTGTAAAGGACCTTGAAGCGTAAGCAATTGGTAACTGTTTGCCATCGTGTTCTTGGCTAAGGACTGCACCACAAGCGTATCCACTAGCGTCTGTTGTTATGCAAAATTCTTTTCCGAAATCTGGGTATTGCAAGAGTTTTGGACTAATTAATGCTTCCTTTAAGTAGACAAAAGCTTTTTGACATTCTTCTGTCCATTCGAAGGCAACATTCTTTTTGCATAGCCTAGTTAACTTTCTAGAATGTTCTGCAAAATTCGGTACAAATCTTCTGTAATTATTACAGAAAGCTACGAATCTTTTAACTTCATCGGCTGTTTTCGGTATTGGATAGTTTTGAACGGTTTCAAATTTGCTTGGATCGGGTAATATTCCTTTGTTTGTGCATTTATGTCCTAAATAAGTTACTTCCTGACTGAAAAATAGGCATTTATCTGGATGTAATTTTAGGTTGTATTTTCGGCAAGTGGAGAATACGTCTCTTAGATTTTTTTAGCATGTGATTTTCGGAACAGCCTAATACAACTAAGTCATCCATGTAGAGAAATGCTTGGGATGGTTTGAGACCTGCGAATGCTAGGGTCATCATTCTTTGAAATGAATTTGGTGCTACTTTTAAACCGTAGGGTAGTTTTTTGAACCTATATGTGCCATTTTCGGCTGTAAATGAAGTTATATCCCTCGAATCTGGGTGTAGTTCGATTTGATGAAAACCTGACATAAGGTCTAGGCATGAAAAATATTTTGCTCTTCCAAGTTGGTCTAAAATGTCATCAATTCTTGGAAGTGGGAATTTGTCCGCTGCTAGCTTTTTATTTACTTGTCTGTAATCGACCACTAGTCTCCATCTTTTTTCTGTTTTTCCTGGAAGTGATTTTTTAGGGACTAGTAGGATTGGGCTATTATATTCCGATATGGAAGGTTCTATTATATCATCTTCTATTAGCTTATTTATTTGTTTGCTGATTTCTCCCTTCTGGGTTTGAGGCAATCTGTAATTTTTTATGTAGACTGGGGTGTCATCCTTCATGTGTAATTTCTGTTTGTAGAAATTATTATAGGTGATTGGTTCGGTTTCTAATGCGAATATGTCTATAAATTCTGTGCAAAGTGTTGTTAATTGAGGGTTGACGAATTTAGGAAAATTTTTTGTTAATCTTTTTAATTTTTCTGTATCGGTGCAATTTTTTCTGTGTGTTTGTGTTTTAATTAGTGTGTAATCATTTAAGTTTTCGGTATTGATTTTGTAATTTTGGATAGTTGTGTTTTTATGTGTAGTGTTAATGATTCTAACGAAAGTTTGATCCTTATTTGTTATTGTGTTTGCTATGAAAATGCCTTCAGATAATTCTTGGTGTGGGATAAAAATGTTCTTGTTATCGGTTTTACTTTAATTTGTCTAATAACTTCCGATCTAGCCGGAATTGTGATTGTGTTGACGGACAGACAATTTGTAAGATGCATTGTTATTGTTTGGGGAAAATCATATGGTCTTAGGATTAATTTATCCTCTGTTTTTCCATAGTCTAGAATGCAGTTGTACTTTTTTATGAAATCCAGCCCTATTATTCCATCGCATGGAATTGGGAAATCGTCGTCTACGACATGAAATTTATGGTAAATAAGAAGGTCATCGCCTTTTAAGTCTGCCTTAATTGTGCCTAGAGTGCTGGTTATTCACTGACCAATGCCTTTTAGATCTGATTTGTTCCGTATTTATTTTATGACTTTGATTAATTTGATTCTTTTTTATAATGGAGATGTCTGCTCCTGTATCGATTAAAAGGTTTGAAATTACATTATTTAGAGATGTCCTTGTTGCTATATAGCTGTTTAGATGTAAGTTTAGTACGCATATTTTTCTTTCTTTTACTCTTGAAGTGGAGCTTCTTGGTTTTCCGTCTGCGTGCAGCTGCGCACGTTACGGGTCTGGTTGTAGGGTCTGTTGCTATTTCGGGATTGTGATCCTCTTTGGTTATTGTTATAACTATTATTGTTGGTACTACTTGGTCTAGAATTGTTGTTGTACCTTGGTTGCGGTCTAAATCTCCTGTTTTGGTAATTCCCATAGTTGTTACTTCGGTAACCTCCACGGAAATTACTCCTGTACTGACCTTGTTGTCGTACATTTAAAATTGTATTAGAGCTGCCTGTAATTTCGGTGCAGCTGTTTGTAAATTTAGAGATTGCGTCGTTCATCGTTGTGAACGTTCCTGCTTGCATGATCATTTTGACCTTGTCATTAGAGCAGTTTTTGCTCATGGCTTTGACTGCTGCCTGTGTTGCATATCTCGTGGCTAGGTCTGGGTTTAATCCATCCGAGATATACGCTCCTTCTAGCGACCTTGTTATTTTCTCTACTTCCGCTGTGTACTGATTTGCAGTTTTGCTACGCTGCTGGATGTTCAGGAGTTTAGCGGTTAACACTTCTACTGATTCACCCTTAATCGCGGTTTTTAATTTTAATTTTATTTGTTCTATCGTGCTTTCGTTGCTTATAAATTCCTTGCCGTACCCTTCAGTTTTGTTTTTATCATGGTAATGGCCAATGCCTCGTGTCTATCCTTGATTTGCTCAAGTATATCGAGTGCATCTAGGAAACTATGTAGATTTTCCGGTTTACCATCAAACTCTGGTAATACTGACGAAGCAGTTTTGATAAATTCAACTACTGTTTGTGGCATTGGGACGTGTATTGGTTGAAAATTTGGTTTGCTTTCCTCTATTGATTGAGTCTGGGTCGTGGAATGTGTCGGAGTTGGGCTCTGAGCGCGGTCTGACAGTAGTAGATTGAAATCTATTTGAAGTTTTTCCTCAATTGTGGTTGGTATATTAAATTCTATATTATATCTTGATAAGGAAGATACAAGTTTATCTCGTACAACGGAGAAAAATTGGTAAGCTTCTATTTGGTGTTCTGCAGTAAGTATGTTATTTACTGATTTAACTACCTGTCCTATGCTGTTCAGAGCTTCTAGAATTACGTTCAAATGCTTGACTATGGTTTCTGTTGTAATTGGGATACTTTTATTTATGCATTTGTAAGACTTAATTGCTTTTGTTTTTTCCTCATATAGTTTTTCGTGGATTTCTTCCCATTGATTCATTTCTTGTTATAGGGTGTTGGTTTATACGCGTTGTTGTACAGTGTTTAATCGTCTCAATTTATTTTTTATATAATTTTTGATTAAAATAATAATTGCGATAATTAAACATGTAACCATAAATGCGACCAAAACTACCCATTTATCAGACAGTTCTTCTTTATTTTCAACAGGTATAGGGTGTGTTTCGTACTTAACTATTCTATTTTCAGAGTTTTTCTCTGCTGAACTTTCTTTACCAACTTCATATCCTGCTATACCTACTAGAATGCTGTTTACAGCAATTTTCCACCATGCTGCCATTTTAAAACAGTAAAAAATTTTTCTTCTTACATTTTTATTTTTATGTACTCAGTTTCCTTATTAATCTATTTATTTCTTCTTCTAATGTGGAAGGGTATACTAAGTCTTTCATTCTAAATTTTTCCTGTTGCCTCCCTTGTTACGAGGTCTTGACCTTTGTATTCCTATTTCTTCGTTTTCATGCTCTAGCTTATCAACAATATCATTGATTAATTCATAATCAAGATCAGGTGGTAGTGCATTATCCATAAGAAATAGGTATTTTTACATTCCAATTACTCAATTTATCAACATTGATGAAAACTTTTGTCAAATTCTTTTTGAGTCTCAATCTCTTTCATTATTGATACTGACATGTAATTAAACTATTTATAATCCCTAAGCAAATTTAATTGCTACTGGTTTAGCGGCCTAAAGGCGTGCTCAAATTATTCTAATATACTTATATTTTAATAGCTGCTATTCTTGCTGCCAGTCACCATATTTTGCGCTGCCAGTCTTGTTGAGTGTTGGGGTTTATTGTCATCAAATTATTCCACTCTTTTTTTTTTTTGCACTATACCGCCAGTTGGGTTGCTTCTATTATTCCACCCTTTTTATGCCTTTATTTGTGAAGCCCATTCGACGGATTTGCTACCAGGTAAGTCCAATTGTTTACCCGCCGTATATAGCGGTTTCATGAAAAGCAGGTAGGTATCCGCATAAAATGGTGTAGTGTCCTCACCAGTTGTAGCATCTAAATTTTCCTCCTGTTTAGTGTTCAGGGTAGGCAGCTTATTAAATTCAAATTTACATGCTGAGAGCCAAAAACTGTATCTTCATCTTTAAATAATTGCAATAGAACGACCAAAACTGGCAGGATCGCCATGTAATGTAATGGCTTCTTAAATTATTTTGTTAATTTTATTTTATATCCTAAGCAAAGTGAATTGCTCCTGGTAGGATCGCCATGTAATGTGATTGAATCGCTGATGTGTAGCGTATGATCAGAATTGATTGTTCTTTATTCAAAAGCTTTCTCTTTTATACATTTCTAGCTTAACTTACGTATACAAACTTACACTAATACTTAGACACTAAAAGTATTTGCATTGTGTGCAATGTCAGCACATAATTTGGTAGTTCACGTTGACCAACCGATAGTGTCGATCAGTCGTGCTGATCGATACGTGTGTTGGTCAAAGCGACGCATTGAGTAATGGGTTGACAATTTGATAGGTGTCAGTTGGTATATGCTGTTGAACTCCCGTGGGTTCAACATAATTTAAGTGGGTCAATATTTGAAGTGCATTGACAGTGAAAAGCATTCTGAGTAATGCTACAGCTGTGAACACTTGAGACAGTGGGTCAATGGTAAAATGAGCCATATGAGATTCGGGGTGCCTATGCAATGGAGAGAACAAACAAATCACTTCGATGACTGTTACTTCTGCTGTGTCGATTTGCGTGGTGTTAATGTTAAAAAAATGATATATCCAAACGTTCAATCCGCTAAGAGACCTTCACCACATTCAGAGGAAGCACCTGTTCCAACAGTTTATTCTACCCGTGAATAATCGAATAGTGAAGTGTCTAGCGATAGTGATATCGAAGAAATAGCATCTACTGAGCCAGCAACTTTTACCCTAGTAGAATTAAACGATCTAATAAGGGATCTTGAATTATCTAAGGAATCTGCAGAAGTAGTGGCTTCTAGATTAACAGAAAAAACTTGTTGGCTACAGGTACGAAAGTGACTCTCTACCGTACAAGAGAGCAAGACTTGCTGCCATTTTTTAATTCGCAAAATGATATAGTTTTTTGTTCAGATGTGCAAGGCCTCCTTCTCAAAATGGGTCTTTCAGAATACCACCCAAATGAATGGCGTCTCTTCATAGGCAGCTCTAAACGAAGCCTTAAGTGTGTTCTTTTACACAATGGCAACCAATATGGTTCAATTCCCATTGCTCACTCAACTAAATTAAAGGAAGAATATCAAAAAATTGCACTTGTTTTAGATAAAATCAAGTATAATGAACATAATTGGAGTACTTGTGTAGATCTAAAGATGGTTAACTTTTTGTTAGGACAACAAAGTGGATACATCAAATACCCATGTATTTATTGCCTGTGGGATAGTCGTGCCAAGCACCAACACTGGACAGAAAGGGACTGGCCTGTACGTGAGATGTTCGAAATGGGAAATCAGAATGTGATAAACCCACCTTTAGTTACAAGAGATTCAATTATTTTGCCACCCTTGCACATTAAACTGGGTCTAATAAAACAATTTGTGAAGGCGTTAGATAAAAATGGATAATGTTTTCTTTACATAACGAGAAAATTTCCTAAGCTAGGCATAGAAAAAATAAAAGCGGGTATTTTTGATGGCCCACAGATAAGAATGTTGATAAAGATATTGATTTTTCAAATTCAATGACCAGCTTGCGTGGATGAAAAAATTTAACAAAGAATTTAATTTTTCACATTATTTTGGCAATTTCTCTGACGTTTATGAAGAAATATTAACAACTTGTATACTGATAGAAGCGGCGAAATGTACTCTTGTCAACGACATCAAAACTGTGTTGACAGAATAAACAGAAACAAAGTTACAGGGCCATACATGCCTTAACCTCTTAAAAAGGGGTTCTTGACCCTATCTAGAAAACGGTACGTAGCATTAAAAAAGTAAGTATACAGTTTTTATCAGGGCACCGAATATATTTGAAATCAGTTTTACTTTTAGCTGCACCAAAATCACTGTTGAACAGTGTAATCGGTCCTTCCACGGCATGTAGATCAGAAAATAAATCTTTCTATCGTTACAGAAGCTTTGACAATATGCGCTGTAATTTTTGTCGCCGCTATGCCGTGGAGATGGTATACTAAGAAGCCAGACCTTACAGAAATTCCCGAGCACTGAACGAATAGCACCAAAACTCATAGGATCTCAAAGGAGATATCTGCTCCTAAACTTTATCGCCTAGAAACTAGTTTACCAGCAGCCAGCCGTGACCTCTCCCTACAGATCATAATCCCCACAAGTTTTTCAACATTTGATTTGCGGGGCGCAGATCTTTAAAGGGGAAGAGTTATTCTGACAGTCCCCTACGACACATCCTGTACTCACGTTGCCAAACATGTGACCTCATTGCTCCACTTAGAGTTTACTGCAGAATAGTAGTGGGACTATTTTCGAATAATATTCGAATAAATACTATTCGGATAACCGAATAAAAATATTGATTTCAAAAAATTCGAATAGTATTTATTCAAAAAATTTTTCCGTTTATTCGAATAGGAAATGCGAGAGATGTCGGAAGCAAAATTCACTGCCTTCATCGCTTGTACCTATGAGAAAGTATTCACTTTTTGTATATATGTATGTTTCACGTGTACAAATGTGTGCATAAGCTGCAGTGATATTTGTTTAACTATTCGAATTGTTGTCATTTATTCGAATAATAATATTCGAGTAAAAGTATAAACAATTCGAATAAATATTATTCGAATTTTTATAGCCTTCGAATTAATGGATTTTTTATTCGAATAGTCCCATGCCTACTGCAGAACTTTCGCTGACACGGCACACGACAAACGGAATAAGATTTTACATATTCCGAACAATGCTTGAGCACAAAGTAAACTTTTAAAAGTATTTTATAATATTCGATTAATTATGAATCGTCTTTATTAGAATTTAATAAAACCAGAAAAAGAATAAAACACAATAATTTTCCTAATTGCGTTTATTATTAAATTGAACTGTTTCAACAGGTGTGTCTTACTGAACTAAAACTTAAGAGCTAATCATATAGTTGGGTAAGCTAATATGTATGTATTTAAAAGTCAAGGTTAATAGAAACGGAAGTTCTCTTAATATATGTATGTATTAGTAATGAGTAACATAAATGAGTATGCCTAGATTAACATAGTTAGAGCAAGATTAGCAGCGGAAGCTTTCTTATACATATGAAAGTGTGTGAACTTATGAGCTAACGATTAACATTATGATATGCTAACATACATATAAATGAGAATGAGAGTTTAACATTTATGAACTAATGAGTAATATGTATATCGTTGTGGTTAACATTCCGGAACTCTTGCAAAGTCACCGGATATGTACAGTTATGTACATTTGAATAGAAAATAACAAAATAGGGAAATTATTTAAGAATGAGAGAGGTACGTAGGTATATTCATTATTACTGGACATACTCTTAGGAGTAAGAGAGTATGTAACTCTTCCCCCCCTTGATTTCAAAATACTCCGGGATTTTATTTGTACATTGGCGTTGTATTACGTTTAGTCTTTTAACTTCTCTGTGTTTTTTATTTATTTTTTTTTTTTTGCATTTATGTATATATGTACATATGTATATAAATGTGTATGCACTTAGTATATAACGATTTGTGTGCAAATAAGACAAATATGAGTTACTTAAAATAATATAAAAAAGTAGCAATTCAATATTTATACCAGCAGTATGTTTACGGGAAAATTTATTTGATGAATAGAGAGAAAGAAAAAGAAAAAACAAAAGAAAATACTTTTCGTTTATCGGCTTGCACTTCGCTTAAAGGCCCGTTTGATATTTGATTCGTGAACATTCGTTAATTTCATTTTTATAAATTTTGGTTGTTCTTTGTGACGAACATTTAAATAATTTTTGACAAACCCCTCACTTCTATTCTCTACATACTCCTCTCTTTTTTCGTTTGCTTTGGATATTTTCTTAAATTTTTTGAGTTCAGTTTTCTCCTTAATTTTATTCGCGTCCACTTTGTTGTTGTGGACATTATTGGGTGTATTTTCAATCGTTGAATGGAAAGTGTTGTTGTAAAGCTCTATTGCTTTACTGACTTGGTCTTTTATTGGCATCTTTTTTTCTAGATTTAAAGCTCTGATTCTTTCAGTTAATGTGTTGTTAAGCCTTTCCACATCAGAATTACCTGTATGGCTGTTTGGCTTTGATAAATGCAATTCTATATTTTCTTCTTTACAAAATTGTTTTACGTTAATAGAGTTAAATTCGTTATCGCAAACGATTTTTTTCATTTTGCCGAAAGCCGAAATGTACAATCTTATTTTTTCTACAAGAGTAAGACTATTTCTGTCTTCAAGGAAAAAAGCTACAGCATGCTTTGAAAATTTATCAAGGAAAATAATGAACGAATGTTTGGAATTAACGTAGGTGTCTATGTGAATTATTTCTCTTTTATCAGAAGGCGTTTCCGTGATATGAAACTTTTTCCTTATGGGATTTCGATCATATTTTGATGCTGAACAAACATCGCAATTATTTATTACTTTGCTGATAATATTCTTTAAATTTGGGTAATAGATTTTTCGTTTTAAACTTTCGTAATTAGGGATTATGCCCGAATGGCCAGACTCTTTAGTATGAAAAATAGATAAATGCTTAACGCCTTCTTCTTCAGTTTTTACATCCTTGGCCATGTATGAACATTTGACAAATTTTGCACTTTTACTGTTTTCAAATAATTCTATTAGCTTTAACTGGACTGTATTGTAAACTGAATCACTGAGCTCGGAGTATATTCCAACTTTACCCGATAGCATGCTTCGCCTAACTATGTCAGATATAAAATCAGGGATATCACTTTCTTGAATATATATTCGCTTATTTCCGAGTATGTACTCCTTTTCGATTGATTTTTCTTTTAACAAAATAATTTGTGTTTTAAAGCGGTTCACAACCGTGTCTAATATCGGAAAGTGGTCATTATGGTCTTGCTCTTGGGAATGTATGGTTGCCATGGTTGAAAAATTGTCATTTTCTTCATTAAGCATATTAATTTCGTTGGTGGTGGAGTTTATTCGACTGAGAAAATCGGCAATTTTATTATCTTTTCCCTGAATATATTCGATTTTCGCGTCGTATTCTCCTAATTGGACTAGCCACCTTTGAAGACGTGGATTAATATCCTTACCCCTATACTTAACTTGTAACCACTTGAGTGGTTGATGATCCGTTTGCAAATCGAATTCTTTGCCGAAAACATATGGCCTGAAATACTGAACCGCCCAAACTATACTAAGTAACTCTTTCTCGACCGTCGAATAATTTTTTTCATGGTCATTGAGTGTCCTTGACGCAAAGCACACAGGGTGACCATCTTGCAATAAAACCGCCCCGATAGCAAAGTTACTTGCGTCCGTAGTTACTTTGAACCTTTTGTTAAAATTGGGGTACCGCAAAATAGGATGGTCTGTTATTAAAATTTTCAATTTCTCAAACGCTGAGACGTAATTTGGATCATTAGGGTTAATTTTCCTTCCTTTCTTTATATAGTAAATCATCGGATACGCTACTTTCGCGTAATCCTTTACAAATTTACGATAGTAACCAGTAATACCTAAGAATGACCTAATCTGTTTTTCAGTAGTGGGTAATTTTAGGTTTCGAATTACATCAATTTTGTTGCCATTAGGTTTCACTCCTTCAGGAGTTAGTACATGGCCTAAAAACTCTGTCTCTTTAGATAAAAAATTACATTTATTTACCTGTATCTTAAGACCGGCTTTCCTTAATGATTCAAATATTAATTTCAAGTTTGTTAAATGTTCTTCCAAAGAGGTGCTAAAAATCAAAATATCGTCTAAGTAGACCACACATATTTTATTTATGTACTTTTGGAGAACTACATTCATTAACCGTTGGAATGTTGATGGGGCGTTTTTAAGCCCAAATGGCATTCTGATGAACTCAAAATGTCCATGAGGGGTTGAAAACGCAGTCTTTTTCCTGTCTTCGGGCTTCACTACAATTTGATGGAAGCCTTTCGCAAGGTCAAGAGTAGTGAAGTATATTGCTCTTCCCAAATTTTCTAATATACCGTCTATATTAGGAATTGGAAACTTATCGGCAACTGTATTTTCGTTCAGCTTCCGATAATCGATAACAATTCGCCATTCTCTCGAACCTGTTTCACTCTCTTTTTTGGGCACAATCCACAAAGGACTATTATACGGGGACGAAGATGGCGCTATGATATTTTGCTTAAGCATATCATTTATTTGACGACTTATCTCTTCTTCGTGAACTTTGGGATATCGATAAATTTTCGAGTAGATGGGATTGTTGGTTTGCGTAACTATTTCGTGCTGAATACAATGAGTAGCCGTCAGGCTCTCTCCTTCTTTGTAAAATAAGTCTTCATATATCAATAATAATTTTTCGAGCTGCCATGCAAATGTAACTGCAATGAACATACAAATGTATTAATAAATATATATTATTAGTAATTTAAAGGTAAATATCTATGTAGAGATTCATTTACACACAAGATTGGTATTTAATTATTCGCTGAACGTTTTATGTATAGAACATTTTCGAAAACACAAAAAAAGTGATTACTCAGTGCATAATACACCTCTAAGGATAAAATTTGGTGAATACATTGAGATTGAGCCATAAAATAAATTTTTCAAGAAATTTTTTTAAATGGGCGTGGCACCGCCCGCTTTTGATTAAGTCAAATTTAAAAATAATATTAATCACCAGCTGCTTCTCAGTAGTATGTTTTATACTCCTACCAAAAATTAGCCAAATCGGGAAACACACAAGCGAAATATTCGGGCACGTAGGTAATAGCCCACTGCAATAGCGAAGTTATATATCTTTTTTGATTTTTATACCTTTCATAAACGTTAAATGTATGTAAGTATGAGAACTAGAAGAGAAAAGTTCACTAAAATGTGCAGCACGATGAGCGGAGTCGATTTAGCCATGCCCGTCTCTCCGTCCATCTGTCTGTCTGTCTATTTGAAATTCGTGGTTTGCTTTGGCAGTTTTATAATATACTAGCTAACCCGGTAGACGTTGTTTTGACGTTTTGATATATAGAACACATCTATATATACAATTTCATTCACTTGAACCAAATAAACTCCTAACTATACTGAACTGCAGCTCTATATAACCTGGGGGATTCTCCAAAAGCTATATACAGACTGTGTCGTGCCCAGCGAACTCCTGAACTTATCGTGAAAGTTCAAGAGCAAAACAAAATACAAAATATGTGGACGTGGCACCGCCCACTATTGAAAAATGATGTTGATATTGACTAAGGGATATATATGTAAATATATATAAATTTCATTAATTGAGACCAAAAAAGTTCGGAATTATGACCAATTGAAACTTTACATAGCCGTGGGGGCGTGGCTCCGCCTACTTTTCCCAAACTATATAATGTCTATGCTGTACCCAGTGAACCCAAGTATATATTGTGAAAATTTCATAAAGATCGGTTGAGTTCTTTGGCGCCGTTAAAAGACACACATTTTTTATATCCTTCGGCATAAACGTATCGAGATATATATGTATTAATGTATATCAAAACGTTCAGGATGAAAAGTAAAATATCCGGGAAAGTAGTTAATACCCCACTGCAAAAGCGAAGTTGTATATCTTTTTTGATATTCATACCTTTCATGAACATGAAATGTTTGTACGTATACTGAAATGATCAGGTGGATGAGCTGAGTTGATGTAGCCATGTCCGTCTCTCGATACGTCTATTTGTCTGTCCTCCTGTCTATTTGAAAGCAAATACGAACTGAAAGTATTAAAATAGACCTGCGTAAATTGGGATGACATAATATATCACTACTAGGTATATAATGTTCGGTTCCACCCGAACTTAGACTTCCTTACTTGTTTTTTTTTTTTGGTTTGTTCCTCAATATTGGGAGATATTTCCTGTGCTGCAGCTAAACGCAGAATATTTCGTAAATTGGTATCCGAAATTCGATTTCTCTGTTGGCACTTATTTAGTTTCATCAACGAAAAGAACTGTTTACATGAATATGTTGAGCCAAACATTGCTATTACTTCTGCAGCAAACTCGCGTAAATTAGGAACTTTTTGACTACAAATTCCTTGATAAAACTGAACAAGCCATTTGGTTTCTCTATATCTCTATGTAGGGGCAGAGCTCTCCACGTCGTCCGCTAGTTGATGCAGTGTTCTTATGGCCAGATACGGGGCGCAATTAACTCCAAAGGTCACGGTCTTTAATTCGTAGACGCGTATGGGGTCACCTGGATTGGGTCGAAAAACTATCCTTTGGAACTTTGTCTGTTTAGGTTTTAACCATATCTGGCGGTACATTTTCTCAATATCGCTATTAAAGACATACTTAAAAAATCTTCACCGTAACAGTAGGATAGTCAAATCGGCCTGAAGGACTGGGCCTGTATGAAGTACGTCATTTAAGCTTGTGCCATTAGCAGTAGGACACGAAGCGTTGAATACCACCCGGCGTGGTCGTGCTTTCTTCTTTTATAACCGCATGATGTGGTAAGAAGTAGCAATCTGTAGAATGGGGTGGTATGACAGTGGGAACTTTTGACATATGTCCTAACGTCTCATATTCCGCTAATACTCTATTATATTCTGTTTGTAGGGCCGGTGTCTTAGCAAGGCGCGTCTCATTTCGATAAAATTAAGAGCAAACACCGTTTAGAGAAGGCCCTAAGCCAATGGTATTAGGAAAATCATGTTTAAATGGAAGGGCGACAACATATTTCCCATCGGAGTTCCTTTCCGTTGTGGCTTTGAAAAGTGCTTCGCAATAGGCATTCTCTTCATTAAGTGCCCTTTTCTTCGGGACATCCTCCAACTCCCTGAAAGCGGTTAACTGCTTGTCCAGGCTTTTTTCATTGAAAAATGATACCCGAGTATTGGTTGGCTTAGGTGCGTCTGCACGACCAGTTAAGATCCAACCGAATACGGTTTCTTGGGCGAGAAGTGTGTTTAATACGTTCTTCCGTATACCGTTTAATATGATTTGTGGATAAATGTCGCCTCCTAGGATGAGGTCGACTGGTTCATTAACGAAGAACCGCTTATCCGCCAAGATTAGATCAGGGCATGCTTGCCGAGTCATTGCGCTCACTTGGCAAGTAGGAAGATCCCCTGTTAATTGGGGTAGGACCAATACCACTGTGTCGATTCTTACTAAGGGGTTGATTAAGGAACCTAGCTGAATGGAGCATGACTCTTTCACTTGCGCTGACAGAGTATTGTTTATCCCAGAAACTTGGACGTGCAAGCGTTTCGATGGGAGGTTTATTCGTTGCTTTAATCTTTCTGTCATGAATGAACATTCTGAACCCGAGGCAATCAGGGCTCTAGCAGAAAAATCTACTCCATTATAGTGAATGTTCACACGTGCTGTTCCTAATAATACCCCCTTAGTAGCATTAGCGTGTCAAGAAGAGACGTTATTAACATCTTCCCTCTTTTCAGATTCCAGACTATCTCTTGCCTGCTGTGATGTCGAGGGCCTACCATCTGACGCATTTTGACGCCACCTTTGGTTCGTTGCCTTTGGCTGAGCTGTTGCCAAGTGCAGTAAGGTGTTGTGCCTTGCGTGACACGAGCTGCAGTTAAATGAACTTGTGTTGTTGTTTTTGATGTAGGCTATTCGGTCTGTAGTGGATAGTCCGCGGAATTTTTGACAATTTCGTAATTACTTACTGTTGCACATCTTACACGAAGTTTTAGGGACGCTGGCTTGGTATACTCCAAGTTTCGCAGGCGTTTCCCGTGCAGTATTTTGACTCCTTTGAAATTTAATTCTTCACCATATATTTCTTATTTATCTCTTTTATAAAAAAAATTTTTCTCTTTGAACTTAAAAAATTAAAAATTTTTCGTAATTCCTATTACTTTCCTTAAACACTCTAACTTAAATTCCTAATTCTTGATTAGGTTTGCTGCTTGTTGAGTGTTGATTGCTGAGACTTTTCATTTGCCTTGTATTGTTACGACCACTCGTATGCAGACCGTTGGTTGCCGTTAATCAAAGAAAAATTAAACTTAACTTTTATTCTTTACTGCCGCGTGCCCCACGTCAGGGCGCCAGTTTTGCTTTATTGCAAGTTTTCTTTATTGAGTTCCATTAAAAACTAAACTTAATAGTTACCCTAACTGCCCACCTAATCTACGGCGTTGGATAACGCTGCTGCTGCTCTGCTGGCGGTTAGCGACGTTGACACGATCTTTGCGCTAACGATGTTTACTTGTTGATGTTGTAATAGCTGCTTTTGCTGATGCAGCTAAACATGGTGAAGAGAATTGTGGCGCTTGTGATGTTGTCATAGCGCAATGACCACAGTCGATAGCAATAGCTATTGTTTTGTTGACACAGCGACGTGTGGCAACAACGATATGCGATCATGCCATGTGATCGCATTTCTGCTGATCCAGCTAGTTGCATGAGGTGGCGTGCTGTCGTAATTTGGCTGAATGTGATTGACCTGGGCTGGGAAGACAACTATGATATTTGGTTAATGACATCTGTGGGAAGAAACTTGCGATAACTTGTAAAGGGCCGCACAGGTTGGGACATTAGCGTGTCCCTTATGATAACTTGCATAGTAGTCGCCTCTTTCGACCGGTATGCCTACCTCGGGCATATTCTAAACCCCAAACCCGGAGTGGTCAAGTATTTACCTCTGTGTGTTTAGTTTTTTTGGAAAGAAATTATTTTATAGTCCATCTGTTTCGGTATTCATGGGATAATGCCAGTTGAATCAGACATGAGATCGTGAACGCCAAATTGGCTTGAATCCAGTTTCTTATACCTTTATACAATGTTACCTTTTGCCTATTAGTTTGAACGCTCTCATCACTAAACAAAAGCTTTCGACAGAAGCGTCAGGGAAATTTTCAAGTGCAAACCTATTGACCCAACTGGAGACAACAGTGCTATTCAAACCACCAAAGCAGATACGGAAGTGCAGTAAACAAAATGATCATCTACACATATTGTACCGTGGGTACATGCTTGCAACCTGCAATATATGTATGCCTTATCTGCCAGCATTTAGATTTTTCCTCATATTTATTTTCTCGGGAATTTACCCACTCTAATTTTAGTTTGCTCATATATCTTGTGTTTATGCATGTATGTATGTACTTACATACATATATATACACATATGTGCAATCAAACTACCTTTATTCAAAGTTTTTTTTCTTAATTCACAAGTTTGGTTGTTTTCTATAGTTCTTTTTTATTAGGCCTCGTGAATATAATTCATATGTGGAGAAACTTAAGAATTTAGTGCCTATTAAACACATCTTATAATATCGTAAAGTTCATTTTCTGAACATATGTTTTACGATACCAATTTGCTCATATGATTTTAAGCTGCACGCTTAGCTCTCAACTATTTTCGCAGGAAAATCATCTTTCTTTTCCTCAATAAGTTTTATTTTATTTCGGTTGTTGTTGTTGTTGTTGTTAACAGTGCTTCGCCCTGCCCCAGACTGGACAGGGTTACACCGAAATAACAGCCCTTGGCCGGGTGAAAAAACCCGGGTCATTCCGGTGCGATAGAACCGGCTGTTGTGGGAATGATTTTATTTCGGTCGAATGTACAGGTTATAGTAAAGTTAAGTAGTTGAGAATAGTGGTTTCCTTCGGTTCGGTATAAGGTGATTTCAATCAACATCCGTGGATATTGTGAAACATTCCCCAACATCCCTGCGTTTCGATATGACCCTAAATCACATAAAGCGGTACTTTATTATCTGCGAAAAGCTCCAGCGATCCAAGTGAAAAATCTTTGGAAACATTTTTTTTTACATTTTATATAAATACACATATTGTATACTTTAAATGAAAACAGAATGACGAATCCAATTTAAATATACCTACTTTCGATAGGAAGAGGATTATTAATACCTTTCCGTCGGGGAAAGGTGTAAAATATACCAGCATACTTGTATTTAACTGAGCATATCTGCAAAACTTTTAAGATTAAGGATTTTTCCTAATTCTCCAATCTTTTTACACCTAATTGTTTCCCTAAAGAATAAGTTAATTTCTCCTTGCGTTAAGGAAATTAGTTTAAATACATAAATACATATATTAAAAAGAACACTATATAAGCTATATTTTCTAAAGAAAGAAAAACCCCCATTAAAAAAATTGTGTAGTTTAATCCTTTTTATGAATTTTCTAAAGAAAACTTAAAGTGCTTTTTGTTCTAAATTAGTTACTGATTTTGTCGTTTTTTGTTTCGATAACCGAATGAATTGATATATATGTAAGAAAGGCATAGATAAGTAATTCATCTATCATTTAGTACGTTATTTTGGATATTTTCCTTAAAAACTTTCTAAAATTTATTTTGCATAAAAGAAATATTTATATATGTATATATGTTGGTAATACTTACATATATACATACCTAAATAAGAATATTAGAATAAACATATTAGAATAACAACCTAAATTAGTTATACATACTTAATATCGTTTAAGTTTTTGTTGTAACCATGTGGGTTGAAGCCACATGATAGCAATGCTAACTTAACTCAATATGTTGCCAATTTTCTTATTAATTGCACTGTAGATTTTCCAGAGAGATTTTATAAGATAGATTTTCATTCATAAATTCCTCTGCTTCTTTTATTGATTTTGGTTTTGCAACAATGTATGTGCACAAAGTTTCTCTCATTATCTCTCTGAATTTTAACTCCCAACTACAGTGCGATCACTAATAATTAGGAAGATTTTTTTTGGTCAAAATTTGTTTACCTTGAATCGAGTCAATTTTTTAATATGAGTGCATAAATTGCAACAAGCAAACAAATGAAGTTTTACCTACAACAGGAATCATCGTTACCATGCTGCGATCACAAGCGAGAAGGCCTTCAACGCTACGTGGGACTGACTGCATTACCGACAATATGGGTGAGTGATGATTAAAATTGTTCTCTTTTTTGCTATACGCCACTGTACTACTTTTTTTGTCTCATACATGCGTACGTATACATACATATATGAGGGTATTAATTTTGTTTTTTTTTGCTTCCCGAGAGTAAAATTGGGTGTAGTGCATTTGTAGTGCATTTGGTTTTTTTTCTTTGCAAATTCCATCTCTTCCTTTTATGATCTAAGAAACTCTCGCTGAGTTGTATTTTTCTATTCTTAGTTTTTTCTCAATTTTTGCGAAACATATGAACATATATATATATGTATAAATGTATGTAATTAAAATTTCAAGATCAAGGCCAAAAATCATATGTTGAGGTAGGTTAGGGATTTTAGTTTAATACCCACAAAAAAATAATGTTGGCATAGTAAGTAAAATAATGATATGTGAAATTTAAGTATCGAGACTTAAATCTAATTTGAATTTGAATGTATGTAAATACTAAAGAAAACAAGATAGGTTTATCGAGAGCATATTTTTTGTAGTCTAAAAATGGATTGAACATATATATATATATATACATATACGAGGTAATAAATATTGTTATTATGATTACTTAAATACATAGTTTTGGTCAGATTCTGATGGATATGTAGGTGGTTCAACGGGGCGTCCTTAACAGCAACGATGCCATGGTAGGGTGGGTTAAAAGCAGCCATAAATCATACACGGACGAGCTGCATTCAAGGTGGTAGGTAGACGTGGTTTTCAGTTAGACACTTTTAGGTTCATAGATAGTGTGTTTTCCCAGTGTGCAAGTATAGAAGTTTATTGTGTTAGAACGTTAGTTTGGGAGGAATTCGCTTGATCGCGTGACTGTGTTTAGGAACCCACGAAACTGAAGCTCCGGGCTGAGCCAGTGCACACGTTGCAGTTACGTGATGACGATCCAAGCGCCCCTCACAAATCCTTAATAGGATACACCCGCTAGCGATTTCATAACAATATCGTTTATGCATTTAAAAATGTTTGTTATTTATGTAGTGTAGGACTAGCCTAGATATTCCGCAAATAAAACAAACGATGTATTTTAGTTTAGAGTCACATTCATTCTGAATTCTTTGTTTTCAAAAATCAGGGGCCGAATTACGACATACGTTCCGTAATCAAAGAGCATGTATGAATAAGAGGCACCAACACGTATGTTCGAGCAGAGCTACTCGCCACACTTGCTCGCCGATATCTATTAGGGTTTCAAGCATTCCCTTGTGTGCATTTTCTTAATTTATTTAGAGTGACTTTGCCAAATATCAGCTGATCGAATGAGTAGCAAATTTTTATTTTGAGTAGCTGACTTCATTGACTTTTTGATGAAGTTGAGTCTTTCCGGACATTGCGTTTTCATGAAGTTGAGGATATTTGCCTATTATGTTTGTGCAAATTGATCAACTTAATGGAAATAAATTATTAAATATGACAAATATCAAAATATTGGAATATTTTCATTTTATTAATTCAAAATGTTTTCCAATAGATATTTGAAGATATTTTTATTTTTATTTCCACAAAATATGCATGCAAGCTTCCATTTGATATGGTGGCTTTATTTATATTATTATTTATTTATTTATTTAATCTAAAATTTTTATATTTCTTACGATATTTGAATTAAATTTTCAAAAAAAAAAATTCATTAGTCCATAGTTTTCAAAAAAGCCATACCTACTTCTAATGGCAATTTTCGAATTTTATTTAAATTAAGTAATCTATTTTATCATACCTATTTTTTTTGGAAAAAATCATACCTTATACTTTTATATTATTTACCAAGCTTCAATTAAATTTTACAAAAAAAAATTCACTAGTCCATAGTTTTCAAAAAATCCATACCTACTTTTAAAGGCACTTTTCGAATTTTATTTAAATTAGGTAATCTATTTTTTCACCTATTTTTTTGAAAAAATTCATACCTAACCTTTATATTTTTTCCGAATTTTATTTAAAAATACCTAGCCATAACCTATTATTTTTTATAATAACACTAATATAATAATTTTATCCAAAAAAAAGATTCATTCATAATCAGATTTGATAAGAAAATGTTTATTATCACATAATTTTGGACGTACAAACGTCAATACGTATTATGCCATCTAATATATGTATGTACATATTTGTGTATGTCCAAGGCTGCTGGCATCGTTGAATGGATGAAGGATATATGTGCAAACATTTAAATTTCGCGAAAACTCAGTTGAATGTTCTGAATTTTCATAGACATAGCGAAAATGCTGAAATTCCACATAACACCTTCATTCATGCAATATGAACATTCACACATAAATACATATGCATGCGCGACAGTGAAGAACAATGTTGCCGTTCCCGCTTCTAGTAAAATGCAAGAAAAGGGGGACTAAATAAATTACTAGTGAAAACGCAAAATCCGTACTATTTTCATTTATTATGGTTTGTAACTTGGCAGGACTATAGCTAGTCGGTTTTATTTTACATTTCAGAAATGTTAATAGCATAGAAGTCTCGAAAATATCCAAATTTGCAAAAGGCAGTCACAAAGGAAGCTGGTGCCGAAAGGGTAAAATTGATAATTAGTACAACATTGTCAAGCAAATCAGTCGCTCTGCTACTGCGATCTACTTTTTTAAGGGCTCTCATCACAAAGCTCCAAAATTTAACAAACGACATATACTGCGTACTTTGGCACGTTTAAAATAAAAATGCCAATTTTGTATGAAATATATGAAAAATATATAGAAAACTTTGAATAATAACTTTTTCGTGTTTTAGTATAGATTTATACCAATTGCTGGTCAATATCTGTATTTTTTTGTTTAAATTTTTAGAAAGATTTCCAATATATTGGTATATATAGTAATAATATCAACATATTGCATATATATATCTCGTGTCTTACTTTCAATTTCTTCATGTTACCTGTGCCGGTACCTGTACTTGGGACTTTCTGTATGGTGGGTCAGAATTTTATCCAATATACAATGCTGGTTGCCTAGCAAAGTACCTATGAAGTTCCTAAATTAAAAATTTGTAGCAAATATGCCCAGTTGAATTTAAGTTTACCCCGTCACTGAATACCCCCAATATGAATTAAAGTTGGAAATTAAGATTTTTGTCAGATTTTAATTTTGTCGATCAGGAAATATTTGATTTATGAATGAAATAGTTATTGTTGTATTTATGACGACAGATTTGTAGGACAGATTTCGCTGCTGCGACTGTGCGTAAGAATGGTTTTTGTTTTTGTATGAAGGTATTTGAGGACAGCACATGCATTAGGGTGGGATGTGAGGACATGTGTAGGTATTTATGTGTGATTGTGCGCATACGTTTGTTTGTTATTTTAGACATATGTATGTACACAAATATGTGCGTGCGCGGTAGCTTTACGCATGCACACTTTTTGGTGGATGATATGGGAATATGAATGTGTGATTTGCCGACGGCAAAATGCATTCTTCCCATATTAATGACTTATTGATATAATATTCACATGCATATCTCCTTTTTTCTGCAATTTTATTATCCTTACGTAAAATCCTACTCCCTATATTTATTTTTATATTCAATAATTCAAATTTATTTCAAATGCAATTGCTATGAAACAAATTTTGGTAATTGTTTACTTTAGGAGACAACTGCTAAAACACGTCCGAAGTTATCGGGAAAGGTATCAAAAGACGCGTTTTGACCTCGGTAACAATAATCCGGAGGCGGATTTTGGAGTTTTTGTTTCAGTGAAGAGATATTTGCAATCAAAGTTGAAAATTTTCTGTCATTTTCATGTGGTTATTGTAATCACAGAATAGGGTGTACCGAAAAGTGCAAAAAGTGTGTTCTGCGCAGAAATACCTTGGATCAAGCCCACTATTTGTGATCGGACCTAGGCCATTTTTGGTTTTTTTGCTAATAACTTTTCACTGAAAGAAATGATTTAATTTCCGCTTTCGGATTATTGATACAGAGGTCAAAACGCGTTGTTTGATACCTCTCCCGATATTTTTGGACGGATTTTTGCAGTTGTCTCCTAAAGGAAACATTTACCCTACTGTTTTATGCAATTTTAATTATCCTTACCTGCTTTTTATATTTATTTTCAGGTTTACTATAACATAAATTTATTTAAAATGTAATGCTATGAATTTCATGTTTTAGGTTGAATTCCAAAACGCTCAAAAATTACGAGTTTTTACTATTTCTTTGTAGAAATTTTTATAAGTAGAAATGGTATTGTTTGTTAGGAACCATTAAATAATTTTTTTTTCAAAGATATTCAATGAGCAAAATCAGCTTCGTTTGCGTTTTGCGAAAAAGTTTAAATTTTATATCAGATAATCTGATAACGATAAAAGGTATTTTAAGTTTTTTTTACCTTTAACCAATTTATTATAAATTGAAAGCAATTGCATACCTACCTACTAAAAAAATTTATCTAAGACTTTAAACTTAAAATATCCTATTGAAAAAAATTATTAAAATGATTGAACCAAAGGCTTAAGTCATAAAATACTTATTGGAAATAGAAATAATAGAAAGGAAAAATGTTTTAATCAAGGTCGGGAGTCATATACATCCATAGATTTGAGATCGGAAATCTCGAAATAATAGCACAAAGTATTTTTCAGCATTTAATTAAATTTTCGCATCAAAATTATTTTCAAGTGAAATACTTGCATTTTTTGGCAAACGAACGTCAAAATCCACGGCCATCACATTAAAATGAGTCGTTTATTCAACTCATTCCGTTTGTTTACCTTTTGGGTTTACGCAATTCCCACTCATAAAGTACAAACTTTAACTCAAATAATTTGGAAATATTAAGGACAAAGCACAAAGAGGACTCGCTGAAACCCTAATAGAAATCATCGAGAAGCATCGAACATACGAGTGAAAATTCTGCCGATTTTCAAATGAGCGAACTGACGCCTCTTATTCATACATGCTCTTTGCCGTAATCGTACACCGTTTGTTAAGTGGCAACACACTTTGAAGCTGTCCAACTTTTGAAAAGAGTAATAATGCATGATTGAACCGACCGCTACTCCCAGCCCATTTCTCAAGTATGCCGTTATTCCGCATTACGGCCTTAGAGCTATTGTGATTAAAAAATTCCCCAGCCCTGCGTGCCCTCCGTTCTAACGACGATACTTATATATATGTAATTCATGCAACAGTTGGTTGCTCGAAAAGTATATACGAGTACATATGTGTTATAATATGACTATACGAAATCTTGTGTACATTTACATTCGTATGCGAAAGTGTGTGTTACTTATATTCTTACGGCTAGGAAAAAGGAGAACATTTGTCAGTGTACATATATAATAAGTTCGGTAATTCTTATGAGCATGCTTATTCGTACATACTAGAGAGAAAGAGAATATTCATGCATGTCGTAAATCATGATCCAACTACAACAGGTCGTAGCAGCTCGACAAACATGCAAACATACACAAATTTTCCATGTATTTTGTTTTTGTAATTTGTGAGTTTAACGTCAAAATCGTTCTGAGAAATGAGTGTAGGGTCGAAATTCGAGCCCAAAGTAAAAATCAGCTGGTCTATTAACACGACCTGTATTATTGGATCATGGTCGTAAATAGTAAAACATTTTAGAGAAAATGAGCATGCTATCGTCTATTCGTGAGTACATCTTGTCGCGCGAGTAAAGAAAACACTTTATTTTATAAGATGAAATTTTATTCCGTACTAAAGTTACTATGACCGTTTTCTTATAAGTCCAAAACTAAAGTGAGTAAAAGTTCTAATGATACAAAGGAGTAAGAAGTTGAGAGTGGTTTTACTTAAAAGGGTATTTGAAAGTCAAATACTACTCAAGGCGAATTAATTTAAAGGTGGTCGCAAAGGCGAATTTCCATGTATTTTGTTTGGGTAAATTCATGAGCATACTGTCAAAATTATTATTCGCCCTGGTCAAAATCTGAATTCGCCCATGGCTGTAATGTCAAATTCTAACACAATTTGACATTTAAAATTGTAAATAAAAAGCTTGCACATGTGGTAAAATTCGTATAAAAATATAATTATAAGTTAACTAATTAATAAAAGTGTATGCGCTTATTGGTGAGTGTGATTCTTCAACAAAAAGCATCAAAATAAGCAGTTTTCAAATGAATATCGGTATAGAGTGTTTGTTAACAGCAATAGTGCTGATATACGTCGCGCCACCGGTGGCAGACCCAAATCAAATAACTCCTAGACTTAAAGGTTTCTGGATACTGAGAAGAATGACTTGATGGAGCATAGACTCCGAATTTGATTTCCGGAATTTTACTCCGCTTTCTAAATAGCAAGCCTCACAACTTGAGGCGATACTGAGGAAGTAGAAATTGATTCTTCGGGTGTAATCGATTGGGAAGCGTTAAACCAAAAAGCCGTAAGTAATTATAGTATTGGAACTAGTAAAAGAGTGTAAAAACTAATACTTTTTTTTAATTAGAAGCAGCAATAAAGCAGGCAGCAAGTGTAATAAAATGCATATAGCAAACCCAACAGAAGTCGATGAACAAACGCAGTGTACATGGGTATGGATGACGACGATATAATAATTTATGGTATTATACATATAAACATGGAATCGGTACTCAAATACTTAAGATTTTGGTAATTCTGTACGACCGTACGTAACTGCTAAAACACATCCAAAAATATCGAGAGAGGTATCAAGAGACGCCTTTTGGCCTCGGTATAAATAATCCGTACGGTCGTATAGAATTACCAAGATTTTATACACATTATTTCCTACCATACCTTTGTAAATGTATATGTATATGTATAGCACTAACCAATATTGAAGATGAATTGCCTCCACCATCAATAATTATGCCAAAAAATATTCATACGGCTAATCGCATTCAGTGCAAGATATATACCAGTCATTTTCATGATCGAGATAAACTTAAGACCTAATTGCTAACACACAACGGTAAGAACGTAACAAAATTTTTAAAGGAGTATTTACTAATATTTGTTTTTGATTTATTTTTAGAAATTCTATATTTCTTTTGTTATCAATGTTCATTTTATACATTATTCAAGATTGATCTTACCCAACATTATAAAACTAAGCACAAACAAGTTCGAACTATCGTTCACCGGTACCAGCCCTGTGATACTGCCCTCGGTGACATAAATCCCGTAGTTTGAAACCCGATCTTAATTAAAACAAACATTAATTTAACAACTAGGTATTTGGATGGAAATGTGGTAATTGTTTACTTTAGGAGACAAATGCCAAAACTCGTCCAACAATGTCGGGGGAGGTACCAAAAGACGGGGTTTGACCGCGGTACCAATAACCCGAGAGCGGATTTTCGATGTTTTGTTTATGACAAGAAATATTTGCAATTAAAGTTAAAATTTTTCTATCATTTTCATGTGGTTGTTGTAGACATAGAAATACTGGGAATCACGTAGCCAGTGTTAGACTGGCCAAGGGTTATTTTTTTGAAGCGCGGCCGAAAGCGCTTCCCCAGAAAGGTGTTCTGCACATAAATACCTTGGATCACGCCCCCTATTTGGGATCGGACCCGGGTAAATTTTTGGGAATAACTTTTCACTGAAACAAAATGTTTTTTTTCCGCTTCCGGATTTTTGATACCGAGATCAAAACGCGTCTTTTGGTACCCCTCCCGACATTTTGGACGAGTTTTGGCACTCGTCTCTTAAAGTAAACAATTACCATATTTCCATCCAAATACCTTGTTGTTAAATTAATGATCAAAGATCATTAAGGGCTATGCAAAAATCATTAAGGGTAATGCTATTGGCACAAGTTTACTCAAAGAAAATGTCATCTAATATCAAATGCCAACCACACATAATGCAAATAAAGTTGAGATTGGAATGAATGTTGAAATGCAATATAGTAACCAACAGTAGCTGTGATGGTGGGTGGTTATGCATGCCAATAAATACAATCCGAGACCATACTACATGGAATACATACAGAGTTTATGATTGAAATATAGCAATGTCAAATGAACATCGAAAGTTGGATGATCAACAACGTAATTCACTTAGTACATTCGTCAACGCGCTACATATATGTTATTACATATGTACGAGTATGTACTTTTATGTGCAAAAGTGATATTGCAATGATGAATGTCAAAATATAATCCCTTGTCAGAAGAAGGCACATATATAACAAAATGAAAGTTTGGATGGTAAATCAATTTTCAGTGGTTTTTTATTTAAAATATATTTCTTTTCTTACCGGAGTACTTGCTATAAGTGATTTATAGGCGTTTACAATATAAATTTATTATTACATTTAACTAACATTAAAGTAAACCTTTTCTATTATTAAATTTACTATATGTTCTTGAATTTAATAACAATTGGTTTAAGTAGCTGCATTAAATGTTTCATTGCAAAGAATTTATTTTATTACAACTGCTAAAGAAAATAAATAATCTTTAAATTTAGCTTTAATGTATATAATTATTGTGTATATTATAATTATTGTTAAAATAAAGTTTAAGGGAAATAATTGGGCTTTATTTGGCTTAAATGTATATGGCATATATTGAAATGTCTTATGTTGATATGTATCAATATATGTTGGATCTTATGTTCATGAAAATCTCGAAGGACGATATACCATTAAAGCTATTATGGCGTGGTGTTTCCATTTAAAATACGAAAATGCGTATGTTGAAATATTGATAATGCTATTGGCAGTAATCTTGCCATTTTTCCACCACAAATAATATCACTACGCGCAAAGTGATCTGCCCAAATAAAGTCTTTTTTTCGTAGCTTCATGTGGCAGTTGCTTTCCCACAACAAACGTTTGGATTCGTCATCAGGGACTCGGAAAAACGGGACAGTTCCTCTTAAAATTTGCTTCAAACAAATCGCGCACTTTCCCATGTCGTTTTATTGTTTAACGCACACAAAAACACAATCGCAATGAACACTTTTTATCAAATCACACTTTTGATATTATTAAAAGAGAATGTAAACACAAAAATGTAAACAAATCCAGCCCAAATGAATTCGCCATGAGTTTGACATTAAGCACATTTTTTCAAATAAAAAAAGTTTTAATTCGCCTTGCTAATGATACGACCTGTATAATTGGATCATAATACTACTGTTATGAATGAGTATGTAGGAAACTTATGAAATAGGAACATAAAGATTTTAGGAGAGTCAAGTTACATATATATAGGTAGATAGATGTACATATATACAGAATATTAAAAATAGTGTGAATGGGTACAATATTGACATAACTTCCCCATCGCTAGAATTAAAGAGATATCTTAAATTCTATTTTACTAATTGGGTTTTTTTTTCTTTTTTTTTTTCTTTTTTTAAATATTTACAAAAAAAAATTTTGTTACAAGTAGTTACTAGATTTAGTATTTTTTACAAGTTATTGGCTTCTCCTTCGTAGCAGAGTGGTAAGTGTTATTGTAGTATTCTATTGCTTTACTTATTTTATCATACTAAGGCTCTTATCCTCAATAGTAAGTACTCTTATTTTTTCTGAGATTGTATTGTGCAATCGCTCAATGTCAGCGTTTCCAGTGTGGTTATTTGCTTTTGTGAGATGAAGAGTTATATTTTCATTTTTTAAATATTCTTTTATATTTGTACCCTTGAATTCGTTGTCACAAATTAGACATCCATATGTATTATTTGCTTTATATCAGTGGGAGTTTCGGTTAAGTGGAATGTTGTACTGATTATCGTCTAACTCCGTATATACTCGTATGCCTATTTTTCCGCTAACTATATGTTCTTTTAAAATTGTTTCTAAGTTATTTTCTAAGTCAGTAAAGCTTATATAAATCTTTTTATTTTTATGCTTCTCTTCTACATCTTTATTCTTAGTTTTTACCAAAATAATCTGAACTTTGAATCTATTCACCACAGTTTCTAGAAGGGGAATGTGGTCGTGTAAATCTTCAATTTGTGAGTGAATGGTGTCTAAATCGTCAGTTATATTATTATACAAAGAACTCGTAGAAGCAGTTATCAGATTTATTTCATTAGTATCTGCCTTAATTCTACTTAGAAATTCAGCCACTACATTTTCTTTTCCTTTAATATAGTTGACGTCGATATTAAATTCGCTTAGTTTGATGAGCCAGCGATGGAGCCTCGGACTCATTTTCCCCTGCGACTTAACAAACAGCCATTTCAACGGCTGGTGATCAGATAAAAGGATGGGGCCGTGTGCAGAAGTCCACGCAAGTGGGGAGAGTTTCTGATCGCCATTCACCTGGGAATGGCCAGAGCGATTCTTTTGCATGCGGTTCAAGCAGCTCACTACTTCCGGGCTTTGTGCCCCAGTATCCTCTGGGTAACCACCGAACACCCGTTTGGTGGTGAGCTAAACGTGAGAAGGCGACAACCTGGTAAGGCCACTCCGACATAATCGGTTTAAGGGCTTGCTGGGGGGTTCAAACAGCAGCGTCTGATCACCATGTGGTGCTGCTGCAAGCGGGCGTCTGTCTTGGATCAAGCGGCTCGCTATACAAACGTGTAATAGAATTCAACCTCCCGTGAAACGGGTTGTGCGTTGGGTTTAGGACCCACCACATAAAACAACGTTCCAATGAAATTCAACAACAAAGCCTCGGATATGAGAACCCCTTTTTTAGATGACAACACCCGCAAACGAAATAAGGATTATGAGATAAGGGCATGTACCTGGAATGTCCGGTACCTTAATGGGGAAGGTGCCGCTGCCCGGCTGGTTGAGGTCCTGAGGAAAGCAAAAGCTGACATCACCGCCATACAAGAGATGCGATGGACGGGGCGAGGAAACACGATCAGAACACCTTGCAACATCTACTGGAGTGGACATGAAGACAAGCGCACATTCGGCGTGGGATTTGTGGTGGGAGAGAACGTGAACGTGAACGAGCGTCTCGCCGCAATTCGCATAAAAGTACGATTTTTCACCATACCGTTTATCTGCGCTCATGCACCGATAGAAGAGAAGGACGACGAGCGCCTGGAAGAAGCATACGAGCGCTGCCCCCGTCATGATATCAAAGTCGTGCTTGGCGACTTTAACGCCAGGGTGGGTAAGGAGGGTGTATTTGGCCCCACTGTCGGGAAGTTCAGTCTCCACGATCAGACTTCGCCAAATGGATTCAGGCTGATCGACTTCGCCGGTGCCCGAAACATGGTCATATCCAGCACTAGGTTCATGCACAAGAAGATCCATCAAGCTACATGGCTGTCCCCCGATCGAAAAACACGCAACCAGATCGACCACGTTGTGATAGACGGACGGCATGCTTCCAGCGTTTTAGATGTTCGCACAATACGAGGACCTAACATCGACTCTGATCACTACCTAGTAGCAGCCAAGATTCGTACCCGCCTCTGTACGATAAAACAGGTGCAACAAAAAACGCAGGGAAAGCTGGACGTCGAAAAGCTGCAATCGCAACAGACCGCCAATTATTTCGCAGATCGCCTCTCACACCTGCTCTCCGAGAGCACAATTCAACCTAGTGGAATGCATGAGCAGTGGGATCATATCTCAGGAGCACTCCGTACCGCAGCCGAAGAAGTAATTGGATTCCGGCGAACGCGAAGAAACAACTGGTATGATGATGAAGAGTGCCGCGCTGCAACGAAAAGAAAGGACGAGGACAAGGCAACGCTGAGATCGAATGCAACGAGGAGTGTGTGTGAACACTACCGCGAGTTGAAGAGGGACTGTAAGAATGAGAACGGCGGCCTGGTGGCCGATGTTCAGAGAGCACTCAGAATATGGAGGGATCACTTCTCTGCCCTTTTAAATGGAGAAACTGAGCAAGAAACCGGAGAAGATGCCGAACCCGATCCCACAATCGAAGATGATGGAATTGACGTTCCACAACCCGACTATAATGAGGTGCGAATAGCAATATCCCGATTGAAAAACAATAAAGCAGCTGGCGCTGATGGTTTGCTGCTGAGCTATTCAAACACGGAGGCGAGGAGCTGGTAAGGCGCATGCATCAGCTTCTATGCAGAATATGGTCGGATGAATGCATGCCTGAAGATTGGAATCTAAGTGTTCTCTGCCCAATCCACAAGAAGGGCGATCCTGCAAACTGCGCCAACTATCGCGGAATCAGCCTTTTGAATATCGCATATAAGGTCCTATCAAGCGTATTGTGCGAAAGACTGAAGCCTGATGTGAACAGACTGATTGGACCTTATCAGTGTGGCTTCAGACCTGGTAAATCTACCATCGACCAGATTTTTACAATACGCCAAATCTTCGAAAAAACCCGTGAAAAGAGAATCGACACACATCATCTCTTTGTTGATTTTAAAGCCGCTTTCGATAGTACGAAAAGGAGCTGCCTATATGCCGCTATGTCTGAATTTGGTTTCCCCGCAAAACTTATACGGCTATGCAAAATGACCTTGAGCAACACCGCCAGCTCGGTCAGAATTGGGAAGTACCTCTCCGAGCCGTTCGAAACTAAACGAGGTTTCAGACAGGGTGACCCCCTATCGTGCGATTTCTTTAATTTAATGCTGGAGAAAATAATACAAGCTGCAGAACTTAACCGCGCTGGAACAATATTTTATAAAAGCGTGCAACTGTTGGCATATGCTGCCGATATTGATATCATTGGCCTTAACAACCGCGCCGTAACTTCTGCTTACTCAAAATTAGAAAAAGAAGCGGAGAAAATGGGATTGGTGGTGAACGAGGGCAAAACGAAGTACCTTCTGTCATCATGCAAAGAGTCAGCGCATTCGCGCCTTGGCAACCAAGCCACTGTTGGCAGCAATAATTTCGAAATAGTAAAGGACTTCGTTTACCTGGGAACCAGGATTAACACGAACAATAATGTTAGCCTAGAAATCCGACGAAGAATCACTCTTGCAAACAAATGCTACTTCGGACTGAGTAGGCAATTGAAAAGTAAAGTCCTCTCTCGACGAACGAAAATAACACTCTACAAGTCACTCATCGCACCCGTCCTGCTATATGGTACAGAAGCGTGGACACTAACAACATCTGATGAGGCGGCTCTGGGAGTATTCGAGAGAAAGGTTCATCGAAAGATTTGTGGACCTCTACGCGTTGGCGGCGGCGAGTACCGAAGAAGATTTAATGATGAGCTGTATGAACTTTACGCAGACGCCGACATAGTTCAGCGAATTAAAACACAGCGGCTTCGCTGGCTAGGCCACGTAGTGCGAACGAGCGAAGATGCTCCAGCCCAGAAGGTATTCTTATCGGCACCCGCCGGTGGAAGCAGAGGAAGAGGGAGACCACCACTCCGATGGAAGGACCAAGTGGAGACCGATTTGCGATCCCGCGGTGTTTCCAATTGGCGCCAGTTGGCGCAACGAAAAAACGACTGGCGAGCTATGTCGGACGGTCAAAATCGCCCAGGCGGTTAGATGCCCATTTAAAGAAGAAAGATCAGATAAAATTTCGAACTTGGTACCGTAGAAATATGGTCGAAAATAGCTTGTGGCCCAAACTGTTGCAAGCAGTTCTCTTTCGGTTGCCGAGTAATTTCTTTCGTTCGTTCAGAGTTCTACTTGCGTAGCATATTGGATGACCATTCTGCTGTAAAACGGCTTCAAGAGCGTCCAAACTTGCGTCAGTTGCCAGTTGAAATTTTTGGTTAAAATCTGGGTACTTAAGTACCGGCGACTCTGTTATTACTTTTTTTAGTTTTTCAAATGAGTTTATGTAATTAGGGTCATTTAAGTTTAGTTTGACTCCTTTTTTGAGGTACTTTATCATCGGATAAGCAACCTTCGAGAAATCTTTCACAAACTTTCGGTTGTAACCAGTGGCGCTTAGAAATGATTTGATCTGTTTCACTGATTTTGGTAGCTCTAACTTCAAAATTTAATCAACTTTATCAGTATTAGGCTTAGCCGGCGCAGTTTTCAGTCCGAAAGGCATGCGGATGAATTCGAAATGTCCATACGGTGTGGAAAAGGCAGTTTTCAACCGGTCTTCTTGTTTCACAAAAATTTGGTGAAATACTTTTGCCAAATCGATGGTTGTGAAGTACTGTGCCCGGCCTAACTTATCCAATATATTTTCTATATTGGGTATGGGGAACTTGTCGTCAACTGTTACGTTATTTAAAGCTCGATAATCCACCACAATCCGCCACTTCTACTCGCCGGAACTTTCTAGTTTTTTAGGAACGACCCATAAGGGGCTATTATAGGGCGAATTGCTTTCCTGAATTATCTTTTGCTTAAGCATATCATCAATTTGCCTACAGATTTCCTGCTCGTGTATTTGTGGATAGCGATACATTTTCGAAGATATCGGTCTTTCTGATGTAGTTTTTATTTCATGTTCTATTATATTAGTGCTAGTGAGGTTTTTGCCCTTCTACATAAATAAGATCCTTGTAGGATTCAAGGATGTTTTCCAAAACTTTCTTTTCTTGCAAATTTCAGCCAATGAATAAATTACCAAGGACTTTTTTATCAATATTGATTTCCTCTTAAACATGGATCTCGCTAAATGCAAAGGAATTTGGCTGATAGAAATTTATCTTATTACCATTTAAAGTTATCGTTTTGTTATGCATGTCGATAACACTACGCATTGGAGTTAATATGTTCTGCCCGATAATGGCATTGAAATGTTTTGCCTTAAAATCTACTAATTTCCACGTCATGGTTGCCTTTACACTAAATTCTACTGGGACATTTGTGATAATCTCCTGTGTTATAGATGTGCTATTATGCAATGAGGTTAAATAAATATTTTGCATAAGGGGAAATCTTTTATATTTTGGTAATTTATTTACATCAAGTAATGACGTAGTTGCACCTGTGTCTATTAAGGCTAGGAGCTTTTCATTATCGACGGTTAGTTCGATCAATGGTAATGGTTTTTTGAGGCTATTATATAAAAATTTACATTATCATCTGCATTGTGTACACAACAACCACACTGTACATCTGCTTGTAAGTGATCAACTTCCATTGATGACACATTATTATTGTTATTGTTGTTACTATGATATTGAGCAGAAGATGCCTGTGCTAATTAATTTCTGTTAGAATTATTATTTCTCATTTGAGAAGGCTGAAACTGTGTTGAATAAGAATTACTATTATGATGATTTGAAAACCTTCGCGAATTATTACTGTAGTTATTAGGATTATTACGAGGCTGCATATTAGGACAAAATTGATTTTGCCCTGAAAATGAGGGTAACATTGAACTTGGAGATTGCAAATATTCAGTTACATTAAATTTATCGAACCTTCTTAAGTTTAATTTATTCTCATTACGAATTAAACAGTGTTCTTCTAATATTTGAAATGCATCACGAATATTTGTTACTTTAGAGTTGATAATAACTGAAGCTCTATTGACATCAATATTATTTAAAAATGTTCGTAAAATAAATTTGTCTACACGATGTGGTTCATACTCAACTGGCTTTTCATTATCAAATTCGAATTTTTCATTGATTCTACCACAAATGTTAAACAGCTGCATATAATAACTTACAACATTGTTGTTTATTGTTGTGTGAGCACATTTGTAAAGTTCATCGTATGACTCTCTTACGCCGAAGTTTTTTATCAAAGCTCGTCTGACGCTCTCCCATGTTGGCGACGCCCCCAAAATACGTATTATATGCAAAGCAGCCCTGTATTTTATTGAGTACTACTCGTTCATGTATGTATGTTTGTAGTGTAGGTTGCTCGCCCACAGCACGCTTCACTGACTCGACCTCTCTTATAAACGATGATAAAGCGTAAGTATTGTCTGCCTTGTATATTTGAATGGTTTGAGCATCTTTGATGATATCGCCAAACGTCAGTTGCATTGCCATGATTACGTTGGTACTAAATTCTACTCAACTGTAACACACTCACTTAATTGTTTTTGTACTTTGAATATAATGTTGAGTTTTCTTCTTTTTTTTTTTTTTTTTTGAGCTCACTCTTTGGTTAGCTTTTAATTTATATGAATTTTTTTTTTATTTTTATTTTTTTTTTAGAGTTCAAAAGCAAACGAGCCTGTTGTTGTAGGTTTCATATATTAAGCTATACAGTTAAATTTTTTTCACAAATATGACTTCGATTGCAATTAGTTCACTTTTAAGAGATTTTGCTTATAATAGTCAAAGAAATAGCAATACACTTTTTATTGTTTGTGTAAACAAAAAATTTTTTTTTCAACTTTTTAGCTTTAGCTAAACGGTATGCGTTGGCTTGCCGTTGACTGCGCCAGTAAAGAAAACACTTTATTTTATAAGATGAAATTTTATTCCGTACAAAAGTTACTATGACCGTTTTCTTATAAGTCCAAAACTAAAGCGAGTAAAAGTTCTAATGATACAAAGAAGTAAGAAGTTGAGAGTGGTTTTACTTAAAAGGGTATTTGAAAGTCAAATACTACTGTTATGAATGAGTATGTGGGAAACTTATGAAATAGGAACATAAAGATTTTAGGAGAGTCAAGTTACATATATATAGGTAGATAGATGTACATATATACAGAATATTAAAAATAGTGTGAATGGGTACAATATTGACATAACTCGCGTCGCTTGCGCTTTTATATACATATTTATATACAAGTCAGAAAAACCTACTAAGATGTTTGTTTATATACATTGTTTGCATAAGCACGAAAAGGAACGAGCATGCTATCGTTCTTCTTACATACATGTTGTGGAGCGTCACTTGCGCTTTTACAGGGTGGCGCAAAAGTAATCCTCCTATCAGAAAATGCTATAAATTTTGCGATTGGGCCCTAAAGTCAGTTCTGTTTTGACATTTGTGTAGTAAACACATGCGAAATACACGTTAATAAACAATGTTACGCTACACTGCTCCAGATCGCGGAATATTGCTGACTATTTATTTGACCAATAATCGGTCGGGGCCAAACGGTTACTGTGAATGGTGAGCGCTACAGAGCAATGATCAACGAGTTCTCTTTGCCGCAACTTGATGAATTGGGATTGGAAAACATGTGGTTCCAACAAGACGGTGCAACAGCACACACTGCACGTGCCACAACCGATATGCTGAACATCGGAAGCTTACTTTTGCGCCACCTTGTATATACATACGAGGTGTGTTCAAAAAGTATCGCGAATTTTGTGTTTTTTCAAAAATTATTTATTTATTCATGAATATCTATTTTGTCCCCTTCAAAGTAATCCCCATGAGATATTATACACTTGTGCCAACGGTTTTTCCAATCTTCGAAGCACTTCAAAAAATCATTTTTTTGTATCTTGTTCAGCTCCTCCTTCGATGCCGTCTTTATCTCGTCAAGAGAAGCGTAACGTCGTCCTTTCATGGGCCTCTTCAGTTTAGGGAACAAGAAAAAGTCACAGGGGGCCAGATCTGGGGAATACGGTGGCTGCGGCATCATTAGTGTGTTGTTTTTGGCCAAAAAGTCGCGCACAAGCAACGATGCGTGAGCAGGGGCGTTATCGTGGTGCAAAAGCCAATTTTTGTTCTTCCACAAATCCGGGCGTTTCTGGCGGATTGCTTCGCGCAAATTGCGCATACCTTGCAGGTAATATTCCTTATTGACCGTTCTTCCCTGTGGCAAGAACTCATGATGCACCACGCCCCTGCAATCGAAGAAAACTGTCAGCAAAACTTTCACATTCGACCGAACTTGGCGCGCTTTTTTCGGTCTTGGTTCGTGCGGCAGCTTCCATTGAGATGATTGAGCTTTGGTTTCCACGTCATAACCATAAACCCACGATTCGTCACCAGTTATGATCCTCTGGAGCAAATTTGGGTAGTCGCGGACAGAGTTTAACATCTCATTAGCAATGTTCATGCGATGCTGTTTTTGGTCACAATTGAGCAATTTTGGTACGAATTTCGCGTAAAAATCGAAGACGATCCAAAATACGTGCAAGCAAAGCAGCTCTCAACAATTAAATGAACATTCAAAATGGCCGAGCTTGTCCGCATAAGTGAGAGACATGAGTACCAACATAACGCCACAAAAAATTCGAAATTCGAATATACGTAACCAGCGAAAATTCAAAATTCGCGATACTTTTTGAGCACACCTCGTATACACCGACGTCGTTAACTCGCGCCTGTGCTCAATGAAAATATATTGTTCATAGCTCCAATTCAACATGCGATCCACTTTTGTTCTCAACGGAATTCTTTATATCATCGTTATACATATGTATAGCTTTTTTTCGTTAAAAAATTCGACCGAGAACACTGTTTTTTAACAATTTGTTATAAACAATCGAAAAGAATAATTAGTTAAACGCAGATTTTGATGTTGAAACTTCAATGAAATCTAAAAAATCAAGGAAATAATTTTTCAAATCGATCAATTCTAGAAAAAGTTACAGTCGATTAAAAAAAAGTGACTTAAATCTTTGTTTATTGGTATGAGCAACAAAAAAAAATTTGAACGCAAATCCTTCGGGGTAATTATTACTATGCCTGAACTCTACCGAAAAATTTTATTTTGAACGAAAAATTGGACTAGAAGGTTTTTGGGTGGCCAGGTGGACATGGTCTTTTTGACGAATGGATAAGCGGCAATGGTAGGAATTACTGGGTATGCCGCGTCTGCAAATGTATAATTTATGATCAACATTTTTTCTGTCGTTTTTTTCTCATACGTCCAAGCGCGATCGTAAAAGAATAAATAATATAAACAAAACGAAAGGTCAAGGAAGAAGAGGAGGGTTGCACATGCTAGGCCATGGTGTTCTAAGACGTAGGGGTCGGTAGTGAAAAGGATCGATATAGGATGAGCACTCGTGTGGTTGGTTGTTGATGAGCACAATAGAAAACGGAACGGAAAACGGTGTTGCTTGAGACTTTGGTGATATACAGGAGCATCAGTAGGCTAGGAAACCAAACTGTATCGAAAGTTAAGGTGAACGTGTCGAGTGTGTGCAGCAATTTGCTGAAGTGCACCTTTTTTCCCCTGTGCGCGAAATCCAGTAAGGATATACGCTTAGTGTTTGTGTTCGTTCCGGGTTAAGAATCCTTTGCAAGGAAATATAATTCGAGGTTCAGGCAGCAACGCAACATTACTATACTAATATCGATGAGTTAAAAAGAAAAATTTAGTGATCAACATTTTTTTGTTTTGCTTCGCGCCTTTTGGGGTTCAGGTCAGAAAATTCCTCGATTGGGTACCTCCACTCAATTTTATTTTTCAAGTATGTTGTGGTAACGACAAAAACACTCCCCGAAGGTTTTGGGGAATTATTTGATTAAACATTTTTTGTGAAACTGAAACCAAATTAATATGGTGTGCTAAATAAACTGGTTGAGGGGGGAATGATGACGAAGAGGTGAGTGGAGGAATCGGAACATAGTTGGTTAAAGGGGACCTGCAGCGGAAATGAGCGGTCCAAGGTTGGGTGGGCTTCCAAGAAGCTGATGGACGAACGAATCTTGGACGATTGTAACATCAACCCTGCTTCAATGTAGCCAAGGGTTAAGAACCACGCCATACACGATGAGCTAGCGGGCGGGCATACCACATTGATGCGACACAAGGGATTGGATCCACGTATGTATACGTGTACGTTACAATAAATATTATTAATAATGGCGTCCAAACAAAACAATTTTGATTAGAACTTTAGCGCCTCAGGTTGAAATTGGCGCCTACAAATGAGTTAATTTTATTTTATTTGTAACACCAAATCAGGCATAAAATGGCCTTATCTCATTTTCTTTCATAAATATATTTCAACCTCCATGTTGGTGACTTGATTAGGGCAATTTTAGTTCAAATTTAAGTCCTTATGAAAGTACCCATATTCGTATGTGCACATACATAAGTATCTTCAGTATAACCCCATTATGACCTCAAGTAATGTAAAATCTAAGGCTTGTGTACAAACTCTCAGTCCATCATGTAACATTTTTTTTGTACAGAATGTCACACATCCTTGCAGGAATGTTAACAAAGTCTACCGATGATTCCTAAGCTTTTTTTTACGCCTGAAAAGTCATTTAATTCATTCATATGTACATATAGTCAGAAATATAATATTGAGGTAACCACGAAATCAGTAGAGAAGAAACAAAAATAAAAAATTGGATCGGAAAATTTTTATAAGTATATGAAGCGAGCATCAGTGCCATACAATACACGCTCTAGGACCAAAAACACGAATATGCTTCCCTCGAATGTAGCGAATCCCAAAATACCGAGCGCAACCCACCCTTCCTTCATAGATCTCTTCAATCAAATATTAGGGGGTAACAATGTAGCGGCCGCAGGAGGAGATCCGACGGAAACTTGAATAATCCCGTAGTAAATCCAAGAAAAAATACTGGAGCTGTCCCCAAACCGCCAAAAGAGCCTAAAGTGACTTTTCCTCAACCCACAAAACCTAACAATGGCGATTCCAATGATTCCTCATCAACCAGCGCTCATTATTTCCGTGAGGAGATAGCACCCGTTTTAAAGGAAATGATGGCCGAAGCATAGCAGGCTATTTTGAAAGAAATCCGCGAAGGTATGCCAGTGGTGACAACGTCAGGGGTAGGAGTAGAGCCTCTAGGGGTTAGCAATAGGGCTCGCCATCATAACAAGAGAAGGAGACAGAACTCACCTCTTGAATCATTTGGGTCCAGGTAATCCAGAAATGACCTAGTGGTATAGGAGAATGTTAGTAACAATAATAATAGGAATAACAACATTACCATCAAGCATAGACGTTGCAGTACCAGCAGCTATATCTGCAGGGCATCGGGCAACATCGGACAGGCATAATAAGGAGTGGTCAAGATCCGACATCAACATCGAAAACTCGGATTTTGAAAAAGATTTTGCACTGTCAGCGGAAGTATAGTACGACGGAAAAAGAATGTCTGGCGGCAGTGATGGCAGTTAAGAAATGCCACCCTAATATTGACCTTATGTCGTTTACAGTGGAACGAATCACGCAAGTCTGAAGTGGTTGATGTCATTAAAAGATTTGAATGGAAGACTAGCGAGGTGGTCCTTACAACTACAACCATTTAATTTTGAGATCGAGCACCGTAAAGGCGCGGATAACATAGTCGCCAACACGTTGTCGCGTTGTACCAAAGAAATCACAAATTCACCAATTGCTAATATGAACACTATTGAGTTTGAGTCAAACGAGTATAAAGAACTTGTAAAAACAGTTTGAAATAATAAAGAACAGCTCCCTGATCTGAAGGTAGAAGGTGGACTGGTTTTTAAAAAGGTTGTGCCTGAGGATATAGAACTCGAGGAGAATGGGTGGAAGTTGTGGGTCCCGGAAACTCTGACGTCGAGTCTCATTGATAATGCGCATTGCCCAGAGATAGCTGCACATTGGGGTATGGCCAAAACGATACATTGTCGACGCAGGTTATACTACTGGCCAAATATGGTGGTACAAGTTCTCAACTTCGTGCGTGAAAGTCAAACATGTAATGCGATATTGAAACCAGGTATGGGAAAGGAAGTGGTGACGGATCGCCCCTTCCAGAAAATATATATGTATTTCCTGGAAAAATACCCGCGATCAAAATAAGGGAACTGTTTTATTTTTATTGGAGTGGAGCACTTCTCTAGGTTCATTTTCTTAAAAGTTATGCGCGACGCCACCGCGCCGAATGTGGTCAAGTTCCTGATAAAAGAAATTTTTCATTAATTTGGAGTGCCGGAAATTGTTCGTTCCGATAACGGAAAACAATTCACGTCGAAACAGTTCTCCGAACTATTGGAAACCCATGGCATCAGACACGTGAAGACGGCTTATTATGCTTCGCAGCCTAATGCAGCCGAACGGGCCAACCAATTGAAAATGATCATCGAGAAATGGATTTGTATCTTACAGAAATTGAAAGTTCCCTTTGTAGCGCAATACACTACGCCACAGGGGTATCACCATATTTTGCCTTACTAGGAGTGAACATGTTCAGAAACGGTGCAGATTACGCACTGGCAGGGAAATTGGCTTGTTCGAATGACAACGAAGTATCCGTGCTGAACGACAGCGACCGACTGAGGTTAATGTGCGAGAAACTAAAGGAAAATCTACATGGCGCGTACGAGACCAATGCGGCTCGCTACAACACGATGATAACAGAAACACTTTTTAGCCCGCGACAAGAAGTCTACAAACGCAGCTTTGTGCTTAGTGATTTCAAGCAAAATGTGAATGCGAAATTTTGTAAAAAATTTGTTAAATTCTGCATTACAAAGGTCTTAGAATACAACATTTACCTGTTGGAATCGCTATCAGGGAAGAGCCTGGGAGCATGGCACGCCAAGGACATCAAACAATAGTTCCAGTTTAGATTAACGAAGCAGCTCTCCGTCGATGGGGGTCAAGTCGACGGAGAGCATGCGATCACAATTCTATCAGAACGCTACTTGAAAAAAAAAGTACAACTAATTATATTAATAAAATAAACAATCAGGCATTGGCATCAACACATGATCGGCTGAGTTCTGCGGGCATGACACCGTGTCAGGGTAAGTGTTCCCCACGTTGGGCGCTGGTATGAAAAGTCAACTTTGAACCGCTCAAAACGAATATTTCTTCCCCTGTCGTATGAGACAACAGCTAAAATAAGCAATTAATTACTAACTGTTAGAAGCTTACGTCGCACATTTATACACAAATATTTCTTTTAATGACTAAGGACGTCCCATGGGCGGATCAGGTTCGACACCTTGCATAGTGACCACCTAACAAACATATTTCCGCTGGCATGTCCTTGCGACATTGTCTTTTTGACGAATGGATGAGCGGCAATGGTAAGAATTACTGGGGCTGCCGCGTATGTAAATATATAATTTAGATCAGTTTTTTCTGTAGTTTTTTTGTTTAATTTATTAATAATGTAAACAAAACGAAACGTCAAGGAAGAAGGGGAGGGAAAAGTCTCACCAAAGGAAAATTTATGAGCTTTTGGGTAATGGGGTCACCACATGCTAGGCCATGGTGTTCTAAGACGTAAGTGACGGTAGTGAAAAGGATCGATACAGGGTAAGCACTCGTGTGATTGGTTGTTGATGAGCACAAAACCGCACGGAAAACGGTGTTTTTTGAGACTTTGGTTATATATTGGGCATCAGTAGGGTAGGAAAGCAAACTGTATCTAAAGTTAAGGCGAACGTGTCGAGTGTGTGCAGCAATTTGCCGAAGTGCACATTTTTTCCCTGTGCGCGAGATCCAGTAGGGATATACGCTTAGTGTTGTTTGTGTTCGTTCCGGGTTAAAAATTCGAGGTTCAGTATTACAAGCCCATCAGCTACACTTTTGCCCGGGAAGACGGACAGGCAACAACGCAACATTAGTGCGGTCCATACTAATATCGATGAGTTAAAAAAAAATTTTGTGATCAACCTTTTTTGTTTTTCTTCGCGCCTTTTGGGGTTCACATAACCGCCATTTTCCTCTCAGGTCAGAAAATTCCTCGATTGGATACCTCCGCTCAATTTTATTTTTCAAGTATGTTGTGGTAACGACAAAAACACTCCCCGAAGGTTTTGGGGAGTGTTGTCGAATTAATAGTCCTTGGCTGGACTTGAACCCGGTACGCTCCGGTACTTCCTTGCGGAACTGCCCGCCTGTCGTGGTAGCGATTTATGAACAGTGAAATCTTCTAGGTCATGCCACCCTTAAGGAAGGATAAGATGGGTAATGAGAGGTGAGAGGCATCATATCCGTAGATCAACCATCAAGTTGCACGTAATTACCTTTGTGCAAGTTTTGCTTTATTGCAAGTGTTCTTTATTGAGTTCCATTAAAAACTAAACTTAATAGTTACCCTAACTGCCCACCTAATCTACGGCGTTGGATAACGCTGCTGCTGCTCTGCTGGCGGTTAGCGACGTTGACACGAGCTTTGCGCTAACAATGTTTACTTGTTGATGTTGTAATAGCTGCTTTTGCTGATGCAGCTAAACATGGTGAAGAGAATTGTGGCGCTTGTGATGTTGTCATAGCGCAATGACCACAGTCGATAGCAATAGCTATTGTTTTGTTGACACGACGACGTGTGGCAACAACGATATGCGATCATGCCGTGTGATCGCATTTCTGCTGATCCAGCTAGTTGCATGAGGTGGCGTGCTGTCGTAATTTGGCTGAATGTGATTGACCTGGGCGTTGGCGACGGCGAGTACCGAAGAAGATTTAATGATGAGCTGTATGAACTTTACGCAGACGCCGACATAGTTCAGCGAATTAAAACACAGCGGCTTCGCTGGCTAGGCCACGTAGTGCGAATGAGCGAAGATGCTCCAGCCCAGAAGGTATTCTTATCGGCACCCGCCGGTGGAAGCAGAGGAAGAGGGAGACCACCACTCCGATGGAAGGACCAAGTGGAGACCGATTTGCGATCCCGCGGTGGTTCCAATTGGCGCCAGTTGGCGCAACGAAGAAACGACTGGCAAGCTATGTTTGACGGTCAAAATTGCCCAGGCGGTTAGATGACCATTTAAAGAAGAAGAAGATTGACCTGGGCTAGGAAGACAACTATGATATTTGGTTAATGACATCTGTGGGAAGAAACTTGGAATAACTTGTAAAGGGCGGCACAGGTTGGGACATTAGTGTGTCCGTTATGATAAGTCTTCCCCCTCTAAGTGAGGGACGTCCGCGGGCCTCTTCACAACGCTCTCGATTGCCGCTTTGAAGGATTTGGTTATAGAGACCTTCTTTTTGTTTCTTCGTATTCGTTGGTATGCGTATGCAAGCAGTCCCATGGTTAGCAGTGCTCCGAAACTGGCAAAACTCGTTATGTGACTACGCTCGATGCCGTGTTGCAGATGTTTAATGTGATCCAGGTTTTGATGGTTTATATGGTGTAGGTAGGGTGCGCTCAAAATCTCTAGGTGATCGGTAAGGTTTATAGCAGGAGACCACACTGCCTCGGGTTTTAGCGGTTTGGTGGAATTTTCATTGTAAAACAAGGTGCCATTGATTTTTACCTGTTTATCGAAGACCACCAAAAAGGTGCCGTTTACTGTAATTGGCAACTCGTTATCTTCCTCTATGGTGGCCACTTGATCGTTTATGACAACAACACCGTCGCCAATTGATGCAATGTGTGCTAGATTATTGAATGTTGTGCTACAGTTAGCTGTATTACGTGTCATTAGTTGCAGTGCGCATGATGACGTTGATGCCGCCAGGCAGAATGTTGGGGTAGTGTCGCTACAATTTCTCACTGGTATGGTGCGGTTATAACATGTCGCTAACGTAGATTCTTGTAGGTGTAGGACTTGGTGGCCGTGGGCTACTGGTAAAACTATAGTTTTCTTACATCTAAACCCAGGTATGGGATATTTTATCAAAAAGTAAATTTCTTTATTATATTGAACGATCTTAATCTTAGCTAAGGATGCAATATCGGCCACCGTAAGGTTCATGAAGTGCTCTTTTTGTAATATTGATTCTATTTCCCTACTGTCTAATATAGTAGGACTCAAAATTCCAATATTAGCAAAAGTGATAGAGGTGATTATATTATCTAGTTCGGTTATCATAGCCCTGTTTCCAGCCAAAAGTATATCGTTAAAGGTGGCCCGTGTCTATTTCCCTTTGTTTAGATGATTTCAAAATTTTATTTACTGTAACGGTGAGGTCACTGATTTCGCTTTGGACCTCTGTATTGATGGTGAACTGTGTTTCCTGTGATTCGATTAATTTCTCCGCTGTGTTAGTTAATATTTCAAAGTCGTCGTGATCCGGAGTGCCCGTAATGTATTTCAGTACTGTTTCGAGAGCGTTCAAGCTCCTTGTCCATCTTTTGTGTGTGTTTACTATCTGTAAAAGTCTGTCGATTTGATTTATGTCCGCGATCAACAGCTTCCTCATATGTGTTTGCGGGAAATGGTCTGTTGCGTTAAATGTCTCATCCCTTAGCCATTCGTACAAGGTTAAATTGGTGAGGTGTTTGATATGTCCAAAGTTTTCCCAAATCACGACGTCTCCAGCAGTTACCGGGATATATTTTGCGGTGGTATAGTCAATTATGCGTGCTGTCGAAGGCGATGCCGATATCGCTACAACCGATGCCAAGATGATCCTGAAACAGATGAATTTGTATTAGTGGCTAGAAAGTTTCAGCGGAGGTTGTCCTTATGGACCCTCCTCCCTCTTATAAGCACCGTAGTGCCCAAGTCCTTTCCAATTTCTGCTTCTGTATAGAGGGGTGTGAGCTTGTTTCCTAATCTTTTGTTATTCTTGACGAGAACCTTCTCGCCTCTGTCGAACTCCCTATCCTGCCTACGCTTATTATGAGCATCAAGCTCTTTGTCTTGAGCCTCTTTTAGACGAGATGGTATATGAGTTACGCCCTCTGTCGACCGGGAAATTGTGATCGGTTTCATTCCGGTCACTGAATGGATAGACCGATTGTATTGCGCGGTAGCTAAAAGGACTACTTCCTCGATATCGTCCAAATTCTTATCCAGTTTGAGGCATCGCGCTATTTCCATCAATGTGCTATGAAAGCGCTCCACCTGGCCGTTTGACGTGCTATGAAGGGGTGGGGCGTTCGCGGTGTCGATATCGAAATGGTTTTTTAGCGTAGCTATGACGGTATGTGAGTTTAGTGACTTTTCATTGTCACAATATATGGTTTTAGTACCAGCGAACATGTTCAACAACTGTAAGAGTTGTGGCTTAACATCCACAATCGTTCTGGACCGAAGTGAGAGTATTATCGCAAATTTGGAAAATTTGTCGATGCATGTCAAAAAATGTTTTGCTCCGGTGGAGAAGAAGTCGATGTGGAGTATTTCCCCACAATATGTTAGTATTGGTGTACGAGCAATAACTTGTTTTTTTTGGTGGCGATCGTACTTTGCTAGAGAGCACACGCGGCAGTTCAGCACGAACTGTTTAGTTTTCTTTTCCATTTTGGGAAAAAAATAATCCTCTATTATTTGCTTGACATTCTCCTGGGCTGCTCGGTGAGCCCTATTATGCTCCGTGGCGATAATTTCTTCTTGTTCATTAGGGTCTGTTATATCGGTGACGCGTTTCTCTGTGTGCCTGAACTTAACGGTCGGAAAAAGTTCGATTAAATCATGTTGGAACTGCGCCAGTGTATGTAGGTCGCATTGCAGTGCATTCACCACATCCACCTTTACAGCCTCCTGTAGAAGCCTCATTAGGTCTTCTTTGGTTTTATATGTAATTAAGTGCCTTGTTTTCTTTCCAAAGATTATAAATGTTCTTCTTTGTGGTTCTATACCTTCCTCTACCAATATTTGGTTACGGAAGCAATTGACCGGCTTATCGGTTCTTTCGATGGTGTTGGTTGATGACTGTTCGCTGTGAATCGTCTCAACACTCATGGCGTCCAAATTATTCATATGTTGTCTGGACAACGCATCCGCGACAACATTTTCTTTACCGGGCTTGTAGATTAGCCTTGCGTTGCGTTCATCGATAAATGCTTTCGACCTTTTAATTTTAGAGTTCGGATTCCTATCTGACACCGCAAAGGTTAACGGTTGATGATCCGTAAACATATTTAACTATGGCACACCATAAAGATAGTGTCTAAGCGTCTTCAATGCCCAGACAATAGACAATAGTTCTCTCTCGTTTGTCGCGTAATTTTCTTCAGTAACGGACAAGGTGCGGGAGATCATAGTAATAGGTTTGCCTTCTTGGGATAGAACGGCCCCTATAGCGTGTGAGGAGGCATCTGTTGTAAGGTCGAACGGTTTTGTGAAATCCGGGTACGTAAGCGTAACGGCCTCGGATGCTAATATTTGTTTAAGGGTATCGAATGCCTTTTTCTGTTCCTCAGTCAAATCTATCTTGATTTTTTTTGACTGGGCTGCAGTAACTCGGCCGAACTCTCCCCTCAAAATGTTTGATAGCGGTTTGGCTATCTTTGAAAAGTCCTTTATAAAGCAGCGATAATATCCTGCCAACCCCAAAAATGACCTAAGCCCTCTCAGAGTAGCTGGCTCCGGAAACTTCCGAATTGTGTCAACCTTTTCTGGGCACGTTTTAATTCCCCCTCGTGAGACCATGAATCCTGGGTACTCAACTTCAGTTTGAAAAAACTTCGATTTTTCCGCGGATACTCTCATGTTGGCTTCGAACAGATCCCTTAAAACGGACTCGACGTCCTTCAAGTGTTGCTGCTCGTCCTTTGAAAATATTATAACATCATCCACGTAGACAAAGCATATTTTCCCAATATGCTCCCTTAGAACGTCGTATATTGCCCTCTGGAATATACCAGGGGCATTTTTAAGGCCAAAGGCCAATCTATTAAATTCATATTTTCCGTTTTTTTACAGAGAATGCGGTTTTCTCTCTATCCTGTTCCGCTAAGTTAATTTGGTGGAACCTAGATTTCAGGTCGAGAGTGGTGAAAAACCTGCCTCCACCAAGATTCGACAATATCCCTGTAATGTCAGGAATAGGGTATTTGTCGCTGATGGTATTTTCGTTTAATTTACGAAAGCCTATGACCAATCGCTTTTTTTCTTGGCCGTTCTCATCGATGCCCTTTTTCTTAACTACCCATATAGGATTGTTATATGGTGATCTAGACGGCCGGATAATGCCATTGGATAGAAGGTCCTGAATTTTTTTGTTCACAAAGTCTGGAACGCCCAATGGGTATGGGTATAACCTGGAGTATACTGGGTCCTCATTTATAGTGCGTATGGTTGCCACTACTTTTTTATTATACGGAAGGGCTTCCTTGGGGTCTGCGAATACTCCATTCACGTTACTAATAACTTCTACGAAGGCCTCTACCACACTTTTTGGAACCGATTTAACTTGCGCTTCTAGGTGATTTATATCTTGGTTCGTGATGAATAGAATTGTTTCCTTTCCGAAGTCATGCTCGATTGTATTTGTTTTAAAATCGATGGACGCGTGCACCCTGTTTAACAAGCCCAGACCTATTACGCCGTCGAATGATGTAAGATTCGGCAGTAGAAAAAAATCAGCTACTCTTCCAAAAATATTTACTTTGCACTTGTGTTTAATGGGGGTAACCCCGTGAATAGATTTCACCGAAAATCGTGTTCTTACTGGATTTATTCCCACTAGTCCAGGTAAGGGCTTGATGTAGCTTCTTGACGCCCCTGTGTCGACAATGAGTTTGAAGTCTTTCCCCCCTATTGACCTTAGAATCCAAGGCAAGACGGACTTTGCCCTAAAAAATTAATCTCGTCATTCTCGATACTGTCTGCTGCCTGTTCGGCTTCCTTTTCATATTTTGTTTCGGTATCTAATTCATCTCCCAGGTGATTAACACGTTGCATCTTAGGTCCGGTGTAACGGCCTGAATTTGCTGGCCGCTTCTGTAAATACGCTTGTGACCTATTGTTCTGATCCTGGCCGGGACTGTTAGATTGGTGCCTAAACTGGGATATGGAAGGGTCCATTTCCATTGGTTCAACGCGCCTTTGACCTGAACTGTTACCACTATTAAATGGCCTATGGTTACCGCTGGGGTTTTGTGTAGACGGTCTGCCTTGTTTACCCACTGAATAGTGCGGATTCTTTTGACCCATGGCGGGCTCTTGGTTAAATGATTTTTGATTATTAGCATTCTGTGGCCCGTTGGGTTTCCTAACGTTCGAGCTTTCTTGAGACCGATTCGCGAAATTAGTCGCGAAAACATAACGTTCATTATTGGCGTCCACCTCCTGCGCCAATGCCAAGGCGGATGGCAGATCTGCTGGCCGTGACGCAAACAGGATATCGCATAAGGGCTTTCTCAAGCCTGATATAAACACCCTAAGTGCGTCAGCCCTATATTTTTCGTTGATGGTGTCCGCTACGCCGCCTTCGTAGGACATAATTGTTTTGTTGGCTAACAACGTTAGCTTTTTCTCAACCTCGTCGTAAAACTCCATACAGGACATCGAACCCTGTCTCAAAGTGGACATTTCTTGCTCAATTAGATATATCGGACGTTTGTCCGCGTAAGTGAAGTCGAGACGGGATATTATAGCGTTGAAGTTTAGGACAGTGCTAAAGGACGAAAGGACTGCATCTGCAGCGCCTCACACTTTATTCCTAAGGATTGTTACCGCTTGGTAGTGTCGTTCACTACCATCGTATCTTTTAAATAGCTCGTACGCGTTATGCGCAGCTTCACGCCAAGATACGTATGTCCCTGGATGGCCAAAAACTCTGGAAGAGTCTTTATGGCGCCCAGTGTGATATCACACGTCACTAACGGGTTTATTGTAACCTTAGAGAACTTTTCTATTTTGGGTTTTTGTAAGAGTTATCCTCCTTTCAAATTCCAATTTTTGCGCGGTTAGTGCCCTGTCCAGCTCAGCTCTGATGAGCTCGCTCACTTGTTGTGTGTCCATGACCTTTTCCTCTTCCCTAGCGCCTTCTAATCTCAACCGATTAAACAGATTGTTAAGCACCTCTTCACACATGCGCCGGAAGAAAAAAAATTAATAAAATTTCTTTTGCTCTACTAGACTAAGAACCAACAATCGCTTTAGCACGTCACTTACCCTTCCATTGGCCCTGTAGTATTACGTGTTGTTTTCCTTTCAAATTTAATTCTTCACCATATATTTCTTATTTATCTCTTTTATAAAAAAAAGTTTTCTCTTTGAACTTAAAAAATTTTAATTTTTTTTCTTATAAAAAAATTTTTCCACAGTGTTCGTAATTCTTATTACTTTCCTTAAACACTCTAACTTAAATTCCTAATACTTGATTAGGTTTGCTGCTTGTTGATTGTTGATTGCTGAGACTTTTCATTTGCCTTGTATTGTTACGACCACTCGTATGCAGGCCGTTGGTTGCCGTTAATCAAAGAAAAATTAAACTTAACTTTTATTCTTTACTGCCGCGTGCCCCACGTTGGGCGCCAGTTTTGCTTTGTGGCAAGTTTTCCTTATTGAGTTCCATTAAAAACTAAACTTAATAGTTACCCTAACTGCCCACCTAACCTACGGCGTTGGATAACGCTGCTGCTGCTCTGCTGACGGTTAGCGACGTTGACACGATCTTTGCGCTAACGAGGTTTACTTTTGATATTGTAAAAGCTGCTTTTGCTGATGCAGCTAAACATGGTGAAGAGAATTGTGGCGCTTGTGATGTTGTCATAGCGCCATGACCACAGTAGATAGCAATAGCTATTGTTTTGTTGACACGGCGACGTGTGGCAACAACGATATGCGATCATGCCGTGTGATCGCATTTCTGCTGATCCAGCTAGTTGCATGAGGTGGCGTGCTGTCGTAATTTGGCTGAATGTGATTGACCTGGGCGTTGGCGACGGCAAGTACCGAAGAAGATTTAATGATGAGCTGTATGAACTTTACGCAGACGCCGACATAGTTCAGCGAATTAAAACACAGCGGCTTCGCTGGCTAGGCCACGTAGTGCGAATGAGCGAAGATGCTCCAGCCCAGAAGGTATTCTTATCGGCACCCGCCGGTGGAAGCAGAGGAAGAGGGAGACCACCACTCCGATGGAAGGACCAAGTGGAGACCGATTTGCGATCCCGCGGGGGTTCCAATTGGCGCCAGTTGGCGCAACGAAGAAACGACTGGCAAGCTATGTTTGACGGTCAAAATTGCCCAGGCGGTTAGATGACCATTTAAAGAAGAAGAAGATTGACCTGGGCTAGGAAGACAACTATGATATTTGGTTAATGACATCTGTGGGAAGAAACTTGGAATAACTTGTAAAGGGCGGCACAGGTTGGGACATTAGCGTGTCCGTTATGATAAGTCTTCCCCCTCTAAGTGAGGGACGTCCGCGGGCCTCTTCACAACGCTCTCGATTGCCGCTTTGAAGGATTTGGTTATAGAGACCTTCTTTTTGTTTCTTCGTATTCGTTGGTATGCGTATGCAAGCAGTCCCATGGTTAGCAGTGCTCCGAAACTGGCAAAACTCGTTATGTGACTACGCTCGATGCCGTGTTGCAGATGTTTAATGTGATCCAGGTTTTGATGGTTTATATGGTGTAGGTAGGGTGCGCTCAAAATCTCTAGGTGATCGGTAAGGTTTATAGCAGGAGACCACACTGCCTCGGGTTTTAGCGGTTTGGTGGAATTTTCATTGTAAAACAAGGTGCCATTGATTTTTACCTGTTTATCGAAGACCACCAAAAAGGTGCCGTTTACTGTAATTGGCAACTCGTTATCTTCCTCTATGGTGGCCACTTGATCGTTTATGACAACAACACCGTCGCCAATTGATGCAATGTGTGCTAGATTATTGAATGTTGTGCTACAGTTAGCTGTATTACGTGTCATTAGTTGCAGTGCGCATGATGACGTTGATGCCGCCAGGCAGAATGTTGGGGTAGTGTCGCTACAATTTCTCACTGGTATGGTGCGGTTATAACATGTCGCTAACGTAGATTCTTGTAGGTGTAGGACTTGGTGGCCGTGGGCTACTGGTAAAACTATAGTTTTCTTACATCTAAACCCAGGTATGGGATATTTTATCAAAAAGTAAATTTCTTTATTATATTGAACGATCTTAATCTTAGCTAAGGATGCAATATCGGTCACCGTAAGGTTCATGAAGTGCTCTTTTTGTAATATTGATTCTATTTCCCTACTGTCTAATATAGTAGGACTCAAAATTCCAATATTAGCAAAAGTCATAGAGGTGATTATATTATCTAGTTCGGTTATCATAGCCCTGTTTCCAGCCAAAAGTATATCGTTAAAGGTGGCCCGTGTCTATTTGCCTTTGTTTAGATGATTTCAAAATTTTATTTACTGTAACGGTGAGGTCATTGATTTCGCTTTGGACCTCTGTATTGATGGTGAACTGTGTTTCCTGTGATTCGATTAATTTCTCCGCTGTGTTAGTTAATATTTCAAAGTCGTCGTGATCCGGAGTGCCCGTAATGTATTTCAGTACTGTTTCGAGAGCGTTCAAGCTCCTTGTCCATCTTTTGTGTGTGTTTACTATCTGTAAAAGTCTGTCGATTTGATTTATGTCCGCGATCAACAGCTTCCTCATATGTGTTTGCGGGAAATGGTCTGTTGCGTTAAATGTCTCATCCCTTAGCCATTCGTACAAGGTTAAATTGGTGAGGTGTTTGATATGTCCAAAGTTTTCCCAAATCACGACGTCTCCAGCAGTTACCGGGATATATTTTGCGGTGGTATAGTCAATTATGCGTGCTGTCGAAGGCGATGCCGATATCGCTACAACCGATGCCAAGATGATCCTGAAACAGATGAATTTGTATTAGTGGCTAGAAAGTTTCAGCGGAGGTTGTCCTTATGGACCCTCCTCCCTCTTATAAGCACCGTAGTGCCCAAGTCCTTTCCAATTTCTGCTTCTGTATAGAGGGGTGTGAGCTTGTTTCCTAATCTTTTGTTATTCTTGACGAGAACCTTCTCGCCTCTGTCGAACTCCCTATCCTGCCTACGCTTATTATGAGCATCAAGCTCTTTGTCTTGAGCCTCTTTTAGACGAGATGGTATATGAGTTACGTCCTCTGTCGACCGGAAAATTGTGATCGGTTTCATTCCGGTCACTGAATGGATAGACCGATTGTATTGCGCGGTAGCTAAAAGGACTACTTCCTCGATATCGTCCAAATTCTTATCCAGTTTGAGGCATTGCGCTATTTCCATCAATGTGCTATGAAAGCGCTCCACCTGGCCGTTTGACGTGCTATGAAGGGGTGGGGCGTTCGCGGTGTCGATATCGAAATGGTTTTTTAGCGTAGCTATGACGGTATGTGAGTTTAGTGACTTTTCATTGTCACAATATATGGTTTTAGTACCAGCGAACATGTTCAACAACTGTAAGAGTTGTGGCTTAACATCCACAATCGTTCTGGACCGAAGTGAGAGTATTATCGCAAATTTGGAAAATTTGTCGATGCATGTCAAAAAATGTTTTGCTCCGGTGGAGAAGATGTCGATGTGGAGTATTTTCCCACAATATGTTAGTATTGGTGTACGAGCAATAACTTGTTTTTTTTGGTGGCGATCGTACTTTGCTAGAGAGCACACGCGGCAGTTCAGCACGAACTGTTTAGTTTTCTTTTCCATTTTGGGAAAAAAATAATCCTCTATTATTTGCTTGACATTCTCCTGGGCTGCTCGGTGAGCCCTATTATGCTCCTTGGCGATAATTTCTTCTTGTTCATTAGGGTCTGTTATATCGGTGACGCGTTTCTCTGTGTGCCTGAACTTAACGGTCGGAAAAAGTTCGATTAAATCATGTTGGAACTGCGCCAGTGTATGTAGGTCGCATTGCAGTGCATTCACCACATCCACCTTTACAGCCTCCTGTAGAAGCCTCATTAGGTCTTCTTTGGTTTTATATGTAATTAAGTGCCTTGTTTTCTTTCCAAAGATTATAAATGTTCTTCTTTGTGGTTCTATACCTTCCTCTACCAATATTTGGTTACGGAAGCAATTGACCGGCTTATCGGTTCTTTCGATGGTGTTGGTTGATGACTGTTCGCTGTGAATCGTCTCAACACTCATGGCGTCCAAATTATTCATATGTTGTCTGGACAACGCATCCGCGACAACATTTTCTTTACCGGGCTTGTAGATTAGCCTTGCATTGCATTCATCGATAAATGCTTTCGACCTTTTAATTTTAGAGTTCGGATTCCTATCTGACACCGCAAAGGTTAACGGTTGATGATCCGTAAACATATTTAACTATGGCACACCATAAAGATAGTGTCTAAGCGTCTTCAATGCCCAGACAATAGACAATAGTTCTCTCTCGTTTGTCGCGTAATTTTCTTCAGTAACGGACAAGGTGCGGGAGATCATAGTAATAGGTTTGCCTTCTTGGGATAGAACGGCCCCTATAGCGTGTGAGGAGGCATCTGTTGTAAGGTCGAACGGTTTTGTGAAATCCGGGTACGTAAGCGTAACGTCCTCGGATGCTAATATTTGTTTAAGGGTATCGAATGCCTTTTTCTGTTCCTCAGTCAAATCTATCTTGATTTTTTTTGACTGGGCTACAGTAACTCGGCCGAACTCTCCCCTCAAAATGTTTGATAGCGGTTTGGCTATCTTTGAAAAGTCCTTTATAAAGCAGCGATAATATCCTGCCAACCCCAAAAATGACCTAAGCCCTCTCAGAGTAGCTGGCTCCGGAAACTTCCGAATTGTGTCAACCTTTTCTGGGCACGTTTTAATTCCCCCTCGTGAGACCATGAATCCTGGGTACTCAACTTCAGTTTGAAAAAACTTCGATTTTTCCGCGGATACTCTCATGTTGGCTTCGAACAGATCCCTTAAAACGGACTCGACGTCCTTCAAGTGTTGCTGCTCGTCCTTTGAAAATATTATAACATCATCCACGTAGACAAAGCATATTTTCCCAATATGCTCCCTTAGAACGTCGTATATTGCCCTCTGGAATATACCAGGGGCATTTTTAAGGCCAAAGGCCAATCTATTAAATTCATATTTTCCGTTTTTTTACAGAGAATGCGGTTTTCTCTCTATCCTGTTCCGCTAAGTTAATTTGGTGGAACCTAGATTTCAGGTCGAGAGTGGTGAAAAACCTGCCTCCACCAAGATTCGACAATATCCCTGTAATGTCAGGAATAGGGTATTTGTCGCTGATGGTATTTTCGTTTAATTTACGAAAGCCTATGACCAATCGCTTTTTTTCTTGGCCGTTCTCATCGATGCCCTTTTTCTTAACTACCCATATAGGATTGTTATATGGTGATCTAGACGGCCGGATAATGCCATTGGATAGAAGGTCCTGAATTTTTTTGTTCACAAAGTCTGGAACGCCCAATGGGTATGGGTATAACCTGGAGTATACTGGGTCCTCATTTATAGTGCGTATGGTTGCCACTACTTTTTTATTATACGGAAGGGCCTCCTTGGGGTCTGCGAATACTCCATTCACGTTACTAATAACTTCTACGAAGGCCTCTACCACACTTTTTGGAACCGATTTAACTTGCGCTTCTAGGTGATTTATATCTTGGTTCGTGATGAATAGAATTGTTTCCTTTCCGAAGTCATGCTCGATTGTATTTGTTTTAAAATCGATGGACGCGTGCACCCTGTTTAACAAGCCCAGACCTATTACGCCGTCGAATGATGTAAGATTCGGCAGTAGAAAAAATCAGCTACCCTTCCAAAAATATTTACTTTGCACTTGTGTTTAATGGGGGTAACCCCGTGAATAGATTTCACCGAAAATCTGTTCTTACTGGATTTATTCCCACTAGTCCAGGTAAGGGCTTGATGTAGCTTCTTGACGCCCCTGTGTCGACAATGAGTTTGAAGTCTTTCCCCCCTATTGACCTTAGAATCCAAGACAACGGCCTGAATTTGCTGGCCGCTTCTGTAAATACGCTTGTGACCTATTGTTCTGATCCTGGCCGGGACTGTTAGATTGGTGCCTAAACTGGGATATGGAAGGGTCCATTTCCATTGGTTCAACGCGCCTTTGACCTGAACTGTTACCACTATTAAATGGCCTATGGTTACCGCTGGGGTTTTGTGTAGACGGTCTGCCTTGTTTACCCACTGAATAGTGCGGATTCTTTTGACCCATGGCGGGCTCTTGGTTAAATGATTTTTGATTATTAGCATTCTGTGGCCCGTTGGGTTTCCTAACGTTCGAGCTTTCTTGAGACCGATTCGCGAAATTAGTCGCGAAAACATAACGTTTATTATTGGCGTCCACCTCCTGCGCCAAGGCCAAGGCGGATGGCAGATCTGCTGGCCGTGACGCAAACAGGATATCGCATAAGGGCTTTCTCAAGCCTGATATAAACACCCTAAGTGCGTCAGCCCTATATTTTTCGTTGATGGTGTCCGCTACGCCGCCTTCGTAGGACATAATTGTTTTGTTGGCTAACAACGTTAGCTTTTTCTCAACCTCGTCGTAAAACTCCATACAGGACATCGAACCCTGTCTCAAAGTGGACATTTCTTGCTCAATTAGATATATCGGACGTTTGTCCGCGTAAGTGAAGTCGAGACGGGATATTATAGCGTTGAAGTTTAGGACAGTGCTAAAGGACGAAAGGACTGCATCTGCAGCGCCTCACACTTTATTCCTAAGGATTGTTACCGCTTGGTAGTGTCGTTCACTACCATCGTATCTTTTAAATAGCTCGTACGCGTTATGCGCAGCTTCACGCCAAGATACGTATGTCCCTGGATGGCCAAAAACTCTGGAAGAGTCTTTATGGCGCCCAGTGTGATATCACACGTCACTAACGGGTTTATTGTAACCTTAGAGAACTTTTCTATTTTGGGTTTTTGTAAGAGTTATCCTCCTTTCAAATTCCAATTTTTGCGCGGTTAGTGCCCTGTCCAGCTCAGCTCTGATGAGCTCGCTCACTTGTTGTGTGTCCATGACCTTTTCCTCTTCCCTAGCGCCTTCTAATCTCAACCGATTAAACAGATTGGTAAGCACCTCTTCACACATGCGCCGGAAGAAAAAAAATTCATAAAATTTCTTTTGCTCTACTAGACTAAGAACCAACAATCGCTTTAGCACGTCACTTACCCTTCCATTGGCCCTGTAGTATTACGTGTTGTTTTCCTTTCAAATTTAATTCTTCACCATATATTTCTTATTTATCTCTTTTATAAAAAAAAGTTTTCTCTTTGAACTTAAAAAATTTTAATTTTTTTTCTTATAAAAAAATTTTTCCACAGTGTTCGTAATTCTTATTACTTTCCTTAAACACTCTAACTTAAATTCCTAATTCTTGATTAGGTTTGCTGCTTGTTGATTGTTGATTGCTGAGACTTTTCATTTGCCTTGTATTGTTACGACCACTCGTATGTAGGCCGTTGGTTGCCGTTAATCAAAGAAAAATTAAACTTAACTTTTATTCTTTACTGCCGCGTGCCCCACGTTGGGCGCCAGTTTTGCTTTGTGGCAAGTTTTCCTTATTGAGTTCCATTAAAAACTAAACTTAATAGTTACCCTAACTGCCCACCTAACCTACGGCGTTGGATAACGCTGCTGCTGCTCTGCTGACGGTTAGCGACGTTGACACGATCTTTGCGCTAACGAGGTTTACTTTTGATATTGTAAAAGCTGCTTTTGCTGATGCAGCTAAACATGGTGAAGAGAATTGTGGCGCTTGTGATGTTGTCATAGCGCAATGACCACAGTAGATAGCAATAGCTATTGTTTTGTTGACACGGCGACGTGTGGCAACAACGATATGCGATCATGCCGTGTGATCGCATTTCTGCTGATCCAGCTAGTTGCATGAGGTGGCGTGCTGTCGTAATTTGGCTGAATGTGATTGACCTGGGCGTTGGCGACGGCGAGTACCGAAGAAGATTTAATGATGAGCTGTATGAACTTTACGCAGACGCCGACATAGTTCAGCGAATTAAAACACAGCGGCTTCGCTGGCTAGGCCACGTAGTGCGAATGAGCGAAGATGCTCCAGCCCAGAAGGTATTCTTATCGGCACCCGCCGGTGGAAGCAGAGGAAGAGGGAGACCACCACTCCGATGGAAGGACCAAGTGGAGACCGATTTGCGATCCCGCGGTGGTTCCAATTGGCGCCAGTTGGCGCAACGAAGAAACGACTGGCAAGCTATGTTTGACGGTCAAAATTGCCCAGGCGGTTAGATGACCATTTAAAGAAGAAGAAGATTGACCTGGGCTAGGAAGACAACTATGATATTTGGTTAATGACATCTGTGGGAAGAAACTTGGAATAACTTGTAAAGGGCGGCACAGGTTGGGACATTAGCGTGTCCGTTATGATAAGTCTTCCCCCTCTAAGTGAGGGACGTCCGCGGGCCTCTTCACAACGCTCTCGATTGCCGCTTTGAAGGATTTGGTTATAGAGACCTTCTTTTTGTTTCTTCGTATTCGTTGGTATGCGTATGCAAGCAGTCCCATGGTTAGCAGTGCTCCGAAACTGGCAAAACTCGTTATGTGACTACGCTCGATGCCGTGTTGCAGATGTTTAATGTGATCCAGGTTTTGATGGTTTATATGGTGTAGGTAGGGTGCGCTCAAAATCTCTAGGTGATCGGTAAGGTTTATAGCAGGAGACCACACTGCCTCGGGTTTTAGCGGTTTGGTGGAATTTTCATTGTAAAACAAGGTGCCATTGATTTTTACCTGTTTATCGAAGACCACCAAAAAGGTGCCGTTTACTGTAATTGGCAACTCGTTATCTTCCTCTATGGTGGCCACTTGATCGTTTATGACAACAACACCGTCGCCAATTGATGCAATGTGTGCTAGATTATTGAATGTTGTGCTACAGTTAGCTGTATTACGTGTCATTAGTTGCAGTGCGCATGATGACGTTGATGCCGCCAGGCAGAATGTTGGGGTAGTGTCGCTACAATTTCTCACTGGTATGGTGCGGTTATAACATGTCGCTAACGTAGATTCTTGTAGGTGTAGGACTTGGTGGCCGTGGGCTACTGGTAAAACTATAGTTTTCTTACATCTAAACCCAGGTATGGGATATTTTATCAAAAAGTAAATTTCTTTATTATATTGAACGATCTTAATCTTAGCTAAGGATGCAATATCGGCCACCGTAAGGTTCATGAAGTGCTCTTTTTGTAATATTGATTCTATTTCCTTACTGTCTAATATAGTAGGACTCAAAATTCCAATATTAGCAAAAGTGATAGAGGTGATTATATTATCTAGTTCGGTTATCATAGCCCTGTTTCCAGCCAAAAGTATATCGTTAAAGGTGGCCCGTGTCTATTTCCCTTTGTTTAGATGATTTCAAAATTTTATTTACTGTAACGGTGAGGTCATTGATTTCGCTTTGGACCTCTGTATTGATGGTGAACTGTGTTTCCTGTGATTCGATTAATTTCTCCGCTGTGTTAGTTAATATTTCAAAGTCGTCGTGATCCGGAGTGCCCGTAATGTATTTCAGTACTGTTTCGAGAGCGTTCAAGCTCCTTGTCCATCTTTTGTGTGTGTTTACTATCTGTAAAAGTCTGTCGATTTGATTTATGTCCGCGATCAACAGCTTCCTCATATGTGTTTGCGGGAAATGGTCTGTTGCGTTAAATGTCTCATCCCTTAGCCATTCGTACAAGGTTAAATTGGTGAGGTGTTTGATATGTCCAAAGTTTTCCCAAATCACGACGTCTCCAGCAGTTACCGGGATATATTTTGCGGTGGTATAGTCAATTATGCGTGCTGTCGAAGGCGATGCCGATATCGCTACAACCGATGCCAAGATGATCCTGAAACAGATGAATTTGTATTAGTGGCTAGAAAGTTTCAGCGGAGGTTGTCCTTATGGACCCTCCTCCCTCTTATAAGCACCGTAGTGCCCAAGTCCTTTCCAATTTCTGCTTCTGTATAGAGGGGTGTGAGCTTGTTTCCTAATCTTTTGTTATTCTTGACGAGAACCTTCTCGCCTCTGTCGAACTCCCTATCCTGCCTACGCTTATTATGAGCATCAAGCTCTTTGTCTTGAGCCTCTTTTAGACGAGATGGTATATGAGTTACGTCCTCTGTCGACCGGAAAATTGTGATCGGTTTCATTCCGGTCACTGAATGGATAGACCGATTGTATTGCGCGGTAGCTAAAAGGACTACTTCCTCGATATCGTCCAAATTCTTATCCAGTTTGAGGCATCGCGCTATTTCCATCAATGTGCTATGAAAGCGCTCCACCTGGCCGTTTGACGTGCTATGAAGGGGTGGGGCGTTCGCGGTGTCGATATCGAAATGGTTTTTAGCGTAGCTATGACGGTATGTGAGTTTAGTGACTTTTCATTGTCACAATATATGGTTTTAGTACCAGCGAACATGTTCAACAACTGTAAGAGTTGTGGCTTAACATCCACCATCGTTCTGGACCGAAGTGAGAGTATTATCGCAAATTTGGAAAATTTGTCGATGCATGTCAAAAAATGTTTTGCTCCGGTGGAGAAGATGTCGATGTGGAGTATTTTCCCACAATATGTTAGTATTGGTGTACGAGCAATAACTTGTTTTTTTTGGTGGCGATCGTACTTTGCTAGAGAGCACACGCGGCAGTTCAGCACGAACTGTTTAGTTTTCTTTTCCATTTTGGGAAAAAAATAATCCTCTATTATTTGCTTGACATTCTCCTGGGCTGCTCGGTGAGCCCTATTATGCTCCGTGGCGATAATTTCTTCTTGTTCATTAGGGTCTGTTATATCGGTGACGCGTTTCTCTGTGTGCCTGAACTTAACGGTCGGAAAAAGTTCGATTAAATCATGTTGGAACTGCGCCAGTGTATGTAGGTCGCATTGCAGTGCATTCACCACATCCACCTTTACAGCCTCCTGTAGAAGCCTCATTAGGTCTTCTTTGGTTTTATATGTAATTAAGTGCCTTGTTTTCTTTCCAAAGATTATAAATGTTCTTCTTTGTGGTTCTATACCTTCCTCTACCAATATTTGGTTACGGAAGTAATTGACCGGCTTATCGATTCTTTCGATGGTGTTGGTTGATGACTGTTCGCTGTGAATCGTCTCAACACTCATGGCGTCCAAATTATTCATATGTTGTCTGGACAACGCATCCGCGACAACATTTTCTTTACCGGGCTTGTAGATTAGCTTTGCGTTGCATTCATCGATAAATGCTTTCGACCTTTTAATTTTAGAGTTCGGATTCCTATCTGACACCGCAAAGGTTAACGGTTGATGATCCGTAAACATATTTAACTATGGCACACCATAAAGATAGTGTCTAAGCGTCTTCAATGCCCAGACAATAGACAATAGTTCTCTCTCGTTTGTCGCGTAATTTTCTTCAGTAACGGACAAGGTGCGGGAGATCATAGTAATAGGTTTGCCTTCTTGGGATAGAACGGCCCCTATAGCGTGTGAGGAGGCATCTGTTGTAAGGTCGAACGGTTTTGTGAAATCCGGGTACGTAAGCGTAACGTCCTCGGATGCTAATATTTGTTTAAGGGTATCGAATGCCTTTTTCTGTTCCTCAGTCAAATCTATCTTGATTTTTTTTGACTGGGCTGCAGTAACTCGGCCGAACTCTCCCCTCAAAATGTTTGATAGCGGTTTGGCTATCTTTGAAAAGTCCTTTATAAAGCAGCGATAATATCCTGCCAACCCCAAAAATGACCTAAGCCCTCTCAGAGTAGCTGGCTCCGGAAACTTCCGAATTGTGTCAACCTTTTCTGGGCACGTTTTAATTCCCCCTCGTGAGACCATGAATCCTGGGTACTCAACTTCAGTTTGAAAAAACTTCGATTTTTCCGCGGATACTCTCATGTTGGCTTCGAACAGATCCCTTAAAACGGACTCGACGTCCTTCAAGTGTTGCTGCTCGTCCTTTGAAAATATTATAACATCATCCACGTAGACAAAGCATATTTTCCCAATATGCTCCCTTAGAACGTCGTATATTGCCCTCTGGAATATACCAGGGGCATTTTTAAGGCCAAAGGCCAATCTATTAAATTCATATTTTCCGTTTTTTTACAGAGAATGCGGTTTTCTCTCTATCCTGTTCCGCTAAGTTAATTTGGTGGAACCTAGATTTCAGGTCGAGAGTGGTGAAAAACCTGCCTCCACCAAGATTCGACAATATCCCTGTAATGTCAGGAATAGGGTATTTGTCGCTGATGGTATTTTCGTTTAATTTACGAAAGCCTATGACCAATCGCTTTTTTTCTTGGCCGTTCTCATCGATGCCCTTTTTCTTAACTACCCATATAGGATTGTTATATGGTGATCTAGACGGCCGGATAATGCCATTGGATAGAAGGTCCTGAATTTTTTTGTTCACAAAGTCTGGAACGCCCAATGGGTATGGGTATAACCTGGAGTATACTGGGTCCTCATTTATAGTGCGTATGGTTGCCACTACTTTTTTATTATACGGAAGGGCTTCCTTGGGGTCTGCGAATACTCCATTCACGTTACTAATAACTTCTACGAAGGCCTCTACCACACTTTTTGGAACCGATTTAACTTGCGCTTCTAGGTGATTTATATCTTGGTTCGTGATGAATAGAATTGTTTCCTTTCCGAAGTCATGCTCGATTGTATTTGTTTTAAAATCGATGGACGCGTGCACCCTGTTTAACAAGCCCAGACCTATTACGCCGTCGAATGATGTAAGATTCGGCAGTAGAAAAAAATCAGCTACCCTTCCAAAAATATTTACTTTGCACTTGTGTTTAATGGGGGTAACCCCGTGAATAGATTTCACCGAAAATCGTGTTCTTACTGGATTTATTCCCACTAGTCCAGGTAAGGGCTTGATGTAGCTTCTTGACGCCCCTGTGTCGACAATGAGTTTGAAGTCTTTCCCCCCTATTGACCTTAGAATCCAAGGCAAGACGGACTTTGCCCTAAAAAATTAATCTCGTCATTCTCGATACTGTCTGCTGCCTGTTCGGCTTCCTTTTCATATTTTGTTTCGGTATCTAATTCATCTCCCAGGTGATTAACACGTTGCATCTTAGGTCCGGTGTAACGGCCTGAATTTGCTGGCCGCTTCTGTAAATACGCTTGTGACCTATTGTTCTGATCCTGGCCGGGACTGTTAGATTGGTGCCTAAACTGGGATATGGAAGGGTCCATTTCCATTGGTTCAACGCGCCTTTGACCTGAACTGTTACCACTATTAAATGGCCTATGGTTACCGCTGGGGTTTTGTGTAGACGGTCTGCCTTGTTTACCCACTGAATAGTGCGGATTCTTTTGACCCATGGCGGGCTCTTGGTTAAATGATTTTTGATTATTAGCATTCTGTGGCCCGTTGGGTTTCCTAACGTTCGAGCTTTCTTGAGACCGATTCGCGAAATTAGTCGCGAAAACATAACGTTCATTATTGGCGTCCACCTCCTGCGCCAAGGCCAAGGCGGATGGCAGATCTGCTGGCCGTGACGCAAACAGGATATCGCATAAGGGCTTTCTCAAGCCTGATATAAACACCCTAAGTGCGTCAGCCCTATATTTTTCGTTGATGGTGTCCGCTACGCCGCCTTCGTAGGACATAATTGTTTTGTTGGCTAACAACGTTAGCTTTTTCTCAACCTCGTCGTAAAACTCCATACAGGACATCGAACCCTGTCTCAAAGTGGACATTTCTTGCTCAATTAGATATATCGGACGTTTGTCCGCGTAAGTGAAGTCGAGACGGGATATTATAGCGTTGAAGTTTAGGACAGTGCTAAAGGACGAAAGGACTGCATCTGCAGCGCCTCACACTTTATTCCTAAGGATTGTTACCGCTTGGTAGTGTCGTTCACTACCATCGTATCTTGTAAATAGCTCGTACGCGTTATGCGCAGCTTCACGCCAAGATACGTATGTCCCTGGATGGCCAAAAACTCTGGAAGAGTCTTTATGGCGCCCAGTGTGATATCACACGTCACTAACGGGTTTATTGTAACCTTAGAGAACTTTTCTATTTTGGGTTTTTGTAAGAGTTATCCTCCTTTCAAATTCCAATTTTTGCGCGGTTAGTGCCCTGTCCAGCTCAGCTCTGATGAGCTCGCTCACTTGTTGTGTGTCCATGACCTTTTCCTCTTCCCTAGCGCCTTCTAATCTCAACCGATTAAACAGATTGTTAAGCACCTCTTCACACATGTGCCGGAAGAAAAAAAATTAATAAAATTTCTTTTGCTCTACTAGACTAAGAACCAACAATCGCTTTAGCACGTCACTTACCCTTCCATTGGCCCTGTAGTATTACGTGTTGTTTTCCTTTCAAATTTAATTCTTCACCATATATTTCTTATTTATCTCTTTTATAAAAAAAAGTTTTCTCTTTGAACTTAAAAAATTTTAATTTTTTTTCTTATAAAAAAATTTTTCCACAGTGTTCGTAATTCTTATTACTTTCCTTAAACACTCTAACTTAAATTCCTAATTCTTGATTAGGTTTGCTGGTTGTTGATTGTTGATTGCTGAGACTTTTCATTTGCCTTGTATTGTTACGACCACTCGTATGCAGGCCGTTGGTTGCCGTTAATCAAAGAAAAATTAAACTTAACTTTTATTCTTTACTGCCGCGTGCCCCACGTTGGGCGCCAGTTTTGCTTTGTGGCAAGTTTTCCTTATTGAGTTCCATTAAAAACTAAACTTAATAGTTACCCTAACTGCCCACCTAACCTACGGCGTTGGATAACGCTGCTGCTGCTCTGCTGACGGTTAGCGACGTTGACACGATCTTTGCGCTAACGAGGTTTACTTTTGATATTGTCAAAGCTGCTTTTGCTGATGCAGCTAAACATGGTGAAGAGAATTGTGGCGCTTGTGATGTTGTCATAGCGCAATGACCACAGTAGATAGCAATAGCTATTGTTTTGTTGACACAGCGACGTGTGGCAACAACGATATGCGATCATGCCGTGTGATCGCATTTCTGCTGATCCAGCTAGTTGCATGAGGTGGCGTGCTGTCGTAATTTGGCTGAATGTGATTGACCTGGGCTAGGAAGACAACTATGATATTTGGTTAATGACGTGAAAGTTCAAGAGCAAAACAAAACACAAAATATGTGGGCGTGGCACACCCCACTTTTGAAAAATTATTTAGATATTGACTAAGTGACACATGTATCCAAATTTCATTAATTTAGACCAAAAAAGTTCGAAGTTATGACGAATTGAAACTTTATATAGCCTGGGGCCGTGGCTCCGTGAACCCAAGTATATATTGTGAAAATTTCATAAAGATCGGTTGAGTTCTATCTATTTTTGTTACGCACACAAGGTATATTACTTCATTCGGCATAAACGAATCGAGATATATATTTATTAATGTATATCAAAACTTTCAGGATGTAGAGTAAAATATCCGGACAAATAGTTAATACCCCACTGCAAAACGAAGTTGTATATCTTTTTTGATATTCATACCTTTCATGAACATGAAATGTTTGTACGTATACTGAAATGATCAGGAGGATGAGCTGAGTCGATGTAGCCATGTTCGTCTCTCGATACGTCTATCTGTCTGTCCGTCTGTCTATTTGAACGCAAATACGAACTGAAAGTATTAAAATAGACCTACGTAAATTGGGATGACATAATAGATCACTACTGGGTATATAATGTTCGGTTCCACCCGAACTTAAACTTCCTTACTTTTTATATATAGGATATTTTTAAAACACAAAAAAAGTGATTACTCAGTACATAATACACCTATAAGATCAAATTTGGTGAATACATTGAGATTGATTCATAAAATAGATTTTTCAAGAAAATTTTGAAAATAGGCGTGGCACCGCCCACTTTTGATTAAGTCAAATTTAGAAATAATATTAATCATAAATCAAAAACCGTTCAAGATATTGAAACGAAATTCAGCACGCAGGTTTCCTGGTATGAAAGGAATGCTCCAGAAAAAAATGCGCGAACTCGGTTAAGGTCCACGTTCACTTCTATATGAAAGATTTTGAAGAGGATCGTAGATATTTTAATGTTTAATGTTCGGTTCCACCCGAACTTAGACTTCCTTACTTTTTATATATAGAATATTTTGTTAAACACAAAATCAACCGAAAGTGCAGAAAGTGTGCAAAAATGCAGCTAGTTGTGTTGGTATTCGTCCGGCTGATGTCGAATTTTAGCAAAAGCTCTGAGAAATGTTTTTTTTTGCAAAACTTGTGCTGCTCAGAGTCGTAATTCCCTCCGTTCACCTCCTCCACCTATCGCAAACGAGAAATCATCTACTGCCATTAGTGCTGATATCGGTAATTCTTCTGTATCCAATGCTAATAGTTCCCCGACGCCGAAGCCCGATGAATCTACGAAGCATAGTGACATTTCTCTTAGAAATGTGGATAACCAACAAGTGTCATTAAAATCTTTGCTTACGTTGATGGCATCTTAAAGCAGTTAATAAGAAATTGGTGTTGGAATCTGCAAATATGAATTCGGCTCTTAAAAACATACATAGCAACCTACTTGACAAAGACAATATGATTAGTTCTCTCACTGCTGAATTAAAGGTACTGCGAGATTCTTTGAATGCCGCTGTTGATAGTTTCAAGCCTAGAGCTAACAACAAAGCTGACTACTCTTTGTTGCCCGCTACCCGTCGTCTACCATAATACATACCTACATAATGATGTTACCCATGCAAAAACAACGGCTAGCTTAATGCAGTCAACGGTGTCATGCGCTGTGACGTCGACATTAACAGATGTTATTTCGTCGTTTGCCTTATCTCCTGTTCCTAATACTAGTGTTAATACCTGTGCACTGATTGAAAATGCCAATGCTTGCGCTACCTCTACGGCTGCAGGCACTGAGGCACCAGCATTAGCTGCTTCTGTTTCTACTCATTCGCTTTCTGCTGAGACAAATAATGTGGGTGATAATGCTCAGTGGGAGAAGGTGACGTACAAACGGACCAGTAACAATAATAAAACTCGCGCTGTTACGACTGCTGCTTCTGAAATAATTACTGTGGATGATAGTGCACAGTGGAAGAAGGTGTCGCGTAAGCTCACAAATAAAAATAAAAATAACAACAATGCGCATGTTCGGATAAGAGGCACTAATGCAAGCACGGATCTGATTGTTGTTGACCGATACAAATGGCTTCATCTGTCCTCTTTTTCGCCGTCCGTCTCTGAAGATGATATCAAAGACTACGTGGCTAAGCAAACCTGCACCTGCTAATTAATAATGATAATGGCACTATTGCTATAAATAATAAGTTGTTAAGTATTTATTTTCAAAACATCTCGGGAATGCGTACAAAAGCTAGTGACGTATTTTTAACTTCGTCTCGCTGTGAGTTCGATGTTTATGTTATTGTAGAAACATGGTTGAACAGCAATTTCGTGGATGTAGAATTCTTCGATCCTAGTATCTATAATATATATCGAAAAGATAGAGACGCAAATAAAAGAAATTGCCTAAGAGGTGGAGGCGTTTTAATTGCGGTGAATCGGATGTTCCGTTCTTTTTCAGTCCATTTAGAAAATGATGATTCTCTCCTCGACCAGCTGTGTGTATGCATCTTTGGAAGTCTTGGTAAATTATTTGTTTGTACTTCTTACATTCCCCCTTTTTCAATGAGCTTAATAATATTTTAGATCTTATCTTTGTAGATAACAACTTGATTTTTAATGTTTACGAGGCCACTTTCCCTATATGAAAGTGCGATATGCACCATGTTCCACTCTCCTTAACTCTAGAATTTTTTAATTTTGTTGCTGGCCCGAGTATAATCTCCATTGCAAAGTTTAATTTTCGTGCCGCCGATTTTAATGCTTTAAATGAAAAAATTTTGGATCTCAATTGGAATTCGGTTTTCTCCTCTAAAAGGTTAGTGGAATGTTACGATGCCTTTCTTCTTTTCTCTGATAATATACCTTTACTTCCCGCATTCACAAACTTCCGTGGTATACGAAAAATCTAAAAAAGCTTAAGAACCTTAGAAATAAACATTTTAAACTCTATAAAGCCTCTAAGGATGTCTTTCATAAAGAAAAATATATTTTTTATAGTAAAAGCTTTAATGTCCTTGATACATTTTTATACAAGCAATATATCTCTCGGTATGAAGTAGAGTTGAAGGAAAACCCTAAGGTGTTCTGAAGATATATACGTTCTAAAAAAGGTTGCTCTAATATCCCAAATTGTATGTCGTACTGCGGTATAGCTTCTGAGTGCTTATTGGATACTGGAAACCTTTTCGCAGATTTCTTTAAATCAAACTTCGTAGCTAGCAACTCTCCTAGTAACTTTTCCGCCGACGTCGAACAAACGCTTGATTTCGGATCAATGTTAGTCTCAGAAGAACACGTTTTGAAAGGCATCCTAGCTCTAAAAACATCGTTTATTCTAAAGAAGTGTAGCATGTATTTTTGCGTCCCATTAAGTTACATTTTCAATTTGTCCCTAGCAAGAAGTGAGTTTGTCGATAGGTGGAAAATAGCCTCGATTTCTCCTATCTTTAAATCAGGCAACAAAAATTATGTAACCAACTATAGACCCATCTCTAAACTGTCCACTTGCTCGAAGCTCTTTGAAAAAGTTGTAAAAGAGAAGCTGTCCTTTGCAATAAAAGGATCCATAGATGAGTGCCAACACGGGTTTCTCAGTGGTCGCTCCACGGTTACGAACCTAGCCTCATTTTCTCATTTTTGCATTTCGTCGTTCAAAAATGGACATCAAGTTGATGTTGTATATACTGACTTCGCGAAGGCATTTGATACTGTCACCCACAGCATACTATTGTGCTAGCTTAAGCAATTGGGTTTCCATTCTACCTTTTTACGCTGGATTGGGTCCTATCTCACTAATAGAACCTCGTTCGTCGAAATTGAGAATATCGAGTCTTATTCATTCGTCGCCACATCTGGGGTACCTCAGGGTAGTATTCTCGGGCCAATTTTATATCTTCTTTTTATAAATGATATAGGATCCTGTTTTAGAAGTTAAAAATACCTGCTCTACGCATATGATCTAAAAGTTTTTAGAACAATTTCGAGCATGTCAGATATGCCCCTTTTACAAGATGATCTAAATAGATTAACAAATTGGAGCATTATAAATAATCTACGCCTTAATATAAAGAAATGTTTCTTTATGACGCTTTCAAAAACCTCAATACGGTTAATTCCGCGTATTCCATTGCTGATGATAATCTCTCTAGCGTCAGGGAATTTGTTAATCTGAGAGTAATGTTTGACTCTGGCTTTACCTTCGCGAATCATATAAGCTCCATTCTACCTAAGGCATATTCCTGCGGCGATATGGGCGATATTTTAAAAATCCATACACCAGAAAAATTTTATATAATTCTTAAGGTCTCTCAAAGCTGGAATATGCTTCCATAATGTGGAACCCAATTTATTCCTCTCATTCTCAAAAACTGGAAAGAGTACAGAAAAGTTTCACTCGATTCGCTCGCCAACCGCTTAATTTTTTAGAGCCATTACCTTCTTACCGCGCCCACTGTGCCCTCATAAACATGAAGTCGCTTGGGGCCAGACGCTCTATACAGTCTCTGCTGTTTGTGTATGATCTTATATGTGGTTGGGTTGCCTGCCCGGAACTACTAGCGCAAATTGGCTTCAATGTCCCGGGCAGAACACTTCGTGCCCAATATCCGTTCCATGTAAAAGTAATCAAAGCTAATTATCACAATTTTGATCCTATCTCTAGGGACCTCAATGAATACAACAGGCTCTTTTTTAGCCTTGAGCTGGACTTCGCACTCCCGAGAGCGTCTTTTAGCTCTAAACTTTTACACTTATTATGTATAAAATAAATTTATTAGAATTTAGATTTTTTTAATGTAAACCTAGTCTGTAAGATTAATGAAATCATAGACTAATAAAGTAAATGAATGAAAAATTGCAAAATAGATAATAACTTTGCGTAAAATAACTTTACATCATTCATATTTCACTTTTAAAGTTTCCGTCAACAAAGAAATCCAAACACTTAAAATTTTCGAAAATGGGCGTGACCCCGCCCCTTTTATAGCAGACTATTCCACAAAACTTTTTATGCCTTTACTCCGCCAAAAATTGATCTGCCGAAATGAAATTTTAGGATAATGTTTTATATATAAAGGTAACTGTTTTCTGTAAAAATGGGCGAAATCGGTTAATGTCCACGCCCAGTTTTTTAACATAGTTCTTAAACATTTTTTTGTAAAATTTAAAAAGCGATATTTCTACAACCAAGCAAGTTATATCAATCAGATTTTGCACACATAATAAATTTTGTCGATTTTGAAGAAGTAGCATAAAATTTAGGCTATTTTAAAAGGCAATCGCTTATAATTCAATCTTGATATTTCAATGAAAATTAGTCAGGTGCTTCTCAGTAGTATGTTTTATACTCCTGCCAAAAATTAACCAAATCGGGAGACACACAAGCAAAATATTCGGGCACGTAGTTAATAGCCCAGTGCAATAGCGAAGTTATATATCTTTTTTGATTTTCATACCTTTCATAAACATTAAATATATGTAAGTATGAGAACAAGAAAAGAAAAGTTCACTAAAATGATCATCACGATGAGCGGAGTCGATTTCGCCATGCCCGTCTCTCCGTCCGTCTGTCTGTCTGTCCGTCTGTCTATTTTAACGCAAACTAATCTCTCAGTTTTACAAAATAATGGTGGAATTCGTTGTTTGCTTTCGCCATTTTATAATATACTAGCGGTAGAAGTTGTTTTGACGTTTTGATACATAGAACACATCTATATATAAAATGTCATTAACTTGAACCAAATAAACTTCCAACTATACCGAACTGCAGCTTTACATAACCTGGGGGCGTTTCCAAAAGCTATATACAAACTGTGTGGTGCCCAGCGAACCCCTGAACCTATCGTTAAAGTTCAAAGGCAAAACAAAACACAAAATATGTGGGCGTGGCACCGCCTACTTTTGAACAATTATGTATGCCAATTTCATTAATTTAGACCAAAGAAGCTCGCAGTTATGCCGAATTGAAACTTTATATAGCCTGGGGTCGTGGCTCCGCCTACTTTTCCAAAACTGTATAGTGTCTATGCTGTACCCAGTGAACCCAAGTATATATTGTGAAAATTTCATAAAGATCGGTTGCGTTCTTTGGCGCCTATAAAAGACACACATTTTTAATACCTAAATATTTCTATTTTTGTTACGCACACAAGGTATATTACTTCATTCGGCATAAACGAATCGAGATATATATTTATTAATGTATATCAAAACGTTCAGGATGTAAAGTAAAATATCCGGGCAAGTAGTTAATACTCCACTGCAAAAGCGAAGTTGTATATCTTTTTTGATATTCATACCTTTCATGAACATGAAATGTTTGTTTTTGTTGATCAGGAGGATGAGCTGAGTCGATGTAGCCATGTCCGTCTGATACGTCTATCTGTCTGTCCGTCTGTCTATTTGAACGCAAATACGAACTGAAAGTATTAAAATAGACCTACGTAAATTGGGATGACATAATTGATCACTACTGGGTATATAATGTTCGGTTCCACCCAAACTTAGACTTCCTTACTTGTTATATATAGAATATTTTCGGAAACACAAAAAAAGTGATTACTCAGTACATAATACACCTATAAGGATAAAATTTGGTGAATACATTGAGACTTAGGCATAAAATAAATTTTTCAAGAAAGTTTTGAAAATGGGTGTGACACCGCCCACTTTTGATTAAGTCAAATTTAGAAATAATATTAACCATAAATCAAAAACCGTTCAGGTTTCCTGGTATGCAAGGAATGCTCCAGAAAAAAATGCGCGAAATCGGTTAAAGTCCACGCCCACTTCTATATGAACGATTTTGAAGAGGATCGTAGATATATTAAATAGGCAATAACTTTGCGTAAAATAACTTTACATCATTTATATTTCACTTTTAAAGTTTCCGTAAACAAAGAAATCCAAACACTTGAAATTTTCGAAAATGGGCGTAGCCCCGCCCCTTTTATAGTAGACTATTCCATAAAACTTTTTCTGCCATAACTCCGCCAAAAATTGATTTGTCGAAACGAAATTTGGTGATAATGTTCTATATAAAGGTAACTGTTTGCTGTAAAAATGGGTGAAATCGATTTATGTCGACAACCAGTTTTTTAACATAGTTCTGAAAATTTTTTTTGTAAAATTTAAAGAGCGATATTTCTACAACCAAGCAAGTTATATCAATTAGATTTTGCACTCATAATAAGCTTTTTAAGAAAAACTCGGCCGCAAACAATTTTTTTCAATTTCGAAGAAGTAGGCGTGGCGCCGCCCAGCATAAAATGTCTGCTATTTTCAAAGGCAATCGCTTATAATTCGATTTTGATATTTCAATGAAAAATCGTCAGCTGCTTCTCAGTAGTATATATTATACTCCTGTCAAAAATTAGCCAACTCGGGAAACACACAAGCGAAATATTCGGGCACGTAGTTAATAGCCCAACTGTTGGCATATGCTGACGATATTGATATCATTGGCCTTAACAACCGCGCCGTAACTTCTGCTTACTCCAAATTAGAAAAAGAAGCGGAGAAAATGGGATTGGTGGTGAACGAGGGCAAAACGAAGTACCTTCTGTCATCATGCAAAGAGTCAGCGCATTCGCGCCTTGGCAACCAAGCCACTGTTGGCAGCAATAATTTTGAAATAGTAAAGGACTTCGTTTACCTGGCAACCAGCATTAACACCAACAATAATGTTAGCCTAGAAGTCCGACGAAGAATTACTCTTGCAAACAAATGCTACTTCGGACTGAGTAGGCAATTGAAAAGTAAAGTCCTCTCTCGACGAACGAAAATAACACTCTACAAGTCACTCATCGCACCCGTCCTGCTATATGGTGCAGAAGCGTGGACACTAACAACATCTGATGAGGCGGCTCTGAGAGTATTCGAGAGAAAGGTTCTTCGAAAGATTTGTGGACCTCTACGCGTTGGCGGCGGCGAGTACCGAAGAAGATTTAATGATGAGCTGTATGAACTTTACGCAGACGCCGACATAGTTCAGCGAATTAAAACACAGCGGCTTCGCTGGCTAGGCCACGTAGTGCGAATGAGCGAAGATTCTCCAGCCCAGAAGGTATTCTTATCGGCACCCGCCGGTGGAAGCAGAGGAAGAGGGAGACCACCACTCCGATGGAAGGACCAAGTGGAGACCGATTTGCGATCCCGCGGTGTTTCCAATTGGCGCCAGTTGGCGCAACGAAGAAACGACTGGCGAGCTATGTTGGACGGTCAAAATCGCCCAGGCCGTTAGATGACCATTTAAAGAAGAAGAAGTTAATAGCCCACTGCAATAGCGAAGTTATATATCTTTTTTGATTTTCATACCTTTCATAAACATTAAATGTATGTAAGTATGAGAACAAGAAGAGAAAAGTTCACTAATATGATCAGCACGATGAGCGAAGTCGATTTAGCCATGCCCGTCTCTCCGTCCGTCCGTCTGTCTGTTTGAACGCAATCTAGTCTCTCAGTTTTACAAAAGAATGCTGAAATTCGTGGTTTGCATTGTATAATATACTAGCAAACCCGATAGACGTTGTTTTGACGTTTTGATATATAGAACACATCTATATATAAAATATCATTCACTTATATACATACCGAACTGCAGCTTTATATGACTTGGGGGATTTTCCAAAAGCTATATACAGACTGTATCGTGGCCAGCGAACTCCTGAACTTATCGTGAAAGTTCAAGAGCAAAACAAAACACAAAATATGTGGGCGTGGCACCGCCCACTTTTGAAAAATGATGTATATATTGACTAAGTGACACATATATCCAAATTTCATTAATTTAGACCAAAAAAATTCGGAATTATAACTAATTGAAACTTTATATAGCCTGGGGGCGTGGCTCTGCCTACTTTTCCAATACTATATGTTGTCTATGCTCTACCCAGTGAACCCAAGTATATATTGTGAAAATTTCATAAAGATCGGTTGAGTTCTTTGGCGCCTATAAAAGACACCCTTTTTATACCTCGTAGTGCTTCGCACACAAGGTATATTAACTTCAGTTGCGTAACGGCAGTACGTAACGGCATTAACGAATCGAGATAGATATCGACTTATACATATCAAAATGTCCAGGACGAAAAGAGAAATTGATTAAATTTTGAGATATCTTTTGGTATGCGGGTTCCTTGGCACACCTCTCCGAGCGCTATTTAAAATTGGCGAAATCGGATTAAAGCCACGCCCACTTTTTATATATATAATATTTTCTAAAACGCAAAAGAAGTGATTACTCAGTACATAATACACCTATAAGGATAAAATTTGGTGAATACATTGAGATTGAGGCATGAAATAAATTTTTCAAGAAATTTTTGAAAATGGGCGTGGCACCGCCCATGTTTGCAGGTATGCAAGGAATCTCTCTATGGCGCGATATACAACAGGTATATCATCATAAACCTCCTAAGAGATTTTTGCGCCAAGCTTCTCTTCCAATTTGTGGTGTGCCGATTTGAATGTTCCCTACAAATTGGTGGGACCTACAGTTTTTTGCCGACTCCGAACGGCATCTACAAAGGAGACGAATTTTTGCTGAGAAGCCTGTCATGGCAGAAATACACTCGGAGAGTTTGCCAAACCACTGCCGAGGGGCGACCCCGTTTTGAAAAACTTTTTTCCAATCACTTTTGATTTTACCTGTACCAGGGCTCGAACCATGCACCTTCGGTGTGGTAGGCCGGCAACACTACCTTCACACCACGGCGGCCGCAAGGAATGTTCCAGGAAAAAATGGGCGGGATCGGTTAAGGTCTACGCCCACTTTTATATGAAAGATTTTGAAAAGGATTGTCGATATATTAAATAAGCAATAACTTTGCGTAAAATCGCTTTACATCATTTATATTTCAGTTTTAAAACAAAGAAATCCAAAAACTTAAAATTTTCGAAAATGGGCGTGGCCTCGCCCATTTTATAGTGCACTATTCCACAAAACTTTTTATGCCATAACTCCGCCAAAAATTGATTTGTGGGAACGAAATTTGGTGATAATGTGCTATTTATAAAGGTTACTGTTTTCTGTAAAATTGGGCGAAATCGGTTAATGTCCACGCCCAGTTTTTTAACATAGTTCTGAAATTTTTTTTGTAAAATTTAAAGAGCGATATTTCTACAACCAAGCAAATTATATCAATTAGATTTTGCACTCATAATAAGCTTTTTAAGAAAAACTCGGCCGCAAAAAATTGTTGTCAATGTTGAAGAAGTAGGCGTGGCAGCGCCCACTTTTTAGCATAAAATGTCTGCTATTTTCAAAGGCAATCGCTTATAATTCAATCTTGATATTTCAATGAAAATTGGTCACCTGATTCTCAGTAGTATGTATTATACTCCTGCCAAAAATTAGCCAAATCGGGAAACACACAAGCAAAATGAACATGAAATGATCAGGAGGATGTGCTGAGTCGATGTAGCCATGCCCGTCTATCTGTCTGTCCTTCTGTCTATTTGAACGCAAATACGAAGTGAAAGTATTAAAATAGACCTGCGTAAATTGGGATCACATAAAAGATCACTACTAGGTATATAATGTTCGGTTCCAACTGAACTTAGTCTTCTTTACTTGTCTATATTTAAATTTTATCCAGACCGTCAGCATGGCTCTGGTATCTCCTCTTCAAAAATCTGTTGTGTGCTTAATATATTTCTTACAGTAAACTTAAACAAGTGCAGATTGTCAGATCATCAGAAGCATTACCTTAATGAAGTCAAGTGCATAACTTTTTTGTTTCTTCTATTTTTGTTGTAGGATTTATTACGCCTTTTATTGTGGTTTCCCTATTCATTCCTATTGATTTCCAAAACTTTCCTAAAAATTGTAATTCTTCTTCTAAGTTCTTAGTTATTGGATTTTTTTATTTGGACATTTTGCGTATTAGGTATAAGCAGAGCTGGGTACATTCAATTCCATTGCAATTACAATTACATTCCTCAGTAATTTGGAAAAGTATTAAATTCCTTTGACTCGCACAATACTTTGAAAAGGAATAGAAAATGTAATTGAAATTTTTCCCATTGTATTACTAGGAATCCCAAAATTCCTTTCGAATTTCCCATCACATTCCTCAAGGGAATTGTGAAAGTATTTGAAAGCGCAAAGTTAATTCGTGTATGAAAACGTATTTCAATGGATCTTGATGGACTTTTCGGGCAATATTTTTCATTATTTCAAAAGGGATCCCTTCAAAGCGATAGTTACCCACATTCGAACACACCAGGGAGTATAAAAGGGTCCTGATTTTCCCAGCCAAGTAGAGCCAAGTCTGTTGTCAAAGGCGTGTGTAGATAGGGATTTAGCGGATGAGTACATTTTCTTTGAATTCATAACTTAAATAACCAAAATTATGAGAACCTTTATCTCTAACACTACAAGGCTCATATGCTACTGAAAGCGTCCACGATTTCTTACAAATATGTCATGGCAGGGTTGAGGAACGACTTATAGAACGTGAACTTTATTCATCGAAAGAGAGCTTGACTTGTCAATTTCCGCTAATTTCCGCTAAGGCAGGTTCTCACACAAACTTGAGGTTCTTCAGTATATGATTTAGCTACGCGCTAGCGGTTGAGGACCAGAATAAATACAAGACAATAGCGAGATGTTTGTCACCCTTTTGTACATCTTCTTTCGCCATTGCATGCATATGGACATACACACAAACACATTATAACTTTCAGCACAACTTTCATTGCTATACCTATTTTGAAATATTGATATAATTAAATAATTAGTTTATTGTCGACCACGAAGGCATCGCGTTTTATTTTTGCGTGGGGTTTGCTTTGCCCGTAACTGCACAGCCCTATTATTGTAGAATTTTCCATTCGGAAAAAATTATTTCCGACTTAACATTTTTTGGCGCCCGAGCAGGGACTGTCTTATTAGTAAAATTTGTTGCTCGCGTGAAATTAAATCTTCACAGCAGCCGGGTTCTACTCTGACGTCACGTCATAGTCATCGTCTTCAGTGCCATTTTATTGCTGAAACAGTATAATTTTTTTTGTACTTGCTGCCTTACACTTTATTTTATTGTTACCGTGAACTTTGTAATTTCGTTACTGACGCTACTGCCGCTGCTTATGCGCTGAGCGCTCACTCTTCTTTTGGAGATTCGTTTCGCTGCCACGGTCAACATTTTTTGTGCTGCCTATTCTGGCAAATCTGCTACGCTCGCGCTTGTCTGCTCACATTTCGCTGCTACGAACCACTTGGTTAAGCATTGCATCGCTGCGGCCATCACTAGCACGGTGCTGCTCATTTGGCTATCGGCTCTGCCAACACTTCAATAAATCAGCCATTTACTTGAATTGTTGCTACATAACTGTTTGTAGCTACAGAACAAACATATGAACGGTGTTTACTGCCACTTTTCATTGCTTCATATGTCGAATTCCCTTGAAACCATTGGCTTTATGGAACCAACAAAATTCGCATATTTCTCGTTTGCACACAGTAAACCTGTTCAACATATAGTGGTTAGAAACCTCAGTTTATAAGTGCATATTACATTTTCGCCAGTTTTAAATAAATTATTTTAAAATGTCTCTAGGCGAGCTCAAGCAACGACGGGCCAACATTAAGAAAAATATATCCCGAATTAGAAATACCGTGTAGGCCAGCTTACGATCAGGCGGTAAACCATTGTCTACTTCAAGAATGTGGTGTCCACACAATCAAATATCAAAAAACTAGATTCGGAGGATGCAGGTCAAGCTGACTTGGAGGAGCTGTATATAATAACGAAATAATTGTCAATCCAGTCGCAACTTTCCGATGATCACAACGCTACACTCTCCGATATAACTTGTGTCGTGCAATCAGGATCGAAACTATCAAAACACAAACTTCCCTCATTCAACGGCACGTATTCTGACTATCAAAATTTTATCACTTCATTTAAACATATTGTCGATAGAGAATATAGCTTATCGAGCATTAAGAAATTCAGTCATCTGCGCAACTGTCTCCAAGGTCCCGCATTAAAAACCATAGATGCATTTCCAGTCTCTAATGAAAATTATTTAAAGTCCTTGGAAAGGCATCGATCTCGTTATGATAAGCCAACCCTCATATTTTTAGAAAATATCTCGTCGTTATTTGAGCTTTCCGGCATCTGTCATCTACGGTTCTTTTCTGTAATCAGGCACCGAATGCCAAATATCACAAGACATGCTTATTTATTTAGTTTTGCAGAAGGCAGATGGAGAAACCAATCGCAAATGGAAAGAGTCGTTGGACTTTCAGACACTACCGATCTGGACAGATTGCACAGATGTTACCAATGTCTATACTCAATTATTAATGCTCCCGTCGTTGGACCCAATCAAAATCAAAACACATGGTACTTATTTGCGATTTCAAATTCGACTTGTTCGGTATGCTCCAGCATTAATCACAAAATACAAAACTGCGATCGTTTCAAGGCTCTGAACGTATCACAACGCTTCCAAAATGCAAAAAAGATGGGCCTCGCATCAATTGTCTATTGAAGGGACATCAATTGTTGAACTGTACATCAACGCACAAATGCAGAGTTTGTTCTCGTCAACATCATAGTTTGCTGCATCCTGTGACCACCCAGGAATCGTCCACTTCAAATTTTCCATCAGCCGTTCACACTCATTGTCGGAAAACATCATTCTTGCAACCGCTATGGTTGGCGACGCTCCTGAAAATTATCCGAGCTTTACTCGATTCCTTCTCCCAGGTAAATTTCATTACTGATAAACTTTCTCAAAAACTGATGCTCCCACGCAGCAAACATAAGACCTCCACAAATATCAAATCGCAGGCGATGGGATTCAAGCTCCCTCTTACTTTTTGCATCAAGTCACACATCGCTTACCAACCCGACCCCGAGATAGACACATCTTTTTGGCATATTCCATCAAATATTGTTCTAGCTGATGATGAATTTTAGAAAACGAAGAAAATAGATTTGCTTTTAGGAACAGAGAGTTTCTTCCGCTTACTTTCGGTAGGGCAAATTAAATTTGATAACAATCTTCCTATTTTACAGAAAACACTGGCTGCTATCGTGCGAACTCGGATACAACCAATGCTAACTGTTTGTTTACTTGCGAAGAGTCCATCGATTCAAGGCTAGACAAATTATGAAAAATTTAAGAAGTTGCAACAAAGGTAGACGTGTAGACCCATGAGCAACACATTTGTGAAAGAGTGTATACAGACACTGTTATGCGAAATTCTAATGGCCGAATTACTGTCAATATCCCATTTAAGGACGATCCGGTCTGCATCGGTGAATCATATGCAACAGCCTTGCGAAGATTTAATTAATTAGAACGCCGATTACAACGCTCGCCTTCTATCATGACACAATACGTCGCATTTATGGATGAGTATGAAAGCCTAGGTCACATGGAAGCAGTTGCAAAACTCACTACTATATCCCGCATCACTGCTTTTTGAAGCCGAACAGCACAACAACGAAACTTAGAGTTGTCTTGATGCATCTTGTCGAACTTCTACGCAGAAATCGATAAATGATATCCAACTGGTTGTCCCCACTACCCAAAGCGAACTCGTCGTTCTTCTGCTTCGTTTTCGTCTACATCGTTTCGCGCTTACAGCGGATATAGTTAAAATGTACAGGCAGGTACTATTTAGTGAGAAACATCGTAAATTTCAATACATTTTATGGAGGAGTTGGCCTCATCAGGAAATTCAAGCTTTCCAGCTTAATACAGTGACGTACGGAATGGCAAAAGCACCATGTCTCCTTGTACGTAGTTTACACTATCTCGCTGATCAATACTAGGAATTTCCTAGTTCGTGCAAATGTTGTGAAGACATCGTTTCACGTTGACGATTTTTTTGTGGTGCTGGCTCTATTTATGAGCTAACACGGATACCGTATGAGATAACTGAATTTTTAAAATTAGGTGGATTTGAAAATGGCACTCAAATCAACAGCGTTTCAGAGGTGAACACACGGAAAAGGATTTGAATCTCGATACCTCTATTACCAGTACTCTTGGTCTTAAATGGAATAAATTTCAATATTATTTGGTATTTTCTTTCTCATCTAAGCATCCTTGATCGCTTTACAAAAAGAACAATCCTATCTATCGCATCGTCACTCTTCGACCCACTAGGTTTTTGGGCACCGGTAATCGTGACCGCTACAATTCTACTTCAAGAGCTGTGGTTGCTGAAACTCGAGTGGGATGAATCGGTACCACAAAACATCAAGTCAGCTTGGCAAACATTTGTCAACAATCTTTCGGACCTTCCTCACTCCAAGTTCCCAAGTACTGTATATCCCCTAAGATGCATTCCTTGAAAATACATGGATTTTGTGATCCTTCGATCACTAATGATTGCAGAATTTATACTCGCATCGTAGATAACACTGGCAATATTTGCGTTCGCCTACTCACTGCAAATCAAGAGTAGCTCCTACTAAACGGCACACATAGGTAGATTTTAAAGATTTAGGCGGCCAAAAATATTTGACTGCTATATCCTCTTAGAACTGGTTAATAATTACAAATTTATAATAATTTTTTTTACTAATCGGTTATATTAAAAATAATATAGGTATTACATTGTGTAACACTGAAAAATGCCTTCGCAGTGAAACTCCTTTTCTTGTAGTATAACAAGAACTGTAATAACTTGTTTGTGTCTTATTGTGGGCTACACATTGACTTTATACAACAAATTTTGACCTTCCCAGAAGTAAAAATGCTAGTTGAATAAATTCTTGAGACAACAAAAAAAAAGGACATTGCTTTTTACGGATTTGATTTTTTAACTTTGTTAATGTTATTCACCAGGAGTTTATATCTTCTTTCTTTCTTTCTTCTTTAAATGGTCATTTAACCGCATGGGCGATTTTGACCGTCCAACATAGCTCGCCAGTCGTTTCTTCCTCTGCTTCCACCGGCGGGTGCCGATAAGAATACCTTCTGGGCTGGAGCATCTTCGCTCATTCGCACTACGTGGCCTAGCCAGCGAAGCCGCTGTGTTTTAATTCGCTGAACTATGTCGACGTCTGCGTAGAGTTCATACTGCTCATCATTAAATCTTCTTCGGTACTCGCCGTCGCCAACGCGTAGAGGTCCACAAATCTTTCGAAGAACCTTTCTCTCGAATACTCTCAGAGCCGCCTCATCAGATGTTGTTAGTGTCCACGCTTCTGCACCATATAGCAGGACGGGAGCGATGAGTGACTTGTAGAGTGTTATTTTCGTTTGTTGGTGTTAATGCTGGTTCCCAGGTAAACGACGTCCTCTACTATTTCGAAATTATTGTTGCCAACAGTGGCTTGGTTGCCAAGGCGCGAATGCGCTGACTCTTTGCATGATGACAGAAGGTACTTCGTTTTGCCCTCGTTCACCACCAATCCCATTTTCTCCGCTTCTTTTTCTAATTTGGAGTAAGCAGAAGTTACGGCGCGGTTGTTAAGGCCAATGATATCAAAATCGTCAGCATATGCCAACAGTTGCACGCTTTTATAAAATATTGTTCCAGCGCGGTTAAGTTCTGCAGCTTGTATTATTTTCTCCAGCATTAAATTAAAGAAATCGCACGATAGGGGGTCACCCTGTCTGAAACCTCGTTTAGTTTCGAACGGCTCGGAGAGGTACTTCCCAATTCTGAGCGAGCTGGCGGTGTTGCTCAAATTCATTTTGCATAGCCGTATAAGTTTTGCGGGGAAACCAAATTCAGACATAGCGTCATATAGGCAGCTAATTTTCGTACTATCGAAAGCGGCTTTAAAATCAAAAGAGATGATGTGTGTCGATTCTCTTTTCACGGGTTTTTTCCAAGATTTGGCGTATTGTAAAAATCTGGTCGATGGTAGATTTACCAGGTCTGAAGCCACACTGATAAGGTGCAATCAGCCTGTTCACATCAGGCTTCAGTCTTTCGCACAATACGCTTGATAGGACCTTATATGCGATATTCAAAAGGCTGATTCCGCGATAGTTGGCGCAGTTTGCAGGATCGCCCTTCATGTGGATTGGGCAGAGAACACTTAGATTCCAATCTTCAGGCATGCATTTATCCGACCATATTCTGCATAGAAGCTGATGCATGCGCCTTACCAGCTCCTCGCCTCCGTGTTTGAATAGCTCAGCAGGCAAACCATCAGCGCCAGCTGCTTTATTGTTTTTCAATCGGGATATTGCTATTCGCACCTCATTATAGTCGGGTTGTGGAACGTCAATTTCATCATCTTCGATTGTGGGCTCGGGTTCGGCATCTTCTCTGGTTTCTTGCTCAGTTTCTCCATTTAAAAGGGCAGAGAAGTGATCCCTCCATATTCTGAGTGCTCTCTGAACATCGGTCACCAGGTCGCCGTTCTCATTCTTACAGGAGTTTGCCCCGGGTTTGAAACCTTCTGTCATTCGCCGAATTTTTTGATAGAAATTTCGGGCATTATTCCCGTTGGCCAGCATCTCAAGCTCCTTTATTTCACGCTTTTCTGCCTCTCTTTTTTTCGCCCGGAAAAGCCGCCTCGCTTCCCTCTTCAACTCGCGGTAGTGTTCACACACACTCGTCGTTGCATTCGATCTCAGCGTTGCCTTGTAGGCTCCGTCCTTTCTTTTCGTTGCAGCGCGGCACTCTTCATCATCATACCAGTTGTTTCTTCGCGTTCGCCGGAATCCAATTAATTCTTCGACTGCGGTACGGAGTGCTCCTGTGATATGATCCCACTGCTCATGCATTCCACTAGGTTGAATTGTGCTCTCGGAGAGCAGGTGTGAGAGGCGATCTGCGAAATAATTGGCGGTCTGTTGCGATTGCAGCTTTTCGACGTCCAGCTTTCCCTGCGTTTTTTGTTGCACCTGTTTTGTAGTACAGAGGCGGGTACGAATCTTGGCTGCTACTAGGTAGTGATCAGAGTCGATGTTAGGTCCTCGTATTGTGCGAACATCTAAAACGCTGGAAGCATGCCGTCCGTCTATCACAACGTGGTCGATCTGGTTGCGTGCTTTTCGATCGGGGGACAGCCATGTAGCTTGATGGATCTTCTTGTGCATAAACCTAGTGCTGGATATGACCATGTTTCGGGCACCGGCGAAGTCAATCAGCCTGAATCCATTTGGCGAAGTCTGATTGGAGACTGAACTTCCCGACAGTGGGGCCAAATACAGCCTCCTTACCCACCCTGGCGTTAAAGTCGCCAAGCACGACTCTGATATCATGACGGGGGCAGCGCTCGTATGCTTCTTCCAGGCGCTCGTAGAATGCATCCTTTTCTACGTCGTCCTTCTCTTCCGTCGGTGCATGAGCGCAGATAAACGATATGGTGAAAAATCGTACTTTTATGCGGATTGCAGCGAGATGCTCGTTCACGGGTGTGAACGACAGTACTCGGTGACGGAGTCTCTCTCCCACCACAAATCCCACGCCGAATCTGCGCTTGTCTTCATGCCCACTCCAGTAGATGTTGCATCCATCGCAGTGGCGGTGATGTCAGCTTTTGCTTTCCTCAGGACCTCAACCAGCCGGGCAGCGGCACCTTCCCCATTAAGGGACCGGACATTCCAGGTACATGCCCTTATCTCATAATCCTTATTTCGTTTGCGGGTGTTGTCATCTAAAAAAGGGGTTCTCATATCCGAGGCTTTGTTGTTGAATTTCATTGGAACGTTGTTTTATGTGGTGGGTCCCAAACCCAACGCACAACCCGTTTCACTGGAGGTTGAATTCTATTACACGTTTGTATAGCGAGCCGCTTGATCCAAGACAGACGCCCGCTTGCAGCAGCACCACATGGTGATCAGACGCTGCTGTTTGAACCCCCAGCAAGCCCTTAAACCGATTATGTCGGAGTGGCCTTACCAGGTTGTCGCCTTCTCACGTTTAGCTCACGGGTGTTCGGTGGTTACCCAGAGGATACTTGGGCGCAAAGCCCGGAAGTAGTGAGCTGCTTGAACCGCATGCAAAAGAATCGCTCTGGCCATTCCCAGGTGAAGGGCGATCAGAAACTTTCCCCACTTGCGTGGACTTCTACACACGGCCCCATTAGGAGTTTATATAGAGCCCATATTTTACTAGTAGTTGCATAAAAATAAACTATGTCGATTTTGAAAAATTGGTTTCATATTGACTGATTTTTTTAAATTTTAATGTAAAAACCCCATCACCAACTATAATAGAAAAATATTTACAAAGATATTGTATAGTCTTCTCTCTCTATGGCGCGATATACAACAGGTATATCATCATAAACCTCCTAAGAGATTTTTGCGCCAAGCTTCTCTTCCAATTTGTGGTGTGCCGATTTGAATTTTCCCTACAAATTGGTGGGACCTACAGTTTTTTTGCCGACTCCGAACGGCATCTACAAAGGAGACGAATTTTTGCTGAGAAGCCTGTCATGGCAGAAATACACTCGGAGAGTTTGCCAAACCACTGCCGAGGGGCGACCCCGTTTTGAAAAACTTTTTTCAAATCACTTTTGATGTTACCTGTACCAGGGCTCGAACCATGGACCTTCATTGTGGTAGGCCGGCAACACTACCTTCACACCATGGCGGCCGCCCATTGTATAGTCTTACCTTCGATATATTAATTACCACTTCTCAAATAAAACTCACAACATTACTGTTGGGAAAAACAGATTTTAAAAAATCCAACATTTATTGTCATCACTTCACTATTCACCTTCCTATCACACATTCTCTTTTTTAGCTGACTATCTCTTTTTCTTACAATTCATTGCTGGCAAGCGCAGTATTGCCAGACTTTTATATTCTAATAAAATAAAACAAAGCTGCCAGACCAGACGAACTCGTATCCAATACGATACAGACATATTTGTTAAAATACACCAAAACGCACAATATATATATACAGAATTTTATTGATATATTAGTTTTCGCTTTCAGAATTAGCGCTGACATCAAAAGAGTGTTCTGTCATATCTTTGGCCCCATACTTAGACGGTAAGAGCAGCTTAATTGTGTCTGGGGAAAACGACTTTGATGCTTGCTTCTTTCTTCGGCGATGAACTGAAATACTGCTCAAAAAGGGGTCCGAGCTTAGCAACAATCGGTGATATATGTCGCGGTTGCATTCTTCACGAGAAAACTTCGGTGCATAATTTTCTCGGCACATCCGGAAGTGCTTGTTGCGAGCCCCTTGAGCCTCCTCTGACAGCTGACCTATTGGTAATAATGAATTTTCAATTATAGCAGCGCCATAGACTAGTATCTTGTGCATTGTGGGTGTCATCGGATGCCACGCGTAGCCACTAGATATGGCTTCCAATATTATTTTAAGCCTGTTAATTAAATTATAATCAACACCTGTGATATCTGCAGCCAATTGTGGGCTTTCGAAAAATTGCGACTTGTATTGCCATCATTGGTGTTGCCATAATTTGCTTTGGGCATGTCTATAAGTAAACCCAACTCATCCCGAAATCTTTTTTGAATAGTTTCTTTTGTGGTTTTTTCCATCAATTCTTCCTCATCTGTTCTCTTTGATCTATACTATTTCATTTGCAATTTGTAAGCCAAATGCAGAATACTTTCAAATAATCTTATTCTAGCATGCCGGACAGACAGTCCAAAATCAAGCGAATCTAGGCTAACTTCATGCTTTTTGTCTAGATTGTTAAAGTCTTTCGATGTCGCTTTACATAAAGAACATTGGCTAGTGGATTTAGTATCGGTGGCAGCATTTCAAACCTTACCATCAATCATCGTCATCTTAAAATATGCCGGAAAACGAATTTATTTCCTTGCAGCTCTATTTCAGAAGCAACTAAGTTTTTTTCTGAGGATTCAACAAAATTGATTTCTTCTTTCGTGATGTCTATACCTTCTTTGATAAACCTAAATCTTATCGGTCTACAAAATCTAGGAGATGACGGAGAAGGGTTCTGCCAAACAATTTTTGTTTTCGTGATTTGTAGCGGCACAAAAGAGCTGAGAAAAATATTGGCATCCGAACCAGAATTATCCTCGATTTTTTTTTTATATTTAGCTTGCTGGGAACCATCGCACCCCCACTTGCATATTATTGCGAGAGATTGTCTTTCGTCCTCGCTAAGAGTGAGGAGTACCTCCTCTAAGTACATTTATAAGCGTATAATTGTCTTATCGATAAGGCTTTGCAAGTCAGTTTCTGCGTAAGAACTAGTTACCCGTATTTGCGTTTGGTAACATTCTTTTTTAGCTTCTAATACGCGATCGTAACAGAGATAAAAATACGGATTTGTATTTCGAATTATTTCATATTGCTCTCTTATTAAGTCTGCTTCTACAAACATAGCTAAGGCTGCATCTGGTGTCAATATATTACCTCTACCCGGGCTTGTTGATTCTTTGTATGCACTTTTGTATTTTGCTGCGCGTGATGGTGATTCTGCGATTTCTTTCAGAATTCGCTAAGCGTCCCTCTGCCCTTTTGCTATTAGAGTGGATTGCGCAGCATGAATAATAACTGCATCTTCTACCGGACTTCTTCCGTTTTCCTAAGTTTACTTCGCTCACTTAACTCCTCGAATGATTTCGATGGACGGCCAGGGCGAAAATGTGACTCATTTGGAATTTCGATTGTTCCATTTAACCAAGACTGGTTAGCTTTTAGAAAAGCATATTCCTTTCTTCTGGCTTCAGTCCAATTTTCCTTAAGCTGTGCTTTATAATAAGATAAGCTTTTCTTAAATTTTTGCATATTTTCAGCTGAATTAGTATGAGAAGACAGCAGGTTATTTTCTAAGGAATCTAACTTTAGACAAGCGTATATAAAACCCTTTATATGACACCCTATCTGCAAGCATCTGCAGCTAATTTTTATGCACGTGGCGAGCTAATTGTAAAAATTAAACACAAAACTTCCACACCCTACCATAATCAAACTGTTGAACGTAGCCATAGAACATTCAATGAATATGTTAGATCATTCATATCCATTGACAAAGACGATTATGATGAGTACCTCAAATATTTTTTGTATTGTCATAATACAACATCATCCACAGTTCATGGGTATTGTCGGTTTGAATTGGGCTTTGAAAAATCAGCATTGACTTAAGAACTGTTACAAGAAGATACAGTTAGCCCATGAGCCTTACGTACAAAGAAATTACCTTGCTGTCAATTTAATTAGTTTTATACTAGTTAAATACTAGTTTGCCAAACCGGCTCAACCAGTTCGAGTTCTGTAATTTTTCCATATTACAACTAGTATTTTTAACATGGCGATGTCCTACGGGATGCCAGTTGCCCGTTTTTGCACCAGCACCATACCAATTGGCATACTAGTCAGTCTCTGGATCAGCAATATACCAGTTGACATATTAGTCATTATAAACATCAAGACCATACCATTCCACATACTAGTCCGTATATACATCAGGATCATACTAGGCTACATACTAGTCAGTACATTCCAGTCGACATACTAGTTAGCCTACGCATCAGTAGCATACCAATTACTGTCCCATTTCATAATAGGTAAGTTCATTTTGGTTTGAAAAATACATGAATAAATATGTGTCTATCAAATTAAATATTACTTTACTATATTGAACAATTGAAAGAAATTTCAATAAAAGTATAGTCGCTATTCATAGCAATTTTGCCATTGGAAAACAGTAATTTTCTCTTTTTTTAAATAGTCCTTTTTTCAAGGAATTTTATAATTGATCTCACAGGCAGGATTCTCTAAATTTTCTTGAAACATTTCATGGAAAATTTTTAAATTTAATTATTAATTTAAGACAGAATATAATCCATACTTTTAAAAATATATTTATATAAAATTAAGGAAATTCAAGGAGAGATTAGTGGTTTCATTTGAGCACTGCTTACTGGTTTTCGCATCGCTGGTACGCTGTTATGCAGTAGCGACGTCACAAAAAGTAAGGGCGATGTTGTTGACATGATCTCAGAATATTAGTTGAAGAGAAAATTAAAATGCAGGGCGACGTTGTTAACTGAACGATTGCTACTCGAGTACTGAATTGTTTTCTTTTTCGCTCGCGTATGCATGTATCGACAATTTTATAGGGCTGTTGCTGCTTATGATAGCGAAAACGTTGCAGTCGCTCAAACTGGTATGAATAAGACCACGAAATTCTAGTTAATGGACTACGAGGTGTGTTCAAAAAGTAGCGCGAATTTTGTGTTTTTTCAAAAATTATTTATTTATTCATGAATATCTATTTTGTCCCCTTCAAAGTAATCCCCATGAGATATTATACAATCTTCGAAGCACTTCAAAAAATCATTTTTTTGTATCTTGTTCAGCTCCTCCTTCGATGCCGTCTTTATCTCGTCAAGAGAAGCGTAACGTCGTCCTTTCATGGGCCTTTTTAGTTTAGGGAACAAGAAAAAGTCACAGGGGGCCAGATCTGGGGAATACGGTGGCTGCGGCATCATTAGTGTGTTGTTTTTAGCCAAGCAACGATGCGTGAGCAGGGGCGTTATCGTGGTGCAAAAGCCAATTTTTGTTCTTCTTTGCACATCTTCTCGGCCTTCTGAGAACATTTTGTACCACCGATAAACGTTGCTTCGGTCCAAGGTAGCTTCTCCGTATGCCACAGTCAACATTCGGAATGCATCCGCGCACTTAATTTCGTTTTTCACACAAAATTTGATACAGGTTCTTTGATCCATTTTTTTGAATAGGTAAAAATCGAAGACGATCCCAAACACGTGCAAGCAAAGCAGCTGTCAACAATTAACTGAACATTCAAAATGGCCGAGATTGTCGGCATAAGTGAGAGACATGAGTACCAACATAACGCCACAAAAAATTCGAAATTCGAATATACGTAACCAGCGAAAATTCAAAATTCGCGATACGTTTTGAACACACCTCGTAGAATGCTTACTAACTAGTTTAGCAGTTGACTGCAGGGTAAATATAGATTACAAATAGCACAGCAAAGAGCTAATAGGTTAGTACAACAGTCTAAGGAAAAACAAATATATATATTATACTAAAAATATACATTATAAGGAAATAAACTCAGGAGATTTAGTGTTAATCAAAGATGAAGCAGGTTATAAATTAGATAATAAATATTAAGGGCCCTTTAAGGTAGAAGATATGGATAATTTTAATAACTATACTTTAAGCAGTAAAAATAACGAAATCATAGTACGTAAAAATAGGCTTAGATTATTCGAATAACATTTAATTTTTTTGAACACAAACAAAACTTTGAATTGATTTAAATATGTAATACAAATATATTGAAAGAATGAATAAACAAATAAACGATGTTACCAAATCAATTACCCAAATGTGATCATTTAAAATATAGAGTTACTTGAGAATCTAAAATTATGTCATAAAATTTAATTGAAATAGAATGCTCATACATTGACCAATGCATTAGCATTATTTTTAGGAAAAGAGGTGTAGTATATCGGAAATACAACATGCGCCGAAAGTACGTTTAACTTCTTCGGTAACATATTCACACAGACTTGCGCAAACGTCAGCTTAGCTGTGAAGTAGTGAACATTTTTTCTAATTTTCAACTTTTTCTGTGGTAAAATTAAGTGCAAAAATAAGTTTACTGCTGTTAATGGTAAAATAAAATTTGGTTTGTTTGTTAAATTCATATTTTGTGAACACAAGTAATTCCAATTAATTTGATTTTCATTTCATTTGCCGAGTCATTTTGCCTATTGTATTTGGTGCAGTGATTGGCGTGTGTTTCTTCTTGCTTTTGTTTTTGTGTGCATTTCTTATCATTGCCCAATTCTTTTATCACAACTGTTTGCGTTTGTGTTTGTTAAGTGTCATAGTACAGTGTGTCTCAAACTGCTCGCTGCTTTACTTTTGTATACCTAGTGTTGATTCTTGTTAGCTTATTTTTTGAACTTACTTTCATAATTTGATAGTTAGAAATGTTTTGCATTTTTAAAAATTATCAAGTTAAAAGCGAGTCGGAACACTATGTGGCATGCTGGCTTTGCGATGGGCTTGCCCACATAAAGTGTGCTGGTCTTACCGCCAGGATTGTGGGCATTGTCACCGATAGCAGGGGACTTGGGCATGCTTAAAATGCCGTTCATCTGACACATGCATAATGGGTTTTCTGAAATTACCAAATATCTGGCATTACTCAATGAATAGTTTTTGAAATACGATACAATTTTTAAAACTTTTAAGTCTTTAGACGAAATTACACCCACTCCGCCCGAAGATGGTCGTGAAAATAAATGTAAGCGTATCGACGATTCCCCTAGCCATGGTACCCTAGAACCGATTTCAACTGCTCTTCCACCGCGAATGCTTGAACTTATTGATTTAGAGTCTCCCAGTCCATCTTTCAAAGCATCAACTTTTCAAGGATGCTTCCTCGAAGACTACTTCAAAGAAAATCACCGAGCCTCCCTCTCTTAGGGTGGGGTCTGATATTACCGTTAGGAATCTGGTTGTGGTTCTGCGTAGAAAATCTATTCTTGTGGCTCGCTTTGAGAAGGATACCACAGAGGAGGACCTAAAGCTATACATAACTTCGAAAATTAAAAAGAACAATTTAACTATAAATAAATTCAAGTTTAGTTACGAAAGAAATATCGCTTCCTTCAGAACCGATGTTTCTTTAAGCGATTTTGAGGCAATCGTGAACAAAACGTCCAGGATGTAGCTAGGATCTCACGTGATAAATCTGCATCAAAAAACTAAGTGTAAAATCTATATCTGGATTTAAATACAAAATTAACTGAACTTTATTTAAAATCAGTTTCCTGTAATTATAACATAATTTCCTTTACCGAAACATGGCTTAGACCCCATATTTTCGGGGGTGGCGTTCTGATAGCCGTTCACTCATCAATACCCTCTGACGAGGTTAATGTACCTGCCACCGATTCAACTGCGTTTAGGCGAGATGCCTAAATTCTTAAAAAATGTGCCACCCTAATGTAACTTTAGGGCCCTTCCAATCACTTACACCAACCCACCCATCTGTGTGGGCATGCATGCATATTCGTGTTTTGTCAGCACACAACTACATGCATGGGGGTGTGCATGTGTGGGTCACCTCCCCTTAAAACCGGAAGATAATTTTCAGGTTCAACGGTTGTCCTCGATTGGAAAACTGTCTACTTCTTCAGCGACACTCAACGCAGTAACATCGTCACGCCCACCCCAGGATTTTCCACCTCATCAAAATATTCTTAAAGGTAATCCAATTGTTTATAATTATATTTTATCCAAATATACGGCCACTTTATAATAACGAGGATTCTCGTTTTCTTTTTCTTTTTTCTATTCAAAATCACAATTCGACCGCGGTACTTTCGAGCCACGGCCGCTCCAGCGAAGTACCACTGTCGCAATTGTTCATGGTCCTTCTCTCCGTAGAAAGGAACCAGCCTGCCTATACAGTCCACAACACAAACATTTATTAACATCATTTGGATCACACCACATCAACCAGAAGCTGCCACATAAGGAAAAAGTAGAAAAAACTCAATATTAAAGGCACTGCCGCAATTCCCAATAGAAACAACAACAAACAACTCTGCCTATACTCTGCCACATACCACAACCAACACCACAAGCTATTTACAACAAATTCGGCCGATCAACACATCAAAGCACGTAAGTTGTATATTTCTTGCCACTTAGTTTTTTTTTGTGTTGCAAACAATTTGTTCAAAAGTGCCGCCTGCGAGTGTAATCAAACATAAGTGCGATAAGTGAATATTTAATAATAGTGATTTTTTGTTCAGTTAACTGCTTGAATTTTCTTTAATTTTGAATTACATTAAACGTTTCAAATTCCTTGCGACTATCCGGATTATCCCCCCACCAGTGGTAAGGTTTTTTGGACACAGCGCAAGGCAAGAGGTAACATAACCTCACTTTCACAATAAGTTCACTTAGCCTTTCGATCTTCAGTTTGTTTTTGTTTTTTCCACTTGTTTTTTTTTTCCGGGAATATACAGAACAGCATTTTTAATCGAAGGCTAGTTTATTATTTTCTTATTAAATTCACTAATTTTATAGCACTTTTCTTTTGTTATCACATTTTCTCATTTAATATTCACTTTCGCTCGTTTGATACACCGCGCACTTTATCTGTGTTTTTTTGTGTACTTCTTATTGCGGCAACATATACACATTTACAAGGTGGCGCAAAAGTAAGCTTCCGATGTTCAGCATATCGGTTGTGGCACGTGCAGTGTGTGCTGTTGCACCGTCTTGTGGGAACCACATGTTTTCCAATCCCAATTCATCAAGTTGCGGCAAAAAGAACTCGTTGATCATTGCTCTGTAGCGCTCACCATTCACAGTAACCGTTTGGCCCCGACCGATTATTGGTCAAATAAATAGTCAGCAATATTCCGCGTTCTGGAGCAGTGTAGCGTAACATTGTTTATTAACGTGTATTTCGCATGTGTTTACTACACAAATGTCAAAACAGAACTGACTTTAGGGGCCAATCGCAAAATTTATAGCATTTTCTGATAGGAGGATTACTTTTGCGTAGTAACAGTTTTTCACCGACCGATTATTGGTCAAATAAATAGTCAGCAATATTCCGCGTTCTGGAGCAGTGTAGCGTAACATTGTTTATTAACGTGTATTTCGCATGTGTTTACTACACAAATGTCAAAACAGAACTGACTTTAGGGGCCAATCACAAAATTTATGGCATTTTCTGATAGAAGGATTACTTTTGCGCCACCTTGTATTTATATATATATTCCCCTTATACGTGTGGGTGGCGAGTAAGTCACAGAGATTGTATTTAAATTTTTGCTTCTGTAGCACACAAAATATTCGTCAGACAAATCGGCCAAGTCTGCAATATATGAATAAAATTAACTATAAATAAATATAATTGAATTAAAATATACATTAAATGAGTTGATTAAAATTTTAGTGAGTTGGGTTTTTTTCATTTTCCTGGGTAAAATACTGCCTTTACCTTTTCTATTCAGCATTTATCTTGTACGGTTTAGCATTTCATCGTACCTTCAGCTATATTTTTTCGGTTTTGTTTTTATTCTGTTTATTCTCTAAGTCCAAAATATGGATAGTTTCATTAGGCTGGCTGATTCGATTTTTGAATTCGAATCAGACTACAATGAATTAGAGGATTCAGTCCACAGCAAGTACACTTTTGGGCTTCAACAAGAGGACTTGAAAGCAATGTGGAGAAAAACCAGAACGGCTTATGACGACTTACTTAATTCAGATAAGTTAGAGGCCACTGGTATAGTTTCTGTTAAACAAAAGTATAAGAGAGCATATGCAGTATATTTACGCTGCATGTCAGATATGACTACACGCCAAGCGACACACAACAAACCAGAAAATAAAACTGAAGAAAAGCCCGAATTTGAACACAGTATCCGCCTGCCTCCATGTGATACTGAAGTTTTCAAGGGCGACATGTTCACGGCCATATACATATATCTTAAACAAACGCCTAACACCTGTGGAAAAATTGTTCCATCTGAACAATAAGACACAAGGTGAGGCAAAAGATATTGTTAAAAAATGTCTGCTCACGAATGAGGGATTTGATATGGCCTGGAGAAATTTATGCGAGAGATACGAAAACAAACGTATCTTAGTAAACTCGCAACTCCAAATTTTATTTAACTTGAAAAAGGTAAAGAGTGAGTGTGGTAGCGCGATTAAAACACTTCAGCGCGAAATAAATAATTGCCTTCGTCCCTGCGAAGTCATAAAATTGACACTTCGAACTGGGATGCAATTAGTGTCTGGGTTGGGTGGGATGCAATAGTGTCTGGGTTCATAGGAAGTTCTTCGAAAGCGCAAAAACCGCAAAGTACACGGAATGCCAACGAAACCCGTACAAAAAGGCTTGGTACATACTAAGCAAATGTGACTAAATTACTGTGCACAAAGTGCAAATCGAATGCCCACAGATTACGAAACTGTCCCCGTTTTCTTAAATTAACTCCGAAGAATTAACTTTGTAAAATCCACCAAGGGCTGTTTGAACTGCTTATCCCCAGGACATACTGTGTCGAAGTGCACCAGTTCTTACGACTGCAACAAGTGCCACTCTCGACATAATACGCTCCTGCATGCGGAGTCTCTACAGACGCAGGCAACTATCAGCCGTAATCAGTATCATGCTGATAATGCTGCCTCAACTTCAAAACAGGCACAAGAGAGACGGGAAGCTGAAAAATCTGTTTCGGCCGTAAGCCGAAATGTTAAATCCTGCCATGTGCATTCAAGCGCAGGTGTGCTGCTAGGGACAGCTCGAGTAACCATTCATCATATTGGTGCAGACTTCCCAGCAGGAGCACTGATTGATTCTGGGTCAGAGTGCTCGTTTATGACAGAACGACTCAAACGCAGAATCAATTTAACGGCAAAAAGGATGCATGCTCAAGTTTCGGGCATCACTAATGCCGGGAGGCCTCCAATATTGAACTCCGTTCACCAGTGGACCCTTGCTTCAGCTTAACAACATCAGTGCTAATTCTAGCCAAGCTAACTGGGAATCTGCCATCCTGTCATATCGACGCTACGACTATGCAGGCATTCCCAGACTTAGTTTTGGCAGACAAGCGATTTTATATCAACGAAGAAGTTGATATCATACTTGGCGGAGACGTATATCCGCAAATTATATTGAGTGGGCTGGAAAAGAATGTACTTAGTACACTTTTCGCCCAAGAAACGGTGTTCGGTTGGATATTAACCGGGCGCATAAAGGCACCGAATCCAACCAGAAATATAGTGTCCTTTTACAGCGAAGTTGCTTTGGACAAACAGCTTACAGCATTCTGGGAGTTGGAAAATCTTCCCAGAAATAAAAGCCCAAACGCAGATGACAAGTACTGCGAAGATTTATATAGGTAAACTACAAGTCGTAGAGAGGATGGCAGATATGTCGTCTCTCTTCCATTCAGACAGGACTACCCAGATAAGATAAACATATGAGGGTCTCTTAGGCGGGCGTGTTCACAATTTTTTAGAAATGAGACGCGGTTGTCAAGGAACCCGGAATTAGCCATCGAATATATGAGGGTCCTGTCTGAATACGAGACATTAGGGCATATGCAAAAAGTTAATGCCATTGTACTAGCCGATTCGGCGGACAACTTTTTTTTGCGGAGAGTACCACCACAAAGGTACGCGTCGTTTTTAATGCGTCAAGCCCAACGGCAAATGGTACAAGTTTAAATGACATTCTCCTGCCAGGCCCGGTACTACAGTCAGATCTTCCAGTACTTATACTGCGATGGAGACTATATCGCTTCGTTTTCAATAGTGACTAGGCAAATTTGGATGAGCGATGATCACGTCAAATTCCAACGGATTGTTTATCGAACATCGCCTCAAGAACCCATAAGCCTTTACGAGCTGAAAACGGTCACTTTCGGGGTTAGTTGTGCGCCTTATCTGGCAATTAGAACCCTTTCGCAACTAGCAGATGAAGTAGAGAGTTCTCACCCTACAGCATCTAGCATACTAAGGGAAGGCATGTACGTAGATGACGTACTAGCGGGGGGACACACACTCGGATCGGCCATTAACGCGAGGAATGAGATTCGCCAAGTCTTACTCTCCGCTGGCTACGGAAATGGACTTGGAATGCTGAGGAAATTCTCAACGACATCCCAATATCGGATCGGCTGACCGAGGACTTTCTGGCATTCGAAGATACCAGCACCGTTAAGGCATTGGACAGAAGATGGAATGCCCATTCAGACCTGTTTTACTTTAAAGCAGGGTCACTAGAAGAAAGTGAAAAGTTGACAAAACGATCGCTTCTATCCGCCATCGCCAGACTCTTCGACCCTTTGGGATGGCTTGCACTAATGATCATTGTGCCCAAAATTTTGATGCAGAAAATCTGGTTGGAGGGCACCGATTGGGATGAGCCAGTTTCGTCCAATACATTGGAACGATGGCAAAACTTCAGACATCAATACCACGAAATCGACAAAATAAAGATACCACGATGGTTAAACTTTTCACCAGAAGATGAGGTCGAGACACGTGGATTCTGCGATGCTTCGGAAAAGGCATACGCTGCAGCTGTCTACATGCGAGTCAAAAGCAATGATGATATCTTCGTAAATCTACTCCTTGCCAAAACCAGAGTAGCACCAGTGAATACCATCTCACCTCCGCGTTTGGAGCTTTGCGGAGCAGTATTGTTAGCGGAGATGATGGAATCAACATTTCGAAACATCAAACTGGGACCAGTGAAACAATATCTATGGACGGATTCCACCATCGTTTTGGCATGGATAAGGAAACCACCCTGTTCATGGTCAACTTTCGTCGCACACAGGATTACAAAAATCATTGACCTAGTCGGCAGCAAGGACTGGCTTCATGTCAACTCGGAAACGAATCCAGCAGACTTAGGAAGCAGAGGACTACCGGCATCGGATTTGGTCGGCAATTCTTTGTGGTGGCAGGGACCTTCTTGGCTGCAAGAAGACAATTCCCAATGGCCAGTACAAGAAAAGGAGTATAATACATCCGTGGAGGAAAAGAGAGCGCAGGCCTACGCAATATCAACGCAAAAGGAGATCGAGATTCCCGACCGGTTTTCGAATTTACCGAGGGGTTTGAGGCTACTATCATATATTATGAGATTCTTTCGAAGAACTCATCCCAAGACAAAAGCTTCCTTTCAACGAAAATCGTGCCTAATCTCATCCGGTGAGGTCAAAACCACGACGCAACTCTTGATTAAACTATATCAGAAGCAACATTATGGTGAGGAATATGTAAATTTGAAGAAGGGCCGATAATCGATAAGAAAAGCGAGATATTGCCACTCAACCCGTTCATCGACCTCGCTTATAACGAGCGCCACCCAATCATACTGCCGTACAATTGTAGGTTGACGCGTCTGACTGTACAAATGATACATCAAATCTCCCTCCATGGGGAAAACCAACTAATGCTCCGTCTCATCCGCACCCAATATTGGATTCGAATGTTAAGAACATGATTAGGGCCACCATCCATAGCTGTAAAGTCTGCACCATTTATAAAAGAAGAGCGCAAACCCAACTTATGGGTACCCTTCCTTGCGAACGCACTACGTTCACCCGCGCGTTTACCAATACCGGGGTGGACTTTGCCGGGCCTTGCGACATTAAAAGTTACCGCGGTAGAGGATGTCGACTATCAAAGGGCTACGTTTGCCTCTTTGTTTCTTTCACGACGAAAGCGATCCATCTGGAAGCGACCAGTGATCTTACTACCCCACCCTTTCTAGCAGGTTTTTCGCGTTTTATCGCTAGACGAGGATGCCCGAGAAACCTTTATCTCGGGAGTCCGAGATACGACTATTTCCAAATAAAGCCATCAAGCCATGACACGGAATTTTATTCCGGCCGGGGCTCCACATATGGGGTGCCTCTGGGAGGCTGGAGTGAAGAGCTTCAAAAGCCACTTCAAGAAGTTAGCCTCGCCTCATAAATTCACGCATGAGGAATTCCATACGCTATTGTGCCGGATTGAGGCATGCCTCAACTCGCGGCCACTTAGTCCAGCCTCAAATGAGCCCGCGGACCTGGAGCCATTACCCCTGGGCACTTCCTAACTGGAAGTCATCTCCTGGCTCCGCCAGAACCAGAGGTGAATGAGAGCCCTGCCTCTATTATCAATAGGTGGCAGAAGCTCAAGGCTCTTCATCAAACCTTCTGCCGGCGATGGAAAGTGGAATACTTCTCCGAACTTTAAAAACGAGTAAAGTGGAAGCATCCAAAACAAAATATTAAGGTGGGAGATCTCGTTGTTGTGATATCGATCTAAACGTCTCACATTTCAATCACACTATTTACTGCCTATTTGAGAAGTTTATTCCTAAACGTAAAGTAACTTATGATCATCCTACGCAAGCTTGGTTTACTAAAGAGCTTAAGGCTCATTTAATTTATATAAGAAATCCGGATTAAATAAACATTACCTACTGTATTCCATTCTACGTCAGAAGTACATAGATTTAAATAAGAAGTGCTATAAAGCTTATATCTCTAAAACGAAAAGAGACATTATTCTCAATCCTAAGTCATTTTATGGTTTCGTAAATTCTAAACGTAAAGTATCAGGGTTTCCCTCAGCCATGAAATATCAAGACATTATATCTAGCGATAATCAATGTATCGCAAATTTTTTTGCTCAATTTTTCACTTCTAACTATTCTGCTGTCACCAATTCAAACTTTCAAAACTATCCCTATAAGCTACACGGGACAAATTCAATTAATTCACCAATTATATGCGCCAAAGATGTTCTAATTTACCTTAAAACCTTAAAAGAATCTTTTAAATATGGTCCTGATAGGATTCCTACATGTTTCTTGAAAAAGTGTGCGAACCATATTTACCAACCCCTTACCAATTTGTTCAATCTATCACTAAAGTGTGGTGTTTTTCCAACTGCGTGGAAAGAATCGTTTCTTCTACCGCTGCATAAAAGCGGGAGTAGGTCTTCTATAGAGAACTATCGTGGCATCGCAAAGCTTTCTGCCATCCCAAAATTGTTTGAAGCTATTGTTACAAATCAACTTACGGGTCCGATCTCTACTTTGATAGCTGACTGCCAACACGGGTTCAGTAAGGGAAAGTCCACAGTTACGAATTTACTTGAGTTTACCAGTCATGTCTCAAATGGCTTTAGAAAAAATCTGCAAACCGACGTTATTTATACGGATTTCAGCAAAGCTTTTGACAAAGTGTGTCACTCATTACTTATTCATAAACTCGATCAGTTGGGCTTCCAGCCGGGTCTCAATCGCTGGATCTCTTCTTACCTTAGTGACAGGACACAAAGAGTAATGTTCAAAAATTTAGTATCCGATGTCATTTATGTCTCTTCGGGGGTTCCTCAAGGAAGCCATCTTGGCCCGATTCTGTTCTTGTTGTTTATAAATGATATTTCTACAATAATAAAATTTTCAAAAATGTTAATGTATGCCGACGACGTAAAGCTTTTCATGTCATTCGCGTCATTTGAAGATAGAAATAAGCTACAATCAGATCTAGATGCACTAGTTACTTGGTGCGATTTAAATTATATGCCACTTAACCTTAAAAAATGTAAACACATGGGTTTTTCGCGTGGAATTTCTCAGCCGGCTTCCTATACAATTAAAAATTATAGTCTTGAGCAAGTGTATGATTTTGTTGACCTGGGGGTTACTATGGACTATAAACTCAGTTTCAACCGCCATATTAATACAACAGTCAATAAGGCTAGAGGTGTCCTAGCATTCGTTAAACGATGGTCTAAAGAATTTAGCGACCCTTATGTAACTAAAGCCCTCTTCACTACATTAGTCAGACCGATACTTGAATATGGTTCTATAATTTGGAACCCGCGTTACCAGGTTCATGTAGATCGCCTTGAATCAGTTCAAAAACAATTTTTACTATTTGCCTTAAGAGATTTTCATTGGGATCCCTCGTACAATCTGCCACCCTATACGAATCGTTTAAAACTCATTAATCTACACACACTTTCTAGTCGGAGGGAAATGCTTGGAATTATTTTTATGATTAAATTGCTAAATGGTTCACTATCCAGCCCATTTCTTCTAAGTGAAGTGAACTTCAATGTACCGTCTCGTCCTTCAAGGCATTTTAAACCTCTAGTCTTAAAACAGTGCCGAACCAATTTTCAGTTAAATGAGCCTTTTCGCTGTTTGTGTCAAGATTATAACTCTCTTTCTGGTAGATTTGATATTTCAGACTCGCTTTTCAGCATAAAAAAATCAATCCTTTCTGTCCTAAATTCATAGCTACTAATTGTTTTTTATTCTTTGACTTCTATTTTAACTTTTAACAATAATTTTATTCTGTTAACTAGTTACTTCTTAATGTATAATCTATCCTATATCTACTTTACTTAGCTGATGAGGTTTTCTCTGTAGCTGAGCAGTTTTAGATCTCGACGATTAACAAACCAAAGCCTTTCAACGACTCGGCACGAACGAATAATCCGCGCGTTATGCGGATGCGCCCCTCGCGCCGGTCGGGCGGGATATGGTGGGTAATCCGTTGGGAATTATTATTATTATTATAAGACAACGTGTCTCCCAATGAATGGAGGCTCGTCCGAGTTACCCACGTACACTCCGGCGAAGATAACCGAGTGCGTGTAGTGGACCTCATGACCGAGAAGGGTCAGATCAGAAGACCGTTGGTCAAGCTGATTCTGCTCCCTATGGAGGGAATGGCTTCCGAGAGGCCCGGGGCCTCATCTTAACCATCACCTCCCAGCCATTTTAACCGCCCGTATCCCAAAATTTTCCACCCTTCACTCGCTACCCTTAACGAGGACACCAGAAAGCCTACCGCAGAAGGGCGACCCATTCTGCCACAGAAAATGCAATTGCACTCGATATCGAGGCCAAAGAAAGCCTAACCCAGAAGGACGAACCAAACTGCCACGGAAAGCTATCCATATGCCACGACTTCGTGAACTTAGCGACGCAGTATATGCTCACTTGCGCGCGTTACAAACAATGGGTACAAAGGAGCAAATCGCAGATTGCTTACTTATTCAACTCGTGTCAAATAAGCTGGACATTAAATCTCGTTCCAAATGGGAAGAACAAGCACCTGCGAATGAAATACTAACTTGGAATTCAATGGATACATTTTTGGAGCAGCGTTGTCAACGATTGGAGAATGTCGAAAACGTGTTTGTAATTACGGAAAAACAGGTAGGAAAGGAATTGTCCTATAATAATAACAATAAAAAGGTCCTACTAACTTCCGCAGTGGCTGGCTTCAAATTATGCAGTTCCAGTCCACATAAAATTCCACAATGTGAGCGATTTCTTACAGTTTCCCCATTAATGCGCTATAGAGAAGCGAAAAGGCTGCAACTCTGTCTAAATTGTCTTCGAGGAGGCCATTCCGTTAATGAATGCAAATCCGGTCACTGTAGACATTGCTTATCGAAGCACCATAGTTTGCTACACCAAGGTACAATTTCCGTCCAAAACTCGTCCCAAGCTCAGGCGCTTTCTAAACCATCATCATCATCACATTTAGTAAATGCACCAAATAGTGCTAATAACGCCTACTAATCATCTTCCACTTTTGTTCCTCCAGCTTCGGCACTCATTAGTTCTGCAGCTGAACTTAGCGTTGCGGACAGAGATTTCGTTCTCTTAGAAACCGCCGTTATATACATAAAGAATAAATCTGGCTCTTCAATTCCTTGTCGAACTCTTTTAGATTTTGCGTCACAACTCAACTTCGTAACTAATAGACTAGTTAACCAGTTGCAAATTAAGAAAACAAAATCCCCACAGTTCATTTCTGGTATAGGCCAAAATGATTTCGTCGCTAATCATATAGTTGATTTAGATCTGCATTCTCGTATCACAGAGTACACAGCCAAGTTGACGGCTGTCGATACATCCACTATAACTGATAACCTAACAAGTCGCTCGTTGAAAGATGTTGATTGGAACATACCTTCAAACATTCGCCTTGCTGACCCACTATTTTTTGAGCCACAGCGCATTGACATGCTCATTGGAGCTAGCCTCTTTTTTGATTTGCTCTGCGTCGGTCAGATACGCTTGGGTGAAAATTTACCACTGCTGTAAAAAACAAAGTTAGGCTGGGTTGCATCAGGCGCCACCATATACAATGCTTTAAAATTATCTTGCTTGGCCGCCATCGATATGGCTCCAGAAAATGACACCGATTAAGAGTTAAATAATTTAGTGGAAAGGTTTTGGACCATAGATAACTGTAATGCATCTGCTCCAACCACTACAATAGAGGAAGATTTATGTGAAAGGCATTTCACACGAAATTACAGGCGCTTAGAAACTGGTGAGTTTTCTGTTAGCTTGCCAACCAAATCCCCTTCATGCGAGTCAGGAGAATCGTACGAGCAAGCCATAAATCGCTTCAAGTCTATGGAGAAAAAGTTCTCGCAAAATGCTGAACTTAAGCAACAATATTCATCATTAATAAAGGAGTACTTGGATTTGAATCACATGCCTGTCGTCGAAAATAAACCAAATCAAATCCAAATGCACTTTTTACCACATCACTGTGTTTTTAAGGCTGATAGCACAACAACAAAATTGCGCGTGGTCTTTGATGGCTCAGCTCGAACTAGTAATGGACGATCCCTGAATTCAATTTTGATGAAGGGACCAACAATTCAACCCCAACTTTTCGATATTTTACTTAGATTTCGAACTTTTAAATTTGCTCTCACTGCCGACATTTGTAAAATGTATCGATGCGTAAGAATGTCGTATCCTGATAATTTTCTTTAATGTATAGTTTGGAGAGATAACCCTAATGAAAATTTTCGTGTTTTTAAATTAGATACTGTTACATATGGAACCAAACCAGCGTAATTTCTAGCTATTCGCTCGACGCAGCAGCTTGCTCGTGATGAAGCTCGCATCTATCCAGTTGGAGCAGAGACAATACAAAATGGGTTTTATGTCGATGATATGATTGCCGGCGCTAATTCCGTGGATGATGCTAAAGAAATGCTAAACCAAACCAGAAAATTACTGTCGCTTGGAAACTTTCACTTGAGAAAATGGTGCTCAAATAATAATTTTATTTTAGCTGATGTGGCTGCTAATGACAGGCAAGAATTCCTTACGTTTGACGATGGCACAAGTATAACAAAAACACTTGGTTTGGTATGGCATCCAAGTTTGGACTTTTTCATTTTTTCCTTTTCGCCTTTTGCGACCCCAAGCAAGGTAACTAAACGTACAATTCTTTCAGCTGTTGCTAGACTCTATGATCCACTTGGTTTGATTGGGCCTGTCGTGGCCAAAGCCAAAATTTTCTTGCAAAATCTGTGGAAAGAGAAGTTGCATTGGGACGAGAGTCCATCTCAGGCAATACAAACAGAATGGATGGAAATATGCAATCAATACAATCTAGTTACTCGTTTTAGTTTCGATAGATATCTACTCATACCAGAGGCTGACATACAAATACATGGATCTTGCGATGCGAGTGCTGCTGCTTATGGTGCATGCATATACATACGAATTATTCGAACCAATCTTCTCTGTTCTAAATCCCGTGTAGCGCCCCTTAAAACGCTCACTATACCGAAGCTTGAGCTTTCTGGTGCTTTATTGTTAGCCGAATTGGTATCGAAAGTCGTCGATGCAACGCATTTCAATGGAAGAAAATTATTTTGTTGGTCGGACTCAACAATAGTTCTATCGTCGCTGCGAAATGAACCTGCCAACTTTAATGTTTTCGTCGCAAACCGTATTAACACAATTCAAACGCTAACCAAAGGCATGAGTTGGAATTACATTCCGACCCATTCCAATCCAGATGATATCTTCTCAAGAGGTGCTAGCCCGAAGCAACTTTTAGATATGCCCTTGTGGAAGTTCGGCCCATCTTATCTTAGTGATGATCAACAAAATTGGCTAAAGTCTCCGCTTCTACCAATGAATAAGTTACCAGAATCTCGAAAGAGAGCGTTTGTATTTACTACTATCTCTATCTCTATGGCGCGATATACAACAGGTATATCATCATAAACCTCCTAAGAGATTTTTGCGCCAAGCTTCTCTTCCAATTTGTGGTGTGCCGATTTGAATTTTCCCTACAAATTGGTGGGACCTACAGTTTTTTGCCGACTCCGAACGGCATCTACAAAGGAGACGAATTTTTGCTGAGAAGCCTGTCATGGCAGAAATACACTCGGAGAGTTTGCCAAACCACTGCCGAGGGGCGACCCCGTTTTGAAAAACTTTTTTCAAATCACTTTTGATGTTACCTGTACCAGGGCTCGAACCATGGACCTTCGGTGTGGTAGGCCGGCAACACTACCTTCACACCACGGCGGCCGCCTACTACTACATCTGATATTTCATTAAATTGCAAATTTGTTAACTCATTTGAAAAATTACAGAGAGTATATGCATACATTTATCGGTTTTCTAGGCCTAGTTGACTTTTGTGTACCGTTTTTCTACAAATCTGATGTACGAAATCGAGCTCCAATAAAATTCTACATTTCCATATTCATTTGGTTTTCAACCAAGGCCGTTCACATGGAGCTGGTAAAAGATTTGGCAACCTCATCATTCCTCGCAGCCCTAAAAAGATTTATTTGTACACGTGGTACACCGCAAATCATATGGTCGGACAACGCTACTAATTTTGTTGGAGCTAAAAATGAGCTATCGGACCTGAAAAAACTATTCTTCAGTCAAGAGCATTCGAAAGCGATTCATGAGCAGTGTGCCAACGATGGAATTGAATGGAAGTTCATACCCCTCGCTCTCCTCACTTCGGCGGTTTATGGGAAGCCGCAGTAAAAATGGCCAAATATCATTTTTACCGAGTTGTTGGCCTTTCAAATTTAAATTTCTATGAACTTCGCACACTTGTGTGCCAGATATCTGCTATTTTAAATTCACGCCCTTTATGTCCCATTTCAGAGAACCCTGACGACATTGAGTTATTAACACCTGGGCACTTTCTTATAGGCGCATCTTCCACGTCTGTGGTAGAACCTGATATCGCAACAATTGATATGAACCGACTTAGTAGATGGCAGCGTGTGTGTTTCATGCAACAACAATTTTGGAAGAAGTGGCATTCCGAATATGTAACGCTTCTTCAGCAACGCCAAAAATGGAACTCATCTACATCGAATCTACAGCCTGGGGATGTGGTCTTAATAAAGGACGAGAACAATTCGCCGTTAAAATGGCTGCTGGCCAGAGTCATTGAAACAATTATGGAAAAGGACCAGGTAGTACGAGTTGCCGTTCTAAAAACTGCAAATGGCATCTACAGACGATGTGTGTCAAAGCTATGTCTACTTCCAATTGACGACAATATCTTGAAAGCCTAAGCCTTCCAACGGGCGGAGTATGTTTAGTCATAAGCGCATTAGTAGTATGGCACTAATTTCTTATTACTACTTTTTACTATGTTCGGTACCGCTGTCTGTCGGTAGCTGTACTTCATATATTTGCTAAAATAACTTGTTTCTATTATGTACGTTGCCGTTAAATCAGGTGATATTCCTGTATCAATGCAAATTGTTGCTTTTTATATTTCTTTTGAATATAAGTAATTACATATATTAAGAATTTGAATTTTGTATGACATTTAAGTAGAATTGAATTTAGTTTTCGCAGTGTCGTCAAAGTTATGGTGCAAGGCACATTAATAAACCTCTCGTGCTAAAGAGACAACAAAACTATATATTGTAAACCAAAAATATAGCTATCTTGCTAACAAAATAAAACATTGTAATAAAAACCAAAATATAGTTTAGACAAATTAAATGTTTGAATTGAAGCTATTGTGCTTAATCATTTGAACTTAAAACGGACAATGAAAAGGCTTATTGTTCTCATTTCAAATTGACTTGTAATTTTGCCATTGTGCTGGGTTCGCACATTAATAGCTGCAGAGTATGCTTTTTCAGAAGCATCGCAGAAGTCGTGGAGTTCAACTTGATGGTCGGGTGAGAAAATTCACCCACCCAGGTATGAATGAGGATTTTGCTTGTGTCATAATTCGTGAAAGCCATCCTGGGGGGTCGAAAAGTTTTGCCACAGATGACAAAATTTGTCTTTTCGTTTTTGAGGATTTTGAAGAGATCGACTCATGAGTGTATGAAAATTGGTCTGATATTACATTCCATTGCATGCCCATAGTTTTGGTGGTGTTCTCTTTTCAAACTTTAGAAAATTGGTATCTACCAAGTTTTCTTTATTTATATTTGACAGTATTTCTGGGTGGTTAGAAGTTATCGTCCTTAATGGGAACCCTGCTGAGTCGAGGGCTTCGATAACTTGAGCTAGTGACTCGCACGCTAGAGGAAGGCTACGTATGTTTGAGAGTTTAGCACCGGGGCGGCTAGTGGTAGTTTAGCTTTTGTGTCTTTTGCCAGTTCGTGTAATGCTCGAGCTCTTGCATTTAGATACATTGAAGACCATTCTTACTTTTGTTGTAAGTTTTTCAGGTTTGATAACCGCATGGTGTGGTAGATAAAAGGGTGCGAATTCGCCTTTTGTTATTTTCTCATAGGAATTTACTGATTTCATATAATTTAGTTTTATATATTCCTCAAGGATATTGTAAAAGATAAATATATATTTTTATTTATATGTAATTTCTTTTATGCTTTCGTGCACAAAAAGTTTGCTGGGTTACTTTCTTGACTACGGTCAAGTTATAAAATTGTACGTATTTATATGTACGTGTATATGTACCTAATTTTTTTTGAGGGTAGTTAAACACAATTTTGTGTGTTTGCCTAAATGGATAGCAGTAGTCAATGACAATACAGCTAAGCAATGTTCTTTACTTCTGTCTATGCAATTATAAGTTTAATGCAATATAGTACAAGTAGTTTTGTTGTTTGTTTACTCTTTTTAGCTTAACACACGCTTGTGTGTTTGCCTATTTTTCTCCCGTAAATATAATACGATTGCTATGGTGGGATGTCAGAAAACAGCTTTGTGGGTTTTTTGAATGTTTTGGTTCTTTTACTTGTAAGTTTCTGCTTATTAAAGGTTTACAATCCTGCCTTTGTTTGACTTATGTTTGTAAGGGAATGCAAGCAGAGGGGGTATTGCGGGATAAATTTGGACATGAAACTTGAACCTTTTTTTTTGTTGTTTTTTGGGTAATTCTATACGACCGTACGGAACTCCTAATTTACGTCCAACAATAGAGGAAAAGGTATTAAATAATCCGAAAGCGGAAAAGAAATATTTTTTTTCCGTAAAAAGTTATTGGCAGAAAACCAAAAAATGACCCAGGTCAGATCCCAAAGAGGGGACGGGATCCAAGGTATTTATGTGCAGAACTCTTTTCTGTATAAGCGGCCTTCGGCCGCCCTTCTAAAAAAATAACTCTAAGCCGTTCCAACACCGGCTACGCGGTCCACAGTATTTCTGCGCAGAACACATTTCTGCACTTTTCGGCACACCCCATATCTGTGATTACAAGACATAAAATATTGATGTATATTGGAACGATTTTTCGTCATCCCTTGTCAAATTTGGTTTTGAGACAAACCGGTTTCGGCGTTGTGCCATCACCTGTGTCGATTTTCGTTCTGATCTGTTGTTGTCGTTTGTCTTGTATTTATAGTAGGTAGCAGGTAACGTCAGCATGGGTGTCTGTCTGTGTACGTGTGTGCATGTGTTGTGTGTGTACCTTCAGAAAGGGGGTGGTTTGCATCGATCGGTTTTTGTGTGGTTTGCTGAGGCAGGTAAAGGTTGGTGATTTTTGTTGTTTGACCTTTTTTGCTTGTTTGTTGTTTTTGATCTTTTGCTGTTTTGTGTTTATTTGTCGGTGCGTTTGTTGTACCTGAGTGGTTGCTTTGTTTTTTGTAAACCAATTTTAAAGGTTCGAATATTGTGTCGGAAACAGTGTTTGTCTGTTCGTTTATTATTCTACCGTCGAATGTTTTTTGTTAGTAAATTTCCATGTTTTCGAGTACGTTCAGTCGTCGGCCTTTTGCTTGTACATGTAGGACCTTGACTGTTTTTTTGATGTTTCCGGGGGGGCATTTATTCTTCGCCATGTGATTCGCAAAGTTGAACTCTGGTATGATGGTTGGATTCCGTATCTTTTTGTTGTAATCTCTAATGTGTTCTCTGAACCTCGTTCTTACTTGTCGTCCTGTTTGCCCTATGTAACTGTGCTGGCATTCACAAGTGAGCTTGTTTACACCATGGCTGCCAAACGGATCTTCTGAGTTAGTTTTGGTTCTTAGCTTCCGTCCTACATTGTTCGATGTTTTGAACGCTGTGTTGATGTTGTATTTTCTAAGAAAATTTGCTAATTTATGTGTTGCCCTTCCAGTATATGTCTTTGTCGTCCAGGTTTGTGTTCTTTCCTCTCCATTGTTTCTTTTTTGTTCTCTAAGGTCTCTCCTGAGTTTATCTACAAGTGCTTTTTTATATCCGTTGTTTGTAGCGATGTTATATATTATTCCAAGCTCTCTTCTATATGCTTCTTGTGTAAGAGGTGTTCTTTCCAATCTTTGTACTAAGTGCCTTAGCGCTGCATTTTTATGTTGTTGTGGGTGGTTCGAGGTATTATGAATTATTGTGTCGGTGGCCGTTGGTTCCCTATATATGTCGTAGTTGAATTTATTGCTAGCTTTATCAATACTTATTGTGAGGTCCAGATAATTGATTCCTCCGTCTTTTTCGGTTTCCATTGTGAATTTTATGTTCCCGTGCTGCTTGTTGAGGTATTCCAGTGCTTACTCTTCGTTGTTGGTAGTTAAAACGCAAATGATATCATCCACGTATCTTGCGGTACTCTTTTTCCAGGTTTTGCATAAACGCTTCCATAAGAATAGCCGATGTTGGGTTTCCCATCGCAAGTCCGTTTGTTGGTCTGTATATTTTATTGTTGAATTGAAAATAGTTCAGATGTATTAGTTATGGTGTGTTGGTTGCTAAGTTCCAGTGTATCCTTCAATATTGTTTTTAAATATTTCCAAATTAGGAGTGTTATTTTACGCAAGGTACGTGGATGATATCATTTGCGTTTGAACTACCAACAACGAAGAGCAAGTACTGGAGTACCTCAACAAGCAGCACGGGAACATAAAATTCACAATGGAAACCGAAAAAGACGGAGGAATCAATTATCTGGACCTCACAATAAGTATTGATAAAGCTAGCAATAAATTCAACTACGACATATATAGGGAACCAACGACCACCAACACAATAATACATAATACCTCGAACCACCCACAACAACATAAAAATGCAGCGCTAAGGCACTTAGCACAAGAAGCATATGGAAGAGAGCTAGGAATAATGTATAACATCGCTACAAACAACGGATATAAAAAAGCACTTGTAGATAAACTCAGGGGAGACCTTAGAGAACAACCAAGAAACAATGGAGAGGAAAGTACACAAACCTGGACGATAATGACATATACTGGAAGGGCAACACATAAATTAGCAAATTTCCTTAGAAAATACAACATCAACACAGCGTTCAAAACATCGAACAATTTAGGACGGAAGCTAAGGGCCAAAACTAACTCAGAAGATCCGTTTAGCAGCCATGGTGTATACAAGCTCACTTGTGAATACCAGCGCAGTTACATAGGACAAACAGGATGACAAGTAAGAACGAGGTTCAGAGAACACATTAGAGATTACAACAAAAAGATACGGAATCCAACCATCATACCAGAGTTCAACTTTGCGAATCACATGGCGAATAATAAATGCCCCCCCGGAAACATCAAAAAAACAGTCAAGGTCCTACATGTACAAGCAAAAGGCCGACGTCTGAACGTACTCGAAAACATGGAAATGTACTAACAAAAAACATTCGACGGTAGAATAATAAACGAACAGACAAACACTGTTTCCGACACAATATTCGAACCTTTAAAATTGGTTTACAAAAAACAAAGCAACCACTCAGGTACAACAAACGCACCGACAAATAAACACAAAACAGCAAAAGATCAAGAACAACAAACAAGCAAAAAAGGTCAAACAACAAAAATCACCAACTTTTACTTGCCTCAGCCAACCACACAAAAACCGATCGATGCAAACCACCCCCGTTTCTGAAGGTACACACACAACACATGCACACACGTACACAAACAGACACCCATGCTGACGTTACTTGCTACCTTCTACAAATACAAGACAAACGACAACAACAGATCAGAACGAAAATCGACACTGATGATGGCACAACGCCGAAACCGGTTTGTCTCAAAACCAAATTTGACAAGGGATGACGAAAAATCGTTCCAATATACGTTAATCATTCACCCTGTCGGAAAAACAACAAAACAAAATAAAACATAAAATATATCTATGGTTATTGTTGTTGGAGCAAAGCTCGAATTTTTATGTTTGTTTGTTAATTGATATTAGAGGAAAAATTACAACGTTATGCACAGCGATGGTATGGGATTGCTCCAACAACAATCACCATAACTATAATTGTTACAGGTACAGTGCGGGTGCATAACAAATAACACGGAAGTGTTGATATGCATAAAAGCCCTTCTGTATCTAAAACTGTTCTATGAACGCGCCTAAAAATATTTCCACTTTCCTTGAGTTGACATATAAAATATATGTACCAAAGAATGTATAAAAGGAATAAGCAAATGGCACATTAGAGGAAAAATGCATCGTGACGCTACAGGGCATCATAGCTTAGTTGTTAGAGTACTCTAACAGCGGCTTTGGTGCAGACACTTGGGTTCATATCTCAGTGTCCGAGAAGGGGTCTGATGAGAAGTTGGGCACTTCGAAACATGTCATCCCATACCATCGCTGTGCATAACGTTGTAATTTTTCCTCTAATATCAATTAACAAAAAAACATAAAAATTCGAGCTTTGCTCCAACAACAATCACAATAACTATAATTGTTACAGGTACAGTGCGGGTGCATAACAAATAACACGGAAGTGTTGATATGCATAAAAGCCCTTCTGTATCTAAAACTGTTCTATGAACGCGCCTAAAAATATTTCCACTTTCCTTGAGTTGACATATAAAATATATGTACCAAAGAATGTATAAAAGGAATAAGCAAATGGCACATTAGAGGAAAAATGCATCGTGACGCTACAGGGCATCATAGCTTAGTTGTTAGAGTACTCTAACAGCGGCTTTGGTGCAGACACTTGGGTTCATATCTCAGTGTCCGAGAAGGGGTCTGATGAGAAGTTGGGCACTTCGAAACATGTCATCCCATACCATCGCTGTGCATAACGTTGTAATTTTTCCTCTAATATCAATTAACAAAAAAACATAAAAATTCGAGCTTTGCTCCAACAACAATCACAATAACTATAATTGTTACAGGTACAGTGCGGGTGCATAACAAATAACACGGAAGTGTTGATATGCATAAAAGCCCTTCTGTATCTAAAACTGTTCTATGAACGCGCCTAAATATATTTCCACTTTCCTTGAGTTGACATATAAAATATATGTACCAAAGAATGTATAAAAGGAATAAGCAAATGGCACATTAGAGGAAAGATGCATCGTGACGCTACAGGGCATCATAGCTTAGTTGTTAGAGTACTCTAACAGCGGCTTTGGTGCAGACACTTGGGTTCATATCTCAGTGTCCGAAAAGGGGTCTGATGAGAAGTTGGGCACTTCGAAACATGCCATCCCATACCATCGCTGTGCATAACGTTGTAATTTTTCCTCTAATATCAATTAACAAACAAACATAAAAATTCGAGCTTTGCTCCAACAACAATCACCATAACTATAATTGTTACAGGTACAGTGCGGGTGCATAACAAATAACACGGAAGTGTTGATATGCATAAAAGCCCTTCTGTATCTAAAACTGTTCTATGAACGCACCTAAAAATATTTCCACTTTCCTTGAGTTGACATATAAAATATATGTACCAAAGAATGTATAAAAGGAATAAGCAAATGGCACATTAGAGGAAAAATGCATCGTGACGCTACAGGGCATCATAGCTTAGTTGTTAGAGTACTCTAACAGCGGCTTTGGTGCAGACACTTGGGTTCATATCTCAGTGTCCGAGAAGGGGTCTGATGAGAAGTGGGGCACTTCGAAACATGTCATCCCATACCATCGCTGTGCATAACGTTGTAATTTTTCCTCTAATATCAATTAACAAATAAAATATTTCTTTTCTGCTTTCAGATTATTGATACAGAGGTCAAAACGCGTCGTTTCATACCTTTCCCCGATATTATTGGACGTACAAGGTGTGTTCAAAAAGTATCGCGAATTTTGTGTTTTTTCAAAAATTATTTATTTATTCATGAATATCTATTTTGTCCCCTTCAAAGTAATCCCCATGAGATATTATACACTTGTGCTAACGGTTTTTCCAATCTTCGAAGCACTTCAAAAAATCATTTTTTTGTATCTTGTTCAGCTCCTCCTTCGATGCCGTCTTTATCTCGTCAAGAGAAGCGTAACGTCGTCCTTTCATGGGCCTCTTCAGTTTAGGGAACAAGAAAAAGTCACAGGGGGCCAGATCTGGGGAATACGGTGGCTGCGGCATCATTAGTGTGTTGTTTTTGGCCAAAAAGTCGCGCACAAGCAACGATGCGTGAGCAGGGGCGTTATCGCGGTGCCAAAGCCAATTTTTGTTCTTCCACAAATCCGGGTGTTTCTGGCGGATTGCTTCGCGCAAATTGCGCATAACTTGCAGGTAATATTCCTTGACCGTTCTTCCCTGTGGCAAGAACTCATGATGCACCACGCCCCTGCAATCGAAGAAAACTGTCAGCAAAACTTTCACATTCGACCGAACTTGGCGCGCTTTTTACGGTCTTGGTTCGTGCGGCAGCTTCCATTGAGATGATTGAGCTTTGGTTTCCACGTCATAACCATAAACCTACGATTCGTCACCAGTTATGACCCTCTGGAGCAAATTTGGGTCGTCGCGGACAGAGTTTAACATCTCATTAGCAATGTTGTTTTTGGTCACAATTGAGCAATTTTGGTACGAATTTCGCGTAAAAATCGAAGACGATCCAAAACACGTGCAAGCAAAGCAGCTGTCAACAATTAACTGAATATTCAAAATGGCCGAGCTTGTCGGCATAAGTGAGAGACATGAGTACCAACATAACGCCACAAAAAATTCGAAATTCGAATATACGTAACCAGCGAAAATTCAAAATTCGCGATACTTTTTGAACACACCTCGTATATTAGTAATTACGTACGGTCGTATAAAATTACCCAAAAAACAACTTCGAAACATGTCATCCCATACCATCGCTGTGCATATCGTTGTAATTTTTCCTCTAATATCAATTAACAAAAACAAAAGTATTTTGTTAGTAAATTTTTTGTGTGGGACTTAATTTGGGATTTTAAATTTTATATGTATGTAAATATAGAAGTACGAGATATGTTCAAATTAGGATGAGAATATATTTTAAGAATTATTAAGAGAATATATTTAAGAACTTTTTTTGTATGATTTTTTCCGATTGCGGTTTACCCTGAATTATTCTGTTCCTGTTGGAAATTATATGCTTAATTATATTAAGAGCAAAGTATGGTTTGGGTATTACGGATTTGGGAAAAATTCCGTAGGAAATCTGTGTTGTGGCGTATATATATTTATGTATTCACGGGCGTAGGATTTGTCGCTAGGCAAATTATGATGAAATAAATTGCTAACATGCAACTTACCCTGGTACCGCTCTAAGGGGTTAGGGGTCGTTATACTTATTTTAACTTGTTGTCCTTTTGTTTTTGTGCAGATGTATAGTATTGAAGGCTTTTGTGCAGTGGTATTATAGTAGTTTTGCAGTTGTTCGCTCCCAGATTTGTTATATTAGTGGACTGTATTTTTTTTTATTGTTATCGCGCCTGATAATTTTGTAATTTTTTCTGTAATTATGTATGTATTTTTTCTGCACTTCGACTTTTGTTTTTTGTTTTGTTTTGTTACCCTAGTATATACTTTAACTTTGCACTTTAGAACATTTCACTGCACTTTGCACTAAAAACTCAACCTTGCACTCGCAACCGGTATCGCATTGAAATCAAATACTAAAACCACAATTTTAAATATTTAATAACATTGTAACTTTATTTTTTGCTCAGGCGATAGGTGACTGTTTTGCACAAAGGTTTTCGAAAAGTGTTTTTTTTTTTTACAAGTTAGTTAGTGTGTGATGTGCTGAATGTTGGCGGCAGGGTTGTACCCGCCAGTGTTGTGGCTAATCTAGCCACCAATATTTATATCAAAATATAAAATCTAAATTTAAAATCAAAATTTTGCGCAATTTTTTATTCAAAATTTTCCCCTGCTCCGCATTTTTTTTAATAAATGTAAAATTAATTGGACTAAGTATTTTAAAGTCTTATCAAAATAAAAAATTTTAATTTGGAATTAAAAATCGCGCGTTAAGGTCGACCACATGGACTAAGCTTAAGTGCCGGCTCAGGATCGAGCCACAGCCATGTTCAATTGTGATCAGCGGGGAATCGTGGTTGTAGATATTTGGGCCGCAAACCCCCGTGCCACCCTTACGTAGTTTGGGTGTTTTGACGCGACGTCGAGTTGTGTCGGACTCGCGTATCCTCCGTTGCTTGTGCTGTAGTAGGGGTCGAAAAGGACGTGTTTCCGAGCCGCCGAGCTGTGGAGTTGTGTTGCAGCGGCCCTCATTTCTTCTTCTTCTTCCTCTGCTACCTGCTCTGCCCAAGACTTGGTGTGCCCCGTGATGGCTATGGACAGCGCATCATCAGATCTCTCTCCGGCGTCTTCGATGAGGCCGGTAAGCTGTCGATTACCGTCGTTGCCGTCCATGTGGACGGCCGTGTGATGAGGCTCGTGGCAGCGATAGCAGCGGTCCTTGCTAGGGCATATTTCCGGTCGGTGGAAAGGGGGCAAGCAAATGGGGGCAGTTCTTGTGCATAAGTACCACCGTAGTCGTTCCTCTGCCGACATCCCACAGTACTGCTGGCAAAAACGTATGCCATGGTTGTTATTACACAGCCGACACGGGATTGTAAAAATAATGGAGCGTTCCTCCTTTTTTGGGCGTGTGGCCGTGAAACGAGTCATGCTAGGAAATAAACTCGTTATAAGGGTGGTGGTTTTTGGGATGTTCAGGTGGCTTGTGTCCCTAATCGAGTATTCTCGGTTAATTGGTTTGGCCTATTAAATTTACCAAAAATTTTGTTTTTTTTTTAAATGGTGTTTTATCTCCCAGAGTATGCCTTTGAGAAACCTCATTAGATTTAAGGTTTTGATTTTGTGCGGAGCATTATCGCTTGAGTCGGTGAACTTGGTTGCGTAAAATTTCCCCCTATGGCACCTTTGTCATCTTTTGACACTTTTCTTCTCCCCCCAAAAAAATGAGTTGCGTAGACACTTTATAGGTGGGTTAACTCCTTCAAAGTCCAGCTTTAACATATGTTGAAATTGAGTGAAGCTTTTTTTCAATTTTCCTACTATTTGGTTATGTTAGAATGATATGCTGAAATGCATCAATTTATACATGAATAATAGTTGGTTCGTGTATTGACGTCATACCCAGCTGATCGACGTTGCTGTTCACCAGCTCGTAAATCGCCCACCTTGTTCTACAGATGTAGTCGGCAATTCTGTGCTACCACATTTATCCGATGATGTCTGCCGCATTTGGCAATGTAAAGGTGGAGACAGATGCGTCGTGACAGATGTGTCCGTGCCACCCTGAACACATGGAACTGGTCAGTCTTGTATGACGAATTAATTCGATTACGTTCTGTTATTCTCTGTCATTCCTAACATTGGAAAAATGTATCTATTTCATTCGTCAAGTGTGAAATTCTGAGAAACCGATTTCATAAAAACAAGAAAATAGATCGAATTAGAAATAAATCGTTATAACGGCAAAAATTTTGCAAACATCGTTGCAATTGATTGCAAAATGTTTGCCCTTTACAATGAACATGAACACTAAAGCTCATTTTTCTATGAGATTTCGACTTCCGACATACGGCTGCGAAAAAATCTACCCGCGCACTACGGTAAGCAAAAAAGTTGGTGGATTTTTGTAACGATCACATACCCGTCGCGACTGTGTGTGGCAGCTCCGGTGGTCACGAAAAAATATTTATTGTGGCTAAGCTGTTTCATTCAGCACCGGATACATTTCTGAATGAAATGTCATTAAAGAAAATTTTCATGCTGTAAGTGGTAAAATTTGTATGTTGTTGATAATTTTCCTTTTATTTAACTAATATTGATTTCTTTTATTTCTTCTTTATAAATTTGATTTCTTTTATTTTTAGATAACGAATGGATGCATGGGACAAATGGAGGCCTAAATCCAGGTGGAACGGTGCCTTAATCCACGCAACGATCGTCAGCCGTTTTTCGAAGTGGCTACCCTGCTAGACATGTATCAGTCAATTGAGGAATCAATTGACAGATATGGCTGATGGAAATATATGTCAACCTGTAGAGCAAAATTTCCATCAATTTATGAGAGCAACATGACAAAACTGTATAAACAATTCGTATACGTGTATTGTTGTGCGTTTCGCTCTTACTAATGAAGTTTTGCATAAGGCTGTCCTTGTCTTTGACTGCCCGCTTTTCACTCAACCCTGTTATAGATATCAGTCAGCTTTGAGTAAATAAAGCTGAAGCAGAAACCTATCACGCCTGTATAAATAAAATTAGACCTGATTTAAAATTCATTCACATATTTATTTAAATATGTATTTTTAATTAATTTTATTAATATAATATTAATTGTAGAACGCACTATGTACTAAGGTAATATAATAATATAATACATTTTGATAATATATATGTCAATGTGTTAAAGTAGCGCATACACGTTGTTTAATTAATTTCATTAAATATAATAATATATAATATATCGAGTGAGACTTGTATGAGCGATATGGAATGTAGAATCTTGTAGTTGTAGCTATTAAATGTGATCAGCAATAAATTATACACAATCATACAAAGCTGCGTTGCCATTGTGGCGATGTTAATTTGAGTGCGTTAGTTTAAGGAGTATTTCTTGTTTATTTTCTTCTTTATAATTATTAAATTGATGCGCCTACATGTTGTTGTTCAACATCATTTATTAATATAGATATAATTATGTGTGGCTTGTTCTTGTATACTGTGCATTGTTTTGTACACATATTTTTTTGTTTTGTACACGATCTTTTAGCGCTTACCGCCAGTGTTTCATCGTGCACGACATCATCTCCTCTTTGGCCATCAGCCATCAAGTCTCGACAACCAGTTGCAAGTTCAACAAGTTGTGTGAAAGGCGCTTCGCCCTGTTTACAATATGCATCCTGATCATGTTGTTGTTTTTGTTGTAGAAAATCATTGACTAAACGACGTTGCTCAACTACCCTTTCTTCGATTTGTTGCAAATCGGAGATGGCTGCGTGTTGCACAAGCAACTCATCGGACATGTGCTCCTGTGTAGAAAGAAAAGTATTTTGTCAATAAATACCGTCAAGTAATAAAAATCGGAGTTAATAAGGGTATGCGATATAGATGATTCTAATATATAAAGCAATAAATACTTAGTTCATGAACTAGACAATTTTTAAGTTTTGCTAAAGTTCTGACTTAAATATTTACATTAGAAAATTTCGTAACACAATAATTGCCACATTTCCACTTACACCAAGTGACCGCAACAACGACAAATCATTCTCTCACAACTGTCCATTGATTTTATTATTGTTATTTATATTATGATTATGTGATCGAATATTTAGTACGAACATATGATCTTCGCCCTCCTCCATAATAACATGTTCACCATCACCTTCACGCATCACATCTGGTACTTCCTTAAAAATAAACTCCTTAACACGATCCGCATAACGTAATGTATTCAATGTATGTTCGCATGGACTCAAACCCGGCGATATCATCGCTATCGTGCACGTCTTACTCTTTTCGCCAATGAAATAATCGCACAATACTTGTTTTAGTTTCCACACATGGAAACGCAAATGTGCCGATTGTTTACCCAAAGCTCCTATACATTCTCTAAGTGCTAATACTGATGAATTCGAATAGGCCAATGTTTGGCCACATGTACGCGCCCGTATTGCTATGTTGTATGAGCTTGAATTCTTCGTCGGCGCTATCACCCACTTTTTCGGTTAAGCCCACTACTTGTACTGTAAGAAAATAAACGTATAGCTTAATATAAAATGTGATTAATATACAACCATTTATCTACTCACCATAGCTGTGCATAGTTTACGGAATGCTGCGCAAATGTGATCAACAATAAATTTTATAAAATATAAATGCAATTGTGACATTTGTAAACATTGTACTTTCAAGTATTTAAGCTGTGCGAGAATGGTAGTATTGTAAAGTGTGGTGCGTATAAGCTTTATGCGTGCAACAGAAGATATTTAGGTAATTGTTTCCTTTAGGAGACAACTGCTAAAACACGTCCAAAAATATCGGGAGAAGTATCAAACAACACGTTTTGACTTCGGTATCAACAATCCGAAAGCGGATTTTCAATTTTTTGTTTCAGTGAAAAGTTATTCGCGAAAAACCCAAAAATTACCGAGGTCCGATCCCAAAAAGGGGGCTGGATCCAAGGTATTTATGTGCAGAACACCTTTCTGGTAGGCGGCTTCCGGCCGCGTTTCAAAAAAATAACCCCTAGCCGGTCCAACACCGGCTACGCGGTCCACAGTATTTCTGCGCAGAACACACTTTTGTACTTTTCGGTACACCCTTATCTGTGATTACAACACCCACATGGAAATGACAGAGTTTTCAACTTTGATTGCAAATATCTCTTCACTGAAACAAAAACTCGCAAATCCGTTTCCGGATTATTGTTACCGAGGTCAAAACGCGTCTTTTCATACCTTTCCCGATAATTTCGGACGCGTTTTAGCAGTTGTCTCCTAAAGGAAACAGTTACCGAATCCAAGCCCTCAACAGCATATGCACTTACCTCTGAGGCATCTACATATGCTGATAAGGACATGTAATCGTTTCGCTCATTATCACGACATGCACCGCCTTCACACTCAATAACACTGCCACGTAAATCATAATTATGCTCTTCCAAAATTCCAATTTGGGCCACAGGAAACAAATCCTGACTAATATCCTCAGAAACCACACTCCGCGTTTTCAGCTTCAAGCAACCTTCTAAATTTATCTACGTTGGCTTCAAATAGCCTTTTTTCAGCACTAAAGCAGTTTCTTAAATGCCTTTTATTCATTTCGCACCTATTTTTACACAAAAACACAACGAAATCATATTTTATAAAATATTTTTATAGGCTTAGAAAAATTCCACGTCTGCGTTCTATGATGAACTGTCAAATCAAAAAGAAACGGAAGAAAATTATTTGTAATTGTAGAGGTATTGTCAAAAATGTTGTAAAAGTATTGGAGTATCCATCAGCATGCTCTAGCAGGGTAATTATCAACAAAAATTTTTTCGTATCTTTCAAAGGAAGGGAGAAGAACACCGACCTTAACCATACTACATACGTAGGCGAGCAGACATAAATCATTCGATGCGTACAATTCTTGTTGATTGGCTAGTAAAGGCCTCTGAATATAATTGGATACAGAATAATAATAACTTGAAGATACAGAAGCCTTATATCTTTCCGTATCGTACATCGATCGATTCCTTAGTCAAATGTCAGTGGTACGCAGCAAATTGCAGCTAGTTGGAACCGCAGCTATGCATAAAGCATCAAATTGTGGGGAAATCTACCCTCCAGATGTTGGTGAATTTGTGTTCATCACCGATGACACGTACAACAAGGCGCAAGTATTAGAAAAAAATATTTTGAAAATTTTAGCATTTGACTTATGTACTCCAACTGCTTATGTGTTTATTAATATCTTTGCAGTATTGCTAAATATGACCGACAGACTCAAATATTTGACACACTATATATGTGAGCTATTATTTTGGAAGCTGACCCCTATCTGCGCTTCCATCCTTCATTGATTTCCGCTGCTGTACATGCATTGGCAAGACATTGGTTGGATTGTTCAATTTGGACATCAGATTTGAAAGAGATAATGTCATATACTGTAAATGATCTAAAGAGGTATTCTAAAATCTGTGCAAATCACACAATGCTGCAACAGCACTTCAGGAAAATCGTCCGGGTGAGTAAGACACCTTATAAAATATATGTATAGAGAGATATTAGGTGGTTTATTTAAAATCCCTTTTACTACATGTTATGCTTTTTCCTATGACCTGCTATTTTTTCTACATAATAAATCAATAAATCTTAGATTTAAATCAACAAATTAAAGAACATCTGACTAGAGTTGTGTGCCTTACAAAAATAGAAGCGTTTCTATTTCGTATGTACATTTTTTTGACTTATACAAAAGGAAATAATTATTTGTGTTTACAAGGTTTTATATTTCTAGCTATATGCCTTTGACGTATATTGAAGGGATAGCCTTATATACATTCCCAACATGAGTCGAAGCATCCCTTGGTGTGTCGGTATGCTCCGACGACATATTTACTCTTAAGTGTCTAAAACCGTTGATGAAGATAGGCATAAACGATCGCATTTAGGACTCCTTTCTGACTCCTTGAGAATGTTTGGGGGAAAATGGTGTTTCAATATCTGTTGTGTAAGTGGGTAGTGTAGTAGATATTATTGTGTGTGTATAAGAATGCGATGTTCGGCCGATTCGCGCCCAATTCGCAAATTTGCAACTTCTGTGGCAGATCGGTTCGCCCGTCTGCGGTAGGGTTTCTTTTGGCCTCGTTACGTTTGAACGAGTGCGTTTGACTATTTTTTGGGAAGTCGGGTTAATTCTGTTAAGTCACTTCGACTAAACTATGACCTTCCTAATTCGTAAAGTAATAAGAAGTGGAATTAGGGAGATTTAGAAGTGGAATAGTACCAGTTTTCGCCATCCTCGTTACCGGATGGTAGTAGGACCAATTTCGCGATTGGTCTGGTAGTCTGGCCCCTCGCGGTATCAAGCACGACGACTCGGACGCGGTTATCTAGGCCACGATGTATTTGGGCGACTCGTCCTAGTCTCCATTCATTGGGAGGCAAGTTGTCCTATTTTAGAAGGACTAGGCCCCCTTTTTTTCAAGTTTGATTGTGGATGTTTCCACTTTACACGTTTCTGCAATTCGGTGAGATATTCCGTTTTCCAGCATTTGTAAAACGTCTGATGCAGGGCCCTAAGCTTTTCATATAGGTTGACGAGTGAGGCGCGATTCTCGCTAACGTCGATATCCGGTGGAGCTAATAGATATCCTCCAACGAGGAAATGCCCTGGAGTCAGAGGCTCGTTGGACGATGGACTGAGGGGCCGAGAGTTTGGGCAGGACTCGATTCGGCACAGTAGGGTACTAAACTCTTAAAGGGTAAATTTATGATCGGAAGCGATCTTTTTAAATTGAGTTTTAAACTCTTTACCCCTGCTTCCCACAGTCCGCCCATATGAGGAGCGCCTGCTGGTATGAAGTGCCAGGTCAGGATCTGATGGGAGTATTTCGACAGGGTTTGGTTGCGAGCGTCTTTTAGAAAGGCTTTGAACTCTGAGCGGAAGGCTCGAGCGGCTCCGACAAAGTTGGTTTCATTGTCGGAGTAGATGTTCTTTGGACATCCTCCAAGTGAATAGCCTTGGTCGTGAAGCAGACCAGGAGGCAAACGTAGCCCTTTGAAAGACGACCTCCCCTGCCGCTGTAAGATTTGATGTCGAAGGGTCCGGCGAAATCTACATCGGTGTTTGTAAATGCGCGGGAGAAGGTCGTGCGTTCTTGAGGAAATCGCCCATCAGTTGGATCATCGTTCGTTTTCGGAAGATCGTGCAGACCTTGCAGTTATGGATGGTTGACCGGATCATATTTTTCACCTTTGGGATCCAATATTGCGTGCGTAGGAGCAGCAGCATCAGTTGGTTTTCCCCGTGCAAGGAGATCTTGTGCACAGACTGCACAACTGGGTGCAAACAGCAGGCGTAAGGGAGAATAATTGGATGGCGTTCGTTAAAGGCGACATCATGGGACGCAGAGAGACGACCGCCCATTGGCAAGGTATTATGGCTGTCGACGAATGGATTAAGAGGAACGACTTCGATTTTTGCCCCAATCGGCTTCCCTGACTTAAGATTCCCCAATTCTTCAGAATAATGCTTCTGTTGGTAGATCTCAATAGGACGTAGAGTCGTAGCCTTAATTTCGTCGGGCGAAATGAGGTATGACTCTGCTTTGAAAGAAGATTTTGTTTTGGGTTTAGTTATTTGAGCGTACCTCATAACATATGATATGACCTTCAAAGCCCTTGAAAAGTCGGAAAACCTTTCGAGAATGCCCCCTTTTTGGTTTATTTGCGTAGTTGTGTGAACTTGCACCCTCTTTCCTTCTCTTGAGTTGGCCATTTTGTCTGGTGTTCTTGTAACCAAGAAGTTCCCTGCCACCACAAACGGTTGTTTACTAGATCCGTCCCTGAAAGTCCCCTGCTGGCCAAGTCTGCTGGGTTTGATGCGGAATCCACGTATCGCCAGATTTTATTTCCCACCTTTTCCGCGATTTTTGTTACTCTATGAGCCACGAATGTTGACCACGAGCATGGTGGTTTTCTGATCTAAGCTAAAACGATCGTTGAATCTGTCCGTAGATGAGTATTGAAATTTCCTAAGTTTCGGTTTTCGCGAACTGATGCTATTGTTTCGGCCAGTAAGACTGCCCCGCATAACTCTAGTCGGGGTATTGAAATCGTTTTTACGGGAGCTACTCTTGTTTTCGCCATTGGTACATTGACATGGATCCTTTGCTCGTAAAAAGATGGTGGCTGTGGAGGCTTTTTCTGATGCATCGCAGAACCCGTGTATTTCCACCTCGTTGGATGGCGTGAAACGCCCCCATCGCGGTATTTGAATGTTATTGATTTCGTGATAATCCTGCAAGAAGCTTTGCCACCGATCTAGGGTTAGTGTGGACACTCTTTCGTCCCAGTCAGTCCCCTCTAGCCATATGTTTTGTATAAGTATTTTGGCTACTATGACGACTGGTGCCTACCAGCCTAACGGGACCAAGAGTTTGGCGATGGCTGAAAGTATTGCCCTTTTTGTTATAATATCCCTATTTTCGATGGGGTTTGCCGTAAAATAAAAAGAGTCGGAATGCGCGTTCCAACGGATCCCTAAGGTTTTAACCGTGCTCGAATCCTCGAACTCCAGGAAGTCCTCGTTTAGACGATGAGGCTTGGGTATTCTTGCAATATTTTGCTGCAGTTCGACGCCCACTTTCGAAGGAAAAAACCTGCCGATTGCAATGCCAGTGTGATTTCATCGCGTGCGTTAATAGTTGATTCGATGGTATGTCCCCCTGAAAGAACATCGTAGACGTACATGCTTTTTCGGAGAATATCTGCGGCTATTGGTGACGAAGTCCCACATCGTCAGATAATTGATGCAGCGTTCTTATGGCCAGATAAGGAGCGCAATTAACGCCAAAAGTGACTGTCTGTAATTCGTAGACGCGTATGGGGTCACCTGGATTGGGTCGAAAAACTAGCCTTTCGAACTTTGTCTGATTAGGTTGTACCCACGGTACATTTTCTCGATATCGCTATTAAAAACATACTTGAAAAATCTCCACCGAAGGAGTAGGATAGTTAAATCGGTCTGAAGGACTCGGCCTGCATGAAGTACGTCATTTAAGCTTGTGCCATTAGCAGTGGAACACGAAGCGTTGAATACCACCCGGACCTTTGTGGTCGTGCTTTCTTCTTTTATAACCGCATGATGTGGTAAGAAGTAGCAATCTGTAGAATGGGTTGGTATGACAGCGGGAACTTTTGACATATGTCCTAACGTCTCATATTCTGCTAACATTCTATTATATTCGGGTTATAAGGCCGGTGTCTTCGCTAGTCGCGTCTCATTCCCATAAAATTGAGAGCAAACGCCTTTTAAGGAAGGCCCCAAGCATATGTTATTAGGAAAATCATGTTTGAAAGGAAGGGCGACAACATATTTCAAATCGGAGTTCCTTTCCGTTGTGGCGTCGAAAAGTGCCTCGCAATAGGCATTCTCTTCATTAAGTGCCCTTTTCTTCGGGATATCCTCCAACTCCCAGATAGCGTGTAACTGCTTGCCCAGGTTTATTTCGTTGAAAAATGACACCCGAGTATTGGTTGGTTTAGGTGCGTCTGCACGACCATTTAAGATCCAACCGAATACGGTTTCTTGGGCGTATAATATAATTTGTGGATAAATGTCGCCTCCTAGGATGAGGTCGACTGGCTCATTAATGAAGAACCTCTTATCCGCCAAGATTAGATCAAGGAATGCCTGCCGAGTCATTGCGCTCACTTGGCAAGTCGGAAGATCTCCTGTGAATTGAGGTAGGACTAAGACCACTGTGTCAATGCTTATTAAGGGGTCGGTTAAGGAATCTAGCTGAATGGAGCATGACTCTTTCAACTGCGCAAACGTTATGATGGGAGGTTTATTCGTCGCTTCAATCGTTCGGTTATAAAGGAACATTCAGAGACAGAGTCAATGAGGGCTCTAGCAGAAAAATCGACTCCATTATAGCGTATGTTCACACGCGCTGTTCCTAACAATACCCCCTTAGTTGTATTCGCATGGCGTGAAGAGACGTTATCAACATCTTTCCTCTTTTCAGATTCCAGACTGTCTCTAGCCTGCTGTGATGTAGAGGGTCTATCATCTGAGGTGTTTTGACGCCACCTCTGGATCCTTGCTTTTGGGTGAGCTGTTGCCAGGAGGAGTAGGGTGTTGTACCTTGCGTGACACGAGCTGGAATTGCATGAACTAGGGCATCGTGTCACTTCGTGTCCAGCTGACAGACAGTTCAAACAACAACTGTTGTTCTTGACAAGCCTACGGAATTTTTGGCAATTTCGTAATTTGTGCTCCTTACTGTTGCACATCTTACACGACGCTTTAAGAACGCTTTCTTGGTATACTCCAAGTTTCGCAGGCGTTTCCCTTGCAGTATTTTGACTCTTGGGTGCTTTGGATGGTTTGTTGCCCCTGAGGTCAGAAACGGTTTCCAATGTTTGGAAAGAATTTATCCATATCTTCCCCGTTTGTTATCTGTGTTTTATTCTCTATGGTTTATTCCCATAGGGCCAGAGTGCATTCTGGGAGTTTGGTGGAAAATAGATATGTTATTATTGTATCCCAATTGGAAATGTCAATTTGATGACATTGGAGCGACGAGATGCAATTATTTATGTCGCTTTGTAGTTTCTTAATCGATGTTCCGTATTCATTTTCTACTGCGGTCAGGCTAAACAGAGTTTTTAACTTAGTGTTCACCAGGATACGTTTGTTTTCGTACCTGTCACTCAGATTTTTCCAGGCTGTTGAAAAGCCTTCATTTGTCAATGGACACCTGCGCACAATTACTTTTGCCTCCCCTTCCGTTTTTTGGTTGAGATGATATAATTTCTCAACGGGGGTAAGGCGTTTGTTTAGTATGTATATGGACATGAATAAGTCACTAAAGGTTGGCCAAGAAGGGAGGCGAATATTATTTTCTAACTATGATAGAAGATTCAGAGACTTTAGGTGCAGGTACGCAGTTATTTTGTATTGTTTGAAGTGAATTTTGTGATGGCTCTATAAAAAGCATCAACCAAGGGAAAATCAAGCGATGTAGTCACTCAAAGAATTTCCACAGTATGTGGCAAATAAGAGATAAAGAGTGCAGTGATTTGTATACAAAAAAAACAGTAAAAAAAATTCGCTGACTGCCTGCCTTGAGATGTGTCGGATAAGTCTTACCACTGCAGGGGACTTAACCGAAAGTCAAAAGGCGAAAGTGTGCTCACGAGAACACGAATTTCTCACTTGCTTTGTTTTAACGAAACAATCACAAATTCACTCGATACGTTTTTCACGTATGTAAAAAAAGTGGCTCATGAACCAAACTAACCAACGTACCTTGTGAAATGGGCGATGAAAACTTGTGATGAGTGACGAATGCTGCAATGATGCTGTTACAGTGGACTGTATAATTTCTAAATGGACTGTATGTGCTGATGTGACTTGTATGTGATGATGTGATGTGATGTGGTAATGCCAGTGTGTGTCTATGTGTGTTTTTTTGCCGTCACTCGCTGGTATAGCCTTTGCTAGTTGGGTATTTGTTCTGTGTTCGTTGCTTTTATGTACTCCCAATGGATATAACTTCTTTTGGCGCTGGTAAATTTATTGTGGTTGCTGGTGGTGATTAAATTTGTAAATTTGTTGAGTAAAAATGGTTGTGTTTTTCCTGGCGCGAAAGGACCAATGTTACGGCGGAGTCGTTCCAATGGCAGGGGCGCGATCGCAAGTAATAAAGGGAGATAAAACAAGAAGCACCGAGTTAGTAAATAAATAAACAAAGGGCCTTTCAACTAATTAAATACAGACAGTAGTTTATTAATATCAAATTGAATTGAACAGTGGAATGCGAAAAATGGGAAAAATATGTAAAAAAGTTGAAATACGTATAGATACCTTGGATTGGCTGCTGGTGACGGTTGTACGTTCGGTGAACAAGTGGCCGAGTCTTTTCGATGGATTTAGCTCTATACCCCGCCGAATGCCTACTTTCGTTAGGTTCGGAGGGGCAAGAGCTGTTATCTGTTCAAAGCTACATGCAATAGAGCGGGCAGATACGAATATTTTCACCCTACGAGGGGCGACCGATATATGTAGGCCGGTGGCCTAAACAGTGATTCTTATCATGGTTAGAAAGACCAAAGTAGTTGCTTCTTGGTTTAGTATTTGGTTTTGCTAAGTATGAACTTGTACATTTTACTTATAAATCCTGGTACTGTGTTCACGTGTGAAAAATTTTGCTAATTTTTCTAGAAACCATTCGAAATCACATTCCCAAATTTTGGAATAAAAAATGTGTTTAAGGTATCGTTTCCCATCATTTTCAATTAGTTTTACGGCTTGAATATGTTTTTTCATGTCGTAATATCCTTGGCAACATTTTTCACCGTGAAATGTTGCCAACGACTGTTATTCCAAATCCTTTAATTTCACGTCTTGAAAACTTCATTAAAAGATTGTAATATTATGTAGGAAAATGGCGTTTTACTTTATTTATCAAAAAAGTGATTTAAAATTATGGTTGACCTCGTTGCAACATATTTCACGCGTGAACACAGTACCAGGCTTAAGCAGGGACGATTGTATGTAGAGCTTGTTGTAAGTGTCGATTAATAACTTTTGTGTTATATTTAATAAATGGTAGAGATCGGTACAGCTTGTTAAATTTATCGATAAAAATTTATTAAGAAAACAATTTCGAAGTGAAAAAATAAAAACTAATTATTTTTGTGGTTTTAAGTATTATTATTATTATTCTTTATTTACTTAGCTTTTACGATGTATGATATCATAAGATTTTTGCTTTTGTTGCATTGTACTAAATTTCTACTACCCGTTTTATTATTAGGCTAACCGTTTTTGTCACTTTCTGTTTGTTAATTATTTTTTTCATTTGTTTAGTGTTTGTAGTGTGGTCTAATCTGCCGTTTTTGTGTGGACTACGGCTGGTTTGTATGGGGTTTTGCATTTATGCTGCCTGATACTCAGCAGTGGCGGATCTAGGCTGATTTGGCGATTTCAGTCAGTAATTGTTTCTCCCAATAGCTGATGTGTTTTGAACAAAGTTCACATCAATATACTTTATACGTCAAAATGAAAGACAAAACAACAAGGAAAACGTAACAGACCCTTATTTTTTAGGGGTAAATTTATTAGTATTTTTTTTATTGCTTAATAATTTCATACACATATTTGGTTTCATTTAGTTATTCAAATTAACAATAGTAAATCCAATTTTTCGATATCATTTTTATCTTCTGCATAGTTAATATTCACACAGTAAATTTAATTTTATGCTTCCCTGTTTTTACATATCTTTCAATTATATGATGAATATCAATCTTAATATCGAAATGGGTATGTAAAAGTGCAAGACCAGTGAGTCTGTCCTGGGACATTGTGGACTGTAACCACGTTTTCAACCGGCGAAGTGTCGAAAAACTCCTTTCAGCACAAGCATTGCTAGCTGGAAGCGTGGCCAGAATTTTGATTCAGCATGTTATCAACAGCGCAAATATATCTAAGCATTGGACTGATTTTCATGAGCATTCTTACTGTTGAGCGCTAATATTATTTGAAAATTGATACTCAATTAAAGCATGCATACAAAAACTGCATTATGAAAAGTCAAGATCAAATATCCATCATTATATTTATACAAATACTGCATATAAATAGTGGGTATCTGGGACTTCGTGAAAAAAATGTTGTTCCAAATAAAATTTGAAAAAAAAAATCTAGAGTGGGGGGAGCGGGCGATCGCCCCTTCGCCCCCCCCCCCCCCCCTCAAATCCGCTACTGATACTCAGTATCTCTTTTGTAATTAATTTTTTCGGCTTTTTCTTCCTGGCTCTTTTGTAAGAAAAAAATTAAAACTATTTGATTAACACTAGATTGCCTAAGGCAGTCATTTTGACTGCTTTTCAATTTCAGTTAGAAAAATAATTGTGTATATAATGACTCAGTTTCTTAGAATTTTGTGAATTTATTTATCATTGTAGTTGCCGCCCTTCCCCTTTCATTTCTGGTATATATATATAGTATACCTGTATTGCCTAAAAGCAGTCATTTTGACTACTTGGAAAACTTTAAATAGTCAAGTGACTTTTATTATTGAATTGAATAAATTTCGCATTTATTTGATACTAGCCTGCCCGTGACTGCTTCGCAAGTCATTCCGCAGTACAAAAGAAATCGTAAAATTTGTGTTTTTGTTAAAATTTGGTAGCTTGTGTTCGTGAAAAATCAAAAGAAATAACTTACAAAGCAAAAAATGTTAATTAAGATTAAATATTTTTAAAGATTTATTCATGTAATCTATACATATTACAGAACAAAGTCTAAACTTCTGCAAATAAGTGTTCTCGTGTGATAAAGAAATGATTGGAATTCAACTTTTTTAGGAATAACGCTGGACCACGAATTTCAACTTTTTCTCTTTACCAGAAACGCCGTTATGAAATTCGTATGTAACATCACCTTTTGATTTTGAAAATTGACTTAATTTTTGATTCTATGGTACCGTTTTTGTGATATTTGCAATTTAACGTTATTCGAAAAAACAAAAAATATGGCTCCCTTTAATTAAGCATATCTCACGAACGGGTCAAGCAATTGCAAAAAAGTTTACAGAATCGCAAAGACGATAAAAATTGCTATAAATACATCATACATTCTTTTTTGTTCAACCAGATAGTTTTCGAGATATTAGCTTATCATTTCAGATTGATATATTGTAGAACTCGTCACGAACCATTTTCCAAACACTATACCAAGAAAGACAGTATATGCTACTGCAACGACATTCCTGGTTTATTCAAAGAGTTTGGTCAAACATATGATTCAAAAGAGTGGCGATTGTTCATAGACAGGAATAAACTGAGTTTGAAGGCTGTATTTTTGCATATTGGTAACAAAAAGCCTTCTATCCCGATCGCACATGCAGTAAATACAAAGGAAACCTACGAGGAAATGCAAAGAATACTCAAATTTATAAAATATGAAGAGCATGATTGGAAAATATGTCCTGATCTCAAATTCGTTGCAATGCTATGCGGTCTACAAAGTGGCTACACCAAGCACTGCTGCTTCCTCTGCAAGTGGGATAGCCGAGCTCGTAAGGACCACTACGTCAGAAAGGATTGGCCGGAAAGAGTCGAGTTTACCGTTGGTGTGGATAACATCAAATACACCCCTCTTGTAAAGAAACAGAAAGTCATACTTCCACACTTACACATCAAGCTCGGTCTCATTAAAAACTTTGTTAAGGCTTTGGACAAAGAAGGCGAAGCATTCGACTATTTGAAAACAATTTTTCCAGATATTTCTCAAGCCAAGATAAAGGAAGGTATTTTTGTTGGACCACAAATAAAAAAGTTGATCAACAATAATCAATTCAAAGGACTACTCTCATCAGTTGAGGCAGCAGCGTGGGAATCCTTTGAAAAGGTCGTTGCTTCTTTTCTCGGTAGACACAAAAGCCCTAACTACGAGCAGATAGTGAACGACTTAATCAATAATTATGCGAAAATGGGTAAATATTAAAGGCTTTTTAAAATTAATTTCCCAAAATTTTATAACTTGTTTACCTAACTAATATTTTCTTTCCAGGCGTAAATATGTCTTTAAAAATTCACTTTCTCCACTCACATTTGAGCTTTTTTTCGGCAAATCTTGGCGACGAAAGTGACGAACTTGGCGAAAGGTTTCATCAGCAAATTAAATTAATTGAGAATCGATATCAAGGATTCTGGGACGTCGCAATGATGGGTGATTACTGCTGGTTTCTCATAAGAGAAACCGATCCTAAACTGAATAAGCGTCAAAGTAGAACATATTATTATTTCGACTACATAGTAAAATCAAATTAAGATAAAGATTGTTAGAATATAGTATAAACATAAATGAATTTAAAAAAAATTAAAAATATGGGTAATTTCATTCATAAATTGAACTTTTAACTCAATAGAAACAGAGCATACTCGTAGCTAGACATTTCACTCTTCTTTATACCATACATACGTTTTGAGGTATGCGTTGAAATTGCGCAACCTGGGTATTTTTATTTCATCGCTTATAACTTATGTAGTTTTGCATCGATTTTTTTCGATGATAGCTTACCTTTTTTCTAATTAAACAGATCTTTACGTAATATCTGGAAAAAAGTTGTGGTTTTGGAATGCTGCCCCCGCAAAGAGTAATTTTTTTCATAAAAAAAAAAACAAAATCTGAAATGATAAGCTAATATCTCGAAAACTATCTGGTTGAGCAAAAAAGAATTTATGATGCATTTATAGCAATTTGTCTTTGCAATTCTGTACAATTTTTTGCAATTGCTTGACCCGTTCGTGAGATATACGTAAATCAAGGGAGCCACCTTTTTGGTTTTTTCGAATAACAGTAAATTGCAAATATCTCAAAAACGGTACCATAAAATCAAAAATAAACTCTAAATGAAATGTAAAAGGATCCGCTTATTAAAAAAAATTTGCTCCAACGAACACACATTTTAGTCTCCTTTTTTATATATATAGATTAAGCATAGATTTTGACCACGTTTTTTGGCTATATCTCGTAAACGGGTTGAGATATCGCAATAAAATTGAAGCTCTCGTCAGCAGCTTTCATTTGACACCCATATTGTTGAAGGTTAACCGGCTTCATGTTTTGGTGGATATCTCAATACCCTAAATGCATTCTTAAGTGTTTATTAGACCTCGGTTGATGCAACGGTGCAAAGTGAGATGTATTTAAGCAGTGGTTTCAGAGTGACGTCCAGAAACGTTTAAAGAGATGCGCCGCCATCTTCGGCAAAATGATGAAAGACCATATCTCGAGTCCTTAGTTACCTAGCGAAAAGAAAAGCCCTCTTTTCATTAGCATTTATCAACAACTTACAATGGATACTCATGTGGTTCAAACACATCCTAGGGTTATCCGGGTCCACATTTTGGTCTATATCTCGAAACCCTAGTCACGGAGGGTCATGAAAAATACTCTCTACTATAGCATTCATCAACAGCTTCCATTTGATACCCATATTGTACAAACACATCCTAGGGTTTCCCGGGTCCACGTTTTGGTCTATATCTCGAGATCCTAGTCACGGAGGGGCATGAAAAATAATCTATACTATAGCAATCATCAACAGCTCCCGTTTGCTACCCATATTGTACAAACACATCCTAAAGTTATCCGGGTCCACGTTTTGGTCTATATCTCGAGCCCTAGTCACGGAGGGGCATGGCAAATAATCTATACTATAGCAATCATCAACAGCTCCCATTTTCTACCCATATTGTACAAACACATCCTCAAGTTATCCGGGTCCACGATTTGGTCTATATCTCGAGAACCTAGTCACGGAGGGTCATGAAAAATACTCTCTACTATAGCATTCATCAACAGCTTCCATTTGATACCCATATTGTACAAACACATCCTAGGGTTTCCCGGGTCCACGTTTTGGTCTATATCTCGAGACCCTAGTCACGGAGGGGCATGAAAAATACTCTATACTATAGCATTCATCAACAGCTTCCATTTTATACCCATATTGTACAAACACATCTAGGGTTACCTGGGTCCACGTTTTGGCCTATATCTCGAGACCCTGGTATCCGATTATTAAAATTTCAAAACACAAACCATCTACTGAATAGTCCGAACAAAGCCTAAAAATTTGGTTGGGATAGGTGAGCCCGTTCTTGAGTTATAAAATCACAACGAAAAATGGCAAACTTATAGGAGGGATTGTTATTGAGCCAAAAGAGTTCAAATCAACAGTTTTTAGAATTTTTGTCTGTATGTCTGTATGTTTGGTCGCGCATCACTCAAAAACTGCTAAATAGAATTCAGTTGACCTTTCATCGTTGCACTACTAGACTTCCAATTTAAATAAAAAGGTATCCATTATTTCAGTAACTTTACCGGTTACAGAGTTATCGACTAATATGTTTAACAGGGTGACCGAAAACGTGTTAATAGAATATGGATACCAAACGAAAGGTCGTAATGAGTGCTGCAATAAGCGATGCGATTAAGTTCTATATTTCTACTGGTTTCGGGGATAATATGATAAAAATCGGACTTAGTCTATTATAAGTTCTGTGTAGCAGCAAAACGTAGCCGGATTTTCTAGTCTGATATAAAAAATATTGTAGTAATCCACAGTAAATTCATATAATTTATCAAAAATACGAATTTTTCAGTCCGCCATCCTCAGTGTTTAGTTTCGTTCTGATCTTTGTCTATCCGTTGCCTTGTATTTATAGTCTGTGGATACTTAAGCAGGTAATGTTAATATGTGTGTGCATTCGCTGAAGCAGGTAATGTCAACATGCGTACGTGCTGTGTCTAAATGGATGCCAGTAATGAGAGTTATTTTAACACGCTCGTTAGTTAAGTGATAGGTTGAGGCAGGGAGAAATCTTTGGTTTGGTTTATTTAGTTTATTTGCTCATTGTTACTGGTTTTATTGTGCACTGTTGCTTCGTTTCTCGTTAAACAACTTCAAAGGTTCAAATATTTCGTCAGAGTTACTGTTTGTTTATTACTCTCCCGTAAAATGTTTTATGTTTGTATATTGCCATGTTGTTGGAAACGTTGTTTGTACGTCGTTGTTCCCGTGTATGGCATTACCCTCCAAATCTTTCGATTTTCTTCTACGTTGCCCCTTTTTTGTAATCCTTGGTTAATTTAGAGTTTATCCACCATGCCTCTTTTTTATCCATTGTTTGTGGATATGTTCTCTCCAGTATGGCTAATTTTGTGTTCGATGTGATTGAATGGTTTTATATTGAAAATTTTCTATGGGTGCATGACACATACCATATTTCACATAGTGGAAATAATGCACATTGAATAATAATTCCTTAATTCTCAATATGTTGAGAAATAGGGTAATATGGTTGAATTGCCTATGGCTTTATTGTACTCCGCCGATGGTGTGAAATCAATCATTCACCAGTATATCAGTACGCACAGTGTAGGCCTTGCCACCTGCCCAAGTAAATGTCACAAACAAGGGCCTCACACTGAATCTATATTACATCCACGAGCTAAGAATAGAGAATATTCAGCACCTAGATCAACTAGGCAATAACTTTCAATTCACGATGATTTTTGATGCTATTGCCTTAGTAAGTCTAGCAGTCGTATGCAACATTATCTAGAAGAAACTTACAACTACAATTCATTTTCCAAAATTAAGCCAAACAACGAATCAGGAACAGCCGCCCACCCACATCAAGGATAATCGTCGAAATTCGGTTCATCAGCGGGCGCAGCTGTTTGACACCTCACTTCCCGCAAACACGCGCATTACCAATGCAGGTAAATTGATCTGCAACGTAAGCGGTATGATTTGGCCACGAGCAATCAATATGAGTTGGGCTTACGCAACAATAATGCAAATCTTACTTATCCAGACTGAACCTCACTATACCAAATACGTGCCCTGCATGTGGTATGTTCCCTCATGATACCAAACATCTCTTTTCCTGTTCAATTGAACCTACTCTTCTAACACTGATATCTGGTCCAACGCTGCTGGAACTGCGTCTTTGGCCGACAAAATCCTATGTAAATATTGTGGTGCTAAAAAAATAGCAGACAAAAACCCAAAATTGATTTTTGGTACACATTTTTAACCAATTTTATATCATGAAACAGAATCTATCAGTATGAACCTTAGTCGGCAAAAAAGCCAAGAAAAATATTATAAATATGTATATACTGTCTTCCCGGTTTGATCAAAGTTCCGAACATACTTAAATATACATATATTTGCATGCATATAAATTTAGAGTCCCATATTAAGCCTTAATAATACTTAACAAAATTTCAAACCGCGCCTTTACTGCTTATTTTTCGTGTTGTCGAACAAAAATAAAATTTAACAAAAACAAAATATATTCAAGTTTCACTTCCAAATTTACCCGGCAACACTCCTCTGCTTGCATTTCCTTACATACATAAGTCAAGAAAATGCAGGATTATGTAAACCAAAATAAGCAGTGAATACAAAGAAAAATAAATGAAAACATTAAAATAACAAACAAAGCTATTTTCTGACATCCCATCAAAATTATCTGCATTCTTATTAAATTCACAGGAAAAATATAGACAAACTCACAACCATGTGTTAAGCGAAAAAGCTGCTGTTCACCGCCCAAAAAAGGGGTAGGTTCAATGCAATTGAGTGCAAGTAATTACATTGGCAGAATTAAAGCAGAACACAAGTTATCCTATTGTCTACCTGCATTGCTATTGTCCACTGCTATACATTTATGGTCCTATTCTCAGCTTGCTTGTCATCTACAAACAGGTGGTGACAGCTGCAATGACTATTGCAAATTATAGGAATAAGTGGAATTGGGTTTTAATAATTGTCAGTAGTCACGATGACCAGAATAAGGCATTTAGACAAACACAAAAACTTGTATTTAGCCACCCTCACAAAAAATAGGGTACATACAAACGTACAGATCCATACGTACAATATAACAACCCTGTAAAAAATGCGATTAGTCTAGGCTGCATCCGGGATGAATCGCAAAGGAAGATGCGACTAATGCCAGTTCTGATCACTTTGCATGGGTCGAACTGTTCGTATTTGTTTGAGCATGTCCTATGTAGAGACCAATTGTACCCATTTATCCCGAACTGGTACGAAAGGACTAATTCACCTTCTACCCAAACGGGTACTTTGAGCTCCTGCAAGTATGATACAAAACTAAAAATTATATCACCCCTATGAGTATGCTATACAAATAAAATTTTATTTATGTATATTGAATTATAGGCAACTGCAGACTAAAGAGATTATTCGCGGATCACTCTCTATATAAAATCATGACACATTAGGAACAGTATAAACATTAAACATATATAATAGATCTATACCTCGTTTAAAGATCATAATATAAGCGATTAAAACTACTCGGGTGCAAACTATAAACACCGATAAACATAAGAACTCGGTAAATTAAAAAAAAAAACCAAATATATAGCTCTACGTATATAAATATATCTATAAATTTATTGAAAGAGGTTCACTTTCGACTGATAATGTCAACGGACCTTAAAGCAACCCATATATTATTAGATATACTAAAAATGGGTGAAGAAGAAAAGCCTCAAGGCAGCCCTGCTAGAAGGATTCGCCCAAAACAGGGTGCAAAACAAAAAAAGGTTAAAGATTTTTCAGCTGAAAAATTCATTGCAGCTGAAGATACTGCACTAGTATGAGAAGATACTGAACTAGATTCTCCTCAATCCCTACATAAGCGAATACAGAATCGGTGCTGGAATTAAAAGAAAGTTCTCTACTCAGATTTTGAATATGACAAAATCATTGAAACCGAGGATTCAGAATTGACCGAAAATTTGAAAAACTCGGCTAATTCAAAATATGGAAACTGCTTAGATCAGCACTAAGAAACTAAGACTTTGATCTGCTTTCAATTAAATCTTCTAAAGCCTGTAGCTGCATCTACCCACCCCAGCGAGTAGAGCTGCCAGCCTGTGATACCGAAATATTCCATGGGGGCTATGACCTTCCTTCCTGGATATGTTCTTAGCTGTGTACATAAACTGCCCAAAGCTATCACAAGCGTAAAAATTATACCACTTGCGAAATAAAGCAAAAGTCACACAGCTGCAATAGTTAGCAGCGTTAAAAGCTCGATATGAAAAGAGAAATCCCTCTCATCCCGTAAAGAATGGCCAACGTGGCTGCAAATAAAAGAATTCCTCACCACCCAGTTCGAAATCGCAGAACGGGTAGATAATAAAGTAGCAAAGCCGAAAACTATACTCGAAGAGCAAAATAGAAGCTTTTTTAAACCTCAAAACAGTAAATATAATTCACAAAATAAGAGTTTCAGCAAGTTTCAATCGTTCACCTCTGAACAACATAGACATATGTCATGCGAGCTGTGCAGCGGAGGTCATTAAATACGATCTCGCGAGAAATTTAGAAATCTATCAATAAAGGAAACAAATAACTTATTCAGAACCAAGAAACTCTGCATAAACTGTCTGTAAAATAGCCACACTCTACAGGGATGTTATAGTAAATACAATCGTTCATTTTGCCAAAGAATAAATAATTCGATGCTCCTTAATAAAAATTATAGTACTCCTCAAAATAATTCACACAAAAGAACCACGGGACTAACTGCAACAGCTAGATCTGAAGATCCCGCAAGATGTCAAGAACAACCGTGCTGCTGAAACGTAGCCAGAATACAAAAGCTTCATTCAGAAAATCAAAGCAGAACATTGCTACTGACAGCAGTCGTCCCCACCGAATACAGAGAAGAACTACCTAAGCTAAAGGCCTTAATAGAAATCTACCTCGTGACCCTATTTTCATCAATAGTGTATCAAAAGATAGAAGCACAAGCTATAGCTCTGCCGCGACTTCTGAATATGCTTCCAATCTTTAACATAAATAGCAAACCACTGGCAAAAGTTTTAGCACCTGAATCTAGCTGATCCCAAAAGCAAAACACCCGATAAAATCGGCATTTTATGTGGAAGCGATCTAATCCCCCAAATAACAATTAAAGCTGTTGTGAAAATTTTCAACAACTATTAGGCAAAATACCATCTTTAGATGGATTTTAAGAAAAAATCCCTAACTTCACATCGCAGGTGGAAGATATTTCAAATGAATATCTTGACTCACAATTAAGAGGGTAGAAGAACTTCCTCCAATCCCCGTTACCAGTATTGTGAATACAAGTTTGAATACAAATTTCCGACACACTCGCATTAGGTCGAACCTCAGCACAACAGCAGTTTTAACGTATGGAAATAAACTTACTTAAAAACGGCGAGCTAAAAACCTCTTACGACAATGTCTTTGAGGATAACATCCAAATATATCATATGAAATCAGTAAACTCCTATGAGAAAATTACAAAAGGCAAACCCGCATCCTTTTATCTACCACACCTCGCAGTTATCAAACCTGAAAAACTTTCAACAAAAGTAAGAGTGGTGCTCAATGCATCTAGATACACGAGCGTTTTATACACGGGTTCAGCATTAAAGATTTAATGCTACTTATTGTACAGTGGCGTATCTATAAAAGGTAATTGTGACGTCGAGAAAATGTACAGGCATATCCTAGTACATGACGACGACGAAAACTATCAGCGCATTATATTCCGCAATTCACCGAGTAGTCCAATCCGTGACTACAAACTAAAAAGTTTTGGAAAAGAGAGCACCACCAATACTTTGGGCATACAATGGAATGCAATATCCGACCAATTTTCATACACTCTTGAGCCGATATTTTCAAAATTCGCAAAAACGAAAGGGTGAACGAATTTTCCACCCGACCATCAAGTGGAACTACACGGCTTCTGCGATACTTCTGAAAAACCATAATGCTATTTATGTGCAAACCCAGCACAATGGTAAAAATACAAGTTACTTATTATTAGCAAAGGGCAAGGTCGCACCTCTATGGGCTGTAAGCCTCCCACTGCTTGATCTATACGATGCCTCGACCGCACAAACACACTTGAACCTCATCAATCGGAAATTATATCTACGGTCCGATTCAGAAATCGTGCTAGCCTTTCTAGACAAATCACCACATACGTGGAAGACGTGCGTGACCTAGTTGGGCCAGCAATTTGGCGACTTATTGTCAGTGCTGATAACTTGGCGGATCTTGACAAACTCTTGCACCTTACAACCGCCACTCTTTAGTAGAATGGCCCCAACTGGCTCGTAGAATCATAAGACGTATGGCCTAAATCGCCTGCTCGCAATATCATATCCCCGTAAAACAGCTTAGGAGGACATTGATATCCTCGAACGATTTTCGTCGTTCCCCCGAGCCTTACAAGTAATATTGTATATGTTGCAATTCGTAAATCGCTTAAAGAATAAGGTGACGGGAATACCAAATACCGCAAGCTATGCTATAACGCATCAAGACTTGCGGAGGGAAAACATAGCCCTTATCGAGGCTACGCAGGCTCTCAATTATAGTAGTGAAAGAACACTTTTAACGGCCTTAAAGTCCATAGGAAAAAAACTCTTAGTCCTTAATCCATTTTGCAGACTCTAAAGGGCGGCTTTGTGTCAAGGGTAGGCTAGCGAACTCCAGTCCGAGCTACAATGAGCTGCACCTTATAATCATACCCGGAAAATTTGCATTTGCGATAATATTTATTAATTACCTCCACCTCTTAATTCTACACGCCGAGCACCGGCTAATGTAACAAATGATCCAAAAATAGTTTTATATCCCACGACTTATTCCTCTTAAACAGAAGATGCGCACGCGAGTCATGGCAGCTCTATTACGCGAATGCTGCAATCTTTTCTTTGCCTTTCATCACCACTGTTGCAGATTTCGACGGACCTTTTCAGCTAAATTCCTCGATATTAAGGTTTTCTGAAAGGTTACATGGCTGGTTTGGTACACACTTAGACAAGAACAGCTTTTCTCGCGCCATTTGCACGCTTTGGTGGACGTCGAGGTTTGCGGAAGCGTAGCCGCACCTCAACCCATTCATTGGCAATTAACTCCCCAAGTGCCCCACACATGGGTGGACTATGGGAATCAGATGTGAAAAGCTTTAAATCACATTTCAAGAAAACCGCTGGCAATAGCAAATTTACTTTTGAAGAGTTCACTACCCTATTGATTCGAGTTGAAGCCTTTTTAAACTCACAACCTCTATCAGCACTCTCTCAAGATCCCTCCGACTTTACAGCCCTCACCCCTGGGTATTTTCTTAGAGGAGCTCCACTTCTGGCTATACTATGTAGAACCAAACTCACTCAGAAATCACAAAAAATTGGAGAATGCGCTCTACTTTACGACGATTGTCTGCCTCCTACCGAATGGTGGCATGGTTCATTACTGTTCCGATAGTCACATCCGATTAGTTGACCTACGTACACAAAACGGAAGTTAACTCGACCGCTCGTCAAACTTTGTTTTCTACCAACCGTGTCTAATACCGCTAATACCAATTGCGAGAATATCCAAAATCGTTTCCTCGCACAAAACGTGAAATTACACCGCAAATAACAACCCGCATAAGAGATACAATAATCATATTACATTTGCAACACATGTTCTGATAAAATGCTTAAATAGGAACTCCTATACTATAAGAGAGTCAATCATTTTTTCCACACAGATCACAATGAACATGAAAATTTAGGAAGTCGCCCCCCACACCAAGAATCCACTCTGCGGCTAATGTGCCACGAGCACGAGCAGCCCCTCGCTCAATGCTCACCTGGTGCGGAAACTGTAGTTATAAGCCACATTTCTAAAAAGGGTTCATCCACAAAAAAGGAATGGTGGTTAAATTTCGAAGGAACCAGGGACCACAAAAAAGAGGAAACCTAGAAGAAACAAGTAAGGAAGTCTAAGTTCGGGTGGAACCGAACATTATATACCTAGTAGTGATCTATTATCTCATCCCAATTTGCGCAGGTCTATTTTAATACTTTCAGTTCGTATTTGCTTTCAAATAGACAGACGGACAGACAGATAGACGTATCGAGAGACAGACATGGCTACATCGACTCAGCTCATCCTCCTGATCATTCGAATATACGTACAAACATTTCATGTTCATGAAAGGTATGACTTCGCTTTTGCAGTGGGGTATTAACTACTTGCCCGGATATTTCACTTTTCTTCCTGAACGTTTTGATATACATTAATAGATATATATCTCGATCCAGAAAAGGGTGTCTTTTATAGTCCGTGTTCAAACAGAGAAACTCGGAGTTGCTTTTATCGGCAATTCTCTTTTGGTGTTGCTCAAGTGTTTCCCATGTTGTTCAAACACGGGAAGGAATTGCTTTGGTTGATTATGTTTTGTACTGACATTCTCTCAATACATACGAGGTGTGTTCAAAAAAAATCGCGAATTTTGTGTTTTTTCAAAAATTATTTATTTATTCATGAATATCTATGTTGTCCCCTTCAATGTTTTGTACTGACATTCTCTCAATACATACATATGTACTAAGAAATTTTGTACTGTGTTGTACGAATATTTTGGCGGCCGCCGTGGTGTGAAGGTAGTGTTGCCGGCCTACCACACCGAAGGTCCATGGTTCGAGCCCTGGTACAGGTAACATCAAAAGTGATTTGAAAAAAGTTTTTCAAAACGGGGTCGCCCCTCGGCAGTGGTTTGGCAAAACTCTCCGAGTGTATTTCTGCCATGACAGGCTTCTCAGCAAAAATTCGTCTCCTTTGTAGATGCCGTTCGGAGTCGGCAAAAAACTGTAGGTCCCACCAATTTGTAGGGAAAATTCAAATCGGCACACCACAAATTGGAAGAGAAGCTTGGCGCAAAAATCTCTTAGGAGGTTTATGATGATATACCTGTTGTATATCGCGCCATAGAGAGATAGAGATTATTTTATTGGAAATAAACTTTGAAAATCTGTTGATACAATTACTTTTATGTCGTTTATTAATATATGTGCATGCGAATGTAAAAAAGGTATGAAGGAAAATGTCAAAATTCGAATATACGTACAAACATTTCATGTTCATGAAAGGTATGACTTCACTTTTGCAGTGGGGTATTAACTACTTGCCCGGATATTTCACTTTTCTTCCTGAACGTTTTGATATACATTAATAGATATATATCTCGATCTAAAATAGGGTGTCTTTTATAGTCCGTGTTCAAACAGAGAAACTCGGAGTTGCTTTTATCGGCAATTCTCTTTTGGTGTTGCTCAAGTGTTTCCCATGGTGTTCAAACACGGGAAGGAATTGCTTTGGTTGATTATGTTTTGTACTGACATTCTCTCAATACATACATATGTACTAAGAAATTTTGTACTGTGTTGTACGAATATTTTGAATGAAAAAATGTGTTTTAGCTCAAATTAATATAATTGTATTATTTTATTGGAAATAAACTTTGAAAATCTGTTGATACAATTACTTTTATGTCGTTTATTAATATATGTGCATGCGAATGTAAAAAAAGGTATGAAGGAAAATGTCAAAATTCGAATATACGTACAAACATTTCATGTTCATGAAAGGTATGACTTCACTTTTGCAGTGGGGTATTAACTACTTGCCCGGATATTTTACTTTTCTTCCTGAACGTTTTGATATACATTAATAGATATATATCTCGATCTAAAATAGGGTGTCTTTTATAGTCCGTGTTCAAACAGAGAAACTCGGAGTTGCTCTTATCGGCAATTCTCTTTTGGTGTTGCTCAAGTGTTTCCCATGTTGTTCAAACACGGGAAGGAATTGCTTTGGTTGATTATGTTTTGTACTGACATTCTCTCAATACATACAGATGTACTAAGAAATTTTGTACTGCGTTGTACGAATATTTTGAATGAAAAAATGTGTTTTAGCTCAAATTAATATAATTGTATTATTTTATTGGAATAAACATGTTGTTCAAACACGGGAAGGAATTGCTTTGGTTGATTATGTTTTGTACTGACATTCTCTCAATACATACAGATGTACTAAGAAATTTTGTACTGCGTTGTACGAATATTTTGAATGAAAAAATGTGTTTTAGCTCAAATTAATATAATTGTATTATTTTATTGGAAATAAACTTTGAAAATCTGTTGATACAATTACTTTTATGTCGTTTATTAATACTATATGTGCATGCGAATGTAAAAAAGGTATGAAGGAAAATGTCAAAATTAATCTGCGGCCAACATAACATAATTGAGACGAACGGCAACACAAAGCGTGTTTCGCGAGAACAGGCAACTCGGTACCCGTCCCCTTCCGTCCTCGCCCTCTCTCCAACAAAAAGCAAAAAAGGAACTCCTTGACGTCAATTTGTATCTGTGTTGGAACACGGACATAGGCGCCAAAGTACTCAAACGAGCCTTATGAAATTTTCACAATATATATTTGGGTTCACTAGGTACAGCATAGACAGTATATAGTTTTGGAAAAGTGGGCGGAGCCACGCCCTCAGGGTATATAAAGTTTCAATTCGTCATAACTCCGAACTTTTTTGGTCTAAATTAATGAAATTTGGATATATGTGTCACTTAGTCAATATCTACATAATTTTTCAAAAGTAGGCGGTGCCACGCACACATATTTTGTGTTTTGTTTTTGCTCTTGAACTCACGATAGGCTCAGGATTTCGCTGGGCACGACACAGTCTGTATATAGCTTTTGGAAAAGCCCCCTGGTTATATAAAGCTGCAGTTCGGTATATCTAGGAGTTTACTTGGTTCAAGTGAATGACATTTTAAATATAGATGTGTTCTACATATCAAAACGTCAAAACAACGTTAATCGGGTTTGCTAGTATATTATAAAACGGCGAAAGCAAACAACGAATTTCAGCACTCTTTTGTAAAACTGAGAGACTAGTTTGCGTTCAAATAGACAGTCGGGCAGACAGACAGACGGACGGAGAGACGGGCATGGCGCAATCGACTCCGCTCATCGTGCTGATCATTTTAGTGAACTTTTCTCTTCTTGTTCTCATACCTACATACATTAAATGTTTATGAAAGGTTTCCCGATTTGGCTAACTAGCAGGAGTATAATACATACTACTGAGAAGTAGCTGATCAATTTTCATTGAAATATCAAGATTGAATTATAAGCGATTGCCTTTAAAAATAGCAGAAATTTTATGCTTAAAAGTGGGCGGCGCCACGCTTACTTCTTCAAAATTGACAAAAATTTGTTTGCGGCCGAGTTTTTCTTAAAAAGCTCATTATGTGTGCAAAATCTGATTGATATAACTTGCTTAGTTGTATCGCTTTTTACATTTTACAAAAAATTTTTCAGAACTATGTTAAAAAACTGGGCGTGGACATTAACAGATTTAGCCCATTTTTACCGCAAACAGTTACCTTTATATATAGAACGTTATCACCAAATATCGTTTCGACAAATCAATTTTTGGCGGAGTTATAGCATAAAAAGTTTTGTGAAATAGTCCACTATAAAAGGGGCGGGACCACGTCCATTTTCGAAAATTTTAAGTTTTTGGATTTCTTTGTTTACGGAAACTTTTAAAGTGAAATATAAATTATGTAAAGCTGTTTTACCCAAATTTATTGCCTATTTAATATATCTACGATCCTCTTCAAAATCTTTCATATAAAAGTGGGCATAGACCTTAACCGATCCCGCCCATTTTTTCCTGGAACATTCCTTGCATACCTGCAAACCTGCGTGCTGAATCTCGTTTCAATGGCTTGAACGGTTTTTGATTTATGATTAATATTATTTCTAAATTTTACTTAATCAAAAGCCTGTAGTGCCACGCCCATTTTCAAAAAATTGATTGAAAAATTTATTTATGCCTAAATCTCAATGTATTCACCAAATTTTATATTTATAGGTTTATTATATACTGAGTAGTAACTTTTTGTGTTTTCGCAAATATTCTATATATAAAAAGTAGGCGTGGCTATCATCCGATTTCGCCCATTTTAAATAGCGCTCTGAGATGAGTTCCAAGGAACCCGCATACCAAATTTCATTAAGATATCTCAGAATTTACTCAAGTTATCGTGTTCACAGACGGACGGACGGACGCACATGGGTTAATCAATTTCTCTTTTCGTCCTGAACATTTTGATACATATAAGTCAATATCTATCTCGATCCGTTTATGCCGTTACGTACTGCAGCTAGGCGACTAAAGTTATATACCTTGTGTGCGTAGCACTACTAGGTATAATAAAGATTTGGACGGCAATGACATACAGCAGAAAAACGCCAAATTTGCGTTCAGAATATCGAACAATGTAGGACAAATACTTAGAATCAACACTAACTCGGAGGACCGGTTTAACAAACACGGAGTATACAAACCTACCTACGAATGCCAAAACAGGTACATAGGACAAACAGGACGAATAATTAGTACAGGATTCAGGGGGACATCAGGGACTACAACAAAAAAACACGTAAGCCCACCAACCAGGATCTAACTTCGCAAATCACATGTTGGAGAACGAAACCCCAGCAAACATCAAAAAACGGCCCGAATACTTCACATACAAAGAAAAGTTCGGCGCCTCAATGTACTTCAAAACATGGAAATATGCAAACATAAACCATTTGACCGGAGAATAATAAAAAACACTAACTCTGACGAAATATTTTAACCTTTGAAGTTGATTTACCAAAAACAAACCAATACCGCAGGTTCAACAATAAAAAAAGTAACAATGAACGAGTACACAAAATAAACCAAAATGGAAAAAATCAAAGATTTCTCCCTGCCGCAACCTATCACTTAGCTAACGAGCATGTAAAAACAATCCTCATTACTGGCTTCCATTTAGCCACAGCATAATACACGAACGCATATCGATACTACCTGCTTCAGTGAATGCACACACATATTAACATTACCTGCTTAAGCATCCACAGACTATAAATACAAGGCAACGGATAGACAAAGATCAGAACGAAACTAAACGCTGAGGATGGCCGAATGCCGCAACCAGTTTGTTACAAAACTAAATTTGACAAGCGAAGACGGGAAATCGTTTCAATATACATCAACTTTCCACTCGGCCGGAAAATCAACAAATCATAATGATAAAAAGTATCTCTATTGTACAAAAGCAAATTGTGAGTAAGTGAAATCGTTCTGTAGAATTTCATTGTGATCGGTGTGGAAAGGTACGGGTAGTGAACTCTTCAAACGTAAATTTATTATTGCCACCAGTTTTCTTAAAATGTGATTTGAAGCTTTTCACAGCTGATTTCCATAGTCCACCCATGTGTGGGGCGTTCATTAAAAATACAACACAACAAATTTAAAAATTCATAGTATCATTAATATTATAGTTTCATGAATTATTTTTTCATTTTACAAACTATTATTACACTGTGGAACAAATTCAGGTTAGCGAAAGTTAGGTTGATTCTGAGAGTGAGGGGTGAAAATAGAGGCTAAATTAGAAGACCCGTATCGCGGCGTTTGTTTATGTTAGTTCGAATTTTTTTTAATCGACCTTGGAACTTTGCAGTCAAATGCAATAAATTTCTTCCCCTTCTTCCTCTTTTTCCTCGTCTTCCTCTTCTTCCTCTTTTGTGTTTTCAACCACCGCAGAGGTAGCGATTTTTATTTATTTCGTACAAGCGAACTAATATCAAAAATAAAGATTCAGTTAAGACTCGAAACTCAGCCCAAGCTGATGTCTTTTAATTTTCGCTCGGTCGTGATATAATTCGCTATTAATTTTCTCGGAACTTATTTCATTTTGTGAGCGAATTAAGTTAAGTGCGTCGGTTTCATAAAAATAACAAAATATATATTGTATTAAAAATGTCGGAACCAAAATGTAAAATGGACCATTTTTGTAATGTTTGTGGACGTTTCATAGCAAACGATGAAAAATGTGGCAATGCGAGTGATTGTTTTTTGGAAGCCTACAAACAATATTTCTCGCAAGAGTCTATCACTGACGTAAACTATGCCCCTAAAAAAGTTTGCTTTAATTGTTATCCAAGTGTTATGCAATGGAAAAGTGAAAAGAAGAAGGCTATGCCTTTTGGTATACTAATGATGCGGTTAGACAACAGCCCGCATCAACATGAAAATTGCTATGGATATATCAACTACCATCAAACTTTGAATAGAAGGAAAGCAAAGAATAAAACTTATGTAGCAGTACCAAGTGTCTAATTACCATTACCGCACTCAGAATTCGTTCCAGTACAAACATACCGAAGTATTGATCTTCAAACAGATATCAGTACTACAACCGCCGCCGCTATATCCATGCATTTCTTCTCAGAATACGACCCTGGTGAAGGTACATCCTATGAAACATCAAAGGACCCAATCCTAGTCACACAAAAGCAATTGGATGGAATTGTTGCATTTTTGTGTTTGACTCAGAAGAAATCAGAAGAACTGGCTAAATTTTTGAAAGGAAATTATTTGCTGGCGAAAGGTACCAAAGTAACAGCATATCGAAAAAGCCAAAAAGAGTTAGAAAAGTTCTTCAATGTGAATGATGCAAAAAATATAGCTTATTGCAACGATATAGGAAAGTTAATGGAGGCGATAGGGTTAACCTATAAAAAAGATGATTGGCGTGTATTCATGGATAGTTCACTAATCAGCTTAAAAGTTGTGCATTTCCACAAGACGCATAGAATGCCTTCTGTTCCAATTGCGTATAGCACTTACACTAGTGAAAATTTCGATAATTTGAAACACATTCTGGAAGTAGTCAAATATCACGAACACCAGTGGCGCATTTGCTGCGACCTCAAAATAGTTTCATTGATTACAGGCTTAACAGCATCTGGCCGTCCAAAATATCCGTGTTTTTTGTGCGATTGGGATTCACGATTCGGAGAAGGTATTAGATTAAGAAACCAGTACAAACAGCATAACTGGAATAGTCGCATTGGACGGAGATTGCCTAAAGACAATAGGCTACACAAAAGTCTTGTTCCTGAAATGAAAATTTTGTTGCCGTTCCTCCACATTGAACTTGGCATTGCTAAACATTTTTTGAAATGTATCGCCAAAAGACCAGCAGTATTCAACCGCTTAAAAGACATTTTCCCAAGACTAAGTAACGCCAAAATTCAGGAAGGGGTTGTTAATGGTCCCGACATACGGAAACTAATGAATCGTCAAGATTTTGGCCAAGTTCTGACAGACCGAGAATTAAATGCATGGCTCGCATTGAAAGCAGTCATTAAAGGACTTTTGAGTAAAGAACGCAAAGACAACTACAGGGAATCTGTTGCAAACATGTTGGCAGCTTTCTATGACATTGGGGTTAATGTGTCGTACAAAATTCATCCCTTGCATCAGCATCTTGATCAACTCGATTAACAGTTTACCAACTGAATCTGATGAGCAAGGCCAACGTAATCACCAAACTGCGCTTCTATTTGAAATAAGGTAACTAGATTTTTCTAATATCTTTGTCAGAGTGCACAATTTAAACATGTTAACTATTGAAAACTATTTTCGTTTCAGGTACAGAGGAAAGAAGTCACCAGATGCAATACTCGCTGAACTTTGTTGGTGGTATAAAAACAGCTTTGAAGAAGAGGAACGCGAGGAAAAAGAGGAAGAAGGGGAAGACAAAGATGAAATTCCAGAATATCAGTTGGACGAAATTATCGACTTTTCTGATGATGATGACGATGGCCAAGATATAAGAGAGAGCAGTGATGTTGATCCCCAGCCGCCTGCTAAACGGCAACTGGCCAAATCATTAATTTAATTTATTTAATTTTTTAGTTAAAACTTTTCATAACTAACATTTCAAAATTAAATTGTTTTCTGTATTTTTATAATTTCTTTTTCAATGTTTCTTCAAAACCAACACTGAAAAATTTAGAAGCATATTGAAGATCAAACAGAAAGAAAAAGGCTTAGTTTTGTGGGAAATATGTACAAAAAGCATGAAAAAAAAATTTCCAACATTTTGCACTACAAAAATTTTATAAATAAATTTTTTTTTTTAATTTTAATTGTTTCACAGGTCTCTGGCAATAATTTGGAGTTATAGCCAAAAAACCATAAAAACAATATGCTGAAAATCGGCATTTGACTGCAAAGTTCGAAGGTCGATTAAAAAAAATTAGAACTAACATAAACAAACGCCGCGATACGTGTCGTCTAATTTAGCCTCTATTTTCACCCCTCGCTCTCAGAATCAACCTAACTTTCGCTAACCTGAATTTGTTCCACAGTGTTATCTTTATATGTAAAAGCTCAGTTGCCGATATCAGAAAAATCAAATATAAATAAAACCTGTAAACTGTAGTATGGAACACCAACATATAACAAAAAATCAAAACGTGTTTTCACTTAAAACTTATATTTTTTATAGAATTTAGGATGCTTACTTTTAATATTTAAAAAAAAAAATATCAACTCAAACTAAAAAACACAAAGTGATTGACATTGGTCTTCATTTCATTTATTAAAGATTTAAATTAGTACAATAAGATATTGAACTCTTTTTTAGCACAACAAACAGTTATTACAATTGAAATTATATATAGACTTATGTACAAGTTTTTGAACTTAAACTAATCACAATAAACAAGAAAGTAGAATATAATTATGTTAATATATATGCAAATAATACTGCCTCAAGTAAAAAGAAATACGTAATAAATAAGTAAGAAATAAGATATAGTAGGGATCAAAGATACATAGAGATATAGACACAGTATTTCAGATATTTTAGTCCTCATAGGTTTTGCAGCAAGAAAAATAGTTAAAAAGGAATCTTGAATACTTAGTTGTTTTGGTTTAGGTAATTTTTTAAAGCAGCAGGAATAGAGTTCCAGGGACGCGTGGCGTTGACAAAGAACAGTCTCGTTGAGTTAACGTAGTTAAAGCAGGGAAGAGTTGAATTGCACGAGCGGATTTACTAAGCACAATTTTATTAAATAAATACAACGGCGTTCGTTGTTGAATTAAATGGTACAGGAAAACGCAAGTCCTAGCCTTCTGATAACCAAATATACTACAACCTAAGAGTTTGGACTTGCAGGCGGAAATATGGTCAAACCTTCGCAACTCAAATACGTAACGCGTAACATAGTTAAATGCCACATCAATATCAGGGGCAGTTGCAGAATCTAGATTGTTGTCAACTAGATCAGAGTAGGTTAGTATTGGTAGAATGAGTTGCATTGCCAGTTTATTTTTTATTTGGAAAGGAGTCTAGGTTGCAGACTTTCGTAAACTACGCAAGGTACCATATACCTTGTACACAGCAGCATTTATATGGTCACAGCCAGTGAGATTGGAGTTAATAACATAGCCAAGATTTGTGACTTTATTGACAATCTTTAAAGATGTTCTCACAATGCTTATCGTAGGAATATTGATAATAGAAACATTTTTCTTAGAAATATGTCATTTTCTTAGAAATATATATCATATGTGTTGATTTTGCAGCATTAAGACATAGGCCATTATCACTTGACCAACAAAATATTAACATTAAATCACATTTATTTTTTTGTTATAAGTCACTCGTCTCACTGAGTTTGCTAGACAAGTACAGCTGAATATCATCTGCATACGCGTGCATACTTACAAATTTACATGCATGAAATACGCCATTGACAAATAAACTAAACAAGTATGGACCTTGGAGAACACTGGAAGTTGTGCTCTTTTTCCCCGACACACTAGTGATATTACAAACAAACTGTGACCTTTCTGAAAGGTAACTCTCAATAATTTTTCACGAAGTGTTACCAAATTACCAAAGTATTTTTCTAGCTTATAGCACAGTAGTTAATGATCAACTGAGTCAAATGCTTTTGAAAAATGGAGTAAACAGAGCAGAGTAAGTTGACCTTTGTAGAGCGGTATGCGTATATCGTCTAATATTTCTATAACAGCGGTGGAACAGCTGTGCTTGGCTTTAAATCCTGACTGATATGGGGAAAGTAAATACCTTAAACAACACTGATAAAATACTTATTGGCCTAAAATCTCCTGGAGAGCTTGCTACTTAATTTTTGGCAATAGGATTCACCATAGCAACTTTCCACAGTGCTGGGAAACTAGACGTAGTTATTGCATGGTTAATTATATGCGTGAGGGTGCTAACAGTAAACCGCAAAATAATAAATTCCATCAACTCGTATTGCGTTTGCTTTAATTTTATGGATACATCTTATAATATGGCATTCCGCTACAGACGAAAACGCAAAGGAATCACCCTAAAAGCAAGCAGAAACAAACTGCCTGACATTCGCTGAGTTGAAAGTACTTATGGGGCTATTGACGAATGGATCGTTAAAGGTATCTGCACTGAGAGTAAATTCGGGAAAAGCTTTACCAAAAACACGTAAATTTTTTAAGTTTCTCCACAAGGTATTAGGTGGGCGTGATGGATCTAACTGCAACGAAAAGTGTTTAGACTTTTCCCCATTAATAACCTTTGAGGCCAGGTTCCTTGCCGCTCTATACAATTTCCAGTCTGCTCGTCGTGCTTTAATTGCAGCCAATACTCTATTATTAAACTATGGGCATGAGGCTGACCTAACCTTGCGAATGCGAACAGGTTATGCTTATCAAAGGCCTCCAAAATCCTATTATTAAGAAGTTCGAGTTTATCATTGACATCTGGGAGTTGCCAACATTCGCACCAGTTTATAGAGGATGGATCAGAAAATAGAGAATTCTTGTCCAGTGAGCGGTAGTCTCTAAATTTATAGGGGAGGGGGCCCAGTTGTGACGCAGCTAAATATTTTTGACATGCGGTATGAGAATGACTGTTAGAGCCCTGCCAATCATGTTCGTTTGACGTTCCGCAGTTTTTGGATAGACACCAACGTTAGTAGTCGCATTGTGTATACGTGTTGAAAATCGTGCGAAAAAAGTTATTTTGATTTTTTTTCAAAGTACCAAAGTTTTGTGAAATTAACAGTGAAAAAGTGAGTGTAATGCATCAAAATATTGTATTTGCCGTATATTTTGTGATTCTGTATGGATTTATGTGATTATGTGGTGTCTATAAAAAATTTGCTTGTCATACACAAAATAGCGTCGTGACCCGGTTGTGACTCAGCGGGTGGCCCAGTTATGACGCAGCGGGTGGCCCAGTTATGAGCACCCGGCGTTTCTTCATGAAACAGTTGTCGAAACGCATTTTAATTGCAATTTAATTCGTGTTTTGCTTTCTTTTGCGTTTTCAGCCATGTCACTTCCAAAGGAATCTCCCGCGGCTAAGAAAACCGATAATAATGTGGTGATAAAAGCCATCAAATCTTGCATTATCGATGAAAATGCAATCCGTAAAAGTGCGAGAGAGCATGGTATAAACGACAGGACCTTATCGCGATACGTACAGAAAACGAAATATAATTTTGAAGATATTTCGTGAAAGATGAGGATTTGTTAGAATTCATTCGTGGTGTTGGTACAAGAACTCCATCAAACATGGTTTTCTCTCCCGCTCAAGAGAAAGATCTCGTTGGATACATCCTGAAGTGTGTCAGTCACTACTATGGTTTGAGCATCAATGAATTGAAAGAGCTGGCGTACCAGCTTGCATGGAGCTGTCTCTCAGGTACCCATCTGAATGGGATAACGATTGTAAAGCGCATCGTAAGTGGTACAGACTCTTCATGCAACTGCATAGCGAACTGATGCTCAGAACACCGGAGAAAACATCCATGAACCGAGTCAAAGCTTTCTGCAAGCCCAATGTATACAAGTTTTTCGCAAATTTGTCTCGGTTGATCGATGTACACAACTTTGACAGTTGTTCCATCTATAATATGGATGAAAGTGGGTTCTCGACTGTGCCAACAAAAATTGGAAAAGTCATCGCTTTGAAAGGTGTGCGGCGTGTGGGACAACTAGAAGCTGCCGAGCGAGGAACCATGGTGACAATGGCTCTCACTGTTGGTGCGAATGGCAATTCAGTCCCGCGGTTTTTTATATTTCCAAGAAAGAAAATGCAATCAACTTTTTTGGGCAATATTTCTCCTGGTACTGCTGGATTTGCGAATGAATCTGGCTGGATGTGCCAGCCAGAGTTTGTCCGATACATTCGTCATTTCATCATGTTCGTGAAACCATCAAAGGATCATCCGGTGCTGCTGTTGATGGACAACCACGTTTCGCACATGTCGGTGGAAGCTCTCGACATTGCAGCTGCAAACGGTGTCCATATCTTGTCTTTCCCGCCGCACTGCAGCCACCGTCTACAGCCACTGGATGTGTCCGCATCTGGCCCAGTGAAGACTTATTATAAGTCACAATGTTCCGCCTGGCAAAAGAACAATGCAAATAAGGTAAAAAAGTTATAATCAAAGCTACTACATGAGTAGCATTGAGTGCCTTGGCCATTACTTATGGTTTCGTAGACTATTTCCATAGAAGGGTGGTGAAGGTCTTCTGGTAAAACCAACGGATCACAACGATTTACAGAAAATTGGTTTATATCATTAACATACACTAAATCTAAGACTTTCCCAAACTTGTTAGCGGTAACATTTATTTGATTAAGGCAAAGATCGGAAATTCCATCTAAAAAGTCATTGAACCCCAGTTTGGACGGATTTGGAATAATGTTACCATCAGATATGTTCCACGATATATGAGGTAAGTTAAAATCACCCAAAACAATAATTGAATCTGAAGCTTTAGTCATAAGGTTAACAGTTTTGAGCAGAGAGACATGTTGCATGTAGACTGAAAAATCTGATGCTGGAGGGATGTAGCAAACATATAAGTACATAGAGACGTTGTCTAGTTGAAGGCGGATGCATTTGAACTCAATGAAATCGATGTTAGGAATATTAACCTCTTCTGAAGGGATGGAGGAATGAACGGCAAGTAGAACACCACCCCCGACTCTGTTCAAGCGATCATTTCTATATACTTGATATTCATTACATAAAAACTCTGAATTGAAAACATGAGGTTTTAGCCAAGTTTCGGTAAAAGCAATTACGTTATAATTACAATGAAAAGATTTCAAAAAGAGATCAGTTAATTTGGTATTTAGACCTCTGACATTTTGATAAAAGATATTCACGGATTTAGTGCTCAGTTTTTTGACTCAACGTTATTACGAGAAATTTTCGCTACATTTTGAACATTCCTATTCGGTCTGTATTCAAACTCCCGCACAAGAGCCCCGGGAGGCCAAAAAGAGCTGTCCAAAAGAGTATCGAAATCTTTCCCAGATACATCAATCTTAAACGAAGACATACTTCTTTGATATGTGAAATTAAATTTTCTAACAGTTACGCTTTGATCTTTAACTTTAGAAGAAATATGGTACAACAAATCATCCTCGGTAGTGTCTGGATGGAACCTAGACACAAAAATAGATTTTTTGCGAGGAACCACAACCAGCTTACCAACGATTGGTTCAGACTCCATTACAATAGTTGGAATTTCCTGGTTTTTCCTAGTGGACATTTTTGAAGGGGCGTTCTTCGACGTTGCTCGGACAACCGTAGTTGGAACTGGAGAAGCCAAATCTATAAGTTCAAGGGGTTGAGGCAAGTTCGGGACTGTTGAGGTAGTAGGCCGATCATCCGTACGCCTGCGCTTGTTTTCGCGATGATCAGGGCAAAAACAAAATATGATTTGTGTTATGATTGTTGTTCTAGTTTTCGTCTTTTTTTCGACAGGTTTTGGAAATTCGACACATTGCTAGGCTTGTGTGCGCTACATTGGATTTGGCTTTAACGCCAAAAATAATTTAGGCGGGCTTCGCTGCAACGGGCATTGCTCCATTCAATCCCGACATCTTCACAGACGCCGATTTTGTTCAAGCTGTTGCACAAAATGAGGAACAAGTTGCTTTTGATGCTGGAATCACCGAAGATGACCAGCGACGTATCGTTTTGAACAATACCATGGATATATCACGCGGAGAAGAGGTGCTAACATCCGAACCCTCTACCTCACGATCCCTATCTCTTATGTCATTGGTGACCAGCAGTTGATCGATTTTGGATGATATTGGCCCTCTTCAGGCAGCTGCTCCAAAAAAGCCTTCGAATCGTGGACGAAAGCCGATGCAAAGTGCTGAACTGACCTCTCCTGAAAATCGTGCTGTTTTTAAGGAAAAGGCAGCAGCAAAAGCAGCCAAAGGGGCGAAGAAGCCAACACCGAAGAAGGCAACAACGAAGCGTGCAACACCATCACGAGCGGCCAAGCGCGTCAAACCAACATCACCACCATCTGATGAAGAAACAAATTTTTGCATCATTTGCTTACAGCTATTGCCGCAGAAATTGACCGCTGCCAACTCGATCAATTGCAATGTATGCAAGCGTCCAGTTCATTTGAAGTGCGCAAACATGCAGGCAAGTTATTTCACTTGCAAATACTGCGAAAGTGACGTGAACGACGACGTGGAATATTTCGATGACGATGATGAATAAAAATCGTTGTCATTTATGGCCATTGAAGGCCATTTTCTTTTGTATTTTTCATTATTTTTGTCATTGAAAGCCTTGATAATAAATAAATCATTAAATCACAACAATTGGTGTGACATTCCTTTCATATTTTCTCATTTCCAGTGAATTTCTTGAGGTGCGTCACAACTGGGCCACTTTTTTCGGCCTAAAAAAGTTATCCTGAAAAAATTTGTTTCAAAATTTTTTGAGTTACTCAAATAAACATACTTTCTTTGGAGAAAAGTTGCTTTTGGTTAATAGTTAAATGCTCAACTTCTTAATTTTTCATTTTGCGGAACTGAGGAAAAAATTTTAATTTTTTTCAAAACCCGCGTCACAACTGGGCCTCCTCCCCTATATACTACTTACATTGGAAAGGTCTAAACTTGTATCTAGCGAGCACTAAATAAGGTCGTGGTCTGATAAAAAAGCTATCTGGAAAAAGTTTAACACCACGGCAGGGGCAGAAATAATAAAATAATCTAATAAACTGGGGACACAATATCTAGCATACCTTGTAGGTACAGATTTACTAACAACAGAAAGGCCAGCCGCGCTGACACTATCCAACAATCTGTCACAACACATCTCCCGAACAAGAACGTTTACATTCAACTCACCGCAAATAACAAAGTAATCATAATTAACAACATATGTAGACAAAAACAAAAAAAACTCATCTACACTTATGGGGATGGTAAACACACGGCAATAGGACTTTGGTACAGCTGTCATATAGCTCAACAAATAAATACGCAACGCCTTCACCTCCAGATTTTAAAATGGGTTTGATATTACTATTATTTTTACAGAATATTGCAACGCCACCTCCTTTTTTATGCTTCCGGTCATTTCCAATGAGCTTTTAGTTGGCGATACTAAAGTGAAAGTCATCCAAATCAACTGAAAACCATGTCTCGGTCACAAAATTACATCAACAGCAGAATTCTCAAACACAAACCTCACATAATCCATCTTTTCGCTATTCAAACTTCTCGCATTAAAATGCCCAATGTTACTGCCCTTGTGCTGCTTACACAATATGTTAATCATAGCAACAACATCACGCGCCCCACTACCAAGTACGATAAACAAACACATATCCCAAAGCAGCTAAGAAGTTAAGAAGATATTGAAAATTAAGTATGTGTAAACAACAAATACTTAGGCGGACCGTTTTCAAAATTAAATTAAGAGAAATGTGCAGCACACGAAAACAGAGTAGGAGTGTGAGAAAGATAAGAGTAAAAAACAAAGCTTTGCGCTGACAAGATAACTATCGGTATACCAATATACATACATGTGTACGCATATTAGGGTGGGTCAATTTGGATGGACGAAAGTTAACCGATATCGCGCCATCGATTTTTCGATAAGTTTTGGGCTCAGGAAAAAAAGTTCCACTACGCATACCCAAAAAAATAATTTTCGAGCCTGCGAAATTTAATTTTTTTTTACTTTTTTGACATTTATTTTCGGGTTTTGGAAAAGTCGATTTTTCGACCAAAACAAGTCCCAAAACCCGAAAATAAAATTTTTTTTCAAAAAACCGTTATCGCCAACGTTTTTAGCGCATACTTTTATGTGGGACAGGAAATTTGAGACAAATTCGTTTTCATCGAAAACATTTTTGCATGTATGCTGAAAACCCCCTTTAAAAAAATGGCGAAAGGGTAAATTTTTTGACCGAAGCACTCTCCAAAACCCAAAAAAAATATTTTTTTTTTAAAACTGTTATTGCCAACATTTTTAGCGGACATTTCTGGGTCGGACAGGATAAACATGAAAATTTTAAAATCAAATGAAAATATTTTAGTAGGTCATTAAAAAAACCTTAAAAATCAAAGTCGAAAAAAGTCAAAAAAATCAAACTTCGCAGGCTTGAAAATTATTTTTTTGGGTATGCGTAGTGGAACTTTTTTTTCCTGAGCCCAAAACCTATTGAAAAATCGAAGGCGCGATATCGGTTAATAAATCGACCCAGTCTAATGGATATACATAAATATGTGTCAAAAACAACACATCTCATCCAGTGTTGCCAGCATTTTTTCAGCAATCCAGCTAGACTCAAGAAAAAAAAGCTAAAAGAATTATTTAGGGCTAAAACACAGCTAAAAAAGTAAGTCATCTTTTAACATGTTTTATTCGTTTTTTATTCAAAAGTATAAAAAAAAGTAATATTTTATACAAAAAAACACGGTTGTTTCTACTCCAATTTCATAAAACTAAAAAAAGTTCTTGCACAAATGCTTTTCATTAGAATATGCACTTTCGAGCATTGGAATTATAATGAACAATTTTAATCTGTATTTTTTAAAATTACGTCAAACTAAGGCTAATATTTCTATTTACTATATAAATTAGTTGCTATTTATATAAAAGGTACAACGAGTAAAATTTAAATTACAGATCACTGTATTATTCGATAAAAAGTCCGATTAAGTTATGAAGTGCGGCACATATTTAAAAGGATGTATACTTTTATGGCATACAATGCAAAATAACTATATATAATATAAAAGGCAGTAATATGAGATAATATATAATAAATACGTTTTAAAATATGTCAATGTCACAATTTTCTTCATCATCCGCTGAATTAGCATAAATGTTAAAATTGCTCATGAGTTGAATGACATCTTTTCCCACATCGGGGAAAAAAAGCTAAAACAGCTAAAAACAACTCTGGAAAACAACTAAAAAAAAAGCTAGTAGCTAAATTCCATTTTTTCCAGCTAAACGGCAAACAAAAGCTAGATCTAGCTGGAAAACAGCTAAAATGGCAACACTGATCTCATCTATGTAGGAGATCTTCACAGGCGGAGAGTCACTGAATTCTCTGAGAAAAACTTCACCTCTCAAAGTGAACGTCGACTTAAATTTACCTGCTCTCCTCATTCGTATTGCCTCTTGCAGGATTTTTCTTTTCGTCAGCGACAGACTCTGGTAGATTCTAAATTGCCCATCAAGGCCAAAAACGTGTTGGTAATTGTTTCCTTTAGGAGACAACTGCTAAAACATGTCCGAAGTTATCGGGAAAGGTATCAGAAGACGCGTAACAATAATCTGGAAGCGGATTTTCGAGTTGTTGTTTCAGTGAAGAGATATTTGCCATCAAAGTTGAAAATTTTCTGTCATTTTCATGTGGTTGTTGTAGTCACAGATTAGGGTGTACCGAAAAGTGCAAAAAGTGTGTTCTGCGCAGAAATACTGTGGACCGCGTAGCCGGTGTTGGACCGGCTAAGGGTTATTTTTTTGAAGCGCGGGCGAAGGCCGCCTACGATTTAGTATGATTTCGATGTTCACTAAAGGCGCACAGTTTTTTATTTCTGTCATACGTGCTGTGAAACTTTAGTATTCCCACACTATTTTCTCTTCGCGAGAATCTAAATATGTTTCGAATCTGAGGGGGGTGGAACTCAATGGAGAGGCAAATTTGATTATAAATAGATTTCAGACTTTCCCCTTCCACGAATGGTAACCCAAAAATTATTGCATCTGCAGCATACTCCGGTGTTGTTTTCTCTGCCTGTATGCTACCTATTTGAGACTGCAGTTTATCTATCTTGCTCTCTAGTTCGGTTACATCGCCTTCCAACACGATTATACGCTGCTCCGACCCAGCAGATCTATTTGACAGAACAGAGATAGACAATCAAATAGCGACTACAGCTTATTGGATTGTTGCTGAATTTTTTGTTCTACCTCACGTAAAATAGCGACGAGTGATGTTAACACAGCATTTTCATCCAACTTTACGGGTTTTAGCTGCGGCGAGCCTCTGCATTGACAACAATTTAGGGTAGCGGGGGGAAAGGAAGACATCGAAAAAAGATGATTTTTGGGTATTTTATTTTTGGATTGTTTATCGCTCATTTCCTACTATGGTCGACAATGCAGTCCAGTACGTTTAGCAACTTTCACTTTTCCCTTTTTATCTTGTGTTAGATATTCTGCTTTGTTTATTGGGTATTGGCGCTCAAAATAAAATTTTCTGTGTTCGTATTCTTTCTTTTACTTTCTTTTCTTTTTTCTTTTTTTTTTTTTTGCCCTTCAATTTAGTCACAATTTCTGATATTAATAACTCACATATATATATTTTGACTAGTCTTTGAGTCCAATTACATATATTAGTGCTTTGTTAATTATTTTAACACGCATATACCACTATTCGCGGAGCAACTAGAAAGCACGACTAGTTACCAAGAACTTTCACATTGCATTTCTTAAATGCAATTTATATGAGCTACGACCTGAAACGGCTATAAACAATTAGTTGTGGGACGGAAACCGCTCAACGTACCAACGCTTTAAAGTGCAGAGTTCATTTAGTTTTAAGCTCAACGAAATTAAACAATACCACTTTTAGTTATTTACATTGATTACTCTAAAAAAAACAAAAAAAAAAGTTGTCTTCCTAAAAAGTATGAACGATTATTAACCTAACCGGTGAGTTTCGTTTTTTTTAAGAATTCGTTGAGAAACCACAATGCTTTGAAATATCTCAAAATTGTCGTATTTTTTCATATTTCGAAGCAAATCACGCATATTACGCGGAAGTGAAAAAATACGTGTCATTTTATTTTGCATCCAGTTTATATAAAAAATTGTTTCAGGCCAATCTATTTTTTAGTTGTAAAAATTATATGGAACGACCCAAACACAATGTAAATAAGGTTTAGCCAATATTATTACGTACAAGAAAATATTATAATACACCACAGTTAATTTTGTACAATTTTTCAAAAGTGACCGAAACCGAAAAATTCGTGTTGTTTCTCATGTTTGAAAAACTATATAAATTAAGTGTGCAGTGCTACATTATTTTTTTATATCAGACTAGAAACCCAGGCTTTGCCTCGCTGTCTCGCAGAACTTATAATGGACTAAGTGCGATTTTTATCATTATATCTCCGAAACCAGTAGAGATATGAAACTTAATCGCATCGCTTATTGCAGCACTCATTAGCACCTTTCGTTTGATATCCATATTCTATTAACACATTTTCGGTCACCCTGTTAAACATATTAGTCGATAACTCATAACGAATAACTATAGAAATAACGGATACCTTAAATTTTAAGCTCGACGGCTAGTAATGCAACGATGAAAGTTCAACTCAAATCTATTTAGCAGTTTTTGAGTGATGCGCTACCAAACATACAGACAGACAGACAGACAAAAATTCTAAAAAACTGTTGATTTGAACTCTTTTAGCTAAATAATAATTCCTCCTATCAACTTGTCATTAGTATCTGGAATGTACAGATATCGACCTGTTACAATTTTTTTTTAATGAGTTTTAGTATAAATTAAAATTAGTAGCACCGCCGTGCAGTGCGGACGTGTTTGACGTGCTCTGTGTTTATTTTGATTTTGTTTTGCTTTCTATTGCCGTTTTTGTGCTTAAAATGTCGCTTTGTGCTAATTGTACTGCCTATAGTGGGCTTTATGATAAAGTTTTGAACGCGCTCGCTGATATGGACAAAGTTAAAAGCGTTTTGCTTGAGTTTGTTGACCTTGTATGCGATGGCTCTGTTTTGCCGGCACCCGTTGAAAACAACAACAAACGTATCACACGCCAATCATCAAAAAAAAAAGATGGTAATAATGCAAATCAGAAAGGTAATGTGCCTAAGAACTCCCGCGCTCCATCTGGACAATCTACTAATGTTGTTCTTGCTGCTGAGAGTTCTGGCGCGCAATCACTCATTTCCGAAAACAATAACAATGATAACGCCGATAATCTTGTTGGCTCTGCTGCTGCTGGCTCTCCTGCTATCACTGCTCTCACTGCCTCTAGTGAGTCTGACTGCAATGCTGGTTTGAATACTGGTTTGACTGCTTTTGTTGGTACTGTAGCTGCTAACAACGAATCCACTGCCAATAATAGATTAAATGCTGTTTCTGCCTCTGCTGATCATATCTCGTCTGCTAATGATGTTGACAATGATGGTGGTGAAAATTCAAGTAATAATGCGCAAGGTGATAAGCCACAGTGGGTTACTGTTACCAATAAGCGACGTAAAAATGTGAATAATCGGAATCGTCCTATAATCGGCACCAATAATGAATCCCAGCTGGGTGTAATGGTTCGTCACAAATGGTTGCACCTAGGATCGTTCTTGCCCACAGTTACGTCTGAGGAAATAATTGCCTATGTTGCCAATTGTGCAGGTATAGACCCAAATTCGATTTTGTGTTCCAAGCTGATTCGAAATGATATTGATCCCAGCACTATAAGATTTCTGAATTTCAAACTTGGTGTTCCACTGGCGTACTACAATAAACTGTTGAACTCTAAATTGTGGCCGGCGAACGTTGCAGTTCGACCATTCGATTTTTTTCAGACGGCTGCCAAGCCTCGCCCCACGAAATAACAGCACCACTTGCAACTGGTGGCCGTAAAATAAAAATTTATTACGAAAATTCGTCTGGACTTAGAACCAAAACTGAGTCCGTCTATACTTTCAGCTCAATACTTGATTATGATTGCTTCGTCATAACGGAGACTTGGCTTAATGAACATTTTTTTGATGCGGAGTTCTTTAACCCACAACTTTTTGATGTATTTCGAAAGGACAGGGATTATGCTAAAACTGGCTTAAGCAGGGGTGGCGGCGTACTTATTGCCGTTTGTAAATACCTTCGTGCTTCACTGCTTCAACTGCAAAATCCTAACTCTTTACTTGATCAACTTTGCATAAAGCTGCATGGCGCTTATGGGCATATGTACTTTTGTTTGTCGTACATACCGCCTGATAGCTCCGATGATTTATACAAGGCACATGTTGACAACATTTTGGCGCTTAAGGACACTATTGGCGATGGTGAAATCTGTGTCTTTGGTGATTTTAATTTGAGATACATTTCCTGGAGGCGTTTAGATACTGATGTTTTTCTAACTCCATCCAATGTTACGAGTTTTTCTGAATGTTATTTAATAGATAATCTGCAATGTATTGAGCTTCTACAGGTCAATAGTTTTTTTAATGCATTAGATAGACTGTTAGACTTAGTTTTTGTAAGCCATAACATAAATTGTAACCTCTCACACGCAGCTAGTTGCATCTCGTCTCCAACTCAGCATCACAATCCACTGGTTTTGGAGTTTGAGTTTTTTCAATATTTTGAATTACCAACTAGTCCGCAATCTGTCTCGTTCAACTATTCGCATTGCAACTTTTTTGATTTAGACAATTTGCTTGACTTGGATTGGCCTCGGCTTTTCGAGAACGTGGATGTAACTGGCTGCTATGATATCTTTAAGGGAAAAATCTATGATATCTGCTTAAGTCACATCCCAAGGTTTAGTAAAAGAACCACTAAGCAGCCGTGGTTTTCGAAAGAACTCAAGCGGCTGAGGAATTTAAAGAATAAGTTTTTTAAAAGACATAAACGTTCTAGTAACGAACACTTTCGTAGGCGGTACGTATACTATAGGGGTGAGTTTAACAAGCTCAATAGATTATTATATCGCCGTTATATTCACAATGTAGAAAGCAATATTAAATGCAACCCAAAATTCTTTTGAAGTTACATTAAATCAAAAAAAAAGGGTTCGGATATACCTACCACGGTCCAGCTTAGGGGAGTTTCAGCTAACTCCGTGTCCGAAGCAGCTAATTTGTTTGCTGATTTTTTCTCTTCTAATTTCACGTCGGATAATGATAATGATTTCATTTCTGAGAATTTTCCGTCAAGCCTTGATACCTCCATCAATTTTGGCATGTTAGTATTAGCAGAGCAAGACATCGCAAATGGCATTGAACAATTAAAGATGTCTACTACAACTGACGCTGATGGTCTTTCAGCAGTTTTATTAAAAAATTGTTCCTCATTGATTGGTCCCTTACTGCATATCTTTAATATGTCTTTGTCTTCCGGAATCTTCCTGGATGCTTGGAAACGAACTTTTATTACGCCTATCCTAAAAAGTGGTAATAAAAATAACATTGAAAATTATAGGCCCATTTCTAAACTAACCACGGTCTCAAAACTGTTTGAGTGCATAATTAAAGAAAAGATTTATTTCGCTGTAAAACACCTGGTCTGTCCTCAACAGCATGGTTTCATTCCGGGTAGATCCACCTTAACTAATCTTGCTGTGTTTACCGAAGACTGTTTGGACTCCTTTCATAAAGGTTTTCAAATTGATGCGGTTTATACAGACTTCTCAAAGGCCTTTGATAGGGTATCGCACCGAATTCTTTTGGCTAAACTTGAAGCCTTAGGATTTCACTCACATTTTCTAAATTTTATTTCTTCTTACGTACATAACCGAAAGTGCGTCGTGCGCCTTGACGGTGCGTCCTCCGCTCCTTTCGTTGCTTCCTCGGGAGTTCCCCAGGGAAGTGTCCTTGGACCATTACTATTTATTCTTTTCATTAATGATATATCCTCGTGCTTTTCTAAGTGTAATTTTCTTCTCTATGCAGATGATTTGAAAATTTATTACGAAATTAGGTGCATGGAAGATTCTTTCGTTTTGCAAAGTGAGCTTGACAACCTGTACCAGTGGTGTGGACGTAATCGCTTGTTTCTCAATATTGCTAAATGTCACTATACCTCGTATGCAAGAGTTCCACCTAGTGCAACTTCGACGTACTGTTTTTCTGATGTTACGCTTATGGAAGTTAATGAGTTTAAAGACTTGGGTGTCTATTTCGACCCTAAGCTGAGTTTTGCTACTCACATAAATTTCATTATTTCCAAAGCGTATGCGATGCTGGCTTTTATACGGCGCAATTGCTGGTCGTTTTCCGACCCCTATACTCTTAAGTTATTGTACTCGTCTTTGGTAAGATCCAGGCTGGAATATGCAGTTTTTATCTGGCGGCCTTATCAAGACGTTAACATTAATAGATTGGAGTCTGTCCAGAAGAAATTTGTGCGGTTTGCTTTGAGGCGGTTGAACTTTATAGAACCCCTCCCGCACTATCGCAGTCGTTGTTTGCTAATAAATCTCATGTCATTGCAGTCGAGGCGCGTTCTGTTGTCGATGTGCGTAGTTTATGACATCATTACTAATTCAATTGATTGCTCTTATCTTCTCATGAAAATTCATTTTAATGTACCCCCCCGAATTCTTCGTAGTTATGAGAGGTTTTATGTGGGTGTTGCTAGAACAGTTTATGCAATGAACGCTCCTCTAAGGACACTTTCTGAATTGAATGATTTTTCTCTCTCCGTGGGATTTGATTTTTGTTTTACAAAGTTTACTTTTAAGAGCCTACTGATAAGATACTTATCACAACCTTTGGTTTAAGACTATGTTAAGCTTTTTTACAATCTTTTTCATACAATCTGTAAACTTCTGGTTTGTTGATTTTTAATAAATAAATAAATAAATAAATAAATATTTAATTAAATGGTAATAACTTAATTTTTGGCACAGACAGTAGTACTATCTGATATAAAAAAATGTGTAGCACTTCACACTTAATTTAAACAATTTTTTTTAATACTTGTTATAATATTGGCTAAACCCCGTTCTTTAAATGAGCTACAAGTCAAATTGTGCTTATGGATAATGAGCACCGAACGATAGTACAAATTATACCAACTCCGGGATTTCACACCCGTGTTTTCTAAGCAAGTCAGTAAGCTAAGTTCACTTGGAACCAAACATTAAATACCCATCTGTGTAAAATTGGTCGTTGTAAATTGTTGTGGAGTTTTGACCTGTAGAGTGTTTAAACTTTTTGTACTACCAAGTGGGCATATCGTATAAGTAAAAATGAATGTGTGTCTTTTATAGGCCTCCAAAGTACTCAACCGATCTTTATGAAATTTCCACAGTGGATTCTCGGATTCGCATAATTTAGAATAGGCACGCCCCATGCTATATAAAATATCAATTCGTCATAACTACTAATGTATTTGGTTTAAATTAATGAAATTTGAAGGTATGTGTTTTTTAATCTATATTTACAAAATTTTAGAAAAGTGGGCGGTGGCACACCCACATATTTTTGTGTGTTTGTTCTTTATTGTCGCCCAAACTTCATCACCGATCTTTATGATACTTTCTCAGTCGGTTCAGGGGTCCTGTGGGTACGACACAGGCTATATAAAATTGCCATTCAGCATAACTAGGATTCAAAATAATATTATTTTATATAATACTTAAACAAACACTTTGGAAAAGGGGAGCGGTACCAAATCCAAAAAAATCTCTGCACTGTGTGACACGGAGTTTGGTACTGCCTATTAGATAGTAAGTGTTTGTATAAGAGTATATCTGCACCGTCATCAGTATCACGTTTAAAGTTTAGTCGTTTGTCCGTCGATGTGTTTATTATGCGTAACATCTCCTACGTAAACCGCTTGCTATAATTTTGTTCTTGTTGGAAAAATTTCGCGTCATCGAAATTTGCCTAATGGCCACTAGAAGCAGTGGGCCATTAGTGCTGTTTTTTTGATTGTTAGCTGTATGGCATTGTTTGAAGTCCGATTTGTGTTGTGAAAGTCTAGTTTTCAATTTAAATTTTGTTTTTTCTAAAAATAATTGGCGCTATGTATACCTCCTGGGGAGATTAAGGCCGAGCTTCTCTACCAATTTGTGGTGTGCTGGTTCTAATTTTTCCTACAAAATGGCGGGACCTACAGTTTTTTTGCCGATTCCGAACGAATGAATTCTTGCTAAGAAGCCTCCCATGGCAGAAATACACGTCAAACCACTGCCGAGGGGCACCCCGTTTTTTTGAAAAAACTGTTCCAAAACACTTTTGGTGTTACCTGTACCAGGGCTCGAACCTTGCACCTTCGGTGTGGTAGGAAAGCAACACTACCGCGACAGCACGGCGGCCGTATTGAATAATATTGAGCGACTTTCTGTAGCTTCCTTTGCATGGAATTTTGTAGACAACATTACTTTTTTTCGTTTTGTGGTATTTTTGACATTGTTTTTTAAAATAAATGTTTTAATGTGTTAGCCGGCCTATGGGTCATTTTTTTTCTCTCTATTATAACAATCCGATTTTGTTACACGATGTGAGGTACATACGTCAGACACTTGAAAGTGAATGATTTGTTTGCCTTTGGTTGACTTTTGGGGTACTTTATGGAATTGCTAATATTTTTTTTTGATAGTGTTGGAAAATCGTGGTTTTTTAATAATACAGATATTTCCTTAGTTATTTCGTTGTGGTAAATTTTGTCCGAATTTCCCCACAAACATACGAGGTGTGTTCAAAAAGTATCGCGAATTTTTTGTTTTTTCAAAAATTATTTATTTATTCATGAATATCTATTTTGTCCCCTTCAAAGTAATCCCCATGCGATATTAAACACTTGTGCCAACGGGTTTTCCAATCTTCGAAGCACTTCAAAAAATCATTTTTTTGTATCTTGTTCAGCTCCTCCTTCGATGCCGTCTTTATCTCGTCAAGAGAAGCGTAACGTCGTCCTTTCATGGGCCTCTTCAGTTTAGGGAACAAGAAAAAGTCACAGGGGGCCAGATCTGGGGAATACGGTCGCTGCGGCATCATTAGTGTGTTGTTTTTGGCCAAAAAGACGCGCACAAGCAACGATTCGTGAGCAGGGGCGTTATCGTGGTGCAAAAGCCAATTTTTGTTCTTCTTTGCACATCTTCTCGGCCTTCTGAGAACATTTTGTACCACCGATAAACGTTGCTTCGGTCCAAGGTAGCTTCTCCGTATGCCACAGTCAACATTCGGAATGCATCCGCGCACTTAATTTCGTTTTTCACACAAAATTTGATACAGGTTCTTTGATCCATTTTTTTGAATAGGTAAAAATCAAAGACGATCCAAAACACGTGCAAGCAAAGCAGCTGTCAACAATTAACTGAACATTCAAAATGGCCGAGCTTGTCGGCATAAGTGAGAGACATGAGTACCAACATAACGCCACAAAAAATTCGAATATACGTAACCAGCGAAAATTCAAAATTCGCGATACGTTTTGAACACACCTCGTATACTGTGCAACAGACACGACCGACATACACGTCTGTTTGTAAAGGTACAAATGAAGAAATACATTTGATCCAATAGCCATTTTCATGGCGCAATAAGACTGGCGCGACGCTGGCAGAACATGTGGCGACATGCCTTGACATTGACCATATCAGCACTAAAAGTTGAATTAGAAATTCAGCTAATTAGAATATGGAAATAGAACTGAAAGAGGAGTTATAAAAGTCACTTTCAGTGATTGAAAGTTGTAAGATAGACAGATACAAATCAGAACGAATTAGACACATTAATGGTATGCTTTTTCATTTATCCGATTCCGGCAACCTCACGGCTGCCAATCGATGGGCATAATATTCTCTGCCTTCACAAAGAAGACAGTCCAAATAAGTAAATTTTCCTTCATGTTCGAGTTTTACTGTAAATTTTATATTTTTGTCAAAAGCGTTTAATGCGTCAAGTATATTTTCGACCTCATTTTCTGTAATTATGGCAAACAAATCATCGACATTTTTATTAAGCAATCTTGGTTTACGTTCCAATTTGTCCATCGCTTTTTCCAATTAAAAAAAAACAACGCTTTAGTCGGAAAACTTTTAAAATTGCAACTAATTACAAAGCAGGAGAAAAACAAACTTACTTCAACCACGACACCACCCCCTAGAATCTACCCAGTGGGGAAAGGTAATGTTTAGGAATGCATAAAGTAATGTATATCCACTATAGACTATACATGAAATCATGCATGTATTTTTCTACATGTAGTAGGAAAAGAAATGTGTAGCTCGCAACAAAATGAAGCGACAAAGTATGCATTCATTCTTATATTACTTTTTATAAATGAAAATATCCACTACTAGGGCACATTATATCTTAAATTACCTTTTATAAATGAAATCATGAATAACATGGGACATTATCTGCAAAACATTATGTGCAAATTACAAACTAATCAATGTCGCCTCCTAATCCAAGGTGTTAGCGAGACCGTACCTTTGCACTATGCAGGAGGTCACAGCACAGCCAATATTTCAAAGGCATATCTAATCCCGGACAACTTTGGGGAGTAACAGGGGCTTTGCTGCGTCCGACGAGTTTTTCACTCATCTCGCCATGTTGAGCTAGATCGAGAAGCAGACGGTTTCTGTTTGTATTTCATATTTTATTTGAATTTAATTTTTCACAGTGAGGTTTACATTTTTTTTCAAAGGCCACTTCTTTTAACTAAACATAAAACACATCGAAAAAAATTAAAAAAAGATAAAACTAGATCGACACATTACTACTTCGATTGCTTTTGGATTGATCTTTTCTTACAAAAACTTTCGTATATCTTTTCATGCATGAAAAAGGTAATGCTTCCCCATTTTCCGACTGGGTATGGTCGCACTAAGATACATAAGGAAGGAACGCCACTGAGACCGATTAGTTCTACTATTGGCCAACTCGCGTACGCATTATGATATATCGCAGAAATATTAAAAAACACAACGCCGTCTTCATGTAAATATAAAAAACTCATTGGATTTCAAGGAAAGAGCTAACAACCTTGTAAGCAACTTTGGGCAATTGTGGTGATATATTTGTATGCATTTAGTTGTAAGGCCTCAAGATAAAGGTTTGTCAAAAGAGGACATACAACAAATTTTAAGCTTCTATTGAGGCGTTTCTACGGTCGAAGAGAGCGACGATGACATAGAAAATGTGTCTGCAGTGCTTGAGCACCATTTGGAAGGGATTTTTAAAAGAGGGGAGGGGGATTGCGTCTTGGAAATTTAGGAAGTCATGAAACCAGTGGACTATTTCTCACAATGTTTTGATGTTCGATGTATCGATTTGATCACCCAGTAAACTAATATGTATGGACTTCAAGAACTGGGAATTGAACTTAACTCCACCAATGTAGAAATTAAAAGATATATTGGCATTCTGCTATACTTAAGTGTTATTAAATTGCCCCAATTTAAAATGGCATGGTCTGAAAATATGAAGCTTACGGCTAAAACGGACTCGCAAGAGGTTTAAAAAAATTAAACAGTGTTTACATTTTAATGATAACAGCAAACACCCCAAAAAGGAAGATTCAAACTATGACAAGCTGTACAAAATGCGTCCACTACTAGACATCGTTAGAGAAAACTTTGATAAACTCCCTCAGGAAGAACATCAAAGTGTTGATGAGCAAATTATAGCCTTCAAAGATATGTATGCTTTCTTACAAATATGTTCTCTAAGAGGTTTGCTGAAATTTTTGGTTATAGGTCGATCAACGTGCAAACAATACAATCCAGCTAAGCCCCATAAATAGGGTTTGAAAATGTTCACACGTGCTGGAACGTTTCGGCTGGTATACGATTTGACGCTGCATGTTCGTGAAGGTACCTGCCCATCTTATGAACTGGGGCTATCTTCGGATATAGTTCTCTACTTGGTTAAAAATCGGCCCAAGTACAAAAATTTTAAACTGTATTTTGATAATTGGTTTACATCGGAAAGCCTTCTGATTGCATTGAAAGAAATGGGCATATTCGCAACAGGAACTATACGTAAAAATCGTATAAACAATTGCCAGTTACTTTCAGAGACTGAACTTAAAAAACGGGGAAGAAGATCTTATGACATCATAATATTTTTGTCTAAGGTGGTTCGACAGTAAACCGGTTCAACTTATATCTTCATATATTGATCACCAACCAGTTGGAGTTTGCAAACGCTGGAACCCGAAAGAAAAAGTACACGTAGATATTCAAAGGCCTGCAATAGTTGCTTGCTACAATAAGGGAATGGACGACGTAGATACAGCAGATATGTTGATGGAACTAGGGGCGGATACAAGTCTCTAGTTGAGGGGGGGCGATCATGGCCGAAAGCTCAAAATCCAAATTGCCACGAAAGTCAGTAATATAAATTAATGATTAATTTCAGAACACCATTTTGACATAATTACCAATAAGCGTAACGAATTTATCTTTAAGCACTCAAATTAGCTCAACTAATTGAAAGGATTCGTACAAAAAAGCAATCGAGAAATGATTTTACACAGCTCAAAGGTAGAAACTAGTTCTTTCTGATAAGCGAGTTTCACTTGTGTCTTTTAACTAAGTGGGGTTATCTTGAATCTATATTTATTGGAGCAATGAAAAAAAGGAAAAAAGAGATGAACAATAATGTTTATTGAAATTAAGTACATTTCAATCTATTCGTCGACAGATTAAATGTGTAGTTTTCTTACAAACATGTTTTTGAAACGGTATACATTATTTTTGCTGGGTTGAGCATTTAAGGACATCCAAATAAAACAAGGTGTTTTGTTTTTGTTTTTTTCCCTACGCGTTTCGACGCTTTCCGCGCCTTCTTCCAGGGGATCTATTTTAATGCAATTATGTAAAAAACGTATATATACATTAATTAATGCATTCATCACATTATATATAAAAAAAAAAACAATAAACATGAAAAACTTTAACAATTCACTTACATTATTATTTTTCATAAATTAGCGTCAAGCTGTTATGATACAATTCTTTATTATTTTTTTGCGTATCTTACTATTATGGTTTCAACGTAGATTTTAATATTGTAATGTACGCGTACAAGTGCTAAACCAGTGAGCCTCTCTTCAGTCATAGTTGTTCGTAACCATGTTTTTAATCGCTGAAGGGTAAATTTGTCATTTATTTATTTTAATACAGTATACAGAATTAAATTCTTACATACTAAACTAGAACCAGCATACATGCAGCACGAGATGACCGCAACGTGGTACCTTTCAATGAAGAAGAGCTAGAAAGAGCCCTGCGTAGCATGAGGGCTGGTAAAGCCCCAGGACCCGATGGAATACCTGCGGAGGCAATCAGATTAACTGCTAATAGTTGTCCAGAGCTCTTGTTACACATGTATAACAAATGTCTAGAAGCAGGTGTCTTCCCCGCCAGATGGAAGACAGCACGGCTCGTCCTCATACCGAAAGGCAAAGGGGACCCAAGCTCTCCATCATCCTTTCGCCCACTATGTATGCTCGACACAGCGGGAAAAATGATGGAGAGCCTTATAAAGCAACGTCTAACAGCAGCCATAGAAGACGAGGGTGGACTCTCCCACCGGCAACATGGCTTTCGGAGAGGGCACTCCACAATAGACGCCATAGCAGAAGTCGTAGAGGCAGTCCGGAAGGCCGAGACGACAAGCCATCAAGCAAGGCCGGTGGTACTATTGGTGACGTTAGATGTTAAAAACGCTTTTAACTCTGCCAGGTGGGAAGACATGCTTGATGCATTAGAACGCTCCTTTAAGGTCCCGATATACTTGTTAGATATATTGAGGGACTACTTAAGAGACCGTTGGCTAATCTATGAAACGACGCAAGGCCAAAGAAAGGTGAAGCTAACAGGCGGGGCAGCACAAGGGTCGGTGCTCGGCCCTGATCTTTGGAATGCTACCTATGACAGTCTCCTTCGAATGCAGATGCCAGAAAGCACTTTTCTAGTTGCTTTTGCAGACGACGTGGCTGCGGTGATAACAGCACGAAACTGCGACCTGGCACAGCTTAAACTGAACCAAGTGATGCGCAGTGTAGACGAGTGGATGAATAATCACGGCCTCCAACTGGCTACAGCCAAGACAGAGATCGTGATACTAACGAAAAGAAGGATTCCCACAATCACCAACATGAATGTTGGGGATCAACAGATAGAGACGCGCCGCTCTACGAAATATCTAGGGGTGAAATTGGACAACAAGCTGACCTTCTCGGAGCATCTAAGAAGCTCCTGCGAGAAGGCTGTGAAGACCATCGCAAGTCTGAGTCGGCTAATGGCAAATACAGGTGGACCAAAGCCATGCATAAGAAAGCTGCTGGCGTCCGCCTCAGATTCTATACTGTTGTACGGTGCAGAAGTCTGGGCGGACGCAATGAAATTTGGGAAGTATCGGGCCGCTATTACCGCAGTCCAACGTAGAGGAGCCCTGAGAATCGCCTCAGCATACCGCACGGTCTCCGCAGATGCTGTTCTGGTCATCGCGGGGACTATACCGATATATCTCCTCGCTGAGGAAAGAAAAATGACTTACGACACTCGTGCAGAGGTACGTAGAGACGTTGCTGCAACGCAGGCGCGTGGTGATTCGATCCGGCGGTGGCAACTACAATGGAGCAGCAGTGCTGCTGGAAGGTGGACCAGGGTATTAATCCCCGAACTAGAACCATGGCTGAGCCGACCTCATGGAGAAGTCGACTTCTACCTGACCCAGTTCTTAACCGGACACGGTTATTTCCGTGAATATCTCCATAGAATGGGCAAAGTTCAAACCCCGAACTGCACCTACTGCGGAGCCATAGACGACGTACGCCACACCTTCTTCGAATGCGAGCAATTTGCAGAAGAAAGAAGGCGGGTGGAAGAGACAATTGGCGAACTTTCCCCGGGCAGTGTCATTCGCAAGATGACCTGCGAAAACGTTAGATGGGACATAGTCAGACGATACGCGAGGAATGTCCTCCTTGCGAAACGGGAAGACGGTTGTCTAGCCAGTTAGCGTGAGAGTAGCCATAGAGCTCACGTAACGCGCTTCCTTACCTGAAGTAATGCTAAGCGCGGTCCCAGGTACGGAAGAATGCGCGGGCCGTGGGAGGTTAGGTTTTAGTGCGGTATACTTCAAGATAAGAAGGAGTCCCACACTCGGAGAGTTCCGCTGCTAGAGAATCTAGTAACGAGGGCTCAAACCCGGTTAGTGCATAAAGCATTTCCTCCTCCCACGAACACAAAAAAAAAAAAAAAAAAAAAAAAAAAAAAAAAAAAACTAGAACCAGCATGAAATTTCTAATTAAACAACAAAAACAAATTCATTTTAAACGTAAACTTATGTTTGGGGCAAAGTTACTAACAACTTCCGCCTTCCATCGTAAGAAGGAAGGAAACTGTTCCACTATAGCCTACACAAAGCGATCCTGGTAAAGATTCTTTGAACCCTTTCGATTTTCTGAGAGTATACATCGTAGTAGGGATTCCATACAACTGAGCAATACTCGAGACGACTCCTGACTAGTGATACGTATAGCGATTTCAGAGTAAGCGGATTATTGAACTCTTTAGTGTTTCGTCTTATGAACCCCAGCATTGCACAGGCTTTAGATACCATAAAGTCGATATGCTTCGAAAGTCGATGAGCTTGGAATCGAATATAATACCCAAGTCTTTCATTTCCTCACTTCTAATTATCATACAACTAATAAGCTCATAGTTAAAAAGAATGTTATTAAAAGGCTTTCTCGAAAAGGTTACTATGTAGCACTTGTCCAGTCGATTACATGAACACCATTGCACCAGCGCGTCAAGATCTTGCTGCATTTTACAACTATCAGAGTAGTTGCGCACAACTGATAAAATCTTAATGTCATCAGCGAATATAAGACAATTTGAAAATTTAAAGCAATCGGGCAAGTCATTAATAAATAATAGAAATAGTAGCGGACCACAGCGCTTAGCTTGTGGTATACCTGATAGCGCGTCGATCAAAAGATTAGATGTTGTTTTACCTATTCTGACAATGAGTTTTCTACCTCTAAGAAAACTATCAAAAAATGCAAGTAGCTCAACACTAATGCCAAATTACTCGAGTTTTTTAGAAAGAATGAAGTGGTTTACATTATCGAATGCTTTAGAGAAGTCCGTATACAAAACATCCAATTGCAAACGGTTCTCAAAAGCACCAATTATGCTATTAGACAAAATGGTTAAATTCGTACAAGATGACCTACCCGGAAAGAAACCATGCTGGTATTTCGATATGACGCTACTCACATGATCAAATAATTTAAGCTGAATGATATGATCGAACATCTTAGCTAAAGTGCTTTGCTTAACTTGTAACTATGTAACTATGCCTGTAGTTAAGGACATAATTGCGGGCACCAGACTTGAAAACTGGAACAATAGTGCATAGCTTCCACAGTAAAGCAATAAGAATAGATATAGTCTTAGAGGATTTTTGAAAAATAATGGAGAGAATCCTTCGGAGTCTATACATGGGCTTGAATCCAATGATGAAATTGCCATTATAACATCATCTTCTGACACAGAGAAACACGTGATTGTGGGCAGAGATGTAGCTGTAACCGTAGGGCATTGAGTTGTTCTTTGGGTTTCATATACTTTTTGAAATAATGCAAGCTGGCAGGGAAACCATTTGTTTTCCTTCGCGTATCAATAAAGCGCCAGAAACCTGATGGGTTAGATTTAAGGTTATTTTCAATTTTATAAATATAATTTCTAAATAGAAGGCCATGAAGGTATTCGAATTCCTTTCGTAGCCGAAGAAAGTTAAGACGATCAGCTTTAGAACCATTTCTCTTAAATTTTTTCAGCCCTTTATTTTTCGCGTTCTTTAAATTACAAAGCCTAGCGGTAAACCAAGGTGGTTTGTTACGTGTAACTAGTCTTCTCAGAGGAACATAGCGAGATTATGGCCAGTTCATTATTTTCCTCAAAAGTATCTAAAATCCCACAAGCTCCTCTAAAATCCCCGACTCTTCCGATTCAAACTTATAAAACTCAGTCATAATCAGAATCGCCTTGTGGTGTATGCTGTTTTTCAAAATCGGATGTAGACATTCCTCGCAAGATAGTTTTAGATATAAATTTCTAATCTAAAGTTGCAAGATAGCAGAACGTTACTGTGAAATGACCAGGATATGAAGGGAAGGTTGAAGTCACCGAGAAAAATGTATCTTATCGAACTCGTTAGCAAGATTAGTGATATGAACCAGATTATTTAAGTGTTTTTGACATGTTCCAATATTACTACGAGGTGTGTGCAAAACGCATCGCGAATTTTGAATTTTCGCTGGTTACGTATATTCGAATTTCGAATTTTTTGTGGCGTTATATTGCTACTCATGTCTCTCACTTATGCCGACAAGCTCGGCCATTTTGAATGTTCAGTTAATTGTTGACAGCTGCTTTGCTTGCACGTGTTTTGGATCGTCTTCGATTTTTACCTATTCAAAAAAATAGATCAAAGAACCTGTATCAAATTTTGTGTGAAAAACGAAATTAAGTGCGCGGATGCATTCCGAATGTTGACTGTGGCATACGGAGAAGCTACCTTGGACCGAAGCAACGTTTATCGGTGGTACAAAATGTTCTCAGAAGGCCGAGAAGATGTGCAAAGAAGAACAACGATAACGCCCCTGCTCACGCATCGTTGCTTGTGCGCGACTTTTTGGCCAAAAACAACACACTAATGATGCCGCAGCCATCGTATTCCCCAGATCTGGCCCCCTGTGACTTTTTCTTGTTCCCTAAACTGAAGAGGCCCATGAAAGGACGACGTTACGCTTCTCTTGACGAGATAAAGACGGCATCGAAGGAGGAGCTGAACAAGATACAAAAAAATGATTTTTTGAAGTGCTTCGAAGATTGGAAAAACCGTTGGCACAAGTGTATAATATCTCATGGGGATTACTTTGAAGGGGACAAAATAGATATTCATGAATAAATAAATAATTTTTGAAAAAACACAAAATTCGCGATACTTTTTGAACACACCTCGTACATGGAGGAATATACGATAATAACACAACTTTTGTTTTTTTGCAGGATAGCTTAACCTTAACACAAACTTGATCAATAAGTCCGTCCGCTAGATGAAGTGAAATTGAACTACTACATAAATCCGATTTTATAGCAATCATAACCCCGCCACCCTTGTCATGACCGGTAGCAATAGAGCTGCGATCTTTTCGATATGTGTTGTAGTTACTATCAAAAAATTCACTGGACAAAATATTATTGTTGAACCAAGCCTCAGTGATGGCTATACAGTTGAATTCAAGTAGAGATGTGCGCTGATAAAATTGTGACGATTTAGACCGCATTCCGCTAACATTTTGGTAATATATTTTGAAATGTTGGCTATTACCTTGAATTTGCCCAGGGTTATCTAAGATTCTCCCGGAGGAGAAAGCTCTCTGGGAAAAAAACAAAAAGGGCGAATGATTACGCATTCTAATACACCCAATTTAAAGTTGACTTTTCTAAAGTTTGCTAAGATCACTGTCTTTCTTAATTAGCGGGCGGCAAACCATCAACTTTATATCAAATCTTAGCATGTTTAGAGACATAAGCCAGAATATCATCGCGAGATACATTCGGTGAATAAGAAGATATATGAATATATATGATATTTAACTCCTTGTTGCTGCCAGATCCAATAACTATTGGTTTTATTTTATTACTGTTGGCTTTTGTTATTGTTTTCCAATCGAATGGTTGTTTGGGTAATACAGTAGGAGCGCCGCCTGCTGTTAGATCTACAATAACATCGTTTATAGTTGGTGTAGAAATGCGAATAGGAGATGAAGAATTATCAACAGCATGCGTGGGTGCTATTGATTTCATTGGCATTGTGTTGTTGTTTGAGTTTGGCTTATGCATGGCAGCATCACTACCATCCAGCAACACTTGAAGCTGACATTGACGTAGTTTGCACAGTAGCACTCACACTCGTCATTGTTAATTTCTCTGTCGCTGAGGTAACGACGACCGTACTGTAAGAATTGCGGGAGCATGATGCACCATCTTTGTCGATGATCACATTAGGTGGTGCATTTGTTTGTGCAGACGAAGAGGTAGTGAGCGAGAGAGACGAGCCCACAGAAACAGACTTTTCATTGTCGCTGTCAATTTTAGCTGCTGATGGAGTTGAGTTTATTAACTCGGTTAGAAACAAGTAGATGAGTGTCTTTGTTATCAGACTTAAGCGAAGAAATGTTTAAACCATTATCTTTGAACAAAGCTTGCATTTCGAGTACTGCGTCATATTTAAGAGAAAGTTGCTTTTTGTCTTCTCGTAAGGTAACGACTAAAGATAGTATCCGAGTATTCTCTTCTCTCAGAGAAGCAATTTGATCGGAAACAGAAAGAAACGTTTGTTGTTGTTTGTCCTTTTGTACATTAGGAATATCCGTAACTTTAGTAGGAAGGGGTGTAGTGGGTAAGCGAAGAGAAGCTCGACGCTCCGCTGTACAGACTTTACAAAAAAACGGCTTAGATGAAGCGAGCAAAAACTCCAAATCACCCTTTCGGCCAACTATCTGCTTGCATATACACCGCATTAGTCAGACAACTTATATTGTTGCATTGATAAGCGTATAAACTTTATAACTCTACAAGAGTTTTCAATAGTTTTTACAAAATGTTAATTTGAAAGTAACCAAAATTAGAGCTTAGAAACTTTAAAGCACGACGAATACTGATTAAAAAATATAACTTTTTTCACAGAGCGATCAGAAACACGTCCGCTTTCAACGACGAGTTAGCGTAGAAGAACTTATTTCTGGAGAAGCATTACTGACCAGAATGTGCAATAGCATCCTTATCAGTGGAAAAGCATTTTCGTCGCAGTGATCTAGAACTTCTCCTGCCGATTTTGGTATCGATTTTTTGTCGGGCTTTTTTGTCCAGAGTTCGGACCAAACTTTATACTCTCCTGTCAAATGGACGGTATTTTTTCCTTCTTTTTAAAGAAATATGAGTATCGTTCGCTTGTAGATTTTACCAGTTTCAAAGCATTTTTTTTTCTTTCAAAGAGTAACATTTTGTAAAATTGTTGACGGCAGAAGTAAACTCAAATTAAAAACGCCCAACGTTTCTTCTGGCAATCTTTCTTGAAGGTCAAGTATAATATGGTCTAGTAAAGGAATAAAAATTGCTTTTCGATAATACTCTTCGGCAGTAGACGCGGTAAAGTTCGAGCGATATATTTGTCTGCTTGTTGGACGCGCAATATGAATCTCAAAATCTAATTTATCAGCCCAACTCGTAATTTTTTCAAACAATTCCGAAAAATTACCATCCGCATTCGCCCTATTATTTTGGAGTACATTGAGTGTGCTATTGAAAGCTTCAGTAGCATAATTGAAATCAATGCTTGTAAAAGTTGCTAAATGGTCGCGTTACTGAAAGAACATTGCTCAAACAAATCATTGAAATTATGAACTCTGTGTCGTAAATTGCCTTTATCAACGAACGAGCTTCTGATGTCGTTTTCGTATCTTGCCACGTTGTGAATTCCTTCAAAGCATTTACAATTTCTGTGATACTGTCTTCAAATTGTATAACACCATCATGGTTTTTCTGACCAACGTGTCTTACACAGTCCACTTAAAGATTCATTGAGATGCTTTTTGAAAAGGCTTTTCATCAAGGCAATGCTATCCCTTGTTTGAGGAGCACTTGAGGTTTTTGCAAGTGAGTTATTGAGTGCATGATTGAAACACGGACAAGATCTAGCGTGCAAACAAAATTTGACAATTTTTTGAAGATCCCCTTTTATTTCTGAAACCATGACAGCTATCTGTTCCGATTCCAACTATATGGCCTAATGCTATTCCTGACAGCCGTTTCTCTTCATTAGGAATATTTTCTTCACGAATTAAATCATAAGCGTCCACGAATGGTAAAAAATCTTTTCGAATTTTACCTTAATGAAGATAACGCAAACAAAGGCTGAGTTGTTCAATATGTCCTGAATCTGTTGTCTCACCAAATTCAATTGCATAACAGTCCGCATTCTTTATTCTGTCTATCAAAATATCTTGAATTTCTTCTCTGCAACAGTAAAGCAACTCATTTTGCTTTTGGTTTTGCTTATACTCGTATACTCGTATGTGGCTTTAAAAGATGCAGTTTGTAAATGATTTTCTAATACAGTATCACCAGCACTTATTCGGTACTGAAGAAGAGCTCGAAAATTACCCTGATTCACTGAAGATTCATGAGGATCCAGTTTGCCATCATCTCGATGACCTCTGAACGCAAAACTTTGACGCCCCAAAAAAATGACGTCCTGGATCATCACACACAATATGTTTTTGTTCTTTTTATACCTAGTAGTGATACGCACACAAGGTATATACACTTTAGTCGCCTAACGACAGTACGTAACGGCATAAGCGGATCGAGATAGATATTGACTTATGTGTATCAAAATGTTCAGGATGAAAAGAGAAATTGATTAAGCCATGTCCGTCCGTCCGTCCGTCCGTCTGTGAACACGATAACATGAATAAATTTTGAGAATTCTTAATGAAACTTGGTATGCGGGTTCCTTCGCCCTCATCTCCGAGCGCTATTTAAAATGGGCGAAATCGGATGATAGCCACGCCCACCTTTTATATATAGAATATTTTCGAAAATACAAAAAAAGTGATTACTCAGTACATAATACACCTATAAAGATAAAATTTGGTGAATACTTTGAGATTGAGGTATAAAATAAAATTTGCAAGAAATTTTTTTAAATGGGCGTGGCGCCGCCCACTTTTGATTAAGTCAAATTTAGAAATATGCAAGGTATGTTCCAGGGAAAAATGGGCGCGACCGGTTAAGGTCTACGCCCACTTTTATATGAAAGATTTTCAACAGGATCGTAGATATATTAAATAGGCAATAACTTTGCGTAAAATGGCTTTACATCATTTAAATTTCAGTTTTAAGGTTTCCGTAAACAAAGAAATCCAAAAACTGTAAATTTTCTAAAATGGGCGTGGCCCCGCCCCTTTTATAGTGGACTATCCGCCCCTTTTATTGTGGACTATTCCACAAAACTTTTTATGCCATGACTCCGCCAAAAATTGATTTGTGGAAACGAAATTTGGTGATAATGTTCTATATATAAAGGTAACTGTTTGCTGTAAAATTGGGCGGAATCGGTTAATGTTCACGCCCAGTTTTTTAACATAGTTCTGAAAATTTTTTTTTGTAAAATTTAAAGAGCGATATTTCTACAACTAAGCAAGTTATATCAATTAGATTTTGCACACATAATAAGTTTTTAAGAAAAACTCGGCCGCAAACAAATTTTTTTCAATTTCGAAGAAGTAGGCGTGGCGCCGCCCTCTTTTCAGCATAAAATTTGTGCTATTTTCAAAGGCAATCGCTTATAATTCGATTTTGATATTTCAATGAAAATTGGTCAGCTGCTTCTCAGTAGTATGTATTATACTCTGCCAAAAATTAGCCAAATCGGGAAACACACAAGCGAAATATTCGGGCACGTAGTTAATAGACCACTGCAATAGCGAAGGTATATACCTTTTTTGATTTTCATACCTTTCATAAACATTAAATGTATGTAAGTATGAGAACAAGAAGAGAAAAGTTCACTAAAATGATCGGCACGATGAGCGGAGTCGATTTAGCCATGCCCGTCTCTCCGTCCGTCTCTCTGTCTGTCCGTCTGTCTATTTGAACGCAAACTAGTCTCTCAGTTTTACAAAAGAATGCTGGAACTCGTGGTTTGCTTTGGCCGTTTTATAATATACTAGCAAACCCGATAGACGTTGTTTTAACGTTTTGATATATAGAACGCATCTATATATAAAATTTCATTCACTTGAACCAAATAAACTACTATCTATACCGAACTGCAGCTTTATATGACCTGGGGGATTTTCCAAAAGCTATATACAGACTGTGTCGTGCCCAGCACACTCCTGAACTTATCGTGAAAGTTCAAGAGCAAAACAAGACACAAAATATGTGGGCGTGGCACCGCCCACTTTTGAAAAATTATGTAGATATTGACTAAGTGACACATATATCCAAATTTCATTAATTTAGACCAAAAAACTTCGGAATTATGACGAATTGAAACTTTATATAGCCTAGGGGCGTGGTTCCGCATACTTTTCCAATACTATATATTGTCTATGCTGTACCCAGTGAACCCAAATATATATTGTGAAAATTTCATAAAGATCGGTTGAGTTCTTTGGCGCCTCTAAAAGACACCCTTTTTTATATCTATTTTTGTTACGGACACAAGTTAAATTACTTCATTCGGCATAAACGGATCGGGATATATATTTATTTATGTATATCAGAACGTTCAGGATGAAAAGTAAAATATCCGGGCAAGTAGTTAATACCCCACTGCAAAAGCGATTTTGTATATGTTTTTTGATTTTCATACCTTCCATGAACAGCAAATGTTTGTACGTATGAGAAAAAAAAGAGATAGTCCCATCAAGAAGTATACTGAAATGATCAGTACGATGAGCGGAGTCGATTTAGCCATGCCCGTCTCTCCGTCCGTCTCTCTGTCTGTCCGTCTGTCTATTTGAACGCAAACTAGTCTCTCAGTTTTACAAAAGAATGCTGAAATTCGTTGTTTGCTTTCTCCATTTTATATTATACGAGGTGTGTTCAAAAAGTATCGCGAATTTTGAATTTTCGCTGGTTACGTATATTCGAATTTCGAATTTTTTGTGGCGTTATGTTGGTACTCATGTCTCTCACTTACACCGACAAGCTCGGCCATTTTGAATGTTCAGTTAATTGTTGACAGCTGCTTTGCTTGCACGTGTTTTGGATTGTCTTCGATTTTTACCTATTCAAAAAAATGGATCAAAGAACCTGTATCAAATTTTGTGTGAAAAACGAAATTAAGTGCGCGGATGCATTCCGAATGTTGACTGTGGCATACGGAGAAGCTACCTTGGACCGAAGCAAAGTTTATCGGTGGTACAAAATGTTCTCAGAAGGCCGATAAGATGTGAACGACGAAGAGCGTGCCGGACGCCCGAGCACTTCAACAACAGACGAAAAAATTAATGAAGTGGAGAAAATGGTATTGGCCAATCGTCGAATCACCATTAGAGAAGTTGCTGAGGACCTTAACATATCGATTGGCTCGTGCCATTCGATTTTTATCAATGATTTGGGCATGAGACGGGTCGCCGCGAAATTCGTACCAAAATTGCTCAATTGTGACCAAAAACAACATCGCATGAACATTGCTAATGAGATGTTAAACTCTGTCCGCGACGACCCAAATTTGCTCCAGAGGGTCATAACTGGTGACGAATCGTGGGTTTATGGTTATGACGTGGAAAACAAAGCTCAATCATCTCAATGGAGGCTGCCGCACGAACCAAGACCGAAAAAAGCGCGACAAGTTCGGTCGAATGTGAAAATTTTGATGACAGTTTTCTTCGATTGCAGGGGCGTGGTGCATCATGAGTTCTTGCCACAGGGAAGGACGGTCAATAAGGAATATTACCTGCAAGTTATGCGCAATTTGCGCAAAGCAATCCGCCAGAAACGCCCGGATTTGTGGAAGAACAAAAATTGGCTTTTGCACCACGATAACGCCCCTGCTCACGCATCGTTGCTTTCGCGCGATTTTTTGGCCAAAAACAACACACTAATAATGCCGCAGCCACCGTATTCCCCAGATCTGGCCCCCTGTGACTTTTTCTTGTTCCCTAAACTGAAGAGGCCCATGAAAGGACGACGTTACGCTTCTCTTGACGAGATAAAGACGGCATCGAAGGAGGAGCTGAACAAGATACAAAAAAATGATTTTTTGAAGTGCTTCGAAGATTGGAAAAACCGTTGGCACAAGTGTATAATATCTCATGGTGATTACTTTGAAGGGGACAAAATAGATATTCATGAATAAATAAATAATTTTTGAAAAAACACAAAATTCGCGATACTTTTTGAACACACCTCGTACTAGCAAACCCGGTATACGTTGTTTTGACGTTTTGATACATAGAACACATCTATATATATAAAACATCATTAACTTGAACCAGATAAACTCCTAACTATACCGAACTACAGCTTAATATAACCTGGCGGCTTTTCCAAAAGTTTATGCAGACCGTGTCGTGCCCAGCCAACTCCTGAACATATCGTGAAGCTTCAAGAGAAAAACAAAACACAAAATATGTGGGTGTGGCACCGCCCACTTTTGAAAAATGATGTAGATATTGACTAAGTGACACATATATCCAAATTTCATTAATTTAGACCAAAAAACTTCGGAATTATGACGAATTGAAACTTTATATAGCCTGGGGGCGTGGCTCCGCCTACTTTTCCACAGTGAACCCAAGTATATATTGTGAAAATTTCATAAAGAGCGGTTGAGTTCTTTGGCGCCTATAAAAGACACCGTTTTTTATATCAATTTTTGTTACGCACACAAGGTATATTACTTCATTCGGCGTAAACGAATCGAGATATATATTTATTAATGTATATCAAAACCTTCAGGATGAAAAGTAAAATATCCGTGCAAGTAGTTAATACCTCACTGCAAAAGCGAAGTTGTATATCTTTTATGATATTCATTCCTTTCATGAACATGAAATGTTTGTACGTATACTGAAATGATCAGGAGGATGAGCTGAGTCGATGTAGGCATGTCCGTCTCTTGATACGTCTATCTGTCTGTCCGTCTGTCTATTTGAACGCAAATACGAACTGAAAGTATTAAACTAGACCTGCGTAAATTGGGTAGTCATAATAGATCACTACTAGGTATATAATGTTCGGTTCCACCCGAACTTAGACTTCCTTACTTGTTTTATATCTATTTTTGTTACGCACACATGGTATATTACTTCATTCGGCGTAAACGAATCGAGATATATATTTATTAATGTATATCAAAACCTTCAGGATGAAAAGAAAAAGATCCGTGCAAGTAGTTAATACCTCACTGCAAAAGCGAAGTTGTATATCTTTTATGATATTCATTCCTTTCATGAGCATGAAATGTTTGTACGTATACTGAAATGATCAGGAGGATGAGCTGAGTCGATGTAGGCATGTCCGTCTCTTGATACGTCTATCTGTCTGTCCGTCTGTCTATTTGAACGCAAATACGAACTGAAAGTAATAAACTAGATCTGCGTAAATTGGGTAGACATAATAGATCACCATAACCGATCCCGCCCATTTTTTCCTGGAACATACCTTGCATACCTGCAAACCTACGTGCTGAATTTCGTTTCGATATCTTGAACGGTTTCTGATTTATGATTAATATTATTTCTAAATTTGACTTAATCAAAAGTGGGCGGTGCCACGCCCATTTTCAAAAACTTCTTGACAAATTTATTTTATGCCTCAATTTAAATGTATTCACCAAATTTTATCCTTATAGGTGTATTATGTACTGAGTAATCACTTTTTTTGTGTTTTCGAAAATATTATATATATAAAAAGTGGGCGTGGCTATCATCCGATTTCGCCCATTGCAAATAGCGCTCGGAGATGAGTGCCAAGGAACCCGCATACCAAATTTCATTAAGATATCTCAAAATTTATTTGAGTTATCGTGTTCACAGACGGACGGACGGACGGACATGGCTTAATCAATTTCTCTTTTCGTCCTGAACATTTTGATATCCATAAGTCAATATCTATCTCGATCCGTTAATGCCGTTACGCACTGCCGTTACGCGACAAAAGTTAATATACCTTGTGTGCGAAGCACTACTAAGTATAAAAACGGCGTCTTTTATAGGCGCCAAAGAACTCATCCGATCTTTATGAAATTTTCACAATATATACTTGGGTTCACTGGGTACAGTTTCTACAATATATAGTTTTGGAAAAGTAGGCGGAGCCACGCCTTCAGGGTATATAAATTTCAATTCGTCATAACTCCGAACTTTTTTGGTCTAAATTAATGAAATTTGGATATATGTGTCATTTAGTCAATATCTACATCATTTTTCAAAAGTGGTCGGTGCCACGCCCACATATTTTGTGTTTTGTTTTTCTCTTGAAGCTTCACGATATGTTCAGGAGTTCGCTGGGCACGACACGGTCTGCATAAACTTTTGGAAAAGCCGCCAGGTTATATTAAGCTGTAGTTCGGTTCAAGTGAATGAAATTTTATATATAGATGTGTTCTATATATCAAAACGTCAAAACAACGTCTACCGGGTTTGCTAGTATAATATAAAATGGAGAAAGCAAACAACGAATTTCAGCATTCTTTTGTAAAACTGAGAGACTAGTTTGCGTTCAAATAGACAGACGGACAGACAGACAGACGGACGGAGAGACGGGCATGGCTAAATCGACTCCGCTCATCGTACTGATCATTTCAGTATACTTCTTAATGGGACTATCTCTTTTTTTTCTCATTCTATAAAAATCAAAAAAGATATACAACTTCGCTTTTGCAGTGGGGTATTAACTACTTTCATGGATATTTTACTTTTCATCCTGAAGGTTTTGATATACATTAATAAATACATATCTCGAATCGTTTATGCCGAATGAAGTAATATACCTTGTGTGCGTAACAAAAATAGATATAAAAAAGGGTGTCTTTTATAGGCGCCAAAGAACTCAACCGAGCTTTATGAAACTTCACAATATATACTTGCGTTCACTTTGTACAGCATAGACAATATATAGTTTTGGAAAAGTAGGGGGAGCCACGTCCCCAGGCTATATAAAGTTTCAATTCGTCATAATTCCGAAGTTTTTTGGTCTAAAATAATGAAATTTGGATATATGTGTCACTTAGTCAATATCTACATAATTTTTCACGATAGGTTCAGCAGTTCACTGGGCACGACACAGTCTGTCTATAGCTTTTGGAAAAGCCGCCAGGTTATATTAAGCTGTAGTCCGGTATAGTTAGGAGTTTATTTGTTTCAAGTTAATGACATTTTATATATAGATGTGTCCTATGTATCAAAACGTCAAAACAACGTCTACCGGGGTTGCAAGTATATTATAAAATGGCGAAAGCAAACAACGAACTTCAGCATTCTTTTGTAAAACTGAGAGACTAGTTTGCGTTCAAATAGACAGACGGACAGACAGACAGAAGGACGGAGAGACGGGCATGGCTAAATCGACTCCGCTCATCGTGCTGATCATTTTAGTGAAGTTTTCTCTTCTTATTCTCATACCTAGTTAAATGTAATGTTTGTGAAAGGTATGAAAATCAAAAAAGATATATAACTTCGCTATTGCAGTGGGCTATTAACTACGTGCCCGAGCATTTCGCTTGTGTGTTTCCCGATTTGGCTAATTTTTGACAGGAGTATAAAACATACTACAGAGAAGTAGCTGACCAATTTTCATTAAAATACCAAAATCGAATTATAAGCGATTGCCTTTGAAAATAGCAGAAATTGTATGCTGATAAGTGGGCGGCGCCACTCCTACTTCTTCAAAATTGACAAATTTTTTTGCGCGCGAGTTTTTCTTAAGAAGCTTATTATGTGTGCAAAATCTGATTGATATCACTTGCTTGGTTGTAGAAATATCACCTTTTAAATTTTACAAAAAAAATTTTCAGAACTATATTAAAAAAGTTGGCGTGGACATTAACCGATTTCGCCCATTTTTACAGCAAAATGTTCCCTTTATATATGGATTTTTTGGCGGAGTTATGGCATAAGAAGTTTTGTGGAATAGTCCACTATAAAGGGGGCGGGGTCACGCCCATTTTCGAAAATTTTAAGTGTTTGGATATCTTTGTTTACGGAAACTTTAAAAGTGGATTATTAATGATGTAAAGCTATTTTACGCATTTTCGAAAATTTTTAATATATCTACGATCCTCTTCAAAATCTTTTAAATAAAAGTGGGCGTAGACCTTAACCGATCGCGCCCATTTTTTGCTGGAACATTCCTTGCATACCTGGAAACCTGCGTGCTGAATTTCGTTTCGATATCTTGAACGGTTTTTGATTTATGATTAATATTATTTCTAAATTTGACTTAATCAAAAGTGGGCAGCGCCAAGCCCATTTTCAAAAATTTCTTGAAATATTTATTTTATGCCTCAATCTCAAATTTTATCCTTATACTTGAATTATGTACTGAGTAATCACTTGTTTTGTGTTTTCGAAAATATTCTATATATCAAAGACGCGAGTGACTTCAAGAATAAGGTCAAAGATACATATGTGTTTGATGATGAAAGCTTAGTGTCGTTCGAATTCGGTTCGTTGTGCGCGAGTATCCCAGTAGACTTGGCCCTTGAGATAATAGCGTCAAAATGGAGCAAGATTAAAGGGCATTCGTCTATGACCAAAAAACTCTTCCTGACAATAGTCAAGTTCGGTATAAAAGAAAACAGATAATTCATGTACGAGTATAGTGAAAAGATATTAGGGGTACATTCAGGGATGCCTATGGGATCACCAGCGCGGCCTGTTATAGCAAATATAGTAATGAAGGAGCTGCTAACCAAGTTCGAGACTCGGTTAACAAACCACGATTGCTCTCCAAATATGTGGACGATATTTTCGCTATAGTGAAAACCAAAGAGACGGACATAATGCTCCACATGCTGAATAGTTACCACAGATACATTAAGTTCACGATTGAGGTAGAAAAAGGTGGAGAGCTACCTTTTCTGGACACTCTGGTTATTAGGACGAACAACAAGTTATCAATAGACTGGTACAGAAAACCTGGAAGACTCGTCAATTTCAACTCGCAACATGAGAAACGAATTATTGTAAATACTGCCAAGAACTTTATGGGACCAGTTTTCTCTATCATTCAGAGGATTTATCATGCTAAATATATATGAATTATCAAAACCACCCTTGAGTACAAGGGCTTCCCTATTAAATTAACAAATCGCCAAATTCAGGATTACTATACTCGATCTAGTGATGGAAACTCGAAAAGGATCCAGGATAAATTTCTTAAATCGGCAACGTATGTTGCGGGGCTATCAAAAAATATAAAACACTCAAACCTGACACGCTCGGAAAAATGTTTAGTAACTTAAAAGGTAAACTTTCAATGTACGAGTATGATAATTCCGACGTGGTGTATAAGATTCCTTGCAATGGTGACGGGTTTTACGTTTGTCAGAGGGTAGGTACTACAAAATCAAAACTTAAGACAAGGATATCCTCACATAAATAAAAATAAAATAAGGAACAATTTTTCGAACAACAAAACGGTTTTTCATCCCACAGGGCATTAACCGGATTTCGAGAATGCTACCATTTTAGAACGAGGGAAAAATTATTATAAAAAATGTATACTAGAAATGTTACACAGAGTGGACACCTCTAATGTTCAGAGAATGCATTTTAAAACCGACGCCGACGATTGTGCATATGCCTACCGCAACCTGTTACTCAAACACAACCAAAATTTGTTATGCTTTTGACACATGCATACAATTACTGTACTTTTATTGTTTATAAATATGGTTTCAACTTCATTTTCTCTAATATTCTTGTTATAAATAATTTGTGTTGATCTTTTTAGTATTAAAATAACGGCTGAAGATGTAAGTAGTGTTAAAGTTTTTTTAAAATTTAATGTTTTTGTACAATTGTTTAATTTTTCAGTGCTGATGATGGCTTCAGAATTAATTCGAAATATTGACATAAATAAATCAGTTAAAAGAAAAAACAAGATTGTTTTTAATTTATATGTTCGGAGGTATGAACATAACAGCACCAGCAAAGCAGCAGGGTGAAGAAGGGGAGTAAGAGTGAAGGGGTGATGTGAAGGAAGTGTTAGAGGGTAAAGCATAAAAGGGGATAGGGGGTGGTGGCAAAGTAAAATTAGAAAAAGGAGGAAGGTATAGGGATAAATGTAGAGGAAGCGCCACTTATGGGCTGGGCGTCTGCAGGTAGCATCTAAAGCAACATTTAATTTCCTTCTTCTTCCTTTTCTTGTTTGGTATGTTTGCGTTCCTAAAGTGAAAGTTATTCTTCTTCTTTAAATGTTCATCTAACCGCTGAGCGATTTTGACACACATAGCTCGACACTCAGGCTGGAGCATCTTCGCTCATTCGCATAACGTGGTCTAGCACGCGAAGCCGCTGTGTTTTAATTCGCTGAACTATGTTGGCGTCTGCGTAAAGCTCATACAGCTTATCATTAAATCTTCTTCGGTACTCGCCGTCGCCAATGCGTAGAGGTCCACAAATCTTTCGAAGAACCTTTCTCTCGAAGACTCCCGGAGCCGCCTCATCAGATGTTGTTAGTGTCCACGCTTATGCCCCATATAACAGGATGGGGGCGATGAGTGACTTATAGAGTGTTATTTTCGTTCGTCGAGAGAGGATTTTACTTTTCAATTGCCTACTCAGTCCGAAGTAGCATTTGTTTGCATAAGTAATTCTTCGTCGGATTTCTAGGCTAACATTATTGTTGGTGTTAATGCTGTTTCCCAGGTAAACGAAGTCCTTTACTATTTCGAAGTTATTGCTGGCAACAGTGGCGTGGTTGCCAAGACGCAAATGCGCTGACTCTTTGTTTGATGACAACATGTACTTCGTTTTGCCCTCGTTCACCACTAAACCCATTTTCTCCGTTTATTTTTCTTCTTTGAGTAAGCAGAAGTTACGGCGCGGTTGCTAAAGCCAATGATACCAATAGCGTCAAGATATGCCAACAGTTGCACGCTTTTATAAAATATTGTTCCAGCGCGGTTAAGTTTTTCAGCTTGTATTCTCCAGCATCAACTTAAACCTCAGCTCTGAAGCCACACTGATAAGGTCCAATCAGTCAGTTCTGCGATATTCAAAAAGCTGATTCCGCGATAGTTGGCGCAATTTGCAGGATCTCCCTTCTTATAGATTGTTAAGATTAAATGCCAATATTTCGTGAGTACACTCGAGTTGTACCTAATAATAGTATAATAACAAATTCGAATATAACTCCGTGGAAATTAAGACAGAGCTTTTGGTCCAATTTGTTTTGTGCTGCATTTAATTTTTCCTACAAATTTTTGCTGCAGGACTGAGTAGAAGTACGGAAAACACAAATATACTCGTATATAACTAGAATGAGCCATTGAAAAGCATACAAGCCTTATATACTTAAATAAAAGAATTTTAGAACTAGAAACTCTCAATTACCTCATGTTTATGTATGTTTTATTATTTTTTACAACTCTGGCACAACTTGTTCAGGTACAATAGTAGAAGTATGTACAATTAATATACTTATACATTAAAAAGGTAACCTAGCAATAAACATTTTATCTATAGCTGTAGGTATTGGTACTAAATCTTCAATCTTAAGATAAAAAATTCTTTGTAATCCCTGCATGCTAAGTGACCTCAATTCAGGTAGTATCCCAAGTAATCGGCTGAAATAACACGTTCCCTGTTGATAATTCCGATTCAAAATAATATAATCTCGAAGATTTTCTATGATTTTCATTTGAATATCCTCGACTTTCCTCGGGTCTTGAAGTCCATGGCGCTCTGCAAATGAAAAAAGTATGTATATATTTGTGAAAAAGTGTCAATCTTGAATAGTTTAATATAACTTGTATTAATGACTATAAATGAGCTCAAGAATATTTTGATAGTGTTCGTAACTATAAATTAACTCAAGGCCAGAAAACAACTTTTTTTTTTCAACTTTGTTTGGTTTCGGGTTTACAGTCCAATAAATCAGAAAAACGCCTTTTTTATTTTTTCGCCAACGTTTCGACCTTTTATTTGTGGTCTTCTTCAGGGCCTAGTGACATAAAACATAAAACTTGGTATATAAGGCCTTGGATTGCACCTAAGGGTTAATTAATAATAAGTACGTACATATACAAACAAAAGTACATATAAGGCAAATTATTATAAATACAGTATTCTTATTCAAAATTACTGCATTCTTCTTTGTCTTGTTGTTTTGGATAAAATTTGTGTTTTCTGCATCGTACTAGGTGCAGGAGTAGTCATTAATAAGTATTTAATTAATAGGGTTTGGAAGTTTACAATTTAAATTTGAATTATAAAAATGCAAGGAATGAATACACAATATGATTGCAACAGCAAGCTACATATATACGTATTTGACGTTTGTTGATGTTTTTTGTCAGCTGGTTCATGCTTGATAGACTGTGTGGGACAGCTGTTGATTGTTGACATCGTTAGAAAATACACGTGTAGATGTCGCTGATGTTCTTTGCTTCTATGGTCCTTTTATTTACACAATTCTTATTCGCTTTTATGAATATTTCTTCTAATAGCAGTCTCTTTCCCCAGATTTGCTCTCTAGCTAATATTTTGGTTCCGTCGAAGTCAAATCTACGTCCAAAACTAATAGCGTGGTTAGCGAGTGCGCTTTTTTCTGTATCTTTTCTCTCGACAGTTTTCCTATGTTGATTTAGGCGTTTGTATAAATTTTGACTGGTAGTGCCTATGTATCTTTTGTTTCGCTGGGAATCGATGCAGTGTATTTTATATAGAACATTCTTTTCTTTCTTTGTTGGGATTTTGTCTTTAATTTTGTTGTACATTTTCCCAACATTGTTTTTATTTTTGTACGCAAAACTGACGTTGCCAGCGAACTCTTTGAATTTGTTTGTGATTTTCTTGGTTATATATGGAAAGTATGAAATTGTCATGGTTTTGATTTCTGCTGATGGTTGTTGGGCGTTGGTGTTAGTTAATATTGGGACGGAAACCATGACAATTTCATACTTCCCATATATAACCAAGAAAATCACAAACAAATTCAAAGAGTTCGCTGGCAACGTCAGTTTTGCGTACAAAAATAAAAACAATGTTGGGAAAATGTACAACAAAATTAAAGACAAAATCCCAACAAAGAAAGAAAAGAATGTTGTATATAAAATACACTGCATCGATTCCCAGCGAAACAAAAGATACATAGGCACTACCAGTCAAAATTTATACAAACGCCTAAATCAACATAGGAGAACTGTCCAGAGAAAAGAGACAGAAAAAAGCGCACTGGCTAACCACGCTATTAGTTTTGGACATAGATTTGACTTCGACGGAACCAACATATTAGCTAGAGAGGAAATCTGGGGAAAGAGAATGCTATTAGAAGAAATATTCATAAAAGCGGTTAAGAATTGTGTAAATAACAGGAGCATAGAAGCAAAGAACATCAGCGACATCTACACGTGTATTTTCTAACGATGTCAACAATCAACAGCTGTCCCACACAGTCTATCAAGCATGAACCAGCTGACAAAAAACATCAAGAAACGTCAAATACGTATATATGTAGCTTGCTGTTGCAATCATATTGTGTGTTTATTCCTTGCATTTTTATAATTAAAATTTAAATTGTAAAATTCCAAACCCTATTAATTAAATACTTATTAATGCCTACTTCTGCACCTAGTACGATGCAGAAAACACAAATTTTATCCAAAACAACAAGACAAGAAGAACGCAGTAATTTTGAGTAAGAATACTGTATTTATAATAATTTGCCTTATATGTACTTTTGTTTGTATATGTACGTACTTATTATTAATTAACCCTTAGTTGCAATCCAAGGCCTTATAAACCAAGTTTTATGTTTTATGTCACTAGGCCCTGAAGAGGACCACAAATAAAAGGTCGAAACGTTGGCGAAAAAATAAAAAAGGCGTTTTTCGGATTTATTGGACTGTAAACCCCAAACCAAACAAAGTTGAAATAACTAACACAAAACAGTCGGTAGTACGAAAATGAACTTTTTTTTGTTCTTATTTTGTAATTAATAATTGAAAGTTGGGATTAGAAAAGATACAGAAAATTTAGGGATGTATTTTCAAGAAAATTTGAAGGTGGTATTTGGTATTTTTTGTATCCAAGTTTCCTTTTTCTATTTAATTAAAAACGTTTTATAATTAATAAATGTACAGACCGTAAAACCCATTAAATACAGTCAGATGGCGTTGCTTGCACAAAATTATGGTAAAATGTAAAGAAATGGGAGTTTAACTTACAGCAAACTAGCGCTTTGATAGCTTGGTTAGCGGAGCACAAACTGTTAAGGTTTGATTTATTACCAATTGAAATAAAGAATTGTTTCGTATTGCTCAAATATATTATTTCATGGACAGAGGAGAAGATCGCCATATCGGCTTAGTTTCACGTCGTATCTAACAACGTCCTGTTCACAAAGGTAGAGGTTTGACGCTGAGCATCGCGATCCGACGGGACACGGTGGATGCAACGCTGTACGTCGGGTGGGTGGACAACTAACCTCGAAAAGAAGAACTTGATTTCTATGGGTTGGGGTTGTTGTTCCCATTTTTTACCTGGGCACCAGCATTAACACCAACAATATTATCAGCCTGAGGCAGCTCTGGGAGTATTCGAGAGAAAGATTCTTCAAAAGATTTACGAACCCTTACGCGCTGGCTACGGCGAGTACTGAAGAAGATTTAATGATGAGCTGTATGAGCTATATGCAGACACCGACAAAGTCCAACGAGTTAAAGCCCAACGGCTTCGTTGGCTAGGCCATAATGTGCGAATAAATGGAGATGCTTCGATCCAGAAGGTATTCTTGTCGGTACCAGCCTGTGGTAGCAGAGGAAGAGGGGGGGCCACCACCAGAAGAAGAATTGCTGAAAAGGTGCGTTCTGCTTTAGAAATGGAAACGGGAGGGTTGAACAATTTCTGAGCAATTTTAATATGTTATGAAATGACGTTTTGTCGCAGTTCGGAAGTGCTATTTTTGGCGGAAGATTGTGTCGACTTAACAACCTTCTCCATAAATTGGTTTCGGCCACTATATTTTGACTTTAAAGAAGTGCTTCATGAAATTCAGCAAGCTTAAATTTATTTGTGTAATTTTCTTCACTGTGGTTTGTTGAAAAAACCGAAGCGAAACCTCTGAAGATCGTTGTCTATTTATAAAAGTACTTTTTTATTCCGAGTATATTCCTTTCGAAAAAGTACTATAAAGCATACAAACCAAATTTTTCTGATAAATTATGCAACGGCATCACTTTTTTCTTCAAATCCGCTTTGTGCTGACTTTTCTATTAAACAATGCTGCGACAATTCTCATATAATAAGTTTGTTTATTTATTAAAATTGCAAAAAACTTGATTTTTTTGGTATTTACTAAAGCAGATAATAGATGATTTAAATGTTTCACAGGCGGGAGACTGGCAACCAATGGATTTATTCAATGCATAAGCCATGCATGTGTTTATGAATAATACACACCTGCTCAAAATAATAGTTACACTATATAACTTATTGTACGTTGTATTAAAAAAAATTGTTTTTTGGCAGTACGCGATAATCTATGCTTTTGGTTTATGTAGCGCAGTATGGCGTCGCTATTTCTAACGTTATAATACATGTGAATCCCCGAAATAATGCGAATTTTAGTTTCGCGTGAATAAGCACAAAAAATACCTGCTCAAAATAATAGTTACACTGCAAGTGCACCTAATATTTGTTAAAGCAGAGTTAATTGCAATCCGTTTCTGAAGCGTTTATTTATAAAGTGGTAGGTTTTCTATCATAAAACGTCAAAATTCTGAAAATAAATAAAAAATTTTATTAATCAGATGGGTCGCAACTCACACTGCTCTGTTGAAGAGCGTAGGTTACTTTTGAACCTTAGAAAGCCAGGCAAATCACTCCGGGACATCGCGAGATTAATGGGCAGATCTCATAATTTTGTAAGAAATGCTTTGAAGCGTAAACCCAAAAAAAGTGTAGAAATATCCTTTGGAGCGACAAAACAAAAATAAATTTATTTGGAAACGATGCGGAAAGAAATGTACGTCGCCCAAAAGGAAACGAGTTTCACTTCCGTTTCACGAAAAAAACCGTCAATCATGGAGGCGGAAATGTTATGGTCTGGGGATGCTTTTCTTGGCATGGGATAGGTCCTATATGTAGGAAAACTAATAAAATGAGAGCTGTGGAGTACAAAGACATACTGGAAAAGGTTATGCTACCTTATGCCGAGGAAAACTTACCATTGCGTTGGGTATATCAACAAGATAATGACCCAAAACATACATGAGATACCTATAGAGACCTGCCAGACCCTAATCAACAGTATGCCCAAAAGAATTCGTAAAGTGATTCAGAATCATGGTGGGTATATTTACTGGTTATTAACCAAATAATGTAAAATGTATAAAAAAATCAGTTCTATCCTTTATTTTTTTTCATACTCACTGTCTTTTTAAAGTGTACCCATTTTTATGAGCAGGTTAATTGCTGACGTTTTAAGCTTTTAAATCATAGTTTGTAAGTTTTGCCTTAATCAGAAGTGACGTTTTTTTATTTTTGTTCAGTTTGTTTTTCCTTAAAAAATATTAGTAAAACTGATTTTTCTTAATTTGTATTCGGAGAACTGTTGTGTAACTATTATTTTGAGCAGGTGTGTATATGTATGTAACTTGTCTTCTGTTGTCCGGAGCAGTATCGCCCTAGTAATGGCGTGCTTCGCAGGAATAAAGACCTCAGTTGCTAGAAATATATGACTGACAGTTATGCCATAGCAGTGTAAGTTATTGACTGGCGATGGTCCCTTGGCATCGGACTACCTTTCCATTGTCATGCGGATATAGTGGCCGGCAGACTTAATGATTGCAGTTTGACGCACTTATTGGTACAAAGGTAACAATTGCAATATTTTACCTTGATTTGGAAGAGAAATCGATCAACGGTCGGAAGGCGTCAGTCTCGTTTAGGAACAAGAAATCTAAACCAAACAAGGGATGCCACAAGTATATTTCGAGGTTTCCTCCTCCACCAGAGCGAGTCTCCATTGCTTTCTACGCTTACGACTGTACGATTATTGCTTGGGGTAACGGCTCCTCCATTTACGAACTCTGTACTAGGATAAACTGTTACCTCCTAGTCTTTTCCAGCTTGTTCATTGAGCGAAATCTGACCCTATCTCCGACTAAATCGACGTCGACTCTTTTCACGACGTGTAATTCGCAGAAGTGTTAAACTTCCACGTAGATGGTGTAATTCTATCTACTGTCAACCAATCTAAAATCCAACCTTCACTAATCATGCCACCGCCATAGCCTCAAAGGTACAGAGCAACAAAATCCTCAAGTCACTTGCCGGCAGCACTTGGGGTAAAGATAAATAAACGGTGCTTGCTACAAGGTGGCGCAAAAGTAATCCTCCTATCAGAAAATGCTATAAATTTTGCGATTGGCCCCTAAAGTCAGTTCTGTTTTGACATTTGTGTAGTAAACACATGCGAAATACACGTTAATAAACAATGTTACGCTACACTGCTCCAGAACGCGGAATATTGCTGACTATTTATTTGACCAATAATCGGTCGGGGCCAAACGGTTACTGTGAATGGTGAGCGCTACAGAGCAATGATCAACGAGTTCTTTTTGCCGCAACTTGATGAATTGGGATTGGAAAACATGTGGTTCCAACAAGACGGTGCAACAGCACACACTGCACGTGCCACAACCGATATGCTGAACATCGGAAGCTTACTTTTGCGCCACATATAAGGCTACTGGCCGACCGGTTATTGATTATGCTGCACCCATATGGTCGCCCAACCTTGCTGATACCAACTAGAGGAAGTTACAAGTCTGTCATAAGAACTGCAATGGGATGCATTATTATGTCATCCGAGTTTTACCTCCATCAAGGGACTAAATTACCCAATGTGCGTGAGCACGTGGAACTATGAGCAGACAGTTTTTACTGAACGGCCACAAACTTAGTCATCCAAACCGTCATCTATTGAATTATACTAGACATATCTTTACATGTTCCTTTGAAGAGCTTGATGACGATTCTCAGAGTGATCATGTCTATTGGTCAGGGCAAAGCACTGTAAATAACAACAACCTTGAGCCTTTTTGCTGTCTCCTTATGACAAACATCGTACATGGAGAACCTAACGCCTGCAAGGTCTATGCTCCGCCAGTCATAATAGCAGATGTTTGTGCTTGTTTTTCTTTTAACGTGGGTATAATGAAATATTCCAAGCGACAGCTTTCCCCCCTCCTTCCGGACCGGAGTTTAGCGACAGAAATCAGTAGACCGAATAGTACGCCGCAGGATCAACTTCGATTACATCGATCCTGGTTTATCACCCTGCAGACTAAACTTAAAGAGCTTTTTCATCTTATAAAGAGCGCTTCCAGCTTCCCCCTCTTAAAACGGTTGCACAATTTTATACCAACCGTTAAACTTTTGAAAATCTTTCTTAAAATTATTTCTCTACTTTGTAATCTAGGGGGCCTTCTTTTATGCCCCCATTCTCGTGTACTTCCAAAATACAACACGGCTTCCGAACTACTAAGGGCGTTCGCTTTGACGTCTGTCAAAGAGATATCACCTTTGATTGTTGCACTATGGACCGCACTATTTTTGAGTTTTGGATTTCTAGTTTTGAGTTAACAGGAATGCCAAAAGGCAGTGTTATAAAAAAAAATAGTTTTTAATGTTGACATAAGAACTTTAAAATATTAACGGCCGATTTATCGTGCTGAAAATTATCTGCATCTGGTGTTGTGAAAATTACTACCAGAAGAGGATCTTTCAAGGCTGAGGACGCAAATTCTTGGCTGAGTACTGTTTTACAGAGGTGGTGCGAAAGTGGAAACCCGTCGCCGATGCTGTAATTGTTTGTGACAATGCGCCATGCCACTCCAAACTACACGAGATATGCCAGGAAGCCACGTTGTAGCTTTTGGGGCCTTACTCCCCTATGCTTAACCCGATTGAAATAATTTGATATTTTCGAAATTACATTTGACGCTTTGTAAAGTACATTTGATGATTTCTATAGCACACTTGATAATTCTAAAGTACATTTGATAACTCTAAAGTATATTTGACGCTTTATAAAGAACCTTTTACTATTCTAAAATCCATTTGATATATTCTGAAGTCAAATTGATGCTTTCTAAAATCCAATTGATATTTTCGAAAGTACTGCTGAAAAAGGTGTAGTCTGCGGTCTGCCATTTTATTACCACCAGAACCAATGTTCACGCATACCTCTAAACCGGTTTTATAGTCTTGAAAGCCTAGTGAATTTCGAAGAAGGTTTAAAAAGACTAGTAGGTAAAAATACTTCCCCTAAAATTTTGTCGAAGGTAATGTATTTTAATGAAATTTGGTTAAGCAACTTAATTAAACAAAAATATACATTCCCCTACTTTTCGAAACTCGAATTATTTTCTAAGCTATAAACATATAGCGAAGTTCCAAAGTTTTTTATAATTATTCGCAAATATTTTAATATTTTTGACTTCTTTATCGCGGCTAGACTGGGGTTTTGGATAATGTTGTTGGGCACGTACCGAAGAAAAATTTGGCATACAAAGTTAATAACAAACCTCTAAAAAATTTAAAAAACCCTTTTCCCATGGATGTTTTTTCTGGCTATAGTTTTTAACGGAATGCCCAACAAAGGCGATAAATATTTTGTCGTTAGCTTTTTTCGGATTCGCAAGGATTTGAATATAAAACATAATTTGCCAACACCAGTAGAGAGGTTGCAAAACCTTAGGTGCTCCCCCCACTTGGCGCGTTGGTAGCGATCGACCAACCATCTGATTTCCGCTTGTAGGCCCTTAATTTAAAGTAACGCACATGATCACGTTCGTTTGGGATACACGCAGTCCCCTTCTCGTTCGTTATCAGTCGGTGGAAAGACCACCGAAGAAGCTCTCTGTGTACTCACAAACACCGTCCCAGTCAGCTTTGTTAAAGTTTATGTAGACCTAGGTTGCTGAGGTGATAAAATCAGCAAGGCGGTCAAGAGAGAAGATGATGGGTAAATGATCCGATGCTATTATACATTCTCTGTGTTACCATATGAAATATATGTACCAAATAATGTAAATTAATAATGTGAATTGGCACATTGGATTCACATCTTAGTTTTTGACTTCTAAACATGTTATTCCATACCATTGCTGTGCAACTCATTCCAATTTTCCCTGATATCAATTACCAAGTAAAAACTAAAAACGGGCACTGCTCCAAAAATTATTCTTGGCCCTGGACTCATTTATAATCATGAATATTTAAAAACAGTATACAATATATAATCATGTCAGTATGCTTAAACTCGTTTTTCTCGAGATATAAACTTTTGAATTTTTTTCGGGAATACTGGGGTTTTTTATTACACTACCCGACAAAAAAAAATATCCTCGACATTCGATACATGATTTCTATGAAGAACTTTCTGCTGATTCCAAATATGTATTCAGATAGTTTAAAAGTAGAACAATTTTCGCGATATTTTGAAATTTCAGTTCTTAAACTAAGAGAAATATCTCTGCTATTACCGTCTCGATTTTTATGGTCTTTACTTTTGTTTTGAGAGGATTAATTGCCATTTCCACCAAATCAAAAATAGTTAAAATCGACGTTAAACTGCCGGAACGGACCGCTTGAGAACATCCCAGACGCCAAAACGTTTGCCAGCACAACACAAAGATATACGCCTAATGTCAGAATTTGCTTACTGGATGATATTAAGTTAAAAAATCTTCGCAACAAAAACAAAAAGGATGGAGTAAAGCATTAAAAGTAATGCGGGAAATATATGTGTTATTGCCATTGAATTAAATGGCAATTGTTTATATAATTCATGAATATATCTTTTTTGGATCAACCCCTTGCTTGAGAACGAATTTTTTATAATTTCTATAGAGTTTACAGTTTTCAATAATATAAGATAACAAGTAAGAAAGTCTAAGTTCGGGTGGAACCGAACATTATATACCTAGTAGTGATCTACTATGTCATCCCAATTTATGCAGGTCTATTTTACTACTTTCAGTTCGTATTTGCGTTCAAATAGACCGACGAATAGACAGATAGACGTATCGAGAGACGGACATGGCTACATCGACTCAGCTCATCCTCCTGATCATTTCAGTATACGTACAAACATTTCATGTTCATGAAAGGTATGAATATCAAAAACGATATACAAGGTGGCGCAAAAGTAAGCTTCCGATGTTCAGCAGATCGGTTGTAGCACGTGCAGTGTGTGCTGTTGCACCGTCTTGTTGGAACCACATGTTTTCCAATCCCAATTCATCAAGTGGCGGCAAAAAGAACTCGTTGATCATTGCTCTGTAGCGCTCACCATTCACAGTAACCGTTTGGCCCCGGTCAAATAAATGCGAAATACACGTTAATAAACAATGTTACGCTACACTGCTCCAGAACGCGGAATGTTGCTGACTATTTATTTGACCAATAATCGTTCGGGGCCAAACGGTTACTGTGAATGGTGAGCGCTACAGAGCAATGATCAACGAGTTCTTTTTGCCGCAACTTGATGAATTGGGATTAGAAAACATGTGGTTCCAACAAGACGGTGCAACAGCACACACTGCACGTGCCACAACCGATATGCTGAACATCAGAAGCTTACTTTTGCGCCACCTTGTACAACTTCGCTTTTGCAGTGTGGTATTAACTACTTGCCCGGATATTTTACTTTTCATCCTGAAGGTTTTGATATACATTAATAAACATATATCTCGATTCGTTTATGCCGAATGAAGTAATATACCTTGTGTGCGTAACAAAAATAGATATAAAAAAGGGTGTCTTTTATAAGCGCCAAAGAACTCAACCGATCTTTATGAAATTTTCACAATACATACATACTTGGGTTCACTGGGTACAGCATAGACAATATATAGTTTTGGGAAAGTAGGCGGAGCCACGCCCCACGGCTATGTAAAGTTTCAATTCGTCATAATTCCGAACTTTTTTGGTCTAAATTAATGAAATTTGGATATATGTGTCACTTAGTCAATATCTATTTTTCAAAAGTGGGCGTTGGCACGCACACATATTTTGCTCTTGAACTTTCACGATAAGTTCAGGAGTTCGCTGGGCACGACACAGTCTGTATATAGCTTTTGCTCATATTGGCCCATATTGGCCATTTTTCGAACGATGAATGCTGCTACTTACTTCATTCGCATTTGGGAGCTGTTTATATCGAAAGATATTTCGTCCGTGGTGTCGTCATACTCGTTTGAGGAGTCCTCTCTACTTTCAACTCTGCTATGAATGTTTGTTGCTTTCATACTTTTTGTTGTTTTATTCCTATGGCAGTTCTTCTTTTTTTTAATACTAAGCAAACGAAAGGCAACACCGAAATTGGCCCGAAATCAAATTTGACAAGGGATAATTTCTGAATATGAATATTTTCAAAAATTCGAAAAGCAAACAAGTTTAAGCATAAATTTTACTTTCCTCCCACGAAAATTTAAGCCTTTTAATAATCTTTAAGCTTCTTTCGATATTAGGGAAATTCAGCCAGGCTTCATTATCAGACTTCTTATCAGTTTATGTTCTATTCATGCTATCAAATTTGTTATTTTATTAAATTCCAATGCGATTTAAGTTGCCCTTCGTGACTTCTAGAATCTTAAATTCGACTTTAAAGCCGAATTTCGGCTGGTATCTAAAGGGTTAAATATTTTTTCAATTTGACACAAGTTTTAAAATATGGCGTTATTAAAAAAATATTCTTATAATTTGTATAATTTGCGTTATTCAAAGAAATTCTGAGTTAGGGCGTTTTTAAAAATATTTTGATGGTGATATTCCCCCAAGGTGTCAATATGTATATGAAACTCTACATGGTGCAATTGAAGTATGCGTGCTTGAATTATTGATTCACTTATAAATTTATTCGTAGTATAATAACATCCAGTGCCGGGTTAAGCAAGGGCGGGCCTGTAGCATATTCTATCAAGGAGCCCTTAGACTGTTTTAGGGTGCGAACAGAGCGAGCGCTGAAAGCCAAACCGAGATTGTCAGTGCGATAAAGATTGTCAGTGCGATAAAACTGATAACATACAAGTCAATACAAATAAGCTTGTATATAACACAGTGAACGCCGACAAGAGCAGAGACCAAAGCCGATGAGTGCGAGAAAACAGTTTCAAAGCGTTTTGGGCGCTTTTTTGCATTGTTGATGTTTACTTTTTAGCGCGCAGTAGTGTTTTTTAATGGTTTAAAATAAAAATAAATGGATATCGATCTTAAATCATTATATACGAGTATATAATGAAATTCACCAAATTCATTCCTTTCTAGTGTAATCGGATGTTTTCCAAATTCTTTTGTGTTAATAATTGCATTAATCACCCTAGGAGAAGCAAAATACTCTTCATCAGATGAATCCATTACCGTGTACAGCAATTTTATAAACACAAATGAACAACAAGACTAAATGACATAAAAGCAAAACACATGGAATAAGCAGAATTTCAGCGCTGATTCTCTCATTCACTGTGTTATATACAAATTTTCTTCTCGCATGAAAATAAGCGTCAATAAGCTCGGCTCCGCTCGGCATCAGCGCTCACTCTGTTCGCACCCTTAGGCTAGGTACTTCTGGAGTTTATGGTATCAAATAAAACAAATCTGTTACGAACAAACTTTTCTTGATTTAATTTAGGCAACTTTATTAACAATGCTGTTGATATCGACTTCTCGTAGTAAATCATGTTCAATATTGATTAAAGTGAGGTGATTGAACCCGAGCCCACAATCGAAGACATCCAACCAGATAATTAAAAAACGACAACTAATTGTTATTTTATAAGGTTGGCTATGGTCAGATCTCTCAGATGAACCCAGTAACTGCTCAGTGTTAAAAGTAATACTAATTTCTTATTTAACTATTTGGTAAATTTTAAGAGATAACTTAATACTTAAAAAAATCTGTTGCACCGCTATATTACACTTTTCTCAAGAATGGTTCGTAGCGAAAGTACTATTATTATCATCCAAACGTAAATATCGATCATTCCTTATAGACTGGTGGTCAATATAACCCTTTTCAAATCGGTTCTATTTAGCAGTATTGCCAACTTGAGTGAAGTGCGGTGCGAAACATGGTTTTCGGTAAGAGCAGCAGATAGAAAAATGTAATAATAGTCGATCGTGTTGATGCAAATATTTTATTCTTAGTAATTGCGGCTTAATCTAATATATGAAATAACTTTTTTATGGTCAAAAAACGTAGTTGATCGGGGTTTCGTGGGTATTCCGTCACTGATTACATCCAATACAGGGTGTAAAAATATTCCTTAAATTCCCCTCCTTTGTAAAGTAAAAGTTTAACAATGAGATATATTTTTGTCGTATTCATGTGGGACCCTTTCCTGATCAATTCGGTAGTTCAAACTATTTAATTCCACATAACCTATGTTATATAATGTACAGAATGATTCATTAAAATAATTTACGAAATTTAAAATGATGAGATATTTAAATAAGTCAAAATTGCAACTATTACCATAGACATTTTCATTACTGATGAATGAATTTACTTTAACAAAATAATGAGAATATTAATAAAGAAAATAGGTAATTCTTATATAACAGGAATAGTTGGCAAGCGCTCATATATTATACTTATATTGTTGGTGATGGTATTGTTTTTAGATCCCTCAACGCGGGAAGATTTTATGTAGCTTTCCGTGGCGTTGATTGACGTTGTCCGTCCGATAATAGATAAAAAAGAAGAGCGAGAGAAAATGCGCCGAGCGCATTTATATGACATGATAACGAAAGCCACTTCCAGTTGCAGATGGGATGCACTCTTTGTATCAATATATGGTGAATTTGATGCAACACAAGTCGCTCACTAAGAGATGGACTTTAAAAGGCGCTTAAACTTGCCCAGTAGAACCAGCGATCATCGTTTTATTAATCCCGGAGTACTCCCTTGCGAGTATTGGATTACTCCCTATTACTCCCTATACTTGTGAGTATTTTCATATAATTTTGTATACTCCCTTTTAAAATTGTATGTCCTAGCAGGTCGAGTAATAGATAAACTCCCTTTCACCTCCGAAAAAAACAATATGGAGTTCTTGTCATTAGGTTTTTTGAATCGCAATCGAGCAATAGGGGAGTTTTGGAGAGTTTTAGAAAACCTCACAGGAGAGTAATAAGGGAGACACTTTACATTTCTCCTAAACGACCAATGAAAGATCGTTGGAGAATCATGCCCCAAGCCTTCTTTGGAAGGAAATGAAAAATAATATTTTAAAAATCTCAAGCGAGTAATAGAAGAGAGCTCATAAATACCTCACGTATCAGCAACAAGGGATTAATTATGGAAAACAAGCTTCAACCCAGCAAACAATATTATAAACAACTTGGTCCAACTACAATTTCAACAGAAATTTTAGTTTAAATCTTTATTTAAATTGTTTTTGTTTTTTTTTTAATTGTACAAAAAATAACATAAAATTAGGCGTTTCTTACAGCAATAGTTCAAAAGTTATATGTATATATATAATACAGTAATATATAATATTTAAGACACAGGGTTTACAAATTCATAATGTTAAATAATTATACTTATTTTTTTTTTTGATTTATAAGTCTTTCTATAAAACGATGCCTTAACTTTATGAAATGCCTTTTTAAAAGTTACTTCATAGCTGTCATAAGTTAGTGCGTTATCCTTTAATGCGCCTGTAAAAATTAATATGTATATGGATTAAAAAAGGTAGGTATGTGTATCTTTATTTATATGGGCGTATTCAAAAAGGAAATTAAGTAGGTAACTAAAATTAATTGTAGCTTTTTGATATGAATACCGAGCATACATATGTTTTTTTGCACCATAAAGAAGACCAACACAGATATTCTTAAAGAATGAGATGAGGGTTGATGAAACACCACATCTCTTCGTTCATATAAATACACTACCGATACCCATGGGTGCAAAAAGACGTTTACATTTGCATTAAGGTATAATCTTGCCATAGAGATATTGGTTGAATAACTTTAAGTTCTTTACCGCAAATTTGTGTTTTGAACCGTCCCAATTTAATTTCAACAGATAGTCGTCCTCGAATATTTCATTTATGAATTTTGAAACCTGCCGTTTACCAAATTTATCCTTCAAATAGGACATCTGTATTAAAATGTAAATAAACAGTAGTTTAAAAAACATGTGTAGACCATTAAATAATACTTACAATATCTTCTTCGCTTTTAGTTGAAAGCAAAGTTTCTGCGGCTTCTATATCTGCTACCGATTTGAAAGGAAATATTCCAAAGTCTACCTTCTTCCATTTTAAAGTTTTCAGTATAATATCGAGCAACACACTTTGCTTCGCAACCATTTTCATTAGCGATACGTTTTGCTCCTCTATCTTGTTCATACTAATCAATAAATCATTGAAGTAGTTATTGTTAGTCGAGTCGTCATCTATGATATGAAATAATAAATAAAGGTAACATAGATATTGGTATGATGTTCAATAAGGGAGTTGGTCTAAAATTGGTGTAGTGACTGAATCATCCAGCTTTTAAATATTCGTGCACTTCGACTTTTCTTGAGGATTAATTTAGTTTAATTTAATTCTGATTAGGAATGAGCTGCAAACACACGCTATGCAGTATACTCGTAGTTGACAACACCGCTCTGAAACAAGTTCTCGTTCTCTTACATTCGGGCGCACACATAAAGCAAAATGCAATGCATGTGTACAGTCTCTCTCTCTCTATACATACTCTTTGCAAACTATGTCACTATCTTATTAAATTATTTTCTTGTGTTTTCATTCCTATTTGAGCCTGCCATAAAAGATCACCTGATCAGCGAAAAATAAAACGGTTTTCATAGCTAACCCGAATCGGTGACGTAGTTTTATTTTTCATTTGGAACATCTTTTCTTTGATTGACATCAAAGTGGTCCTTTCCAGCATTCGGAGAAGTTACAGGTATAATCTGGGATAACGATTTATACCAAACCTAAACCATTTGGGGAAGTCGAGCCCAATTTCGGCGCACATTTCGGTTTGCCACAATTACGCAATCATTTACACACATCAGGTAAATCGCTTAAACACACCTATAATATCACGTGGTGTGCAATTTATAATTTACGAGTATGGTGGACAGCTGGAAGGAATTGGTACAAATTCGCAAGGGTACCAAAGCGGCGATAACACGTGTTCTTGGCTTTGCACAAAATCCCCTGTCGGACTTTGTGCAAAATGATGTAATTACTTGAATAGAACGCTTAAGGGAGTCGTGGGAGGAATTATTAGGTGCTACGAATGCCATGTACCGATTTAGCGAACTACCTGAATATTCAGATCCCGACGATGACTATGCGGCATACGATGAGAAAGGTTTGACTGCGCGAAGTCTGCTCCGTGCACTGCATGATACCCCATATAATCCAACCCATCAGCCTAGTTTGGATGATACCATATGTCGACTAGCTGAGCAACAGTGTGCGTTTTTTAATCAGTTTACAACTAGTTCGATTCCATCACCACAAGTTAGGGGCGACGATTTACCAAAAATAATCATTGCACCCTTTACTGGTATTTACAAGGACTGGCCCCCATTGAAGGACTTATTCACCAGTGCGATTGGATCGAAACAAAATCTCAGTAACACGCAAAAGTTCCATCATCTTAAATCGTTGCTAAGGGATGACGCAGCGCAAATTATCAAGCACATTCCGGTAACAGAATCATTGTATGAAACAGCAGCCACGGCAAATAGTCACTTCTTATATTGAGAACTTTTTGCACTCCCCTTTGCCTCAGGGGAGAATCCTATAATGTTGCGGAAGATATCAGATGGCGCCAATGAGGTCTAACTGCCATATCACACGACGAACGTGACTGCTGGCTTATCCACTTGCTCTTAGGCAAGATCGACTCGGAATCTCGACGCAGGTGGGTTGAAATCAGCAAGAATCACGAGGCATTACCATTGCCGAATTTTCTAACTTCCTTGATTCTCCTTGCGAGGAATTAGAGCTAGCGCAAAATAAGATTCATGCTTCAAGGCTTCGCAATATGGCCACGCGGTCCCTAGTGTCAGCCAATCGTACTGCTTCAAAGACAGTCTGCCCTAAATGTAATGGTATCGACCATCCCCTATTGAAGTGTCCACAATTCTTATCATTGAGTGCCTAGGATCGGCGAGCAGCCGTCAAGGGTAAAGCGCTTTGCTTTATCTGCCTTAGGTCAGGGCACTCGTTGTCAACATGTAGCTCTAAATACAATTGTAAGGTGTGCAACCGCCGTCACCACACTCTATTGCATGGTTCAGTTTCAGCCACAGGTGCGGCTTCACATGAGACCAGACGAACATATCTGGTGCAGGGTCCGACGATGGGGCACCGTGGGCAGTGTCGCACATTGCACGCTCATTGACGTCAGCGCCAGTTCAGCCCTCAGTAGGACAAGTTCCATTCATCGATACTGGATCCACAGTATTGCTGCCCACAGCCATAGTGGGCGTTAAAACGGCATGAGGGGGTTTCGTGAAATGTCGAATCCTTTTGGATACAGCCTTCGAGGTACCATACACTACCGAAAGCTGTGTGCCGAAAATTGGTATTCGGCGGTCTGCTGGCCGCATCTTCACAGGGTGAAACCACGAGGGGTTGTTGCGCACTGGTGCTCAAGTCTCTCGTATCTAACAACGTTTTGGATTTGTCTGCGTATGTACTTAAAACCATCACTGCGGCTCTGCCTACAAAAGCCATTCATGTACAAGAAATGGAGAATTTTAAACAAGTCATACTCGCAGATCCTACCTTCAACACACCGGCTTCTATAGATATTCTTTTGGGGGCGGCACATGTCTGGAAAATCTTCACATGCCACAAACTGTTGGACTCACAAGGTAACCCGGTGGCAGTCTCTTCAATTTTTGGATGGGTAGTCACTTCGGCTATTGATATGGGGCTTGCAGCAGATCTTCCTTACATACCATTGTTGATGTTGATCGCTTTTTACGCAATTTCTGGGAAATCGGGAACCTTATCAGCTTTCACCAGTAGACCCTAACGATTCTATTGTGGAAAATCATTTTCAACGCACCCATGCACTCCACTCCGACGGGATATACATTCTAGAGCTACCCTTCAACAAAGAAATGCCACAGTTTGCTGACACCATATCGGGTGCTCTGTCATGGTTTCACGCCGTTGAGAGACGGTTACAGAAAGGCGAGTCCCTTCGCGAACAATATGTAAATTTTATGAGGGAGTATGAGACGGTTGGACACATGCGACGGCTGAAGCGTGACGAAATCAACGTAACTAATGGTGAGGTGTTCTACTTGCCACATCATCCCGTTGTTGGACCAAAACTTCGGGTAGTGTTCGACGGATCCTGCGCTGATAACAGTGGGGTGGCCATTAATAATGTTTTGCACATCGGGCTTAGCATTCAACGTGATCTGTTATCCATTTTATTACGTTTCAGATTACATCGGCAGATATGGGTCGCCGACCATCACCGTAACTACCAGCGCATTGTTTGGAGGGAGAGTCCAGCCGAACCCTTAAGGCACTATCAGTTGTGCACAGTTACGTACGGGACTGCTTTCGCCCCATTCTTATCAGTTCGAGTGCTAACGCAATTGGCAGAAGACTCCAACGTACTTAAGGATTTCTATGTCGACGACGTACTCACAGGCGCTTGCTCCGAACAGGGTCTTATTGAGATTCGAGACGAGCTCGTCAAAATGTTGGCCTGTGCTGGGTTGGAGCTCAGAAAGTAGGTGTCCATTGCCATCATATATGTCCAGACGATAACGCACAGCACACACTAGGGTAAGATACCACAAAGATCCTCGGATTGCTATGGAGAGCACATGCTGACACACTCACGTACCAAACGCGGATGAATGGTGCCAGCATTATCACAAAGAGGCAGGTGCTCTCGGATGCCTCTCGGATTTTCGACCTCTTGGGGTAACTGGCACCAGTTACGGTGCAATTCAAAATTCTTTTCTAAGAGTTGTGGTTACACAAGCTAGGCTGGGACGATTCCTTGCCACCGCACCTAGCAGAACGCTGGGTGAAGTATCGAACCGGCATCCACCTTATTTCAAGTATTGAACTGCGTCGGTTTATACCGAATTCTACTCCGAATATTGAACTCCACGGATTCTCGGACGCTTAATATTTCCTTAATGGCTGCCAAGACTCGGTGGCACCACTGAAGCAAATATCGCTGCCGCGGCTAAAATTGTGTGGCGCTTTATTGCTGACTAGGCTGTTAAAGGGAATCAAAGCCGCTCTTCCACATAAGTCGATAACAACATACGCCTGGGGCATTCCACAGTAGTGGAATGGTTGGCTCAAAACATTTGACGCAAACCGAACTGCCGAGATATTAGAAACGCTACCACGTAGTGTTTGGCGACACGTATCATCGAAGGAGAATCCGGCAGACTGTGCTTCCAGGGGAATGGCAGCCGAGTTAATAGCGGATTTCAACCTATGGTGGAGAGGTCCAGCAGACTGTGCTTCCAGGGGAATGGCAGCCGAGTTAATAGCGGATTTCAACCTATGGTGGAGAGGTCCAGCTTGGCTCTGTGATGAAGAGCATACTCGTAGGAGGATTGCGGAATCCAGTGTTACAGGGACATGTACAGCAACGGAAGCCAACGTCGAGGTGAAGGGCAGTGTGGTGAATCTTGTTACCACTTGAACTGGTTCTACCAGTTTAATCGACGAGTTGATTGAGCGATCATTATCATATTAGCGCCTTCTTCGAATCATGGCCTATATACTACGAATTGCGCATAAACTTCGGAAGACAACCCACACAAAGGGGGCATTAGCACTCTCATACAATGAGATCAAGGACGCACGAAATATTCTACTCCAACAAGCACAAGGCTGCTTTCATGAAGATATTCGACAGCTAAAACGACATAAGCAGGTAAATTCGCATTCTATACTTTTACAATTGAATCCATTCGCTGGCCTTCTCCGGGTTGGCGGACGGATTCAAAACTCTGATTTATCACCAACTACTCAGCATCCAATCATCCTTCCAAAGGAGCATCGATTAACTGAACCTATACTTGTTGATGAACACATTCGTAATTTGCATCCAGGTGTGTCAGCGTTGTTTGTTATAGTGAGGCAAAATTATTGGGGGTTTGGGGCGAGGAATCTGATTCGCAGGATAACGTATAACTGCCCCAAGTGTTTTCGACATAAGAGAACCATCACAGCAATTTATGGCAGATCTACCATCGATAGGGTTCGCCAAGCATACCCGTTCCAACATGTCGGAGTGGACTACGCTGGACCGCTTACGTTAAAGCTCTAGAGAGGGCACAATTCCCGGATTACAAAGAGATATATATGCCTGTTTGTATGTCTTGTAACATCGGCACTTCATTTGGAGCTAGTCACAGATTTCAGCACAGATGGATTCATGGCTGCGTTTAGACGATTCACTTCACGTAGAGGAAAGTTCAGTAAGATATTTAGCGACAATGGAAGAAATTTTGTGGGAGCAGCGCGCACCTTAAACGAAATGTATCAGCTTATTACTTCGCAACAACAAAATGCCATCATCGCTCCGACCCTCGCCAAGGAAGAGATACAATGGAATTTCATTCCGCCACAGGCTCCTCTCTGGGGTGGTATGTGGGAAACAGCGGTACGATGCGTCAAACTTCATTTGCGTCGTGTCATTGGTACCACAACTCTTACATTTGAGCAAATGAATACCCTTCTGGCGAAAATTGAAGCAGTCGTAAATTCACGGCCACTTGGGGTGGCGCCGGATACTAATACAGATTATCTCTCTCCTTCGCATTTTCTTATAGGCCGGCCTTACACTATGGTTCCCCAAGGAGATCTGGGGCACATTCCCATCAACTGACTGGACTATTGGCAGCATATAATAATAATTCCCAAACGGATTACCCATCATATCCCGCCCTACCGGCGCGAGGGGCGCATCCGCATAAAGCGCGGATTATTCGTTCATGCCAATTCGTTGAAAGGCTTTGGTTTGTTAATCGTCGAGATCTAAAACTGCTCAGCTACAGAGAAAACCTCATCAGCTAAGTAAAATAGATATAAGATAGATTATGCATTAAGAAATAACTAGTTAACAGAATAAAATTATTGTTAGAAGTTAATATAGAAGTAAAAGAATAAGAAACAATTAGTAGCTATGAATTTAGGATAGAAAGAATTGATTTTTTTAAGCTGAAAAGCTAGTCTGAAATATCAAATCTACCAGAAAGAGAGTTATAATCTTGACACAAACAGCGAAAAGGCTCATTTAACTGAAAATTGGTTCGGCACTGTTTTAAGACTAGAGGTTTAAAATGCCTTGAAGGACGAGACGGTACATAGAAGTTCACTTCACTTAGAAGAAATGGGCTGGATAGTGAACCATTTAGCAATTTAATCATAAAAATAATTCCAAGCATTTCCCTCCGACTAGAAAGTGTGTGCAGATTAATGAGTTTTAAACGATTAGTATAGGGTGGCAGATTGTACAAGGGATCCCAATGAAAATCTCTTAAGGCAAATAGTAAAAATTGTTTTTGAACTGATTCAAGGCGATCTACATGAACCTGGTAACGCGGGTTCCAAATTATAGAACCGTATTCAAGTATCGGTCTGACTAATGTAGTGAAGAGGGCTTTAGTTACATAAGGGTCGCTAAATTCTTTAGACCTTCGTTTAAAGAATGCTAGGACACCTCTAGCCTTATTGACTGTTGTGTTAATATGGCGGTTGAAACTGAGTTTATAGTCCATAGTAACCCCCAGGTCAACAAAATCATACACTTGCTCAATACTATAATTTTTAATTGTATCGGAAGCCAGCTGAGAAATTCCACTCGAAAAACTCATGTGTTTACATTTTTTAAGGTTAAGTGGCATATAATTTAAATCGCACCAAGTAACAAGTGTATCTAGATCTGATTGTAGCTTATTTCTATCTTCAAATGACGCGAATGACATGAAAAGCTTTACGTCGTCTGCATGCATTAACATTTTTAAAAATTTTCTTATTGTAGAAATATCATTTATAAACAACAAGAACAGAATCGGGCCAAGATGGCTTCCTTGAGGAACCCCCGAAGAGACATAAATGGGGATCCGTACGATAAGTCGAAAAAAAAAATGTCCAATCTTAAAAGACCGAATTAAAAAAAGCCTTATTATACAGAAAACATTTTTGATCGAATGAAAAAATGTCGAATGAAGGAAAATGACCGAAAAAGGCCGAAATTTTAGTACACAGGGTAAAAATCCGAAAATTAAAGTTTAGCGACGTGTTTTAGTAGCATCTTTGTAAATTATGACGGTTTCGAACTAATAATAAATTGGTGCAGTGAAATAACGCTTTTTGTTGACGGGCGTTATTTCCGCGGGCGTTATTTCACTGCACCAATAAATTTCTTACTTGTTACTTAGGTTTTTCCAGTGTAAAGCCCATTAAATTTCACAATAACAAAAACAATCATTTATTCAACCATAAAAAACAAATGAAATATAAATTTTCCAGGATTTACAAAACAGATTAAACGCATTTTAAAGTTACATATCAATAAACATAAGTATGTATATACATGTAAATATCATATCATTTTTAAATATAACAAGAAACTACGCAAGCGTTAGCTTAACGAAGTAGAATACGCTAAATTTCTTAGTATATCAATTTTTGTAACGTCTTTCCTTTTATTAAGAATATTTTGAATGTTTTTATTTCTCTTTTGATATGCTTTTTTCGGTTCGGTTGCATCGTCAGAATTAATTAAATTAATTTTATTTCTCACAACTATATATTCATCTTTTAAATAAGTTATTAATTTATATACACCTACGTGAGATTTATCAATTAATATTTGTAACCTTCTGTGCCATGCTTCCACTGAATTCTGAGTCGTTGGAAAGTTTATGTCCATTTGATCAGATATCGACCAACAAGAAGGGGGATAAGGTACGTTACTTGAAGCATTTTCACCAGATGATTTTCGTTTTCTGGTAGTTCCGATAAGATAGTTTTTTTCGAACCATTTTAAAATTTCAGAGCAGTCGTTATCCATGTGTGGTTTCAGTTCATTATAATATTCCAATATTTCATCTGGATTCAAAAATGCTAAACTTTTTAACATTCGTAGTTGCAGTGAAAAGTTTTCGTTCGTGCCGTATTTCGAAGCAAGTTTGTGATTTTGAATTTTACGCCATATTATTTTTCCAAAATGGAAGAAACATCCTTTATTGATAACATTAGGAAAGTATGATTTTGTAGCCGATATTATCGCTTTTTCGAAATCGGTAATAATAAAGTCAGGATTGAGGTTTATGTTATGTTCACATGCAACTCGATAGATTTCGTAGAATATTTCATTGTAACATTCTTTTGTCTTGCTGCTCATTATACAGTAAATGACAGGGACAACTTGTTCATTTATAAATGCATGGATGGTGAAAAGCTGTAGCATTATTGTCGGTACTACTTTAAATGTACCGTCCATAAGCCACACGCGTGAGTTTTCTAATGTTTTTAAGTTCGATATACTTCCAAAGATTAAAATTTTCTCGTTTTCAAAACTTTTATCGCATAGCAAAAACCTTTCTCCTTCAACATTTTGAAGCGTTTCTGGTACACTTATTTCACTGAAACTTTTAGGTTCTTTTAATAAATTGTTTCTCACCCTTTTTATCTTTTGTAAGGAATTTCTAGGTTTTGGCAAATATGGTCTGCATTCTCGGTTACACTGCACTGTTCCGGAGGTAATTATTTGTGATGGTTTATCATTAGTGTTTTCTGCACGAAGTTTTAGATTAGCGTTTGCATTATAAAGTTCATGCTCATATGCAAGCGGATCATGAGAGTGTTTAAACGATTTTTTTTTCAATTGGTGGTTATTGTCGCGTATTTCAGTAATTGCTCGTGCTTTACATTTTAATTTTCCCTTTTTTTCACACCTCCAATAAAACACACCTTTATCTTGTTTTTCCAAATGGTAGATATAACCTTCAATCACTAGTTTATTTTTTCCCTTATTAGAAGTAACAGTAACAATATTTTCTGACATTTTTGGACTACAAACTGCACATGTATACAATTACGATTGACCGCGACTAATGACTTGTGTTTAATAAAATCATAAAATTTACCATTTACCTTTGCTAATTTTAAGAGAGTTACCGTTATTTCATTGAGCTAAGGTGTGCTAGAGATACGAGTGCATCGATGCATCGATATTTTCGATACATATATGTACATCGGTGTAGAATTTGGCTAAACTTTACTATAATGCGACACCCTCTGGAAAAACTTATTTCTAGGGAATGGTAGAGGGGGTCGTACATATCACAACATTGAAAGTAGAAACGTGCTGACGTTTATCGTTTAATGGGTTATATTATATATTACCTACAGAAAATTAGATAAAATGTTTCGATGTTAGATTAATAATGTGAAGTAGGATATAAAATAACTTCATTAATTAATGCTTTATATTTTGGTCAATTGTAACAAAATAGCGGTCAAACATACTGAATATGTCAATTTTCATAGAAATACTGATGTATCGATACATCGACTATTTATATACCTAAAAAAATATCTAAAATCGATACTTTTCTCAGATCTATTATGTCTGGAGGGATTTTTGTTTATTCATTGAGAAGAGCAGTGAGATTCGTTGAAAACTATGTGAGTTTACCGTTAGGTCTAATATTTGCTTAGAAACCCGTATGCAAAATAGAAAGAAAAATTAATCTCAACATCAACATATAACATGTAGGAGAAGTGTAATGAATGATGTGTAAAATTGGCGCTTCTAAAAGTTGGGCGATACTATTTTAGTTATTTTTTACAGCTATATTAGAAATTTTTGCAAATTTTTACGTGATTAAAATTAGAAAAAATATCGAATTAATGTAATTAATGATGTGTTAAATTCGCGCGAATTTTACACATCATTAATTACATTAATTCGATATTTTTTTCTTCGACATTTTATCATTCGATATTTTTTTTTTTCGACATTTGTGGTTTCGACATTTTTTTTTTCGATATTTTTTTTTCGATATTTTAAGTTTCGACATTTTTTTTTTCGACATATCGTACCAGACCCACATAAATGACATCGGATACTCAATTTTTAAGCACTACTCTTTGTGTCCTGTCACTAAGGTAAGAAGAGATCCAGCGATTGAGACTCGGCTGGAAGCCCAACTGATCGGGTTTATGAATAAGTAATGAGTGACACACTTTGTCAAAAGCTTTGCTGAAATCCATATAAATTACGTCGGTGTGCAGATTTTTTCTAAAGCTATTTGAGACATTACTGGTAAACTCAAGTAAATTCGTAACTGTGGACTTTCCCTTACTGAACCCGTGTTGGCAGTCAGATACCAAGGATTTTGGAAACGATGGCATCGGGAGTACCTTACCTCACTGCAAAACCCTCAAAGTAGCGGATATTGTTATTCTCAAGGAAACCAACACACCACCAGCAATGTGGCCAATGGCGAAGGTCATCGAGGTATACCCCGGGAAGGACGGACTGGTAAGGGTAATCAAGGTGAAGATCGCTCAGGGGGAACTAACTCGCCCCATATCCTAAGGTGCAGTACTACCCTTATCCTGAAACTGTCTTTTCAGCGGGGCCTTGCATGATTAGGAATGAGCTGCGAACACACCCTATGCAGTATAGTTGACAAAGCCGCTCTGAAACAAGCTCTAGTTCTCTTACATTCGGGCGCATATAAAAAGCAAAATGCAATGCATGTGTACAACATCTCATACAAACGGATAGAAATTCCAGTCTCTCTCTCTCTATACATAATTTTTGTAAAATATGTCACTCTCTTATTACATTATTGTTTGTGTTTTCATTCCTACTTGAGCCTGCCATAAAAGATCACCTGATCAGCGAACAATAAAACGGTTTTAATAGCTAACCCGAATCGGTGACGTAGTTTTATTTTTCATTTGGAACCTCTTTTCTTTGATCGACATCAAATTCCTCTAAATTTTTTTCTGTCTCTATGATGCTAATTGGTAAATATACCCCTTGAATTTATTAATTTAGTTGCACATTGTCCTGATAGCAAAGATGTATTTGTGCAGTCTGTAAAAAAAAAAAATTCTGAGAAAATAGTTTAATTGGAACGCAGTATTATGAACTTACCTATGGTTGAATACTCAAATAGTTGTCGCCCTTGGATTTTATGGTTTATTTTATTTTTATATAAAAATTGTTTATAGCTAAATGGTTAATTAATAACAATGCTGCAATATCGGAAACAAGGTAAATATAATTTTCTTCTGGAATGGGAAAAACCTTACAGTATATGTTTTTTATTTCAATTTGTTTTTCTGTATTATCGAAGGTATTGGCTTTCTGTATGCCAAAAGCATTTTTTGAATTTGATGGATATTCGAAAGAGCTTGTCGTGTCTCTATACATTTTTCCTACAACAATGTGGTTGCCACTTTCTTCCATAAATCCACATATTTTTAGTACGCCCATTGCTTGAGTAAGGCAATAACAATCAGGCGATTTATTGCTTAGGAAAAACGATCCACATGGATACTTTTTAATAATAGGTAATAAAGCTTCTTTCTATTATGCGATTGTTAAGTTGTTGGGATATTTTCGTTGTTTTTCGACAGTCCTTTTTTTAAATTTGTAAGTAATTTTCAAATTTATACGAGGAAAAATTTCCACAACTGCCAAAATTTTGTAGACATTCCGATATATGCAATAAATTGTGGACATTGTAACTTACTCTATCTTCCCCCTAAAACTTGGCAAAATCGTCTTGCACACACAGTAGGTTACTTCGGCACATTTTGGGAGAAGAAATAAAACGGTATGCAGCCATTAACAGCAGAAAATGGTCGTAAAGTTCCTGGTCTATCAAACTCATTAAAAGCATAAAACCAGTGTAAATTGCCAATTGCCGGAATTCAGTATCCTTCATCGAGGCAGTTCTTCAAAAGATCTACATTTTCGGTTAAATTCTTTTGGCGTAACTCGACAAATATTCCCGATCCTTTTATTTAAAACTGATTTGTTGATCACTTTACGTTTATTTTTTAGAAATTTTCTCTTCCAAATCAATGTTAAATTTTTTTTATAACTCCCAAGTCAAATAAATGCATGACATCTAGAGGAAATTGTGTTATCATTTGAATTCCACATCATTCTAGTGGGTGCACAGCATTTAAAAATTTAGTTACATGAAAATTAGTTGAAGCACGTTCGAAAAAACTTTTGTCTGTCCTTTGTTCGCCAAACGTTAAACTGTATGCCAGCCGCTTAGAATTAGTTTTCCTGCAAGCTATTTGTGAGCATTTTGAACAACCAACTGCGCATGTGTGTTAAAAAAGCTTTAGCTAGAGCATCGCAAACGATCAGCCTGATTTCCAGCTTAAACGATCTGTGGGCTACAATCACACCATTCTTTTTAAGAAAACAGTATTCACTCACAAATGTTTTAAAATATTCTTCTATACATGGTGCTTTTGAAGGTCCAACGTATGTGCCAATAAAAAAAAGGGATGAATCTTTAATATTAGCAATTGCTCCCAAGATTGGCCAAAGAGTTTCACATGAAATTTTATAAAGAGGTAAGCCATCGCATTGATTTTAAAGCCGCTTTCGATAGCACGAAAAGGAGCTGCCTATATGCCGCTATGTCTGAATTTGGTTTCCCCGCAAAACTTATACGGCTATTCAAAATGACCTTGAGCAACACCGCCAGCTCGGTCAGAATTGGGAAGTACCTCTCCGAGCCGTTCGAAACTAAACGAGGTTTCAGACAGGGTGACCCTCTTTCGTGCGACTTCTTTAATTTAATGCTGGAGAAAATAATACAAGCTGCAGAACTTAACCGCGCTGGAACAATATTTTATAAAAGCGTGCAACTGTTGGCATATGCTGACGATATTGATATAATTGGCCTTAACAACCGCGCCGTAACTTCTGCTTACTCCAAATTAGAAAAAGAAGCGGAGAAAATGGGATTGGTGGTGAACGAGGGCAAAACGAAGTACCTTCTGTCATCATGCAAAGAGTTAGCGCATTCGCGCCTTGGCAACCAAGCCACTGTTGGCAGCAATAATTTCGAAATAGTAAAGGACTTCGTTTACCTGGGAACCAGCATTAACACCAGCAATAATGTTAGCCTAGAAATCCGACGAAGAATTACTCTTGCAAACAAATGCTACTTCGGACTGAGTAGTCAATTGAAAAGTAAAGTCCTCTCTCGACGAACGAAAATAACACTCTACAAGTCACTCATCGCACCCGTCCTGCTATATGGTGCAGAAGCGTGGACACTAACAACATCTGATGTGGCGGCTCTGGGAGTATTTGAGAGAAAGGTTCTTCGAAAGATTTATGGACCTCTACGCGTTGGCGACGGCGAGTACCGAAGAAGATTTAATGATGAGCTGTCTGAACTTTACGCAGACGCCGACATAGTTCAGCGAATTAAAACACAGCGGCTTCGCTGGCTAGGCCACGTAGTGCGAATGAGCGAAGATGCTCCAGCCCAGAAGGTATTCTTATCGGCACCCGCAGGTGGAAGCAGAGGAAGAGGGAGACCACCACTCCGATGGAAGGACCAAGTGGAGACCGATTTGCGATCCCGCGGTGTTTCCAATTGGTGCCAGTTGGCGCAACGAAGAAACGACTGGCGAGCTATGTTGGACGGTCAAAATCGCCCAGGCGGTTAGATGACCTTTTAAAGAAGAAGAAGCCATCGCAGAAAACATCTAAAAATAATTGTTCTCCTTCGATATCCACATTTTGCAGTTGAATCTTCAGGGACTTTTCTAATCCATAGTAAAAATATTCCCCGGGTGCAATGGGAACGATTTATATCACCTGGCTGATATTTTTGTAAAAGGCCCTTTTTTTTGTTGATGGCACTTCTAAACTGCTCTCGGTCAAAATACCAAGAAGGTCATCACATGTTTGCCTAGGCACCCGCCTCTCTATAGCCCATATGGCTAATCGTTTAGACATTGGTTCGTTCGACACACACTGCGAATTTAAAGGGAGTTGTAAAGGCAAATCACTTTCTGTTCCGACATCACCATCGTCATTATTAATATCATTAACTAAATTATCATTTTTCATATGTTTATTAAACTCGGCTTTTGCAAGCCGTCTTAAATGGCGCTTAGATACAAAACTATCACTCATGACTATGACCACTCACTGACCACAAACGCGCTTGAATTATGTAAATGTTTTTCTAGCATGAAATGTATTTTTCTTTTGTTGAATTTTTTTTCTTATGTTAGCAGAGAAATTCTGATTACACAAAAATTTATCAGCTAGGAGTAGAAGTTGGAGAAATCTCTACTTCCGCTCCCAAAAAATGTAGAAGGGAGCAATCTTTTATTAATAAGTTGAGGAGGCCTTCCCTATTGCTCCAAGATTAGCAAAATCGGAGCACAGAGTGTAGAAATCTCTGTTATTGATCCGAAAGGATGTTAAGGGGAGTACTCTCATATTCATCGCTTGGGGATATCTCCCCTTTTCCTCCACAAGGAGTAGCATAGGAGCAAAAAACGAAAAAAATATCTTCTATTGTTCTAAAATGATGTCAAAATGAGTACTCTCTTATTCATCGCTTGGGGAGATCTCGCTTCAAGTTCTACTAAATGGCGACCACGTTGCACTTGTGCAAGGCTTTTGCGTCCAATTACATCTCCAATTCGAAACTTAAGGTTCCGTCTCACGTATACCCATGCTCATTGGTTTGTGTATATGACTTCTAAAATTTGAAAGTTTGGGTTCTGTAAATCAAATTTAGTTAAGTGAATATTTGAAAAGAGGTTAATACTGAAAAAAGAAGATTTTTGAATGTAGCTTTAAGCTATACATTTTCGATGATTAGTTGAATAACCATGGTGCCGTAATTGATTAAGCAAAATCAGAACGATTCAGTGTTGATGCTGTAAAGGATAAATGAGGTTTCTGAGAAATTAATTAAAATTTAAGACTGACGGCTATGGAGCTCTCTGCACTCCTTTGGTTGATAATGCTTTCCAGCTTTTCTTGTTATGACCCAATGACCTTTCTTTAGAATATGTACTACTTCTTCGAATTTATGTGTAAAATAGACTGTATGGGATGGGGATGAAAAAGTAAAATTTGTGGGAAGAACTAGGAAGGTTTCTGAGCAAAATGAGAGATGTGGCGTTGAGTTGATACAGCCGTTGAATGCAAGAATAGCCCAACATTGTTATATTTGGTGATGTTGGATGTTTGGCAGAATGTTTCTGAGGCGATGATCGGTGATTCAAAACTAAATGCTTGATTATGTCCGGTGGTCTAGAACTCCACGTTCCGAGCTCAATAGAATTATGATGAATGTATTTTTCCATTCAAAGTTTCCAACATTTTTTACTATTCTTTAAGTCTTATTTTGTAAGTGCTCTTTATAAGCACTTGAAGGCTTTTTTAGACAGGAGAAAACTTTTGGCGATTCGGAAATCAAATAAATTTTAACTTTTCCGAGAGAATCAAGGTAGGTTTTGTTCCCTCTGCAGTCTGATAGTATTGCAAAATGGAGCTCTATTCGTGGAATGTTGGTTGCTATGAATGGATCCACTTTGATTTTAGTAAATAGATAGTAGCAAAAGCTGCAGGTAACGGTTTGGAATGATGTGCTTTTTCTAAAAGCCATAGAGATGGCAACTATTGTCGCCAGTAGGGTTGGTAGCATCTGGTAGATTTTAACAACATTGCAGGTGAAGGTAATCTGCCTTGACTGATATTGGGCAATACCAATCCTGCGGGGCTAAAAAATTTTGAACCCCTGGATAAATTTACTTGCTGTGCGGAAAGTTTAGCTAGCTCATGCTCGATATTAATAATTAAATAGCCATCTCGATTAATAGGTTGCCTTAGAAAAGTTTTGACCTCTTCGAAGATGATCGTCTTTTGAATAGCTTTGTTTAATTATTTAATGAAGTCACTCCGAACTGATTCTGAACTAGTTTTTCGGAGAGAGTAGAAGAGTTTTCTAACTTGGATTTAATGATTTCACGAGTTAGTTGTTGGCATTTGTTAGATAATTCGCTTGATTTTATAAGCAATGGGAGCGGTTCGCATGTAGTTAGTTGAGTAGAATGGATTTCTGAATTTTCGAATTTTGTTCGAACAACTTTTGTCGGAACTAATTTGCTATTTGTAGTAAGTGACTCTTCACAATTATCCTCGGTAGTGGCAACAGGATGTCTGAACTGATTAGACGGTTGGGGATGCAATAAGAAGGTTGCATCTTGTGTGGATATGGTAGAGGAAGTTCTACCGAGAGCCTTTGATACGGGATTGTTGTTTGATTGGGAGTGTGATATGGTATGGTGATTGTTTTTAATGTTCAGACATCGGAGAATAGTTTCGCTGTCTCGAAAAAGCTTTAACTGTTTGAAGATATGCGAACTGTAGAAATGTTTGTGCAATGCTGAAATTTATCACGCGCTTCTTGTTTGAAGTCGTTTGATACAGTTTCACTGTCAGCAATAAAGGCAGTTCTGTAGGACGTGTTCAAACTTTCACATGTGGCATTAAGGTCCTCCAACATAACTGTTAATAAAGTGCTCGTAAGATTTTTAGGATTCTTTTTCGCGAGGTGAGAACATAGATTCACAAAACGATTGGAATAAAGGTTGAAGTGACAAAAAATTGGAGATCGAATGATCTCTGTGGAGAAAATCTCTAGTTCTAAACTGGTGCGTTTCTAGTGCATTCCGAACCCCTACTACTTAAATTTTTTTTACATGTAATCAACTGGAGAATTTAACATGGCGATGTCCTAGGCGGTGGAAATTGTCCCCCGCTCATTACCTTTTCGACAGTTCCGAACTAGTTAAAAATTCGACAGTTTGGATGTAGTTCCTTTACTTATACTATTGCTCTAGTTCTGAACCATTTCCAAATTCTGCAATTTAAAAACTTAAAATTAAAAAATATATTTTCAGAAGGCGCGGCGCCATGGATGAAATACACTCGTAGCATTTGCCAAATAACTCCCTACGGGCGACCCCATTTTGAAAAACTTTTTCAACCCACTTTTAATATAGTTAAAATTTACCAGGGCTCGAACCTTGGGCCTTCGGTGTGGTAATCCAGCAAAACTACCGCCACACCATGCGGGTTAGTTCATGCACTACTAATAATTTGACCCAACATTTGAAACCATACCTTCTTAATGTATATAATGTGTACTTTTCTCAGACTGCTGATGAGTGCGCCGTGGCTCAATGGGTAGAGCACTCGACTATAACGCAGGATGCGTCGGTTCGAATCCTACCAACTGATAATTTTTTTTTTTTGTTTATGGTTTTAAATTCAAGCATTTCTTTAAAGAATATATAAGAACAAAGCATTTTTCCAAATGCGAATCCAAATGCCTTTTAATGAATACACAACTGCCCGCTTTGAACCAGTGAGAATCTAGTTTCTATCGCACTGGTTTTATTAGCCACTTTATCTCTAGTTCTGAACCAGAAATGGTTCTCACTACCCTGTGGGTAAGTCAGTAACTAGTGAGAATAATTTGTGGTTCCGAACTAGAGATAAAGTGACTAAACAGAACTAGTGAGATAGTAACTAAATTTTCACTAGTTCGAAACCGGCAGTTGTATAATCATTAAAATTTATTAAAGTTTAGATTGGTATTTGGAAAAATGTTTTGTTCTTGCAACGTTCTTTAAAGAAAGGTTAAGATTTGAAATCATAAATAAAAAAAATAAATAAAAAATTTATCAGTTGGTAGGATTCGAACCGACGCGTCCCGCATCAGAGTCAAGTGCTGTACCACGGCGCACGCATCAATAGTGGCAGAAAAGGTTACATATGTATACATTATGATAGAATGGTTTAAAATGTAGGCTCAAATAATTAGCCGTGCATAAACTAACCGCAATGGTGCAGCGGTAGTGTTGCTGGACTATCACACCGAAGGTACAATTTTCGAGTCCTGGGAACGGTAACATCAAAAATGGTTTGAAAAAGCTTTTCAAATCGGGGGTCGCGACCGCGGGAAGTCATTTGGCAAAAAGTCTCCTAGTGTAGTTCTACCAAATATGTTTTTTTTAATTCTAAACTAACTACATCCAAACTGCAGAATTTGGAAATAGTTCAGAACTAGAGCATTATTAGCAATAAACGAACTACATCACAACTGTCGAATTTTGAACTAGTTCGGAACTGTCGAAAAGGTAATGCAGCGGGGGACAATTTCCACCAGCTAGGACATCGCCTTGTTAAATTCGCCAGTTGATTACATGTGAAAGAGATTGAAGGCGAACTACTTATGGTTCGAAACGCACTAGATGCGCACCAGTTCAGAACTAGAGATTTTCCCACAGGGTAGCTACTGACCTCCCCACAGGGATTCTAGAAAAACATATATATGTACGCTCCAAAATATTATAGCAGCGCTAACGAGCTCCAAAAATTAGAATGAATACACATATGGTTGTATGTTTTTATGTATGTATATAAGTTACTATTTCATTAAATAATTCTTGTTTTTAAAAAGAGTTGGCGGAACTTGTCCGCTCTTTTACTTCTTTATTGCGAGTTCAACTTAAGACTAATTACAATCAATTTCTTAACTTAAAACTACACCTACTATTATCCCCACTCACGTTGCACTTTCATGTGCGCCCTATTTGTTGTTGTTGCCGAATCGATATTTGCGCTGACTCTTGTTTTGCTATTATTGCGCTGACTGTTGTTTTGCTATTATTGCGCTGACTGTTGTTTTGCTCAACTATGTTGAGGAGTCAGCGGTTATGCGAATGCGCGTGTAGAATAATTGACCATTGGCAAAAGTTGACCTGTTTGAACTTTTGCAAACTGTGGTGTTAACTCTTCCCCCTTTAAGTATGATTGTCCTCGATCATTAGTAGAACGGTAAGTCGTTGAAACTTACATACAAAATAAAATAAATAAATAAATAAAATTAGTTTTAAAAATAATGGAATTTAAATGCCCCCCCTGCTCGTCGATGCATGTGCGGCATCTTACCAAAAAGTTGTTCATTACTGCTTGGAGAGTTGAGACAGGAATAGCCGCAATTGCTTCTCGAATGGATTGCCTTAGTTCATTCAAATTTGTTGGTTTTGCTTTGAAGACTTCCTGTTTGCAATAACCCCACAAGAAAAAGTCAGGTGCAGTAAGGTCAGGCGACCTGGGTGGCCAACGGAATGTGGAGTTTCTGGATATCAGCTTATTGGGAAATTTTCGTCGCAATTCTGTCATAACAGGTTGGGCTATATGAGGAGCTGCACCATCTTGCTGACACCACACAGAGTTGAAAGAAATTCTCATTCGGCGTAATTCTGGATAGAAAAACTCTCTCAACATGCTCAAGTAACGGTCTCCAGTAACCGTAACGGTGTGACCGTTTTCTTCGAAGAAGTAGGGCCCGACAATGCAGCGTGATGAAACTGCACACCACACTGTGACACGAAGTGGATGCAATTCCGTCTCATGGAGTATCTGTGGGTTGGAAGCACTCCATTTTCGACAATTTTGTTTGTTTATGTTGCCGTTTAAATCGAAATGGACCTCGTCAGACATGAAAAGACAGTTCAACATGTTTCCATCCTCTTCCACCATTTGAAGCATCTTCTGGCAAAATTCCAAGCGAATCGGCAAGTCTGCAGCGTTCAGTTTGTTGGCCATTTGAATTTTATATGGGAATAAGTCCAAATCTTTGTGCATAATTGACTGTAATGACTGTCTGCTTACACCCATTTGAGCAGATAAGCTTCTTGTCGAAACACGTGGATTGTTTTGTATGGCAGCAGCTACAGCAGCGATTGTTTCCTCCGTTCGAACTGAAGGGTTTCGATGGTAAGGGCTTCTGTTGACTGTCCCATGCTCGGCAAAATTGTTTACAAGTCTTATTATGGTCCATCTGCTCGGAGGATTGCCGCCAAACGTGCGCCTATACTCTCTTTGAACCGAAACTACGGACTCCAGTGCGTGATAGCGGCGGACAATCCAAATTCTTATTTCAGTGTCCCAGTTATCCATTTTTGTTAAATGTAAAAGTCAATCTGCAAAATAAAAAAAAAATTAACCAGATTCATTAAATAGAAAAATAGTTATTTAATTTTTTTTTGGTAGCGGCTTTCATCAGCCACCCTGTATGTTGGAATGTGACTAGTAGTGCTTGTCAGCATATCTTCCTGGCTCGTTTTAGTTTGCGCCGGCTTTATAACTTCTTTTTCCACATATTGGATTTTATGTAAAGTTTTTTTTAATAAAGTTGATTTCGTCTGCGTTGTTGATGTGCAGATCTTTTAATACTTCTAAGGAGAGGAGTTCTATGTGGTATTTTTCTAATGGGATTGGTTGGAGGATCGCGGGAATAGTTTCGATCGTTCCTGCTTCAATATTACTGAATTGGTGGTCATTTATTTTAATTGTGGAATTATTGAATATAATGAGATGAGTACCATTAATTGTTTGGGATATTTCGTCAGCTACTAACTTGCCGTCAAATTGATTTAGCAATATTACTCCTTGTTTGACTTCTTCTAATGTAGGAACGTGGTGACCATTTGTTGTTAAACAAGTTGAGTTCAAGCTATGAATAATTCTAGTTACACATAAATCTTTATTTAAATCTACTAAATTGGTTTGTTTACAAATTGATATGTTGTTATATTTTTCACATTCATTTTTTATTCCGAATGTTAAATTTTTTCCTTTTAAAATTTCTTTGTATTCAATTTTAATTATAGTATTGTTTTTCCTTTTTACAGGTCTAATATGTATTTTTTTAAATGTTTCCTTAATCGTTAGTGGTATTTGAACCATATACAAAATTTTCATTTCATTATTTAAAACATTTACTTTTGATAGTTCTAGTGCTTCTTCGGCACTTTTAAATGGTATTTCTTCTTCTTTTAGTTTATAAATCGATAATTCTAATTCCTCTTTACTTAATATTATAGAGTTTAAAATATTTTCTTTTGCCCATTGTATGGCATATCTAATGTTTATTAATTCTTATTTAATTAGTCTAATCCTATTTTGTAAATTTATTATAATTTCTGTTATATTATCTTCATCTTTCCTGATTGTATTCATCATCTTGTTCATATTGTGGGTTATGTTATTTATTCGTTTTTCGAATAATTTGTTTACTACTACCTGCTTATTATTATTTTTATTCAAATTGCCTAAGTTATTCATAATTATCTCAAGATCTTCGTGATCGGGAGAACCGGCTATGTACTTCCATGCCGTTCCTAATACGTCGATTGATTTTTTCTTTCTGATGGATTTTGAGGGTTTTAGAGCGTTTAGAATTTCAAGGGTTTGGATGGTTTCATGGTGATTGTTAGGGATTTGGTTGATCATCTCTTCATATGTCTCTGTTAAAAATTGTTCGTATTTCTCTAAGTCAATGAGATGAATGAGTCTGAATGTGCCGTCTTGTATTTTTGCTTGTCCATTGTCTATTGTCACTAGCTGCGATTTGCTATAGTCTGTACGTTGTACGTCCGAAGAGGAAGTTGTAATTTGAGTACAAATTATGATAAGTATGTATTGGTCCATTTTTCCTAAAAGGAGAGGAAAATATTTAAGTCTTTATTAGAGACTTGTGAATTGTTCGTCCCGATACTGTCTTAACTGTCGTCCTGTGATTTTCAGAAACAGTTTCTTTTTTGTATTTTGGAGTTAATTTTGATCCTAGTCTTTTATTGATTTTAACGTAAATGACTTCTCCTGGTGAGAAGTTTTTGTTTTGAGGAATTGTATTCTTGAACTGATTTGAATAGTAATTCTTCAAACGTCATTCTTACGGAATTTGCTTTTAGACATCTCATTATTTCGGAAAGTGTACTATGAAATCTTTCTATTTGCCCATTGCTGGTGCTACTATAAGGTGGTGTGGTATAAACGTTGATGGACATCTGGTCCTTGAGTAGGGATGATATGGTAGCAGAATTCAGGGATTTTTCGTTATCTATTATCACGAGTTTTGGTATTCCGAAGGCAACCATAAGTTCTCTTATTGGGTCTTTAATGTGTTCTATCGCTCTCGATTGTATTATTTTAACCTGTGCATATTTTGAAAATTTATCAATTGCAGTGAGAATGAGTTTTTTTTCGGTTGAATAGATGTCAACATGGACGATGTCTCCTGGGAATTGGGGAATAGGTGTTTCCTGTATTTGCGGTTTCGGAGGGTGTCTGTCATATTTGTGTTCACGGCATGTAGAGCATTGCTTAACCGTTTTTTCGATTTTCGAATGCATGCCTGGAAAGTAAAATTTATTTAAGATTTGTGCTTTATTTTCGCGACTGTTTCTGTGTGCTCTTTGATGTTCACTTGCAATTATTTCTTCTTGCTCTGTTTCATTTGTTATATCCTGGAGGAAAGTTTGCGTAAAACGTATTTTGATATTTCGGAAATGTTGTGGATATATCTCTTGGATTTTTCCCATCAACCTTTCTGTGGTATGCGGACCGTTGATGAGTGCTGGGTCTAGATAGCGTTTGAATATGTCTATAATATCTTGTTCGGAATAGTTTTGCTTTATGATGGTATGTCTATGAAAACTGGGGAATGGTATCTGGAATGAGTAGCTGTCCTCATTTCCGAACTTTAGAAATAATTGGTTGAAAGCGTTTATCGGGGCTTCTGCAGCAGGAATAAGAAGGTGTGAGGACCTTTCGTTGTTATGGTCTGTAGTGGTAAGGGTATTAATATTGGTTTGTGGTGGTCTGGATAGGGCGTCTGCGACGACGTTAGTTCTTCCTGGTTTGTATTTCATCTCGTAGTTGTATTCTTCGAAGATACACTTCCATCGCTTCATTTTTCCATTGTAATTTTTATTACTCAATGCAAAAGTAAGCGGCTGGTGATCCGTAAAGATCACAACTTTCGCTGACCCATACAAAAAGTTTCTAAATGAGGTGAGAGCCCAAATTATTGCCAGCATCTCTTTTTCGTTCGCGGCATAATGGTCCTCTGTTCTATTGAGTGATCTCGATATGAATGTTATTGGTTTTCCAGATTGTTCAAGGACAGCACCTAGAGCGTAGTTTGATGCGTCGGTAGTGAGGTGAAATTCCGCTTTGAAATTAGGGTAGTGTAGTACGACTTCTTTTGATGTTAACGCGGATTTGATTTTATTGAAAGCAGTCATGGCGTTACTGTCGAACACAACTGGCTTTTTACTGGAAGATTTTTTGGACACGTGTCCATCTTCCCCTCTTAAAAGCGAGGTCAGGGGTTTTGCTAGTTTAGCATAATCCCTGATGAAGCGTCGATAATAGCCAGATAGGCCAAGAAAGGATCTTAAGTCCTTCAAAGTTTTTGGGCAAGGAAATTCTTGGATTGCCTTTACTTTCGAAGGATTGGTTTTTATTCCTGTGGGCGAGACAATGAAACCTAGAAATTCCACTTCTTTCTTGAAAAACTCACATTTGTCCAACTGCACCTTCATGTTCGCTTTTTCTAGCGTATGGAAAATTTTTTCGACATTTTCTAGGTGGCTTTGGTCGTCCTTACCAAATACTATTATGTCATCTATGTAGACATAACATATTTTACCTATATGATCTTTTAGGATGTCGTCTAGCGCTCGTTGGAAGATAGCGGGTGCGTTCTTCAATCCAAATGGAAGTCTGGTGAATTCGTATTTTGCGTGCTTTATCGAAAATGCTGTCTTCTCAATGTCGGATTCTCTTAATGGAATCTGGTGGAAGCCTCTTTTCAAGTCAAGAACGGAAAAGTATTTGTTATTTCCCAGTTGTGAGATGACCTCATTAATTTCTGGGATTGGGTATCTGTCGGCTATTGTTATTGTATTTAATTTCCTATAATCTATTACCAATCTGTATTTTTTTTTGGCCTGATGCATCTAATTTTTTTGGTACAACCCAAACGGGTGAGTTATACGGTGAGCGGGATGGTCGAATAATTCCGTCATTTAACAAATTTTTTATTTCTTGTGAAACAAAGTCTCTCATAGCAAGGGGATATGGGTAGTATTTGGTATAGACTGGGGTATCTGAGGAAGTTCTGATTTCTCCTACAACCGTAGTGGTGTATGTAAGGTTCTCGTCAGGCTCTGTAAAGAGATGTGGATACTTCCTTGTCAAGTGACTTATATGTTGTTTTTGTTTAGCTGTCATATGGTCAGTTCTGACGTCAATTTTATTAACTGTAGGTGAGAGTTTCTGTTTAATTTTAATTTGTAAGCCATTGCCTAATGTCAAGGTGTCGTCGTGTATGTTTATTGTAGCATGAAGGTCCTTAAGGCTGTCGTTTCCTATAATTCTATAATTCTGTCGAAAGATATAGGGCAACGAAGAACTGTTCATTCTAAAAAATGGATATCAATATAATCCTGCATTTCAGGTTGTTGGTTTTCCTCGGCATATTCTTGAGCTGATTGCCCATTTTCTTCCGCTGTCAATGCGGTTTCATACTCTTGTTCAGTAGGAGCCCAGTCTTGTTGGTAACGTTTTTCCGTATCGTATTGTGGGTCTTGTGGGTATTCCTGTTGGTAATTGTGTTGTGCACCGGCTTCTATATGGAAATTCCTTTGTTGTTTTAGAGGCATTTGTTGCGAAAAGTTTGATGGTCTTTTCACACCGTTATTAGCCTGGGGTCTATTCATGTAATTGACAGCTCTAGAATGAAGGGTTTTGTCAATATCCATTGGTTCTGGTCGTGGGAATTGAGGCTTAGCAGGGGCCCTTTGCCCTAATGGTCTATAATGTTGGACATTACGGTAATTACTAAATGGAGCCTGAGGGCGATATTGATTTGCGAAGTTTTGTGGTTGCATTTGGGATCTGGGCAGGTATGCCAATTGGGGATAAAATTCGTTAACGGGGTTTTTGACTAATACTATTCAACGCGTAGTGAGAACGGAAGTTTTGGTTCTCTAACTTTAGGCAAAGGTGGAGAGCTTGCGGAAGGTCTGCTGGCTCATACCAAGGAGTCTTGGCAAGTCGCCTTTAAGTCCTCGTATGAAGGTGTCGAGGGCTTTATCCCGGTATGTGCGGGTAAGTAAATGCATAGACTCCGCACCGACTTCCATCCACCCAAGTTTATTTAGAATAAGAGAAAGATGGGAATAAACGCGTTGGTTGAACTGTTGAATAGTGAGGTTGCCCTGCACTAAGGTAGTCATTTGGTACTCTAGGGTACCTATATCTCGCTTATCGGCGTAGTGAAGGGTAAGGCATCTTGAGATAACCTTCCAATCCAATGGTGTATTATAAGATTCGAGGGCAATGTCGGCGTTGCCCACAACTTTATTTCTTATAACGTTGAGGATACCGTAATATTTCGGCGTTCCTTTAAGGGGCTCGTAGATCTGGAGAATGCGATCTACGCTCTTTTTCCAAGAGTTATATTCTCCTGGATTACCGGAAAATTCGCGCAGACATCTAACGACGTCCGGTATTTTGTCAAGTTCCGTTATATTGTTCAAATGACTTGCGTCAATAGTCACGTCCGTTATGTGGGAACAACTTGCATTCGGATTGAGAGCTGCATGTACCATATTTCGTCCTTCTTGTCTAAAAATATTGTTGACAAGTCCTGTCACTATATTTGTCAGTTGATCCATATTAAATGGCCCTTTTTTTTTTTTAAATGTTGTTTTATTTGGATACTTCTTTTTATAATCCTCTGGAGTGTCCCTTGGACGGTGAATCGCAGAGAATTTTTGTTGTTATAAACTGGAGGGTTCCCCCGAAGGTGGTGAATCGCAGCTTCGAATTATATTATTTTATTGGCTGTACGAGCCCGATATTATTGAATGATAGGGGAAATACTTATTTTCTAATGTTTTTATTAAAGTTACGTATTTTTTCCTTAGTATTTCTAATGTTTCTATTAAAGTTATGTTTTTTCCCTAGCTATTCTATTGGTTTTTCTCAATATTATTATCAAATGTTTAGAAAGAACTCTTGTCTTCTTTATTTAAATTTTTTCTTTTTTTTAAAACGACTTCAATTGTTTCTATTAAAATTATGTTTTTTTTTTCTTAGCTACTCTATTTCTTTTTCTCAATATTATTATCAAATGTTTAGAAAGAACTCTTGTCTTCTTTATTTAAATTTTTCTTTTCTAGAACGACTTCAGTTCACATAAAAAAATTGTATTCTTACTGTTATGTATTCTTACTCTATTCCTTCCCGGCGGTGGGGTGTGAATCCTTTTTGCTGCTGCTACTGGGGCACCTCCGATCGTCGCACATTGGAAGGGTGCGTTCCCTTCCTACAGGATTTCAACGCTGGACCGGCTCTGGGTTCGTGTCCTGTTTCTTGTTTATCCCACTTTGCTTTGCGCGCTCTTGTGAGTCGGTTTGGTGACAGATTATTCCACTTCGCTCTGCGCGCTCTGTAGTGAATCAGCTTGGTTGCAGGTTATTCCACTTCGCCTGCGCGCTCTGTAGTTAGTCAGCTTTGGTTCACACGCGTAGGACAATGCGATTTTAAACAATACTTTTTAACACGAACTTTAACCGGTCCCTGCTCGGGCGCCAGTTACTATTTCATTAAATAATTCTTGTTTTTAAAAAGAGTTGGCGGAACTTGTTCGCTCTTTTACTGCTTTATTGCGAGTTCAACTTAAGACTAATTACAATCAATTTCTTAACTTAAAACTACACCTACTATTGGCCCCACTCACGTTGCACTTTCATGTGCGCCCTATTTGTTGTTGTTGCCGAATCGATATTTGCGCTGACTGTTGTTTTGCTCAACTATGTTGAGGAGTCAGCGGTTATGCGAATGCGCGTGTAGAATAATTGACCATTGGCAAAAGTTGACCTGTTTGAACTTTTGCAAACTGTGGTGTTAACTTATATGCGCAGGTGGAGTGCGCAATTAACAAATTATAAAAGAGCAATAACAAGATTTTATGTATTTGGTATATTGGCCCAGCAAAATGCAACAAATGCATAGGCTAATCGCTAAACAGAGCGAGCCTTGATTAATCCCTTTCGTCAACAAAGGGGTACAATTGATCGCAAATAGTCCCTTACGCGAATAATTAAATACAAGTAAATTTTTGTTTTTAAAACTGCTATCCTAATGGACAAATAATTTATTTTCCTCGCGTCTAAACAATTGCACACAACTTACACGCTTTTCCTAATATAATCTTATCTAATTTCTCAGCTAACTTTTTCCTAGATTTCGTTCGTAATCCAAGCCAGACATACGCACATCTCGTACACTTATTTTCTTTATCCAATATATTCTTTGCAGGCACTTTTAAATCTTGAAATAACAGATCACATAGGTAAAAATGTCGGGAGGGGTATCAAAAGACGCGTTTCGGTCCCAGTAATAAGAATCAGCCTCCGGAGAAAAACTATTTTTATTATTTTGGAAAATATTTCTAAAAAACCGAAAAATTACCCCAGGCCGATGCTACACCGGGGGCCTGATCAGAAAATTTGTAAATGTGCTTGGAAATATTTTGCAAACTACTAAAAACAGTTGTTCTCCGGATCCGGATTATGATTCCTGGGACCGATAAGCGTCTTTTGATACGCCGCCTGACCATTTTGGGCGTGTGTTAGCACTCGGTGGTGGTCGTACACAATTGCCAAATATTTTACTCTTACCTAGATATTTCTTCCATAACGATGCCATGAGCCAGGGAAGTGCCGACGTTGACACCAAAGTCGGGTTCAGTTGCAATGCCCAAGAAACCTAAATCACCCATCTTTTCCCAAAATGTTTTTTTTTTTTGGGTTTTGGTTTGAGTGGCCAGGGTTCCTAGGAACCACACAAATCCAGGTTATATTCCAAATGGGTTGTTGTTTCCTCCAAGTATATTAAAATTATTGTATTTTATGTATTTCAAAGGATGTCTTGATGCAATCCCGCAGCTAGTTTTGGTATCCAGGTAAATTGCCAAAAAGTTTATTTTCTTCGTTGTGATGTTTGCAGCATTTGGCATGATTAAACGAAATGACTTTTGGTCAAGTGACGTTTGACGTTTTTGTCTTGTGAAATTTTTCGATTGACACGTAAAGCGGTTGTGTGTCAAGTAATGAGGACCGTAGTGCTTTTGTTTATGCTTGGTGGATGTGAGCGTAGGAAAGTCAACAAAATATTGTTGCTTCCTTAAAAGAATGAATTTTATTATTAAAAAATTTATTAAAAAGAGCGATATTTTTAGTTAAAGGTTTCAAAATTTGCAATCGTTTTTTTGAAAAAAGTTAGTGAGTTGAGTGATTTTGGCTAAATCTTGATCATATAAAATATCTTTGAAATTATAATGTTTGGTAAAAATATTGAAAAGGTCGCGAGTATCACTAAGATGTCTGCATATAAAAGTTTGGTGGATGTAGTCATCAATGTTGCCACATCTGCACCGGTTGGATCTAAAAACACCAATTTTGGCTAAATAGGCACGGTCATATGTGTGACCTGAGGGAATTCTGTCGAGTCTTTTAAGTTCCGTAGTGGGAAACTTGAACTTTTTGAACCAGCAGTGTTGTTTCCTATTCTTATATATGTCGGCATAGAGATTGGGGTGGTCCCTTGAGTATTCCAAAAATGTGTCATACCATGTGTCAAAAATTTCATTACGTATGAGTCTTAAACCTTCTTGTACGAGTATAGTTCCGTGTCAAACGGTGAATTTGTGTACTTAGGTACCCAAATACATTTCTTTCCATCCTCATATCAGTTTCGGGAGCAACATGCCGAGGTTTTAATTGACGTCGGTATCAACGGCTTGCGCCTTTTTAACAGTTCCAATAGGGTTTTATGGCCGATTCTTGGAGCTCTTGTTGATTTCCCAAATGTCAGTCCGCTTTTAACAGGTTGTTACTCTGGTTTCAAAAAACCTGAGAACCTCAATACTTTTTTAGAGGATTTTTCCTCAAATGCTTAGGGAGAATGGTGTTAAGGTTGGAAACAATCAAGTGTTGCTGAAGTTCAATGTTCGTGCGTTTATTTGCGACTAACCAGCTAGAGCATTCGTTACAGCCGTAATGTCGTTTAACGCGATACACGGGTGCTCTAAATGCTATCAAGAGGGTAAGCATGAAGGAAGTATGAACTTTTCGACAGAAGCAGACATTCCTCGAACTGATGCAACATTTGAAATAAAACTTCATCCTTTGCACCATGTCTCTCAATTCAGAGAGCAAAAAAGTGTTTTGGAGCATGTGGGGTTTAGAATGGTTTCCCAGTTCCCTTTAGACTGCATGCACCTTGTTGACTTGGGTGTTGCCAAGAGATTTTTAAAGCTGGCTATAAAAAGTGCGGACGTCACTACGATGAATGCAAAAATAAATATTGTCAACAATTGTTTTCCATCAGAATTCTGTCGCATTTCCCGAAGCGTAGATGAAGTGGCTTACTGGAAGGCAACGGAATTAAGACAGTTTTTGTTATATACAGGCATATTTGTGTCAACGTCAGTTGGCAACCCTACCATCGAAGGAGAGTGTGGCAAGGCGAACGACTGAGAGAGGGAGTTGGACGAGAGCTGCGAACGTGGTCGCAAGCAAAATATATTCACTTTACATTTTCGTATTATTTAACTTGTATTTCCTTTAGAATTCAATAAACATTAAATTTATTATTAAACATAAATCGCTCAGCTCACAAGTCAGAAGCTGGATTTGTGTATCCATTACGCCTACAAAGTAAGCGATTAAAGAATTAAAAACGGTGCAGCGTGTATATAGATACATACACAAGCAACGAAAATCTTCAGCGACAAGGGTGGATCAGCGCAAAAGGCACGTACATAGCAAACGGCGCAACGTCACTTTGTACAGAAGAATTTTCAACGTCGCAGTCAACGTACCAGAACTGCAAGGCAGCGCAAGTGCTGAAAATCAACGACGGCATTTTGATAGACAATATGCTACGAATGCAAATCAAAGCATAAACGTATAGAGTACAAAACTCGGGAACGCAACGAAAGGCATACAATTTGTACGCACAACGAAAACAAAAGAAGCAAAAGCAAACTTCAACGTGAAACGAGCGACGCGGACTTCTCTGTTTAAAACGATATCGACTGCGCAGTTACCAGTTACGAAGTTGCAAACTGAAGCAGCGGCGAAACGAGGCAAACCAACACGACGGCTACATTCAGCGAGTCAACGGATAAAATTTGAAAAAGAAACACACAAACGTACAAGTGTGTGCACGAAATTCTAAGCAAAGAAGAATAAAACGGAAAACAATTCATTTGACGGTGGACGGAAAAAAGACTACAATTGAAGAAGAGCAACGAGTTATTAGCTCAATTCAAAGGCGAGTATAGTGTAAACAAATACGAATATTGGTTTCTACTAATATAATATTTCTTCTGCACAATGATCAAGTTGCATACGCTAAAGGTTAGCCAGCTGAACACACTTCTACGGGCAAATGATTTACCATTGTCGGGCACCAAGGCAAATAAAATTTTAAAGTTGCAAGATGTTTTGGGCGTCGACGAGGTTGATGCAAATGAGATTGAGGATGAAAGTTCAACATCCACAAACGATATACGGTTGCAACTCAATAGCTTAAAAGAAGCAATGACATTTTTGACTTCAGCTATTGCTACAATTGGGCAAAATGCAACACCAGCACAAAATAATAATGCAAATCAGCAACAAGTAAACGATAGCGACGACGAGAGACAAGAAAGTATATCATCAGGGGAATCAGCAAACGATTTACGAAGACAAATACGTAGAGAAATGTCTATTCAGGACATGATAGGTGTCATGCCTGAATTCGATCCGTTAAAAGGTTCCACATCATCGATACAATTTATAACACGCACGGAGCAACTGCAACAGTGTTATAACTGGAGAGAAGATAGAGTACTGATTGCGGTTCAGCATAAAATGAAAGGCATGGCCAAACGTTGGCTTGATGCACAGTCAGTTTTCCAAACATGGTCCGAATTTCGCGAGGCTTTTAAAATTGACATTCCAACAACGTACAACGCAGCTGAAACGCATAAATCGCTTATTAAGCGTAAACGTAAAATCGGCGAAGATTATTTAGAGTATTACTACTCAATGTTAACAATTGGTAGACAAGGCATGGTAGATGACAAGTCTATCAATACGCACATAATCAGTGGCCTGAACGATGCAATTTTAGTAAAAACATTAGCAACTATGAATTTATCAACGTGCAGTGAACTATTGGTTGCGCTTAAGAATTTAACAGCAGTCAGTAGTGTGTCGGCCACATTTACGATACCAACACAGCAGGCAGTAAGGGCTGAAACGAAAACCGACGGAAAGCAAACGCAAATCAAATGTTTTAACTGCAACGGGTTTGGCCATATTGCAGCCAAATGTCCACAGCCTCAACGGAAGCCACGGTGCACGGTGTGCACAAAAGTAGGTCACGAAGCGAAGAATTGTAACAAGAAGCCAACAGTTGCAAAGATCGTCGAACAAGATAACAATAACCCTCCTCCGGTTACAAAGACAATCGAATTTGATGGGAAAAAACTGCAAGCATTCATCGACACAGGCAGCGTATGTTCATTAATACGCGCATCAGCAACGAATGGTATGAAGACTCAGGAAGCTAATAGATGTTTCACAGGATTTGGCGGGTCCAAAGTTAAGGTGACTCAACAAGTCAACGCGGTGGCAACTATCGACAACGTTCAACACGACGTAACATTGTACATAGTGGATGATGATCTATTACCCTATGACATTTTGCTAGGGCGCGATGTTACAAAACAACGGCTATCACATGGTGATCGGAAATGGAGTGCTACATCTATCCGAAGATGAGAAAGTGAATTTCAACATATCAAGTTCTCTTTCGCAAACCGATAAAGACAAAACATTGAACTTGTTACTGACATACGGACATTGTTTTGCAGAAAGTATTAGCCAAATTGGTAAATGCAAAAACGCGGAAATGGCAATCGAGGTTACAGCATCAGGTCCCATTTTAGGTAAACGTTATCAAGTTCCGTTTTCGCAACGACCGATGTTATCAAAGATTTTAAAGGAACTGCTGGATAACGACATTATCCGTCCGAGCACTTCACCACACGCAGCATCAGTGCTATTAGTCAAGAAATCCAACGGCGAAAGTCGAATGTGCATCGACTATCGCGCACTAAATGAGGTCACAGTCAAGAAGAACTATGTAATGCCAATTGTGGAAGAACAATTGTCACGATTATCAGGTAATAAATTTTATACAACGCTAGATATGACATCGGGTTATTACCAAATACCAATGAACGAACAATCAAAGAAATTCACAGCATTCCTTACGCATGAGGGACTGTTTGAGCATAACGTTATGCCTTTTGGTTTGGTAAACGCCCCAATGGTTTTCCAGGAAGTAATCGTAAATCTGATAAAGACGCTTAACATCGTGACAAGGTGATTAGCTATGTGGATGAGGTCATCATAGCCACAAAGACTGTAGACGAAGGTTTAGAGGTATTAAACGAATTTTTAGATGCGGTACATGTATCAGGTCTTACGATTAGACCATCTAAGAGTACTATCCTAGCTGAGCAAGTCCAGTTCTTGGGCCACGACATCAGTGGTGATGGTATACGTCCGGGGGAAACAAAAACGAAAGTAATAGAAGAATTTATAAAACCAACAACGGCAAAAGCAGTACGACAATTTTTGGGCATTACCGGGTATTTCCGGAAATTTATCAAAGATTATAGCATTCTAGCATGCCCACTCACGACATTGCTGAAAAAGAACGTGGAATTTGTATGGAACGAGGAGCATGACGACGCTTTTGAAAAACTAAAGACTTGCATAACTACTAAACCAGTCTTGACCATGTACGATGCAACGAAAGAGCACGAGGTGCACACGGACGCCTGTTCCATAGGGTTGTCCGGAGTGTTAATGCAAAACGACGATGGGTCGAAATGGAAACCTGTATTTTATTTCAGCAGACAGTGCAACGATGCGGAACGCAACTATGCCAGCCATGAATTAGAGGTTCTGGCAATAGTTGAAACGCTACAACGTTACAGAATGTATTTGATCGGTAAGAGATTTACAGTAGTCACTGACTGTAAGGCAGTAGCAGTCACGAAAGCAACAACGCCATTATTACCACGAGTGGCTAGGTGGTGGCTCAAACTGCAGGAGTTTGATTTTCTGTGTGTTCACCGCGCAGGTGCAAATAATACGTTAGCTGACGGGCTAAGCAGAAGCCCCACGCTTCCACCAGTAGAACCAACGACTATTGCTGAATCCATATATCGAGTGGTCGAGGTAGATACCGACTGGCTATCGCATCTGCAAAGACAAGACGAAACCTTAAAAGAAATCATTGAAGTATTAAACGGCAAAGGCGCACCCAACGCACGGCAGATAAAGGACGACTACGTATTGCAAGGTCAACGGTTGTATCGCAAGATAGATAATGGTAAAAAACTGGTTGTACCAAGAGGAGTGAAATGGCGCCTAGTAAGAACGTATCACGATGAAGCAGGACACTTTGGTCTGGATAAGACATGCGAACGGCTATCAAAGGACTTTTGGTTTGCTCGCATGCGACCATATGTGAAATCATACATCGCATCGTGTCCCGAATGTTGCATGAATAAGGTGTCAGGAGGTAAAAGAGAAGCGCAACTGCACTTTAGCGAAGTTGTGTCAATACCGTTCAGATGTGTTCATATTGACCATCTAGGCCCATTTGTACGCAGTAAACACGGCAACGTCTACATATTGGTTATTGTGTGTGCCTTCACCAAATATGTAGTTATACGAGCATTACGCAACACGAAGACGACGCCAGTTGTAAAAACACTTCACGAGTACATTAGAGTCTATGGGTGTCCGAGGAAAATAGTTTCCGACAGGGGAACGGCTTTCACCTCGAAAGAGTTTCAGAATTTTGTGGAGAGTTACGACATTCAACACACGAAGATCGCAGTGCGTACACCGCGCGCAAACGGACAAGCGGAACGTGTCAACAAGACAATTTTGGCATCGTTAAAGTGTAGTATCAAAAACGACAAAGATTGGGACGAAGCACTACCGCAACTTCAGTGGTGCCTAAACTCTCAAAGCAACGCAACAACAAAGCAAAGTCCAAATAGTTTAGTTTTCAATTACAAAATACGTGACGTAACTACGAATCGATTAATCCAAGCAATCATTGAAGACAGCAGCGACGACGAAGTTCGAGATGAAGACTTCCGATTAAACGCTGCAGCAGAACGCATTAATACCGAAAGAGCAAAATGGAAAAGGCGATTTGACGCAAAGCATCAAACCCCTAAGAAGTACAACGAAGGCGATTTGGTTGTGGTTGACAACGTACCTTCACCCACGGGTACCTCCCACAAACTAGATCCTGCATACAAAGGTCCATATTTGGTAACTAAGGTATTACCTAACGATCGCTACGTGGTAGAAGATCTACCGGATAAGCCAAAACCCGGAAAACGTTACGCCGGAGTATTTACGAACGATAACATGAAGCCATGGTGTGCTTTGGGCACAGATGATGACGAGTACGACTTTGAAAGTTCAACAAACAGCACTAACGGTCATAATAACCAGAACCCAAGCACGGGATCGTCCCAGAGTGACGATGTATCAGGAGTGGCCGAGCTGTCAACGTCAGTTGGCAACCCTAACATCGAAGGAGAGGGTGGCAAGGCGAACGACTGAGGGAGGGAGTTGGACGAGAGCTGCGAACGTGGTCGCAAGCAAAATATATTCACTTTACATTTTCGTATTATTTAACTTGTATTTCCTTTAAAATTCCATAAACATTAAATTTATTATTAAACATAAATCGCTCAGCTCACATATTTAATAAAATTTAATGAGCTTTAACATGAATAAAAGAAAAATGAATTCCATACACTGAAAAAAAAATTATTTGAGTTTCTTAATGTAGCAAAATTCATCAGCCACCCTGTATGTAGTATGCGCTGGAATGTGAAACCCAAGATTTGACTTTTAATATTCTCGCCGAAATTCAATTGTTAATTGTTAATTAAAAATTTAATTATTTTCGACACACAAATTTTCAAACTTTTACAACACTCCGAATAAAAAATAAATTTAGCCGCGATAACTTCAACTTACGATGTTGTCGATCTTGGGATTTTACAGGAAAAGAACGATGGTTCCATTCGGAAGTTGTATTAGACCTGTGTTTTGCGCAGACGTTGATAAATCAGTTCAAAAACATATGTTTTTGACAGGAGCTGTGTTAGTGGAGGTTTTGGAGTTGGAACAGTGGTGGCAAAGAAAAAGGATTACGAGAAAAAAATATTTTTAAAGCAAAAGAAAATAAGAAGAATGAATTTGCGGCCTTGTACTACGGTACAAACTCGGTACGAGAAACGTGAGTATTTTTATATCTTTGTAGATATAAAATTTTTTAGTTGTTTCTACAGTCGAGCTCCCATAACTCGAACTTCTATAACTCGAATTTTCTATAACTAAAAATGGTTGGCAGTAGCGTTAAGAAAGATTTTACATACAAATTTTCTTCCGTAACTCGAAGTTCTCCATAATTCGAAAGAAAATCCATACACATCCATATAAAGCATTTCTCTAACTCGAAGTAACGCATATTTGTTTTTGAATTTCGCTTCATAATTCGGGGAAATCCCTTTTTGTACATGAAATGCTTTCTTTTGAAGTTTGCTTTGTAGTTCGGGGAATTTCTTCTTGTATATGAACCATGGATGAAATAGATAAGGTTTAGCCGTCACATGTGTGAGAAAAAAGTAAGTTTTTTGCGTGACGTATGCGGTGTGTTGTCGCCCTGACAGAGCTGTCAAATACCATACATTTCAAGAAAGAAAGTACAAAATAATTACTATATCAAATGTGAATGTATTTTTTTCAAAAAAATTGTTAAATATCTATGATTTAACGTCGTATCACGATGATAATTGTATTAAATAAGTTTCGGCAGTGTAGTTTTGGAAATATTTACTCATTTTAATTAAGGTCCTCATAGCCGTGTACCAGTGCAAATTTGTATGTAAACATTGGTACAAAATACTTACTATTTTATATTTGCTATGATGTTTTACTTTAATAAATACATATTTACGTACGTAAAAATACCATATCGTCAATAAAAGATTTTGTTTAATTTTAAGTGGCTTTATTTCATATATTGCTTATACAAACAATGCAATTGAAATCCTTTCTTCATAAGCAGACGATATGCTTTTGCGCTTGTTGAATAAAGTGTGATTGAATGAGAAATATCCTCTTCACACCAGTTACGCCTCTTTAATCCGCTCTGTAATTTTTTTATTTGGCCTGATGTAAATATTGTTCCCAATTCCTCCACTATGTTGTTATGTTCAAACTTGGCCCTTTGTAAACGCTGCTGCAACTCAGACATTTCCTTGTTATGCTTTATTTGCATTTGACTTAAGCAAAAGTTTTCCCTTTTCAACGTTTCACTAAAAATCGTAAATGTTAATAAATCGCAGGAATAACAAAATAATTAACTTACAACAAATAAATGCTCTGAGTCACACATAGTTACAGGATCATTTTCTTCTTTAGCATCTACATCTGATAGTACAACAGAGCTATTCTCTATTGTCACAGACGGTACAGCATCTGGCTTAAGTTCTCTGCATTTCGCGACTCCTATGGATATTACCTCCGTAAATCTTTATTTATTATTATTAAGAAAAATTAAGGTAATTGTTTCCTTTAGGAGACAACTGCTAAAACACGTCCGAAATTATCGGAAAAGGTATCAAAAGACGCGTTTTCACCTCGGTAACAATAATCCGGAAGCGGACTTTCGAGTTTTCGTTTCACTGAAGAGATATTACCAATCAAAGTTGCAAATTTTCTGTAATTTTCATGGGGTTGTCGTAATTTCAGATTAGGATGTACCGAAAAGTGCAAAAGTGTGTTCTGCACAGAAATACTGTGGACCACGTAACCGGTGTTGGACTGGCTAAGGGTTATCTTTTGAAGGGCGGCCGAGGGCCGCCTGCGCAGAAAGATGTACTTCACATAAATATCTTGGATCAGGAACCCTATTTGAGATCGGACTTGGGTAATTTTTCGGTTTTTTTGCGAATAACTTTTCACTGAAACAAAAAAATTGAAAATCCGCTTTCGGATTGTTGATACCGAAGTCAAAACACGTTGGTTGATACCTCTCCCAATATGTTTGGACGTGTTTTAGCAGTTGCCTCCTAAGGGAAACAATTACCAAAATGAATCTTTACCCATTTCAAATTTCATATAATTTTCCAAGTCTGTTGGAAGGAAGTGCTCACTGCAAATTCAGTCATTTTTAACATTTGGAGAACGCCGGCAAAAATGGAGCCACTTTTGTTGGAGTTTTTCATTAGTTGGAAAGTTGAAAAAACCAACTTTGTTATCTTTGGTTTTATGGGAGTTTGTACAATTTAACACTGCGCACTTGTTGTTGTTGTTGTAACGACAAAAACACTCCCCGAAGGTTTTGGGGGTTGCTGTCGAACTGACAGTCCTTGGCCGGATATGAATCCGGTACGCTCCGGTACTCCCTTGCGGTACTGCCCGACTGTCGTGGTAGCGATTTGGTATGACCAGTGGAACCTTCTAGGTCATGTCACCCCTCCTTCCGTAAGGAAGGATAAGATGGGTAATGAGAGGTGAGAGGCATCATTTCCGTAGATCAACCATCGAGTTGCACGTCATTACCTTTGTGCATATTAGTCGCCTCTTACGACCGGTATGCCTACCTCGGGCATATTTTAAACCCCTAACCCGCACAAATAGTATTATTTTTGAACAATTTGAACAAGCAAACGTGTCATCGCACAAAATAAACAAAAATTGATTGGGCCGTACATGAACCCTGCATACGTCACAAAAACTCAGCTGTTTTATTCACAATATGGCGGCAAAATTGATGGCTTAATCTTGTATAATACGTTCATATACATGAACAGCTTTTTTTGTGTATTACACAGGTCAACAAAATAAGAGTTTTTGTTTGTTGCAGCTCCACTTGTAACCAAATTTGGTAGTACTCGGTACCCTGATAAAAACTGTATACTTACTTTTTTAATGGTAGCTACAGTTTTCTAGATAGGGTCAAGAACCCCTTTTTAAGAGGTTAAGGCATGTATGGCCCCATAACTTTGTTTCTGTTTATTCTATCAACACAGTTTTGATGTCGTTGAAAAGAGTACATTTCGCCGCTTCTATCAGCATACAAGTTATTAATATATCTTCATAAACGTCAGAGAAATTGCAAACATAATGTGAAAAATTCAATTTTTTGCTAAACTTTTTCATTTTTGATCACGGTTTTCTCGAATAATTTGTTAACCAGTGCATATGTAAATTATTTTAAAACAATCTCCTATTAATTCTGTTTTCAAACACATTTATCTTTTTTATATCCGCGTAGATCTTCCTAATTAATTAATTAATTCCTGGTTTACAATATTAAACTTTTGTCTGTTGCCGCGAGTCCTGTGGTTGATATTGTTCACTCATCACTTGTTTTTGTCAAATCTACCCTCAAAATTTTTTGAGCAGCTCGAGTTACTGTGTTTTTGATTTCATCATTTATATTAATCAAGGTGAATTCGCCTTGATATTAATTTATATCATATATATTAATCGATAACAGGCATATTTTACTGTGTTAAAATTAGTTTCTCTAGTTTTTGCGTCATGAGTAGTTCAAGGAGACGTTGTTTAAACAATCCAGATCATTTTTGCTATACGAGTATATGCGGAGAATATGTGTTTAACAATAGTAGAAAAGTTATATCAGAGTTGGTGAAAAATACCTATTTTGAGTATTTTGGGATGCTCTTGGATAAAAGTGAGAAGTCTTGGGCTCCCAATTGTGTTTGTAAATCGTGTGTGGAATATTTAAGATTATGGAAAAGTGGTAAAAGAAGTGCCTTTAAATTTGGAACACCGACTATTTGGCGAGAACCACAAAATCATCTCATAGACTGTTATTTTTGTAGTGTGAACATAAACGGTTTAAACACTAAAAATCGAGCTAAATGGCAATACCCAAGTACTAGTTGTGTTCAACGTCCAGTGCAGCGTTCACCTCACTCTTCAAAGCTTAAAAATATATCTGAACCATTAGAGCAAGACATTGAAGGACCACGCTCATCACAAAATGATCCTGATTTTGAAGCTATGTCTAATGAGCCAAAATGCTTTTCCCAAAATGAGTTAGATGATCTTGTAAGAGATTTAAATCTTTCTAAACAAGCTTCAGAATTGTTAGCATCAAGACTAAAAGAAAAAAATATGCTATCCTAAGATACTAAAATAAGTTTTTATCGTGAAAGAGATACAGAATTACGGTGTTATTTTTCCGAAGAAGATGGCATTACCTTTTGTTCAGATATCAAAAAAATTTTGATAAAAATGGGAACTGCTTTTCTTCTCTCTCTATGGCGCGATATACAACAGGTATATCATCATAAACCTCCTAAGAGATTTTTGCGCCAAGCTTCTCTTCCAATTTGTGGTGTGCCGATTTGAATTTTCCCTACAAATTGGTGGGACCTACAGTTTTTTGCCGACTCCGAACGGCATCTACAAAGGAGACGAATTTTTGCTGAGAAGCCTGTCATGGCAGAAATACACTCGGAGAGTTTGCCAAACCACTGCAGAGGGGCGACCCCGTTTTTGAAAAACTTTTTTCAAATCACTTTTGATGTTACCTGTACCACGGCTCGAACCATGGACCTTCGGTGTGGTAGGCCGGCAACACTACCTTCACACCACGGCGGCCGCCGACTGCTTTTCTTACATTTGCCAAAAATTTCCTCAGCTCACTATGGAAAAGATTAAAGCCGGTATCTTTGATGGCCCTCAAATTAGACAACTTACGAATGATACTCAATTTAGAAATTCTATGACTGAGTCAGAACTAAAGGCTTGGGCAGCTTTCGTATCTGTGATGCAGAATTTTCTCGGAAATCGGAAATCTGAAAATTATGTTGAACTTGTAGAAGACCTTCTGCTACAATTAAGAAATATGGGATGCAATATGAGTATAAAAGTCCACTTTCTCCATAGTCACCTGGACAGGTTTCCGGAAAATTTAGGAGATATGAGCGAAGAGCATGGAGAGCGTATGCATCAAGACTTACGCGTCATGGAAGAGCGCTATCAGGGTTTCTGGGATACAAATATGATGTCTGACTATTGTTGGTGTCTAATACGTCATTTTCCAAAGTCGACACATCGGAGAAAAGCTTTAAAACGAAGTTTTTTAGAACTCAATGATTAATTGTTTCTTTAAATAAAGTTTTTCTTATTAAATACATGTTTTTTTCTGTCTTATACCTACATAGCTGAAACTCAGAAACTAGAGCTGATAAAAATATTCTAATTATATTTTTGAAAATAGCATATTATATGTAGTCAGCAACAGCTAAAATTTCTTCGGCAACAAATGTACTGTAAACTAGTGTTCTAAGTCAGTTCAACGTCAGTCGCACTTATTGTCAGGTCTGAAGTAGACGCAGTTTTTTCATTATAATGGCAACTAAACGAGTTTTAAAATCTTTGTTGATTGAAGAGAAATATAAGCTTATTATAGAAGTGGAAAGCGGGTTAAAGAAAAAACAAGCTGCTGAAAAATATGGTATTCCGGCGAGTACTGTATCCACAATTTTAAAAAATAAGCAACCCGAGCATATGAAAAAATACATATATATATATATAGGCATGCATATTTACTAACATGTGCATAAAGTGGGTCTTGTTACATAATTTTTTTTATCAATAATGATATGACTTTTGAGAGCATCCTAGTGAAAATATATTCACAGGCATATTTACCTAAATGCCTTGTCCGGTACGTGGGACCGCATGAGATAGAGCGATCAGGAGAGTGAGGCTAAGAGTGGGAGAAATATCAATATTTTTGATACAAAATACTTTTATCTTCCTCTCTCTAATCATCTCAGCTTCAATCATTTCGCTTCTTGCACGTTAAATGGAACTAGTGGTAATGGTTTCCGACAGCCAAAAATGGCGATATGGGTATCAAAGACGAGTTTCGGTCCCAGTAATAAGAATCCACCTCCGGAGAACAAATATTTTAATTATTTTCCAAAATATTTTGCGAAAAACCGAAAATTTACCCTAGGCCGATCCTAAATCTGGCGTGATCCATGCTTTTTATTTGTAGAATACCTTCCTGAGTTGTCGGCCTTCGGCTGCGACTTAAGAAATAACCCTTAGCCGGTCCAACACCGGCTACGCGATCCCTAGTATTTCTGTATTTTTCGGCACAATCTATATCTGCGTCTACAACAACCACATAGAGATTACAAAAAATTGTTAATTTTGCTTACAAATATCTTGCTAACTATTAAAAATAACTGATCTTTGGATTATGGTTCCTGGGACCGATACGCGTCTTTTGATACCTCTCCCGACATTTTTGAACGTCTTTTCGCACTCGGTGGCTGTCGTGAACAATTACCAAACTAGTTTATAGGTAAGCAAAAAAAGAAGAATTAGCAACAAAGCGTATGTATGTAAGCAAGTATATAATTAAGTACAACGCTAGTATGTTCCCTTTTGCTCTAACTAAAACAGTGTAATTGAATTGAAAAAAAAAAAAAATTATCCTCTAAATACTTCTATCGTTGTCTGAACCCAAAGCCGAGGTAAGTTGCGAGAAAGCAGGGCTTTCAACCATATTTAAAAATTTCTTCAACCTTAAGGAAAGCCATGGTAAGGGCGGGCATGGGGAATTTGCACCAACCAAAACTGCCAAAAGTGTAATTGGTAAGTTATGATAACGTGTCGTGTCATTTTACAAGATATTTGTTCTTGTAGGTTTTTTTCATTAGCTAGAGTAGTCTGTTCGCTAGTGTGCACATTCATTTTTTTGTATGGTTTGTTGGTGTAGAACTACCAATGTTACTCTTCTTCTTGAATCCAAAGGCAGGCTGAGACTCCGGGCTGTAGAACGAACATGGTGAACACGTAGGGGTAACATGGAGGAAGGTGGGGATTACAATCCCTTTATACGCTACACCAAAGGAAAACCCATTACAATTTTCATACTTTTCGTGAACATGAAATGTTTGCAAGTATGAGAAGCAGAGGAGATGAGCCCATCATAATCAAGATTATGAGGTGGGTTGATTTAGCCATGTCCGTTTCTCCGTCTGTTTGTCTGTCCGTCTGTCTGTCTTTTTGAACGCAAATTTTTTAACCATAAAATGTGCATGTACTGGTATTTTGAAACAAGTAAGGAAAGGCTGTCTTTAACTATGCCGAAACCTTTATACCTTTCGTGAATACGTAGCACGGTTTTATGTGCCCGATCCTTACTCACAATTAGTACAAACTCTGAAAAACTGTTAGTTTAAAGATACATAACCCAAACCCCATTTATCGGAAAAATCGATTGTATTGGAGCTATATGTTATGTTGGTCCGATCTGGGTAATTTTCACTACACACATTACATATATAATATGTACTAAAATTTTGCGTTCCTAGCTTTTTAATTGCAACAGTTATAGGGCAAACCCCATTTATCGGAACAATCGATTGTTTGGGAGCTTTGCGTTGTATTGGTCCGATCATGCTGGTTCCGACAAATGATGAATGCTTTACAAAATGGCTGCTCTTTACCAAATTTCATCGAGATAACTCTAAAACTAAGGGGCTAGTCTGAGTTCAAACAGACAGATGGACAGACGGACGGACGGACGGACACAGCCAAATCAACTCAGCTCATCGCCCTGATCATTTCGGTATACTTGTTGCTGGGTCTATCTCTTCTTCTTATACTTACAAACATCCGACCAAAGTTATTCTACCATTTCATGTTCATGAAAGGTATAAAAACGTCGTTGAGAGTGGAGAGCAAGCAAGTTTTGCCGACGTCGCTGCCGCTGTTTCGGACATTTCTGAGTCGGCTGCTGCATTTAGCTCAGATTCCTCGAATGTTATGCATCCCAGCAAGCAAAAAGAAAATATGTCTGCTGTGAAGTATAATCAAAAGGTGCGGCCAATAGTTGTTGGTACTAACTCTACTTCAAATTTAGATGTCTGTGTACGTTAAAAATGGCTTTACTTATCATCGTTTAAGCCCTCTGAAAATGCTGAGGCAATTGTGGAATAAGTGTCCAAAGCTATTAATATATCGCCATCATTAATGCGTTGTAAAATTTTAGTCAAAAAGGATGCGGATACTAACTCCTTCATTAGTGTAAATTTTAAGCTGGGTATCACCCCGTCCAGTTACAATAAGCTGCTTGATACGTCAATTTGGCCGTTAGATGGTAAAGTAAGGCCGTTCCGGTTTTTTTAAAAAGATATGGATCTGAAGGAGAACTCGAAAGAACTCTTTCCCATCATCACTCATGCAATCCTGGCCCAAATGACAATTCCACCAATTCCAAAGTCGTTGTCTATATATTTCAAAAATATATGTGAAATGAGAACTAAAGCCTCTTCTGTTTGTGCTGCTACTTCTAGCTAAAAATATGACCTACTAGTTCTTGTATAAAGTCTTTCACACAGGCGGACAGACGGACACTAAGAGCTTTATACTTTATACATAAAAAAAAAATTCTGACGTGTACATGAAAATCGCCGATACACGTGTATTTTTATTTTTTCTCCCCTTTCCGAAAAAGTATATATATTTGGTTCATAGGACAGAACTAAAGCTCGTTTTTGTAGCGCAATGTAAAAAATAAATATTGACTACGGGACTCACCCGTGGGGGAGGAATTGTAATAGCTGCTAGAAAAGAGTTGTAAGCTTCAGTAGTTTCTCTTGATGTTACTGATAACTTACTTGGTCAAATGTAAAAGCCAAGGACCGCAAATAATCATTATTTTTATTTTTTACTCGTGAGTATTTTTTTATTTTTCATAATAAAACCCAAAGCATTATATATCCTGAACTATTAGGAATTTCGGTTTAAAAATTTGAAATAACAAACCTTTTACTCTAAAGTTCTTGATCCTAAAGATACATTTAAAAACTCTACATTAAATAGAGAAAAGGAGTATTTAGTAATGGAAATGGGTATTTATGAAATGGAAATAAGGCACGAATATTTTCATATCCATTTTCAACCATTTATAGTATAATTTTCAATAAGTGATCTTTGGCGTCACCTACTTCAGAGCAAAAGGTTTGTTCGTTAAAATTTTTAAGGTGAAAATTTCCATAGTTCAGGATATATAATGCTTTGAGTTTTGTTATGGAAACTAAAATAGTACTCTAGAATGAGTACAAAATAAAAATAATCATTATTTGCGGTCCCTGGTAAAAGCTAAGTCAGAAAGTCGTTTTTTCAGTGCATCTTATATCCCACCAAGCAGCCCTGATAGAGTATACGAAAACCACGTCAAAATATTTTGCATGTCTCGAGGTCTTATTCCAAATTCCTGTCTTTGCGTTTTAGGTGATTTTAATTTAAATAAAATCATTTGGAGTTATCTTCCAGGCGAATATACTCTCATACTTACTGACATCAATAAAATAACGAATTGTACCTAGTTGATCGTTTTTATACAAGGTGGCGCAAAAGTAATCCTCCTATCAGAAAATGCTATAAATTTTGCGATTGGCCCCTAAAGTCAGTTCTGTTTTGACATTTGTGTAGTAAACACATGCGAAGTACACGTTAATAAACAATGTTACGCTACACTGCTCCAGAACGCGGAATATTGCTGACTATTTATTTGACCAATAATCGGTCGGTGAAAAACGGTTACTGCGCAAAAGTAATCCTCCTATCAGAAAATGCTATAAATTTTGCGATTGGCCCCTAAAGTCAGTTCTGTTTTGACATTTGTGTAGTAAACACATGCGAAATACACGTTAATAAACAATGTTATGCTACACTGCTCCAGAACGCGAAATATTGCTAACTATTTATTTGACCAATAATCGGTCGGGGCCAAACGGTTACTGTGAATGGTGAGCGCTACAGAGCAATGATCAACGAGTTCTTTTTGCCGCAACTTGATGAATTGGGATTGGAAAACATGTGGTTCCAACAAGACGGTGCAACAGCACACACTGCACGTGCCACAACCGATATGCTGAACATCGGAAGCTTACTTTTGCGCCACTTTGTAGTTTACAATTAGTACCAATCAATAATTATGTAAATATTAGATCTTATATTTGTCAGCAGTGATCTTAATTACAATTTAATGCGTTCTTGCTGTCCCTTATCCAATATTGATAAGCTTTGATATTGGGACTTTAGTTCTATGAGTTTGGAGGGTATCAGATAGGCAGTCCTTCTCTGACCACAGGATGATCCTGTTTGATAGATACTTCTATTCCTCACCGAAATCCAAGGAGGACCAACTGGCAAAGGTTCGTAAGGGTGGTGAGCTATAAGCTAGGTAGGCAACCTTTGCAGGAAATATTGTCAGTGGAGCACCTTGATGCCAAAAGTGGTAAGCTGGAGAAGGCCATGGGGTATGCTCTACGGGGAGCTCTTCTAACTAGTTTTAGCAAAAAGGAGTATCCGCCTGGTGTAATCAGATCTCTTTGAACTCAGGAGAGAGTCTCGGAGATTATTCAATATGAGCCGTTCCACTGGCAAATGACAGCCATACAAGAATACCCTTAGGTGCTACAAAAAAGCGATTCGGAAGGCAAAAGAAGGATCCTGGTAGGACTTTTTCTCGTCTATCGAATCAACAAAAGAATCTTCGAGAATTGGAAAAATTATCGCAAAAGAAAAAGTTTGTACGGAAAGACGACGGATCATGGACAGGCAGCTCTGCAGAAATCGTGGATCTGCTTGTAAAAACACATTTCTCAGGCTGTGGGCCTAGCCAAATGGAAGAAAAAGAATACACTGGTGTATTACCCTCCCTTCGGCTAATAAATGAGCTTATAACACCTTAAAAGATTGAATGGGCAATCAATAGTTTCTCACCTTACAAATCCGCGGGGCGGGGCGGAATTTTCCCAGCCATGCTACAAAAAACCAGCCTGCTAGTAATAATCTGGCTGTTATCTATCTTCAGGACATGTATTCGGCTAAATCATGTACCACTAAATTGGAGAAGGGCGAGAGTGGTTTTCATCCCAAAGGTAGGTAAGAGAGGCCATGAAAAGCGCAAGAACTTCGACCCATTAGTCTTTCGTCGTTCGTTTTAAAAATCTTCGAAAGACTTCTGGACGTCCATATTCGTAACAAATTGCATAATTCAGGGCTGTCAACAGCTCAGCATCCATTTCTCAAGGGCCACTCAACGGAGACAGTTCTGCACGAGGTGGTGCACAAGGTGGAAGCATCCTTTGAGAGTAAACAGTTCACTCTAGCTGCATTGCTAGACATTGAGGGCGCCATCAACAATCTTAAGCTGGAGGCGATAGAAGACTCGCTCTCAATCCTTGGTATCGGGCAGCCTATAACAAATTGGATAGGGATGGTACTGCGGTAAAGAGTAAAAAGCGCCAAGGTCGGAGACAGTGAAGTCATAGCACATCTGTCGAGAGGAACTCCTCAGGGTGGAGTTCTGTCTCCACTGCTCTGACTTCGTGTTATAGACAGTATACTTCGTCAACTCAATAGGAATGGAGTTAAAGTGGTTGCCTACGCGGACGGCGTAGCACTACTAGTATCAGGTCTGTGCACTAACGTGATCAGTGGGATCACACGGAGCACTAATGAAGCTAAGTGAATGGGCGGAAACCGCGGGGCTCAACGTCACTCCCCCAAAGACAGAACTAGTGCGATTCACTATCTATCTATCTATGGCGCGATATACAACAGGTATATCATCATAAACCTCCTAAGAGATTTTTGCGCCAAGCTTCTCTTCCAATTTGTGGTGTGCCGATTTGAATTTTTCCCTACAAATTGGTGGGACCTACAGTTTTTTGCCGACTCCGAACGGCATCTACAAAGGAGACGAATTTTTTGCTGAGAAGCCTGTCATGGCAGAAATACACTCGGAGAGTTTGCCAAACCACTGCCGAGGGGCGACCCCGTTTTTGAAAAACTTTTTCAAATCACTTTTGATGTTACCTGTACCAGGGCTCGAACCATGGACCTTCGGTGTGGTAGGCCGGCAACACTACCTTCACACCACGGCGGCCGCCGTGCGATTCACTAATAGGACAAAAATACCAAGTTTCAGTCTACCTTCTCTTAATGGTCAAGAGTTGAACCTTTCTGATAGTGCGAAATACCTAGGCGTTCTCTTGACACCTAAGTTCAACTGAAAGCCTAGTAAAGAAAACAGGGTCAAACGGGCATAAGGAGCTATATACGCCTGTAAAAGAATATTAGCAGACAGTGGGGCTTGAGCCCAGAAATCACAGCATGGATGTATAAAGCAGTTATTCGACCGATCTTTGCCTATGGGGCAATGGTGTGGTGGAAGACAGTCGAGGTGAAATACATTGGTAAAATGCTAGGCAAAGTTCAGAATGCACTCAGGCTCCGGGAGTTCGGATTTTGGAAAGAGCGCACATACGGCCACAGCCGTATTCTGCTGAATATTAACGACTCCTATATCAAAACCAAAACGGACAGTTTTTGACACAAACTTTGAGGTTATATTCCCTTCCAGAAAGGACTGGATAGAAGTAGAATTCGCTCAGAAATTCCACATTTCAGTTTCACGGACGGATTCAAAGTGGCCTGAAGAGTAGGAGCGGGAATTTTCGCAGCACTCCCAGACGTGTCCTTATCTATGCGTCTTCCATACTCAGCGAGTGTATTTCAAGCGGAAATCTGCGCTATCCAGGAGGCATGAAGGGCATTACTGTGTGCGGGTATCACCGGTAATCTGATAGCAATTTCCTCTGACAGAAAGGTGGCTCCCCGGGTTCTCGGATCACTCACGATTACATCGAGCCTTGGTTGTCAGTGCTGGGAATGGACCATGAACCTGGCAAGTCGACATATACGGCGCAACATACAGGAAAACGGGATTTCCGATGCGCTGGCAAGGCGTGGATTGGCTCTTGATTTTTCAGAGGCGAAGGTGGTCCTTGCATCCCTGGGACTCCTCAAGGGTCGGATCTCTTAGCACTGGATTTATAAGGCTACGGATGGGTCGAAGCGTTTGAAGTCTGCAGGGTTTCAAGGAGTCGGTGGCCCTCCTACAACGAAACACGATCTTCGACCCTTCTGAAGGCGAATAGAAGGGACCTTTTCAGATTAGTTGCGGTGCTCACTGGACATTATACTAATGGCGGCGCGGCAAGGATGGGTCTGGAGCAAAATACCCCGTGCCGTAGCTGCAACCTTCCGTGGGCGGAAGAGACGGTAGAGCACTTGCTGTGCGTTTGTCCAGCGCACTGCCGGAGTCTTTATGCACTTTCAATGTACAATAATTCAACTAATAAACATTTGATAGCACGGCTAGACTGGTGTCGTATCGATTATTTTTAGTACGATCTTTGCTGACCTTACCTTGTCCGTAGCTCGTCCAGAAAATAAAGAAAGAGCCTTTCCGGTAGTCGAGCTGAGTTATTTTTCTTTGACAGTTTTTCCGTCAGCTGTTTTTTTGGTTTTCTTAACTGGCATAATGGAAAGTGTTCTGATGTGGGTGTGGTGAGTTCATATTAGCAGAGGGCGTATTCACTAGTACTGAGTAGGTATGTACCCAAAGCAAATGATGGAGTTTTGATGAAAATTTGGATTAATTTTTGGATCGTGTGTGTACGCCAGTACACACCCCCCTAGCTAAAGTGCTGTGCTTTGTTTTTGTTTTCCAAAATGTCTTTGGGGTGATACATTTCTCTTCTACCACTTGTGTCGTCTTCCAATTCATACAGCAATTCATATTCCAGCTATTATTGACCGATTTACATGCTCGCTGGCATTAGCTTGCGGGCTGTACAAGGCCGTATATACATGCTTTATTCCCCGATCGCTTAACAAACTGTTGAATTGCGAAGATTTAAACTGCTTTCCATTGTCACTAAAAATTATTTCGGGAGTTCCGAAGATACTGAAGATTTGTTCTTTCAAAAAATTACAAATAGCGGATGTATTACAATTTCTTATAGGTTTCAATAAAGGGACAACGACAATTAAGATTCCGATATTGCCCTGCCTGGTTCTCGGGTATGGGCCAAGTAAATCCATATACAATTTTTGAAACGGACGTTGGACAGTGTATTGTGCGGTCATAGGAGGTCGTAGCGTGACATTAGGCGACTTATTTTTACGGAAAGTGTCGCACTTGCCAACATAGTCCTTAACATTGGCAACCATATTAGGCCAATAAAAGTTCAATCGAAGTCGCTCTAATGCTTTAGCTATACCTCCATGACATTTGTTGGGTGGGGAATAGGCATCTTGAATAACTCTGCCAACTAAAGTTTTTGAAAGCCACAGCTTCCAGTTAAATGATTCCCCTGTAGGGTTTCCGTCAGGATGTTCTGTTCGTTTGTATAAACGATCATCTACAATTTGCAGATCCGGTAAGCGGCTTTTATTATCACGGACTTGACTTAATAACTTTTTGTATTCATCGGACGAAAACTCGGACGACTTTAGATCTATTAACTAACGGACTTCTATTTCAATGATATCTTCGAAATTCTGTCGTGACAAACTAGGTTAGGTTAAGTTAGGTTAAGGTGGCTGCCTCTTTGCATCGCCGGGAAACACACTTAGGCCGAATGGCCCATTGTGATACTACTGAACGGGTTGCGACCCTTCCTCCTTTGTTAAACATTCTTTAAGTCGAACCACACTGTCCGCTTAATAAAGCGCAGAATGTCTCCGATTTCGGCAGAGCCCAGCTCCACTAAACTAGCGAACAGCCACCTGTTTAGGCCCTCCGAACGAGTCTTGGCTTTCCAGTCGCCGTAAGAGCGATGTCATCTGCATAGGTTATGATTTGGCAGCCGGTGTTTTCCAACTTCAGAAGTAGGGTGTTAACTGTTAGGCTCCCCAGAAGAGGAGATAAAACTTCTCCTTGAGGAGTGTCCCTGGATGATCACACTATTGAGGCCTCTTCCAAATTAGTATGGATAGTTTTCTTTGACAGGAGCTGTCTAACGAATTCCACTAGCGGAGGCTCCAGTCCCAATCTCAGAAGGGACTCGATGACCGTTCGAGGATTTACGTTATTGAAGGCTCTTTCGATGTCGAGAAAGATACCCAGAGTGTAGTCCTTGAGAGAAAGTCCTTTTCCTATCTTTGCGGTGATAGCATGGAGTGCTGTTTCCACTGAATTGCCCTTGGAGTAAGCATGTTGAGCCTTCGAGAGGCTTTGTGAGAGCAGATTATTCCTAATGTGCGCATCCAATATTCTTTCCAAGACGTTGAGAAGAAAAGATGTAAGGTTTAAGGGCCTGAAGTCCTTTGGATTCGAGTGTGTAGCTCTTCCTCCTTTGGGTATGAAGACTATCTTCGCTTCGGTCCTTATCTGTGGATCGTAGTATAGCCTTAGACATGCTGTGTAGATTTTAGAAAGCACAGGACAGAGAATGTTTTTCGCCATTTGAAGTTCAGCGGGGAAGATGTTATCAGGTCCCGGAGATTTAAATTGGTCGAGGGTTCTGATAGCCTTGAGGAGTAAATCGGTATCCCTGGAGTTTAAGAGACCATCGGGCTGGTCGACTGGACAGATCTGTCTTGCGCATAAGCCATTGCAAACTGGCATGGTCTGTGACGATTGTAAAGTCTTGCCATAGTCTTCCACATAAGCTATACATTTTTTTAGGCTAAGTATTGCTGGAAGGCACTCTAGCTCTGTAACACTATAGTTACTCTGGGCCTTGTTGAGCTTTTGTGAAAAGTAGGCTATCGGAACTTCGATCCCATCGTCATTTTATGCGATAAAACAGCACCAACGCTTAGCTTACAGGCATCGCACTGAATAATGAAGGGTTTTTCATAATTTGGGCTGGTAAGGACTGGGGCACTACATAGATTTAGCTTGAGCATTTCGAACGCTTTTTGTGCTTCTTCATTCCACTAGAAGCTTTTACTTTTCTTTAATAAATTAGTAAGCGGAGTGGTGACAGCGACAAAATTATTCACAAAACGTCTATACCATCCAGCCATACCTAGGAAACGCATTATCTGCTTTACGTTAGTGGGGGCGGGATAGTTGGTAACCGCTGCAATTTTATCTGGATCGGTGTATAGTGTCCCGTCACCAACAATGTATCCGAGATATCTCACCACCTTTATACAAAATTTACTCTTTTCGACATTAATTGTCAAACCAGCTTTCCTTAAGCAATGAGCAACTTCGGACAAAATGGACATATGCGTGTCGAAATCTTCCGACAAGATAAAAAGGTCGTCTAAGTAGACAAACACTTGATTCTTCAACTGAGGAGGGATAACGCGATCCATCAAGCGACAGAGGGCTTGTGGGGCGTTGCATAGGCCGAAAGGCATTACACGGTATCGGTCAAGCGGACGATTAGGGACGGTAAAACAAGTGTAATCTCTTGAGGTTTCTGCTAGGGGAATCTGCAAAAGTCTTTATGCACTTTTAATGAACAATAGTTAAATTAATAAACATTTGATCGCACGGGTAGACTGGTGTCGTATCGATTATATTTAGTACGATCTCTTCTGATAGAGAGAAAGAACCTTTCCGGTAGTCGAGCTGAGTTATTTTTCTTTGACAGCTTTTCCGCCAGCTGTTTTTTTTTTGTTTTCTTAACTGACATAATGGGAAGTGTTCTGAAGTGGGTGTGGTGAGTTCATTTTAGCAAGGGGGCGTATTCACTAGTACTGAGTAGGTATGTACCCAAATTAAATGATGGAGTTTCGATGAAAATTTGGATTAATTTTTGGATGGTGTATGTACACCAGTAAATATTTGGGAGTAATAATGGACGACAAGCCAAAGTTTGATGAGCATTTGAAATACATAGAGGCAAAACTATCTAAAAAGATAGGTTGTATGTTTCGATCATGTAAATATGTTAGCAAGTACTACAAAACAATGGTTTATAGGTCCATTATAGAACCTTATTTTATATATTGTCCCTCGATCCTATTCATCCTTCCTTAACAATATCTAAGCTACAGATGAAGCAAAACAAAGTAATGCGATTCACACTCAAAAACGCTTCGATACGCCAATCCAGGAACTGCTTGACAAGTGCGAAGCAAATTGTTAAGTACCACACATTGATATTCATACACACATGAAATTAGGTAACCTGCCAAATGATATCAAAGATCGTGTGAGATGTAGTAATGACTTGCATTTTGCAATATCTGAGTTTGAGAAAAAAAGCGTCTTTTATGAGGGAATAAGAGAATATAATGATCTACCAAGTGATATCAAAGACTGTAATAATATTTTAAAATTTAAAAAAATATTATTTCCTTATTGTAAGGCCCTACCTAAGATAATATATAGATATATTAATTTTCGATCTCAAAAATGTGATCTAAGTCCAAAGACTGTAATAAATAAATAAATAAAATAAATAAATAGACTCCGGCAGCCCAGCGAGCTTTATCAAAAGTACCAGTTTATCGAGTAACTTTAATTCAATCAAAAAATTGTTAAAATGTAACAAACATACGGGATGCCAATGGGAAATCCGCTATCTCCAACTATCGCGGATATAGTATTAGACAAAATACTTGACGACAGCATAGCTGAATTAAAGGAAAATGACATATACATCAAATACATCAACAAGTATGTAGATGATGTATTCGCAATTATCAAATCCAAAGACGCGGAACATATCTTAAATATATTAAACAGACAACACACAAGCATAAAATTCACCACGGAAAAAGAAAAATACAACAAAATAGCTTTTCTGGACGTAGAAATAAATAGGAGAAATAAAAACCTTATAATCAATTGGTATGCCAAATCAATCGCATCGGGACGGATAATAAATTATCATTCAAACCATCCATGGAACCAAAAAATCAACACAGCAAAAAGCTTAATAAAGAAGGTAGCTCTACTTAGCGATAAAGAATATATGAACGAAAACAGGAAAAAGTTAAAAAACATTTTATTTAAAAACAGTTATCCGCATAAACTGATAAATACCCTAATTGAAAACACAATAAACGTAACTCGGAGCAAAGAAAACAGCGCACCGGCGGATATTTCTAACAATAATAAAAAATACATCGGCGTACCGTATATACCGGGTCTAACAAATAATCAGACATTACATAAACTAATAGATAATGAAAGCACTAAATATGCTCACAAACCAAACGCTACTCTTAGGAAAATTTTTACCAAAACAAAGGACCCAGTAGAAAAAGAACAGCAAAGTAATGTAGTTTACCAAATTACGTGTAATGGTCGTGATAACGAGGCGTGTGGAAAATATTACATTGGCACCACGAAGCGGCAACTGGGTATAAGAGTTAACGAGCATAAAAAAGATGCACAAAATAATAAAACAACAACGGCATTAGCACAGCATCTAACTCAGAGTAACCACATAGCGGACTTCACAAACATCAAAATATTAGACATCGAAAAAAGAGAGAAAACAAGATTGACTCTTGAGAGTATACGTATACAACAAAACATAGAAAATACTCTTAACTATAAAGATGACGTCGACGGCCTGAGCAGCGTCTACTCAGCTGTAATAAGAAGAAGCCAAAAAAGGAATTAAACAAACGTCATTGCAGGTGACAACAAGAAAATGAATTTGAAATTGTGATTCTTTTAATGTAATGTAATTAATTAATTATCTCTATGTAAGTGCAATGTTTAAAAATTTGTTCATGTTTATTGTGCAGTATAAGTGATAAATGTATGTAATAACATATGTATTTATACAAATTTTAATCAATACAGATCCCCAGAAGAAGGCGCGGAGTGCGTCGAAACGCGTAGGGAAAACAAAAACAACAACAACTTGTTTTATTTAAACGGCCGTAAATGCTCTACCCAGCAAACGTAACAATAAATGTTTTTTCAGAATTAAAAAGGGTAAACTTAAAGTGTTTCGACAAATTCGTTGCCTGTTAATGGTTTTAATCAAAAGGTTGAGTTGAGCATGCTGGTAGTGGCTGCCGAGTCTATGAGCTTTGATGCTATACTCGGAAGAGATTTCTTGAGAGCTTGTAAACTAAAGTTCTGCGATATTGAACATTAGAGAAAAATGTTAATGATATCCGCGAAACTGAAAGTAATGTGAAGCATGAGTTTCCGAAATTTTTGAGTTTGTTAGAAAACGTAGAACAAAGTGAATTTGATGTGTACATACGCGAGCAGTCACATTGCACGCAAAAGAAACGATTGATAAATATTTTCAAAGAAGAATATTTAAAGACGAAGCGACCCGATGAACCATTGACAAAATGTTTTATGAAATTCAATTTAGAGAGGTCTAAGCTATTTGGTTGTCCTCCGCAACGTTTGTCATACGCTAAAAAGAAAGAACTTCAAGAGCTGTCAGATAAATACCTTGATAAAGGATATATTAGGGTAAGTGAATCGGAATTTGTTTCTCCTATTTTTTTGGTTAGGAAAACATCAGGTAAGCTGCGAATGTGAGTGGACTATCGCGTTTTGAAGAAGATGACGTGTTAAGATAATTATCCGATCCTTCTCATTGACTACTTACTAGATAGGTTAAGAAGAAGAAAATTTTCACCAAACTGGATTTTAAGAACGGATTTTATCATGTATTTATGCATGAGGAGTCTGTAAAGTATGCATCGTTTGTCACACCAACGCGCCAATACGAGTTTTTACGGATGCCTTTTGGGTTAAAAAAATGCGCCGTCTATGTTTCAAAGGTTTGTGAATAAGGCTTTGTAATAGTGTACTTAGATGACATAATGATAGCTACAGAAAATGAAGAAGAACATTTCGAATTTTTGAAGGAAGTATTTGCAAAGTTAGTAAACAACAAACTAGAACTTGACAAATGCGACGTTTTTGTAATTAGGGTTAAATATTTGGGTTGCATGATTACGGGAGATGGTATTAGAACCGATGATAAAGGCTCTCGAGCAATCCAAAACTTCTCGGTCCCACAAAAACTTCAAGCAGTTCAAAGCTCTTTAGGGTTGTGCTCGAACTTTCGGAGATTTCGGAAAGACTTTTCTGTGCTAGCTAAATCATTGTACTCGTATGTATGATTTTATAAGAAAAAATGAAGAATTTAAATTTGGTAAAGTAGTGTTAGAGTGTTTTGAAAATTTAAAACGTAAATTGATTCTGTCTCCACTACACTACACTACATTGTGACGCAAGTTCTATGGGATATGGTGCAATATTCTTGCAAAAGAAAAAAGATGAAAAAATGGATCCGGTATTTTACTTTTCAAAGAGGACAACCCAAGCCGAGTCCAAGAACCACAGCTGCGGGATAGAAATATTAGCGATTATAAACGCGTTACAACGGTTCCTCATCTAGTTACAGGTTATTAGCTTCAAGATAGTGACAGATTGTAATTCTCTTGCGTTAACTTAAAATAAAAAAGAGCTAAATTCTAGGATAGCTAGGTGGACTTTGGAGTTTCAAAATTTCGATTTTGTGTTGGAGCATCTTTCGGGACAGCGCATGCAACATGTCGATGCGCTGAGTCGATGCACGAATATTTTAAGAATAGAGACGAATACTTTCGATGAAAATTTAGTTTATAGGAAGAAACGTGGCAGAAGATTGTTGTTTTTGTCCCGACAGATATGCAGCAGTATGTAATTTATAAATATCACGATGAAATAGGCCACGTAGGCACTGACAAGGTCACGGAACTTATATTAAAAACATTCTGGTTTCCAAAAATGCGTGACAAAGTAATGAATCGCTTACAATGCATGCCATTTTCAGCTAAAAATCATACAAATGACGGGGTTTTGCACACCAGTCCTAAAAGTAACAAACCATTTAAAGTTATTCAAGTCCACAAGAAGCATATATTTGTCGTAATCGATAGTTGCACTAAATTTACTCGGACATATGCAACAAAAAAAGTAAACACGAAAGAGGTGTTAAACGGATTCAGCAATTATTATTTCGGACATGGGAAAAAGTTTCACTTCAGGATATTTTAAGGAGTTCATGGAAAGTCATAACATTCAGCACATTAAGATTGCTACTGGCTTTTCTGAGGCGAACGGTCAAGTGGAACGTGTAAATAAGAGTATAGGGCCAATGAGGCCCGTGCACAGGGGGGCCCGGCGCTTTGGGGTTAAATTTTTTGGTTGGCATATGTATTCAAATTTTCATTTACGTTCGTGCATTCACTTGTATGTGTAAAGCGGTTTGAATTTGCCTTATTACTTATAACTGAATCGCAATGCGGCATTGAGAATGGGAATCGAAGAAGAAAATGCTTTACCCATTGATTTGCAACTGTAGAAACAAAAATTAGACTTTCTGAATGACAGCAAACTACGCATGATTCCAATTATTGAAACAGTTATCCTGTGTGGCCAACAAGGACTTGCTCTCAGAGGTTTTAATGATACGGGAAGAATTTCTGAAGGCGAACCGTTGACGAATGATGGAAACTTTAGAGCTCTCTTAAGATATCGAGCCAAAACTGATGAGCAGTTGAAAAAACACCTGAGTGATTCACCAAAGAATGCTATGTAAATAAGCAACCGTGTCCAGAATGAAATAATCAGCATTTGTCACCACCTCTTCATGAGCTACAACATCGATCGAGTGAACAAATCGAAGGGCTTTTCTTCTTTCGCTCTACTCCTATTGTGTTGCTCATAGCTTCAATTTGGCGGTAAGCTCTGCGTGCAATATAACGGGCATCAAAAATTGTCTGGGAGTTCTAGAGAATATCCACTCCTTCTTCATTTATCCGAAACGCCAAAATGCCCTTCAAGATGCGATAAATGAAAATGAACATCTATCGGAGACTCGAGTGAAGAAATTGAAAAAATTTTGTAAAACCAGATGGGTAGAACAGCATGAGTCCGTCGCAACATATCGCCCTTTGCAACCAGCAGTAATTCGCGCTCTTGAAGTCATTTCCACCAACTGGAAAGACCTAACGACTTCATCTGGAGCTTTCCAACTGCTTTCAGCTATAAAAACCGCAAATTTCCAGATATCCATGCCTATTTTGAGCTCGGTACATTCATTCACATTGTCTCTGAGTCGAGTGCTTCAAGGAGAAAATCAAAATCTGGGAGAGGCTATCAAATTGGCTGATGCTGCGAAACAAATTTTGATGGAAAGAAGAGAAAACGCTTAGGGGGAGTTCAGACAAATTTTTAAAACTGTGAGCGAAATTAGCGAGTAATACGAAATTGAATTGCGAAAGCCAAGGATTGCGTCGAAACAGACCCAACGTCCCAACGTACAAAGGGATTCAGTTAAAGATTATTTCCATATAACAATCTACATATCGTACATTGATTCGTTTGTGACACAATTGCAGAAAGAAACCATTCTAATTCAATGGCAAAGGAGTTCATGTTAATATTCTGCCAGGACAACAGATAAATGTCGTAATGCCCCGAACATTACATCATAATAATTATTGTTTACTAAGTTTTTGGCAGTTTGATTGCACAAAATGTTCAAAAGGCTAATGTTGATAACTTTAAAATGGTGTAAAAAAAATTTACCTAATGCCTTCGGATTATTGGTATTGACACCGAGCCGAGTATGTTAATACCTCTTTTCACATTTTTTTACTTCTATTACCACCGTTACCACAATTTTCTTTTAAAAGAGTATTGTTATACCTAGTAGTGCTACGCACACAAGGTATATTACCTTTAGTCGCCTTACGGCAGTACGTAACGGCATAAACAGATCGAGATAGATATTGACTTATATATAGAAAAATGCTCAGGACGAAAAGAGAAATTGAATAAGCCATGTCCGTCCGTCCGTCTGTGAACACGATAACTTGAGTAAATTCTGAGATATCTTAATGAAATTTGGTATGCGGGTTCCTTGGACGAAGACGAAGCGACCCGATGAACCATTGACAAAATGTTTTATGAAATTCAATTTAGAGAGGTCTAAGCTATTTGGTTGTCCTCCGCAACGTTTGTCATACGCTAAAAAGAAAGAACTTCAAGAGCTGTCAGATAAATACCTTGATAAAGGATATATTAGGGTAAGTGAATCGGAATTTGTTTCTCCTATTTTTTTGGTTAGGAAAACATCAGGTAAGCTGCGAATGTGAGTGGACTATCGCGTTTTGAAGAAGATGACGTGTTAAGATAATTATCCGATCCTTCTCATTGACTACTTACTAGATAGGTTAAGAAGAAGAAAATTTTCACCAAACTGGATTTTAAGAACGGATTTTATCATGTATTTATGCATGAGGAGTCTGTAAAGTATGCATCGTTTGTCACACCAACGCGCCAATACGAGTTTTTACGGATGCCTTTTGGGTTAAAAAAATGCGCCGTCTATGTTTCAAAGGTTTGTGAATAAGGCTTTGTAATAGTGTACTTAGATGACATAATGATAGCTACAGAAAATGAAGAAGAACATTTCGAATTTTTGAAGGAAGTATTTGCAAAGTTAGTAAACAACAAACTAGAACTTGACAAATGCGACGTTTTTGTAATTAGGGTTAAATATTTGGGTTGCATGATTACGGGAGATGGTATTAGAACCGATGATAAAGGCTCTCGAGCAATCCAAAACTTCTCGGTCCCACAAAAACTTCAAGCAGTTCAAAGCTCTTTAGGGTTGTGCTCGAACTTTCGGAGATTTCGGAAAGACTTTTCTGTGCTAGCTAAATCATTGTACTCGTATGTATGATTTTATAAGAAAAAATGAAGAATTTAAATTTGGTAAAGTAGTGTTAGAGTGTTTTGAAAATTTAAAACGTAAATTGATTCTGTCTCCACTACACTACACTACATTGTGACGCAAGTTCTATGGGATATGGTGCAATATTCTTGCAAAAGAAAAAAGATGAAAAAATGGATCCGGTATTTTACTTTTCAAAGAGGACAACCCAAGCCGAGTCCAAGAACCACAGCTGCGGGATAGAAATATTAGCGATTATAAACGCGTTACAACGGTTCCTCATCTAGTTACAGGTTATTAGCTTCAAGATAGTGACAGATTGTAATTCTCTTGCGTTAACTTAAAATAAAAAAGAGCTAAATTCTAGGATAGCTAGGTGGACTTTGGAGTTTCAAAATTTCGATTTTGTGTTGGAGCATCTTTCGGGACAGCGCATGCAACATGTCGATGCGCTGAGTCGATGCACGAATATTTTAAGAATAGAGACGAATACTTTCGATGAAAATTTAGTTTATAGGAAGAAACGTGGCAGAAGATTGTTGTTTTTGTCCCGACAGATATGCAGCAGTATGTAATTTATAAATATCACGATGAAATAGGCCACGTAGGCACTGACAAGGTCACGGAACTTATATTAAAAACATTCTGGTTTCCAAAAATGCGTGACAAAGTAATGAATCGCTTACAATGCATGCCATTTTCAGCTAAAAATCATACAAATGACGGGGTTTTGCACACCAGTCCTAAAAGTAACAAACCATTTAAAGTTATTCAAGTCCACAAGAAGCATATATTTGTCGTAATCGATAGTTGCACTAAATTTACTCGGACATATGCAACAAAAAAAGTAAACACGAAAGAGGTGTTAAACGGATTCAGCAATTATTATTTCGGACATGGGAAAAAGTTTCACTTCAGGATATTTTAAGGAGTTCATGGAAAGTCATAACATTCAGCACATTAAGATTGCTACTGGCTTTTCTGAGGCGAACGGTCAAGTGGAACGTGTAAATAAGAGTATAGGGCCAATGAGGCACAGGGGGGCCCGGCGCTTTGGGGTTAAATTTTTTGGTTGGCATATGTATTCAAATTTTCATTTACGTTCGTGCATTCACTTGTATGTGTAAAGCGGTTTGAATTTGCCTTATTACTTATAACTGAATCGCAATGCGGCATTGAGAATGGGAATCGAAGAAGAAAATGCTTTACCCATTGATTTGCAACTGTAGAAACAAAAATTAGACTTTCTGAATGACAGCAAACTACGCATGATTCCAATTATTGAAACAGTTATCCTGTGTGGCCAACAAGGACTTGCTCTCAGAGGTTTTAATGATACGGGAAGAATTTCTGAAGGCGAACCGTTGACGAATGATGGAAACTTTAGAGCTCTCTTAAGATATCGAACCAAAACTGATGAGCAGTTGAAAAAACACCTGAGTGAATGCTATGTAAATAAGCAACCGTGTCCAGAATGAAATAATCAACATTTGTCACCACCTCATCATGAGCTACAACATCGATCGAGTGAACAAATCGAAGGGCTTTTCTTCTTTCGCTCTACTCCTACTGTGTTGCTCATAGCTTCAATTTGGCGGTAAGCTCTGCGTGCAATATAACGGGCATCAAAAATTGTCTGGGAGTTCTAGAGAATATCCACTCCTTCTTCATTTATCCGAAACGCCAAAATGCCCTTCAAGATGCGATAAATGAAAATGAACATCTATCGGAGACTCGAGTGAAGAAATTGAAAAAATTTTGTAAAACCAGATGGGTAGAACAGCATGAGTCCGTCGCAACATATCGCCCTTTGCAACCAGCAGTAATTCGCGCTCTTGAAGTCATTTCCACCAACTGGAAAGACCTAACGACTTCATCTGGAGCTTTCCAACTGCTTTCAGCTATAAAAACCGCAAATTTCCAGATATCCATGCCTATTTTGAGCTCGGTACATTCATTCACATTGTCTCTGAGTCGAGTGCTTCAAGGAGAAAATCAAAATCTGGGAGAGGCTATCAAATTGGCTGATGCTGCGAAACAAATTTTGATGGAAAGAAGAGAAAACGCTTAGGGGGAGTTCAGACAAATTTTTAAAACTGTGAGCGAAATTAGCGAGTAATACGAAATTGAATTGCGAAAGCCAAGGATTGCGTCGAAACAGACCCAACGTTCCAACGTACAAAGGGATTCAGTTAAAGATTATTTCCATATAACAATCTACATATCGTACATTGATTCGTTTGTGACACAATTGCAGAAAGAAACCATTCTAATTCAATGGCAAAGGAGTTCATGTTAATATTCTGCCAGGACAACAGATAAATGTCGTAATGCCCCGAACATTACATCATAATAATTATTGTTTACTAAGTTTTTGGCAGTTTGATTGCACAAAATGTTCAAAAGGCTAATGTTGATAACTTTAAAATGGTGTAAAAAAAATTTACCTAATGCCTTCGGATTATTGACTTATATATAGAAAAATGCTCAGGACGAAAAGAGAAATTGAATAAGCCATGTCCGTCCGTCCGTCTGTGAACACGATAACTTGAGTAAATTCTGAGATATCTTAATGAAATTTGGTATGCGGGTTCCTTGGAACTCATCTCCGAGCGCTATTTAAAATGGGCGAGATTGGATGATAGCCACGCCTACTTTTTATATATAGAATATTTGCGAAAACACAAAAAAGTGATTACTCAGTACATAATACACCTATAAAGATAAAATTTGGTGAATACATTGAGATTGAGGCATAAAATAAAGTTTTCAATAACTTTTTTGAAAATGGACGTGGCACCACCAACTTTCGATTAAGTAAAATTTAGAAATAATATTAATCATAAATCAAAAACCGTTCAAGATATCGAAACAAAATTCAGCACGCAGGTTTCCAGGTACGCAAGGAATGTTCCAGGAAAAAATGGGCGGGATCGGTTAAGGTCCACGCCCACTTTTATATGGAAGATTTTAAGATCGTAGATATATTATATAGGCAATAACTTTGCGTAAAATAGCTTTACTTCATTTATATTTCACTTTTAAAGTTTTCGTAAACAAAGAAATCCAAAAACTTAAAATTTTTTTAAAATGAGGGTGGCCGGCCCCTTTTATGGTGGACAATTCCACATAACTTTTTATGCCATAACTCCGCCAAAAATTGATTTGTCGAAACGAAATTTGGTGATAATATTCTATATATAAAGGTAACTGTTTGCTGTAAAAATGGGCGAAATCGGTTAATGTCGATGCCCAGTTTTTTAATATAGTTCTGAAAATTTTTTTTGTAAAATTTAAAAAGCGATATTTCTACAACTAAGCCAGGTATATCAATCAGATTTTACACACATAATACATTTTGTCGATTTTGAAGAAGTAGGCGTGGCGCCGCCCACTTTTCAGCATACAATTTCTGGTATATTCAAAGGCAATCGCTTATAATTCAATCTTGATATTTCAATGAAAATTGGTCAGCTACTTCTCAGTAGTATGTATTATACTCCTGCCAAAAAACACACAAGCAAAATATTCGGGCACGTAGTATAGCCTACTACAAGAGCGAAGTTATATATCTTTCCTGATTTTCATACCTTTCATAAACATTAAATGTATGTGAGTATGAGAACAAGAAGAGAAAAGTTCACTAAAATGATCAACACTGAGCGGAGTCGATTTAGCCATACTAATCTCTCCGTCCGTCTGTCCGTCTGTCGGTCTGTCTATTTGAACGCAAACTAGTCTCTCATTTTTACAAAAGAATGCTGAAATTCGTTGTTTGCTTTCGCCATTGCCCGTTTCTCCGTCCGTCTGTCTGTCTGTCGGTCTGTCTATTTGAATGCAAATAGTCTCTCAAATTAACAAAAGAATGCTGAAATTCGTTGTTTGCTTTCGCCATTTTATAATATATTAGAAAACCCGGTAGACGTTGTTTTGACGTTTTGATACATAGGACACACCTATATGTAAAATGTCATTAACTTGAACCAAATAAACTTCTAACTATACCGGACTGCAGCTTTATATAATCTGGGGGCTTTTCCAAAAGCTATATACAGACTGTGTCGTGCCCAGCGAATTCCTGAACCTATCCTGAAAGTTCAAGAGCAAAATAAAATACAAAATATTTGGGCGTGGCACCGCCCACTTTGGAAAAATTATGTAGATATTGTCTAAGTGACACATATCTCCAAATTTTATTAATTTAGACCAAAAAAGTTAGGAGTTATGACGAATTGAAAATTTATATAGCCTGGGGGCGTGGCCCCGCCTACTTTTCCAAAACTGTATATTGTCTATGCTGTACCCAGTGAACCCAAGCATATATAGTGAAAATTTCATAAAGATCGGTTGAGTTTTTTGGCGCCTATGAAAGACACCCTTTTTTATATCTATTTTGTTACGCACACAAGGTATATTACTTTATTCGGCATAAACGAATCGAGATATATATTGTGGCGATTATTCTCAAGCATGTGCCATCTCTAACTCAATAACACTCCCACCACTAGTAAAACACAACCGAGATAACGATGGCTACGCTTATGCATGCAAGCGTGTAACTAGGAAGAGGAAGAGAGATGGCGCGAGTGTTTGCGAATACGATGCAAAGAGGAGATGCCAATAAATAACACCGACCCTTCCAGAACACGAAAAGCGAACTAGGATTGATAATCAAGGAATCATCGAATTCGTCACAATTGGTGTCAGAAGCGGTATTGTTGAATAAATATCAGTGAATTTAAGGATAACAAGGACATGGCGAAGCTGAATGAATTAAAGATTCAGCAACTCAAAAATGAGTTGGAAGAACGCGGACTAAACACTACAGGCAATAAATCAGAGTTACAGTCACGATTGCGAGAGGCTATGGAAGCAGAAGGCATCAACGTCGATGATCATGTTTTTCAGCTTGTGGAGGAGACATCGACAAAAATGGAAGAAAAAAAGGAGTCTCCGAATCCAGAGCAACCGTGGACACAAACATGATATTGGCTGTATTAACTCAGATGTCGACTAAAATGGAAGAACACGAGCCGCGTATTACATCTCGAATGGCATCTCAGCTCGAAGAACAGAAAACTTGCATGACATCTCAGCTGGAAGAACAGAAGACTTGCATGCCATCTCAGATTTTAGCTCAACTAGAGGAACAGGAGGCTCGCTTGTCGTCGAGGATTGCATTGCAGCTGGAGGCACAGGAAGAACGAATGGCATCACAGCTAAGAATGCAAGACGCAAAAATAACTGAAGTGCAGGAGGTATTCAGAGAACGGCAAGACAAAATTGAGGCCGAAGTAGATGCATTGAGAAGTCGCATCCAGGAGTTGCAGCTAAATCGTCCAACTGCTTCAACGAGTATTCCCAAGGTAAAAACCCCATCTTTTGACGGTACTGTTCCTTTCCAGGTATTCAAGCTACAATTTGAGAAGACGGCAGCTGTAAATAATTGGGGCACGGAAGACAAAGTTGCTGCACTATTCGTGGCATTGAAAGGGCCTGCAGCTGAAATCTTGCAGACAATTCCTGACGGCGAACGGAATAATTATGAGGCTTTGATGAGAGCAGTTGAGAGACGCTATGGCAGCGAGCATCGAAAACCGATATACCAAATAGAGCTACAGAATCGCTTCCAGAAACCTAATGAGACTTTGCAGGAATTTGCATCGGATATCGAGAGGTTGGCCCATCTAGCAAACGCAGACGCACCCATAGAATACACAGAAAGGGTAAAAATCCAAAGCTGTATAAATGGAATACGTGACGTGGAGACGAAGCGAGCCACATATGCAAATCCCAAGAGATCATTTGCTGAGACGGTATCACATGCTCTAACGCAGGAAACAGCCTCGCTATTACGTAAGCCGGCGTACAAAGCTCACCGCGTGGAGGTAGAACGGCCAGACTGGGTAGACACAATTCTGGAAGCGTTGAACGGAGTACAGAAAAAAGGTAATGGTGCCATTAAATGCTTTAAGTGCGAAAAACCAGGTCACATAGCACGTTATTGCGGCACTAGCTCCAGTAACCCCAGCAATTCAAGTGGACGAAAACGCAAAGCTGAAGGAGTTGAGCAAACCTCCCAACCAAATCAGTCGTTAAACTAAATCGAGCCAGCAGAAAGGGGCGAGGACTGGCTCCCGCAACTGAATGCCCCATAATCTCTGTCTCACAGATCGGAAGGAAAGCTAATAATGCTACTGTTGTTGCATATGTGGATGCAAAAGAGCACTTACTAACTGTGGATACAGGCGCATCGTATTCCATAATTCGATCTGATTTAGTCAACAAGGAGGTGAAACCATTGCATGGAGCAAAGTTACGTACGGCCACTGGTGAGGACACCCATGTCCTAGTAGAAGTAACGTGTGAAATCGCAATCGGGAACGTGGCCGTTCTACACAGTTTTATAGTAGCAGATATTGTTGACGAAATCATAGTTGGTGTGGACTTCTTAAGCGAGCAAGGCATCAAGATTGACATGCAAAACAGGATTATGAATTCCCAGAACATGGATGTGCCTTTAAATTTTGGTTACGAAAACAAATACGTTAGTAAGCGAGTGCTTGTGGAGGAGAGCCAACAAATTCCACCGAAGTCGGAAGCAATCATATGGGCAAAGATTGATGGAGATTATGGGACAAATAAATTGTGGGTTGTCGAGGCAGCAAACAAATCAAGGACGAACATATTAGTAGGAAAAACCCTGGCCATGACAAAACAAGATGCACGTGTACCGGTAAGAGTACTTAATGAGTTCAAATCGCCGATTAAACTTTCCAAAGGAGCAATATTGGGACAATGCCAAGAGGTCGAGGTAGTTATCAATTGTGAACAGCTTCAGGAAAATGACTCTACCATCAAGATTAATCTTTCAGATGATATCACGTCGTGGACGGCAGGCCTCGAAAAAGATCATCAGAAAAAGGCAAAGGAGCTCTATCAAAGTACTCGAGCATATTTGACAAGGATGGTTCTAAACCAGGTCGGACCAAAGTTGTGAAGCATCAAATTGATACTGGTGATGCAAGGCCAATCCACCAAGCTCCTCGTAGTATTCCATTGGCCAAACGCCAAGTAGTAAGAGAAATTATACAGGAAATGAATGACAGCGGCGTGATCGAACCATCAGCTAGTCCATGGAGCTCACCGGTAGTACTAATGAAAAAAAAGGATGGAAGAATGAGCTTCTGTGTGGATTACCGGAAATTGACCGACGTAACGAAGAAGGACAGTTATCCATTGCCAAGAACCGACGATACTCTGGACTCGTTATCTGGCACGAAATGGGTTTCCACACTGGACTTGAAAAGCGGCTACTGGCAAGTGGAGGTAAAGGATGAAGATAAAGAGAAGACGGCCCTCAGCGTTGGCGAAGGGCTTTGGCAATTTACGGTAATGCCCTTCGGGCTATGCAATGATCCAGCTACTTTTAAGAGACTCATGGATCAGATACTAAAAGGATTGCACTGGCAAACATGTTTGGTATAACTCGACGACATCAATTTGCAAGCGTAGCTAGTAGTCTCCATGACCTTACCAGGAAGAATATGACATTTGAATGGAAGAAAGAACAGGAGGTGGCTTTTGAAATATTGAAGGAACAACTATGCAGTGCCCCGATGTTAGCATATCCAATTCCAGGTTCAAAGTTTATTCTGGATACAGATGCGAGTGGTTATGCTATAGGAGGTGTTTTGTCCCAGATTGTTGATGGACAGGAGAAGGTAGTTGTATACTCTAGCCGAACAATTGGGAAGCCTGAAAGGAACTACTGTGTAACCCAGAGAACTCTTGGCATTGGTCGAATGCGTTAAGCATTTCCACAAGTATCTCTATGGGCAGCGATTCCACGTCATGACAGACCATGCAGCGTTGATATGGCTCTTACGTTCCGTAATCCGCAAGGTCAATTGGAAGGGCAATTGGTGGATAGAGCGACTGCAAAGTTATAACTTTTCCATAGAGCATCGCAAAGGTAGCACCCACGGAAATGCTGATGCAATGCCACGAAGACCATGTAACTTGGAATGCAAGCATTGTTCGAAAGCTGAGGCCAAGGAAGACATTATAGATGTGCGGCTCATGACTATAACATCTACCGACAAATGGAACATGGATCAATTAGGGAGGTGTCAGCACGAAGATCCAGATCTTACACGTGTCATGCAAGGAATCGAACGAAACGAGCGACCATCAAGAGAGGAGATGTCAGCAGAAAGTCCTGTTGCCAAGTCATATTGGGCACAGTGGAATAGTTTGCAATTAGAATCCGGTTGCTTGCATCAAATATGGGAGAGTGACGATGGTCAATGCGTTCGAAAGCTGATAGTCGTCCCAAGGAAGAAAATCCCCAATGTACTCAATGAATTACATAACGGTCCAAGCGGAGGTCATCTTGGAGTCACCAAGACCATGGAGAAAGTCAAGCAAAGATTCTAATGGGTTGGTTGCCGTCAATTGGTCGCGGAGTGGATTGCCAACTGTGAAGTATGCATCAAAGCTAAAGGACCGAAATCAAGGAGCCATGGCCAAATGAAACAGTATAACTCAGGTGCGCCATTTGAGAGGATAGCTATGGATGTAGCTGGTCCATTTCCTATTAGCAAACTCGGAAACAAATATGTACTGGTCGTTATGGACTATTTCAGCAAGTGGCCAGAAGTGTACCCTATTCCAAATCAAGAGGCAGAAACCATAGCAGAAGTGTTTACTAACAATTGGGTAGCTAGGTTTGGTGCACCGATGGAGATACATTCTGACCAAGGCAGAAATTTCGAATCAGCTGTGTTCCAGGAAATGTGCAAGACATTGGGTATTCGGAAAACTCGAACAACTGCACTGCATCCTCAGTCAGATGGCATGGTGGAACGATTCAATAGAACCTTGGAAGAGCACCTGAGGAAAGTAGTGGATAAGTTCCAGAAGGATTGGGATACTCACATCGCCTTATTCCTAATGGCATATCGCTCTGCAGTACATGAAGCAGCTGGTCAGACTCCTGCAAAGGTAATTTTTGGGAATGATCTTCGATTTGCCAGCTGATTTGAAGTTTGGGATAAACGCTGATGCAGGAGTAAATGCTCGGAAATCTACTAGTGTATTGGAAGAAGAAGTGAGAGAAATTCACGACCTTGTGAGACAACGGACTAAGATCATGAGCGATAAGATGGGGGGCCAGGTACGACAAAGCAATAAATTCGAAAGGTTTTATAGAAGGAGATTCAGTGCAACCCACAGCGTAAGAAAGGTTTGTCCCCAAAACTACAATGTAACTGGGAAGGCCCATACAAAGTCATAAAACGGATCAACGATGTGGTATATCGCATACAAACTATGGGAAGGCCAACTAATAAGATGAAGGTGGTCCATTTGGAAAGGCTAGCTGCGTTTGGTTCCGGCAATGTGTCTGATCGGGACGATCAGACTTAGGTGGAGGGTAGTGTGGCGATTATTCTCAAGCATGTACCATCCCTAACTCAATAACACTCCCACCACTAGTTAAACACAACCGAGATAACGATGGCTACGCTTATGCATGCAAGCGTGTAACTAGGAAGAGGAAGAGAGATGGCGTGAGTGTTTGCCAATACGATGCAAAGAGGAGATGCCAATAAATAGCACCGACCCTTCCAGAACACGAAAAGCGAACAACCAAGAAAGTTCTCGGTGCGTAGGCAAGCACCCTGTTGGACAATATAAGGCAGTGACCAAGCAAGGCAAGTTGATCAGTTTATTTTCAAGCGTTCAATAGGGAACTACTGCGAAGTTACCAACCTCTTAAATTTGTATTGCGTTTATTACTAGTAAATAAAACTAGCTATTAATTACATTATCTGTGCGTGTGTTTATTCGACTTTATAGTGATCGAACCCAGGATTGCTAATCGAGGAATCATCGAGTTCGTCACAATATTTATTAATGTACATATATCAAAACATTCAGGATAAAAAGTAAAATATCCGGGCAAGTCTTTAATATCCCACTGCAAAAGCGAAGTTGTATATCTTTTTTGATATTCATGCCTTTCAAGAAAATGAAATGTTTGTACGTATACCGAAATGATCAGGAGGATGAACTGAGTCGATGTAGCCATGCCCGTGTCTCGATACGTCTATCTGCCTGTCCGTCTGTCTATTTGAACGCAAATGAGAACTGAAAGTATTAAAATCGACCTGCGTAAATTGGGATGCCATAATAGATCACTACTAGGTATATAATGTTCGGTTCCACCCGAACTTAGACTTCCTTACTTGTTTTTTAGTACTATTTCTATACGGATTTGACGATCAACTGACATTTTATTAGGAAACATGAAACCGGAATCTGTCAAAAACCTCAATTGTGGATAAACCTTGCATAATTCAACAATGATTGTAGTAGATCAATGGGACGGGAAGACGACTGTGATGTGGAACTGTCCGGGTTCAATACTGCCTTAGAGGCAATTACATTTTGTACCTTTCATCACCATGAAATGGTATTGTAACTTTGGTCCGATGTTTGTAAGTATAAGAACAAGAGATAGACCCACCAACAAGTATGCCGAAATATTCGGAGGGATAAGCTGAGTCGATTTAGCCATCTCCGTCTGTCTGTTTGAACGCAATCTAGTCCCTCACTAGTCTCGATGGAATACAACACATAACCCCATACAATCGATGTTGGGCTATAACTTTTTCAGTGAAATAGCTACGAACGTACAATTTTGCAGCATTTGTACTTATTATATATGTAATGTGTTTATTGAAAACCAGTCAGATCAGACCAACATAACTAAAGCCACCCTACAATCGAATGTTCCGATAAATGGGGTTTTGGCTATAATTCTTGCAACTCAATTACCATGTACGAACAATTTTACTACTTTTCTACTTATTATATGCGTAATGGGGTTAGTGAAAATCAGTCAGACCGGAGAAAAATCATATAGCTCCCATACAATCGACAGTTCCGATAAACGAATTTTGGGATATACTCGTATATATTTGCAAGCTTTTGCTCAGTATGTAGTTATTGTTAATAAGAATCGGACACAAGAAACTGCCCTGCTTATTCATAAAGGTATAAAGCCTACTACACTCCCGGTTGGTTGCTGTGTCGCTCGGGAGAGGAAAATATCCCCGAGCGCAAGTAGCGATATGGGTGCCATTTTGATGCACCTTCTCCTGAAATAATCCACTTATTATTATTCTACTGTTAGTTGTGTCTATTTAGTTGCTAATGTCCCTTATCGAGCATTTCCCGATGCGCTTCTATTCTGGTATTATGTAAATGCCCAGAGTTGCAAACCTGATAGGCACTAGTGCTAGACATTCGCATAGATAGTGTTCAATTGTTTCTTTGCATCCCTCTAAGTCGCAGGTCCTGTATCTGTTGTTGAACGGTATGCCCATTGTACGGCGTATAGGCCCAGAGGCCAGTGTCCCTTCAGAGTGTCTGTAATTCTAAAGATTAATTTTCTTGCCCTGTTGAGCAGGTCTACTGTTCTCTGCTTGTTTTAGCAGGGCCAAGTTAGTTTGGCCTAGAAATCCGACGAAGAATCACTCTTGCAAACAAATGCTACTTCGGACTGAGTAGGCAATTGAAAAGTAAAGTCCTCTCTCGACGAACGAAAATAACACTCTACAAGTCACTCATCGCACCCGTCCTGCTATATGGTGCAGAAGCGTGGACACTAACAACATCTGATGAGGCGGCTCTGGGAGTATTCGAGAGAAAGGTTCTTCGAAAGATTTGTGGACCTCTACGCGTTGGCGACGGCGAGTACCGAAGAAGATTTAATGATGAGCTGTATGAACTTTACGCAGACGCCGACATAGTTCAGCGAATTAAAACACAGCGGCTTCGCTGGCTAGGCCACGTAGTGCGAATGAGCGAAGATGCTCCAGCCCAGAAGGTATTCTTATCGGCACCCGCCGGTGGAAGCAGAGGAAGAGGGAGACCACCACTCCGATGGAAGGACCAAGTGGAGACCGATTTGCGATCCCGCGGTGTTTCCAATTGGCGCCAGTTGGCGCAACGAAGAAACGACTGGCGAGCTATGTTGGACGGTCAAAATCGCCCAGGCGGTTAGATGACCATTTAAAGAAGAAGAAGTTAGTTTGGTGATGTTACAGGCATCGGTGGAGCGCCAATCACAGACCGCCATTTTCTTGAACCTGCAATGTACGTTCCTTTTAGTGGATGTGATTGGTGTATGAATCGAAACCTCCATAGAAGCGCCAGCTTTATGCAGTTCGTCTGCCTTCTCATTGCCCTCAATATTCCTATGCCGGGAACCCAGACGAAAGTGATGAATGAAAAGTCTGCAGCCTCTTCCAGCTTTTCCTGCAGCCGCTGACGGCCTTGGAGGATGTGATGGGGATTCAAGCGCCCTAAGCGCTGCTTGGGTGTTTGTGTAGATGCATATTTCACGTTCTCTCACTGTGTCTTCCGTCAAGAAACCACAGACCTTCTCTATTCCCAGCACTTCTGCTTGCAAGATACTAGCTGCGTCAGGGGAATTATTTCTTATGGATGCTAACCGCGGTGAATCTCCTGTAGGACATTGTGAGAGCGCGATGTTCTTCCAATTAGTTCTCTTAGGGTTTCTGTAATGGGAAGGCTGGTCGATTCCGCACTTTATGTGGAAGAGAATCCAGCGATGGTCAGAGAATGAAGGTTTTTCCGACACCCTTCAGTTATCTACCATTGCCTGACCATCGTCCGAGACTAAAGTGAGGTCCAACATCTCCTCCCAGCCTTAATACTTTTCTGAAAAATAGCTCCGGAGGCGAAGCGTCCCTCTCGTGTGCCATTTAGACTGACACCAAGAGCATCTCCTGGTTGCCGCCCCCCTCTAACTTTACGACGGTTAGGTCTGGTGTGCTGTAATTGGAACAAGAGAGTGCATTTTAACTATTTTTGATTATAATGCATTCTCGCGGATTACCTTCATCCGCCTTCTAGAACAGATTTTGTGTGCTGCTGTTTAACCCCCTTATGATCTTATTGTTAACTCAGGGCTCTTGGATGAAGCTCATTTCGATGTTCTCCTCAAACAGGAGGACGTCAAATTATCCGTAGCACTTTTTGAGTGCTACAGATTAATTTGAACTCCCTTAATAGGCCTTGCTATCGTCCCCATCATCGTTGCTGACACCCTGCAGTAGTTGGCTAGCGCCACCCACTTCCTCAGCCTCGTCTTCATATGGGGTTTTGTCACCTAGGAAAACCTTTACCTTGGCCATGCGAAAAGCGAAAGCAACTTTGTGATCTGCCTTAGGTGCAGCCTACAGCGACCAGCATTGGTTTACTGGTTTTCGTTGGCGTTTCATCTTTTATTAACTGCCAGTCCCCAATGGCGGGAATGTTGCCGTTGTACAGTTCCATGCACTTAAGCAACTCTTTCCCCGTTGTACAGTTTCATGCACTCCAGCAACTCTTTCCCCGGGTAATCCCGAGCCTGTGGTCCCTTCGTAATCTTCGTCGCTGATATGAGCTTTAGAGACAGGTTTTTGGTTTATTGTTTATAAAGTTCATGTTTTGGTCCCACGAGTATACCGGAAGGGTTTCGTCACTCGTCCGCAGAGCCGGCATGCGTTGAAAAGGCACTTATGCAACCGACCTTGCCCGGGCATCGGAGGGGACCGTTGGAGATCAGCAACTTAATAGTCGCCTGTTTACCATTCGTCCCTCGGCATGGTTAAGCAGACACCTTGAATTAGGGCGGTGTTGGTGCGGCTATCCCGCCATTCCCCACATTCGCGGTTGGGAGATTACTACAGACCGTTGAAGGAAATGACCGGCTTTTTTCTCAGTTCACCGCAGTCTGTGGTTCTAGTTAGAGAGATTCCACAGGTCATTGTTTAAGCCCCTTCACAATGGCAAGGCGACCAACATCGAAGAGGCAGCGCACTCCTTGCTTGTTGTTTTTTTTTTTTTAATTGGCATTGCCATGTAAAATTAGGCAGGTCCTAGATCGATGTTACTACCCAGGCTCTGTCTTAAAAAGCATTAACAAACGGGCAGACCCATAATTTTAAAAGAGAAAATGTAGCTATATTTTCTAACCGGGGTTGATAGGAATCCCGTGAAATCCGACAGCATTGGCATCATTATTTTTGTATGTAAATTTAGTGATACTAGTGCATTATTTTTACAGCTTTAATCATAAAAAAATCAAACTGGTTTAAATAGTTTGTAATAGACCGAGCTGACAAGCTCCGATTCGCGCGAACTATGTTGGTCCAAAACATCCAGACAGCATTTGAAAAATCAGCTCAACGATATAATCTGCGTAGTAGATTAAAAAAGTTTAAAATAGGTGATGAGGTATACCGTCGCAACTTTGTCTTGAGCGATAGCGCGAAAAAGTTTAATGCTAAGTTGGCACCCGTTTTCGTAAAAGCATTCTTTGTTGCCACCAAAGGTAATAATGTGTACCAATTAAAAGATTTAAGTAAGGGAAAAGGGAAAATGGGCTGGTATCACGGCAAAGACGTTAAGGCAAGCAAGGGCTAAGAAAAAGTTGTGCCAAGGATTTGCTACCAAAAACCTATAAAAAGACAGCAATAGATAAACGTCGTTAAGTTATATACATATTTTCTTCTTCTAACAAAATCACGCCACCCTTTTACGGCCTATATAAGCTGCGGATTTTCTCATTTTCGGGGCTTCCTGTGGACAAAGTCTCGTGACTCAGGTTCCAGTTGTGCCAGTTACGCGAGCGGAATGTGCAAATGTACAAACGAGAATAAAGTTAAATAGTTTTGCCACTGACATTTTATAATTTTTATTAAAGTTTCCTACGCGAAACTCGCTCACAACGTAATGCGTTTTCAAAATATTGAACGCGTAAAAAAAAACGATTAATGTAAACCTAACCCGACAAAAAGTTGTTCCTGCTGTACCTGATTGCTGAAAAATTACCAAGAATAATTTCTGATATGGAGAGACTGATTTAATGCGGAAATATACCAGGTAGCTGCCCCCTGAGGATGAAGAGTGGTCATTTTGTAGAATTGCATGCTTCATGCATAATACAGTTCGTTTTTGTCTAAAAAAAAAAATCCATTTTTAAATTATTTCAAAAAAATTGTTCGATACATATAAATTTTTATTTATAAAGTTTAGATTTTTTTTCATACATATAATTTGCGTATTCTTAATACAAAATTTTAATATTCATATGTACATATAGAGAAAAGAACCAATAAAACCTTTTCTCTGACTTAAATTTCGTGGAAAAACAAAAACTTCAATTCCAAGACTTCAAAGAATTCCACTTAAGTTATATTGTGGATTCCTATTAGTAAAGTCGCTTAGTGGGTTTTTTTTCCTTCCGTAAAACTAAAAGAATGAAAATAGAAAACGAAGCAAAAATATCTAAAAAGAATATTAATATAAAGGGAGTTGAAGTGAAAAAGAAGAAAACAAAATATGTTAAAAATACCTTATAATTAAAAATGTTAGAAAAAAAAAAATATTCATAAATCGTTTTAAAATACTAAATTAAAGAAAATGAATTTTGCTTGCAAAATAAAAAGAAAATAATATGGATACATAAAATTAAATTAGAGAAAAGCAAGACGTGATATTGGAACAGTGAAACAAGTGAGTTATAGAGAGAGAATCGTATCGACGATCATTGGAAATTCCAACTTAAGCATACTAAAAAGTATGCAAAGTATGAGAAAAAAAATAAACCTTTAATAATCATATATATATATATGGAAAATAGTGTGGTTGTGAGTAAAATTATGATTTCAGCTGTGCAGCAGATCGTCGGAGGCCTTCAACGTGTTCCTGCAACAAAAATGCACGTAAGTTTTTCCAATTTATGTTCCCAAATACTCCTTTAGCTTTTGTATGTTTTAATAATACGCCTTAATGATCATTAAGTCTCTCGTTGAGATCAGCGAAAAGTAAGAGCGGCGTGAGAATTAGCGAAACGGGTTGAAAATTTAAACTTTATACATAATTATTTCCTTTTAAAACCAAGTATTTGTTCTTTTATTGAAATATAGATAATATACTAATAATTTAATTTAATTATTAATTAATCAAAGTAGATTTGATTAAATTCAAATTGATTTATGCGAATATTCCCTTTTCAAATATCACGGTCTCAATAGTAGTAGGCTTGTTATTTGAAAGGTGTTCCATTTTCACAATGTTCCTATAAGTGTTAGGACATATACATTTGAATACCTTTTTTTTGCCATTCACTACTAAAATAGTATGAATTTGAATTTTTCATTATTTTTTCTTGTTAGTTGATTAACTTATCGTATAAATAAATGGATTGTTAATTGATACCTAAAATGGTCTGAAATTTAGTTGTTGTAATTTTTATATTGGGACTCTTCGCTGCCATCTGAAGAGTCATGGAGGGTGGGTAAAGAGCGGTGAGGAAATCGGAAGTACAACCCCAAGATAGGTAAAAGGTAGTATGTAGCCTTTGCTAAAATATAATAATTTTTTTGTTGGCCATTGAAAGTGCTGTGGAAATAAATCCCCTGAACCTTTACGTGTGCGTATAAATTTTTTTCTGGTTAGGCCTTGGGCTTGTCATAAGTGATGATTTTGATGGTGTCTGCTTCAACGAACCCACATTAGTGGCTGAAGCTACGGGACAGCGAGACACACACGGGGAGACATCAACATCTTCTACTCGTCACCATCTAAACATGGTACAAATAACAAATAATTGTCGACCCATAGTGGATACACTAAAAGGTTCCATAACAGAAAATGCAGCCCAACGTGGGACCCCTAGACGTAGAAACAACAACAACAAAGTTTTATATTTTTTTTTATCTATTAGGGGTTCTACAATTTTCATTTTTGTCCTGTAGGGACTCGGTCTTTTTAACCATTGGTAATTGGAATTTAGTCTAAAGCGATAGGATATATTCACGTCGCACTAACCGTATCAATGTATCGACCCTAGTTGCAAATAAAACTGGCATATTTTTCGTCGCCTTAAAACTCATTTTGAATTTAATTTCAATAAGCTTGATGCATGTTTTAATTACCATTTGAGAATAGGATTTCGTTTTAATATGTTTAAATGACCATATTCCCACCAAGCTTTTGTTGTTGCAAGTAGGAATATATGAAGATTTCATGTACCTATACAACAAAAAGCTTACACTTAGCTGAGTTAAACATATGCCTTTTACCTTTAAATAATTAAACACATAAAACAACTAAGGAGTAAGACCATAATTATATTTGAACTTTTTTTGAAGAAAAAAAAAATTTTTTTTTGTGTTTGATAGATATTTTTCTTTAAAAAAAAAAAAAAAAAAAAAAAATCCGAAATTTGATTACATATGCTTATACATATACATTAGGCCTGGCGTTATTTTTTTTTTTTGGAATTTTGAGTACGGGGATTGGTCAAATATGCGATTCGATGTAATAATTCATGTGGTAAATTTTTAACTCAATCAGAGTGTGCCAACCTGTGCCATAATGAGGTCAAAGTTCAAAATATAGAAAAACACTTGGTTTTTTTTTACTGTTATCTGTTTATTTATTAAAGAAAAAATAAAATGACGCAATTTTTCCACAATTTGCATTTCAATCATTAATATATATCTCAAGAATATTACAAAAGCGAAGTTTTAGTATATGAAGGGAACTTTTGCCTGTAGTTCTCGACAATATGAAGCAAGTGTTGTTTATCTTCTTCGCTATGAGTTAAAGACCGGCTAAAATCTGTTATTAGTTTTACTTTCCTCTCAGCAGAATCATTAACAGCAGTGACGTTTTTGAGGATTTGAACACCTTTTAAATATTCTGCATTTTCGCACCAGTTTGAGGGATCTAAGTTGAAAAATTTTACGTCTATTTCCAATTGTGAAAAGATATTTCTAGTTCTTTGCGTTACAAAACAACTTAAATCTTTACTTATGAATGCTTTCATTTCTTCAATGCTGGCATTTACATTTTTATGCAGATAAACGCCATTGTCGTCATTGCTTTCAAACTCTTTTTCTAATGCTAGTGCTTCAACCATCTTTCTTTTCACATTTAAGTCCACATTAGAATCGAAAAAGGCGAGACCAACGGCTTCCTCGGACAGATACCATAAGTGGTTTTTCATTTTATCTAATAAGGCTAGAGATATTTTTGGGTCGTAATAACCGGCAATGTTTTTTACCAGCTGCAAATCCAAATTTGGTGCTTCGACTGCATTAGTAGTTCGAAACCAATACGGAATATAAAGACGCATCAGGAAAATACACACATTGCGGAATCCATTCAAATGGCTGGAAGACATTTTAAATTGTTTTTGCAAAGCAAACATTTTTAAGGCATATATCGCTTTTGACATAAACCTGGCATGTGACGTCGCGCCAGGTGCACGAAGGGAAAAGTTCGGGATGCTGCCACCTAAGAAAATAAACATGAGTTGCAATAGCTCTTTGTAATCATGGCGAATGTGGTCTTTTGCTATATTTTTGATGCAAAATTCTTTATTGGCTTCACATTCCTCTGCATTTATAGCACGTCGCACTTCTTCATCCATGATTCCAATTGAAAGATCTTCTAAATTGAAAGTGTTCCATTCCCGCGAAAAACGTTCAAATATGGCAACTTCCGGGCCACAAGATTTTCCAAAATATATTTCAAATACAGCTCGTAGTATGATTTCTGCAATATGATGCCTGCATGGCAACCACAACAAGCTACGTTTCAATTTTTGTTCCAGCAACATTCCAGCACCGTTACGTTTACCAGTGTTTGTAGCTGTCGTGTCAAAGCATACCATTTCCACCGAATTTATCATATTCATTTTTTCTAAGTAATTATATATGGACTGGGCGATTGCTTCACCAGTTCCACATTCAATAATTGGAATGGAAATTAATTTTTCTATATTATCTGCCGTTAAAACAATAGCTAGGCGTTCTACTTTTTCCTTTCCAGTTATTGCAGGAAGTAGTTTACCGTCCCAGTGTAACACAAATGTATCAGGGATCTGAAAAATTTTCACTCTGAGAAGTATTCATAACAAATCCAAAATTAACTTTTATACCTTGAAATTCTCAATAATTTCTGTACCATGACGCCGACGATATTCCTTGCGCTGTTTTCTCAAACTTGTACAATTAATAACCAGATCTTCAATATTGTGACCCAAAGCTTTAGCTGTTGCAATAATAAAATGAATTGCGAGTGGGGTTGACATATTGCCAGCATCCATGCAAGCAAGCATTCTATCATCTATGAAGCTTTTTTTACCACGTTTTTTTTTCAGCTCGTTGGTGTTTGATACGATCATCAACTGCTCTACAGATTTTTCAGACTCACATTCACTTTAATCACTTACATCATAGTCTACACTCAACTCTAAAAAAAATTACTTGAAAGAGAAACTTACATATTATTTGTTTCCGCAGAATTAAATAAATACCTTGAGTGCTTTCCAATCTTTGATACTTTGCTCTGCGTCGATTTTCTTCTTTTAACCTTTGCGCCTTCCGTTTTTCTTTATTTGCGAGACATTGATCTATGGAAATCATGCTCCCAACACGACCTGGCTCTCTTTGTTTAATTAAAAAGTCTCGGTCCTCAGGAATAGCTATCATTTCTAAAGCATCAGCACGTGCAATATCGAATAAATTGTTCAAATTATCATTGAAATCATTTTCCTTTTTACGAGAACTAGGAAACGAAGATGTACAAAATTTCTGTACTGTTCTCCACTCATCATATAATTTCACCAATTTACATGTCACATGTTCTTTTGTTTAACGTTGGAATACGTGCTCTTTCCCAAAAAGGCAATATTTCCTTCGAAGCCAATTTAGCACTTTCCTTAATTGTTTTCTTTTCACACCGCACATAGTAAAAAAAACATTTCAGCACTTGTAGTTTTGACGGTAACTTGCTTCCAAGTATATTTCTTTCACATTTTCCTATCAAATGTACGTTTGTGTCAGCAGATCTAAGTGTAACAAAATTATTTACAGCCATCACGATATTGCAGTATAACTTTTACTATTTTTAATTATTTTAATAAAGACCCATTCTTAACCACAGTCCATTTCGCAATGACAAAATATTAAAAGCTCTATTTGCACGTCTCAGTCTGTCTAATTATCAACATTGGCGTATGTGAACCGTAATGTATGAATTTACCGTTAGGCGGGCCACTGACTACATTATCTGCGCAAATTCGAGTAATTTGTTGTTGTGAACTCAGTGAACGCAATTCCACTCAATTCCAACAACAGTCTTGTGCAGATAATTTGTGTAGTCAGGGGCCCGCCTTAGTTCAATGGAATTTTTACTAATTTACTCTTTTCTAATATTATAAATTTTCTTATCATTATTGGACATATAGAAAAAATTACTGTGCAAAATATTGAGGAAAAATGAGGTCATTACATTCTATATATAATAAATAAACAGTAAAAAACCAAGTGTTTTTCTATATTTTGACCTTTGACCTCATTATGGCAAAGGTTGGCACACTCTGATCGAGTTAAAAATTTACCACATGAATTATTACATCGAATCGCATATTTGACCAATCCCCGTACTCAAAATTCCAAAAAAAAAAAAATCTCCTATAAGCTGCGCCAGGTCTAATATACATATATATATCTTTTTTGAATATCGATATGCCGCTGAGGCACAGTAATGAATATTTACCACCGGGTCAAAGTTCAAACAATTTTTTCACCATTTGCCGCGAGTCTTTTTCGTTAAACGCTGATGCTCTTCGTACTGCCTGCAACCACAAGTTTCACCGTACTTGCCTGATAAACTGGCTTAGAAGAAATCCCTCTTGTCCGCAGTGTAGAGCATGGTGTAGCTCTAGAGATTTTGAACGAAAACAATACAACATAACCACCCGATCACAATTAGCAAATCCGCAAAGCAGTATGGCCGATGATCCGGATAGGTCATCTACCTCACAAGCAGCCAACCAGTACAGCCTCCTCCGCGAGCAGAACAAGCAAGTATGCCACAACAAGGAGCTGTAGATAACCCTGCTCAACAACAACAACAAGAAAATAAAGATCCTATAGCTACGAACAATACATCGAATTCCCAAAACGACGATAGTAGGATACGTAGTTTAGTTAACGCCGTTGTCGCCGCGCGACAAGCAAGTTTGTTTGAGAACTTTGAGACAAGATTTACGCAAATAGAGCAACGCATAGATCAGTCGGTGAATAACCTAATTTCTAGATTGCAGAACGCAGCGATGCAACCTGTCCAAAACAATAACCAACATTTACCCCCTATTGTTGATTGGCCACAAGATCCACTAGATTTTCCAAATAGCCGTAACGCAACCCCCTAAGCACATATGCATGTGCATGCAAACACACACCAATACCCTTATAATGTAGGTTCCGCTCGTCTTAGTGACATTTCCCATGTAACCAATTCAGGAAAAATTGCAAGTCTCATACCTAATTGGGATATTAAGTTTGATGGCTCGAACCGTTTGTCTGTAGAAAACTTTATCTACAGGGTTGAGTCACAGGTAATAGACACCCTCGGGAGGAACTTTACACTTTTTTGCGAACATGTTCAAAGCGTTTTCACCAATGAAGCCAAAGATTGGTATTGGCGCTATATGCGCTTAGTAGATCGCGTCGTTTGGCCAAACCTTTGCCAGGCCTTGCGAACTCATTTTGCTCAACACCGTACCGATACCGATATAAAAGAAGCCATACGTATGCGCAAGCAAGGTGTGTCGGAAAGCTTCGATGAGTATCGGAATGCCGTTTTCAAAATAGTCGAAAATTTGAGTAGTCCACTTCCGGAAACTGAAGTTGTCGAAGTTCTACAGAGGGGCCAGAGTTACGCCATTTAATACCCTACAATGAACGTTTTACCAAGAAAAAAGAAAGGAAATTTTTGATAAACCTGAAAAGGCTATACCTACTAAATCGCGCTCGGCGAATCGCTCCAATGAGTTCTGGAAAAAGGTAAAATCTGGTCGAAAAAACAAAAACTCCCCAGATTTAAGACAAAATGCCGAAATAAACCTTCTAAATGAAACGTATTTAGCTTTGCTAGATAGTGGAGCCCAAGCTTCGTGCATTGGCAATAGCTTAGCGAAAAAGGTATATGCTGACAAAAATATAAATACAAAACATTATTCATCCATACAAACGGCTGATGGCTACCAACAAATTGTGTTTGGTACATATTTTTTTTGATATCACCTATAAAGGCATAACTGAACGTTTACTTTTCTACATCGTACCAAGTCTAAAACAAAGTTTAATATTAGGCGTAGATTTTTGGTTCAAATTTAAGATAGCACCACATTTGATTAGCCAAATTAACTGCGAAAGCAGCGAAATAAAAAATTATGCTAGTAGCGGCGAAAATAATATGCACACCCTGGCGTATGAGCAACAAAAGCGATTGCAAGTAATTAAAGATTTATTTCCTTCATTTGCCAAAGAGGGCCTTGGTAAAACTCATTTAATAGAACATGTTATAGATTTGGAACCTAATGTCTGTCCGTTAAAACAGCGATATTTTCCTATATCTCCTGCCGTCGAGAAACTAGTTCACAGGGAGATAGATGAAATGCTAAAATTGGGAATAATTGAAGAATCACCCAACAGTCCGTGGTCGAGTCCGGTCGTCTTAGTCCGTAAAGGTGAAAAAGTCCGTCTGTGTTTAGATTCACGCAAAATAAACAACGTAACTATCAAAGACGCTTACCCCTTACCCCACATAGATGGGATACTCAGTCGCATACCAAAAGCCGAGTTTATTTCTTCGCTCGATTTAAGACGAGCATTTTGGCAAATTCCATTGTCGGAAAAATGCCGAGATTTAACCTGTTTCACGGTACCAAACCGTCCTTTATACAGATATCGCGTAATGCCATTTGGCTTATGCAACGCTCCTCAGGCCTTATGCAGGCTCATGGATCGCGTGATTCCACCCAAATTAAGAGAAAGTGTGTTCGTCTACCTTGACGATTTACTTATTATATCGGAAACATTTGATGCTCATATGAAAACTCTGTCAGAAGTTGCATATCATTTACGAAACGCAGGCTTAACAATCAACATAGAAAAAGTAAGTTTTGTCTTCAAGAGGTAAAATACTTGGGGTACATCATAGGAAATGGTACCTTGCGAACGGATCCGGATAAGATTTCCGCGGTCACGCAATATCCGCAACCAACCACTATCAAACAGTTGCGTAGATTTCTGGGTATGGCTGGTTGGTATAGGCGATTCGTGCCGAACTTTGCCGCAGTTACCACCCCAATGACTAATTTGCTTAAGAAGTCAAAAAGGTTTCAATGGACTGATGATGCGCAAAAGTCGTTTGACCTACTTAAAAATCTGCTTTCATCAGCACCCATTTTGTCAAATGCCAATTACGATAAACCATTCCTTATACAATGCGATGCCAGCAAACTAGGAGTAGGAGCAGTTTTGGCCCAAGTGAATGAGGATGGAGTAGAGGTGCAAGTTGCATATTTTTCGCAAAAATTGAATCGTGCTCAAAGTAATTACAGCGTAACTGAGCTTGAGTGTTTGGCTGCCATCCTTTGTGTGAAGAAGTTTCGCGCCTACGTGGAAGGCCAGGACTTCACCATTATTACCGACCACGCCAGTTTGCAGTGGCTTATGAAACAAAAGGATTTAAGCGGCAGGTTAGCTCGTTGGTCGCTCAAGCTTCAGGGCTACCGTTTTAAAATCGAACATAGGCGTGGTTCACAAAATATTGTTCCAGACGCACTGTCGCGACAAAACTTTCACGAGTTGGGTGAAGTTTGCCTTTTCCCACAAATTGATCTAGAATCAAATGCCTTCAACTCAGAAGAATATGAAAAGTTGAAAGAAACCATTAGTGAAACGCAAAGTAAATTGCCAGACTTGCAGATAAAAGATAATAAAATATATAAAAGAACAGAGCATGCGAATGGTATTGAAGACCAAGAAGTTTTGTGTTGGAAACTTTCGATTCCCAAATCATTGATTCGGGAAACCATAGAAAGAGGCCATTGTCCCCCAAATAAGTGCCACGGAGGCATCGCGCAAATTTCTATTGGCCTTCTATGATAAATGATGTTAAAACTTTTATTTCTCGATGCGATACTTGCCAGCAGAGTAAGTCGACTAATACAGTTCTTCGTCCACCGATGACAGCAAATTTCCATTCCGTCCGTCCAATTCAAAGATTATACATTGATCTGTTAGGTCCGTATCCCCGTTCTAAACAAGGCAATATAGGCATACTCATCGTTTTGGATCACTTAACCAAATTCCCTTTTCTTAAACCTATAAAAAAGTTCACGGCCACCCCTATATGCACATTTTTAGAAGAAAACATTTTTCCCCTTTTCGGAACACCTGAAAGTATCGTGTCTGATAACGGAAGCCAATTTAAATCAGTCCAATTTGAAAATTGCTTGTCTTTGAGATGTATAAAACATTCATTTACCGCCCACAAGCTAACGCGAGCGAGAGGGTCTATCGCTCCGTTATAGCTGGTATCAGATCATACCTTAAAAGTGATCAAACTAACTGGGATAAAACCATCCCATTGATAGCTGAAGCTCTTAGGTCAGCTTACCACCAAACTATTGGCTGTACGCCGTATTACGCTATGTTTGGTCAACAGATGCTTAGTCATTCTGATGATTACAAACTACTGCGTACGCTCGAGTCTTTGGGAGGGGATGTTGTAATAGACCGAGCTGACAAGCTCCGACTCGCGCGTATTGAGTTGGTCCAAAACATCCAGACAGCATTTGAAAAATCAGCTCAACGATATAATCTGCGTAGTAGATTAAAAACGTTTAAAATAGGTGATGAGGTATACCGTCGCAACTTTGTCTTGAGCGATAGCGCGAAAAGGTTTAATGCTAAGTTGGCACCCGTTTTCGTAAAAGCATTGGTTTTTGCCACCAAAGGTAATAATATGTACCAATTAAAAGATTTAAGTAATGGGAAAATGGGCTGGTATCACGGCAAAGACGTTAAGGCAAGCAAGGGTTAAGAAAAAGTTGTGCCAAGGATTTGCTACCAAAAACCTATAAAGAGACAGCCATATACGTCGTTAAGTTATATACATATTTTCTTCTTCTAACAAAATCACGCCACCTTTTTACGGCCTATATAAGCTGCGGATTTGCTCATTTTCCGGGCTTCCTGTGGACAAAGTCTCGTGAGTAAGGTTCCAGTTGTGCCAGTTACGCGATCGGAATGTGCAAATGTACAAAGTTTTGTTTTTAAAGTTAAATAGTTTTGCCACTGACATTTTATAATTTTTATTAAAGTTTCCTACGCGAAACTCGCTCACAACGTAATGCGTTTTCGAAATATTGAACGCGTAAAAAAAAACGATTAATGTAAACCTAACCCGACAAAAAGTTGTTCCTGCTGTACCTGATTGCTGAAAAATTACCAAGAATAATTTCTGATATGGAGAGGCTGATTTAATGCGGAAATATACCAGGCTAAGTAGCTGCCCCCTGAGGATGAAGAGTGGTCATTTTGTGGAGTTGCATGCTGCATGCATAATACAGTTCGTTTTTGTCTAAAAAAAAAAAATCCATTTTTAAATTATTTCAAAAAAATTGTTCGATACTTCTAAATTTTTATTTATAAAGTATAGATTTTTTTTCATACATATAATTTGCGTATTCTTAATACAAAATTTTAATACGCATATGTACATTTAGAGAAAAAGAACCAAGAGAACCTTTTCTTTAACTTAAATTTCGTGGAAAAACAAAAACTTCAATTCCAAGACTTCAAAGAATTCCACTTAAGTTATATTGTGGATTCCTATTAGTAAAGTCGCTTAGTGGGTTTTTTTTCCTTCCTTAAAACTAAAAGAATGAAAATAAAAAACGAAGCAAAAATATCTAAAAAAATTATTTCCTTTTAAAACCAATTATTTGTTCTTTTATTGAAATATAGATAATATACTAATAATTTAATTTAATTATTAATTAATCAAAGTAGATTTGATTAAATTCAAATTGATTTATGCGAATATTCCCTTTTCTAATATCACGGTCTCAATAGTAGTAGGCTTGTTATTTGAAAGTTGTTCCATTTTCACAATGTTCCTATAAGTGTTAGGACATATACATTTGAATACCTTTTTTTTGCCATTCACTACTAAAATAGTATGAATTTGAATTTTTCATTATTTTTTCTTGTTAGTTGATTAACTTATCGTATAAATAAATTGATTGTTAATTGATACCTAAAATGGTCTGAAATTTAGTTGTTGTAATTTTTATATTGGGACTCTTCGCTACCATCTGAAGAGTCATGGAGGGTGGGTAAAGAGCGGTGAGGAAATCGGAAGTACATACAACCGCAAGATAGGGAAAAGGTAGTATGTAGCCTTTGCTAAAATATAATAATTTTTTTGTTAGCCATTGAAAGTGCTGTGGAAATAAATCCCCTGAACCCTTACGTGTGCGTATAAATTTTTTTCTGGTTAGGCCTTGGGTTTGTCATAAGTGGTGATTTTGATGGTGTCTGCTTCAACGAACCCACATTAGTGTCTGAAGCTACGGGACAGCGAGACGCACACGGGCAGACATCAACATCTTCTACTCGTCACCATCTAAACATGGTACAAATAACAAATAATTGTCGACCCATAGTGGATACACTAAAAGGTTCCATAACAAGTTTACCAATCAAATAAGCAACAACATTATTCATAAACGCATTATTAACTTAACAATGACTGAGCAGTTTTCACTTTTGGCGACTGAATTTCGTGACACCCGAGGAGGTGCATGCAGTCACACTGATTCTTGCCAAAAATCCTCGGGCTGTCACTGGCAACCTATTACATATATCCGATCTTTTGGCTCCGCTGGTCAAACCAATATATTGACAAATATTTATTACCACAAAAACTGGTTTTACCGCACCGGAATGGCGCAGGTGTTTTAGGCAACCTATTAGTGAACATAAACACTCGGATAAATGGAAATCTAATTTGTATTAGTTGAGCTTGACCTTTTAAATGCCTTCGATACAGTAAACGACACGTAGCTAATAATAGATTTGGATTCACCCCTGTCTGAAGCGTTGGGCCGCCAATTATTTGAGGGGTCGACAGAAGGTACAATGTTTCAGCTTTTACAGCAGCACTCCTGAATGCAGTGAGGCTCAAACTTTCGCAAAACGTCAAAAACCTGAGCGTTATCCTAGACAGTACCTGCTCGATATACCAGAATCTTTTAACATCAACTTCGCTCTGTTCGAACTCTATTACAGGTCGCTACAACAACATCGAAAAATATTGAGTAAGATTCTCAAAACCTATTTAGATACTTTTCTGTTTTGAAAATTCCAAATTGACATTTGTCAAACACTTACTAACAATTAATAGGTTCATTGAAGAAACTTTATAAAATTAAAATAGGTTTTTCCTATTAAAAGCTTGTAATGCTTGTGTTTGTGAAGCCTTTAAATGAATGTCTAGTTTTTAAAATTTGTTCATTCTTTAGACTAATAAATATTTTGAATACAATAGGACCATCACAAAATAAGTATATTAAACTAGCTATTTATATAAAAATTATTAAGTTTACCACGAAACAAAAAATGTACATTTATTGAAAAGATACACCTGGGCACAAAATTGGACCTTCATTTATACCCCAGAATTGTCGCATAAACTTTTACAGTTTGTGTTAACTTTATTCCATACATATTCTAAGTTTATAAAACTAAATGAGATGTGCTTTAAGGAAACGACTTACCTGTTATTACAACAAGTGCAGATATGCAGGCAAAACATGATGTATCAAGTTCTAAATGGTTGAGACTGTTACTGAATTCCAAAATATTAACCAGCCAGTCACCAAACACTCTTTCGCACTGACTCTTATGCAAGACTGTACCATTGCAAAATATCAAGTTGGAATCGTCTGGCTGTATGCGATATGATAGTCTCAATACAAACATTTCTAGCGAAGCAGATTGAAATAGCAGTTCTTGGTCCAATCCACATAAATTACTGAACCCAGGAATGCTGTGAATAAATTGTTGAATCACGTTTACCGAATTTTTAAGAATTTTATAGAACTGCCGAACATTTTCAGATTCGCTAACGATAAGTGGGGAATTGCTACACATAGGCTCTAAGTATGCTGCGTAATCTAAATTAGATATATCTGGACTTGTAGCTCTATGTGCCTTAAGTAATGTGGTTATTAAAGATATATAATTAGATTGCCTTAATAGAGCAATTGTTTTTTGTTTTGAAGGTAAGCGACCTCGGCGCCCTTTGAGAGAATCAGTTCGTACCACTTCTTTTACCATACCAACGGCCAAACACTTTTGAAATCGGCAAAACTGACATCTGTTCCGTCGCCGTCTGTCAACAGGACATGCGTGATCTGCTAAACAAACATATTTTGAGTGTTTTTGAACAGTTCGTTTAAAAAATCCTTTACATCCTTCACAAGTCCTAACTCCGTAGTGCTGACATACTGCAATGTCCCCACAAACTGCACATACATGCAAAGAACTCTGCACTTTAACACACTTACTTATTTCACTGCTTCTAGTGCTTGTGCTGTCTGTTCTTGAATATATGCAAATTTTAGGGAATAGTGAACTTTGTTTTTCGTCTAGATAATTCATTCTGTAAAAACATAAAAAAAAACGCTTACATTAGCTTTATACATATGACGTATTTTGAAAGGCGCTACTCAGAAACACGTGTCGAAAACAGTTCTCAAACCCCGAATATACAAACCCGATTCACGAATAAATAAGGAAATATTTTAACGGTAATGAATTAAAAGTGACAGAGGCGTAAGTTATTATTTGTAAACAACTGGTTACACATAAGCTATATATATAAACAAATACATAATTGACGCAATATATAACCTTCGAGGTGAATTTTTTCTGAGAAGCCTTCCATGGCAGAAATACACTCGGACAGCTTGCCAAACCACTGCCGAGGGGCGACCCCGTTTTGAAAAAACTTTTTCAAGGCACTTGATGTTACCTGTACCACGGTTCGAACCTTGGACCTTCGGTGTGACAGGCCAGCAACAATACCGCCACACCACCGCGGCCGCCGGGCGTGTTGGGCAGCGTTGGATCCCGAGTCACCATTTGGTAAAAAGGAGCACATCCAGCTCCATCATTTCATTGATGAAAATATTTTTTGCGACTTGAGTAAGCGATAAAAGGAAATGAAATTACTTGTCATAATAATTAGCAACTAAGAAAGTAAACTAATGCAAAGAATCGAAACCAAAATTAGCAAGAAATTAGCAGGATAAAAAACATAAGATAAGAAAGTGACCTAGATAGAAATCATAAAGTAAAGAATTTTTCTAAAGTTAGTTAAAAAATTTTTTTAAATCAAGCTAAGTTAAAACTGTCGTGAAATTTTTAAAAGCAAAAGTTTAGTATTAACGATTCAGGGTTACACCCAATTTACTACAAAAAGACATCCAACATAAAAATAATTATATAATAATCTCCGCCCCCAACGATACAACAACATAGGCCACAACACTTTTATCCACAAGTTGCGTATATCCCAGCACCAAAAGTGAATTCCCGTTATCAAAAATTCCCGCAAAATAACTTTCAATTTACTCCATTTAACCAGCAACTGGCTCAACCAAAGCAAATTGTTCAGCAGTCCTTGCCAAATTATCGTCAAGGCCAGCCACCGAGACCAACGGCTTCGAAGCCACCACCCCATCCAGAGCCCATAGACGTCTATCGCTCTACCCAATCGAGAGCAATAAACTATATGAAAAGACCAAATTGCAACAAACCCGCCGAGAAAAGGACATCAGACTTTTCCTAGCAGGTACCACTCAAGCAACAGGGGAATTTCGACTTAAATACCGCTACACAAGGAGAACAATATTACCAGCAAGACCCTTATGACCAACAAGGCCCATATAACCAAGAGGACGAACAACATAATTGTATTCCAACTGAATAAGAATACGAGACATACGTCGGCAGCGCATTGAACGATGATCTACTTCAAAAACCCACTAGGGAGAACCCAACAGATTACATTGAAGTTAACTCTTTAATGAATGGTGAACTCTCTAGGCTCCCTGAAGCAGAAAACAATAGTCTTTCAACAGTCACTTGTCATAGCAGCAATAATTCTTCACTTGACCTAATAACTAGCATGGAAACGCCTATTAACGTATTTAAAAACCAAATCATTTTAGAGGTAGGCCCAATGTCTACATATCGGTTCAAACTAATTTTCCCAACATGTCATACATATACTATGAAAGAGCCATTCTACGATACCACCCTACTTATTAACCTCCTGAAAATATTTCTAAGCCCATCTGTAATAAATTGTATGAATCCTGAAGAATGCATAATGGGAAGAATTGAGGAAATCTATCCCATCCATTTTAGATCCTACAATATTAGATTCATCTAAAAACAAGTAAGGAAGTCTAAGTTCGTGTGGAACCGAACATTATATATCTAGTAGTGATCTATTATGGCGTACCAATTTCCGTAGGTCTATCTTAATACTCTTCAGTTCGTATTATAAAGCCAGCTGATTGTTTTCAACAAAAACACTTCGGTTATACGTTTTGCGGATTAAATTAATTTAGTTGTATATAAATAGCTTTCTACCAAACACTGCTAACCACATTTGTTCAAGATACCAATCCATGTACATTTTATGTTTGGAAAATTTGCGTTGAAATAGACAGACGGACTGACAGATAGACGGACGGGGAGGCGGACAGCTAAATCAACTCAGCTTATCGTCCTGATTATTTCCGTATGCTTATTGATGGGCCCATCTCTTCTTCTCCTCATACTTACAAACATTTCATGCTAGTGAAAGGTATGAAAATTGCCTAATTTGGCAGGAGTATACTATATACTATTGAGAAGCAGCTGACCAATTTTCATTGAAATATCTGATTGAAGCTACAAGCAAGCGCTTTTGAAAATAGCAGAATTTTTATGCTGAAAAGTAGGCGGCACCACGCCTACTTACCCAAAATCCACAAAATTTTTTTGGGGTCGAGTTTTGCTTTAAAAGCTTATTATGTGTGCAATGTATGCAGCTTGCATAGTTATAGAAATATCGCGTTTTACATTTTACAAAAAAAATTTTCAGAACTATGTTAAAAAACTGGGCGTGGCCGTAGAACAATTTCGCCCGTTTTTACAAGAAACAGTGCCCTTTATATATTCAATATTTCCGCCAAATATCGATTCAACAAATCAATTTTTGCCGGAGTTATGTCATAAAAAGTTTTATGGAATAATCCACTATAAAAGGGGCGGGGCCACGCTCCTTTACAAAAATCTATATTTTTCGACTTTCTTCATTCACGGACACTTTTAAAGTGAAATAGAAATGATATAAAGCTATTTACGCAAAATTATTGCCTATTAAATATATTTATGGTCCTATGAATCTATCGTATAAAAATGGGCGTGGAACTTTACCGATGTCGCCCATTTTTTTCTGGAACATTCCTTGTATTAATATGAACATGTGTGTTTCGTTATCTTGAACAATTTTTGATTAATAATATTTCTAAATTTTACTTAATCAAAAGTGGGCGGCGCCACTGCCATTTTCAAAAATTTCATGAATAATGTATTAATGTACACACCAAATTTTATCCTTAGTGTATTATGTACTGATTTATAACTTTTTTATAAAAAGTGGGTGTGGCTATCATCCGATTTCGCTAATTTTAAATAGCGCTCGGAGATGAGTGCCAAGAAACGTGCATACCAAATTTCATTAAGATATCTCCAAATTTACTCAACTTATCGTGTTAACAGACGGAAGGACGGACATGGCTTAATCAATTTATTTTTTCCTCCTCTACTATTTGATATACGTAAGTGAATATCTATCTCGAGCCGTTTATGCCGTTACATACTACTGTTAGGCGACTAAAGTTAATATACCTTGTGTGCGTAGCACTACTAGGTATAACAAGGACAGGATATTACAAACGAGCAAGAACAAGAGAAAATGATTATAAAAACCACCGGAGAGCGAATAGAAATTGCCACGAAAATAAAATCCAAAATTTAGAAAACTATTTCTTTTCGGCCATGTCAAGGAAAATAAAAAATACAATCAAAAGCTGTTCAGTATGCAGCGAAAATAAATACGACCGTCGTCCCAACAATCCCGAACTAGGATAAACCCCAATACCCCTATACCTAGGATATATAGCCATATACAGGACCGAAAGAAACTTAGTGCTAACGGCAATCGACAAATTTTCAAAATACGTGCAAACTAAAATAATAGACTCTAGAACAATAGAAGACGTTAAGGAACCCTTTCGTAAAGTTTTATTCCAATTTGGCGTCCCCCAAGCCATATTTATCGACAATGAAACAGGCCTTAAGTCTGCCTCCATTACCTTTGCGATCGAGGATCCCCTTGGCTTACGAATATATAAAACCCCTCTATACAAGAGTTTGGTAAATGGTAAGATCGAACGTTTCCATTCCACTCTTACAGAAATAATACGATGACTCAAAGCTGAAAGAACATTTTCAACGTTCCCCGCACTCATAGACAGAGCAGTTTATGATAGATTTGACAAAAATTAGAAGGCCCATAGAAGTTTTTTCGGACGAATCGTTTGTACAGATCGAACACAATATAAAGAAACCCGCCAGGAGAACATTGACAAGCGTAAAGAAAAACAGAATAAGGACGTTTGCCGACTAGGCTAAAAAATGCCACCGAAATATAAATAGGAAATAGTTAGGGAAAATAAAAATACAATAATCCTGACCGAAGAATAGTACACAAGAGCAAAGTTAAAATTCAACCCATAGTTCTTATTACAGACTGTACTTCCTCCACCCCGCAAACGGAGACATGGAACCACATAACCGAAAAACTACTGAAGGATAGTTTAATCTACATAATCTTGAAGCATGAAACAAACCAAACCCTAGAAATCTTGGAAACCCTTAAAACCATAGGCGAATTTCTAAGGTACCGCGTCGAAATATTTAGCAGGATCTCTTGTCCACGAGGACCAAGAAATTATTAACAACTAACAGACCCGGTAGATGTTGTCCTGCCTAAAATTTTGCTTGCCTACTAATAGTGTTCTTTTCTCCCCCACTTGGCGCTTCGTCTTCCTTTATTCTTATATCTTCTTATTTCTTTCTACTTGTGCTTTTCCCCCACCCCTATATACCGTTACTCTTTTTTACCCTTCTTTAATACCTCCTCTACATCTCAAATCTCTATTCCTACTTCCCTTCTTCTCCCATTTCCTCTGCGGGTACTGATATGTACATACTTTCGAAGACATAGCGAATTAGTCTTTATGTAAGCCTGAGTACCGCTTTCTGTTTCCAAAGCTTTTTTGATATATAGAACATATATCTATACATAGAATATCATTAACTTAAACCAAATAAATTCCTAACTATGCCGAATTGCTACTTTAATTAGCCTGGGTGCTTTTCCAAAAAGTATACGAGGTGTGTTCAAAACGTATCGCGAATTTTGAATTTTCGCTGGTTACGTATATTCGAATTTCGAATTTTTTGTGGCGTTATGTTGGTACTCATGTCTCTCACTTATGCCGACAAGCTCGGCCATTTTGAATGTTCAGTTAATTGTTGACAGCTGCTTTGCTTGCACGTGTTTTGGATCGTCTTCGATTTTTACCTATTCAAAAAAATGGATCAAAGAACCTGTATCAAATTTTGTGTGAAAAACGAAATTAAGTGCGCGGATGCATTCCGAATGTTGACTGTGGCATACGGAGAAGCTACCTTGGACCGAAGCAACGTTTATCGGTGGTACAAAATGTTCTCAGAAGGCCGAGAAGATGTGCAAAGAAGAACTAAAATTGGCTTTTGCACCACGATAACGCCCCTGCTCACGCATCGTTGCTTGTGCGCGACTTTTTGGCCAAAAACAACACACTAATGATGCCGCAGCTACCGTATTCCCCAGATCTGGCCCCCTGTGACTTTTTCTTGTTCCCTAAACTGAAGAGGCCCATGAAAGGACGACGTTACGCTTCTCTTGACGAGATAAAGACGGCATCGAAGGAGGAGCTGAACAAGATACAAAAAAATTATTTTTTGAAGTGCTTCGAAGATTCGAAAAACCGTTGTCACAAGTGTATAATATCTCATGGGGATTACTTTGAAGGGGACAAAATAGATATTCATGAATAAATAAATAATTTTTGAAAAAACACAAAATTCGCGATAATTTTTGAACGCACCTCGTATATGACCTGTGTAGTTTCACAGAGTTCGACAACAAATTTTAGACATTAATAAAACACAAACATATGTGGACGTAGCGCAGGCTACATACAATTTTACTAAAGGACACATATATCCATATATCATTAATACAAACCAAATACATCCAGAGTTATGACCAATTGAAATTTTATATATCCTATGGGCGTGGCGCCGCCCTTATTCCAAAACTTTCTATAGCCTATGTCGTACCCACTGAGCTGCTGAACCTATCGATGAAGCACAAGCAAAACACAAAAAATGTGGGCGTGTCCCCTCCCCCTTTTCAAAGTTATGTAAATCTTGACTAAAGGATGATATATCCAAATATCATTAATTTAGACCAAATAAGTTCAGAGTTATGATCAATTGAAATTTTATACAGCCTTGGGGCCGTGACACTGCCCACTTTTCCAAAACTATCTGTAGCCTATTTGGACATTAGTGAAGCACAAATAGAACACAAAAAATATGTTCGTGGCACCCCCTACTTTTTCAAACTATGTTAATCTTGACTAAAAGACACATACATCCAAATAAAATTCATTTAGACCACAAACCTATATATAGCCAATGCTGTAACCAGTGAACCCAAAAATATAGTGTGAAAAGTCCATAAAAATCGGTTGAATACTTTGGACGCCTATAAAGGACACACAGACACACATTCATTTTTATTTACAAGATAACTTGATGAATCTTAACGAAAATAACAATAAACAAATTATAATAAACGAACTATTTGACAAGGGGTTAAATAATATTACCCCTATAAAAAATGTAATTGTAAATTCAATAAAAAGGAGCAACAATTTAGTAAATGGAATTGTAATAGATTTGCAAAGCAAAATAAGAGTGAATTAATTAACATTAAGTACGCCACTCAATGGGCAAAAGGGAATATTATAAATACTGTTTCTTAGATAAAAAAGAAGTAAGAATTGCTTTAGATAAATTAGAAGAGGAAAATTCTCCATTCAGCAAGTCGGAAGAAGCATTGAAATTCTGAAAAATAAACGTTTTTTGTAGCTAAATGTTTATAGTCTACGTGATAAAAATTCCGCTTACGAGCTCTGAAATATTTAAGAGATTTATAGCTTATTCCCAGTTTTCTATACCTTACAATTCTTATAGTTCAATAGATATAATTTTGTCCCTCAAAATTGTTATAGGTATGCACAGCCAGCAGTGACAATCGGAAGCTATTTTAGTTCACCATACATAAGGTGAAAAGCTTTGAAAGAAAATATTGGCAAATAAACTCTCAAAATTTTATTTTTAAAAAATTAAACAAAAAAGAATATTAAAATATTTTTGTTATGACGAAGCACTTACAACTTTTCTATATGCTCATTAAGACGGGGTTTCAAAAAAAATTGCATTCTGCTACAGCAGTGCGCTGGATAACAGCAGGTATTGCATTGTTTCTTCCTCCGCTGCCGCATGTGCTTAGTTTGTTCAGTGCCCGGTGAGGACCGCAACTAACCTGAAGGTGTTCTATTCTTTTTTAAGATGTTTAAATATCGTGTTTTATTGTAGGAGCGTGGAATACTCCTAGACAATCCACCTATTATAAGGCTGGCTAAGCCAGTGCTGAGAGCCGTGGCCCTTATAAGTCCCAAAGTTGCAGGGACTTCCTTTCGTCATCTGCTATTTCGGTTCGAATATGTGTTGTTGTTGTTGTTGTAATGACAAAAATACTACCCTAAGGTTTTGGGGAGCGATATCGAACTGACAGTCCTTGGCCGGATGTGAATCCGGTACGCTCCGGTAAAGAAAAGATGTATCGACTTGTCCGGTTTATGGCCCACTCTCTTCAACCCTGAAGTTATCGTTACTAACCCGAGAGTACGAAGAGCCGCCGGGTTATCATACAAGAACGTAATCGAACCCCAGGTAACTTCTTGAACTTTCCTTGGCATTTTGTTCCTGCATCTCATCTCATCGTTCCACCACATCATTGCCCCGTTGGCTAGAATCAGTCGAATAACTGCTTTGTGCACCAATGCTATGACTTCTTAGATCAATGACCACTGTTGACCTAATATTATTTTGCAAGTTACAGAGGGCTCATATCGCCGATTGACTCTATGCTCTAAATTGGGCCTTCAGTTCAACGTAGGTGTTAAAAGGACATCTTTCAGAAAGTTGACCTTCACGAGGAGGAGAGTAGAAATTCCAGATTTTAGCCCTAGTGTTGAAAATCACTAGCTCATTCCCACAACAGCCGTTTCTATCGTACCGGAATAACTCGTGTTTTACCCGACCAAGGGCTGTTATTTGAAATAACCCTGTCTAACTCGTACAATTTCTCCCTAAAACTGTCATTCCCCAAGCAGCTTTTTGCAGCAGGCTTGAGGTCCCTTGCTATTCATGCCCTAGCGCGTCCCGTGGCCAACGTCCATCTAGTCTCGTACAGCCCCGTTAGCTAGAATCAGTCGAATAACTGCTTTGTGCACCAATGCTATGACTTCTTAGATCAATGACCACTGTTGACCTAATATTATTTTGCAAGTTACAGAGGGCTCATATCGCCGATTGACTCTATGCTCTAAATTGGGCCTTCAGTTCAACGTAGGTGTTAAAAGGACATCTTTCAGAAAGTTGACCTTCACGAGGAGGAGAGTAGAAATTCCAGATTTTAGCCCTAGTGTTGAAAATCACTAGCTCATTCCCACAACAGCCGTTTCTATCGTACCGGAATAACTCGTGTTTTACCCGACCAAGGGCTGTTATTTGAAATAACCCTGTCTAACTCGTACAATTTCTCCCTAAAACTGTCATTCCCCAAGCAGCTTTTTGCAGCAGGCTTGAGGTCCCTTGCTATTCATGCCCTAGCGCGTCCCGTGGCCAACGTCCATCTAGTCTCGTACAGCCACGTGTTCCAAATGCAGTCTCCACGGCTCCACTTCCAGCACTGATATATTCGTATGGGTCAGGAGCGGTGCATAATATGCCATGTTTAACAAATAATGCTTCATTTATTTGTAATAATTCATTAAAGTTTTCTGCATATAGCCAAAGCTGTTAACTACAGTATCTGTAGCCCGTTTCTGTAACTTATGTATGCGTTTCTGTATGAAAAAAATTCACCTTGAAATATGTTCGTGGTGTGTTATGTAAAAATGAGAAAATGATAGGCAAAAAGGCCTAGGTGACAAATAAAACATTTGACGCACACCGCACAATGGTCTCAATAGCCTCGTAGATAAGATTTTGCTCTAACTAGCGGGAGAACCGAGTTCGATTCGTGGCAAAATTTTTATTTTTTTTTTTCAACTTTTTCTTACATTTTATTTTTGTTTTTATTTTTTTTATAACAATTTATTTTTAATAAATATTAATAACATTTAAAATTTGCACATAATGCAATTAGTTTGGATTTTACACTTGTTATCACTGTCATTATAGGCATCGTTATTTTTATCGAAATCCATAACGCAAATACATTTTTACCACACTTATAGAAACACTATTCAGCGATAACTACATAACAGGGTGCACTTTGCGTTAAAATTCTTATCAGAAACGGGCTACTGACTGCGTTATTGTACATACAGTAGTAGCGCAGGTGGTAAGGGTTTCGGCTACGATGCTTAAGCTCCAAGGTTTAAGCCCAGATTCCGGCCAACTTTTTTTTTTGTTAAATTTAATTTGTTTTTATATATGTACATATATCAAAACTTCTTCTCATGATTTTTTTTTTCATTTTATTATATTTTTAACCCAAAATTTGTCTGTGTATGACCTCTATCTTGGAGTGAAAAAATCAAATTTTTGCAAAAAAAAAAACGCCAGAAAATGTTTCCAGTTTATCAAAACAAAATACTTAAAAAAAATACTTACACAGCTTCATGAATTTTTTAAGAAATTACAATTTTTCTCAATAATATTTAACTTAAGGTAAACATATTTGTAGCCCATATGCAATAATATCATAATTATTTTATATATCACAACCCAATTCCGTCGGAACGAGAAACAAAGTAGAAAATTTTGATAATTTTCATTATACCCTATCTTTAAAATACAGAAAGGCGAAAACACAGTTTGTAGCTTCTTCAATTTTCTATTTACGAAGTGGTTAGAAATCGTGTTAATTTTCCTGAAGACATCAACTATTTTCTTCTTCAAATATTTTAATTTGTCAAAGGGCAGACATATAACCCAAACCCTTACATACGTAGACTAAATTTGACCAGTTAAGATGATAACCTTCCTTAAAAATCAACATGAAATTTGTTTTAAATATGCCAGAAAACCATCATTTCATTGTAATTTTCTCCCTTAAATGGACTTCAAAAAAGCCTGATGTAAAGGCAAAATTGAGAAAACTGCCTGTATATAAAAAAAATACCAATTTGGAAACCGGCGTCACGCGCTAATATTGAGAAATTTGTGGAATTTCCAAATGAACGTTTCATTCATTTTCAAAAGCCATATGGATATGTATGTATACTCCTAATGGTGAAAAAATGTTCTGAAGCAGGCATAAGCTTTTTTTTTATAAGACTAAATTTCTTACCTTGACTTTAATTTGTTAAGTTTTTATAGCAATCTTTTCTTAAAACCAATTTTTTGCAAAAAACCCGCAAGAAAATTACGCAAAAATTACCATAACAAAATATGTAAGATAAATACTTACATAGTTTTATGAATTTTTTTTTAAAGAATTTCGTTTTTTCTGATTGATATACGATTTAAGGTAAACTTATACGCACTTCCATAAGAAATAACAAGTTCAGGTCATATACATATATATCACAAAATATTACTGAAATGCTATAAAAGTCAATATGAAATGTCTTTATACATATCTAAATTGTGGTTAAGGAACAAAACCAGAAAACCATATACTGAAGTTGTAATTTTCCCCCGCAAAATGGGTTTCAAAAAAAACCAGATCTAAAGAAAAATTGCTAAATTGCCAGCACTGTCTTTATATCCAAAACAAAAAAACCAAAATAGAAACCGGCGTCATGCTCATATTGAGAAAGGAACTTTAAAATGCACGCTAAATTTATTTGCAATGTTTTCATTCTGTCACTCATTGAGTATATTGAATTAAAGTAGTGGCGTCGGAGGGTCCAACACATATTTCATTTGCTCTCCGAAAGGTAGAAATACTTTCATTCTCTTACTCAATAAGCAAATTGAGTTAAAGTATACACCGGCTTCGGCGCGTCTGTCCAATTTGATTTTGAGCGATAGTTGCCCTCCCCTATACTGAACTGTACCAAAATCTTAAAAAAAAAATACCAATTTGTTTTCACCATATCTCGCGCGTTTTATTGAAAGCAAAAGTTCAAAAATAAAATTTTTAGGGAAAACACCATAAAAGCTAAATTTTTTAATAGTACTCTATTATAAAAATGAGATTCGAAAGCACTCAAATTCGCTGCTGTTCACATAATTGAAAATTTAAATCTTTTTGAAGAACGCAATCAAACTTTTATTTTTGTTAAATTCTATAATGAAAATGAGCGGTCGGTTATTTAGATGCATCGTAAAATATTTGTTATACCTAGTAGTGTTACGCACACAAGGTATATTAACTTTAGTCGCCTAACGGAATTACGTAACGGCATAAACGGATCGAAATAGATATTGACTTATATATATATAAATGTTCAGGACGAAAAGAGAAATTGATTAAGCCATGTCCGCCCGTCCGTCCGCCCGTCCGTCTGTGAACACGATAACTTGAGTAAATTTTGAGATATCTTAATGAAATTTGGTATGCAGGTTCCTTGGCACTCACCTCCGAGTGCTCTTTAAACTGGGCGAAATCGGATGATAGACACGGCCACTTTTTATATATAAAATATTTTAGAAAATACAAAAAAAAAATTATTATACAGTACATAATACACTTATAAGGATAAAATTTGGTGTGTACATTAATGTTAAGGCATAAAATAAATTTTTCAAGAAATTTTTGAAAATGGGAGTGAACCGCCCACTTTTGATTAAGTCAAATTTAGAAATGTTATTAATCATAAACCAAAAACAGTTCAAGATATCGAAACGAAAATCAGCACACAGGTTTACAGGTGTGCGAGGAATGTTCGAAGAAAATATGGGCGAAATCGGTTAAGGTCCACACCCACTTTTATATGAAAGTTTTTGAAGAGGATCGTAGATATATTAAATAGGCCACACCACTTTTATATGAAAGATTTTGAAAAGGATCGTAGATATATTAAATAGGCAATAGCTTTGCCTAAAATAGCTTTATATCATTGATATTTCACTTTTCCGTAAACTAAGAAATCCAAAAAAATTTCGAAAATGGGCGTGGCCCTGCGCCTTATATAGTGGATTATTCCACAAAAATATGCCATAACTCCGCCAAAAATTTATTTGTCGAAACTAAATTTGGTGATAATGTTCAATATATAAATGTAACTGTTTGTCCCCGCCTAGTTTCTTCACCTTGTTCAGAAAATTTTTTTGTAAAATTTAAAAAGCGATATTTCTACAACCAAGCAAGTTATATCAATCAGGTTTTGCACACATAATAAACTTTTTAAGAAACACTCGACCGAAAATTTTGTCGATTTTGAGAAAGTAGGCGTGGCCCCGCTCACTTTTCAGCATAAAATTTCTGCTATTTTCAAAGGCAATCGCTTATAATTCGATCTTGATATTTTAATGAAAATTGGTCGGCTGCTTCTCAGTAGTTTGTATTATACTTCTGCCAAAAATTAGCCAATTCGGAAAACACACACGCAAAATATTCGGGCACGTAGTTAAAGCCCACTGCAATAGAGAAGTTATATATCTTTTTTGCTTTTCATACTTTTAATAAATATTAAATGTATGTAAGTATGAGAAGAAGAAGAGACACGTTCCCTAAAATTATCAGCACGATGAGCGGAGTCGATTTAGCAATGCCCATCTGTGTGTCTGTCCGTCTGTCTATTTGAACGCAAGCTAGTCTCTTAGTTTTACAAAAGAATGATGAAATTCGTTGTTTGGTTTCGCCATTTTATAATATACTAGCAAACCCGGTAGGCGTTGTTTTGACGTTTTGATACATAGAACACATCTATATATAAAATGTCATTAACCAAATATACTCTTAGCTATACCGAACAGCAGCTTTATATAACCTGGGGGCTTTTCCAAAAGCTATATACAGACTGTGTCGTGCCCAGCGAAATCCTGAACCTATCGTGAAAGTTCAAGAGCAAAAACAAAATACAAAATATGTGGGAGTGGCACCGCCCACTTTTGAAAAATTATGTAGACATTGACTTAGTGACACATATACTAAAATTTCATTAATTTAGACCGAAAAAGTTAGGAGTTATGACGAATTTAAACTTTATATAGCCTGGGGGCGTGGCTCCGCCTACTTTTCCAATACTATATACTGTCTATGATGTACCCAAGACACCCAGGTATATATTGTGAACATTTCATAAAGATCGGTTGAGTACTTTGGCGCAAGACACACATTTTTATACCCTTCATGAACATGAAATGGTATTATAACTTTGGTCCGATGTTTGTAAGTATGAGAAGAAGAAGAGAAACGTTCCCTAAAATTATCAGCACGATGAGCTGAGCCGATTTAGCCATGCCCGCCTGTCCATCTGTCTGTTTGTACGCAAACTAGTCCCTCAGTTTTTGAGATATCGTGATGAAATTTGATATGAAGCCGCCATTTTCATGAGATTAATCATTCGTTGGAATCAGCAAGATCGGAGCAATACAAAGCAGAGCTCCCATACAATCGATAGTTTCGATAAATGGGTTTTGGGCTATAAATTTTGCAATTAAAAAGTTAGGAACGTTAAAGTTTGCAGGTTTGGTACTTATTATGTATGTAATGTGTGAAGAGAAAATCAGCCAGATCGGACCTATATAATATTGTTCCGATAAATGGGGTTTGGGCTATGTATCTTTAAATTATCAGTTTTGCAGAGTTTTCACTAGTTGTGAGTAAGGATCGGACACTTAAAACCGTGTTGCGTATTCATGAAAGGTATAAAGCCTTCGGCACAATCGAAGACAGCCCTCTCCTTATTTCTTTACATCTATTTTTGTTACGCACACAAGGTATATTACTTCATTCGGCATAAACGAATCGAGATATATATTAATTAATGTATATCAAAACGTTCAGGATGAGAAGTAAAATATACGGGCAAGTAGTTAATACCCCACTGCAAAAGCGAAGTTGTATATCTTTTTTGATTCTCATACCTTTCATGAACATGAAATGTTTGTACGTATGAGAAGCAAAAGTGATAGTCCCATCAAAAAGTATACTGAAATAATCAGGAGGATAAGCTAAATCGATGTAGCCATGCCCGTCTCTCGATACATCTATCTGTCTGTCTATTTGAACGCAAATACGAACTGAAAGTATTAAAATAGACCTGCGTAAATTGGGATGCATCTAACCGCCTGGGCGATTTTGACCGTCCAACATAGCTCGCCAGTCGTTTCTTAGTTGCGCCAACTGGCGCCAATTGGAAACACCACGGGATCGCAAATCGGTCTCCACTTGGTCCTTCCATCGAAGTGGTGGTCTCCCTCTTCCTCTGCTTCCACTGGCGGGTGCCGATAAGAATCCCTTCTGGGCTGGAGCATCTTCGCTCATTCGGACTACGTGGCCTAGCCAGCGAAGCCGCTGTGTTTTAATTCGCTGAACTATGTCGGCGTCTGCGTAAAGTTCATACAGCTCATCATTAAATCTTCTTCAGTACTCGCCGTCGCCAACGCGTAGAGGTCCACAAATCTTTCGAAGAACCTTTCTCTCGAATACTCCCAGAGCCGCCTCATCAGATGTTGTCAGTGTCCACGCTTCTGCACCATATAGCAGGACGGGTGCGATGGGTAACTTGTTGAGTGTTATTTTCGTTCGTCGAGAGAGGACTTTACTTTTCAATTGCCTACTCAGTCCGAAGTAGCATTTGTTTGCAAGAGTAATTCTTCGTCGGATTTCTAGGCTAACATTATTGTTGGTGTTAATGCTGGTTCCCACTTAAACGATTACAAAAATGCTCTGCCTGTAAACTAATAACCAAAACATTACAATATGGCAACCATGTCTAAACGGTGGACATATTTCCCCACACTGAGCACATTGAGTTAAAGTAACCATTATATATATTATAAGTCTGAATGTGCTGTTCGTATATGTCCATCAAATACAAGTTTTTTTATTGTAATATTGACGGAATCTGAAAGAAGTGGTGGCTCTGATGGTGGACTTTCAAACATTCCTAAGGACTGTTTTTGCCATCTCCTATCAATGATTACCGGTCTTTAATAGAGTGATTTTTTTCGGTTAATTGTCAAAATTACCCGCCGTTTAGTGTGAGCCGACTTGAAATCGGCCCTAAATTACTCAACTATATATAATTAATTTCAGTAACAAAAATTTCTCAAATATTTCGGCCTATATCTAATAGATTTAAGCATAGATTAGTGCAGAGGCGTAGACAGGATTTTGGGAAGGGGGAATGAAAAAATGTTTTCATCGATAACTGAAATTTGACGCACAATGGCTACCGGCTTCACCTGTGCCCATTTGTTCGTATGTGCAAATTTTTTATTTATTGGGAATTTTTCTTACGTCTATGAATGTACATCTTAAATTTTAAATTGTAAAATTTAAATACAAAATAAACAATTCAAACTTATATAGGATATACAACTAGATGCAGGAAAAGGTAAGACATTTTATATGCTAAATTTAACATATTGTCAAATGTTATTTCTAACAAACATAAAAATACTGTGAAATAACGAGATTAAAATAAAGAGAATTGTTTAAATGACTTATGATAGGACTAATAAAATTTTGAGCTAATTCACAACAAAAACGCATTGGTAAATGAAAGATAAAGCAGTTGGCAGAAGCAAAATTTCGATTTCATTGTGTGAAAGGCCCAAAAGGGAGGACTTCACACATTTCGTAAATTGCCGTAGATTCCTTAGCGAACGAATTTGTGCAGGAAATGTATTTGAAAAGCTTTCGTGCAACAATTGTGTAAAACCTGCTTGAATGTGTGGTTCTCGAAGATGGAACAACAACTATAGTATGTGAGTTAACCTCAGGTTATAGGTTTGCGACCTCATACTTTGCAGGTAACCACACCTAATGAAACAAATTTTTAAAACTTTAAAATAATACAGGTCCCTAACTGGAAAAATCTCTAGTCTTCTAAATAACTCTCTTGAGAGATGCAGTCGATTAACATTCGATATTTTTCGAACGGCACATTTTTGCAATACTGGTAAAGCCTGGATTTTGTTAAGGGTGGCGGCAACCCATCAGCTGATTTCATAAGGTAATTTAGAATTAAAAAGCGCATAATAAACTATTTTAAGGGTATAATCAGAACAGCAATTTTTGAGGTGATAAAAGCAGCGTAAAGAGGATTGAAGATATTTTTTCAGACGAGATATGTGGTTGCCCCAGTTCATGTTCTGATCAACACTTTCACCCAGATACTGAAATTCATCGACATAGTCTATAATGTATCAGTCTTTGGTACAGGCCGCAAGCGGATCGAAGGTACCGGATTGTAAAACTTGGCACACCTTCTCATATGCCGTCCTTACCTTTATACACCAATACCTCGATTTGGGTCGTAGTTACGTTCCAAAAAAACACGACGCAAAGTGAATTATGATTTTCTATAGAAAACCATGAAAAGATCGAAGATAGGTGCCAGGGTTACGAAAATACTACTTAAAAAAAAGGAACAAAGTAAATATTTGAAAACGGAAGTAATATAAAATTTTATTGCACACAAACATTCAAAAAAAAACACAAAAAAAAAACAAATTCAAGTAAAACAAAATAAAATATTCAATCAATTTATAGAAACCAAACTCAGATTAATCACTATCGGAGGAGTCCATAGTGGCTGTTGTCGTAAGTCGGCTTTTCTTCATAAAAAATTGGCCCAAAGTTGTCTAACAGCTTTTTTTTCAAGTTAAGATACATTTCTTTGTAGCAATTGATATTTGTAGCTACCGCCTGGGACACTTTTAAACTCCTTACGCTGTCAGGATCGTTTTTTAAAAAAATCTCGAACCCAAAACAACGCAACTTCGAAAATCTAACGACGCACAGTGAGAATTGGTACTAATTCATCAGCGACGCAATTTCGAAACGACGCAAAACGAAACGACGCAAAGCGAGGTATTGGTGTATATTTCTTTTCTACTCTGGAGTATTCATGATGAATTAAAATTAAGTTACTGTATTTATTTAATTTATTAGTGTGTAATCCAGTGTTTTTGTGAAAGTTTATAATGTATAATTTCTGCGTTGTTTTATACCTCAGTTTACTACTAATAGACTCTAGAACAATAGAAGACGTCAAGAAGCCCTTTCGCTAACTTTTATTCCAATTTGGCGTCCCCCAAGCCATATTTGTCGACAATGTAACATGCCTGAATTCTGCCTCCATTACCTTTATGATCCAGGCTCTCCTTGGCATACGAATATGCAAAACCCTCCATACAAGAGTTTGGTAAATGGTCAGATCGAACTTTTGCATTCCACTCTTATAGAAATAATACGATGCCTCAAAGCGGAAATAACATTTTCAACGTTCCCCGAACTCATAGACAGAGGTAAAAATGTCAATAGGACGACCAACCAAATTTCATTATTCTGGGTGCTTTTATTTTTGAATGATCTTATTTAAACGTTTTTCCAAATTTTCGATGTCGAAAAAAGGGGCGTAGTTTTCAATTTTTACACGGGCGGACAGATGGACCTATCTTAAAGGATTCCTCTGTACATTCTAAGAACTTTGAGATATGGAACTCTAATCTATCTCCATTATTTTGTACCGTTACAAACCACCGTTATATATACAAAACTATAATACCCTGTGTAACTAGTACACGCAGTTACAGCATAGCCTATATGTAATTTTGGAAAAGTGTGCGGGCCACGCCCACATTTTTTGTGTTTTGTTTGTGCTTCATTAATGTCCAAAGCTTACAGTCGATCTCTCTGAAATTTTCACGATAGGTTCAGAAGTTCGGTGGGTACGACATAGGCTATATTTAGATTTATATATAAAATTTCAATATTCTGAGTCAAATTTCCACGTTTTACGATGAATATTTGCAAATATATGAAGCAAGAAAAGCCCGGGTTGTGTTGGAGGTGCCAAGCCCTCTTCTCTCTCACCGGCGTTTTTTCCTGATATGTTAGAAATTAACCTTATACTCGTATAAGTCTGTACAAGTTTTCAGTATTTTGCTTTACTTCCGGAGAAATGCAGTACGTAAAATTTAATTTGCATGGGAGGTGCCACGCCTGCTTCCTCCTGCCACCCTACCATAAATACTTTCAGATTAGGTTTCGGCGACAAATTATGGGTTGAACAATTTTTGTGCTCGTCGACTCTTTTTTTACGACAAGGAAAACAACCTAAAATGTTTAATAGATAGTGGTGCGGAGATATTAATGTTTCCCTCATCAAAATTTAAACAGCTTAAACAACCTTCAGATTTATTTTTACTTGCGGTAAATAGAGGTATTATAAAAACTTTCGGTAAAAAACGAATTAATGTGAATTTAAATATGAGAAGAAGTTTCCTTTTGTGTTTGTAATAGCTGATATTACAAGACCAATAATTGGAGCTGATTTTTTATCCAGATTTAGACTTTTAGTTGATTTAAAAAATTAACGTCTAGTCGACCATTTAACGAGAATTTCAATAAATGCGATTTCTGGCTACGCAAATATTCTATCTCTCTATGGCGCGATATACAACAGGTATATCATCATAAACCTCCTAAGAGATTTTTGCGCCAAGCTTCTCTTCCAATTTGTGGTGTGCCGATTTGAATTTTCCCTACAAATTGGTGGGACCTACAGTTTTTTGCCGACTCCGAACGGCATCTACAAAGGAGACGAATTTTTGCTGAGAAGCCTGTCATGGCAGAAATACACTCGGAGAGTTTGCCAAACCACCGCCGAGGGGCGACCCCGTTTTTAAAAAACTTTTTTCAAATCACTTTTGATGTTACCTGTACCAGGGCTCGAACCATGGACCTTTGGTGTGGTAGGCCGGCAACACTACCTTCACACCACGGCGGCCGCCACATTACCAAAAATATTTTCCGTAGATGATAAATACACTATATTACTCCGAGAATTTCCCTCTTTAAAAGTAGAACCTGATTACAATAAACCAGTGAAACATTCAACTGTTCATCGTATAGTATGTAATGGAGAATTACCTTTTGCGAAGCCTCGTCGTCTTGATCCAATCAAATCAAGCATAGCAAAAGCTAAATTAGATTTTTTAGTTGAGGCAGGGATTTGTCGTCAGTCGTTTACACATGTTGCTTCTCCTTTCCATCTTGTTCCAAAGAAAGAGCTTAATGATTGGAGACCTTGTGGGGATTATCGTAGGTTATACTGTGTTACTGTGCCTGACAGACATCCCCTACCACATATTCATGATTTAAACATGAACCTTCGGAATAAAAGTATTTTCTCGAAGATTGATTTAGTACGCGCTTACCACCAGATTCCAATGTTAGAAGAGGATATTGGTAAAACGCTATTTAAACTCCGTTTGGATTGTACGAGTTTATCAGAAGGCGTTTTGCCCTCCGAACAAACTTTCCAGCGCTTTATAAATGAAGTTTTGGGAAATTTAAATTTTGTCTTTGTTTATTTAGATGATATACTGGTTGCAAGTAAAGAAGAAGAAGAACATCTCAGCCATCTTTAAACTATCTTCGAAAAGCTTTATGAATTAAGCCCAATAAGTGTGTTTTCGGTGTTTAAATATTGATTTCTTAAGTTATAATATTTCGAGTGAGGGAATAAAGCCAACAGCAGAAAAGGTGAAAGTTATACAAGATTTTGAACAACCGAAAACAGGTAAACAAATGCAAAAATTTACTGGAATTATAAATTATTATCATCGATGTTTGCCGAATATAGCTAAATATTTAACTCCTTTACATTTATTAATGACAAATGCTATTAAAACTAAAACCAAAGATCTCAAGTGAATTTAGAATCAAAGTCAAGTTGTAAGTATGTAAAGGATATATTTGCTAATTCAGTGTATCTGAATAATTTGGTAGCAATGCCAAACTTTCTATATCGACAGATGCATCCACCATAGCAATCGGTGCAGTTTTACAACAGTATACTAGGCATGGGGAGGAACCGTTAGCATTTTTTTCAAAAATATTTACTTCTACAGAATCAAAGTATAGCGCATTTGATCGGAACTGTTAGCAATTTATAAAACTATAAAACATTTTAGAAATTTTTCGGAAGGACGAAATTTTATTGTGTACACAGATCATAAGCCTTTAACTTATGCTTTAAATTCAAAACCAGAAAGAAGTCCTAGACAAATTAGGCATCTCGAATGTATTTCGCAGTTCACTAATGATATTCGACATATTTCTGGGAAAGATAATATTGTTGCAGATACACTTTCGAGAATCCCAGAGATTGTTACACTAGAACAGGAACTTAGTCTTAAAAATTTGTACGATGAACAAATGAAAGATATTGAATTGAAGAACCTTATTCAAAATTCAAAATGTCCATATAAGATAATAGAAGTTAATACCATCTTTAAATTTGAACATTTATTGCAATGAAAATAATGGGAATACCAGACCTTACATACCGGTTAGTTCAAAGAGAGGGGTATTTGAAGAGTTGCATAATATTAGTCACCCAGGTATCAAGGTTGCGTGACGATTAATAACTTCTAAATTCTTCTGGCCTTTAATGAGAAAACAAGTAAATGAGCGTGCAAAAGCGTGTATTAAATGTCAGAAGTCAAAGGGTCATAAGCATGTTAAATCTCCAGTTATGAAAATAAAAATTCCTAAAGAAAGAGTAAAACATATCCATACAGATATAGTCACACCGTTACCAATATCGAATGGATTTCGCCATATTCTAACAATTATCGATAAAAACGCGCTTTGGCCTGAAGCCTATCCCTTAAGAGAGGTTACAGCAATTTATTCAGCAATATATTCCACGTTTTGGTGTACCGTTTCATATAACGAGTGACCGAGGTGTACAATTTACTTCAAATATGTTTCGTGAAATGGCAAAATATATTGGAGGTGAGTCAAAAACAACTTCCTCTGATAGTTTTATTGGGATTACGGTCTTGTTTTAAAGAGGATTTAGGGGCAAGTCCATTCGAATTGGTCTTTGGTCAAAATCTGCGGTTACCAGGAGAACTTGTATTTGATACTCAGAAGGAGTTTGATCACATAGACTTATTAATTAAATTGAAAAATTTTGCAAAATAGCTTCTGATAGCTTCTGATAGAATTATAGGAAAAATATCATATTGGGCTTACTTTAGAGGTATTTTACGTACATTTCCGAATCTGTATTAATATCTGTAGGTTTTTGAATTTTAGTAGAAATATCAGGCTTAAGTTACTAGAAATTATCCTAAAATGAACTCTTCGCTACTGTATTATCATTTTTAACAAATTTCTTTTGGAACATTTTTTTTCTTTACAGCTAAAATAAGTTCAAAATATTTCCAACAACTTTCATTCAGACAGTTTTTCTTTTTTCGAATTCATTTTAGTAGAAAACCTATATTTTTAAGTAATAAGCAAAAAAAACACAATTTTTATAATTTTAATGTCATTTATTTGAAAAATTATTTTTTTACTTAGAATTGACGATTTTAACGTATTTTTCAAAATAATAGTAATGTTATGTTATATTATTTAAGGATGAAAAGTAAAATATCCGAGCAAGTAGTTAATACCCCACTGGAAAAGCGAAGTTGTATATCTTTTTTGATTTTCATACCTTTCATGAACATGAAATGTTTGTACGTATGAGAAGAAAAGGAGATATTCCCATCAAAAAGTATACTGAAATGATCAGGAGGATGAGCTAAGCCTATGTAGCCATGTCCGTGTTTCTGTTTGTCCGTCTATCTATTTGAACGCAAATACGAACTGAAAGTATTAAAATAGACCTGCGTAAATTGGGACGACATAATAGATCACTACTAGGTATATAATGTTCGGTTCCACCCGAACTTAGAATTCCTTACTTGTTAGTTCTATATTTTTGATCGAAAATAAAAATTTAACTTTTAAGTGATATTTTATCCTTTAAGAATAAAAATAAAGTTTTGAGTTTAAAATTTTTTTGGAAGTATTTTTATTTTGTGTACCTTAGAAATTATTTTATCAATTTTTTTTTTAAATTTTCGACCATTGGCCATGCTAATATATTAAGATATTTGAAAAGACATGTAGACGAGATCATACCAACCAATAGTTATGATCAGATACTTGAAGGATAAATCGTTCAAGGAGTTAGTTTTATTTTCGATCAAAAAAATAAAAGTCCAAAAATTATCGTTAGCATTAGTCAAAAAAATAAAACACTTATTATTGTTTATTTTTATTAAAAAACATCTGAAAATAATGATAAAACGACGATGTTCTTGTTTCTAACGGGACTAGCCTGATTGGAAAATGAAACCGGATGCTGTCGAGGAGCGCTGGCGCATCGATCGAACCGTTCATAATTTCGAAGAGAAAAGTCATCGGCAGTATGGTTCTTCTGCATTGGAGAGATCGTAGGAAGGATTCGGTTCGGCAAAATTCAAAGCGCAAAAAGGTTTTTGATATGGCACTCATGACAGGGTCTCCAAATGAACCAAGTATATTCCAATTTGGAGTAAACAAGTAAGATGAACAATAGCTTAAGAGCATAAGGATCCGTGGAGTTTGCCTTAAAAAAACTGATAAAAGCTAGAATAGTGAAAGACTTTAAACAATTCACTTCGATAAGAGTCAAGAGGCGGGAACCGCCAATGGCATAAGAAGTGGAAATGAAGGCTTATATAAAAGCAATTACCAACATTTAGCGGCAGATTATTAGTGTTACACCAGACTGAGACTCTGTTCAGGTCAGACTGGATCTTATCTGATTCTGAGGAAATTGAAATGGTAGATAAAACATTTAAACCATCAGCGTTTAGCAGAAGATTTGAGTGTTGGAGACAAGCTGAAATGTCGTCGATAAAAATTACAAATAGTAGAGTCCCACAAATCAAACAAAAATAAGTTACTTCTGGCACAACTGAGTTTTTTATTTCATTCAAAGTGGGTTTGAACTCTACTTAAATGTATGAAAGACAGCTAAGTGACAGCCTTACTTTAGTCGCTTGAAGTGCTTTACTGTGACAGTATTCCAAGCTTCTAATTGGCCATAGAAGATTTCAAAGAAAAGCAAGATAAACTAATGTTAGCAAAGCCAGCAAAGCAAGCGTGCATTGTGCAAAAACCTTTAGACCATATGTAGTAACCAGTTTTTCTAAAACTGGTATATGGAAACTAAAGTGTACGCTTAGTAGTTATGCCAATCACGGGATAACGTGCTTTTTCAGGTGCCATAAATTTCGGGAATTCTTTCTTAAGATCCCGGGTTGTTCGGGGTTGTCAATATTTTACTAACACCGGAATATTAGTGCTTTATTTATGATTCATATCTTGTTTTTATTGTCGATTTGAAATGTTTTTGAATAGTATTATTTCTTTGTTAATTATATTTTTTAAAGTAAAGTGAGCAGAGTTGCATATACAAAGTAAGAAAAAAATTGGAAAGTATTTTTGGGATATGTATAGAATTGATAAAACATTATTGGATTCAAAACCGCAAAATCAGAAATACATGTAGACAACTTTTTCTCCAAGCGCATCGTTGGATACTATTAACTTCAACACTCATTGACTCATTAATGAGTTTTGTGCTTAATTTCATCATAATCAACGAAGGGTTGGATGACCAAAAATGTATTCTGAGCATAACATCTCCCAAACTGCGTATAAAACCGCCATAAAATGTGTGTTAGTTTTTGAGGGTATACTCGAAGATTATTATATCGGTTAGGCAGCCCAAACGAGTTACAAATATGGTTTTGAGTTTTAGTGAGGTGAAAAAATCGTTTCACTTCGGTTATCACTTAGCTGTTTGATGACATTTTAAATGGCGGCGACACAAGTTTTCTTTGATAATTATTACAGAATTCGCAAAATAAAAATGATGTAGAATCGATAATCGGAGTAAACTGATGCATCTACTCTTCCTTGGCCATATAAGCTTTCAAAGAAAATCTACGAACCTAAATATTCAAAAGGATATTGTTAATAACTTTAAATGATTACTAAAATTAACCTCCTACATCCGGATTATTACTATTAACACCGATCCAAATATTTTGATAACCCTTTTCACATTTTTGCACTTATTCTTATTTTAGCAACTAAAGAATCAATGTTGCTCCAATTTTCTTTGTATCAACCGACATTTTATAACGGAGCATGAAGCGGGGAACTGTTAAAAACGTCAATGGCTGATAAACCTATTTTATTCAGCAATGATTTCTTTAACTTTCATTAAAAAAGAAAAAACACATTAAAAATCCTTATATTTTCATTATTTAAGCTCAGATAGATTCTTTTTCAACCTCAACTGTTGCATAATAGCGAATACCCTAAAATCGCGGGATTGTTAAAATCCAAAGAAAATTGGCATAACTAGTGTGTACGCACCTGTCTACTCTATGTACAGTAACCACTATATTTACTTCATGCATTCAGTATTTTTTTGTTTGTACTTGTCAACTTAGTAACATGCATTTATTTAGTTTAACTACCTCAAGCAAAATATTTGCCCCACTGATATCTTTCCCAGTGATTAATTACAAATCGTCACCAACGTGGCACGTTAACTCAACAGTACAATGGTCACTGTTTCGAATACTTTATGAGCAACTTAAACATAGCTAAAACTAACAACGGCTCACCCCCAACTTCTTTCTGCAAGCTGTGCTGGACGCTTCTTCCCGTTCATCGATTACACTTAAACCTGAAATTTCTCATCCACAGAATAAACTAAACCCACGTCAAAGTTCGTGCTTAGTCTCTGGTGCACACATACAAAGAAATACACATATCGTTGCCCGGATAACTAAATGTCGCATGTGAAAATTGGGCCGAATTGAGTTAATAATGCAGTTATACTAAACTAATCAAAATCTTTCGACTGGCGTCATTGCTTCGAACACTCGATAAAATATTGTCACAATCGCCAATTAGATTAAGACATACGACAAATATTAGAAGCATTTTGTCTATCTATAGAGGAAAGGCAACTTATACTCGACCATTTCAGGAGCCTAAGTCCCACAGAGAAACTGACTTTTTTCGCTAATTTTGTAGAACAAGAAAAAGTAAAACGTAGGCGGTGTAAAACTAAAAATCAGGATGAGCCGAAAAAAGTACTTTAACCCTTTCTGACCTATAGCAAATCTAGAAAATAAATTTGCTTGAATTTTAGAAAATAGCACAAAAGTTTATTTTTAGTTTATCCTCGCTTACAACTGGTTGATTGTGTTCACAGCGTATATAGGAAATACTTACGAAACGTTGAAATTCACAGTCAACTTACGTTATTAAGACTGCTTAGAAATACGAACTCTCCAAATACAAAGCTCTGTTTGTTTGCAAATGACTGATAGTGACTTTAAGTGCGAAACTTTCATTTGAACATGCAAATTAACCGTTTACAAATATAAAAAAAAACTAGATTTTCAAAATCCATATTAAATTTGCATCATCTTATGTGGAAAAAATAGCTGAATGTAAATAAAAAGAAAAAGTTAATAACTGCTATTCCATTTCTGAAACCAGGAAGATAAAGCTTTTCACCAATCTTCACCTAAAGTTTAAACTACTTATGTACGAGTATGTACTTGATTACTTCGTGTATTATTCATTTATTTCTTTAATTTGGTAAGAAGTAGCCTGTTAAAAACTGAATTGTTACTTTTTTTTGGTCATATAACGGTGGTTTGTAACGGTACAAAATAATGGAGATAAATATGGAGGAATTTAGAATGAACAGAGGAATTCATTTAGACATGTCCGTTCGTCCGTCCGTGGGCACGATAACTTCAGTAAAAATTGAGGTATTTGAATAAAATTTGGCAGACAAGCGGCTTTACGGCCAAGGTAGGTTGCTATTTGAAATGGGCGAAATAGAACCATAACCACGCCCCTTTTTTCGAAATTTTCGATATAAAATTTGTTAATTCAATAGTAAAAGCAGCTACAATGATCAAATTTACTAGATTTATTAATTTGGTTGTCCCATTGACAATTTTATAAAATTTTTGGAAAAGGGGAGTGGCACCGCCCACATGTGAGTGAAGAACTTTTCAAACTTTTCCTCTTAATAACTTCTGAACCGCTTACGCTAGTATAACGAAATTTCGTAGGAGACATACTATTGTTGTGATAAATGCACGCATGGAAAATACGCGAAATCGCTTTTCCACCACGCCTGCTTTTTCATAAAAGTTATATGGAAAGGAGGTAGAGATATTGAACTGCCCATTTCTAATTGACTGATACAGGTATAATAATATAATTTTATAGTTATATCAATTTTCTTATCCTTTATATGATTTTTGCAAAATTTTGGAAGGTGCTCGTGTCACCGTCCACTAATGAGTCAAGAAAATTTCAAATTCGACTGTTAATCACTTCAGAACGGTGTAAGATAGAATTACGAAACTTAATACGATGTATACTATACGCATGTAGAGTACGCCCACGGAAAATAAGCAAAATCGGTTGACGACCACGGCCACTTTTGAACCAAAGTTTTCTAAAGAGAGGTAGTAAACCGGAACATGCCATATCTCATTAACTGATGCAGATAGAATGCTAGAATTTTATAGTTACAATGGCCTGATGATCTCATTAATGATTTTTGGAAAATTTTGGAAAACGGGCGTGGTACCACCCACATATAAATGAACAAAATATCAAATTTCAGCTATTATTAACTTCAAAACCGTGTTAAATAACATTACGAAACATGATACGAGGTACACTATCTACGCTTTTTAAAATTATATATAGCCTATGCTGGAACCAGTGAATCAAAGAATCTACTGTGAAAATTTCATAAAGATCGGTTAAGTACTTTGGACGCGAGACACACAGACACACATTCATTTTTATTTATAAGATTGCCCACATCGTAGTAGAAAGAGTTTAAAACCACTAAAGGTCATAAACTCCACAACAATTTACCACGACCACTTATACAGAGATGGGTATTAATGTTCGGTTCCACCCGAACTTAGACTTCCTTACTTGTTTAAATTTAATTTAAACAGCATGTTTAAAAAAAACATTTGACACGATATACCTCCGAGAAGATTAAAGCCGAGCTTCTCTACCAATTTGTGGTGTGCTGCTTCTAATTTTTCTTACAAATTGGCGGGACCTACAGTTTTTTGCCGACTCCGAACGGCATCTACAAAGGATATAAATTTTTTGTTGAGGACCCGCCATGACAGAAATATACTAGGAGAGTTTGTCAAACCACTGCTGAGGGGCGACCCGTTTTAAAAAAAACTATTTCAAACCAATTTTGATGTTACCTGTCCTAGACTCGAAATTTGGACCTTCGGTGTGATAAGCCAGCAACACTACCGCCACAACACGGCGGCCGCCAACTGTGCTTATAATAAAAGAGGCTTATGTTATTTTTATAAGAAATAAAATACAATTTTTGACTAATTTAAAAAATATTTGTTTCAGTTCAAATTGAGATCACACTTTGTTGTATGTTATACACATTCATCTGAGTCAAGTCATCAAATGCAACATACGACATCAACTTATCCGGGCGACGATATGCCATAAGCATGCAAGAGACCACCGATGGTCATATGGGCACGCTTTGCACTTTTTGGGGGCGGGTGAGCGACGACCAAGTGCAGGGGCGAAGAACAGAGGAAGAGAGCAATATAGTTACACATATGTAAGATTCATAAACAGAGAGTATGCAGCCTTGTACATGTGTGGGGAAAAGAGAGTGGCTATTCAAATTTTTAAATGCTCATGACTTTATCCACTCCGTCCACTTAAAATAAATTTTTAGGAAGTTGAATGTTAAGGCTCTCGAGTCTTGTTGCTGAAGAAATTTTTTAATTAAACTTTTTTTGCAAAAATACTACAAATGTACAAAACAAATTGGAGCGGGGGGTTTTTACAGCGAAAATAAGGCGGCCAACAACGCGCTAATACCTAAGAGCCACAAGTTCTCGCCCCCAATTAATACATACAAGGTTACAAGGTTTCAAGGTGCCCCGCAACCTCCGTTCTATATAAAACAAATAAATTAAGTTAAAACAAATAATTTACTACATGTGCAAGGGAGGTTTTTCACAGCGAAAATGACGAAAATGAAAAGTACTACAGGGTGGCTGATGAAAGCCGCTACCAAAAAAAAATTAAATAACTTTTTTTCTATTTAATGAATCTGGTTAATTTTTTTTTTATTTTGCAGATTGACTTTTACATTTAACAAAAATGGATAACTGGGACACTGAAACAAGAATTTGGATTGTCCGCCGCTATCACGCACTGGAGTCCGTAGTTTCGGTTCAAAGAGAGTATAGGCGCACGTTTGGCGGCAATCCTCCGAGCAGATGGACCATAATAAGACTTGTAAACAATTTTGCCGAGCATGGGACAGTCAACAGAAGACCTTACCATCGAAACCCTTCAGTTCGAACGGAGGAAACAATCGCTGCTGTAGCTGCTGCCATACAAAACAATCCACGTGTTTCGACAAGAAGCTTATCTGCTCAAATGGGTGTAAGCAGACAGTCATTACAGTCAATTATGCACAAAGATTTGGACTTATTCCCATATAAAATTCAAATGGCCAACAAACTGAACGCTGCAGACTTGCCGATTCGCTTGGAATTTTGCCAGAAGATGCTTCAAATGGTGGAAGAGGATGGAAACATGTTGAACTGTCTTTTCATGTCTGACGAGACCCATTTCGATTTAAACGGCAACATAAACAAACAAAATTGTCGAATATGGAGTGCTTCCAACCCACAGATACTCCATGAGACGGAATTGCATCCACTTCGTGTCACAGTGTGGTGTGCAGTTTCATCACGCTGCATTGTCGGGCCCTACTTCTTCGAAGAAAACGGTCACACCGTTACGGTTACTGGAGACCGTTACTTGAGCATGTTGAGAGAGTTTTTCTATCCAGAATTACGCCGAATGAGAATTTCTTTCAACTCTGTGTGGTTTCAGCAAGATGTTGCAGCTCCTCATATAGCCCAACCTGTTATGACAGAATTGCGACGAAAATTTCCCAATAAGCTGTTATCCAGAAACTCCACATTCCGTTGGCCACCCAGGTCGCCTGACCTTACTGCACCTGACTTTTTCTTGTGGGGTTATTGCAAACAGGAAGTCTTCAAAGCAAAACCAACAAATTTGAATGAACTAAGGCAATCCATTCGAGAAACAATTGCGGCTATTCCTGTCTCAACTCTCCAAGCAGTAATGAACAACTTTTTGGTAAGATGCCGCACATGCATCGACGAGCAGGGGGGGCATTTAAATTCCATTATTTTAAAACTAATTAAGCTATATTTAATAAAATGAGCTTTAACATGAATAAAAGAAAAATGAATTCCATACATTGAAAAAAAAAATTATTTGAGTTTCTTAATGTAGCAAAATTCATCAGCCACCCTGTATATAGAATACAAATAATTTTAAAATTTTGCGCAAGACGGTCGCCTAGGCCTGAGCCAAACAAAAAAAAAAAATTATGAATTTTTGGCGACCTTTTTTCCTTAAATTTGTATTTCTTTGCTGGCTTGAGGTCCGTGTTCAATAATTGTAAAAATTAAAAACACATTTTGATATATATATTTTAAAATACGTCGACGATTTATTCGCGATAATAAAAGAAAATGAAATACAAAACACACTTAACACACTAAACGCCTTTGACAAAAATATAAAATTTACTATAGAACTAGAGAACGATGAGGAATTACAATACCTCGACTCCATAATAAACAGACGAGGAAATCAATTAAAACTAAAGTGGTATCAAAAGCCTACAGCATCAGGACGAATTATAAACTTTAATTCAAAACATCCGAAAACCATGATTATGAATACAGCAAAGGGCTGTATATGGAAAATGTTGCAGACCTCAGATGAAGTATACCACAAAGAAGTTAAAAAAGAAATTTTTACATTACTAAGAAACAATGATTTTCCGAAAAAAACCATAAAAACTTTATTACGAAAAACTAAAAATCCAAATAGTCCAAGAACCCCCGATAAACCAATTATTTTCAAGTCGGTGGCTTATGTACCGCAGCTATCAGAGCGTCTAGCTGACTGCTATGATAAAGAAACCACAAAAATTGCGCATAAACCTACGAACACTTTAAAAAACATATTTAACAAAACAAAATCGAAAATACCAATCATGGAAAAAAATAACGTAGTTTACAAGATACCATGTAAAGGCAATAGAGATGAAACGTGCAATAATATATATATAGGTACTACAAAGTCCAAGCTCAAAACGAGAATTTCCCAGCATAAGTCTGATTTTAAATTTTGCCATCAAGTAAATAATCAAAAAACGGCACTCATGGCCCACTGTGCAGATAGCGGCCACACACCAAACTTTGATGAGACTAAAATACTGCAACAAGAACAACACTATAACAAACGCTTCACACTAGAAATGTTACACATTATTAATACTCCGATTAACACAAGACTCAACTATAAGAGCGACGTTGATCACACAGCACATATCTACAAACACCTGCTCACTAAAAAACAATACCATACTCCACGTCACAGAGAGCAGACGTGTTAATAAAAGTATGTATTTATGTGATATTTAAAATGCCAAAATTTGTTTATTGTTAATGTTTATTTTTGTTAGTTGCTACAATCCTGAAGATGATTGCCGTTGAGCAGTCGAAATATATCGATTTTAACGAAAAAATCAAAATGTGTTTTTAATTTTTACAATTATTGAACACGGACCTCAAGCCAGCAAAGAAATACAAATTCAAAAAACAAATTATAAAAAAAGTTAACTAAATAAGCTGTTCGCGCTACATAAAGCTTATATGTATGTAAGTATTTTTATTATTTTACTTTCATAAAGCAGCCGAGCTCTTGAAATGTACCTACTTGGTTAAATTGAATGTACGTTTAAATAACTAACTATATATATGTGAGCTGAACTTATTTGAAAATACCTCCATAATTTTTCATATTTATAAGTGAAAGTATATATTTTTATTGTTTTACTTTCATAAAGCAACCGAGCTCTTCAGATTTATCTACTTTGTAAAAGTCCGAATTGAATGAATGTTTAAATGACTAACCATATCGATCCTTTTGCGCGATTTTATCGTAAGGGACAAAAATCAAATTTTACAGGAGATCACTTTTTTGTTTTTTATCACTTTTCATTGATTAATTGAAATGAAATTGAACACGCGGTTAGGTAGTTAATTAAAACACGAAACCTTTTTTTTTTTTAAATTCGCAGTTCTACTATAATTTCGCTCTCAATGTTTTATGAGCGTTTCGAGTGAGATTGGTATTAGAATAGTCTGCTCCGTAGAGCAGGTGATTGGTATAGTGAGGGGACGAGTTGCATTACTAGCATACATACGCAAAATCTGGATAGGTAAGAGTTTTACCTGTTATGGTAGGTACCCAGATGAAATTTCGATCAGGGTGACTCTTGTCTCCATCTGTATGAACATTGTTAAGGGCCAGCCTGTGTAGCTTTGGTTGCGTTGCTATGTGATGTAAGAAGAGGGAGCATCAAAATGCATTCTTATTTATCCAGTTTCTATTTTGTAGTGAATTAATATTAAAGGGATTACCTTTAGTTTCAAAAATGAGTAGATACATGAATATGGACGTATACATAGTTGTATTCTTTAGTCTTCCTAATCGCTCTCATTTAACTTATCTGTAACTAAGACAGAATGCTTCAAATATAAATACTCCTCGTGAAATGTTGATGTTATACTATTACTTAAATATCAGTTCTGCAAATCATTGAATTTGTTTGAGGATATACGTAATGGTTTGGGACACAATCTTTTTAGATTAAATTTAAAGTCAAAATAATTCATAGTATTTTTATTGCGATTCTCGAAATACCCATAGTTAAGTTCCCCTGAGTTAAATTTTTTTGGAATGAAGCCATGCGAAGATTTCTTAATCGTAGTTTAATTTTATTTGAAAAGTTTGAAAACGACTTCAAATTTTTAAACTCCGCGTGTAATATTTCACTACAACCATATCCGGATGCGGATGTATATTGGAACGATTTGCCGTCAAATTTGGTTTGGAGACACACCGGTTTCGGCGATGTGCCATTTTCAATACCATTTTTCGTTCGGATGGGTTGGTTCGTGAATTTCGAATAACTTTGGCCCATTCTCTGGGTGACAAAATGGTATGATTTCGTACAAAAGACTGGATCGTGCTGTGCACAGAATCAACTGGCATCATTGTATGGCCGGGAAGTAAGTATGTAATTTTTATTTCTTCTGTGATGTTCGAGGAATTTAGAAAATACCCAAAAATTTGCTAACATGGATTAATTACAATTTTGACCAGCTGTCACAATGAAGACATAATTCCTTAGCTGTCTGCCTTTGACACATGATTTTTAGATATTTATAAACAGCAGTAAATTGCATTGCATCTCCGCTTCCCATCTAGTTCTCCTCACAAGAAGCAATATCCATTTCTAGTACCGTTGACATAAACGCTACAACCATAAGGATTTCAGCTATAATATTTTACCAGGCTATGCGCTGGGGGAAGTAGAACAAATTTGCATCAAAAAGTAAATTTCGAAAAAATGTCCGTTACGATAATTTCTCGCATCCATAGTTTTACATATTTATAAGTGAAAGTAGCTATATTAATCAAATTTAATTTACATGTCGGCGACAATGTGTGGGTCACTTTCCCCTTAAAACCGGAGAACTTTTCTCGGGTGAACGGTCGTCAAGTATGACAGAGTTGCTCTTTGGTCAACCAGCCGCCTGCCTGCCAACACCAGCCATCGATCACCGCCGCACAGTGTAACTTTTTTCACTTTTAGGATGCCAAAAGTCCAAAAAACAATGTTCTCCAATCTCAAAAATGTTTTGACATGCAACAGATTAATAACCAACTGTTAATAAAATGTATACAAAGCAAAGTAAAAAACCAAGCATTATTAAACTTGGATAACTGAAACAAGTGTAAAAATCAGTTCACAGTCCAAAATTTTCGACCAACTTTGTGGCCACTAAAAGTTTGGTAAGCTTAGAAAATTTTTCGTTTTCAATAGAATAAAACTTGCATGATTTGGCCCAATTTGATTGAACGAGTACATACACATTAAAGGGAATTTCATACAGTTTCGGATAAAAAAAAAAAACATTGCGAAACTTTGCGTTTTTTTGCGCACGTATGAATGCACAATGACCTAACGATGGAATGTCCTCAGTTCAAGTCTACAATACTACATCCCAAAAAAAGACAGCTATACCTGAAATGGTAAAAACCCAGAAAAAGGAAACTTGTGCCTTCATTGTTTGTCATATGGGTTTTCCTATAGTTAACGAGTTGTGCACTTATCCCATCAACTTATGTTATATATGCACGCCTACCTGAGGGTTGCCTATTATGGGTGATACTAAGCAATTGAGTGCTTCTGGAATATACATATGTATATACGCATCACATAAATGCCTACCTAAAGCTCGCTCGGAGTTTGAGATCTTAGGTAGATCTTTAAAACAAAGAAATGGGTAAGTATATTTTTGTTAAGCATTAGCAGGTATTATTTTCCCGTAAAAACCCAGCTTTTTATTCTATGACAAGTGATATAACAAAACGCTTGGGCTAAGACTATATAAATATAAAACATAGTTAAAAATTAACCATAGCAAAGACGGACTGCATTGAAGTAAAACCAACTGCACTGTACCAAATTTTCCTATATCATCAACTAGTTATGGCTATTTCACGAAATGCACTCTTTGAAGTTTGGCTAAAAAGAAAAGATGGAGAAACAAACAAAGTCATACTAAACCATATTTTGAGTATAATTGGAAGAGATGTGGATCATTCAAAATTAAAAAAATACATCATCCAGCTAACTTATAATATTCGTAAGAGATGAGCATGTTGTTTTCGACCTACAAGTAGATTTATTAAGAAAAACTCTGAATGGTTATCAGAAAATCTGGATTTCACAGATTATATGCTTGATGTTGAGCCATGCACTTCTCGTGAATTCCTAAGCCGGGCAGGCCAACAAAAAACTTTTCTGAGTCATCTATGCGCACAAAAAAACGAAAAGGAACTAATGAACTGTTAATGGCAGAGGAATTGAAATTACGATCATAAGGGAAAAGAAATTCTGCAAAAGTAATTGAGGAGTTGTCCACAGCATCACCATCAAGATCAAATCTTTCAACACATGAATACTCCCTGATCCGGCAGCACACTTCAGAAGTCAACAGAAAAATATATCCTTCATATAACTGATGTATATTGGAACGATTTTTCGTCATCCCTTGTCAAATTTTGATTTTGAGACAAACCGGTTTCGGCGTTGTGCCATCATCAGTGTCGATTTTCGTTCTGAGAACGTTCTGAGAACGAAAATTGACACTGATGATGGCACAACGCCGAAACCGGTTTGTCTCAAAACCAAATTTGACAAGGGATGACGAAAAATCGTTCCAATATACATCAATCATTCACCCTGTCGGAAAAACAACAAAACAAAATAAAACTTCATATAACTGTTTAAAAGAATCAAAGGTTTTATGCTATCCTGAAAAAAGAACCGTAAGGGAAAACTATGCTGAAAGTGAATTGCAATGCCTAATTGATCACAGCTTACGAAGATTTTGTCTTGTACAAGAGGTATTGCTTTCTATTCCTGAGGTTAAAGAACTAAATGCAATTATAAAATGGGGATGTGATGGAGCTGAGGATAGCTGTTACAAACAACAATTTTCGGAAGAAAGCAAATCGGGCACTAGTATGTTTTTCATTTCACTAGTACTTCTTCAAATGTATACAATGGTTGACGAACGAAAGGTTATAGTTTGGAGTAATCCTGCTCTATCTTCCACGAGATACTGCCGCCCGATAAAATTTGTTTTTACAAAAGAAACACGAGATGCCATTTCAAAGGAGGTTCAATCTGTCAAAGACCAAATTTCCAGTCTTCGTCCTACAACAGTTCAAACAGATAACCTAAACTTACTAGTGAAATTAACGTTTGTGTTGTGCATGATTGATGTCAAAGTTTGCAAAGCTCTGTCGGCATATACATCATCGCAAAAGTGCTACATATGCGGGGCTTCTCCAAAAGATATGAACAATAGGCAAGACCTGTCAGAGCGCATGCTTGCTTTCGGAATTTCCCCTTTACATTCTTGGATACGATGCATGCATGTATGCTACACATAGCTTATCGAATGGCAATGAAGACATGGTGTGTAAGGGGCGAATACAGTAAGGAAAAGATGAAAAAAAACAGAACATATCCAAAAATGATTCAGAAAAGAAGTTGGTCTTTTGATTGATATGCCAAAGCAAAAAACCGGCAACACAAATGATGGCAACACTGCGCGAAGATTCTTTGGAGATCCTGAAATAACATCAGACATAACCGGCGTTAACATCAGTCTTTTGAAAAGGTTTCATAGAATACTTTCGTGCATAGGATGTGGGTTTCAAGTAAATTCTGAAGCTTTTGACCACTATGTGACAAAGACAAGGGAACTATATTTATCGGAATATGCTTGGTACAATATGCCAGTGAGCGTACACAAAATTCTGTTTCATGGGAAGAGTATAATCGTGTCTGCTATTCTTCCTATCAGAAAAATGTCAAGAATATATAGTAACTAGGATTTGCTGCACAGATTGCTGACATCGTCAGACCCGTTAATGAACAGTTTGCGGAAAACCCCTAGATTGAAGCGGCGAGCATTAGCGAGTGAAGTTTTTGAATTATTATCTGAACCAGAGCATGTCTACGATATTGACTTCGACTAATTTTATACCAGTTATTATATCACTTTTTATTTATAAGCAGAGCTGGGCGATAAGGATTACATGCGTAATAGATCACAGCTAGGATTACGATTACAGTAATCGTAGTTTAAACTTTTTTTAAATTACGATTACAGTAATCGGTAATCTAGATAACTAGGATTACGATTACATAACCGTAATTTCAAATTTTTTAAATTACGATTACAATAATCGTTAATTTAGGTACTTAGATTACGTAATCGTAATTTCACTTTTTGTAAATTGCTATAATTTTCATACACAACTTTTGAAATTATACATTTTTTAGCCAACCTTGATAAAGTTTTAAAAATTTTGATACACACATATATGCTTGCGTAAATTACTTGTTCGTACTGCGGGAAAGAGTGGCAGTATTTTGCACTTGATAGTAAATAGATAATATAGGAGTAATTTGTTAAATTTTACAAAAACAAAAAATTCCCAACGTCAAAAAATTGAGTGAAAATCTGTTAATTTTAGAGATTTCTAAGACTGCCGACAAAGTGAAAGCTATAAGTGATTTTATAATATGAACATAGGAAGCTATGAATTTTATTTCTAATGAAAAACTTGCCTAGCGGTCAAGTCTTTACGCGCCGAGTCTGTTAGTACAAGGTGGCGCAAAAGTAATCCTCCTATCAGAAAATGCTATAAATTTTGCGATTGGCCCCTAAAGTCAGTTCTGTTTTGACATTTGTGTAGTAAACACATGCGAAATACACGTTAATAAACAATGTTACGCTACACTGCCCCAGAACGCGGAATATTGCTGACTATTTATTTGACCAATAATCGGTCGGTGAAAAACGGTTACTGCGCCAAAGTAATCCTCCTATCAGAAAATGCTATACATTTTGCGATTGGCCCCTAAAGTCAGTTCTGTTTTGACATTTGTGTAGTAAACACATGCGAAATACACGTTAATAAACAATGTTACGCTACACTGCTCCAGAACGCGGAATATTGCTGACTATTTATTTGACCAATAATCGGGACCAAACGGTTACTGTGAATGGTGAGCGCTACAGGGCAATGATCAACGAGTTCTTTTTGCCGCAACTTGATGAATTGGGATTGGAAAACATGTGGTTCCAACAAGACGGTGCAACAGCACACACTGCACGTGCCACAACCGATATGCTGAACATCGGAAGCTTACTTTTGCGCCACCTTGTATAACGGTGATTATCGAGTCAATCAGGCGTTTTTGCAATATAGGTTCATATACGCTTATACCATGCCCTTTCTGAATTTTCTTTTGAAAAATTAGTCTTGCTTAAGGCCAGTTTAGAATAAGGCTATACAATATAACTTTGAATTTCTAAAATTTGTCGATGTTATTTGCGCAAAAATGTGACAATCTTAATTTCTTAATTTTAGTTATTTACTTAATGTTTACTTAAATATTTACTTAAATAAAGCTTCACTAAAATCTGATCTGAAAAGGAATAACCGTTACTTTACAAGCATTTTATTAAAACACCCTAAGCAACGAATACAGTAATTGTAATTTAAAACATATGAAATTACGATGACGTAATCCTTAATTGTTGAAAGTGCGATTCCGATAACGGTTTATCGTAATTTATGTTTCCTAGAATTACGATTACGTAATCGTAATCGCGGTTCGATGGATTAATGATTACAGTAATCGTAATTTCAAAAAACAAAATTAGGATTACTGTAGTCGTAATCCTCTTGTAATCGTAATCCTTATCGCCCAGCTCTGTTTATAAATATGTAGTACCAGGGTGACCGAGCCTTGCTCGGTGGGAACCCTAGGTGGCAATCCTACTTAAAAATATTCTGGTTGGTATACGCCCTCAAATACCTTCCGTTTCATACCCATATTGCCATATATTGCTTAATATTTAAAAAAAATCGGAAAGGTGGAAACCCTCTAAGCTTCCTTTAATGGCAATATCCAAGTAGGAAATCTAAGAAGGAAGCATACTATCCATCTACCAAATTTCATCGAAATCGGTTTAGCCGTTCCCAAAATAGTGGTCGATATCTGAAGGAATTAATAAAATGCGGTCAGGTGGCAACCCTAGGAGGCAATACTTTGGTTGGTATACGGCCTAAAATACCTTTCATTTGATACCCATATTCCCATATATTGCTTAATATTTAAAAAAAAAAATTGATATAGGTGGCAACCCCGTGAACCACCCCAAGTGGCAACAGCAAAGTAGAAAATCTTAGAGCAAAGGATACTACCCATATACCAAATTTCATCCAAATCGGTTAAGTCGTTCCTGAGATAGTAGTGGATATACAAATATAAAACTATACAAATATACAAGAACAACTCGTTTAAAGTTATAAGACTTCGATCTAGTTTTTACAAATATATGTTGTGTTCGACTTTGAAAATAAAATTTTTTAAAAATTAATCAAAAGCCTCTAAGGTAAAGTTAAGAAATCTAAACAATTTTTATTTATATTGGCACTGGAAAATGCGTTTAAAGTAGAAAATATGATTATGTGAAATTTCACCTTATATGAGGGCAAGGAGAAAAAGTGGGCGGATCATGCCCATTTTTCTTCTTAAATCAGATTTAGGTATCTGCAACCACACTGCAAAATTTCAAATGAATTGGTCCATTGGTTTGGCTGTTATTAATTTTTGGCATCCTAAAAGTTACACTGTGCGCCGTAAGGATTTGTATTATCACAGGTAATTTAACTCCATGTCAACAAATTCACTCCAATAAACGAACATATTTATAACAATAACTCGTTTTCTCTTTGGTTCTTTTTTCTGAAAACCCTGTCCGAGATCGACCTCGGTGCGCCCACCGACTGCCAGTTTCAGACGTACCCCGGCCGAACATAGGCCTTCGAGCCGGATATGAACCAGCGACCTATGGATCTACAGTCCAAATCCACAACACTATTTCGTGATAATTAAATTGTACGTGATATTGCCACAGTTAATTTGACTCTCAGAGCGCTTATTTCCCGGAAAGCTTTACACTGTTCGTATCATTAGATATCGCGCGATTTTTAATCTTCTGTATATATGTACATCTATCTACCTATATATATGTAACTTGACTCTCCCAAAATCTTTATGTTCCTATTTCATAAGTTTCCTACATACTCATTCATAACAGTAGTATTTAACTTTCAAATACCCTTTTAAGTAAAACCACTCTCAACTTCTTACTTCTTTGTATCATTAGAACTTTTACTTACTTTAGTTTTGGACTTATAAGAAATCGGTCATATAACTTTTGGGCGTATTAAAATTTTCATCTTATAAAAATACTTGAAAAAGTTGAAAAAAAAAAATTTGTTTAAACAAACAATAAAAACTGTATTGATATTTCTTTGACTATTATAAGCAAAACCTTTTAAAAGTGAACAAGTTGCAATCGAACTCATATTTGTGAAAAAAATTTAACTGTATAGCTTTATATGAAACCAACTCGATTGCTCTTGAACCCTAAAAAAAAAAAAATTCATATAAATTAAAAGCTAACCAAAGAGTGAGATCAATATAAAAAAAAAGAAGAAAACTCAACATTATATTAAAAGTACAAAAATAATTAAGTGAATGTGTTACAGTTGAGTAGAATTTAGTACCAACGTAATCATGGCAATGCAACTGACGTTTGGCGATATCATCAAAGATTCATTCAAATATACAAGGGAGACAATACTTACGCTTTATCATCGTTTATAAGAGAGGTCGAGTCAGTGAAGCGTGCTGTGGGCGAGCAACCAACATTACAAACATACATACATGAACGAGTAGTATTCAATAAAATACAGGGCGCTGCTTTGCATATAATACGTACTTTGGGGAGCGTCAAACGAGCCTTGATAAAAAACTTCGGCGTAAGTGAGTCACACGATGAACTTTACAAATGTGCTCACACAACAATAAACAACGATATTGTAAGTTATTATATGCAGCTGTTTAACATTTGTTGTAGAATCAATGAAAAATTCGAATTTGATAATGAAAATCCAGTTGAGTATGGCGTAATCGTAATTTCACTTTTTGTAAATTGCTATAATTTTCATACACAACTTTTGAAATTATACATTTTTTAGGCAACCTTGATAAAGTTTTAAAAATTTTGATACACACATATATGCTTGCGTAAATTACTTGTTCGTACTGCGGGAAAAAGTGGCAGTATTTTGCACTTGATAGTAAATAGATAATATAGGAGTAATTTGTTAAATTTTACAAAAACAAAAAATTCCCAACGTCAAAAAATTGAGTGAAAATCTGTTAATTTTAGAGATTTCTAAGACTGCCGACAAAGTGAAAGCTATAAGTGATTTTATAATATGAACATAGGAAGCTATGAATTTTATTTCTAATGAAAAACTTGCCTAGCGGTCAAGTCTTTACGCGCCGAGTCTGTTAGTACAAGGTGGCGCAAAAGTAATCCTCCTATCAGAAAATGCTATAAATTTTGCGATTGGCCCCTAAAGTCAGTTCTGTTTTGACATTTGTGTAGTAAACACATGCGAAATACACGTTAATAAACAATGTTACGCTACACTGCTCCAGAACGCGGAATATTGCTGACTATTTATTTGACCAATAATCGGGGCCAAACGGTTACTGTGAATGGTGAGCGCTACAGAGCAATGATCAACGAGTTCTTTTTGCCGCAACTTGATGAATTGGGATTGGAAAACAAGTGGTTCCAACAAGACGGTGCAACAGCACACACTGCACGTGCCACAACCGATATGCTGAACATCGGAAGCTTACTTTGCGCCACCTTGTATAACGGTGATTATCGAGTCAATCAGGCGTTTTTGCAATATAGGTTCATATACGCTTATACCATGCCCTTTCTGAATGTTCTTTTGAAAAATTAGTCTTGCTTAAGGCCAGTTTAGAATAAGGCTATACAATATAACTTTGAATTTCTAAAATTTGTCGATGTTATTTGCGCAAAAATGTGACAATCTTAATTTCTTAATTTTAGTTATTTACTTAATGTTTACTTAAATATTTACTTAAATAAAGCTTCACTAAAATCTGATCTGAAAAGGAATAACCGTTACTTTACAAGCATTTTATTAAAACATCCTAAGCAACGAATACAGTAATTGTAATTTAAAACATATGAAATTACGATGACGTAATCCTTAATTGTTGAAAGTGCGATTCCGATAACGGTAATCGTAATTTATGTTTCCTAGAATTACGATTACGTAATCGTAATCGCGGTTCGATGGATTAATGATTACAGTAATCGTAATTTCAAAAAACAAAATTACGATTACTGTAGTCGTAATCCTCTTGTAATCGTAATCCTTATCGCCCAGCTCTGTTTTTAAATATGTAGTACCAGGGTGACCGAGCCTTGCTCGGTGGGAACCCTAGGTGGCAATCCTACTTAAAAATATTCTGGTTGGTATACGCCCTCAAATACCTTCCGTTTCATACCCATATTGCCATATATGGCTTAATATTTAAAAAAAATCGGAAAGGTGGAAACCCTCTAAGCTTCCTTTAATGGCAACATCCAAGTAGAAAATCTAAGAAGGAAGCATACTATCCACATACCAAATTTCATCGAAATCGGTTTAGCCGTTCCCAAAATAGTGGTCGATATCTGAAGGAATTAATAAAATGCGGTCAGGTGGCAACCCTAGGAGGCAATACTTTGGTTGGTATACGGCCTAAAATACCTTTCATTTGATACCCATATTCCCATATATTGCTTAATATTTAAAAAAAAATTGATATAGGTGTCAACCCCGTGAACCACCCCAAGTGGCAACACCAAAGTAGAAAATCTTAGAGCAAAGGATACTACCCATATACCAAATTTCATCCAAATCGGTTAAGTCGTTCCTGAGATAGTAGTGGATATACAAATATACAACTATACAAATATACAAGAACAACTCGTTTAAAGTTATAAGACTTCGATTTAGTTTTTACAAATATATGTTGTGTTCGACTTTGAAAATAAAATTTTTTAAAAATTAATCAAAAGCCTCTAAGGTAAAATTAAGAAATCTAAACAATTTTTATTTATATTGGCACTGGAAAATGCGTTTAAAGTAGAAAATATGATTATGTGAAATTTCACCTTATATGAGGGCAAGGAGAAAAAGTGGGCGGATCATGCCCATTTTTCTTCTTAAATCAGATTTAGGTATCTGCAACCACACTGCAAAATTTCAAATGAATTGGTCCATTGGTTTGGCTGTTATTAATTTTGGCATCCTAAAAGTTACACTGTGCGCCGTAAGGATTTGTATTATCACAGGTAATTTAACTCCATGTCAACAAATTCACTCCAATAAACGAACATATTTATAACAATAACTCGTTTTCTCTTTAGTTCTTTTTTCTGAAAACCCTGTCCGAGATCGACCTCGGTGCGCCCACCGACTGCCAGTTTCAGACGTACCCCGGCCGAACATAGGCCTTCGAGCCGGATATGAACCAGCCACCTATACATCTACAGTCCAAATACACAACACTATTTCGTGATAATTAAATTGTACGTGATATTGCCACAGTTAATTTGACTCTCAGAGCGCTTATTTCCCGGAAAGCTTTACACTGTTCGTATCATTAGATATCGCGCGAGTTATGTCAATATAGTACCCTTTCACACTATTTTTAATCTTCTGCATATATGTACATCTATCTACCTATATATATGTAACTTGACTCTCCTAAAATCTTTATGTTCCTATTTCATATGTTTCCTACATACTCATTCATAACAGTAGTATTTAACTTTCAAATACCCTTTTAAGTAAAACCACTCTCAACTTCTTCAACGAGCCAAAGAAGTTCTTTGTATCATTAGAACTTTTACTTACTTTAGTTTTGGACTTATAAGAAAACGGTCATATAACTTTTGGGCGGAATAAAATTTTCATCTTATAAAAATAAAATGTTTTCTTTAAAGCTAAAAATACTTGAAAAAGTTGAAAAAAAAAAATTTGTTTAAACAAACAATAAAAACTGTATTGATATTTCTTCGACTATTATAAGCAAAATCTTTTAAAAGTGAACAAGTTGCAATCGAACTCATATTTGTGAAAAAAATTTAACTGTATAGCTTTATATGAAACCAACTCGATTGCTCTTGAACCCTAAACAAAAAAAAAAAAATTCATATAAATTAAAAGCTAACCAAAGAGTGAGATCAATATAAAAAAAAGAAGAAAACTCAACATTATATTAAAAGTACAAAAACAATTAAGTGAATGTGTTACAGTTGAGTAGAATTTAGTACCAACGTAATCATGGCAATGCAACTGACGTTTGGCGATATCATCACAGATTCATTCAAATATACAAGGGAGACAATACTTACGCTTTATCATCGTTTATAAGAGAGGTCGAGTCAGTGAAGCGTGCTGTGGGCGAGCAACCTACATTACAAACATACATACATGAACGAGTAGTATTCAATAAAATACAGGGCGCTGTTTTGCATATAATACGTACTTTGGGGAGCGTCAAACGAGCCTTGATAAAAAACTTCGGCGTAAGTGAGTCACACGATGAACTTTACAAATGTGCTCACACAACAATAAACAACGATATTGTAAGTTATTATATGCAGCTGTTTAACATTTGTTGTAGAATCAATGAAAAATTCGAATTTGATAATGAAAAGCCAGTTGAGTATGAACCACATCGTGTAGACGAATTTATTTTACGAACATTTTTAAATAATATTGATGTCAATAGAGCTTCAGTTATTATCAATTCTAAAGTTACAAATATTCGTGATGCATTTCACATATTAGATGAACAAGGTTTAATTCGTAATAAGAATAAATTAAATTTAAGAAAGTTCGATAAATTTAATGTAACTGAATATTCGCAATCTCCAAGTTCAATGTTACCCTCATTTTCAGGACAGAATCAATTTTGTCCTAACTTGCAGCCTCGTAATAATCCTAATAACTACAGTAATAATTCGCGAAGGTTTTCTAATCATCATAATAGTAATTCTTATTCCACACAGTTTCAGCCTTCTCAAATGAGAAATAATAATTCTAATTCAGAAATAAATAAGCACAGGCATCTTCTGCTCAATATCATAGTAACAACAATAACAATAATAATGTGTCATCAATGGAAGTTGATCACTTGCAAGCAAATGTGCAGGGTGGTTGTTGTGTGCACAATGCAGATGATAATGTAAATTTTTCTATAATAGCCTCAAAAAACCATTACCATTGATCGAACTAACCGTCGATAATGAAAAGCTCCTAGCCTTAATAGACACAGGTGCAAGATTTCCTCTTATGCAAAATATTTATTTAACTTCTTTGAATAATAGCACATTTATAACACAGGAGATTATCACAAATGTCCCAGTAGAATTTAATGTAAAGGCAACCATGACGTGGAAATTAGTAGATTTTAAGGCAAACCATTTTAATGCAATTATCGGGCAGAACATATTGACTCCAATGCGTAGTGTTATCGACATGCATAACAAAACGATAACTTTAAATGGTAATAAGATAAATTTTCTATCAGCCAAATTCCTTTGCATTTAGCGAGATCCATGTTTTAGAGGAAATCAATATTGATAAAAAAGTCCTTGGTAATTTATTCAATGGCCTAGATTTGCAAGAAAAGAAAATTTTGTAAAACATCCTTGAATCGTACAAGGATCCTATTTATGTAGAAGGCAAAACCTCACTAGCACTAATATAATAGAACATGAAATAAAAATTACATTAGAAAGACCGGTATATTCTAAAATGTACCGCTATCCACAAATACACGAGCAGGAAATCTGTATTCAAATTGATGATATGCTTAAGCAAAAGATAATTCAGGAAAGCAATTCGCCCTATAATAGCCCCTTATGGGTCGTTCCTAAGAAACTAGACAGTTCCGGCGAGAAGAAGTGGCGGATTGTGGTGGATTATCGAGCCTTAAATAACGTAACAGTTGACGACAAGCTCCTCATACCCAATATAGAAAATATATTGGATAAGTTCGGCCGGGCACAGTACTTCACAACCATCGATTTGGAAAAGGATTTCACCAAATTCTTGTGAAACAAGAGAAGGTTGAAAACTGCCTTTTCCACACCGTATGGACATTTCGAATTCATTCGCATGCCTTTCGGACTGAAAAATGCGCCGGCTACGTTTCAAAGGCTTATTAACAGCATTTTACGAGACCTAATTAATAAAATTTGTGTTGTCTGTTTAGACGATACTCTAATTTTCTCAACAAGCTTACAAGAGCACATAAACGATATAAATCGAGTGCTTATAAAACTCCGGGAATCTAATTTGAAAATTCAGATTAACAAATGCAAGTTCTTTGCTAAAGAGACTCTTTACCTGGGTCATATCTTAACGCCCGAAGGAGTTAAGTCCAACACTGTTAAAGTTGATAAAATTTTGAAGTTAGAGCTACCAAAATCAGTGAAACAGATCAAATCATTTCTAAGCGTCACTGGTTACTACCGAAAGTTTATGAAAGATTTTTTGAAGGTTGCTTATCCGATGATAAAGTACCTCAAAAAAGGAGTCAAACTAAACTTAGGTGACCCTAATTACATAAACTCATTTGAAAAACTAAAAAAGTAATAACAGAGTCGCCGGTACTTAAGTACCCAGATTTTAACCAAGAATTTCAATTGGTAACTGACGCAAGTTTGGACGCTCTTGGAGCCGTTTTACAGCAAAATGGCCATACAATATGCTACGCAAGTAGAACTCTGAACGAGCACGAAAGAAATTACTCGGCAACCGAAAGAGAACTGCTTGCAATAGTTTGGGCTACAAGCTATTATCGACCATATTTGTACGGTGCCAAGTTCGAAATTTTATCTGATCACCAGCCGTTGAAATGGCTGTTTGTTAAGTCGCAGGGGAAAATGAGCCCGAGGCTCCATCGCTAGCTCATCAAACTAAGCGAATTTAATATCGACGTCAACTATATTAAAAGAAAAGAAAATGTAGTGGCTGACTTTCTAAGTAGAATTAATGCAGATACTAACGTAATGAATCTGATAACTGCTTCTACGAGTTCTTTGTATAATAATATAACTGACGATTTAGACACCATTCACTCACAAATTGAAGATTTACACGACCACATTCCCATTCTAGAAACTGTGGTGAATAGATTCAAAGTTCAGATTATTTTGGTAAAAACTAAGAATAAAGATGTAGAAGAGAAGCATAAAAATAAAAAGATTTATATAAGCTTTACTGACTTAGAAAATAACTTAGAAACAATTTTAAAAAAACATATAGTTAGCGGAAAAAAGGCATACGAGGTGTGTTCAAAAAGTATCGCGAATTTTGTGTTTTTTCAAAAATTATTTATTTATTCGTGAATATCTATTTTGTCCCCTTCAAAGTAATCCCCACGAGATATTATACACTTGTGCCAACGGTTTTTCCAATCTTCGAAGCACTTCAAAAAAACATTTTTTTGTATCTTGTTCAGCTCCTCCTTCGATGCCGTCTTTATCTCGTCAAGAGAAGCGTAACGTCGTCCTTTCATGGGCCTCTTCAGTTTAGGGAACAAGAAAAAGTCACAGGGGGCCAGATCTGGGGAATACGGTGGCTGCGGCAACATTAGTGTGTTGTTGCTTCGCGCAAATTGCGCATAACTTGCAGGTAATATTCCTTATTGACCGTTCTTCCCTGTGGCAAGAACTCATGATGCACCACGCCCCTGCAATCGAAGAAAACTGTCAGCAAAACTTTCACATTCGACCGAACTTGGCGCGCTTTTTTCGGTCTTGGTTCGTGCGGCAGCTTCCATTGAGATGATTGAGCTTTGGTTTCCACGTCATAACCATAAACCCACGATTCGTCACCAGTTATGACCCTCTGGAGCAAATTGGGGTCGTCGCGGATAGAGTTTACCATCTCATTAGCAATGTTCATGCGATGCTGTTTTTGGTCACAATTGAGCAATTTTGGTAAAAAAATAGGTAAAAATCGAAGACGATCCAAAACACGTGCAAGCAAAGCAGCTGTCAACAATTAACTGAACATTCAAAATGGCCGAGCTTGTCGGCATAAGTGAGAGACATGAGTACCAACATAACGCCACAAAAAATTCGAAATTCGAATATACGTAACCAGCGAAAATTCAAAATTCGCGATACTTTTTGAACACACCTCGTATATACGGAGTTAGACGATAATCAGTACAACATTTTACAGAATAAAATAATATAATTATTTGGAGGATTTAAAAACATTAGATTCGTTCGTTGTCTATACCATGCAAAAGATATGGATACTGAGGAAGAAGCTTACAAACAAATACATAATTACCATAAATATTAAACTGGGCACTTAATGAAAATTATCTAGGGTTAAAAAATTAATATGCATTCCCAGTTTGAAAATTTTAATACAAAAATACATAAACAACTGTAGTACATGTACTAGATCAAAGTTCGATCGTAACCCTATTAAAGCCAAATTCCACTTAACCGAAACTCCCACTGATATAAAGCAAATAATACATATGGATGTCTACACCAACACGAAATCAGACTTTTTGATATTTATTGATCGTTTTTCTAAACTTTCTGCTGCTTATTATTTAGAAGACAGAAGCAATCAGACTATAATTGAAAAAATTAGGCTTTATAAATCGCAAAAAGGCCATTTCCAAAAACTCATTTGTGACAACGAATTCAAGGGTATAAATATAAAAGAATATTTAAAAAATGAAAATATAACTCTTCATCTCACACAAGACAAATTAAACAAGGTAGAATTGACAACTGAAATATTTTGTTTTTGTAGGAATTCTTACTTCAAAAAAATATAAACAAGCGTATTAACACTTTGTGGCTCGAGCAAAATATTTGGGTCCCATACAATTTTATATATTAAAAATTAGATCGGAATTGCTGAAGCCGCAATATTATTAATATTGGGAAAGATCATACTTGGGAACCATCACTACCAACCAAAAAACTTTAATCTACAAATGACACGGAGTTACTTTTGCCACCAAGTGCTACTTTGGCATCTACGTCTTTAAGGACCATTGCATTATGACAATTTGTCGACTCCCGCCGGTGGCACTGCAGGAAGGAGACCTCCACTGTGTTAAAAAAACTGGTGGATGAGGATTTGGTTTCTCATAGTTTATTTATGGGCATCAGTGATTGAAAAAACTGTTTTTTATATTTTCTCTTACTCAATTTTTTGTTAAAATGCTTCATCCTAAGAAATATCTCGCCTCTAAAAAACGATTTCAAACATATACATATGGCTTTAAAAAGCTCGAACGATTTGGGCACTAAACTTTTATGGTGAGACATTTCTTGGCCTTTGAATTTGGTTAATACCATTTCTATATATTTAAAGTTAAGATATAAAAGTTGAGTTTTCTTACTCATAGTAGGTAAGATCCAGTTTTCGGATTATATATCCAGAAATGTTATCAAGGTCATATTCATAAATGTCATCTTATTCAAGGGTTTCGCCAACGAAGCGGTCTTATTGCATTTTTGTAAATATCGCATCTATTCCCTCGTCCTTACGATAACTTTCTAAACTGGCAAAGGGAACATGTAACAGCCATTTCAAAATTTCCTTTTCTACTTTCTCGACATTGCTTGCTAACATAAAATAAAGAGTCTCGGAACAAATGTATAGCAATACGATTTGTTATTTCTTCTCACTCTTGATAAATGTGAAAAAATTTTAAACATAATGGGTTAATAATTTTTTTTATTTGACGCTAGACTTCTTACAGAAAAGAGAGAACTATCAAGTTAACTACTAAATACTTTGTTTAATATACTTTGATCTCACAAAAGCAAATAACCACACTGGAAACGCTGACATTCAGCGATTGCACAATACAATCTCAGAAAAAATAAGAGTACTTACTGTTGAGGATAAGAGCCTTAGTATAAAAGATAAAATAAGTAAAGCAATAGAATACTACAATAACACTTACAACTCTGCTACGAAGGAGAAGCCAATAACTATTGAGTTTGGAAATTGTGACAAGAAAAAAATTCATAAACTTATACTAGACACGAAACAAAAATATATTAATAAAAATAATAAATAAAGAACTGATGGTTATATTAGGAATAATAAAGCTCTACGACATAAAGAGCAACCCAAATTTAAAAATTCAAAACTTGATAATATTCACACTTTAAACATTAAAAGAAAATTCAAATACGATAAGTTTGTTGAACCAAAAAATACCTAAGTACAACTGTTTGTAAAAAATAATAAATCTAGTAACTACTTCTTCTAATACAAATTTTTTTTTGTAAATATTAAAAAAAAAACAAAAAAAGAAAAGCAAAAACCTAATTAGTAAAATAGAATCTAAGATATATCTTCAATTCTAGCGATGGGGAAGTTATGTCAATATTGTACCCATTCACACTATTTTTAATATTCTGTATATATGTACATCTACCTACCTATATATATGTACATCTATCTACCTATATATATGTAACTTGACACTTCTAAAATCTTTATGTTCCTATTTCATAAGTTTCCTACATACTCATTCATAATAGTAGTATTTGACTTTCAAATACCCTTTTAAGTAAAACCACTCTCAACTTCTTACTTCTTTGTATCATTAGAACTTTTACTTACTTTAGGTTTGGACTTATAAGAAAACGATCATATAACTTTTGTGCGGAATAAAATTTTCATCTTATAAAAAAAAAGTGTTTTCTTTACTCGCGCGCACTTGGTTTAATATACAGAAAAAAAACACTTCTAAACGTGTGGGTGGCGAGTGGTCCCTTTTTGTCTTTTACGTCATTGTTGCGGTTTTTCGACACACAGCGAAGGCAAACATATCTGCACAAACAAAAATCAATTTATTAACTTAAATTAATGTTTATAAAAATTCGTTGGTATTGTGGTTGGCAATTGGAGTTTTCTCGTCAATAATGTCAGGTACCAGAAGTAGGGAACGCCCTTGTTATCCATCTCCTTTTATACACGCACGTGAGTAGATTACGCAAAAAAAATTAATACCTATATCAGAGGAGCAGAGTTTGAATCAGATTTCAGGCTTAGTCGTGAGGAGGACCGTACAAAACATACTGTTGTGATTGATCAAGAAGAATTACGATCCTTATGGACGAAGGTTAAGTCTGCCCTTGACTCTCAAATGAACTCCGAAGATACAGATGAAATTCTAACTATACGCAAAAAGCATAGGTCAACTTACGCTTTATACATGCGTTGACTTTCGGAAATAGAATACCACCACAAACCAGCCTCTTGAGTATAATATTCGCGTCCCCCCTGTGCGATACGGAAATATTCAAGGGCGATTACTTGTCCTGGACAACGTTTCGTTACATGTTCACGGCCATATATATACACAACACCCGTCTAAGGTTGAGAAACTTTTAATTCTCGACCAAAAAAGGGGGAGGCGAAGGACATAGTAAATAAATGTCCCCTTACAAACGAAGGCTGCGAAACAGCCTCGAAAAAGCTGTGTGAAAGATACGAGAATAAACGTATTCTTGTCAACTCGCAGTTACAAATTTTATTCAGTCTTAAAAAGGTAGAGAGTAAGTGCGGTAGTTCCATAAAAACCTTATAGCGGGAGATTAATAATTGTCTTTCGTCCCTCAAAAGTCATAAAATTTACGTTTCGAATTGGGATGCAATTCATATATATTTATGTTCGACTAAGCTGCCTGAGCGCACGCTGGCTCTACGGGAACAGAGCATAGATAATAAAATGGACATATCCAAATGGGAGGATATGGAAAAGTTCCTATCGAACTGTTTTCAGACACTTGAAACGGTGCCAGGCTTTATAAGTACTGCTAATTCTAGAGGGCGAAAACCGAACTCTGCTCGGCAGACAACAGAATGTGAGGGTTTTTTGGCGCCTTGTGTAATATGTGCAATTCAAACGAGCACAGATTACGCAACTGTCTTTGCTTTTGTGACTTATGCCAAGGGGACAGAATAAAATTTATAAAGTCCACGAACGGGTGCCTGAGCTGCTTATCCCCAGGACACACAGTGACGCGATGCACCAGTTCGTACAACTAAAATACGAACCACTCTGTTCACCATACGCTCCTGCATGCTGATACGCTTCAGCAGACTTCAATTCAGACAATGGTGCTTCTACTTCAAAGCAAGCACTAGCCAGAAAGGAAGTCATCAATATGGATACCGACGTGCTATTGGGGACAGCTCACGTACACATACACCACAGTGGTACCAATTTCTCCGCGCGTGAATTAATTGATTCGGGATGGGAATGCTTTTTTATCACGGAAAGACTCAAACGGAGAATCATATACCGGCGATAAAAACGTATGACCAAGTGTCGGGCATCGCAAACGCAGTGACCCCTCATATCAGTGAGGCTTCAGACTCTGAACTACGTTCACCTGCCGATCCTTGCTTCCGCCTGACGACGATGCTGCTCGAAGTTTGTCGCAAACATCAAGCTGTGTAGCTGTGTTTTTATTTTGCTCTGTGTTTTTCTTTGATAATTAAATCATATCTCGATATTCTAAATATTCTAAGTTATAATTAAAGTTAAAAGAGTTTAAGTAGTTAATGTGCTTTACTACTTGGTGCCAAAATTTGTCAAATTTGACAATTTAAGTTCGTACTTTTGAATTTGTGTGTGCCGAGTTTTTTGCATATTTCATTTTTTTTATTTGTTGCTTTTTCATTACAGCTGTTTGCGTGGTTTGTTGAACGTCACATACAGTGTGTTTAAAACTGCTCGCTCAGCACAGTGCCATTTAAACTGCCAGGGTTGTTTTTCTTCCATCTGCTAAATTCTTTAACTTATAACTTTTTTTAAATTTATGTAAGTATTTATTTGTAGAAAAATGTCGTGCCTGCTGGCTGTGTGATGGACTTGTCCACGCTAAGTGCACTGGGCTAACCGGTAGAATAGCTGACCTGCTTAATGAAGGAAAAGGCCTGCGCTGCTGACTGAAAAATTTAAGAGATATGAAAATATTTTCAAAACCTTGGAAACTTTAGATAACTCGCCTCATTTGGAATGCCCTGATAATAGCGAAAACAAGCGCAGACGTACGGATGATCTGCCTACTACCTCAACACTGCCGAACTTGCCTCAAGCCCTTGAACTTATCGATTTGGCTTCTCCAATTACTAATACGGTTGTTCGAGCAACGTTCAAGAAAGCCCTTTCAAAAATATCCACCAGGAAAAACCCGGAACCTCCAACTATTGCAATGGAGTCTGAAAAAATCGTTAGTAAGCTGGTTGTGGTTCCTCGCAAAAATTTTTTTTTTGTGTCTAGGTTCCATCCAGACACTACCGACGATGACTTGATGTACCATATTTACGAATTTACTTGAGTTTACCAGTCATGTCTTAAATGGCTTTAGTAAATATTTGCACACCGCCGTTATTTACACGGATTTCAGCAAAGCTTTTGACAAAGTGTGTCACTCATTACTTATTCATAAACTCGATTAGTTGGACTTCCAGACGGGTCTCAATCGCTGGATCTCTTCTTACCTTTTTGACAGGACACAAAGAGCAGTGTTTAAAAATTCAGTATCCGATGTCAATTATGTCTCTTCAGGAGTTCCTCAAGGATTCTGTTGTTGTTTATAAATGATGTTTCTACAATAATAAAATTTTCAAAAATGTTAATCTATGCTGACGACGTGAAGCTTTTCATGTCATTCGCGTCATTTGAAGATAAAAAGAAGCTACAATCAGATCTAGATACACTTGTTACTTGGTGCGATTTAAATTATATGCCACTTAACCTTAAAAAATGTAAATACATGCGTTTTTCGGGTGGAACTTCTCAGCCGGCTTCCTATACAATCAAAAATTATAGGCTTGAGCAAGTGTATGATTTTGTTGACCTGGGGGTTACTATGGACTATAAACTCAGTTCCAACCGCCATATTGACACAACAGTCAATAAGGCTAGAGGTGTTCTAGGATTCGTTAAACGATGGTCTAAAGAATTTAGCGACCCTTATGTAACTAAAGTTCTCTTCACTACATTACTCAGACCGATACTTGAATACAGTTCTATAATTTGGAGCCCGCTTTACCAGGTTCATATAGATCGCCTAGAATCAGTTCAAAAACAATTTTTACTATTTGGCTCAAGAGATTTTAAGGATCTCTTGTATAATCTGCCACCCTATACGAATCGTTTAAACTCTCCAGTCCATTTCTTCTAAGTGAACTGAACTTCAATGTACCATCTCGCCCTTCAAGGCATTTTAAATCTCTAGTCTTAAAACAGTGCCGAACCAATTATCAGTTAAATGAGCCTTTTCGCTGTTTGTGTCAAGATTATAACACTCTTTCTGGTAGATGTGATATGTCAGACTCGCTTTTCAGCATAAAAAATCAATTCTTTTTATCCTAAATACATATCAACTAATTGTTTCTTATTCTTTGAATTTTATATTAACTTCTAACAATAATTTTATTCTGTTAAATAATTATTTCTTAATGTGTACTCTATCCTATATCTTCTTTATTTTGCTGATGAGGTTTTCTCTGTAGCTGAGCAGTTTAAGGTCTCGACGATTAACAAACCAAAGCATTTCAACGACTCGGCACGAACGAACAATCCGCGCTTTATGCGGATGCATCCCTTGCGCCGGTCGGGCGGGATATGGTGCGTAATCCGTTTGGGAATTATTATTAATATTATTGTTAGCGAAACTAACTGCGATACTTAGCGTCCTGTCATATCAGCTCAATTGCTATGCAGGCCTTTCTAGATCTAGTTTATTTATTTATTTATTTATTCAAGTCTATGAAATACAGGTTTCTTACAGACTAAAAGCTATGTGTATCATATAAAAAATGACATAAGTAAAATAATGTAAAAACTTAAAAATAGTTTACAAAACTGTATTTAAAATGTTAATAAGTTCATACGTAGATATTGAGAAATCAAACGAAACAGAGTTCGAGATCCTGTTAAGTTCACTGATAGCTCGAGCAATGGTAGCGTTTCGAGCATAATCAGTTCTAAGAACTTGTTCATATGTAGAATGGGACAACAGTACGCAGAGACCTTCGCGGGATATTAAAATTAATCCGAGCAAAAGAGATATACAGTCTATGTCACCACTAATAATATTGAAAAAGAAAGATAGTGAAAGATAGACTCGCCTTGTCTCTAGCGTTTTCAAATTGATTAGAAGTAACTGCGCGTTATAAAACGGTATCGGCTCAGAGAAGTTTAATAAGCGTAACGCAAACCTAAGAAATGTTTTTTGAACCCTTTCAATTCTATTTATTGCGGAAATATGGTAAGGTATCCATATTATAGCACTATATTCCAAGTTTGACCGAACAAAGGCTGTATAAAGTAATTTAAGGGCAAAAGGATCCGAGAATTTCGCACAATTACGTCTAATAAAGCCCAAAAGTGAGTACGCTTTAGCGATAATAAAGCTTATGTGGCTATTAAAAGAAAAGTTCGAGGAAAAAACTATACCAAGATCCTTGGTTTCATCTAAAGAATCCAAAACAGAGTCAACAATCATATAGGTTGAGGGCAAACATTTTGAATCTCGAATCTCGTTATTTTGAAGCACTTTTTAATGTTTAAGGAGAGGTGGGAGTTTAAACACCAGACCTGCAGTTTATTAATATCTGCCTGAACCTTATTAATGTCGTCGCGATTTTGAATATTAGAATATATTTTTAGATGATCAGCATATAATAGGTATTTAGCGAAAGAGAAGCAACTGCTTATGTCATTTATGAATAACACAAAGAGTAGTGGGCCTAAAATGCTTCCTTGTGGAATGCCCGAACACGCTATAAAAGTTCGAGAGTTGGTGTTATCAACAGTTACCACACATTGCATATTAGATAGATAAGATTTTATCCACTTTAAAAAAACAGAGTGAAATACCAGGTGTTCAAGCTTACTAATTAGCACCTCATGAGAAACTTTATCGAACGCCTTGGAAAAGTCCATGTATATGCAATCAACTTGAAGACCAAGTTGGAAAGACTCAAAGCAGTATTCACTAAATTCAGTCAAATTAGTAATTGTTGACCGATTTGGAATAAAGCCATGCGAAAATGGTGTTATCAGACTTTTGGTTGCAAAATATAGTTTCTCTTTTACAATAAGTTCAAAAAGCTTCGAGATTGTGGACAGCTTTGAAATCAGACGATAATTACAAACATCATTCTTATTTCCACTTTTGAAAGTAGGAGTAATGTATGTAATTTTCCAATCTTCCACAAAATAGCCTGAAGCCAAAGACATGTTAAAAATAAGTCTAAGTGGGAAAATTAACGCTGGCGCGTTATTGAGCAAAAAAACGGAAATCCCATCATTGTCAGTTTTTTCTGAAGGCTTAAGACCCATTATTCCGTTTAGAACATCCTCAGATGAAAGTCTAGGAGATACAAAATTTACGGAAGAAACATTGTCTCCAAAACCAGCCACAAATTCGGAGTTACCATCATCCAATATAAAATTAGAGCTAAAGAACTTCGCGAACAAATTTGCTGCATCAGTCAAGTTACTAGCAGATTCGTTCTCCAAGAATATAGCAGCTGGAATACCAGAGATAGATTTTCTCGATTTTATGAAGCTCCAGCATGATTTGGGACTGGTTTTAATACCCGATTCAACGTTAAGTATATAATTCCTATAAAGAATCCAAACAGTAAATTCCTTCATATATTTCTGGTATAATGCATAAAATATAAAGTGCCCAGCAGCTTTGTACTTTTTAAAAAATTTGTTCCTCAGATTCTTCAGCTTCTTCAGGCGACGATTGTACCATGGAAGTTTATAAGTTTATTTCCTAACATTGCGAACCCATTTTAGGCACAATGCAGATAGTTTATCTTTGAAGATACGAAAACTAGTTTAGACATCAGTGGTAGAAAATAGTTTCTCCAATTAAGACATAAATTTAAATCAGAAAAATTACCGGCTTTAAAATTAAAACGTACGTTTTCGGCAGAAGCATTTGATGCAAACTTATAAGTTTTAATAGTCAGAGGTACATAATGCACACTAAATTGCGACAAAGGAAAATGACTTTCTTCAATTAAAGTGTTTATATTGTCACTGACGAAAACAAGATCAAGAATTCTGCCAAGCCTGTTTACATATTTATTAATTTGCACTAAGTTAACACTCAAAAAATTGTCTACAAGATAGGATTCATACGACTTACTGATATTTATGGGCATAAGGCCAAAGTTTGATACGGGAGACCAGCCTACATTGCATAAGTTAAAGTCACCTAATACACAAACATGATTATCAGCTACCTTATCTAGAATTAAAGAGGTCACATTATAAGTATGTGCACTACAAACGTAGTCCCCGCTATTCGGTGGGATGTATGAAACAATAACAAACAGCGAGCTTGAAGAAGAAGCTCCCTTAATGCTGACACATAGCTGGTCAAATAGCGAATCACCATTATCAAGCACGACCAAGTGAGAATGAAATTTTCGTTGAACAGCAATGAGAACCCCCCCCCCCCCCCCCGCCCCCCCCTCTATCACAGCCGGTTTTTAGGGAGTCTCTATCTTTGTGGTAAACGTTATTCAAATTGGAGCCAAAAAACTCACTATCATAGAAATTAATTGTGAGCCAGGTTTCAACAAACACAATGACATCAAAATCCAAACGAAAACTAAAAAGCCGTACTGCCTCCCCTTTAGTTCGAATGCTGGAAACATTCTGGAAATATACCTTAAGGTCATATACATTATTATTATTATTAGCCTTGCCGGCTACTACACATCTTGTTGTTTGTTGTACTGGCTTCCACACATTCTGCTGTTGGGTTCGACCTTCCCGTGTTCGATCCCAGTTGTGAAAAAAATTAAATGGTTTAACTCTTACATTTATAGGCCAAATTTTCGCATCGAGAATACTAGGAAACTCGGCAGATAGAACACCCAACCTGAAGTTTACGTGAGTACGATTTTCTGCTGGGTCATCTTTTTTAACTAAGGCAAAGCAAGAGAGAGCCTTTTTGTCTTTTCATTCTTAATGTCATCAGCAGAGACCTTGGGGCCGAAAGACGACAAATGCGCCCACATCATGCGATCAGCAACGCACAATTCAGTGCTTGCATTAGAGCCCACTAAAACTGCATTGTTATTTCGTCTCTTGATGACTTTTGTCCACGCAGTATTGACTTCAAATTCACTTTCATCAATTATTTGTTGTTGAGTGAGCACAGCATTATCAGTTTCCAAAGCTAACAGGTTATCGGCAGGCGAAGCAGCAACAACAGCGGTGACAACAGGCAGGTTAGGAGAACCACTGGCATCAGTGCCGTTGCTTACAGCAATATCAGGCATTGAACTAGTACCTGTTTCCTCATTAGCATTCTTAGAAGCGCATTCTTTGTTGTTATGCATTTTATTATTCTTATTAGTTTTCTTATTACTTTGTTTGTGTTGCTTTATATTTTGCATTGTTCTCCATTCATTTTGGTTACCAACAGCTGCGAGAGGCTTAACAGCAATACCCGAAGTAGGCGAAAAGCGGCAAGTGGAATTTGCATCGCAGTTGAAGTGCTAGCAGCAGCAACAGCATCAGATTAGCAACAGTATCAGCTGTATTTTCAGCAGCATTGGCACCGACGTCGACACTTTTTGGGGCACTAGCAGCATCTTGATGCGTTGATATAGCAGTGTTGTTGTTATAAAGATTAACAAAATTCTCAAACTGAGCGAGCAAATAAGATAGAGTCGAATTGTTCTCGTTGAGCTTAGAGTGTAAGTCACGAACCTCGGCTTGAAGAGAATCTATTTTTTGATGTAGGCATTCGTTATTAGTACATTGTATTGGCATTTGCACTTGTATTGGTTGTTGTTGTTGCAACGATGAGTCATGCAAAGTCAACGACTCGTCTTGTTGAGGAGCACACAAACCACAGATGTAAATGTTTTCAGATGAGAGGCTCTACGTCAACGAAGACGTAGACCTTAAACTTTGCGGGGTCATATATCGCCAAATCATTTTAAGTGGCCTTGGAAAGAATGTACTAAGTACACTTACGGCCCAGGAAACAGTGTTCGGCTGGATACTGACCGGTCGCACAAAAACACCGAGTCAAACCAACAGCCTCGGCTCTTTCTATAGCGAAGTTGGTTTATACAAACAACTCAAAATAAGCTTAGCAAGTAAGGAAATTTAAGTTTGGGTGGAACCGAACATTATATACCTAGTAGTGATCTTTATTGCATCCCAATTCACGCAGGTCTATTTAATACTTTTCAGTCTATTACAAAGCCAGCTTATTGTTTTCAATAAAAACACTTCGGTTATGAGTTTTGAGGGTAAATTCATTTATTAGTGTATAAATAGCTTCTCTATGAACCACTGCTAACCACATTTTTTCAAAATACCAATACATTCACATTTTATATTTGAAAAATTTTCGTACAAACAGACAAACGGACAGACATACAGACGAACGGAGAGACGGGCATGGCTTAATCGGCTCAGGTCATTTCAGTATACTTATTAATGGGCCCATCTCCTTTTCTTTTCATACTTACAAATATTTCATGTTCATGAAAGGTATTAAAATTAAAAAAGATACATAACTTCCCTTTTGCAGTGGGGTATTAACAACTTGCCCGGATATTTTGATGCGTGTTATCCGATTTGCCTTATTTTTGGCAGGAGTATACTATATAGAAGAAGCTGACCAATTTTCATTGAAATATCTGGTTGAAAGTACAAGCAATCGCCTTTGAAAATATCAGAATTTTTATGCTGAACAGTGAGCGGCGACACGCCTACTTCCCCAAAATCCACAAAATTTTTTAGCTGTCGATTTTTGCTTAAAAAGCTTATTATAAGTGTAAGATCTTATTGATATAGCTTGCCTAGTTCTAGAAATATCGCGTTTTACACTTCACAAAGAAATTTTTCACAACTATGCTTAAAATCTGGGCGTGGCCGTGGAACGTTTTCGCCCATTTTTACAACAAATACAAAGTGGCGCAAAAGTAAGCTTCCGATGTTCAGCATATCGGTTGTGGCACGTGCAGTGTGTGCTGTTGCACCGTCTTGTTGGAACCACATGTTTTCCAATCCCAATTCATCAAGTTGAGGCAAAAAGAACTCGTTGATCATTGCTCTGTAGCGCTCACCATTCACAGTAACCGTTTGGCCCCGACCGATTATTGGTCAAATAAATAGTCAGCAATATTCCGCGTTCTGGAGCAGTGTAGCGTAACATTGTTTATTAACGTGTATTTCGCATGTGTTTACTACACAAATGTCAAAACAGAACTGACTTTAGGGGCCAATCGCAAAATTTATAGTATTTTCTGATAGGAGGATTACTTTTGCGCAGTAACCGTTTTTCACCGACCGATTATTGGTCAAATAAATAGTCAGCAATATTCCGCGTTCTGGAGCAGTGTAGCGTAACATTGTTTATTAACGTGTATTTCGCATGTGTTTACTACACAAATGTCAAAACAGAACTGACTTTAGGGGCCAATCGCAAAATTTATAGCATTTTCTGATAGGAGGATTACTTTTGCGCTACTTGCTTTGTAGTTACCTTTATATATTCAACATTTTTGCCGGACTTATGGTATAAACAGTTTTGTGGAATAATCCACTATGAAAGGGGCGGGCCCATGCCTATTTTCGAAATTCTCAATGACATTCCCAAAGCTGAGCGGACCTGCGAGGGCGTCCTGGGCTTTGAGGATAATAGTTCGGTTAAGGTATTGGGCATACGGTGGGATGACCATTCCGTCCTTTTTATCCTGATTAACTTCATTCGCCTAACGGTAGTATGTAACGGCATAAACGGATCGATATCGATATTGACTTATGGAACAAGTGCAGAATACATACATTTGTCAAATTTTGAAGTGAAAAATTGGACATTATAGAGAGTTTTATACCGATTCTATGTATCTTTTTTTCTGGTGCAACGAAAGGGTTAAAGAGATATTCAAGGTCAAAAGTCAAACTATGATTTTTATACCTTTCATGAACATGAAATGTTTGTAAGTATGAGAAGAAGAAGAGAGAGTCACACCAATAAGTATACCGAAATGATCAGGGCGATGAGATGAGTCGATTTAGCCATGTCCGTCTGTCTGTTTGTACGCAAACTAGTACATCAGTTTTTGAGATATCTTGAGGTATGGAGCCGCCATTTTGCATGGGATTAATCATTCGTCGGAATCAGTAAGATCGGAGCAATACAACGCATAGCTCCCATACAATCGATAGTTTCGATAAATCGGTTTTGGGCTATAAATTTTGCAATTAAAAAGCTAGGAACGTAACATTTTGCAGCTTTAGTACTTTTTAGATATGTAATGTGTGTACTGAGAGTCACTCAGATCGGACCAACATAACATATAGCTCCCATACAATCGATTGTTTCGATAAATAGGGTTAGGGCTTTGTATCTTTAAATTATCAGTTTTGCAGAGTTTTTGCTAATTGTGAGTAAGGATCGGACACTTAAAACCGTGATGCGTATTCATGAAAGGTATAAAGTCTTCGGCACAGTCGAAGACTGCCCTTCCCTTACCTGTTTTAATTCAAAATATCTTTCAAACTAGTGAACCGATTTTTAAAAATTAATAATCTATAAATAGCTTATAAAAATATCTTTCATTTAATATTCTTATTAACCCTTTTGGACCATATGTACTGAAAATTCATAAAAAACATATTTTGTAAAAATTCTATGAAATATTTATTTTTCTTCAAAAAAATAACCCTAGGCCGGTCCAACACCGGCTACGCCATTCACAGTACTTCTGCACAGAACATCCTTCTGCATTGACGGCCTTCGGCCGCGCTTCAAAAAATAACCATAAAAACAGTTTTTTCATAAATGTTTCACATAAAGATACAAGATATGCCCATCAAAAGAAAAATATTTTCATTACCTACTTATCGGCATCAACTATCTTAAAATCCTCATATTAGTTTTGAAAATATTTTCATTCAAAAACTGCAAAAATTTAAGTTTTGACATGGAATAACCCCCAAAAGTTTCCATTTGCACCAAAAAAAAAATACACAATTCAAACCAACATAAGTAATGCTATCGAGTCCTCTGTGAAGTTACCAAACTCTTAAATTTGTATTGCGTTTATTACTAGTGAATAAAACTAGCTATTAGTTACTGTATATGTACGTGTGTTTATTTGACTTTGTAGTGATCGTACCCAGAGCTAATAATCAAGCAATCATCGAATTCGTCACAGTATGAGTTCTGCACTTAAGCCTTGACTTAGATATATCAAAATGTTCAGGAGGAAAAGAGAAATTGATAAAGCCATGCCCATCCGTCCGTCCGGCTTGTAACACAATAGCTTGATTAAATTCTGAGATATCTCAATGAAATTTGGTATTCCTGTTCCCTTGCACTCATCTCCTAGCACTATGTAAAATACAAAAAAAGTGATTATTCAGTGCATAATACACTTAAGGATAAAGTTTGGTGTGTACATTAACGTTAAGGCAGAAAATAAATGTTTCAAGAAATTTTGAAAATAAGAGTGCCACCGCCAACTTTTGATTAAGTCAAATTTAGAAATAATATTAATCATAAATCAAAAACCGTTCAAGATATCGAAACGAAGTTCAGCACACATATTTATATTAATGTGGGATTGGGTATCAAGACGAGAAGTGGTCGAGAGTACTAAATCATCCAATTACATAAACAAGCCCTTATTAAATCACGAACGTCAAGCTATTCCTGTTTAAATACAACCTTGCAAGTCTCATCATTTTGATGAGACTCAACCCTAAGTAAATGCCAAGTTTGAAATGCAACAGCCATTAGAGTTGTGAAATAGATGCCGAGACGTAAAGTTGTGCCGTGACCTCTGCGTGCGAAACGAATGAAACATTATTTCACACTGTACTTTACTTTTACATTTTTAACATTCATTAATTTAAATCACTCAATTACTCATATTTGATCAATAATTATTAAATAAACTTTTTTTGAAATAAAAACACCACATTAATACAAGGAATGTTCATGAAAAATATGGGCGAAATCGGTTAAGGTTCACGCCAACTTTTATACGAAATATTTTGAAAAGGACAATAGATATATTTAATAGGCAATAACTTTGCGTGGAGGATGGGGCCGTGCGCAGAAGTCCACGCAAGTGGGGAAAGTTTCTGATCGCCATTCACCTGGGAGCGATTATTTTGCATGCGCTTCAAGCAGCTCACTATACATACGTGTAATTGAATTCAACCTCCCGTGAAACGTGTTGTGCGTTGAGTTTGGGACCCACCACATAAAACAACGTTCCAATGAAATTCAACAACAAAGCCTCGGATATGAGAACCCCTTTTTTAGATGACAACACCCGCAAACGAAATAAGGATTACGAAAGAAGGGCATGTACCTGGAATTTCCGGTCCCTTAATGGGGAAGGTGCCGCTGCCCGGCTGTTTGAGGTCCTGAGGAAAGCAAAAGCTGACATCACCGCCATACAAGAGATGCGACGAATGGGGCGAGGAAACACGAGCAAAACACCTTGCATAAACATCTACTGGAGTGGACATGAAGACAAGCGCAGATTCGGCGTGGGATTTGTGGTGGGAGAGAGATTCCGCCACCGAGTACTGTCGTTCACACCCGTGAACGAGCGTCTCGCCGCAATCCGCATAAAAGTACGATTTTTCACCATATCGCTTATCTGCGCTCATGCACCGACGGAAGAGAAGGGCGACATGGAAACGGATGCATTCTACGAGCGCCTATAAGAAGCATACAAGTGCTTGGCGACTTTAACGTCAGGGTGGGTAAGGAGGGTGTATTCGGCCGCACTGTCAGGAAGTTCAGTCTCCACGATCAGGCTTCGCTAAATGGATTCAGGCTGATCGACTTCGCCGGTGCCCGAAACATGGTCATATCCAGCACTAAGTTTATGCACAAGAAGATCCATCAGGCTATATGGCTGTCCCCTGATCGAAAAACACGCAACCAGATCGACCACGTTGTGATAGACGGACGGCATGCTTCCAGCGTTTTAGATGTTTGCACAATACGAGGACCTAACATCGACTCTGATCACTACCTAGTAACAGCCAAGATTCGTAGCCGCCTCTGTACGACAAAACAGGCGCAACAAAAAACGCAGGGAAAGCTGGACGTCGAAAAGCTGCAATCGCAACAGACCGCCAATTATTTCGCAGATCGCCTCTCACACCTGCTTTCTGAGAGCAAAATTCAACCTAGTGGAATGCAAGAGCAGTGGGATCATATCTCAGGATCACTCCGTACCGCACCCGAAGATGTAATTGGATTCCGGCGAACGCGAAGAAACAAGTGGTATGATGATGAAGAGTGCCGCGCTGCAACGAAAAGAAAGGACGAAGCCTACAAGGCAACGCTGAGATCGAATGCAAAGAGGAGTGTGTGTGAACACTACCGCGAGTTGAAGAGGGTAGCGAGGTGGCTTTTCCGGGCGAAAAAAAAGAGAGGCAGAAAAGCGTGAAATAAAGGAGCTTGAGATGCGAATGACAGAGGGTTTTAAACTCGGGGCAAACTCCTGCAAGAACGAGAACGGCGACCTGGTGGCCAATGTTCAGAGGGATCACTTCTCTGCCCTTTTAAATGGAGAAACTGAGCAAGAAACCAGAGAAGATGCCGAAGCCGAGCCCACAATCAAAGATGATGGAATTGACGTTCCACAACCCGACTATAATGCGGTGCGAATAGCACTATCCCGATTGAAAAACAATAAAGCAGCTGGGGGTGATGGTTTGCCTGCTGAGCTATTCAAACACGGAGGCGAGGAGCTGCTAAGGCGCATGCATCAGCTTCTATACAGAATATGGTTGGATGAATGCATGCCTGAAGATTGGAATCTAAGTGTTCTCTGCCCAATCCACAAGAAGGGCGATCCTGCAAACTGCGCCAACTATTGCGGAATCAGCCTTTTGAATGTCGCATATAAGGTCCTATCAAGCGTATTGTGCGAAAGACTGAAACCTGGTGTGAACAGACTGATTGGATCTGATCAGTGTGGCTTCAGACCTGGTAAATCTACCATCGACCACATTTTTACAATACGCCAACTCTTGGAAAAACCCCGTGAGAAAAGAATCGACACTCATCATCTCTTTGTTGATTTTAAAGCAGCTATGTCTGAATTTGGTTTCCCCGCAAAACTTATACGGCTATGCAAAATGACCTTGAGCAACACCGCCAGCTTGGTCAGAATTTGAAAGCACCTCTCCGAGCCGTTCGAAACTAAACGAAGTTTCAGACAGGGGGTCCCCCTATCGTGCGATTTCTTTAATTTAATGCTGGAGAAAATAATACAAGCTGCAGAACTTAACCGCGCTGGAACAATATTTTATAAAAGCGTGCAACTGTTGGCATATGCTGACGATATTGATATCATTGGCCTTAACAACCGCGCCGTAACTTCTGCTTACTCCAAATTATAAAAAGAAGCGGAGAAAATGGGATTGGTGGTGAACGAGGGCAAAACGAAGTACCTTCTGTCATCATGCAAAGAGTCAGCGCATTCGCGCCTTGCCAACCAAGCCACTGTTGGCAGCAATAATTTCGAAATAGTAAAGGACTTCGTTTACCTGGGAACCAGCATTAACACCAACAATAATGTTAGCCTAGAAATCCGACGAAGAAATACTCTTGCAAACAAATGCTACTTCGGACTGAGTAGGCAATTGAAAAGTAAAGTCCTCTCTCGACGAACGAAAATAACACTCTACAAGTCACTCATCGCTCCCGTCCTGCTATATGGTGCAGAAGCGTGGACACTAACAACATCTTATGAGTCGGCTCTGGGAATATTCGAGAGAAAGGTTCTTCGAAAGATTTGTGGACCCCTACGCGTTGGCGACGGCGAGTACCGAAGAAGATTTAATGATGAGCTGTATGAACTTTACGCAGACGCCGACATAGTTCAGCGAATTAAAACACAGCGGCTACGCTGGCTAGGCCACATAGTGCGAATGAGCGAAGATGTTCCAGCCCAGAAGGTATTCTTATCGGCACCCGCCGGTGGAAGCAGAGGAAGAGGGAGACCACCACTCCGATGGAAGGACCAAGTGGATACCAATTTGCGATCCCGCGGTGTTTCCAATTGGCGCCAGTTGGCGCAACGAAGAAACGACTGGCGAGCTATGTTGGACGATCAAAGTCGCCCAGCCGGTTAGATGGCCATTTAAAGAAAGAAGAATAACTTTGCGTAAAATAGCTTTATATCACTTCTATTTCACTTTCAAAGTGTCCGTAAACGAAGAAAGTCGAAAAATCAAATTTTTGAAAATGGGCGTGGCCCCGCACCCTTTATAGTGGATTATTCCACAAAAGTTGTTATGCCACAACGCGGGCAAAAATTTATTTATCAAAGATATTTTTCGAAAATGTTGAATATATAAAGGTAACTGTTTGTTGTAAAAATGGGCGAATTCATTCCACGACCACGCCCAGGTTTTTAACATAGTTCTGACAAATTTGTTTATAAAATGTAAAACGCCATTATAACCATGTAAGCTATATCAATAAGGCCTTATGCACACAGATTTTTAAGAAAAACTCAACCGCAAAAGAATTTTGTGAATTTTGGGGAAGTAGGCGTGGCGCCGCCCACTTTTCATCATACAAATTCTGCGTTTTTCAAAGGCCACTGCTTGTAGTTTGAATCAGATATTTCAATGAAAACTGGTCAGCTACTTCTCTTTAGTATGTAGTATACTCGTACTCCTGCCAAAAAATAGGCAAATCGGATAACACATAAGCAAAATAGTTTTTTTTTTTTTTGATTTTTATAAAATGTTTGTAAGTATGGACCTTAATCGGGCCCATCAATAAGTATACTGAAATGATCAGGACGATGAGCCAACAATAATGTCAGCCCAGACATCCAAGTAAGAATGACTCTTGCAAACAACAAGTGCTACTGCGGAGAAGTAAAGTAAAGTCCTCTCTCTAAGAACGCAAATAGCGCTATCCCAGCAAACATTTAGGTTAGAGGACGATTAGAAAACAACTCCAATTCCGATGTATTTCTCTAAGGTAGAAGGTGAGAGAACTGTCAATAATAAGAGCATTCTCTACAAAAAGGGGACTTAGTTCTCGATATCGAGAAAAAGGTTAGTTATCTAATCGAATTCTAACGTGAAATTTGTATATTCCTATTTGTAGAAGTTATGAAATGACGTTTTGTCGCAGTTCTGAAGTACGTGAAGTGCAGTTTTTGGCGGAATATTGTATAGCTTTAAGAACTTTCTCTTTAAAATTGGTGTCGGTCACAGTATTTTGGCTTTGAGCAAGTGGTTCATAAAATTCAGCAAGCTTAATTAATTTGTGTCATTTTCTTCACTATGGTTCGTCAAAAAAATCGAAGCGAAACTTCTGAAGATCATTTTATGTTAAGTGAATCGAGAACTTATTTCCATTATGAAATGAATGGTAAATGGAATTTTGAAATAAACATCTAAGTTACATGCTTGGAGATTTTGACTAGATTTGTATCAATACTTTTTGATTTCAATATACATATCGTTTGCATCTTTTTCACAAGTTCTGAAACATTTTTCAAAGTAATGTTCGTCGGAATAATTACGTCGTTTCTCCGCCACTAAATCTTTATTACACAAAGGCAGAACGCATCGTGTTTGAGTATGGGATTTTTAGTTTTGTGTTAACAATAATGCCAAAAGAGGGGGTTTATAATTAAAACAAAAAATAGTTTAATGTTGACCTAACAAATTTATAATACTAAGCAATAGAGAAAATGTTGAAATTTTATACCATAAATTTATCAATAAAAATTCGGATTAGGAAGTGTGGAATTTTGATAAAACATGGTTAAATTTTCCTAGGGTTTCTACAAAGTTTCAAATTTATTCCTGCATGTTTTTTATTAGATAATGGGCTATACTTTTATAAAAAAAAAACTTTTGTAAAAAATTCTTGTCGCTATCTATTTTTTGCCAATGTGTGCTCTGATTAAATTAATGAACCTGCACGCACTAGTATTTTCAGACCGGGGATTTATCCCCCCTGGGTACGCCATTGATCCAGCGTATAGCAAAAAAGAGCGCAAACATACGCGACGACAAAAGTTAATAATACCGATATTCTACATCTTTTCTTGATTTACCTAGGGATTTGAGTTTTCCTGTGAGGATCTGACTTCAAACTAACACTTCATAATAGATCCAGTCCTCAGGCTCATCGTGTGAGTTTCTCGCTGAGGACCTGACTGGAAAGTTCACACTTCACACATCTTCAAGTGAGTCTCTTATAAAGGAACGTAAGGGCAGCCCTGTCTAAGATGGACTATACCCAGTCCGTATCATACAAATATATAAAACTACAAAAAAAAAAATTTATAACTATACCCAACAAGCAACGTAAAATAAATTCTTCAAAAAGCTTTCCGAAATAAACCTTAAGCCTACAAAATACTGCCTTTTGGTTTACAAAAAGCTTAAAATTTAAAACCTATAAAAACTTTCTTTTAAAGTTTATATCAACATTTTCTTAAAACTTTTTTTAAACGATATTTTCATTTTTTAACCATACCCTGTAGAACCAGGGATAATCGTTTTATTGCTCCCGGAGTACTTCCTTGAGAGTATTGGATGACTCCGTATTACTCCCTATTCTTCATTACATTTCACATTCCTCCTAAAAGACCAATTAAAGATCTTTGGAGAATCATGCCTTCTATGGAAGCACACGAAGGAATGGAGAACTCACAAATACCAGCAAACAGAGATAAATTAAGAAAAATGGCACAAATAACATTCATTTACAAAAATCAACAAGCAAAAATCTGAATTAAATATATTTTCTACCACTGAAACTTTTTCTGTTGTTGAAATTGTTTTTCTTTTGTTGACAGAGAAATTCGGCTTACTCAAAAAGTGCTTAGCCTGGAGTGGAAGTTGAACAAATCTCCACTTGTTTCCCAAAAATATATACACGGAGGTAATATTTTATTAATAACTTAAGGCGGTCTTCCCTATTGCTCCAAGATTAGTATACTGAGAGCACAGAGTGTAGAAATCTTTGTTATCGATCTGAAAGGATGTTAAGGAGAGTACTATCTTCCACAAAATGTAGCATACGAGCAGAAAATAAAAAAAAAACTGCTATTGTTCCCAAAGGATGTCAAAGAGTACCGTCTTATTCATTGCTTGGAGAGATCTCGCTTAAAGTTGTACTGGGTAGCAACAATATAAATTACTAATTAATTATACATGGAATGCTGCAACTTAAACCAATTTTGGGCACATTGAGGAAGTGGCTAAGATGCTTTTTGCTTTTCGTTGCCATTCTTAGGTAAAAACCCTATTAAAAGAATATGAAATATTTAACCTAGGAAAAATTGACAAATTAATTTTTTTTTTTTGATTTTTCCAGACATTTCCATTTGACTTAAAGTTAAAAATTCGGTTTTGAAGTGTATAAAAGGTTTATTTTTAAACTTTCAAATAAATGAATACTGAAAAAGCTTGAATATCGTTTATTATATTCGTTCCCAAATGCGGTATTTTGGTGGTGTTTCATAATGTCAATGACATTAATTTGCTTTTGCAAAAAGAGAATGTCAAATTATTTTGAGAATTAACGTCATTGACATTAATTGTCTTTGTAAAAGCGAATTAATGTCAGAAACCCAAAATATCATAAATGCTTTCCAAATTTCTATAATAACAAAGCTACTGCTATTTCAGGTGCAGTTACATAGATAATGGATTAAACAGGTTTCACTCCAAATTTTCATTTTATACCTATATGCATGTACATAAAATAAAAAAATTTTATCAAATGAATTTTGATAATTTTCAGAAAAGCGCCCGAAGCGAAAATTTGGAATAAAAAATGGCGGAAGTAAATTTATTAAATAAAATTTTTTTTTAGTTTTATATACATACAGGGTGGCTGATGAATTTTGCTACATTAAGAAACTCAAATAATTTTTTTTTTCAGTGTATGGAATTCATTTTTATTTTGTTCATGTTAAAGCTCATTAAATTTTATTAAATATAGCTTAATTAGTTTTAAAAATAATGGACTTTAAATGCCCCCCCTGCTCGTCGATGCATGTGCGGCATCTTACCAAAAAGTTGTTCATTACTGCTTGGAGAGTTGAGACAGGAATAGCCGCAATTGTTTCTCGAATGGATTGCCTTAGTTCATTCAAATTTGTTGGTTTTGCTTTGAAGACTTCCTGTTTGCAATAACCCCACAAGAAAAAGTCAGGTGCAGTAAGGTCAGGCGACCTGGGTGGCCAACGGAATGTGGAGTTTCTGGATATCAGCTTATTGGGAAATTTTCGTCGCAATTCTGTCATAACAGGTTGGGCTATATGAGGAGCTGCACCATCTTGCTGAAACCACACAGAGTTGAAAGAAATTCTCATTTGGCGTAATTCTGGATAGAAAAACTCTCTCAACATGCTCAAGTAACGGTCTCCAGTAACCGTAACGGTGTGACCGTTTTCTTCGAAGAAGTAGGGCCCGACAATGCAGCGTGATGAAACTGCACACCACACTTTGACACGAAGTGGATGCAATTCCGTCTCATGGAGTATCTGTGGGTTGGAAGCACTCCATATTCGACAATTTTGTTTGTTTATGTTGCCGTTTAAATCGAAATGGGCCTCGTCAGACATGATAAGACAGTTCAACATGTTTCCATCCTCTTCCACCATTTGAAGCATCTTCTGGCAAAATTCCAAGCGAATCGGCAAGTCTGCAGCGTTCAGTTTGTTGGCGATTTGAATTTTATGTGGGAATAAGTCCAAATCTTTGTGCATAATTGACTGTAATGACTGTCTGCTTACACCCATTTGAGCAGATAAGCTTCTTGTCGAAACACGTGGATTGTTTTGTATGGCAGCAGCTACAGCAGCGATTGTTTCCTCCGTTCGAACTGAAGGGTTTCGATGGTAAGGTCTTCTGTTGACTGTCCCATGCTCGGCAAAATTGTTTACAAGTCTTATTATGGTCCATCTGCTCGGAGGATTGCCGCCAAACGTGCGCCTATACTCTCTTTGAACCGAAACTACGGACTCCAGTGCGTGATAGCGGCGGACAATCCAAATTTTTGTTTCAGTGTCCCATTTATCCATTTTTGTTAAATGTAAAATTCAATCTGCAAAATAAAAAAAAAATTTACCAGATTCATTAAATAGAAAAAAAGTTATTTAATTTTTTTTTGGTAGCGGCTTTCATCAGCCACCCTGTATATGAGGTATAAAATGAAACCGTGTGATTTTTTATTCCACAGTTCGGGTGCGGCGCTTTTCTGAAAATTATCAAAAATCATTTATTTCTATACATAAATATATAAGGTATAAAATGAAAATTTGGAATAAAAAATCATTTTGTACCTCATATGTGTACAGGGTGGCTGATGAATTTTGCTACATTAAGAAACTCAAATCATTTTTTTTTCAGTGTATGGAATTCATTTTTCTTTTATTCATGTTAAAGCTCATTAAATTTTATTAAATATAGCTTAATTAGTTTTAAAAATAATGGAATTTAAATGCCCCCCCCTGCTCGTCGATGCATGTGCGGCATCTTACCAAAAAGTTGTTTATTACTGCTTGGAGAGTTGAGACAGGAATAGCCGCAATTGTTTCTCGAATGGATTGCCTTAGTTCATTCAAATTTGTTGGTTTTGCTTTGAAGACTTCCTGTTTGCAATAACCCCACAAGAAAAAGTCAGGTGCAGTAAGGTCAGGCGACCTGGGTGGCCAACGGAATGTGGAGTTTCTGGATATCAGCTTATTGTAAAATTTTCGTCGCAATTCTGTCATAACAGGTTGGGCTATATGAGGAGCTGCACCATCTTGCTGAAACCACACAGAGTTGAAAGAAATTCTCATTTGGCGTAATTCTGGATAGAAAAACTCTCTCAACATGCTCAAGTAACGGTCTCCAGTAACCGTAACGGTGTGACCGTTTTCTTCGAAGAAGTAGGGCCCGACAATGCAGCGTGATGAAACTGCACACCACACTTTGACACGAAGTGGATGCAATTCCGTCTCATGGAGTATCTGTGGGTTGGAAGCACTCCATATTCGACAATTTTGTTTGTTTATGTTGCCGTTTAAATCGAAATGGGCCTCGTCAGACATGATAAGACAGTTCAACATGTTTCCATCCTCTTCCACCATTTGAAGCATCTTCTGGCAAAATTCCAAGCGAATCGGCAAGTCTGCAGCGTTCAGTTTGTTGGCGATTTGAATTTTATGTGGGAATAAGTCCAAATCTTTGTGCATAATTGACTGTAATGACTGTCTGCTTACACCCATTTGAGCAGATAAGCTTCTTGTCGAAACACGTGGATTGTTTTGTATGGCAGCAGCTACAGCAGCGATTGTTTCCTCCGTTCGAACTGAAGGGTTTCGATGGTAAGGTCTTCTGTTGACTGTCCCATGCTCGGCAAAATTGTTTACAAGTCTTATTATGGTCCATCTGCTCGGAGGATTGCCGCCAAACGTGCGCCTATACTCTCTTTGAACCGAAACTACGGACTCCAGTGCGTGATAGCGGCGGACAATCCAAATTTTTGTTTCAGTGTCCCATTTATCCATTTTTGTTAAATGTAAAAGTCAATCTGCAAAATAAAAAAAAAATTTACCAGATTCATTAAATAGAAAAAAAGTTATTTAATTTTTTTTTGGTAGCGGCTTTCATCAGCCACCCTGTATATGAGGTATAAAATGAAACCGTGTGATTTTTTATTCCACAGTTCGGGTGCGGCGCTTTTCTGAAAATTATCAAAAATCATTTATTTCTATACATAAATATATAAGGTATAAAATGAAAATTTGGAATAAAAAATCATTTTGTACCTCATATGTGTACAGGGTGGCTGATGAATTTTGCTACATTAAGAAACTCAAATCATTTTTTTTTCAGTGTATGGAATTCATTTTTCTTTTATTCATGTTAAAGCTCATTAAATTTTATTAAATATAGCTTAATTAGTTTTAAAAATAATGGAATTTAAATGCCCCCCCCCTGCTCGTCGATGCATGTGCGGCATCTTACCAAAAAGTTGTTTATTACTGCTTGGAGAGTTGAGACAGGAATAGCCGCAATTGTTTCTCGAATGGATTGCCTTAGTTCATTCAAATTTGTTGGTTTTGCTTTGAAGACTTCCTGTTTGCAATAACCCCACAAGAAAAAGTCAGGTGCAGTAAGGTCAGGCGACCTGGGTGGCCAACGGAATGTGGAGTTTCTGGATATCAGCTTATTGTAAAATTTTCGTCGCAATTCTGTCATAACAGGTTGGGCTATATGAGGAGCTGCACCATCTTGCTGAAACCACACAGAGTTGAAAGAAATTCTCATTCGGCGTAATTCTGGATAGAAAAACTCTCTCAACATGCTCAAGTAACGGTCTCCAGTAACCGTAACGGTGTGACAGTTTTCTTCGAAGAAGTAGGGCCCGACAATGCAGCGTGATGAAACTGCACACCACACTGTGACACGAAGTGGATGCAATTCCGTCTCATGGAGTATCTGTGGGTTGGAAGCACTCCATATTCGACAATTTTGTTTGTTTATGTTGCCGTTTAAATCGAAATGGGCCTCGTCAGACATGAAAAGACAGTTCAACATGTTTCCATCCTCTTCCACCATTTGAAGCATCTTCTGGCAAAATTCCAAGCGAATCGGCAAGTCTGCAGCGTTCAGTTTGTTGGCCATTTGAATTTTATATGGGAATAAGTCCAAATCTTTGTGCATAATTGACTGTAATGACTGTCTGCTTACACCCATTTCAGCAGATAAACTTCTTGTCGAAACACGTGGATTGTTTTGTATGGCAGCAGCTACAGCAGCGATTGTTTCCTCCGTTGGAACTGAAGGGTTTCGATGGTAAGGTCTTCTGTTGACTGTCCCATGCTCGGCAAAATTGTTTACAAGTCTTATTATGGTCCATCTGCTCGGAGGATTGCCGCCAAACGTGCGCCTATACTCTCTTTGAACCGAAACTACGGACTCCAGTGCGTGATAGCGGCGGACAATCCAAATTCTTGTTTCAGTGTCCCAGTTATCCATTTTTGTTAAATGTAAAAGTCAATCTGCAAAATGAAAAAAAAAATTAACCAGATTCATTAAATAGAAAAAAAGTTATTTAATTTTTTTTTGGTAGCGGCTTTCATTAGCCACCCTGTATATAAAACTAAAAAAAAATTTATTTAATGAATTTACATTCGCCTGCGGCGGTTTTCTTAAAATTCATTTAATACATTTTTTTAATTTCATACACATACATATAAAAGGTATAAAATTTAAATTTGGAGTAAAACCTGGGGCCGAACCACGACATACGTTCCGTGATCGTAAACCGTTTTTTTAGTCAAAAAAACTTTGAAACTGTTTAAAAGAGTAATAATGCATAATTGAACCGATGCTTAGTAAATTATCTATGTAACTTACCTGAAATAGCAGTAGCGTTGTTATTACAGAAATTAGTAAAGCATTTATGATAGCGTGATTAGCGTTTCTGACATTAATTCTCTTTGTGAAAGCGAATTAATATCAAATTTTTATGAGAATTAACGTCGTTGACATTAATTCTCTTGGCCATTGACATTATAACAACTCACCATTTATTTAGCCGCCACCACCACAATATCGCAATTGTTCATCAACTTATACCCATTTTTGACTCGAATACCCATCCGCTTTCATCATTAAAGCACCAACTGACACTGCATAGCCACTGTCAATATTTGGTAAGGGGTATACGAGTAGAGAAATCACAAAAAGGGTGTTTAAAAAGTGCAAAGACATATTAGGCAAGCACATTGTACAACCAACCTTTCTTATGACTTTTCGGTACTGTTCATAAAATTGTGCTAAATGGCGATTGCAATTAGCAGCTATCAGCCGATACATATTTGTCACACACAATTACTTCATGATGCATTTCCGAATAGACCCTATATGAAAGTGATACTGAAGATGAGATGGACGTAAGAAAGTGTTAGGAAAACACCATGCCCTTGCCCATTCGCGTGAAATTACATGTAGGGGCGACGAAAATTGACCGCCAACCTTAAAGAACAAAAGCCATACGTTTATGAGCCACGTTGCCGGGAACGTACCGAGGAGGATCATCACGATCATGTATTAGCTACCATTAAGTGATTCGAAGATACAAGCGGTAAGCGCTGAGGATTAATCATTTTGCTATAGGCGTTACGGACATGCCAAATACAGTGGGCGCACGACAAAAGGCGGAAGCAAAAGGGCAAATTACGAAATATCTGACGGAGATGCAATTGCTAACACCGCACAATGACTACTAAAAGTCATATAGAACGAATAGAAACCCAACATATTTAAAGAATGGTGGCATACACCAACAAAAGATTTTATTCAATATACACTGTGCTCAGCACAACCACCTGCAACAACCACAACAAAATACTAATTCCAGCTTACGTACCATAGGTTCGGCTCCATTAACCGACTTCACGGGGATTCTTGGATTTTTATGTAGGCTCCAATCCAGTGGTACTCGGCGAGTAAGAGCATCATAGGCAGTCAAAAAATGCATAGGTGTTATGCCATAATGTTCATATACTTTATTCCGAATATGCAAAGCGCTTGCAATTTAACCCAATGCACAATCGCATACCAATGGCGGTTTACAGGCACAGTCGTCAAGGACCTGCAAAGAGGAAAATGCTGTTACTACTTAGACACAAATATAGAAAAGAAAGTTTTACCCATTCGCATAGTCGTTTTCAAGGCCAAGGCCGAGAGCGCAGACGCTCGTTCCCGTCCACCCCTTGCAACAGTTTACCTGTATAGGCAGTGCTTGTGTCGCAGGGATGGGCAGGATTTTGCACAAACATTTTGGTGTTGGTTACGCGCGAGTTGTAACACTTTGCTCAAATGGTTTCTTGCTTGCAACGCAAACCAATTATTGTTTGAGGAGACTCCATCCATTACTTTCGGACCAAATGTAACGTAAAGGTAAAATTGCCAGTATAGCTCCTTCCAAATTTCTGATATTTCCACAAATTAGAAAGATACAAATCATACGCGATTATGTACGGTCAAAATAACACAAAACGGTGCGCTGCTACTCGCCAAGAAAGCAATGTATTACTCATCGCTGAGCAATGAACAACTCAATTCTGTTGTTGGCATCACACACCATGATGGGCTCAATGCGAACCAATCATTCCAAGCGGCGTGTCTCAATATCGCGTATGAGTTTTCCCGCTGCGATAACTTTTCATTTTCGGCAATGGAAGTGAACTAGCCTCAAGAAGAGATCGTATTTGGTCATGATCTGGCGAAGGTAAGCCAAAATGCTTCTCTCTTTTCCAGTAGTTAGCATCGCACTCGAAAAGAATGGTATCAGAGCTCTCATTCGCCATGCGATAAAACCAATAGAGGCTGCCGTTTTTTGCTGGCAAGCAGAAGTCTTCAGTCCCTGATGAGGTGCCAACCTCATTTTCTTCCTCTACTTTCCCTCCATGTGCTACTTCAGGGGCGGCAATTAATCTACCTTTCCTCCCGCCTCTTAAAAGCTAAGTTTTGATGAAGACTTGTATCTTCAACCCTTCTATTTATAATAAACCACATCTACGGTCTGAGTCATTTTGTATTCTAAGTACCCCTATCGACAACTCGTACGATCTTCTCTTGTGTGGGCGGTATATCGTCCATTTTACTTCTGCCAACCCCCACTCAGGCTCGATACCACACTAGCCAATCATTTCGCCGTACTCTCGCTACCTCAGTCGGCTATGAGAACGCCGACGTCAAAAAACGCCTTGAAAACCTCATCCATAATGGGTTCTTGAAGCCAAGTTAGATCCTTCTATCTCGGGAAGTCCGCGGGATGCTTCTCCGGTCACACAACTATTTTATAATCCTCTTCGCACATCTATCGAGTTGTTTGATACTATACCCCTGAGAATGGGTAAGAGGGTGCTTTCGCCATCTGAGCTGGCCATCGTCTCATGTGTGCAGGTGTTTCCGCATTGTGCGGTTGTTGAGTCGGTTGTTACCGCTCTTTCGCCCGCAAGTTGATGCGGTCCTTTTATCCGCAGGTGCAATGGCGCGCGCTTTCTGCGATGTCTTGCTTTTCTGTAGATAGCGAAAGTAACACTTTGCAGCAGAGGACTTAACATTTCTCTACTCCGTCGTCCAAAGACGATCTTAGGGGATGTTGGACAGGATTTGTCACTATCGCTACCTTACCCAGAGCGGGTGAGCGCCCGGTCGTGTATAGGATGTTTTAGTCCGAGTTTCTATCAGCGCAGCCTTCACTGTTTGCGTGACGATGGTACGTCTTGTTGTTGTTGTTGTTGTTATAGCGACTACTTAACCTGCCTAGGATGTCACCCCCCATCAAACACTGTCATCAGGCTCTTCTAACGGAAGTCCTAAAAACCTCGCGGTTTCAATAGGGGTGGACCAGAGTGAAATTGCTGCTAGAAGAGTAGGCTTGGTTGAGCAGATGACCAGACGGTTAGTATCGTGGGGAGACACGCCGCATGCCGGGCAGACATTTGGCATGTCAGGGTTCAGTCTGGATAGGTAAGAGTTTAGTCTGTTACAGTATCCAGAACGAAGTTGAGCCAGCGTGACTCTTGTCTCCCTGGGCAGTTCGCGTTCCTCGTCGGCAACAGGTGGGGCTTGTGCCTGTAGGACTGCATTCACTGGACGTGACCTGACAAAGGAGTTTACCGACTCCGTGTGGATGAGGCTGAGGGCCTGCCGGTGCACCATTGGATCAAACGGCGAGAAAATGTGGTGCCGGATCTCGTCATAGTGCTTACGGAGGTGACTCCTTATTCTCCTTGGTGGCAATCGCGGCTACATGAGCACCGTATTTGAACATGTTATCACGTTTGATAACAACCCCTAAGATTTTGGGGTGTGTGACAGTCGGAAGCTTAATGCCGTCGACGTAGACGTCTAATTCCGTGTTCGCCTGCGCTGTCCACGTCGTAAATAAGGTGGCCGAGGATTTGGTCGGTGACAATGTCAGGTTCCGTGCAGCGAAGAAACTGGAAAGGGTTGGAAGGTAAGAATTAATTCTCGAGCAGAGCTCATCGACGGAGGCTCCAGTCGCCAGGATCGTGCAGTCATCGGCGTAGGATACGATCGAGACGCCTCCTGGTGGGGAAGGGAGCCTCGATATGTAATAATTAAACAGAAGCGGGGATAGGACACCACCCTGTGGCACCCCCTGCTTAATTATACGTGGTTTTGCCGGCCACTCAGATAGTTGGCGCTTTAGACAGGGGGGAAGATTTGAATCTTCCAGGTCGTTAATGAGTTGTGCGTGATTAACAGTGTCAAAAGCTTTCGGCAAATCAAGCGCAACTAGCACGGTCCTGTCATTTGGGCGAGATTGGTTGAGACCGACGTCTTCGCCATACTTTACATGCTCTTCGAAGAGCATAGCTTCAAGTGGGCAATTGAGAAGTTAAGTCGTCTCTCAAAGAACGAAAATGGTACTCTAACCACCCGTGCTGCTATATGGTGCAGAAGCGTCGACAATAACAACATCTGATGAGGCGGCTCTGGGAGTATTCCAGAGAAAGGTTCTTAGAAACATTTTTGGGCATCTACGCGTTGGCGACGCCTAGTACCAAACAAGATTTAAAGATTTGCTGTATTCGCTTTACGCAAAAGCCGATGTACTACAGCGAATTCAAACCCAGCGGCTTCGCTGGTTAGGTCGCGTTGTGCGAATGAACGCAGATGTTCCGGCCAAGAAAGTATTCTGGAGGCAGAGGCTCCAATTGACACCAGTTGGCGCTACGAAGAAATTACTAGCGAGCTATGTTGGACGGTCAAAATCAAAAAAGAAGAAGAGAAAATTAAGGGTTCGACGATCTACCAAAGAGATAGGTGAAATAATGGCCATAAAAATTGTATTTTGTGTTTTTTACTTACTTAAAACGTTTGAACGGCACAAAAAATATTGTATTAATATTTTAGACATTTTGTCAAAGATTACGATACGATTGTAAACGAATGTTGCGATACCAATAATGGGCCTTTGACGATCAGTAACGTAAACATTTTTGATAAGATTGCCGACTCGATCACGGAATACACAATTCGCCCCTATACTAACCACAAGTAGGAAAACGAACTACCAGCAATAAACGTATAACTATAGGAAGGTCCAACAGCGAATGCAAGTGGACGCTGTTGAATCAATGGTAGGTTATTCACCACTGTACCTGCGTGTAAATTGCTTGAATTTATTCTGTTTTAATTGTATATTTAAACAAAAAATTATAGTTGAAGTTACCAAACGTATAATTGTGAATATTACATAAAAATAAGTGTGCAAATAGCCTTAAAACCCGCGATTTAAAATCAAATTTCTACAGTGGTGAATTACCTACCACGGCGGCCGCCGTGGTGTGAAGGTAGTGTTGCCGGCCTACCACACCGAAGGTCCATGGTTCGAGCCCTGGTACAGGTAACATCAAAAGTGATTTGAAAAAAGTTTTTCAAAACGGGGTCGCCCCTCGGCAGTGGTTTGGCAAACTCTCCGAGTGTATTTCTGCCATGACAGGCTTCTCAGCAAAAATTCGTCTCCTTTGTAGATGCCGTTCGGAGTCGGCAAAAAACTGTAGGTCCCACCAATTTGTAGGGAAAATTCAAATCGGCACACTACAAATTGGAAGAGAAGCTTGGCGCAAAAATCTCTTAGGAGGTTTATGATGATATACCTGTTGTATATCGCGCCATAGAGAGAGAGAGAATTACCTACCAGCGAATTGATGGTTTAGTGTTTCCCACTATCCGTCGCGTTGAACCTTCTTACGGTTATATGTTCTTTGATATCGGGTGGTTCGTGAGATTTGAATTCTATCACAAGCAACTTGTCGTCGCCGTGCTGGGCGGCAACTAGTCGTTGTTGTAGCGATAGTTAGCATGCCTAATTCTCACTTCCCTTATCTAACGTTGTCATCGAGCTTTTCTAAACGGAGTCAAAGAAATCTCGCGGCTTCAACAGGGTTGGACCATAGTGATATTACTGTTGGAATAGTAGAGTCAGTTAAGCAGATGAGCAGACGGTTAGTGTCATGGGAAGGCACGCCGTATGCCATATTTAAAGAATGGTGGCATACACCAACAAAAGATTTTATTCAATATACACTGTGCTCAGCACAACCACCTGCAACAACCACAACAAAATACTAATTCCAGCTTACGTACCATAGGTTCGGCTCCATTAACCGACTTCACGGGGATTCTTGGATTTTTATGTAGGCTCCAATCCAGTGGTACTCGGCGAGTAAGAGCATCATAGGCAGTCAAAAAATGCATAGGTGTTATGCCATAATGTTCATATACTTTATTCCGAATATGCAAAGCGCTTGCAATTTAACCCAATGCACAATCGCATACCAATGGCGGTTTACAGGCACAGTCGTCAAGGACCTGCAAAGAGGAAAATGCTGTTACTACTTAGACACAAATATAGAAAAGAAAGTTTTACCCATTCGCATAGTCGTTTTCAAGGCCAAGGCCGAGAGCGCAGACGCTCGTTCCCGTCCACCCCTTGCAACAGTTTACCTGTATAGGCAGTGCTTGTGTCGCAGGGATGGGCAGGATTTTGCACAAACATTTTGGTGTTGGTTACGCGCGAGTTGTAACACTTTGCTCAAATGGTTTCTTGCTTGCAACGCAAACCAATTATTGTTTGAGGAGACTCCATCCATTACTTTCGGACCAAATGTAACGTAAAGGTAAAATTGCCAGTATAGCTCCTTCCAAATTTCTGATATTTCCACAAATTAGAAAGATACAAATCATACGCGATTATGTACGGTCAAAATAACACAAAACGGTGCGCTGCTACTCGCCAAGAAAGCAATGTATTACTCATCGCTGAGCAATGAACAACTCAATTCTGTTGTTGGCATCACACACCATGATGGGCTCAATGCGAACCAATCATTCCAAGCGGCGTGTCTCAATATCGCGTATGAGTTTTCCCGCTGCGATAACTTTTCATTTTCGGCAATGGAAGTGAACTAGCCTCAAGAAGAGATCGTATTTGGTCATGATCTGGCGAAGGTAAGCCAAAATGCTTCTCTCTTTTCCAGTAGTTAGCATCGCACTCGAAAAGAATGGTATCAGATCTCTCATTCGCCATGCGACAAAACCAATAGAGGCTGCTGTTTTTTGCTGGCAAGCAGAAGTCTTTAGTCCCTGATGAGGTGCCAACCTCATTTTCTTCCTCTACTTTCCCTCCATGTGCTACTTCAGGGGCGGCAATTAATCTACCTTTCCTCTCGCCTCTTAAAAGCTAAGTTTTGATGAAGACTTGTATCTTCAACCCTTCTATTTATAATAAACCACATCTACGGTCTGAGTCATTTTGTATTCTAAGTACCCCTATCGACAACTCGTACGATCTTCTCTTGTGTGGGCGGTATATCGTCCATTTTACTTCTGCCAACCCCCACTCAGGCTCGATACCACACTAGCCAATCATTTCGCCGTACTCTCGCTACCTCAGTCGGCTATGAGAACGCCGACGTCAAAAAACGCCTTGAAAACCTCATCCATAATGGGTTCTTGAAGCCAAGTTAGATCCTTCTATCTCGGGAAGTCCGCGGGATGCTTCTCCGGTCACACAACTATTTTATAATCCTCTTCGCACATCTATCGAGTTGTTTGATACTATACCCCTGAGAATGGGTAAGAGGGTGCTTTCGCCATCTGAGCTGGTCATCGTCTCATGTGTGCAGGTGTTTCCGCATTGTGCGGTTGTTGAGTCGGTTGTTACCGCTCTTTCGCCCGCAAGTTGATGCGGTCCTTTTATCCGCAGGTGCAATGGCGCGCGCTTTCTGCGATGTCTTGCTTTTCTGTAGAAAGCGAAAGTAACACTTTGCAGAAGAGGACTTAACATTTCTCTACTCCGGCGTCCAAAGACGATCTTAGGGGATGTTGGACAGGATTTGTCACTATCGCTACCTTACCCAGAGCGGGTGAGCGCCCGGTCGTGTATAGGATGTTTTAGTCCGAGTTTCTATCATCGCAGCCTTCACTGTTTGCGTGACGATGGTACGTCTTGTTGTTGTTGTTGTTGTTATAGCGACTACTTAACCTGCCTAGGATGTCACCCCCCATCCAACACTGTCATCAGGCTCTTCTAACGGAAGTCCTAAAAACCTCGCTGTTTAAGCGACATAAGCTGTAGTCATTTCTTTCGTTTATTTCATTTGTATTGCATGAAATTCGCAATCAGCTAATGAAATATTCGAAAGATATAGTTTATGCTTTCCGATCCCAAATCGGGGTTTTTCACAACGAAAATGAGGAAGCCAATCCCGCGCAATGCCTCAGAGCCAACAGTGCTCGCCCCCAATTAATAAATACAAGGTGTAACAGGTGCAACGCACCCCACTTCTATATAGAACAAATCATAATATATAAACAAAATAATTAAATAAATATTACTCAAAGGTTGCCCCTTATGCAACATGTGCTCCGCACCCCCCGTTCTACTCTCTGAACAAATAATAAAATAATATACAAAAAAATAACTCAAAAAAAACTACTCGCCCTCCATAAAGCTTAGACATGGTCCTTCGAGCCGGATTCGAACCGGCGACTTATGAATCTCACTGGGGGGGAGTATGTTTAAGCGACATAAGCTGTAGTCATTTCTTTCGTTTATTTCATTTGTATTGCATGAAATTCGCAATCAGCTAATGAAATATTCGAAAGATATAGTTTATGCTTTCCGATCCCAAATCGGGGTTTTTCACAAAAATAAATAGGTTCTTTCGCTGGTTCACTTTTTTTGCACCGAGAGGACCATGTTTAGGTTTCACTAATGCAGGGGGTAGGGCACTCACCACTTTGCACTCGCACTATTTCCTTTGGAAATAAGAACACGATATTGTTTAGTTTTAATATTTTAATAGTTAATTTACTCTAGGTTTAGTTTAGTTATTTCAAATTTGGTTCTTTTACAATATGTATTTCACTTTTAGTTCACAATTTTAGTTTTTGGTATACACTCTAACTTTGACAATTTATGTACAGGAAGCTTTAAGTTTAATAATTTAGGAAAGAAGTCTTTATACCGCGCGCTCAACGACAACTGCTCTTAGAGGGCGCAGATGACCGCCCGCTAAGCTGTGCAGTGAGCGTACAAACATACATACATATGTGAAGGTAAGTAAATAAATAGAAAAGAGCGGTAGTTTTCCAATTTGTTTTTCAATGTTACATTAGGGTTGTTCGAATTTTATAGGTAAGTATAATTTAAGGTAAGTATAATTTAAGGCAAGTATAATATAAATGGTAAGTATCATTTAAGTTAAGTATTCAATTCAAGGTAAGTATAAATTTAACAATATATGTATGCCGTTTAGAGGTACGTATATTCATGGATAAAAGGTAAGTTTTAGAAAGTAAGTATGTATTATTCAAATTGTATCAAATTTTCATCCATGTCTTCAACATGGCGGCCGGCCTGCGGAGTTGACACATTTAAAAGCTCTTGCAGTTTTTGTAGAGTAACCTTTGCTTGGTTGACCAATTTTCTGATGTGGCGTTGGCTACCACTACGGCTCTGCAAACGAGTTACTGGCCGGTCAATTACACGCCGTCTAGTTCTAGCACGTTGCTCCTCGCGTCTTTGACGTGGTGGTGGCGGGGGCGTCGAGTATTGGTGGCGTGACGACGTTGGAGCGGACGGGCGATGCAACAAAGTGTGATGCGATCGACCGCAGTGGCGGCAGCTGCCGGCGGAATTGCAATCACCAGTGGTATGCGACGTGGCCAAACAGTTTACGCAGTAGCGATGGGCGCGTGCTGACTCGTATCGCTCTGCGGGAGTCATAATCAAAAATGCGTGACATTGGCGCAAAGCGTGCTGGCGGCAGCATAGGCGACATTTTCCCAGTTCCATGATGATATCTGCGGAGAGAAACGTTAAAAAGGAGAAAAGGAACTCAGCATTATGGTAAATTGAGGTTGAAATGAGGATAATATAATTCTGGCTGGGAGGAAAGTTACAAGAGAATTAGGAGGGAGTCAATAAACAGATTTTGGTGATGTTTCGCGTTATTATTCCGTTTTGAGTACGGATATCGAGGACGCGAACATTTCCATCGGGTCCTGCGTGCAGCTTTGAAACGCGTCCGAGGCGCCACTCATTGGGTGGCAACAGATCATCTTTAACAACGACTAGATCGCCTTCTTTCAGGTTTGTTTGGGGGGTTTTCCATTTTTGTCGTTTGTGCAGTTGTTGAAGATACTCGTTCTTCCAGCGGTTGCTGAATTGATGATGTAAGACTTTGAGCAATTGCCATTTACGAGTTGGGTTTAGATTTTCGGCATTTGGTTCCGGCAGGGACAGCAGGGGGGCACCACGCAGAAAATGTCCTGGTGTTAATGCGAGTAGGTCCGTAGGGTCCTCTGACATGGGAGAGATAGGCCTGGAGTTGAGGACTCCTTCAATACGAACGATGAGGGTCGTGAACTCTTCGAAGGAGAACTTATGATTGCCGGCTACTTTTGCTAAATGGGTTTTAAAACTTTTAACTGCTGCTTCCCATAGACCACCCATGTGAGGAGCATATGGTGGTATGAATTGCCAAGAAAGGCCTAGGGGAGCATATTTTCCAGCGATGTCTTGACCTGCTTCTTTGATGAAAAGAGGGATTTCCTTTTGCATGGCTCTATGAGCGCCGATAAAGGTCTTTCCGTTGTCGGACATGATTTTGTGCGGCATTCCGCGGCGGCCAACAAAACGCGCAAAGGCTGCTCTAAATGCTTCGGTGGTCAAGTTTGAACAGACTTCAAGATGTATGGCTTTAGTTGAAAAACAAACAAAGACGCAGACATAGGCTTTGGAGTAGGAGGCGCGTCGGAGGGTTGAAGTTTTGACGAGGAATGGGCCAGCAAAATCGACTCCGGTCGTGTGGAATGGGACAGTATACGTTGACCTTTCGGCTGGCAGTGCGGCCATGATCTGGGAATTCATTTTCTGCTTGTGGATCGTGCACGTCTTACAGTGGAAAATACACGACTTTATCTTTTGCTTCAAGCGCGGAACATAATATTCTTGCTGTACCATCCGAAGCATGAGTTGCTTTTCTGCATGGACTAGACGATTATGAGTGAATTCGAGGAAAAGGATACAAAATTTTGAGGCTTCAGGAATGATGATCGGATGACGTTCACTATAGCTGAGTGGGGCGTGACTTAGGCGTCCATTCACGCGCAATATTTCTTTCTCGTCTAACATCGGGTTCAATGGCAAGAGCGGACTCTTCTTACTTATCGGCTTAGAGGCTTTTAATAATGATATTGTGTCGGCATAGTACATTTGTTGGGTTACGATGATAAGGCGTTCTTTGGCATGGCAAATCTCTTCTTGAGAGAGGGAATGGGTTGAAGCGATTTGTTGTTTTTTCGCTTTGTGGATGAAACGATACACATATGCAATGACCCGAAGAGCTCTGGCGAAGGAGGAAAAACGTTCCAATGGATCCAGGATATCCACCGTATGGAATGCTTCGATTCGCTTTTCTTCTGGTGGACTGATGTTTGGAGGTGGTGTATTGGGCCATGATGTGGGAGATAGAGATAGCCACTCGGGGCCTTTCCACCACAGCGAAGATTCCGCTAAATCTTGGGGTTTGCATCCACGGGTACCAAGATCTGCGGGGTTGTCCCTACTTGACACATGACGCCACGTGGCGTTGCTAACATTTTTCAGAATTTCGGCAGTCCGATTCGCTACGTAAGTCTTCCATGTGTGGGGTGGTTTTTCTAACCAGGCTAGCACGATTGAGGAATCTGACCAGAGGAACAGCTCGTGCGAGGGCAAATTTAAATGAGAGCATATCTGTCTAACTAGTTTGGAGAGTAGTACTGCTCCACATAGCTCTAGACGAGGAAGGCTGACTGTCTTTAAAGGGGCGACTTTGCTTTTTGCAACCAACAGATGGGTTGTATAAGTGTTTTCAGTGGACTGTACTCTAAGATAAACGCAAGCGCAGAAGGCTTTTTCTGAGGCATCGGAAAATCCGTGCATTTGGAAAGGTTTATCAGGAGAAAAGTCGACCCATCGAGGGCTTTTTATATTACTTATAGCAGAAAGATTTTCCCTAAAGACGTTCCATTTATGGAAGGAGAGGGGTTTGACGTGTTCATCCCAGTCTGTTCCTTCCAACCACAGTTGTTGGAGGAGAGCTTTGGCTAAAATCATTATTGGCGCTAGCCATCCTGCCGGGTCAAACAATTTCGCAATTGCCGACAATATTTGTCGCTTTGTGGTTGAATTAGCGGCTGGTAGGGGGTCATACGAGTACGAAAAGAGGTCAGTAAGAGCATTCCATTTTATACCCAGTGTTTTTGTCGAACTGGCATCATGGAACTTAAGAAAATCTGCGTCAAGGAGGTCAGATTTTGGAATAGACTTCAATATGTCTGGGTGATTGGCCGTCATTTTCTTCAGGGGGAAGCCGGCTGATTTTAATGCTTCGATAGCTTCATTCATGGAATTTATTGTGGACTGTAGATTGTATCCGCCCGAGAGGATGTCATCTACATAAGTCTCATGCAGAAGTACATTATGGGCGGTTGGGAATTCATCTTTGGTGTCTTTAGCTAGCTGGTGGAGGGTACGAATAGCTAGGTATGGTGCACAGTTGACACCAAACGTAACTGTTTTCAGTTTGAAATCTTCGAGCGGTGATTTTGGCGATCTGCGTACTATGATTCGCTGATAGTCCTGATCTTCAGGGTGTACGAGTATTTGGCGGTACATCTTTTCGATGTCGCCATTAAAAACGAACTTGTAGAGGCGCCATTGTAGTATTACAAGCATCAAGTCGTTCTGCAGGGTCGGACCAGTGTGTAGTACGTCGTTTAACGAACTTCCTGAATGCGAGAGTTTTGAGGCATTAAAAACGATCCGTACCTTTGTTGTTTTGCTGTCGGGCTTTATGACAGCATGATGGGGCAAATAAAATGAGTAGTATTTGCCATCCTTGATAATTTCGAGGGGTGAAGTGGGTTCCATGTGATTCAGAGTTAGATATTCTTGCAGTACTTCGGAATATTTTTCTTTTAATTCTGGTTTCTTTTCCAATGATCTTTCTATGCTAATATACTGCTGTTGAGCAGCGGGTCGTGAGTGACCGAGGGCTAATGTCTCCGGGAAATTTTGTTTGAATGGCAGTTTTACCATATATCGACCATCTTCTTGTCTAATGGTGGTCTTTTTATAGAGTTCTTCGCAGAACGTATCTTCGTCTGTTAAGGGTGTGGCGGAATTAACTTCTTCCTGCTCCCAGAAATTTTTAAGGAGTTCATTGAGGGAGTCATCAGGTCCTTCGATTATATTAGTGGAAAATGACGAAATTGTCTCAGTTATCGGGCCACTCAGTATCCATCCGAATATGGTATTTTGTGCTATGAGGCTACCAGCGACGTTGGTTTCGAGACCTTGAAGGAGGATTTGTGGAAGTATGTCACTACCAATCACCATATCTATTCTACCTGGAGCATAGAAGTTGGGGTCCGCTAGTGTAAGAGAGGAGAACTTTTGAAGCTCGTCGATCTCTACTTTAGAAGAAGGCAGGAAGTGGGTTAATTGCGGAAGAACTATCGCTTGGGTTCTGATTTGGGTTTTTAAATCCAAGGAACAAATTGTTAGAGAACAGGTTTTATTCGAGTTTTGGACTATTCGTCCGCCCATACCTAATATTTGGTAACTTATTTTCTTGGTTGGTAAACCGAGTAATTTCTGAATTTTGGAAGAAACGAAGGATTTTTGGGAACCCTGGTCTACCAACGCCCGGATTTTGAAGGTTTCTCCTCTATGGAGAACCGGAACTATCGCTGTAGGCAATAGTGTTCTCTCTTTGTTAGCAGAGAAGTGCGAAAGAACTGTGGTTTGATTAGATGAAGAAGTTTCCGCCCGCAAGTCTTGCGATTGCATTGCCTGTTTGGAAGTCGAAGGTTTTTCTTGGTCATTGTTTATTTGAGGAGTGACCTTGGTAAGATTCCTTCGATGAGAATGGCGGGCATTGTTGGAGTTGGATGGACGGTTTTGATAATGAAGCAGGGAGTGGTGTCGCTTCTGGCAATATACACATTTAAAATTGCTAGCACACTCAGACTCTATATGGGAAAAGGCCAGACAGTTTTTACAGTAGTTATTATCAGTTACAAATTTATTACGTTCTGCCACCGATAATTGCTTGAATTTTACGCAATTCATCATCGAATGGTTGGAATTGCATAACTTGCAGGACACCTGCCGCGCTTGCTCGCTATGATAAGAATGAGACTTGTTTCTAAAGGAATTATTTTGGGGTGTTGACGCTCGTTGGTTGAAGCTCGAATTTGAGTTCCGAGGCTTACTCGGTCTGTAGGTACCGAGCCGTTCTACAACTTCGTATCTGGCCGTGAGGAATTTATCCATCTCCGACCATTGGGGTAATTCTTTCCTAGACTCCAGAGATTGTTCCCATAGCGCTAGAGTTTCATCGGGAAGTTTAGATGAACATAAATATATAAGGATAGGATCCCAATTGCTAGTGGGTACATTGTTGGAGTTAAGGGTAGACAGGCAGTTATTAATTGTGGTTTGAACTTCCTGAATTCTTTCCCCACTTTCATAGAATACAGGCTGAATATTGAAAAGGGTTTTTAGTTGATTGTCCACGAGAATTCTACGGTTCTCGTATCTGGACTTAAGGGCCCCCCAGGCTAGTTCGAAGTTTTGGTCATTAAGAGGGTATTTTTGAATAATGAGAAGGGCTTTTCCACGGGTTTTTTGTCTCAAGTGGTATAATTTTTGTACTTCAGAGAGTTTGGGGTGATTTATGTACACTGCCGTGAACATATCTCTGAAGGATGGCCAAGTGTCGTATCCTCCGTGGAACACTTCTGTATCGCATGCGGGGACTTTGAGGTAGGATTCGGATCTCGCCGGTGCTGCTGCTGCTGTTTCGTTCGTTTGCATTATGGGGCCTGGTTCCAGTATTGCGAGACGCTCATTTATTCTCGTCCTTGTGAGCATATTGTCCTCCATTACTTTGTCGTATTTTTCGGTCAGAGCTGCCAGGGACCGTTCATCCGTGAGATTCAGGTGCGCTGCTTCATATGCCCGTTCCACTGCTGCTACATGCCTGTTGAGTTCCTCCAAGTATGTCTGCAAACTTGGTTTCGTGTGGTTTGTCTCATCGGTGTTCCACCATTTTCCGCAGAGTTTTTCGAGTTTTGTTAACTCGAACAGGGATTTTTTCAAAATCTGAGAAAATTCTTCTTCTTCCGCTTGAGATTTTGACCGTGTTTTAGGTCCTTGTGGGGGTGCTGGTAGATTCAGACTTTTTTCAACTTTATCTTCAGCCATTTTTATGAGGTTATTCTATAAAAAACCGTGTCTTAGGAAATATTTTTTCTTGAAGAAGGTGTGTATTAAGGAGTACACAGAAATATTTTATTAACTGTGTATAACGAGTACACAAAAATATTTTTATTCAATGTGTATAAGGAGTACACAGAAATATTTTGGAACAAGTGTATTAGAAGTACACTGAAATATTTAAGAAGAAGTGTATAAGGAGTACACAAAAATATTTGAAGGAAGTGTGTTTAAGCCGTACACTAGAGGTGATAATAATGTTAATAACTAATTGTAGTGCATTTAACACTAATATGGGTAATACTAATGGAGTTTTTATTTATTTTACTCTAAATAAATAATTTGCTTCGATTTGTATGTGTTTTTTTTCACTGTATTTTTGAGACCGTTTTTATAAGTTGCGGCCCACTGTGCCTTTTGTTAGCAGCTGCACTTATTGGAATGTACCTGTCTCAGCGCATCTGAGTACAAGTACAGGGTGTTTTTTTTACAGGTTTGTTTTTCGAATAGAGATAAAACTGGCATTTTGTGGTCAAATCTGGCAACTCTAATGTCATTTATGTTCAGTTTGGTTTGCCATTTCATCATGAACAGGTTGACAAAAGAACAACGCTTGCAAATCGTGCAAATTTATTTCGAAAATAATGGTTCAGTTCGCGAAGTTCACCGTGAGCTCCGTCCATTTTATGGTCGACATAATCGTCCATCAGAGCAATTAATTCGGTTAACCATGGATCGTTTTCGCACTACGTTTACTCTATGTGATAATACGCATCCGCAGAGACGTCGAACAGTGCGCACCGAAGAAACAATTGCAGCTGTAGAGCAAAGTGTTGAAGAGGACCCGAATGAATCGATTCGCCACCGTGCACAGCAATTGGAGCTTTGTCCATCAACTTTATGGAAGATTTTGCGCAAAGATCTTGGCTTGCGACCTTACAAGATCCAGCTTGTGCAAGAATTAAAACCGCGAGACCATGCAATGCGTCGTGATTTTGGTGTATGGGCCGAAAATGAGATTGATTTCGATGCTGATTTTCATCGCAAAATTTTGTTCAGTGATGAGGCTCATTTTTGGTTGAATGGCTACGTCAACAAGCAAAATTGCCGCATTTGGAGTGAAGAGAATCCACATGAGACCCTTGAAACGCCATTACATCCACAAAAACTGACTGTTTGGTGTGCTCTATGGGCTGGTGGAGTCATTGGGCCATACTTCTTCCGCAATAATGCTGGAGAGGCAGCTACCGTTAATGGAGACCGGTATAGAGCCATGATAACCGACTATTTTGTTCCCGAATTGGATGGCATGAATGTGGATGAGTTGTGGTTCCAACAAGACGGCGCTATATGCCACACAGCGCACGTCACAATCGATTTATTGAAGGAAACATTCGATGAGCGCATAATTTCGCGGAATGGACCTGTCAATTGGCCACCAAGGTCGTGTGATTTGACACCATTGGATTATTTTCTTTGGGGATATGTGAAGTCGCTCGTCTACACCAACAAACCAGAAACGTTAGGGGAATTGGAAGCCAACATTCGTGGCGTTATTGCCGACATACGGCCCCATATGCTCGAAAAAGTGGTTGAAAATTGGACCTGTAGAATTGGCTTTATTCGAGCCAGCCGCGGCGGCCACATGCCCGAAATCATATTTAAACATTAATGGCATAAAATTATCCTTCCAACAAAGCCAAATTGATGGACCTTAAAACGATTTTCTTGTGTTTTATTTCAATTCGAAGTTCTATACCCCTAAAAAAACCACCCTTTACATAGATTTATGAACAATGCAACTGTTACTTGTGGTTGGTTATTAAACAAACAAAAATGGGGTGAGAATGTGTGGGAATGAGCAAAAGTGATATTTGGCAGTGGTTTCAATGTGATTGAATTTTTGTTGTCGTCTTATAGCGGGGTTTTTCACACCGAAAATGAGGAAGCCAATCCCGCGCAATGCCTCAGAGCCAACAGTGCTCGCCCCCAATTAATATGTTTAAGCGACATAAGCTGTAGTCATTTCTTTCGTTTATTTCATTTGTATTGCATGAAATTCGCAATCAGCTAATGAAATATTCGAAAGATATAGTTTATGCTTTCCGATCCCAAATCGGGGTTTTTCACAACGAAAATGAGGAAGCCAATCCCGCGCAATGCCTCAGAGCCAACAGTGCTCGCCCCCAATTAATAAATACAAGGTGTAACAGGTGCAACGCACCCCACTTCTATATAGAACAAATCATAATATATAAACAAAATAATTAAATAAATATTACTCAAAGGTTGCCCCTTATGCAACATGTGCTCCGCACCCCCCGTTCTACTCTCTGAACAAATAATAAAATAATATACAAAAAAATAACTCAAAAAAAACTACTCGCCCTCCATAAAGCTTAGACATGGTCCTTCGAGCCGGATTCGAACCGGCGACTTATGAATCTCACTAGACGACTAAGCCGTCTAGGGGGGGAGTATGTTTAAGCGACATAAGCTGTAGTCATTTCTTTCGTTTATTTCATTTGTATTGCATGAAATTCGCAATCAGCTAATGAAATATTCGAAAGATATAGTTTATGCTTTCCGATCCCAAATCGGGGTTTTTCACAACGAAAATGAGGAAGCCAATCCCGCGCAATGCCTCAGAGCCAACAGTGCTCGCCCCCAATTAATAAATACAAGGTGTAACAGGTGCAACGCACCCCACTTCTATATAGAACAAATCATAATATATAAACAAAATAATTAAATAAATATTACTCAAAGGTTGCCCCTTATGCAACATGTGCTCCGCACCCCCCGTTCTACTCTCTGAACAAATAATAAAATAATATACAAAAAAATAACTCAAAAAAAACTACTCGCCCTCCATAAAGCTTAGACACTCGCGGTTTCAACAGGGGTGGACCAGAGTGAAATTGCTGTTAGAAGAGTAGGCTTGGTTGAGCAGATGACCAGACGGTTAGTATCGTGGGGAGACACGCCGCATGCCGGGCAGACATTTGGCATGTCAGGGTTCAGTCTGGATAGGTAAGAGTTTAGTCTGTTACAGTATCCAGAACGAAGTTGAGCCAGCGTGACTCTTGTCTCCCTGGGCAGTTCGCGTTCCTCGTCGGCAACAGGTGGGGCTTGTGCCTGTAGGACTGCATTCACTGGACGTGACCTGACAAAGGAGTTTACCGACTCCGTGTGGATGAGGCTGAGGGCCTGCCGGTGCACCATTGGATCAAACGGCGAGAAAATGTGGTGCCGGATCTCGTCATAGTGCTTACGGAGGTGACTCCTTATTCTCCTTGGTGGCAATCGCGGCTACATGAGCACCGTATTTGAACATGTTATCACGTTTGATAACAACCCCTAAGATTTTGGGGTGTGTGACAGTCGGAAGCTTAATGCCGTCGACGTAGACGTCTAATTCCGTGTTCGCCTGCGCTGTCCACGTCGTAAATAAGGTGGCCGAGGATTTGGTCGGTGACAATGTCAGGTTCCGTGCAGCGAAGAAACTGGAAAGGGTTGGAAGGTAAGAATTAATTCTCGAGCAGAGCTCATCGACGGAGGGTCCAGTCGCCAGGATCGTGCAGTCATCGGCGTAGGATACGATCGAGACGCCTCCTGGTGGGGAAGGGAGCCTCGATATGTAATAATTAAACAGAAGCGGGGATAGGACACCACCCTGTGGCACCCCCTGCTTAATTATACGTGGTTTTGCTGGCCACTCAGATAGTTGGCGGTCCAACGCTTTAGACAGGGGGGAAGGTTTGAATCTTCCAGGTCGTTAATGAGTTGTGCGTGATTAACAGTGTCAAAAGCTTTCGGCAAATCAAGCGCAACTAGCACGGTCCTGTCATTTGGGCGAGATTGGTTGAGACCGACGTCTTCGCCATACTTTACATGCTCTTCGAAGAGCATAGCTTCAAGTGGGCAATTGAGAAGTTAAGTCGTCTCTCGAAGAACGAAAATGGTACTCTAACCACCCGTGCTGCTATATGGTGCAGAAGCGTCGACAATAACAACATCTGATGAGGCGGCTCTGGGAGTATTCCAGAGAAAGGTTCTTAGAAACATTTTTGGGCATCTACGCGTTGGCGACTCCTAGTACCAAACAAGATTTAAAGATTTGCTGTATTCGCTTTACGCAAAAGCCGATGTACTACAGCGAATTCAAACCCAGCGGCTTCGCTGGTTAGGTCGCGTTGTGCGAATGAACGCAGATGTTCCGGCCAAGAAAGTATTCTGGAGGCAGAGGCTCCAGTTGGCGCTACGAAGAAATTACTAGCGAGCTATGTTGGACGGTCAAAATCAAAAAAGAAGAAGAGAAAATTAAGGGTTCGACGATCTACCAAAGAGATAGGTGAAATAATGGCCATAAAAATTGTATTTTGTGTTTTTTACTTACTTAAAACGTTTGAACGGCACAAAAAATATTGTATTAATATTTTAGACATTTTGTCAAAGATTACGATACGATTGTAAACGTGTGTTGCGATACCAATAATGGGCCTTTGACGATCAGTAACGTAAACATTTTTGATAAGATTGCCGACTCGATCACGGAATACACAATTCGCCCCTATACTAACCACAAGTAGGAAAACGAACTACCAGCAATAAACGTATAACTATAGGAAGGTCCAACAGCGAATGCAAGTGGACGCTGTTGAATCAATGGTAGGTTATTCACCACTGTACCTGCGTGTAAATTGCTTGAATTTATTCTGTTTTAATTGTATATTTAAACAAAAAATTATAGTTGAAGTTACCAAACGTATAATTGTGAATATTACATAAAAATAAGTGTGCAAATAGCCTTAAAACCCGCGATTTAAAATCAAATTTCTACAGTGGTGAATTACCTACCACGGCGGACGCCGTGGTGTGAAGGTAGTGTTGCCGGCCTACCACACCGAAGGTCCATGGTTCGAGCCCTGGTACAGGTAACATCAAAAGTGATTTGAAAAAAGGTTTTCAAAACGGGGTCGCCCCTCGGCAGTGGTTTGGCAAACTCTCCGAGTGTATTTCTGCCATGACAGGCTTCTCAGCAAAAATTCGTCTCCTTTGTAGATGCCGTTCGGAGTCGGCAAAAAACTGTAGGTCCCACCAATTTGTAGGGAAAATTCAAATCGGCACACTACAAATTGGAAGAGAAGCTTGGCGCAAAAATCTCTTAGGAGGTTTATGATGATATACCTGTTGTATATCGCGCCATAGAGAGAGAGAGAATTACCTACCAGCGAATTGATGGTTTAGTGTTTCCCACTATCCGTCGCGTTGAACCTTCTTACGGTTATATGTTCTTTGATATCGGGTGGTTCGTGAGATTTGAATTCTATCACAAGCAACTTGTCGTCGCCGTGCTGGGCGGCAACTAGTCGTTGTTGTTGTAGCGATAGTTAGCATGCCTAATTCTCACCTCCCTTATCTAACATTGTCATCGAGCTTTTCTAAACGGAGTCAAAGAAATCTCGCGGCTTCAACAGGGTTGGACCATAGTGATATTACTGTTGGAAGAGTAGAGTCAGTTAAGCAGATGAGCAGACGGTTAGTGTCATGGGAAGGCACGCCGTATGCCGGGCAGACATTTGGTATGTCAGGGTTCAGTCTGGATAAGTAAGAGTATAACCTGTTACAGTATCCAGAACGAAGTTAGGTCAGCAGGACCATTGTCTCCCTAGGCAGTTCGCGTTCCTCTTCGGAAACAGGTGGAGCTTGTGCCTGAATAACGGCGCTTACTGGACGAGAGCTGAGAAAGGAGTTTACTGACTCTGTGCGGATGAGTTTGAGGGCCCGTCGATTCCCTTTTGGATGGAACGGCGAAGAAATGTGGTGCCGGATCTCATCACAATGCTTACGGAGATGACTCCGTATTCTCCTGGGAGGCGAATTTTCGTTGAGCAGGTGCCTGTTGGGGTGCTGTGCCTTGTAGCAATTGAACAAGAATTGCCTGGTCAACATTTCAATATGCTCTTTAACGCCGAGCATTTTTGCTTCGCTATTCCCACAACAGCCGGTTCTATCTTACCGGGATGACTCGGGTTTTTTTACCTGACCAAGGGCTGTTATTTCGATATAACCCTGTCTTACTTGTCACCTTTCCCCTTAATATTGTCATCCTCCGAGCAGCTCCTTACAGCAAGGCTGCTCGAAACGCCCTTGCTCCGGGCGGGCGTTGAACCTAACCCGGGACCAAAAGAATGGATCTGCTGCGTTTGATGGAAGAAGATATACGTCAAACGTTCACACTTTGGCCAATGCTTCGAATGTAAAAGATGTCTGCACAAAACAAGCTGCTTCGGGCTAAATCCATCCACACACAGGGCTCCTAGTTTCTTCAAAACTTTTGAGCCTGATGTGGACCCGAGGGACAACGCCTTAGAACGTCAAGTTATGGTTGTCCGGTTAGGCGATGTAGATCTCGAAATAATTAACATTTATATACCTCCTGTCACCTCCTGTCCGAGTGAATACCGCCCTGTGAGTTACTCAGAGGCGATTGTCGTGTAATCTTCCGAGACTTTAACGCGCACCATGAACTTTAGCACTCAAGCTTACAGCTCGATGGTAGGGGACAGGGACTGACTGAACAAATAGATGATTCGACGTTCTGCAGTGTGAACGGGCATGCCCCCAAGCTCGCCAGGCCTTACCATCGTTAGCGCTGGTCTCATAAACTGCGTTTACTGGCGACCGCTGTTAACTCTTGCATCAGATCATTTACCGATAGTCCTCCCAATCGATAGCCCCACCACTGAAAAAAAGAATCAAGGAGGTACGTCCGTATTTTCCCGCAGAGGCAGCGCCCTGGAAAATGAATGCGACCATGTGCGACGCTTAGACCCTACACATCCCAAACTTCAAATCTTAATGCAGAAATCAGACGTCTTGCAGATCAACACAAATGCACCTAATGCGAAGAGCACCTAAGGTCCTGGAACCCCTCTGCTGGTGTTGGCAAACTATGGTCGACTGTCAAATCCGACCAAACCTAACGATAAAATATGCACCGCCTTCGGTGATAAGGTCCAGTCGAAACCGAAGACATGCGCGAACGCTTTCTGCAGGCAATTTGTATTGCATTCTCCACTACAGAGGTTCGGGAGGCCATACGGGAGTCTAATGCTGATGTTAAAACATTTCGGCGAAGAGGGAGTAAGGTACCCCACAACTGTCTTCAGTCTGACCATTACCACCTTTGTCATTCCAGAAAAATGGAAACAGGCAAAGGTGGTGCCACTACTAAAGCCTGGCAATCCAGCTAACGAGGGGGAGTCCTATCGACCGATATCGCTTGTGGATGGATAGCTTTCGGACGTACCAGTCGGGAATCTGTTGCACTTCAATCTTGCTTGTTAGTACGCGCCCAAGCAAAAGAGCAGGACTTACATCGTTTAGTGACCGACTCTTTCAACATTGAGAGTCGCGGTGTCCGAGCTCTCCCTCTTATTGAAAGTAAAGATGACGACAGAGCCCAGCATCTATTAGAAAGCACAACTAAGCGTGTCGCAGGTCGCTTTCAAACGGGCCTGTTATGGAAAGCCAACGATATACAACTGCCCGACAACTACAATGCCGCCGTGCACAGATTAGAAGGTATAGAGATAAAGATGCAACGAAACTCAGCATTTGCAACAGCGTACAACGATGTCATTGAGGGGTACCTAAAGAAGGGGTATGCTAGAAAGCTTACTCATGAGGAAACTATCATCGCTTTGCCTAACGTTGGTACTCACCACACTAATAAAATGCGGCTTGTGTTCGTTGCAGCTTCTAAAGTTGAAGGGACGTCTTTAAGGGGCCCAGCTATACACATCCCTTCCATCCATTTTATTTAATTTTCGATCACGTGCAGTTGCAGTCTGTGGAGACATAAAAGAAATGTTCCACCAGGTGATCATACAACCATGAGACAGGTGTGAGCCCCGCTTTCTTTGGCGTAATTGAGACAGAAATAAGCCGCCTGAGGAGTACGAAATGCAAGTTATGATCTTCGGTGCGGCGTGTTCGCCTTGCTCGTCACAATATGTCATGAGACAGAATGCCATGGAGCACCACGAAAGTTGCCCTCTTGCAATTAAACTGATTTGTGAACGCCACTACGTTGACAATTACGTCGACAGTTTTGAGACGATCCGAGAGGATATAGAAATCACAAGCAGGAAAGAGCATTCACAGCAATGCCGGGTTCGAATTACGCAGATTTGTTTCCAATTCAAGGGAAGTGGTTAGGGAGTTGGATGGCAGTACAAACGCTAAACAAATCGCAACACGTGAGGGTATGAATGCAGTCCTTGGGCTATTTTGGGAGCCAGGTGGCGATAACTTTAAATTTAATTTGGAATTTCATCGCATTGATGACGAAAAGGGAACTCCTAAACGTTATCATGCCAACGTTTGACCCGCTTGGCTTTTTGAGCCATTACACAGTTGCAGCCAAATCTTTATTGCGCGGAGTCTGGTGTCGTGAAGTTCGTTGGGATGAGCTCATGCCCAGTTACGTTAATGGAAGAAATGAGGAGTATTATGAGGGAATGGGGCTGACAGCTTAACAAGGTAGCAGAACTAGGTGTTCCATGATTCTACTTCCCTCATAGCAATCCTCAAAACTTATAGCTGCATGGTTTTGTTGACACCAGCGAGGAGGCATGTGCTGCTGTTGTTTACTGGAGGACTAAGCAGTCAAACGGGGATATAGATGTTGCGTTAATCTGCGGAAAAATGTGCTTCGCTAAAGGGTGTTATCATTCCACGTTTAGAGCTACAAGCAGCCGTGCTTGGTGTAGGTCTGCGCAAATTGGTTTTAAACAACCACCAGTTGACCCCTCAGCGAAGTTTCTTGTGGAGTGACTCTAGCACTGTTTTGAAATGGATCGGCAACGAACACCGACGTTATAAACCGTACGTGGTGAGCGGAGTAACGAGCTTGAATGGCGATGGGTGCCAACCCAGGATAATGCAGCTGATGATGCTACGAGAAGTACCGGAAGCATTGACTTTACGCCGAAATATCGTTGGCTACAAGGACCGAATTTTTTTAGACGCTCCGAGGACACCTGACCAGCTGAAGATAACGATGTCATAGACATTCTTGAAGAGTATGAAGAACTTCGGCCCAAATTTGCTGTAATTGCAACGATGACGCTTTGATTAACTGTAGTCGATTTTCAAACCTTAATAAGCTAAAGAGAGCTTCGGTATAGGTGTTTCGCTCCGTAATTGTTGTCGCAAACGAGAGGTAAGGTATAACGACCACGGGATTACCGCCGAGGAGATTTATTCAGCCGAACAAATCTTATGCCTTCGCGTTCAAAGGGAAGCATTTGCTCCAGAATGCTACCGAATTGAAACTGGACAAGAAATTCTTAGAGATAGTCCACTAAGACAACTTTCGCCATACATCGGAGAGGACGGATTACTTCGGGTGCAAGGGTGTATTGATGCAGCCGGTTGTTTGCCGTATAATGCCAGGAGGCCGATTTTATTGCCATATGGGCATATCTTTACACGATTAATCGTCCGCAGTCATCATTTTCAGATGAAGCACCAAAATCATAAAGCAACTAAATATAAGCAATATTCGTCAGAAATACTGGATTCCGAGAATAAAACAGCTGCTAAAAGGCGTAGTATACAAGTATAAAATGTGCCTTAAAAACAGGGTACAGCCCAGTACTGGGACCCCTACCGGAAGACCGTCTGAAGCCGTATGTACGATCCTGTACATATATAAGGCTCGATTATTTTGGATCTATTTCCGTAACGATCGGACGTCGCACTGCGAAAAGCTGGCTTGCATTATTTGCGAGTGATCCACCTAGAAATAGCCCACGATTTGTCAACTGACTCGTGCATAGTTGCAATGCGCAATTTTATGAATAGAAGAGGGGTTCCATCCCGCCTTCGAGCCGTTAATGGTAAAAACTTTATAGGAGCCAACGAAGAAGCTAAACGGTTTTCTGAAGTTTTTGACACCAACCGCGTCCAAAACGAATTGTCAACGAAGGGTGTAGAGAAACTCTTCAACTCTCCTGTAAATCCATCCGAGGGAGGAGTTCGGGAACGGGTGGTCCAAAGTGTTAAGCGGGTTCTTCGACATACATTAAAAGAAGTAGCAACACGTGAGCATGTTCTACAAGGCCTTTTGATAGAAGCGTAGAGTATTGTGAATTCGCGCCCATTGACACACCTACCAATCTGTCCGGATGAGGAAAAACCGCTAACACCGAACCATTTCCTGACTGGCGAAAGTAATGCTCCTAACACACCAGCTTTCAATACTCCTGATACTGAAAGCAGTGCGGGACCGCACGCAGCCTGAGGGACGCGTTCTGGAAACCGTGGGTACTGGAGTATCTGCCAACAATAACCCGAAGAGTCAAATGGTGTCTGCGAAGTTCTTCCCTCAGGGAAGGTGACTCGGTGTTTATTTGTGATCCAAAGACACCAAGAAAGTATTGGTGGCATGGCATTATTGAGCGTTTGTATTCTGGGGTGGATGGTGTGGCTCGACGTGCAGACGTTCGAACAATAGGCGAACTTCTGCAACGTCCGGTATCTAAATTGACGGTTTTGGATTTGAAGAATAGTGTAGCTGGCCGCTCCACGGGGGTGAGGATGTTAGAAAATACTGCATACATCTTTTTAAGTAACTAAGTACCCTTTGGTACAACCCCGAGTTGTATACCAACGTTTCACACCCATTCTTTCTTCTGGATCATTTTCTCGTATTCGTTTTCTTCTCTTCTTTGACATGTGTCAAAATGCTGCCTAGAACAGCCTTTCAATCTTGAGCTTTCGATCGCCAAAGAAATAGTGCAAAACTGCGGTAAGATATTTTCTTTTCCTTTGATAATATGGATATGTAATAATTGAATATCAGAATAAACGGGTATCAGCACAAGTATAAGTTGCATATTAAAGTGTTATTGCTTTGTTTGACGCAAACCCTTTCGTTCAGCCAAAGTCGTAGCCGCGGCAGTTCTATATATTGATTCTGGCTCGATTTTACAAATAATTGCTATTAGAGTTGGCGATTTCGTTCAATTGAATGATCGAACGAACTAGTTATTTTTTTAAAAGTGAACTAGGTCTCACTTCTTTCAGTGGTTCGAACGTTCAATCAAAGGGCAATTAATGCATACAGCATCGAATAATAAGGAAAGCAACGCAAAACAGAGCATGCTGTCAAGATTCGGGTAAGGAACTTAGCAAATTAAAGAAAAAGCATGGGCACATATGATAGTTTCAACTTGGGTAGGAATTCGTAGCTCGGTAAGCAAAAATTACTGTGGTCACAAGAGCCAATATCAATTTTTACAAATCACATTACCTGTTTTTTCAACCCAATTTCAAATGAAAAAAGGTACAAAACTTAGAAACATCAACTAATTTTACCAGCATTATTAAAATTTATAAGTATAACTACTTCACGGATCACCTACTCCAGGAATGCAAGTTATATCACTTTTTTACATGAATGTAGTGCTGGACGTAGATTGACGGACTATTGACGTATACCGTGTATCAACCTTAAGCTTTTAATTGACGAAACGCTGCAAACGCTGCAGGTACCGAACCATTAAATACGACAAACGAACATGAGTACGATTCGTTCAGCTTGTTAAGCAAGATTAGTTTGATAAGTCGCCAAACTGTGCTTTAATTAATAAAAAACCAGTTGATTAACTTAACTTTAATTCCTATTTACTATTTCAGCTAATTATAACAATTAATTAAAACTATTATTACAACTAAACAAAAGTATTTCAGTAATTGTGAAATAAAATCCGGGTAAGAATTCCTACAATTTTTACACAGCAATAAGCAGAAGAGAAGCTGAATCCTCAAAGCGTGCTTGGTGAAATGTATAGCAGTGGCTTTCAGGAGCCAATACAAAGAATATAAGAAGCACAAAACATTCAATTCGTGCAAAAATCACAGACTTTTTCTAGATTTCCAAGTGACTTTTCAAATCAGAGCATCTAATTTCAGCCCCAAAAAGCAGCGCGGTTGACTCAGTGGCAAAAGCAGCGACTTTCGTAAGTATCCAGCAAAATGAATCGAAGCAGTACAGTACTGCTTAGCAGAGAGAAAAGCAAGAAACACGGACACCACTGATAGTGGCAGAGCAGCGAACGAAGCATATCAACAGCAGCAGCATACGAAGCAGATCGGAAATAGCAGCATACGAAGCCATACATCAGCAGCCGAGCAGTAGGAATTTTTAAAATTGCTGCTAACCGATATCATTCCAACCAGATCTGAAGAAAAGGACAAAGATATTGAGAAGGTATATAAATGAAACGAAATCAATAGAAGCAATCGGCAAACGGTTCGCGTAATATCAGCCACTTGCCCATGAATTGTTAGATTCCAAATGCGTCCTAACTTTATGTATTTTTTCGTTTTTGCAGGTATTTTAACATCTAGGCAGACTTGACGGATGACAATAGAACATAATACCCAACTAGCTCCTTCACCAGGAAAGCTAAATAATAATAATGGCAATGGTATTATTATATAAATGGCCATGGTAATCCAGGGAGTAAATCGGTTCAAGCACTACAGGTAAACACACCAACAATACCAGGACAGCAAACATATTGAAAGACATAAGTTCGCAACACGACCTACGTGTGTACATCTTACATCGACGCATAAGGGTATACAAGTTAACTTATAATAAGTTGATACCACCTACATCGCCTGAAACAGGATCGCCTATCACAAAATAGCCAATCCAACTCCCATAAATTATTTCCCTATAATCACCCATAAATTGTTCATAGTAATTGCCCATAAATTCTTCTTAATAATTGCTTACAACAAAGTAAGCTCGTTCCAAACAATTCTGCCCGAAATATGATTACTCATAATTCGGCCAAACCAAATAAATTCCCAGTCATTGCATTTCTTTATAATGATCACTCACCCTACTCCGATCGCATGCCATAAATTACAATGCAATGTATTTATGCAAAGTCAAAACATTTTTCTGTAAGAAACAATGAAAAAGCAATTGATTTCGTAAGTCGCCTGAAACACGATTGCTCATCATAATTCAGCCACCTCAAGCAAATCCACTTCAAAGCGGCACTGAGCTATGCTAAATGGTGACATAGCATAAACGTTCATACAATGCTTGCGCAATATCAAAAGCTGAGCTAACACTAACAGAACTGGGTCATACGGAAAATGCAGTTTGAGTAAGCAAATTCTTTCCCAAAACGACAACTATTCACCAATATAATCAATTATTTTCCAATACGGTGAAATTCTTCCCCAATACATACATACATAGAAATTAGGTCAAACGCAGTTGCAGCGCAGGCACAATTCAGTATAAATAGTAAGAATTTTGTAACTTAGTTTAAGGTGATATTTGACTTCAATAAAAAGTGAACACTCTGTCCCACAGGAAAATATATTTATCTTCCTTGTTTTTGTTCCTTGAATACTAAGGAACGTAACTTACAAGAGCTGTCCCACCAAACAGATCAACGGGTTCAATAACCTCTGCGCATCTCAGCATTAATTATTAACAACAAGGGAGCGAAACAATAGCGAGAACACAACATCTTGGGACAAGTGGCTAACGTCGACGTCGCCAACGATAGCAGCTGCACTACCAGCACAGGAGCATAACGGCGCAAAAACAACAACCAAATTCACCAAAACTATGTTTTATATCTTTTATTGTAAAGTTTGAATGTTTTTTTCCTGAAACTTATTTAAAATTAACCTTTTTTTCGGTCTAATTGAGGTCCAGGGTAGAATTGTGGGTTTTTAAAATGTTTATATTCGAGCTTTTTTTAAAATGGCTGCTCCCTACCGCGAATGAGTGATCACAAAAAGAAATATTGAAAACCTCAGCACCGTGGCTGAAGGTTGATATGCGAACATATGTATGTATATATGTATGCAATTGTGTGTATGACCAAATGTAGCCCGCTCTTCATCAGTATGCTGGCGCGCCAACGTTTGTGAAGGGAGTGTGACAGGTAAGTGCATTTGATTATCTCTATCAACAACATTGTTTTCATATCACATCATAAACACACGTACATATCTAGATGCGTATATTCATATATGTTCCAATATGAACCTAAATCCTAGAAGTAGATACAACTAAGGCATCTACAAAATTTGAATTGTGTAAATTAACAAGGTCCGGACGATAATTCGGCCACCCTTGGGTTCATGTTTGGACTTTGGGTTCTTTTATATTTAATTTTTCAACTTTTTTTTACTTTTTTTGAACATCGTTTAAAATCATTAGTTTTTAAAAATATCGATCTGAAGATATCAAGTTTTTCTTGTCATTACCTTGATCTATATTTGAACCCTGCGGGTTAGCAATTGAATTTCTTTGGATTTTTTTGTGCTAGGTTATAGTTTCCAGACCTGGGGTTCAAAAAGGGTTATTTATTGTATTTTTGGATTTTCCTAGTTCTGAAAAAAAAATATAGATAGATTAGATCTAAGCATGAATTGTTGAATAAAATTGTACCATATTAAGAATGAAATCCTCGATTAAAGTTATTGGTTGAGGTGACTAAGTAAGTGGGTGTTGCGTTGCATAAAATGTTGGAGTAGGAGTGTAGAACGGGACAATACCCAGATGGTTGACAACTAAATGACGGACTAACGTCAGGTTTGGGGGCACCGTAAGATGATAAGATTCAACACGGCGCCTATGGTTTCCCACAAGTTGCGCGGAAGTGGGTGAGAAGACTCCACCTAAAAAGACAGGCCTCCCCTATCTCCACCAACTTCTCATTTCCCTTTTAATCTTCATATCACCTCCCATTAATAGGCATGTGTAAAGCAAAGAAAGAAAGAAAAGCAAACACGAAGTTAATATAGATTGGAAGAAGAAGAATTGTGTTGACAGTTTAAGAAGAAGATGTACAAATACGAAGTAGAGAAAAGAGAAGATAGCGAAGAAGTGAATGTTGAGAGAAGATAGAAATAAAATGCGAAGTTGATGTAAATTAAAAGAAGTATAATGATGTTAAAAGTTTGAGAAGAAGAAATCAAAATACATAGTTGAGATAAAGAAAAGAAGAAAGTAGAAAGAGTGGTAAAAAGAAGAACATAACAGAATACAAAAGAAACCAAACTAATATAATACAGACTTGTTACAAAATCACAAAAAAAAAAATAGATATATATATATTTCAAAGAAATGCGTAATACAGAATGAAGTGAATTAAAACTTGTGTACACGCATGAATGTATGTTCAAATATGAAACATCTAATTTTAAATTTTAAGAAATATTAATTTGAGTAACAGAAAAGCTATTAATTAAAAGCTATAAATACATTTTTTTATTGATTTTTTATACAAACAATTTTGTTGATTTACGGCCTGTACATTTTCAAGTATTCATGAAACGAGCTCAAGGCCAAGAATAATAATTTGTCACTTTTAATAATTAATTAAAATGATTATTAATAAAAAAAAACTGTAGGTCCCACCAATTTGTAGGGAAAATTCAAAGCGGCACACCACAAATTGGAAGAGAAGCTTGGCGCAAAAATCTCTTAGGAGGTTTATGATGATATACCTGTTGTATATCGCGCCATAGAGATAGAGAATAAATAAAAACAATGATAATTTTCATAAAAATTAAAAAAGTGTAAAATTATTATTCTTGGCCTTGAGCTCGTTTCATGAATACTTAAATTTTTTTTAAATAGTGTGGTTTTGTTTATCAATTGATAAAAATATAATCCACTTGCTACATCAAATACCTTGAGTTGTAACCAGTAGCGCGATTCACTAACTTTTTTAACACAATTTGTTAACGATAAATTAACTTAACAACAATTTTAACAATTTTGCGATTCACTAACTTTTTTAACACAATTTGTCAACGATAAATTAACTTAACAATAATTTTAACAAACTATGCTATTCACTAACTTTTTGTCTACTTTAAATTCGATAATTTATCGTTGTCGACTGGTAAATTGTTATTTTATCACAGATTCTTTTTGTGCTGTTAAAGTTTTGTTTACTTTTGTTTTGTGTGGGCAATTTATTGTTATATTTATATTTTTGTCATGGCATTCGAGTTAGTAGCGTCCAATATGACACGGAGTGAAGCTGCAAGGAGCGCAACAGTAGATCGAAGGTTACTTAGGGACATAGATGATCCCTTTCACCTAGCTCCATCGGAGTTTAGAAAATTGTACCGGGTGGGTCCTGAAATTGCGGCAGGCGTTGCGGAGCGGCTGCAGGACCGATTGCAAGGGCGGAGGATCACTGCGATATCGGCAGAGAAGCAGGTAACTTGTATTAATTCTAGTTAAAATTATAAAATTTTATTGAACACCTCTCCTTTGTAGGTATTGTGTGCATTACGCTTTTATGCTACAGGATGTTACCAACGGACTGTTGGGGAACAGTGGGGCATCTCACTGAGTCAAACCTCAATAAGCCGGTGCATCCACCGCGTTACCGATGCCATAAACTCCTTAATGTTTTTCGAGGAGATTAAGTTCCCTATGTCACAGGCGGAACGTCAAGCGGCAAAGGAAGTGTTTAGTGCGGCACCTGCCCCCTTTGTTGGAGGTACAATAGGCGCAATTGACTGTACGCACATATCGATATTGGCTCCGAGTGTGCACGAAGAAGCGTACGTAAACCATCATTCGTATCACTCCTTAAATGTTCAAATGGTAAAGTGCAGCTCTAACTAAAAATATATCTCTATATAACTTTTAACATTTGGATTTCAGATTTGTGACCCCAATTTAAAAATTTTAAACATTAATGCCAAGTTTCCGGGAGACCGCCACGATGCCTGTATATGGAGTTCATGTGCGGTACGGCTTGTCATGCAAAGGGAGCATGAAAATGGAAACCGCAACATATTTTTGATTGGTACTATCTATTCACTTTACTTTAAAATGTACATAAGTTAAAATTTTACCTTGTAGGTGATTCTGGATATCCCTTGGAACCCTGGCTTATGACGCCATTACCAAACGAACGAGAGGGTACTGCCAAATTTCGATACAACGAAGCGCTATGCAAAGCACGGAACCTAATAGAAAGGCTATTTGGGGTTCTCAAAGCAACTTGGCGGTGTCTGTCGAGACAGCGGGTTCTCTTGTATGAGCCTGGGTTCGCGGGGAAGGTAGTGAACGCGTGCGCCACCTTACATAATGTTCGTTTAGCCGAGCGATCAGACGAACTTGACAATATCGGCATAGTCTTGGGCATGCACACCAATGATATTACTAGCAGCGCAAGTTCAGTATCTTCCGCTGGAAAACGTGCCCAAGAGAGACTGATTTCGAATTTTTTTACATAAATTGTTGATAAAATCATTTTATTACAACTAATTTAATTTAAATTAAGCAATAATTTGTGAAAATCGCAAAAAAGACTGTATAAACATATCCGCCACTGTATATATTTTAGCCGTATTAAATAATTTAATTTGGTTTGTTGTCCTACGCTTGTCAAATAAAATAAAATGTACTACTTCTGTATATTGAAAGTTTAAATTTTTGTTATTTTATTGTGGAATTATGAAGTAAGGCACATATTTCGATCATTATTGGGTTGAAAAGGTATGAAAACTTAAAAGTACTAAAAAACAGCAAAACGAAAAATATAAAATTACTAGATACTTAAATTAAGATTTCATTCAAGGTACAAAAGGAAAAAATTAATTAATTTAAAAAAACTAAAAAGACTAGAAATTCATGCTTAAAAGTATCGCTATCATCACATATAAAGCCAATTTTCAAAAAATCAACACGATCAACGAGTCATTTTTGTTACATCAAAATTGAATTGATCAACACAAAGCAACAACAAAGAATACAAGATGGCTTTATAGTTGATGTTAACGATACTTATATACAACTAAAAATATTAAAACTAGGCTATATTAAAGCTATTACTACTTAAATTAATGGTGCTCAAGTATTGCATTTGATAACCGGGTGCTTCCCCAAAGAAAGTGGTTGCTCTCGATTGATTGTCGTTCGACTTAGCAATATTGTCGATCGACCTAGCAACATTGTCGTTTGACCTGGCAATATTGTTGATTTGAGTTTCGGCCATCATCTAGAAGATAAGAAATAATACAACTAAATAAATAAGACCAGTGAAATATGCCCCAGCTCGCATTTTTAAAGACACTCATATTGGAATTTTGATCAATTTATATCAATTATATAACTTGATATAGTTGGTTAAAAGGTGCCAATATCAGTGCCTTTACATATACTAAATATCCCAGCTGTAATATCATATTTGATGTATTATTATATTAAATATATGCTACAGAGTGAAAATTGCATTTTTCTGAAAGCAGGTAAGTTGAAGTAAGTTCCCTTTCAGAAATATACCTTCGCTACTCTCAAAATCATTTAAACTTTGCATTATTTCTTACCCTCATTGTATCTGCCTGCTTTTCAGCGATTGCCAAAAATTTGTTTTCAGCTTCGCTCTCCACACTATTATTTTTCCTTTTCGAGGCCCTGCGAGGTGTTAGTGCAGGAGTTCGAGGTGTGGTTGCAGGAGTGGTTGTGGCATATCTTTGCCTAGCTGCAGCAGAAGGTGTAGCTGTAGGGTCTGGAACCTTTTTAAATCACGCCAGACCTGTAAAATTAACTGTAAATATATTTCTGAAGTTCACTTAATCAAAGTGGGCAGACTTTCTATTATGGGGCCCTGACTTTTCATGTTTTGCAAAGGTAGCGTGCCATAATGGAAAGTCAACCCCACTAATATGCATACTTATTGCCACTTCTACGGAAAAGCGTGTCGAATATAACGTTGCAAGTACTCTTCACATTACACCATCTATGCAGTGTAAAATGCAACTAATCAACTTTTAAAACGCACTGACAAAGTAACACACGATGCACCATTCCATAAAATTGGTGGTAATTGCTACCTTTAGGAGACAACTTCTGAAATTTTCATGTGGTTGTTGTAGACACAGACAATTTTAACAATAACTTTTCACTGAAACGAAATATTTCTTTTCCGCTCCCGGATTACTGTTACTGAGGGAAAAACGCGTCTTTTTATACCTTTCCCGATAATTTCGCAAGTGTTTTAGCAGTTGTCTCCTAAAGGAAACAATTACCGAATTGGTTAGTAACATTTTGTTCACTTCGTACTTACCGTAATCCATTGCTCCACACTTTTATTTGCTCCTCCAATGGCGTTCAGCTTCTCCGCCATTTCCTTCCACTTCTTTTGGTGCTCCAACTTGCCGTGCATGCGCTGGAATCTTCCAGATGCCAAACCAGGCGTTTCTCCCAGAAGGTCCACCATCGCCCGTATTTGTTCGGCTGTTTCCCTACTTCTTCTGGCTGCTGAAGCACTTGTTGATGCCATCCTACAATTAAAAATAAAAGGCAGTAAATGGCTAAAAATACAATAAATATCAAAAATACTTCCCTTTGCTGAAATATCTGCACAAACAATCGACGCGAACAATTATTTTTGTTCCATTCCTCTTTGAACTTTTCGTAAATTTTGACATTTCAGTATCAGTGATGCCACTTTTTCTCAAATTGAAAACATTGATAACAAGTGTTGTTAAATCTGAGATAGTGAATCGCACAATCGTTAATGAAAGCAATATACGTTTATGTTAAAAATCTCGATTGCCGAATCGTTAAAAGTTAGTGAATCGCGCTACAGGTGTTGTTAAAGTACTTACATTCATATACATATAAATCAATTTTAATATATTAGTTATTCGTTTTTTTCATTAACTTTTTAATATGGAGCTAAGCGAGATTTTGACTTTGACAGTTATTGAACTTAAGGAAAAGTTACTACAGCTATATATTGCGACATCAGGACAAAAACGCGAAGTGCAGGACAGGCTACTCCAGCACTACGGGTTGCCGAGAAGTGACCCGAGCGATGCTGAGTCGAGTCAGTCAGTGTACGATGATGTTCCTCGTAGGACAACAGCAGTTTACGCTCAAAGATATGATTGTACAAGGTGGCGCAAAAGTAAGCTTCTGATGTTCAGCATATCGGTTGTGGCATGTGCAGTGTGTGCTGTTGCACCGTCTTGTTGGAACCACATGTTTTCCAATCCCAATTCATCAAGTTGCGGCAAAAAGAACTCGTTGATCATTGCTCTGTAGCGCTCACCATTCACAGTAACCGTTTGGCCCCGACCGATTATTGGTCAAATAAATAGTCAGCAATATTCCGCGTTCTGGAGCAGTGTAGCGTAACATTGTTTATTAACGTGTATTTCGCATGTGTTTACTACACAAATGTCAAAACAGAACTGACTTTAGGGGCCAATCGCAAAATTTATAGCATTTTCTGATAGGAGGATAACTTTTGCGCCACCCTGTATTAGCTCGTTTAATGGGGAGGGGTTTGTCGACATTCGATTTTCGGTAACCGAGTTTGAACTGAATGCAGACATTGTAAAATGGAACGATTTACAAAGATTTGTGTATGGCAAGCAGCTTCTACGCCAAAGCACTCTTTTAAATTGGGAGAGTTTAAAAAGCGCATTAATATCTGATTTCGGTTATGAACTTTTTTCGTCAGATGTGCATAAATTGTTGAAGAATAGAGGCAATCATTTTAAAGAAATTTTTCGTAAATACTTTTACACGCTTACAGCCCAACCTAATATAACCGCACAGCGTAAAAACCTAACTCAATTTCCAATTTGTATGTGCATGACACATTTTTGACAGAAAATTGCCGGAGTGCGTTTATATTAGGTTGGGGTGTTATGGAGATAAGCAAACAGCTTAACTTAGACGCGCCAAGTATCATAGACTACATTTTACGAGGATATTCCAGACACAAGATTTATAAAGCTGTATTGTTTACGCCGCGACAATGGTAGCCACACCTCCCAATCCCAAAAACTAATACTCATTATACACATATTTCATGTATTGTATATAGAATAATACTCGTTATATATATATATTCCCCATGAATTGAACAGAATTTTATTATAACGTGTATATTATAATATATTGTATTTTATTACCTTGTATTATATTATATTTCATCACCTCAACTCTTGAATTCACCATGGTACATTTGGAACCATTTGGGACGTGTGGCAATCCCCGCGAAAAACACTCCACACCGATTCGCAGCAGAGCTGAAACTTGGGTGGCCATAATTTTTTTTTTTTTACTTTATTATTGCTCTTTTTTTTTACAAAAAAAAAACGAGTAAAAGGTTTTTTTTTATATTTGTATATATATTTTTCGAGTGCGCTAAATTCTTTGTAAATACCTATAATAAATCTTGAAAATAACATTTTCTGTGAGCCAGAACCATTTACTTTGATTGACGGATTACAAATTGTGGAAGAATGGGTTAAATATAGTATTTCACGTATTTTGATAAAGTTGGGAAATTAAAGGTACAAATTCCCTAAAAGATTCCAGTGCTCTAACAATTTGGATTAGCGAACATTTCAATAGCTTCCAAATCACGAACCTGCTTTAATTAATTTAGTACAACGTTGACAAAATAAAGTGTGCAACTTTGTGTCCGACCACTATCGAAAGCAGCAAAACTTGAACTATACCAAGAAATAACAGATTGCCTGTGAACGCGAGTTTCAGGAGTTTCTAACAACTGTAAGCATTTCACAAATTAACTAATGGTTCTTCTTCGGCATTGAAGAAACCACCCCCTGCCCATACATTAAAATAATACACAAAATTATCATCTCCTCAACCGTTTTCATCCCGCGAAAAACCCAAATCCCTTAAGGCTCAATTTCGCACACATACAGTGCTAAATTAAATACTTCATTCCCATATACAACCCAAACAGAGTGGGCCTAATCGAAAATTTCACGTTTTAAACTAAAAATCAAGTTTTCAAGGTTTAACAAGTCTAATTACGTGTCAATTAATTAATTAAATTACAACGAACCACTGCTCCCTGTAAGGAACACACACATGTTAATAAACATATTGATTATAAAACAGAATACGGTAATGTTTCCCTTGAACAGTGGTACAAGACTGCAAAATTCCCCAACAAATTTTTTTTTCGTAAATAAAAGCAGCAGTCTCCCTAAAACCATCCAAAAATTACCACCATTAAAAAGTAAGTCTTTTCTCAAATGAGTACCGTAGCCGAGAATAAATTTATTTCCGAAACGGTTCTTTTTACAGACTACTGCACTCGGTTCCGCTCAACCCCGATTCAGGATAATTCCTAAAATTTAAAGAAAATAAGTAAGGAAGTCTAAGTTCGGGTGGAACCGAACATTATATACTTAGTAGTGATCTATTATGTCATCCCAATTTACGGAGGTCTATTTTAATACTTTCAGTTCGTATTTGCGTTCAAATATACAGACGGACAGACAGATAGTCGTATCGAGAGACAGACATGGCTACATCGGCTCAGCTCATCCTCCTGATCATTTCAGTATACGTACAAACATTTCATGTGCATGAAAGGTATGACCATCAAAAAAGATATACAACTTCGCTTTTGCAGTGGGGTATTACCTACTTGCCCGTATATTTCACTTTTCATCCTGAACGTTTTAATATACATTAATAAATATATATCTCGATTCGTTAATGCCGAATGCAGTAATACACGTATACCTTGTGTGCGTAACAAAAATAGATATAAACTAAGTATAAAAACGTGTGTCTTTTATAGGCGCCAAAGAACTCAACCGCTCTTTATGAAATTTTCACAATATATACTTGGGTTCACTGGGTATAGCAAAGGCAATATAAAGTTTTGGAAAAGTAGGCGGAGGTACGCCCCCAGGCTAATTAAAAGTTTCAGTTCGTCATAACTCCGAAATTTTTTAGCCTAAATTAATGAAATTTGGATACATGTGTCACTTATTCAATATCTACATAATCTTTCAAAAAAGGGTGGTGCCACGCTAACATATTTTCTGTTTTCTTTTGCTTTTGAACTTTCACGATAGGTTCAGGAGCTCGCTGGGCGCGACACAGTCTGTATATAGCTTTTGGAAAAGCCCCCAGGTTATATAAAGCTGCAGTTCGGTATAGTTAGGAGTTTATTTGGTTCAAGTCAATGACATTTTATATATAGATGTGTTCTATGTATCAAAACGTCAAAACAACGTCTATCGGATTTGCTAGTATATTATAAAATGGCGAAAGCAAGCCTCGAATTACAGCATTCTTTAGTGAAACTTAGAGACTAGTTTGCGTTCAAATAGACAGACGGACAGACAGACAGACGGACGGAGAGACGGACATGGCTAAATCGACTCCGCTCAACGTGCTGATAATTCTAGTGAACTTTTCTCTTCTTGTTCTCATACTTACATACATTTAATGTTTATGAGAGGTATGAAAATCAAAAAAGATATATAACTTCGCTATTGCAGTGGGCTATTAACTACGTGCCCGAATATTTTGCTTGTGTGTTTCAGGAGTATAATACATACTACTGAGAAGCAGTTGAGCAATTTTCATTGAACTATCAAGATTGAATTATAAGCGATTGCCTTTGAAAATAGCAGAAATTTTATGCTGAAAAGTGGGCGGCGAAACACCTACTTCTTCAAAATTTACACAATTTTTCTTGATATAACTTTTCAGAACTATGTTAAAAACTGGGCGGGGACATTAACCAATTTCGCCCATTTTTACAGCAAACAGTTACCTTTATATATAGAACATTATCACCAAATTTCGTTTCGACAAATCAATTTTTAGCGGAGTTATGGCATAAAAAGTTTTGTGGAATAGTCGACTATAAAAGGGAAATTTTAAGTTCTTGGATTTCTTTGTTTACGGAATCCTTAAAAGTGAATTATAAATGGTGTAAAGCTATTTTACGCAAAGTTATTGCCTATTTAACATATCTACGATCCTCTTCAAAATTTTTCATATAAAAGTGGGCGTAGACCTTAAAAGTTCCCGCCCATTTTTTCCTGGAATATTCCTTGCATACCTGGAAGCCTGCGTGCTGAATTTCGTTTCGATATCTTTGAACGGTTTTTGATTTATGATTAATATTATTTCTAAATTTGACTTAATCAAAAGTGGGCGGTGCCATGCCCAAAAATTTCTTCAAAAATTTATTTAATGCCTCAATCTCAATGCATTCACCAAATTGTATCCTTATAGGTGTATTATGTACTGAGTAATCGCTTTTTTTGTGTTTTCGTAAATATTCTATATCTAAAAAGTGGGCGTAGCTATCATCCAATTTCGCCCATTTTAAATAGCGCTCGGAGATAAGTGCCAAGGAACCCGCATACCAAATTTCATTAAGGAGATCTCTCTACACCCAACGCATCCCAAGTACAATCGTTCCATGCTGGAAATGATAACCAAATCATACTCCCTACAAAATGACATCAAAACCAGCGTATTGTTAACTTAATGGTTAGCAATGCGTGCCAAAATTTCTCTGATGAGTGAAGTCTAGCAGCTTCCGAAATAGATCTATACGAAACGCTATGGCAGTTGTCTCTAAACATTTTTCCTACTCTATTCAATCAAAAAACTTTTAATAATTAATTAAAATGATTATTAATAAATAAAAACAACAATAATTTTCATAAAAATTCAAAAAGTGAAAAATTATTATTCTTGGCCTTGAGCTCGTTTCATGAATACTTGAAAATGTAAATCAACAAAAATTGTTGGTATAAAAAAGCAATAACAAAACCGGGAGCACACGGTAAGGCAGTTATGATGATAAAACAGATCTGTCAAAAATCCATCATGATCACACTACTAACTGTCAAATGGCGGAAGTGGTTCATGCATATGGTAAAAAGAAGAATAGAACTAGAAATTTAGATGACATCAAAACCAGCGTATTGTTAGCTTAATGGTTAGCAATGCGTGCCAAAATTTCTCTAATGAGTGAAGTCTACCAGCTTCCGAAATGGACCTATAAGAAAAGCTATGGCACTTGTCTCTACACATTTTTCCTACTCTATTCAATCAAAAAACTTTTAATAATTAATTAAAATGATTAATAATAAATGTAAACAATAATAATTTTCATAAAAATTCAAAAAGTGCAAAATTATTATTCTTGACCTTGAGCTCGTTTCATGAATACTTGAAAATGTACAGGCCGTAAATCAACAAAAATTGTTGGTATTAAAAAGCAATACTCCCTACAGCAATAGTCTTGGTAGAACATAGAGGGGACCTATTCAAACTTAGAGCTTCATTTCCGCTAAAGCTCAGACAAAACTGGGGCCTCCCTATACCCACTCCTTATTTGAAATATCGGGCATGGGAGGTGGAGTGGTACAAACCTCCAACCAGCTGTGCTCGTTGACCCTAGTTTCGAATGACAATAAGGTGAAGATAAAGGCCCAAGAAATAGTGCTACCTCGTCTCACTAGGCAGCTCCCAACTCTCAGGCTAAATGGCAGCCGAAGGCCTAAATGCTCCCATGTCAAACTAGCAGACCAGAACTCCCAAAACCCATCCCAAATCGTGGCCAAACTATCTAAAGGGTTGGGGCACACTCCTCTCAAGCGTGGGAAATAACAAATGTCCAGCTGAATGAACAGCTGAGACAGTTCTGGGAAACCGAAGAAATGCCCAGAACTCTAGTGGAAACCCCGGAAGTTCAATGTGCGAAGAGATCTATAAAAAGGCTAAAAGACGCAGGGAACGGTATTAATGACCCAGCCGAACCCTAGCTAACTCATGCTCATGTCAAAATATTCAAACATCGTCTGCTCATAATGGCACAAACTCGATACTTTGCTCTTGAAAGATCGTGTATAGAGGACTCAAAGCCCATTGGGAAACGGAGCTCCCTACTCGTACTCAATCCCTTCCTAGACAAGAGCGGAGTCCTCCGAGTGAATGGTCGACTAGCCCACGCAACCCTGACTTACAGTGAGCGTCATCCCATTATCCTACCCGAAAAGTCTCGGCTCTGTACTCTATATATACGATTCCTTCTTACATGCGGAAGCTCGTCTCATGTAACAAATCCTCGGGCAAGAATTTTACATTGTCCGTCTCAAACCACTTATCAAACAGTGCATATCTTCCAGTATAAAGGCTGCACCACTCACAACCAAGAAACGCGATCACAAATAATGGCTGCCTTGCCCCCCGAACGATGAGATTCGCTCAGGAGCAAGGCTTTTCTTGCGGCCTTAACCCGATTCATAGGACGCCGAGGATGTCCGAACCAGATTGTTTAGGCCTAGAGCCAAAACCTACAAACTTCACCGGTCGCCCTCGTAACTTTCTTATATACATCTAGTTAACATTAGCGGTCGAACTGTTTATGCTAACTATGTTAAAATATCGCTGGAAGTAATAAACAGTTCGATCGACAAAGAATGGCAAGATCAAAGCTTCCATTCTTTCAATTGGATTGCGAATTCATCAGCGACAGACGTCTTCCGAGCTACCAAGGTCCAGAGTGAGTAAAGGTAATCTGAAATATATATATTTGTAAATTAATTGTACTTGACCAAATATACTGTAATTAAAGTACACCATTTTAAATATTAAATTTTGATACTCGTTTTTCCTTTTTTTTTCATTTTGGTGACTGTCAATCACTTGTCCGAGCGCTGCGTCCGGTCAAGACATTGGTCCATCATCGCCATTTCAACCAGCGAATAATTACAGTCCACTCAACAACAACAACAAAGAATATAATTTGCGAGCAACATCTCCTTTAAAATTTTGCATCAGCAACAGAATCTTGGGTTAAGAAAAATTTGGAAACCAGCTACTAGCAATAATTTGAAGACGTGCAGCAGCATCAACCAAAGAAATTTATATTCATCAGTTCCTGATATAATTAAATAAAAAATAAAAGGTACGTGGTTTAATTTCCGTGGTGCAATTTTAAAAATAAAAGTTTCAGTTCAAGTGAATAAATAAATTTAATTGACAGTGCGAGTGATTTTTTGTTTAAAGCAAAGTGAATTTAGTGTTGTTGCAAATAGCTCTTTTGTCTATCAGGTTTCACCCCCCACCAGTGGTAAGGTACTCCTGACACAGCTAAAGGGTCTTGAGAGTTTAGAAACTCCCAGGTTTGCACAACTAATGTTTTTGGAAAATATATTTAAGGCTGCAAGTATTTTCATTTCGGGAATAAATTTATTCCATATTGCTTTTCGCTACTTGCATCCTTTTGTATTTAACTTTCCAAAAACAACAACAACTCACAGTGAATATAACCCCACTTTGCTTTGTAATTACACTTAGTAATTTTCTAGAGTTTGTTAGCACAAGGATCACTCCAAACGTCACATTAAATTTGTTATTAAACATTTCTTTAATTATTGATGTAATACAACGAATTAACAAAAAGATGTTTATTAAAAGTGCTAGTGATTTGAGGTGCATTGAATAGTTAGTTAGTGTTGTTACAAATAGCCCTTTTGTCTATCAGGTTTCACCCCCCACCAGTGGAAAGGTACTCCTGACACAGCCTAAGGGTCTTTAGAGTTTTACAAACTCACATATTTGTTCAACTAGTGTTTTTGGAAAGGCTGCAAGTATTCTCATTTTCGCGAATAAATTTATTCCATATTGCTTTTCGCTACTTGCACCCTTTTGTATTTAACTTTCCAAAAACAACAACACTGCACTGTGAACATAACCTCACTTTGCTTTGAATGCGTTTTAAGAGTTTTTTCTTGCACATAAATCACTTATCACTTTACATTAATTTAAAATAAAACAATTTATTTAATTAATATTTTTCATATTCACTTGACAATTTTTATAAACATATACAAATCTTCGGTTTTGGTTGGCGAGCAATATATATATATAAGCGTTCTTACCGCACCTTCATTAGGGTGGCTCAATAAACTATTGAAAAATATAATATTTACATTTGATCTTTTTAATTTTTGCGATCTTGGTGATTTATTTTGGTTGGTTTTGTTGGCAGGCGTTTGTCCATATTGGGGTTTTACTTGTACAGATTTTGACTCTGCGCTATCTTATAGTTTGGAAAAGGGAAGTTTTCCTTGTAGTTTTTATTCTTGTTGTTTTTGCTTCTCTTTTTTAATTTTTTTTCTGCACACCTTAATATGGAGGCATACACTCGCCTGTCTGACTCAGTCCAAGAGTTCGAAATGGAATTCATGGCCATAACCGCAAGCGACCACTCCACTTTTTCCCTGAAACTTCAGGAAGAGGAGTTGAGATCCAAGTGGACGAAAGCGAAAGCAGCCTTTGACAAACTGCTAATTGACGAGGAAATTACTGCCGGAAATCTTGTGTCAATTAGAAAGAAAAATAAGGCAGTTTATACAGTGTTTGTCCGTTGCATGAGTAAAATCAATAAGCTCATGGATAATTTAGAAAAGCAGCAAAAAGAAGAGGACTTATCTATTACGCCGTATAATTTGCATTTGCCACCTTGTGATACGGCAGTTTTTAAGGGAGATTATGTATCATGGCCATCTTTTCGTGATATGTTCACGGCCATTTACATTTTAAACAAAAGGCTTTCACCCATTCAAAAACTGTTTTACCTTACACAAAAGACACAAGGTGAGGCGCAAGAAATTGTCAGAAAATGTGAGCTGACAAATGAAGGCTTTAACGTTGCCTGGAAAAACCTTTGTGATAGGTATGAACATAAAAGAATCCTGGTCAATACCCAACTAAAAGTATTATTCAGTCTTCAAGCAGTTGAGACTGAATGCGGCACGTCAATTAAAAGGCTGCAACGGGATATAAACAATTGTATATCCTCACTTGAATGTCATCACATTGACATTTCGAACTGGGACCCAATCATCACATATCTTTGTTCAACGAAATTACCTGATGTTACCCTTTCGCTGTGGGAACAGTCAGTTGAAAACAAGACAGAAACTTCCAAGTGGGCGGATATGGACCGATTTCTGTCAAATCGGTTCCAAACTTTAGAATCGGTCTCAGGTTTAAGAGGAATCATGCAAAAGCCTACGCCAAAGGTGCAAAGCAATGCGCATTCGTCTAAACCACCGCCAAAGAAGCTTGGTGCTTTCCAAGCTAGCGTCGCGAAAAATGCATGTAAAATGTGCCAAAGTACCGACCATAAACTACACGCGTGCCCTAAATTTAAAAACTTAGCACCGTGCGATAGAATAGCCTTTATCAAAAAGAATGGTTGTTGCCTCAATTGTCTCATGATGGGTCATACAGTGTCTAGATGCACGAGCCCTTACAATTGCTTCACATGCCATCAAAGACATCATACTCTTTTGCATCTGCCGACTGCAAATTCAAAAAGTACAAAGGTGAATGAAACCACCGAGTCGGCCGATGATTTGCCAGGCACATCTACGCAGACTCAATCGAAAAATGATTCTGCAAAACAAGGAAAAGCAGTTAAACCGGTAAATTTAAAATCAAACTTCGCAAATACAAGTCAAGGTGTATTATTAGGGACCGCTCGTGTAACCATTCATTATAATGGTGTAGAATGTTCTTTTATTACGGACAGACTTAGGCGCAGAATCAACCTGCCAACTAGAAAAATGCATGCTCAAGTTTCGGGCATAAATAATTCAATCTCTGCACAGGTGAAAGAGGCATGCGCCATACAATTGCGATCACCAGTTGACCCACTTATTTCTATTGATGCTGTGGTGTTAGTTTTACCCCACTTAACAGGCAATTTGCCAACATGCGATGTAAGTGCGCTAACCCAGCAAGCATTCCCTGATCTGGTTCTAGCGGATAAAAGATTCTTCGTCAAGTCGATCTTGTTCTAGGAGGAGACTTATATCCTCAAATTATCTTGAGCGGTATTAAAAAGAATATTCTAAATACTCTTCTAGCCCAGGAAACTGTGTTCGGTTGGATACTGACCGGTCGTGCTGACGCAGCTAGTCCAACTAATCACAATCGAGTCTCCTTTTTTAATGAAGTAGCTTTAGACAAGCAGCTAAGCACTTTTTGGGAACTCGAAGATGTGCCTAAAGCTAAAGCCCTAACAACGGAAGAATCCTACTGTGAGGAACTTTACAAGCGGACAACTCGACGGGGCTCTGACGGAAGATACATCGTGTCACTTCCATTTAGGTCAGAATTCCCCGCTGAGCTAAACCTGGGCCCATCGTTAAGGATAGCATGCTCTCAGTTCTACAAGAATGAGACAAGACTCAAGAAAAATCCAGAATTGCAGAGGGAGTATAACAGGGTGATAATGGAGTATGAATCCATGGGTCATATGACCAAAATAAAAGAAATTCAGTCGGCCGATGCGGTCGACAATTACTATTTACCTCACCACGCGGTTATTAAGGAGGAAAGTATCTCAACGAAAGTTAGGGTAGTTTTTAACGCGTCGTCATCCACCTCGAATGGTGTAAGTTTGAATGACATTCTTCTGCCGGGCCCAGTGCTTCAGGCGGATTTACCCACCTTAATTCTCCGCTGGAGACTTTTTAGATACGTCTTCAATAGCGATATTGAGAAGATGTACAGGCAAATCCGAGTAGATGCCAATCAAACAAAATACCAACGAATAGTCTTCCGCTCAAGCCCAACTGATCCGATCAGTTTATATGAGCTTGAAACGGTTACCTTCGGTGTCAATTGTGCTCCTTATTTGGCAATAAGGACTTTATTTCAACTGGCTGATGACTACGAAAGTTCTCATCCAATAGCCTCGAATATTTTGCGAACAAATATGTATGTCGACGACGTTCTCTCGGGTGGGCATACTATTGACTCTGCGATGAGAGCAAGGGATGACATTTCTGGGGTTTTAAAATCAGCTGGGTTTCCATTACGAAAATGGACCGCGAATAGTAGTGAAATATTGCAAGGCATTCCAAAAGCTCACTTGTTGAGCGAAGATTTTCTAGAATTCGAGGATTCTAGTAGCGTGAAAGCTTTAGGTATCCGGTGGAATGCTCATTCCGATCAATTTTATTTCACAACAAAGCCAATCGAAGGCGAAAATAAGACCACAAAAAGAGCAATACTGTCTACTATCGCGAAACTCTTCGATCCATTAGGGTGGCTAGCACCAACTATTATTGTCGCAAAAATGATAATGCAAAATATTTGGTTGGAGGGCACTGGTTGGGATGAAACCGTATCTCCTTCAACATTAGACCGATGGCAAAACTTTACTTCGAATTATAAGGAAATAGATAAAATACGGATACCTCGATGGGTATCATTTTCTCCAACAGGGAATATAGAGATTCACGGATTTTGCGATGCCTCCGAAAAGGCATACGCGGCAGCAGTCTACCTGCGCGTGAAAAACGATGACAATATACTTGTCAACTTACTTTTAGCTAAAACCAAAGTGGCTCCAGTCAAAACGATCTCTCTTCCCCGACTGGAGCTGTGTGGGGCAGTACTACTTGCGGAAATCGTTGAATCAATCATAACTAACCTCAATTTAAGCCACCTTAATTTTCGTCTTTGGACTGATTCCACCATTGTTTTGGCTTGGATTCGTAAACCACCATGCTCATGGTCAACCTTCGTCGCCCATCGGATAACAAAAATCATCGACAAGGTTGGAAACAAGAACTGGTCTCATGTGGACTCAGGTACAAATCCCGCAGACTTAGCAAGCAGAGGTGTATCAGCTCAGGATTTAGTCAACAACTCGCTGTGGTGGCAGGGACCTTCTTGGCTCCAAGAAAATGAGAAAAATTGGCCGACTCAAGATACAGATTTCACAACAAACGCCGAGGAAAAACGAGTGCATGTTCATGCAGCAACAACTACGGACAACATTAGTGACATTCTTGATAGGTTTTCTAGTCTACCTCGAGCTTTGAGGGTAATCTCATATGTGTTAAGATTTCTTCAAAGAACCCATCCGAAAACGAAAACTTCTAGCCAGCCGGACTCTTGCTTAATTTCTTCAGATGAAATTAAATCTACGACTACCCGTCTGATTAAAATCGCTCAGAAGCAACACTACGGAGCAGAAATAGGTAAATTGAAAGCTAGAGAACCACTTGAGTCAAAAAGCGAAATACTTCCATTAAATCCTTTCCTCGATAAAGACGAAGTTGTGAGAACGGGCGGGCGACTTGGTGCATCTAGCGACCTGGCGTATTCCGAACGTCATCCCGTCATCTTGCCATACAATTGTAGGTTTTCCCGTTTGTTCGTCCAGTTTGTCCATGAAGATTCATTTCACGGGGAAAACCAGCTAATGTTGCGTATTATCCGAACGCAATATTGGATTCCTAAGGTCAAAACTATGATTAGGTCAATTATTCATAACTGTAAGATCTGCACGATCTACAAAAAATTATCCCAGAGCCAGCTCATGGGTATTCTTCCCCAAGAACGAACAACCTTTTCACGCGCGTTTACCAATACAGGGGTAGACTTTGCAGGGCCATTCGATATAAAAAGTTATAGTGGGCGCGGGTGTCGCACCTCCAAGGGTTACGTTTGTCTATTTGTATGTTTTGCTACTAAGGCTATACATTTAGAGGCCACTACTGACTTGAGCACTTCCTCGTTTCTAGCAGCTTTTTCAAGGTTTGTAGCGAGACGAGGTTGCCCAAAAAATATTTACTCGGACAACGGAACTAACTTTGTGGGTGCGTCTCGCGCGCTAAAAGCAGAATTTAAAGCATATTTAGCAGAATTTCGAGCTCAGACGCTATCAAAATATGCTCATCAGGAATTAACATGGCATTTCATACCAGCTGGAGCTCCACATATGGGCGGACTCTGGGAAGCGGGTGTGAAAAGCTTTAAAAATCATTTTAAAAAGGTAGCGTCTAGTGGAAGATTTACAATCGAGGAGTTCAACACACTTCTATGTCGTATTGAATCGTGCCTTAACTTACGTCCTCTTAGCCCAGCCTCAAACGAACCATCGGATTTAGAACCCCTTACACCGGGACACTTTTTAGTAGGCGGACATTTATTAGCCCCACCAGAATTAGAAATCAACGAAAATCCAGCATCGGTAGTTAATCGTTGGGAAAAACTAAAGGCCTTGCATCAAAATTTCTGCAAAAGATGGAAAACCGAATATCTTTCGGAACTACAGAAAAGGACAAAATGGAAACATCCGAAATCAAACATAAAAGTTGGAGATATGGTGGTCATCAGAGAGGATAACCTCCCACCAAACGAATGGAGGCTTGGGCGAGTAGTAAATTTACACCCGGGTTCCGATAACCGGGTACGAGTCGTCGACGTTCATACAGAAAGAGGACCAGTGACAAGACCACTTGTCAAATTAGTACTACTCCCATCAGCTACCACAGACACGGAGGACCCTACTACCTCAAACTCGGCATAAAATATTAAAAACCAAACATGCTAACATTAAATTTATTTTCGGAGGCGAAAAAAAAAAAAAAATGATTTTCTGGTACAGCCCAATGTGCGTTAATTTATATTGTGCATATGTATGGTTTTTATACACACATCAGGGTATGTTATTTTTTTTCTAACTTTTCGGTACCCAACATTCTCGCGGCATAGTCCATTTCCATGGAAGTTTCTAATCGTATGTGAACATAAACATCACCAAGGGTTACCAAAAGTTCTGAAACGCACTTTTTTTAACAATTCGAAATTTTTTGAAAAATTCATACCTTTTCTACTCATACGAAGTAGGACTCGACGTTCCAGTACTTTGTACAACCATTGGTGATTTTCACTTTTTTTTCGCCACTTTTTCAAAGCTTATGGCTAATCCGATTGCCTGCTGGGTGCAAAAACCATAAATCACATATGGACATACATAAAAATGTGCGCACACATTAGGCCAACCATCAACTAGTTGACTAAAAAATTTCTATTTCTCACATATAGTCGTTAGATATTGATCAATTTAGCGGAACAAAAAAAAAAAAAATTTTTTTTGTTTTTCACGATTTTCAGCTTTCGAATTTTTTCACATTATGATGATGTAATAGAAAAAAGGATATCACAATGGTAAAGGTATCGGTACGTAGACAAATCTCATCCTCTACCAATACCATTGCATACACCCTCCTTAGTATAAAGTACATAATTTTTTTTAAATTTATTTTTTCACCCGGATACACTATAGATTTTTTGTCACTGTTATCCCGCAAATGGAATAGTATAGATATATTTGAGTTAAAATCGACAAAAATTTTCTGTTTCACAAAACAAAGAACAAAAAAAAAATTTTTTTTTTGGGACGCCCTAATGCAACCCACGCTATCAGCATCATCCGATTATGCCGCTATTCAATGGAGTGCTAAAAACACAAAACAACACGTTACACGATAATAGCAAATTATTTTATTATTAATTAATGGCCGTAAGGCAATTTATGTGTTTTGGGAAGGAGTTAGTTCCTTTTTTTCTAACTTTTTCTCCTCTTTAGGAACGTATGTATGTATGTACATATTTTCACTTTAGCACTTTTTCCTTTCAAACATTTTTGTTTTTCACCCGCACGCATTTACACTAACACTTTTTATTATTTTGGCACTTTATTTTGCACAACCCGCACTATTTTCGCGACGAACATTTATGTTTTCACGGGACACTTTTTTTTTTCACAACCGGCGGCCATTCACAAATTAATTAAACTTATGTATGAGATTAGATTATCGAAACCAAATCGATTTCGATAAACTCTCACCACAAGCATATGGTGGTCAAGCATAGTAAGGTGTGCGGAGACCATCAATCAAATATGTGTATAAAGGTGTTTGGAGACCATCAACCAAGGTTGTCAGTCAAAATGCAATTTTGCGAAAAAATAGCTAACAATGTCTTTTAATAGTACTTTCACGCTATTATCGTGTTCTTTTTTGTTTTGCGGGCCCGAGGATATCATTTGCAAGTCAAATGAATATGTTTGGCGAGTCAATAAATATGTTCCATGATAGCTTAAGAGTTTTACTGTAAAATCTGTGAACCCTATTGCCAACAACCACCATTTATAGTTCAATTATTGCTCGCCATTCCAGAAGTGTATATATATATATTTTTTTTGAAAGCCAGAAACGTATTATTTATTGCAGAAATGACACGCACACTGCAGGGAAGTGCGAGCATGAGGGCAGATGTAAAAAATGCGGTGACGATCACCATACCATGTTGCATATGGAAGAGGCCAGACCAAGGAGAAGAGACGCAAGTGAGAGCGATGCAATTTCGTTGTATGCATCTGACGTCGGAGCGGAATCCTGGCATCTCCGCCACGACTCAGGTGATGTCAGTTTTGAAGATGCTGGAGCGGAAACATCTGCTCTCCGCCCAGCAGCTGCGACTAGAGTGGAATCGCGTGCATTCCACCTAGCCTCCACGCGCGGACCGGAACCCCAGCGTTTCCGGCCGCTATTACACCATGAAAAGCATGGCGGATTGGAAATGAAAACTTTCCAACCGCGCAAAAACCAGCGTCGCGCAGCCCGAGCCCATAAACGCCGGCAAAACAAATTTAAATACCAGCAGGGGAGAGTGGAATCTCGTGCATTCCACCTCCCGAAACAGTTTCGATCCGGAGCCATACAAAACCAGCGATTGCCACCCCAACCGATCCAGTACCTTACATCGATCGCACCGACCGCGATTGTGAAAATCGAGATTCGAGGCCGGTTACAACCGGTGCGCGCACTGATCGATCCATGCGCCCCTACCACGCTTATTTCCACTGCGCTAGCACGATGGCTGCGCTTAAAGGGCGACTGGATAGGTAACCAGATGGGGTGCTTTATCCGGATACGTGGGAAGCATGGCAAATCCGTGGCCATCACCACGCATGCATTCTGCATTAACAATTTTAGAAGATGGACTCCGGTGAGAAATGTTGATGTGGCGATCGCGAGCCAATACTCCAATTTGAGGCTCGCCGACCCACAGTTCCATGTGACCGCTCCAGTAGAGCTAGTTTTGGGTGCTGAAATTTGCCCAAAAATTTTGCTGGGCACCATACCTGCTGGCACACTGGGTCCTCTTTTGGCCCAAGATACCATATTTGGATGGGTTATATCGGGCGCATGCTGACTTACAATTTTAATCAACCTTTTTATAATTTGACTGATTTATACTGAATTTCGATACAACATGAAGAATTGAATTTTAAATAATAAAAACTTTTGCGCCACTGAATTGCCACGTTTATTATTTAATCTCTCTCTTTCCTCTAGCTTTAGGTACTGCACGGGAACCAGAGTTAGAGATAGTAATACTTAGGTTAAGTTACCCCTGGACCCGGGGCAGGAATACGTCTTGTTGTATTTTAATCTTGCGTCTCGCAAGGGGGCCGGCATGTTTAGGCCTAGAGCCAAAACCTACAAACTTCACCGGTCGCCCTCGTAACTTTCTTATATACATCTAGTTAACATTAGCGGTCGAACTGTTTATGCTAACTATGTTAAAATATCGCTGGAAGTAATAAACAGTTCGATCGACAAAGAATGGCAAGATCAAAGCTTCCATTCTTTCAATTGGATTGCGAATTCATCAGCGACAGACGTCTTCCGAGCTACCAAGGTCCAGAGTGAGTAAAGGTAATCTGAAATATATATATTTGTAAATTAATTGTACTTGACCAAATATACTGTAATTAAAGTACACCATTTTAAATATTAAATTTTGATACTCGTTTTTCCTTTTTTTTTCATTTTGGTGACTGTCAATCACTTGTCCGAGCGCTGCGTCCGGTCAAGACACAGATAATAAGCCACAATGGCAAAACATTCATCAGCGTTAAGCATGCTACCGACATCGTCAAAAAGTATGCCCCCCAAGGAATCTATTGGAGGTTTATACCCCCTGGCGCACCTCATATGGGCAGATTGTGGGAATCCGCTTTCAAAAGCTTTTAAACCCACTTTAAAAAGGTCGCCGGAACTCACACCTTTACCTTCGAGGAGTTCTCTACCTTATTGATTCGAATAGAGGCCGAACTTAAATCTCGTCCATCTCGCAGCTGCCTAAGGACCGGAATGACCTCACTGCCCTCACGTCAGGTCATTTTCTTCGAATAGCTCCAATGCTCTCGCTTTCCGAACCAAATTACGGAAATCTCTTCATGATAAACAGGTGGGAACGACTGAAAGTTCTGCACCATCAGTTCAGCAAACGCTGGGAAACTGATTGCCTCTTTCTTTCTTCAAATGATCACCTAACCGCCTGGGCGATTTTGACCGTCCAACATAGCTCGCCAGTCGTTTCTTCGTTGCGCCAACTGGCGCCAATTGGAAACACCGCGGGATCGCAAATCGGTCTCCACTTGGTCCTTCCATGGGAGTGGTGGCCTCCCTCTTCCGCTGCTTCCACCGGCGGGTGCCGATAAGAATAATTTCTGGGCTGGAGCATCTTCGCTCATTCGCACTACGTGGCCTAGCCAGCGAAGCCGCTGTGTTTTAATTCGCTGAACTATGTCGGCGTCTGCGTAAAGTTCATACAGCTCATCATTAAATCTTCTTCGGTACTCGCCGTCGGCAACGCGTAGAGGTCCACAAATCTTTCGAAGAACCTTTCTCTCGAATACTCCCGAGCCGCCTCATCAGATGTTGTTAGTGTCCACGCTTCTGCACCATATAGCAGGACGGGTGCGATGAGTGACTTGTAGAGTGTTATTTTCGTTCGTCGAGAGAGGACTTTACTTTTCAATTGCCTACTCAGTCCGAAGTATTATTTGTTTGCAAGAGTAATTCTTCGTCGGATTTCTAGGCTAACATTATTGTTGGTGTTAATGCTGGTTCCCAGGTAAACGAAGTCCTTTACTATTTCGAAATTATTGCTGCCAACAGTGGCTTGGTTGGCAAGGCGCGAATGCGCTGACTCTTTGCATGATGACAGAAGGTACTTCGTTTTGCCCTCGTTCACCACCAATCCCATTTTCTCCGCTTCTTTTTATAATTTGGAGTAAGCAGAAGTTACGGCGCGGTTGTTAAGGCCAATGATATCAATATCGTCAGCATATGCCAACAGTTGCACGCTTTTATAAAATATTGTTCCAGCGCGGTTAAGTTTTGCAGCTTGTATTATTTTCTCCAGCATTAAATTAAAGAAATCGCACGATAGGGGGTCACCCTGTCTGAAACCTCGTTTAGTTTCGAACGGCTCGGAGAGGTACTTCCCAATTCTGACCGAGCTGGCGGTGTTGCTCAAGGTCATTTTGCATAGCCATATAAGTTTTGCGGGGAAACCAAATTCAGACATAGCGGCATATAGGCAGCTCCTTTTCGTGCTATCGAAAGCGGCTTTAAAATCAACAAATAGATGAAGCGTGTCGATTCTCTTTTCACGGGTTTTTTCCAAGATTTGGCGTATTGTAAAAATCTGGTCGATGGTAGATTTACCAGGTCTGAAGCCACACTGGTAAGGTCCAATCAGTCTGTTTACATCAGGCTTCAGTCTTTCGCACAATACGCTTGATAGGACCTTATATGCGATATTCAAAAGGCTGATTCCGCGATAGTTGGCGCAGTTTGCAGGATGGCCCTTCTTGTGGATTGGGCAGAGAACACTTAGATTCCAATCTTCAGGCATGCATTCATCCTACCATATTCTGCATAGAAGCTGATGCATGCGCCTTACCAGCTCCTCGCCTCCGTGCTTTATTGTTTTTCAATCGGGATAGTGCTATTCGCACCGCATTATAGTCGGGTTGTGGAACGTCAATTCCATCATCTTCGATTGTGGGCTCGGGTTCGGCATCTTCTCTGGTTTCTTGCTCAGTTTCTCCATTTAAAAGGGCAGAGAAGTGATCCCTCCATATTCTGAGTGCTCTCTGAACATCGGTCACCAGGTCGCCGTTCTCATTGCCCCGGGTTTAAAACCTTCTGTCATTCGCCGACTGGCAAGTTGGAGTGTCAGAGATCGTGATGCGCGTTGAAGTCGCCTAGGATTAGACGGGTATCGCCCCTTAGCAACGCACTCATGTCGTGATGATAATCTCTAGGACAACACGTGACAGGAGGAATATAGATGTTTATGATTTGCAGGTCGGCGTCTCCTGACCGGACTGCTATGGCTTGGCATTCTAAGGTAGAGTCCCTGGGGTCGACGTCAGGGGAAAATAGATTATATTGTACAGAGTGATGTGTAATGAACGGAAGGCCACCCCCAAGACCGCTGGGACGGTCTTTTCGATGTACATTATACCCATCACAAGTTCGTAAGTCCGATCTCGTGTTCAATTTTGTCTCTTGTATCGCGGCGATTTGGATGTTATGCGTCTTCATAAAGTCAGTTATCTCCGCGATCTTTCCAGCTAATCCGTTACAGTTCAGCTGCAAAAATTTTTAAGTGTGTAGGAGGGGAGACGGGGGACATACTAGGCGTGAGGGACGGATGCATTTGCCTAGGTGGAGGTAGGCTAAGGCCTAAACTATGTCGCAGTCTAGAGTTGACAGCGCCATGGCCGACGTTGTCCGGCGTGGAAGGCGGCTGTGTACTGCAACAGGGGGCTATGAACGAATCCGTCCAAAGGTTACCGTTTGCGAGCCCAGAGCACATAAGGCTGTGACACAGGCAGTGTGTGAGGCGGGAATGGCAGCGGTGCTGCCAGTCGTATAGACTGAGCCACTATTGTGGCTACTGGAAGTAGGTAGAAGCGGTAAGGAAGTGCCAGAGCGGCGACGCCCGCGGGACGTCCTTGGACGTGTACAACATGGTGCCTCAAAAGTACTAAGGAAAGTACGGGGTCTGTGAATGGCAGGGTTAAGCCCTGAGCATCCAGATTTATGTAACCATCTCTTACACTTGGCGCATTGTACCGAATGCGACCGTTTAATATACATTTTCTTCCATCAAAAGCAGCAGATCCAATCTCTTGGTCCAGGATTGGGTTCGACCCCAGCCCGTAACAAGAGACAATGGAGCAACCCAGCTGCCAGGGTTAGCTCCGAGGATGACAAGTTAAGGGTGGGATGGGACAGATTGGACAGGTTTACATTTCAGTGTAACCCTGTGTGTAGCAGTTTACCTATCTTGCTCTTTAGTTCGGGCACATCGGCTTCCAACACGATTATACGCTGCTCCGACCCAGCAGCTCTATTTGACAGAACAGAAACTTCATTTTCTATTCTTTTTACCAACTTATTCTCCAGCTTCTCAATTTTCTGAGATAGACAATCAAATAGCGACTACAGCTTATTGGATTGTTGCTGAATTTTTTGTTCCACCTCACGTAAAATAGCCACGAGTTATGTTAACACAGCATTTTCATCCAACTTTATGGGCTTTAGCTGCGGCGAGCCTCTGCTTTGGCGACACTTTAGGGTAGCGGGGGAAAGGGAGACATCGGAAAAAGATGATTTTTGGGTATTTTATTTTTGGCTTGTTTATCGCTCATTTCCTACTATGGTCGACAATGCAGTCCAGTACGTTTAGCAGCTTCCACTTTTCACTTTTTATCTTGTGTTAGATATTCTTCTTTGTTTATAAAATTTTCTATGTTCGTATTCTTTCTTTTACTTTCTTGTCTTTTTTATTTTTTTTTTGCTCTTCAATTTAGTCACAATTTCTTATATTAATAACTCACATATATATATTTTGACTAGTCTTTGAGTCCAATTACAATTATTAGTGCTTTTTTAATTATTTTAACACGTATATACCACTATTCGCGTAGCAACTAGAAAGCACGACTAGTTACCAAGAACTTTCACATTGCATTTCTTAAATGCAATTTATATGAGCTACGACCTGAAACGGCTATAAACAATTAGTTGTGGGACGGAAACCGCTCAACGTACCAACGCTTTAAAGTGCAAAGTTCATTTAGTTTTAAGCTCGACGAAATTAAACAATACCACTTTTAGTTATTTACATTGATTACTCTAAAAAAAACAAAAAAAAAAGTTTTCTTCCTAAAAAGTATGAACGATTATTAACCTAACCGGTGAGTTTCGTTTTTTTTAAGAATTCGTTGAGAAACCACAATGCTTTGAAATATTTCAAAATTGTCGTATTTTTTCATATTTCGCAGCAAATCACGCATATTACGCGGAAGTGAAAAAATACGTGTCATTTTATTTTGCATCCAGTTTATATAAAATATTGTTTCAGGCCAATCTATTTTTTAGTTGTAAAAATTATATGGAACGACCAAAACACAATGTAAACAAGATTTAGGCAATATTATTACGTACAAGAAAATATTATGATACACGACAAGTAATTTTGTACAATTTTTCAAAAGTGACCGAAACCGAAAAATTCGTGTTGTTTCTCATTTTTGAAAAACTATATAAATTAAGTGTGCAGTGCTACATTATTTTTTTATATCAGACTAGAAACCCAGGCTTTGCCTCGCTGTGTCGCAGAACTTATAATGGACTAAGTGCGATTTTTATCATTATATCTCCGAAACCAGTAGAGATATGAAACTTAACCGCATCGCTTATTGCAGCACTCATTAGCACCTTTGATATCCATATTCTATTAACACATTTTCGGTCACCCTGTTAAACATATTAGTCGATAACTCATAACGAATAACTATAGAAATAACGGATACCTTAAATTTTAAGTTCGACGGCTAGTACTGCAACGATGAAAGTTCAACTCAAATCTATTTAGCAGTTTTTGAGTGATGCGCTACCAAACATACAGACAGACAGACAGACAAAAATTCTAAAAAACTGTTGATTTGAACTCTTTTAGCTAAATAATAATTCCTCCTATCAACTTGTCATTAGTATCTGGAATGTACAGATATCGACCTGTTACAATTTTTTTTAATGAGTTTTAGTATAAATTAATGAAAATATTTAATTAAATATTTAATTAATTTTTGGCACAGACAGTAGTACTATCTGATATAAAAAAATGTGTAGCACTTCACACTTAATTTAAACAATTTTTTTTATTACTTGTTATAATATTGGCTAAACCCCGTTCTTTAAATGAGCTACAAGTCAAATTGTGCTTATGCACCCGTGTTTTCTAAGCAAGTCAGTAAGCTAAGTTCACTTGGAACCAAACATTAAATACCCATCTGTGTAAAATTGTTCGTGGTAAATTGTTGTGGAGTTTTGACCTTTAGAGTGTTTAAACTTTTTGTACTACCAAGTGGGCATATCGTATAAGTAAAAATGAATGTGTGTCTTTTATAGGCCTCCAAAGTACTCAACCGATCTTTATGAAATTTCCAAAGTAGATTGTCGGATTCGCATATTTTAGAATAGGCACGCCCCATGCTATATAAAATTACAATTCGTCATAACTACTAATTTATTGGGTTTAAATTAATGATATTTGAAGGTATGTGTTTTTTAATCTATATTTACAAAATTTTAGAAAAGTGGGCGGTGGCACACCCACATATTTTTGTGTGTTTGTTCTTTATTGTCGCCCAAACTTCATCACCGATCTTTATGATACTTTCTCAGTCGGTTCAGGGGTCCTGTGGGTACGACACAGCCTATATAAAATTGCCATTCAGCATAACTAGGATTCAAAATAATATTATTCTATATAATACATAAAAAAAAAACTTTGGAAAAAGAAAGCGGTACCAAATCCAAAAAAATTTCTGCACTGTGCGACACGGAGTTTGGTACTGCCTATTAGATAGTAAGTGTTTGTATAAGAGTATATCTGCACCGTCATCAGTATCACGTTTAAAGTTTAGTCGTTTGTCCGTCGATGTGTTTATTATGCGTAACATCTCCTACGTAAGCCGCTTGCTATAATTTTGTTCTTGTTGGAAAAATTTCGCGTCATCGAAATTTGCCTAATGGCCACTAGGAGCAGTGGGCCATTAGTGCTGTTTTTTTGATTGTTAGCTGTATGGCATTGTTTGAAGTCCGATTTGTGTTGTGAAAGTCTAGTTTTCAATTTAAATTTTGTTTTTTCTAAAAATAATTGGCGCTATGTATACCTACTGGGGAGATTAAGGCCGAGCTTCTCTACCATATTTTGGTGTGCTGGTTATAATTTTTCCTACAAATTGGCGGGACCTACAGTTTTTTGCCGATCCTGAAGGAATTAACTCTTGCTGAGAAGCCTTCCATGGCAGAAATACACTCGGAGAGTTTGCCAAACCACTGCCGAGGGGCGACCCCGTTTTTTTGAAAAACCTGTTCCAAAACACTTTTGGTGTTATCTGTACCAGGGCTCGAACCTTGCACCTTCGGTGTGGTAGGAAAGCAACACTACCGCGACAGCACGGCGGCCGTATTGAATAATATTTAGCGACTTTCTGTAGCTTCCTTTGCATGGAATTTTGTAGACAACATTACTTTTTTTCGTTTTGTGGTATTTTTGACATTGTTTTTTAAAATAAATGTTTTAATGTGTTAGCCGGCCTATGGGCCATTTTTTTTCTCTATTATAACAATCCGATTTTGTTACACGATGTGAGGTACATACTCGTACGTCAGACACTTGAAAGTGAATGATTTGTTTGCCTTTGGTTGACTTTTGGGGTACTTTATGGAATTGCTAATATTTTTTTTTGATAGTGTTGGAAAATCGTTGTTTTTTAAAAATACGGATATTTCCTTAGTTATTTCGTTGTGGTAACTTTTGTCCGAAGTCTGCAACACCCGCACGTGTGGATGTTTTGAATTTTATTTAATAATCCGCCCTGATAATGTTGGCTTTCTCTACCACTTCAACTTAAATTGATTGACTAGTGTAGTGAGCTAATTTCCCCACGCACATATACTGTGCAACAGACACGACCGACATACGAGGTGTGTTCAAAACATATCGCGAATTTTGAATTTTCGCTGGTTACGTATATTCGAATTTCGAATTTTTTGTGGCGTTATATTCGTACTCATGTCTCTCACTTATGCCGACAAGCCCGGCTATTTTGAATGTTCAGTTAATTGTTGACAGCTGCTTTGCTTGCACGTGTTTTGGATCGTCTTCGATTTTTACCTATTCAAAAAAATGGATCAAAGAACCTGTATCAAATTTTGTGTGAAAAACGAAATTAAGTGCGCGGATGCATTCCGAATGTTGACTGTGGCATACGGAGAAGCTACCTTGGACCGAAGCAACGTTTATCGGTGGTACAAAATGTTCTCAGAAGGCCGAGAAGATGTGCAAAGAAGAACAAAAATTGGCTTTTGCACCACGATAACGCCCCTGCTCACGCATCGTTGCTTGTGCGCGACTTTTTGGCCAAAAACAACACACTAATGATGCCACAGCCACCGTATTCCCCAGATCTGGCCCCCTGTGACTTTTTCTTGTTCCCTAAACTGAAGAGGCCCATGAAAGGACGACGTTACGCTTCTCTTGACGAGATAAAGACGGCATCGAAGGAGGAGCTGAACAAGATACAAAAAAATTATTTTTTGAAGTGCTTCGAAGATTGGAAAAACCGTTGGCACAAGTGTATAATATCTCATGGGGATTACTTTGAAGGGGACAAAATAGATATTCATGAATAAATAAATAATTTTTGAAAAAACACAAAATTCGCGATACTTTTTGAACACACCTCGTACACGTCTGTTTGTAAAGGTACAAATGAAGAAATACATTTGACCCAATAGCCAATTTCATAGCGCAATAAGACTGGCGCGACGCTGGCAGAACATGTGGCGACATGCCTTGTCATTGACCATATCAGCATTAACAGCTGAATTAGAAATTCAGCTACTTAGAATATGGAAATAGAACTCAAAGAGGAGTTATAAAAGTCACTTTCAGTGATTGAAAGTTGTAAGATAGACAGATACAAATCAGAACGAATTAGACACATTGTATGCTTTTTCATTTATCCGATTCCGGCAACCTCACGGCTGCCAATCGATGGGCATAATATTCTCTGCCTTCACAAAGAAGACAGTCCAAATAAGTAAATTTTCATTCATGTTGGAGTTCTACTTTAAATTTAATATTTTAGTCAAAAGCGTTTAATGCGTCAAGTATGTTTTTAACTTATTTTCTGTAATTATAACAAATAAATCGTCGAAATATTTACTAAGCAATCTTTGTTGACGTTCCAATTTGTTCATCGTTGTTGCGAATAAATAAAAAAAAAAACAAAAAAAAAATAAAATCATTGATTTTGGTTGTTTTGAATTATAATTAACAATCCACCCTGATGATGTTGGCTTTCTATACCAATTCGACTGTAATTGATCGCCTAGGCTATTTATTTTAAGTCTAAATAAGCCAATTTTCCTTCCTGTTCGAGTTTTACTGTAAATTTTATATTTTTGTCAAAAGCGTTTAATGCGTCAAGTATATTTTCGACCTCATTTTCTGTAATTATGGCAAACAAATCATCGACATTTTTATTAAGCAATCTTGGTTTACGTTCCAATTTGTCCATCGCTTTTTCCAATTAAAAAAAAACAACGCTTTAGTCGGAAAACTTTTAAAATTGCAACTAATTACAAAGCAGGAGAAAAACAAACTTACTTCAACCACGACACCACCCCCTAGAATCTACCCAGTGGGGAAAGGTAATGTTTAGGAATGCATAAAGTAATGTATATCCACTATAGACTATACATGAAAACATGCATGTATTTTTCTACATGTAGTAGGAAAAGAAATGTGTAGCTCGCAACAAAATGAAGCGACAAAGTATGCATTCATTCTTATATTACTTTTTATAAATGAAAATATCCACTACTAGGACACATTATATCTTAAATTACCTTTTATAAATGAAATCATGAATAACATGGGACATTATCTGCAAAACATTATGTGCAAATTACAAACTAATCAATGTCGCCTCCTAATCCAAGGTGTTAGCGAGCCCGTACCTTTGCACTATGCAGGAGGTCACAGCACAGCCAATATTTCAAAGGCATATCTAATCCCGGACAACTTTGGGGAGTAACAGGGGCTTTGCTGCGTCCGACGAGTTTTTCACTCATCTCGCCATGTTGAGCTAGACCGAGAAGCAGACGGTTTCTGTTTGTATTTCATATTTTATTTGAATTTAATTTTTCACAGTGAGGTTTACATTTTTTTCAAAGGCTACTTCTTTTAACAAAACATAAAACAAATCGAAAAAAATTAAAAAAAAATAAAACTAGATCGACACATTACTCCTTCGATTGCTTTTGGATTGATCTTTTCTTACAAAAACTTTCGTATATCTTTTCATGCATGAAAAAGGTAATGCTTCCCCATTTTCCGACTGGGTATGGTCGCACTAAGATACATAAGGAAGGAACGCCACTGAGACCGATTAGTTCTACTATTGGACAACTCGCGTACGCATTATGTAAATATATCGCAGAAATATTAAAAAACACAACGCCGTCTTCATGTAAATATAAAAAACTCATTGGATTTCAAGGAAAGAGTTAACAACACTTGTAAGCAACTTTGGGCAATTGTGGTGATATATTTGTATGCATTTAGTTGTAAGGCCTCAAGATAAAGGTTTGTCAAAAGAGGACATACAACAAATTTTAAGCTTCTATTGAGGCGTCTCTACGGACGAAGAGAGCGACGATGACATAAAAAATGTGTCTGCAGTGCTTGAGCACAATTTGGAAGGGATTTTTAAAAGAGGGGAGGGGGATTGCGTCTTGGAAATTTAGGAAGTCATGAAACCAGTGGACTATTTCTCACAATTTTTTGATGTTCGATGTATCGATTTGATCACCCAGTAAACTAATTTGTATGGACTTCAAGAACTGGGAATTGAACTTAACTCCACCAATGTAGAAATTAAAAGATATATTGGCATTCTGCTATACTTGAGTGTTATTAAATTGCCCCAATTTAAAATGGCATGGTCTGAAAATATGAAGCTTACGGCTGAAAGAGGTTTAAAAAAATTAAACAGTGTTTACATTTTAATGATAACAGCAAACACCCCAAAAAGGAAGATTCAAACTATGACAAGCTGTACAAAATGCGTCCACTACTAGACATCGTTAGAGAAAACTTTGATAAACTCCCTCAGGAAGAACATCAAAGTGTTGATGAGCAAATTATGGCCTTCAAAGATATGTATGCTTTCTTACAAATATGTTCTCTAATAGGTTTGCTGTAATTTTTAGTTATAGGTCGGTCAACGTACAAAAAATACAATATAGCTAAGCCCCATAAATGGGGTTTGAAAATGTTCACAGGTGCTGGAACGTCTGGGCTGGTATACGATTTCACGCTGCATGTTGGTGAAGGTACCTGCCCATCTTATGAACTGGGGCTATCTTCGGATATAGTTCTCTACTTGGTTAAAAATCTGCCCAAGTACAAAAATTTTAAACTCTATTTTGTTAATTGGTTTACATCGGAAAGCCTTCTGATTGCATTGAAAGAGATGGGCATATTCGCAACAGGAACTATACGTAAAAATCGTATAAACAATTGCCAGTTACTTTCAGAGACTGAACTTAAAAAACGGGGAAGAGGATCTTATGACATCATAATATTTTTGTCTAAGGTGGTTCGACAGTAAACCGGTTCAACTTATATCTTCATATATTGATCACCAACCAGTTGGAGTTTGCAAACGCTGGAACCCGAAAGAAAAAGTACACGTAGATATTCAAAGGCCTGCAATAGTTGCTTGCTACAATAAGGGAATGGACGACGTAGATATAGCAGATATGCTGATGGAACTAGGGGCGGATACAAGTCTCTAGTTGAGGGGGGGCGATCATGGCCGAAAGCTCAAAATCCAAATTGCCACGAAAGTCAGTAATATAAATGAATGATTAATTTCAGAACACCATTTTGACATAATTACGAATAAGCGTAACGAATTTATCTTTAAGCACTCAAATTAGCTCAACTAATTGAAAGGATTCTTACAAAAAGCAATCGAGAAATGATTTTATACAGCTCAAAGGTAGAAACTAGTTCTTTCTGATAAGCGAGTTTCACTTGTGTCTTTTAACTAAGTGGGGTTATCTTGAATCTATATTTATTGGAGCAATGAAAAAAAGGAAAAAAGAGATGAACAATAATGTTTATTGAAATTAAGTACATTTCAATCTATTCGTCGACAGATTAAATGTGTAGTTTTCTTACAAACATGTTTTTGAAACGGTATACATTATTTTTGCTGGGTTGAGCATTTAAGGACATCCAAATAAAACAAGGTGTTTTGTTTTTGTTTTTTTCCCTACACGTTTCGACGCTTTCCGCGCCTTCTTCCAGGGGATCTATTTTAATGCAATTATGTAAAAAACGTATACATACATTAATTAATGCATTCATCACATTATATAAAAAAAAAAAAACAATAAACATGAAAAACTTTAACAATTCACTTACATTATTAATTAACTTACATTAAGGATATCACATTATAAAAATAACGAAAAGCGTAGGGAAAAAAACAAAAACAAAACACCTTGTTTTATTTGGATGGCCTTAAATGCTCAACCCAGCAAACATAGGTATACATTATTATTTTTCATAAATTAGCGTCAAGCTGTTATGATACAATACTATATTATAGAATCAATGCTTCGCTTCCCTTTTTTTTGCGTATCTTACTATAATGGTTTCAACATCGATTTTAATAGCATAATGTACGCGTAAAAGTGCTAAACCCTCTTCAGTCATAGTTGTTCGTTACCATGTTTTTAATCGCCGAAGAGTGTAAGAACTTCTTTCTGGAGAAGCATTACTGACCAGAATGTGCAATAGCATCCTTATCAGTGGAAAAGCATTTTCGTCGCAGTGATCTAGAACTTCTACTGCCGATTTTGGTATCGATTTTTTGTCGGGCTTTTTTGTCCAGAGTTCGGACCAAACTTCATACTCTCCTGTCAAATGGACGGCATTTCTTCCTTTTTTTTTAAAGAAATATGAATATCGTTAGCTTGTAGATTTTACCAGTTTCGAAGCATTTTTTTTCTTTCAAAGAGTAACATTTTGTAAAATTGTTGACGGCAGAAGTAAACTCAAATTAAAAACGTCCAACGTTTCTTCTGGCAATCTTTCTTGAAGGTCAAGTATAATATGGTCTAGTAAAGGAATAAAAATCCTTTTTCGATAATACTCTTCGGCAGTAGATGCGGTAAAGTTCGAGCGATATATTTGTCTACTTGTTGGACGCGGAATATGAATCTCAAAATCTAATTTATCAGCCAAACTCGTAATTTTTTCAAACAATTCCGAAAAATTACCATCCGCATTCGCCCTATAACTTTGGAGTACGTTGGGTGTGCTATTCAAAGCTGCAGTAGCATAACTCAAATCAATAGAAGGAGCTTGTAAAAGTTGACAAAATGGTCGCGTTACTGAAAGAACATTGCTCAAAGAAATCATTGAAATTATGAACTCTGTGTCGTGAATTGCCTTTATCAACGAACGAGCTTCTGATATCGTTTTCGTATCTTGCCATGTTGTGAATTCCTTCAAAGCATTTGCAATTTCTGTGATACTGTTTTCAAATTGTATAACACCATCATGGTTTTTCTGACCAACGTGTCTCACACAGTCCACTTAAAGATCCATTGAGATGCTTTTTGAAAAGGCTTTTCATCAAGGCAATGCTATCCCTTGTTTGAGGAACATTTGAAGTTTTTGCAAGTGAGTTATTAAATGCATGATTGAAACACGGACAAGATCTAGCGTGCAAATAAAATTTAAAAATTTTTTGAGCAGCCCCTTTTATTTCTGAAACCATGACAGCTATCTGTTCCGATTCCAACTATATAGCCTAATGCTATTCCTGACAACCGTTTCTCTTCATTAGGAATATTTTCTTCACGAATTGAATCATAAGCGTACACGAATGTTAAAAAATCTTATCGAATTTTACCTTAATGAAGATAACGCAAACAAAGGCTGAGTTGTTCAATATGTCCTGATACTGTTGTCTCACCAAATTCAATTGCATAACAGTCCGCATTCTTTATTCTGTCTATCAAAATATCTTGAATTTCTTCTCTGCAATAGTAAATCAACTCATTTTGCTTTTAGTTTTGCTTATATATGTGGCTTTAGACGATGCAGTTTGTAACTGATTTTCTAATACAGTATCACCAGCAGTTCAAAAATTATTGTCCGGAACCTGGGCTCGAACCATGGAACGCACGGATCTTACGCCTGCTTCAGAAAATATTTCCACCATTATGAGTATACATACATATCCATATGGCTTTTGAAAATGATTGAAACGTTCATTTGGAAGTTCCACAAATTTCTTAATATTAGCGTGTCGCCGGTTTCCATATTTGTTTTTTTTTTTTATATACAAGCAGTTTCTCAATTTTTCCTTTACATCTGGCGTTTTTGAAGTCAATTTAGGGGGAGAAAATTACAATGAAATGACGGTTTTCTGGCTTGTTTCCTTAACCACAACTTAGACATATTTAAAACCCATTTCATCTTGATTTTTAAGGAAGGTTATCATCTTAACTGGCCAAATTTAGTCTACATATGTAAGGTTGACAAATTAAAATATTTGAAGAAGAAAATAGTTGATGTCTTCAGGCAAATTTACAGGATTTCTAACCACTTCGTAAATATAAAATTGAAGAAGCTACAAACTATGTTTTTCTACCGAACTCTGATAAATTTCGCGATTTCTCTCGAGCTTCGCGTTCCGATGGATTTGGGTTGTGATATATATATTCTTTTCTAATATTATGGAATATCTGCATACAAGTTTATCTTAAGCCGAAAATTATTGAGAAAAAAGTAAATTTCTTCTGGAGGTTTTTTGAAAAAAAATTCGTTTTCTCACTTCAAAATGGAGGTCTTACCAGAAAAATATTAGGTTAACAATCTAATAAATTAAAAAAAAAAAATCAAGATAAGAAGTTTTCATATATTTAAAAACAAACTCAATTTAATAAAAGAAAAAAAACAAAGTTGTCCAGAGAACCTGTACTCGAACCTTGGAACACACACGTTCTACCTCAGACGCTGACCACCTGCGCTACTTCGGTATGTAGAACAACGCAGTGAGATACTGTAGTTAATCGCCATGGCTTTATGCAGACAACTTTAATTAATTATTACAAATAATTGAAGCAGTATTTGTTAAATATAATATTCCTATGCACCGCTTCTGACCCATACGAAGATATCAAAATAATTTTTTTTTTGGAATTATGCATGTTTAAATATAGATATACTCTGACATTTGATTGTATGGAAAAAATGTTAGCCTATGAATATACAAGGTGGCGCAAAAGTAATCCTCCTATCAGAAAATGCTATAAATTTTGCGATTGGCCCCTAAAGTCAGTTCTGTTTTGACATTTGTGTAGTAAACACATGCGAAATACACGTCAATAAACAATGTTACGCTACACTGCTCCAGAACGCGGAATATTGCTGACTATTTATCTGACCAATAATCGGTCGGTGAAAAACGGTTACTGCGCAAAAGTAATTCTTCTATCAGAAAATGCTATAAATTTTGCGATTGGCCCCTAAAGCCAGTTCTGTTTTGACATTTGTGTAGTAAACACATGCGAAATACACGTTAATAAACAATGTTACGCTACACTGCTCCAGAACGCGGGATATTGCTGACTATTTATTTGACCAATAATCGGTCGGGGCCAAACGGTTACTGTGAATGGTGAGCGCTACAGAGCAATGATCAACGAGTTCTTTTTGCCGTAACTTGATGAATTGGGATTGAAAAACATGTGGTTCCAACAAGACGGTGCAACAGCACACACTGCACGTGCCACAACCGATATGCTGAACATCGGAAGCTTACTTTTGCGCCACCTTGTATAGATAACCAGCGCGAGTTACGTACCCTTCGAGCCGCACCTGTAATCATTATCGATCTTAGCATAGCAACAGGCATGTACATTGTACATCGTACATATATTCTAGCATAAGTATGAAATAGGTTGTCATAAAAATATGGATATGCATTGAAACAGCCATATGCAAATATCTATGTATAATAAAAGTCTCTCAAAATTGGGTCGTCTTGGTACATAAGTACATTGGAAAATGCTTGTTATATACGAGTATACCTTTTATGAATAACCTAGCGGTGCCTAGACAAAAATCATACCTTTAACAAGTAAGAAATTAAATTGTAAAATCCATTGTTAAACTGGTCATTGACAAATAAAGTAATTAATTTACTCTTAAAAAATGTGTGTGTTTTCAATGATCTAACTCGCGTGCTAGTACACAGGGTATTATAGTTTTGGTCATATAACTGTGGTTTGTAACGGTACAAAATAATAGAGATAGATATGGAGTTCCATATATCAAAGTTCTTAGAATGAACAAAGGAATTCATTAAGACATGTCCGTCCATTCGTGGACACGATAACTTGAGTAAAAATTTAGATATTTTAATGAAATTTGGCACACAGGTTGCTTTCCGGCCAAGGTAGGTTGCTATTTGAAATGGGCGAAATCGAATCATAACCACGCCCCTTTTTCGATATCGAAAATTTCGAAAAACGTATAAAATGGGTTAATTCAATAATAGAATCAGCTACAATGACGGAATTTGCTAGATTTATTAATTTGGTTGTCCCATTGACGATTTTGTCAAATATTTGGAAAAGGGCATCGCGCCGCCCACATATGAGAGAAGAAATTTTCAAATTTGACTGTGAATAACTTCAGAACCGTTGACGCTAGTTAACGAAATTTCGTAGGAGGCATACTATTGTTGTGATAAATGCACTCTTGAAAATAATCGATTTTCGACCACGCAGGAGGTAGAAATATTGAACTGCCCATTTCTAATTGACTGATCTTCTTTAAATGTTCATCTAACCGCCTGGGCGATTTTGACTGTCCAACATAGCTCGCCAGTCGTTTCTTCGTTGCGCCAACTGGCGCCAATTGGAAACACCGCGGGATCGCAAATCGGTCTCCACTTGGTCCTTCCATCGGAGTGGTGGTCTCCCTCTTCCTCTGCTTCCACCGGCGGGTGCCGATAAGAATACCTTCTGGCCTGGAGCATCTTCCCTCATTCGCACTACGTGGCCTAGCCAGCGGAGCCGCTGTGTTTTAATTCGCTGAACTATGTCGGCGTCTGCGTAAAGTTCATACAGCTCATCATTAAATCTTCTTCGGTACTCGCCGTCGGCAACGCGTAGAGGTCCACAAATCTTTCGAAGAACCTTTCTCTCGAATACTCCCGAGCCGCCTCATCAGATGTTGTTAGTGTCCACGCTTCTGCACCATATAGCAGGACGGCTGCGATGAGTGACTTGTAGAGTGTTATTTTCGTTCGTCGAGAGAGGACTTTACTTTTCAATTGCCTACTCAGTCCGAAGTATTATTTGTTTGCAAGAGTAATTCTTCGTCGGATTTCTAGGCTAACATTATTGTTGGTGTTAATGCTGGTTCCCAGGTAAACGAAGTCCTTTACTATTTCGAAATTATTGCTGCCAACAGTGGCTTGGTTGACAAGGCGCGAATGCCCTGACTCTTTGCATGATGACAGAAGGTACTTCGTTTTGCCCTCGTTCACCACCAATCCCATTTTCTCCGCTTCTTTTTCTAATTTGGAGTAAGCAGAAGCTACGGCGCGGTTGTTAAGGCCAATGATATCAATATCGTCAGCATATGCCAACAGTTGGACGCTTTTATAAAATATTGTTCCACCGCGGTTAAGTTCTGCAGCTTGTATTAATTTCTCCAGCATTAAATTAAAGAAATCGCACGATAGGGGGTCACCCTGTCTGAAACCTCGTTTAGTTTCGAACGGCTCAGAGAGGTACTTCCCAATTCTGACCGAGCTGGCGGTGTTGTTCAAGGTCATTTTGCATAGCCGTATAAGTTTTGCGGGGAAACCAAATTCAGACATAGCGGCATATAGGCAGCTTCTTTTCGTGCTATCGAAAGCGGCTTTAAAATCAACAAAGAGATGATGTGTGTCGATTCTCTTTTCACGGGTTTTTTCCAAGATTTGGCGTATTGTAAAAATTTGGTCGATGGTAGATTTACCAGGCCTGAAGCCACACTGATAAGGTCCACTTAGTCTGTTCACATCAGGCTTCAGTCTTTCGCACAATACGCTTGATGGGACCTTATATGCGATATTCAAAAGGCTGATTCCACGATAGTTGGCGCAGTTTGCAGGATCGCCCTTCTTGTGGATTGGGCAGAGAACACTTAGATTCCAATCTTCAGGCATGCATTCATCCGACCATATTCTGCATAGAAGCTGATGCATGCGCCTTACCAGCTCCTCGCCTCCGTGTTTGAATAGCTCAGCAGCAAACCATCAGCGCCAGCTGCTTTATTGTTTTTCAATCGGGATATTGCTATTCGCACCTCATTATAGTCGGGTTGTGGAACGTCAATTCCATCATCTTCGATTGTGGGCTCGGGTTCGGCATCTTCTCTGGCTTCTTGCTCAGTTTCTCCATTTAAAAGGGCAGAGAAGTGATCCCTCCATATTCTGAGTGCTCTCTGAACATCGGCCACCAGGTCGCCGTTCTCATTCTTACAGGAGTTTGCCCCGGGTTTAAAACCTTCTGTCATTCGCCGAATTTTTTTCAAAGCAGTTGAATGTACAATCGCGCTTTGCAATGGAAATCAAGCAGCACTAAACTTTGGACTGCAAATCATAGTGAATGAGAAGATAACAGAAGTATTAGAGCTATCGAAGACAATCCAACATGGATCCAAATTAAAGGCACACTTATGGAACACTTCGGTTCAATTACAACATATCGTGAGGTATTTAATAAAGCTAGAATGGTTAAAGGAACTTTTCACTAAATTTATTGATTTCAAACACGAAATAAATGAAATATATCTCTTTGATGATAACAAGCCTAATATGTACCGCCCAGAAAATGTTGACAGGGACCTTGTAGAAATAATTTTAGAAAAAATAAATGGTCAAGTGAGAATACATATGGAAGAAAACGAAACGCTCCTTTATAATTAAAAGTGCATTGACTTTAATCACAAAAGAAACAAAAACACAACTGATATTGTAAGAAAAAGTAATTCAGATGAACAAATCCAAATGGGTGATAAAAATATTGTAGACTCAAATACTAACATAAATAGTTTTCGAAACAATAACCGTTTCTCTAATTCGAAGAATAACAGTAACAGTATGAGCACTTCACGCAAAAATATTTCAAAAACACAATTATAAAAAAAAGAAAAATAAATAAAATTTTTGAATTATTGTATTATTATTTTTGTTATTGTATCAATTAAAATAATAATAATTAAGAAGTAAAGGTATCAATTTAATAACAAAGAAGACGCCAGGAGAGTTCTTCATCTAGGGCGAAGGAGTTACGTACTCTTCGAGCCGCACCTGTAATCATTATCGGTCTTAGCATAGCAACAGGCATGTACAATGTACATCGTACATATACAAGTATTCTAGCATAAGTATGAAATAGGTTGTCATAAAAATATGGATATGCATTGAAACAGCCATATGCAAATATCTATGTATAATAAAAGTCTCTCAAAACTGGTTCGTCTTGGTACATAAGTACATTGGAAAATGCTTGTTATATACGAGTATACCTTTTATGAATAACCTAGCGGTGCCTAGACAAAAATCATACCTTTAACAAGTAAGAAATGAAATTGTAAAATCCATTGTTAAACTGGTCATTGACAAATAAAGTAATTGATTTACTCTTAAAAAATGTGTGTGTTTTCAATGATCTAACTCGCGTGCTAGTACACAGGGTATTATAGTTTTGGTCATATAACTGTGGTTTGTAACGGTACAAAATAATAGAGATAGATATGGAGTTCCATATATCAAAGTTCTTAGAATGAACAAAGGAATTCATTAAAACATGTCCGTCCATTCGTGGACACGATAACTTGAGTAAAAATTTAGATATTTTAATGAAATTTGGCACACAGGTTGCTTTCCGGCCAAGGTAGGTTGCTATTTGAAATGGGCGAAATCGAATCATAACCACGCCCCTTTTTCGATATCGAAAATTTCGAAAAACGTATAAAATGGGTTAATTCAATAATAGAATCAGCTACAATGACGGAATTTGCTAGATTTATTAATTTGGTTGTCCCATTGACGATTTTGTCAAATATTTGGAAAAGGGCATGGCACCGCCCACATATGAGAGAAGAAATTTTCTAATTTGACTGTGAATAACTTCAGAACCGTTGACGCTAGTTAACGAAATTTCGTAGGAGGCATACTATTGTTGTGATAAATGCACTCTTGAAAATAATCGATTTTCGACCACGCAGGAGGTAGAAATATTGAACTGCCCATTTCTAATTGACTGATCTTCTTTAAATGTTCATCTAACCGCCTGGGCGATTTTGACTGTCCAACATAGCTCGCCAGTCGTTTCTTCGTTGCGCCAACTGGCGCCAATTGGAAACACCGCGGGATCGCAAATCGGTCTCCACTTGGTCCTTCCATCGGAGTGGTGGTCTCCCTCTTCCTCTGCTTCCACCGGCGGGTGCCGATAAGAATACCTTCTGGGCTGGAGCATCTTCGCTCATTCGCACTACGTGGCCTAGCCAGCGGAGCCGCTGTGTTTTAATTCGCTGAACTATGTCGGCGTCTGCGTAAAGTTCATACAGCTCATCATTAAATCTTCTTCGGTACTCGCCGTCGGCAACGCGTAGAGGTCCACAAATCTTTCGAAGAACCTTTCTCTCGAATACTCCCGAGCCGCCTCATCAGATGTTGTTAGTGTCCACGCTTCTGCACCATATAGCAGGACGGGTGCGATGAGTGACTTGTAGAGTGTTATTTTCGTTCGTCGAGAGAGGACTTTACTTTTCAATTGCCTACTCAGTCCGAAGTATTATTTGTTTGCAAGAGTAATTCTTCGTCGGATTTCTAGGCTAACATTATTGTTGGTGTTAATGCTGGTTCCCAGGTAAACGAAGTCCTTTACTATTTCGAAATTATTGCTGCCAACAGTGGCTTGGTTGCCAAGGTGCGAATGCGCTGACTCTTTGCATGATGACAGAAGGTACTTCGTTTTGCCCTCGTTCACCACCAATCCCATTTTCTCCGCTTCTTTTTCTAATTTGGAGTAAGCAGAAGCTACGGCGCGGTTGCTTAGGCCAATGATATCAATATCGTCAGCATATGCCAACAGTTGGACGCTTTTATAAAATATTGTTCCAGCGCGGTTAAGTTCTGCAGCTTGTATTAATTTCTCCAGCATTAAATTAAAGAAATCGCACGATAGGGGGTCACCCTGTCTGAAACCTCGTTTAGTTTCGAACGGCTCAGAGAGGTACTTCCCAATTCTGACCGAGCTGGCGGTGTTGCTCAAGGTCATTTTGCATAGCCGTATAAGTTTTGCGGGGAAACCAAATTCAGACATAGCGGCATATAGGCAGCTCCTTTTCGTGCTATCTAAAGCGGCTTTAAAATCAACAAAGAGATGATGTGTGTCGATTCTCTTTTCACGGGTTTTTTCCAAGATTTGGCGTATTGTAAAAATTTGGTCGATGGTAGATTTACCAGGCCTGAAGCCACACTGATAAGGTCCAATCAGTCTGTTCACATCAGGCTTCAGTCTTTCGCACAATACGCTTGATGGGACCTTATATGCGATATTCAAAAGGCTGATTCCGCGATAGTTGGCGCAGTTTGCAGGATCGCCCTTCTTGTGGATTGGGCAGAGAACACTTAGATTCCAATCTTCAGGCATGCATTCATCCGACCATATTCTGCATAGAAGCTGATGCATGCGCCTTACCAGCTCCTCGCCTCCGTGTTTGAATAGCTCAGCAGCAAACCATCAGCGCCAGCTGCTTTATTGTTTTTCAATCGGGATATTGCTATTCGAACCTCATTATAGTCGGGTTGTGGAACGTCAATTCCATCATCTTCGATTGTGAGCTCGGGTTCGGCATCTTCTCTGACTTCTTGCTCAGTTTCTCCATTTAAAAGGGCAGAGAAGTGATCCCTCCATATTCTGAGTGCTCTCTGAACATCGGCCACCAGGTCGCCGTTCTCATTCTTACAGGAGTTTGCCCCGGGTTTAAAACCTTCTGTCATTCGCCGAATTTTTTGATAGAATTTTCGGGTATTATTCCCTTTGGCCAGCATCTCAAGCTCCTTTATTTCACGCTTTTCTGCCTCTCTTTTTTTCGCCCGGAAAAGCCGCCTCGCTTCCCTCTTCAACTCGCGGTAGTGTTCACACACACTCCTCGTTGCATTCGATCTCAGCGTTGCCTTGTAGGCTTCGTCCTTTCTTCGTGCAGCGCGGCACTCTTCATCATCATACCAGTTGTTTCTTCGCGTTCGCCGGAATCCAATTACTGCTTCGGCTTTGGTACGGAGTGCTCCTGAGATATGATCCCACTGCTCATGCATTCCACTAGGTTGCATTGTGCTCTCGGAGAGCAGGTGTGAGAGGCGATCTGCGAAATAATTGGCGGTCTGTTGCGATTGCAGCTTTTCGAAGTCCAGCTTTCCCTGCGTTTTTTGTTGCACCTGTTTTGTCGTACAGAGGCGGGTACGAATCTTGGCTGCTACTAGGTAGTGATCAGAGTCGATGTTAGGTCCTCGTATTGTGCGAACATATAAAACGCTGGAAGCATGCCGTCCGTCTATCACAACGTGGTCGATCTGGTTGCGTGTTTTTCGATCGGGGAACAGCCATGTAGCTTGATGGATCTTCTTGTGCATGAACCTAGTGCTGGATATGGCCATGTTTCGGGCACCGGCGAAGTCGATCAGCCTGAATCCATTTGACTGATTGCCTCAAAGACCTTCAAAAGCGTTACCGATGGAAAAACGCCCAAACTCCCCGAAAATTGGCGATCTAGTCATAATTAAATAAGACAACTTACCTCCCACCGAGTGGAGACTAGGTCGATTGGAAAGCCTACAACCAGGACCAGGACATTCGTATCGTAGACGTTCGCACCCAACGATATTCTCACCAGACCTCTCACAAAACTATGTTTCCTACCTTCATCTGAAAGTGACGCGGGCCTTCAGTGCCCACTCCCACCTCTCCAACTTGATACAGTCCACTAAGCTCGTGCTATCGTAAACTCTCAGCAACCACTTAGGAACTCCCTAAAGCTTTGCTTAATCTCAGGCGTATAACTAATACGCATTTACAGATTACTCTCTCTCCCCCACAGATGGATCGTCAACGTCCTCCGGCTCCAACACCACGCCGCTCATTAACATTGCAGGTGATCCTGCCCGCAGCCCGCCCGCACCGTAGCGAACCCGTCCCGGATTACCAGAAATGCAGGTTTGGTATGCGTCATCACGCGCTGCTGATGTGCCCAGTGTGTAGGGCCATGCTTCCGAATTGCTAGGGCACATCAGTATTGCACCAACTGCTTAGCGCTCTCCCATCGCACCAACCAGTGCAGCTCCACCGCGAGCTGCCGGGTCTGCGGGCAGCACCACCACACGTTCTTCATCGGGACACCGGAGGTCGTCAATCTGCGTACGTCGCACCAACTGTAGCGGCAGTGCCTCCGCCACCACGTCGCCAGGAGCCGCGCCGTCCGCAACTTATCGCCAGCGAAGGGGATCGCACCATCCGATGCACCGCAACCAGCTTACGCACCGCCACCTACAAAAATAAGGTGGGACGGATCCTTATCCAGGAAGCAGTACGGGCCCTACAGGAGTTGCAGCATGCACTAGGCGCTTAGTACGCCTACGGGAGCGGGAATGTTTGCGCGACATATCCTAATTCCAAAAACTAATACTCATTATAAACATATTTCATGAATTGTACATAGAATAATACTCTTTATATATATATTCCCCATTAATTGTACATAATTTTATTATAACATGTATATTATATTATATTGTATTTTATTACCTTGTATTATATAATATTTCATCCCCTGAACTTACGAATTCACCATTCATTTTGGAACCATTTGGGACGTTCGCTAATCCTGCATTTAATTAATTAAGTGCAACATTGACAAAATAAAGTGTGCAGCTTTGTGTTCGACCACTATCGAAAGCAGCAAAACTTGAACGATACCAAGAAATAGCAGATTGCCTGTGCACGCGAGGATCAGGAGTTCCTAGGAACTATAAGTACTTCACAAAGTAACTAGTACAAAGCAAAGTCTACTGAAGATTTAAAGAAGCAGGTGAAAGTTAATGAAACTGTAGGATCAAGTGTATGAGCTGTTGAGAGTAAAGCAGGTACAGCAAAACCGAAAGAAGAAACACCAAAAAGGTTTTTTAAATATAGGAATAAATCCCATATAGCAGGGCAGTTCCCAGAGAAGCAATTCAAATGTTTTCAATGCAATGAAATGGGTCACGGGTTTGAGTGCAAGGGTAAGATCAAGGGAACCAAAGAAATTAAGAAGGAACCGAGCACAGTAAACACTTTGAGCGACAAAGTTTTTCAATCTTTTTGTAATAGTGTTCGAGACGAGTTACATTTAAAAACAGTGGAAGTAAATGATTTTAGGTTTGAAGAACTTATTGATTCGGGATGTTACGTGAACTTAATACGTTACAATACATTGATATTAAGTGGCTGCGATGCTAAGTTGAGCAACGACCGAAGAAAATTATACAGTACTTGGGCAAACGTGATCGTGACAGGCAGTTTTGAGACTTTTATAAATGTAGACGGCATATCGCTAAATATAATGTTTCATATAGTCAGGGAAAAGAATATCCAATTCGCAGGGATAATAGGAAAATCCATACTGAAGGACGTAGATTTTATTTTAACCAAAAAATAGGTAATTTTTAGAAAGAAGAATTTGGCAGATAAGCAAACAGTCGAGGTACAGAGGATTAATTGCCCTGATAATAAACCCAAAAACTGGTTTGATGTAATGAATTTGAACGAATTAAAGGAGGTGAAAACACTTGACATACGAGGTCTAAAAAAGAGTTTAAGTAGGCGAGCATAGAGTTTAGTAGATCAATATACACCAGCGGGTAATTGTAAATCACCAGTTAATATGGAAATTGTTTTATAGGACGACGTGCCCGTTTATCAACGCCTTAGGCGAATGTCGTTTGAAGATCCGTAGTTTGGTGATAGGCAAATAGAAGAGTGGTTAAGAGAAGGAATAATTGTACCTAGTAATTCCAACTATGCTTCCCCGATTGTGGTCGTTTCAAAGAAAAGTTGAGGAAAACGTGTATGTTGTGACTATAAGCAGCTCAATAAATAATAGTTAGGGAAATCTTTCCGATGGTCGTTATGGATGATATTTTAGATAGATTGCAAGATGGGCGAGTTTTCACAACGCTCGACTTGTCGAACAGATTCCTCCATGTTACAATGGAGCCACAATCAAGGAAATACAATGCATTGGTACCAAGTGGCGGACAATACGAGTTTTGCTTTGTACCATTCGGTATTTCAATCTCCCCAACTGTCTTCTGTAAGTATACCCATGATATGTTTCGGATGCTAATCCAGAAACGTACTGTGATTATATATATGGATGACTTAATAATTCCGGAAAAAGACGAAAGTAAGGGTGTTGAGCAGCTGAAAGATGTTTTGAAAGTTAGTACTGAATATGAACTGAAAATTAAGTCAACCAAGTGTCACTTTTTATACCTAGTAGTGCTACTAACACAAGGTATATTAACTTTAGTCGCGTAACGGTGGTATGTAACGGTATAAACGGATCGAGATAGATATTGACGTATACATATCAAATAGTTCAGGAGGAAAAAGGAAATTGATTAGGCCATGACGGCCGTCCGTCCGTCTTTTATTACGATAACTTGAGTAAATTTAGAGATATCTTAATGAAATTTGGTATGCAGGTTTCTTGACACTCATCTCCGGGAGCTATTCAAAATAGGCGAATTCGGATGATAGCCACGCCCACTTTTTAGGTATAGAATATTTTCGAAAAAACAAAAAACTGATTAATAAGCACATTATACTCTTATAAGGACAAAATTTGGTATGTAAATTAACGTTGAGGCAGAAAATAAAATTTTAAGAAATTTTTGAAAATGGACGTGGCACCCCCACTTTTGACTTAGTCAAATTTAGAAATAATATTAATCCTAAATCCAAAACTGTTCAAGATATCGAAACGAAATCTAACACATATTAATAGAAAGCATATTCCTGAAAACAATGATCGAAATCGGTTAAGGTCCACGGCCACGTTTATACGAAAGGTTTTAATAGGCAATAACTTTACGTACAATAACTTGATATCATTTCTATTTCGCTTTCAAAGTGCCCGTGAAGGAAGAAAGTCGGAAAAATATAAATTTTTGAAAAGGGGAGGGGCCGTGTGTAGAAGCCCACGAAAGTGGGGAAAGTTTCTGATCGCCAATCACCTGGGAATGGCCAGAGCGATTCTTTTGCATGCTGTTGAAGCAGCTCACTACTTCCGCTTGCGCCCAAGTATCCTCAGGGTAACCACCGAACACCCGTTTGGTGGTGAGCTAAACGTGAGAAGGCGACAACCTGGTAAGCCCACTCCGACATAATCGGTTTAAGAGCTTGCTGGGTGGATTCAAACAGCAGCGTCTGATCACCATGTGGGGTGGCTGCAAGCAGGCGTCTGTCTTGGATCAAGCGGCTCAGTATACAAACGTGCACTTGAATTCAACTTCCCGTGAAAAGGGTTTTCGTCCCATTACATAAAACAACGTTCCAATGAAATTCAACAGCAAAGCCTCGGATATGAGAACCCCTTTTTTAGATGGCAACACCCGCAAACGAAATAAGGATTACGATTTGTGGTTGGAGAGAGACTCCGTCACCGATTACTGTCGTTCACTCCCGTGAACGAGCGTCTCGCCGAAATCCGCATAAAAGTACGATTTTTCACCGATGGAAGAGGAGGATGACGTGAAAAAGGATGCATTCTACGAGCGCCTGAAAGAAGCATATGAGCACTGCCCCCCGCCATGATATCAAAGTGGTGCTTGGCGACTTTAACGCCAGGGTGGGTAAGGAGGGTGTATTCGGCCCCACTGTCAGGAAGTTCAGTCTCCACGATCAGACTTCGCTAAATGGATTCAGGATGATCGACTTCGCCGGTGCCCGAAACATGATCATATCCAGCACTAGGTGTATGCACAAGAAGATCCATCAGGCTACATGGCTGTCCCAATATCGGAAAACACGCAACCAGATCGACCACGTTGTGATAGACGGACGGCATGCTTCCAGCGTTTTAGATGTTCGCACAATACGAGGACCTAACATCGACTCTGATGACTAGCTAGTAGCAGCAAAGCTTCGCAACAGACCGCCAATTATTTCGCAGATCGTCTCTCACACCTACTCTCTGAGAGCAAAATTCAACCTAGTGGAATGCATGAGCAGTGGGATCATATCTCAGGAGCACTCTGTACTGCAGCCGAAGATGTAATTGGATTCCGGCGAACGCGAAGAAACAACTGGTATGATGATGAAGAGTGCCGCGCTGCAACGAGTGAAAGGACGAAGCCTACAAGGCAACGCTGAGATCGAATGCAACGAGGAGTGTGTGTGAACACTACCGCGAGTTGAAGAGGGAGGCGAGGCGGCTTTTCCGGGCGAAAAAAAGAGAGGCAGAAAAGCGTGAAATAGAGGAGCTTGATATGATGGCCAACGGGAATAACGCCCGAAAATTTTATCAAAAAATTCGGCGAATGACAGAAGGTT